>CM035621.1:106054315-108554315 GCA_020496765.1 Gossypium stocksii
TAAAAGAAAATGAAAAATCTACGCTAGAGCTTATGCTGGTTGAAAGTGCATAACAACTTACTCTATTATAAAAATTGAATCTAATTAATTAAATATATTAATTTAATTTTAGTATTATAAAAATAAAAAAAATAAAAAAAATTAACCTAGTGATTATTTACTGTTTAATATAATTATTATTTTGAAAATTTTTTATGATCTTACAAATAAAATCTATTATTTGGAGTTAAATTTGAAATGGAAAAAAAAAATTGGGAAATTAAAATTTTTGTAATCTATTTTATAAAATAAGTAGCATACATTTATGAAATTTAGTTACATATGTGGCTGTCCGAGAACGTTGAGTCAACTGAATGAAGTTCAATTAAAGAGGGTATGGTCAAGAATCTCTTTCGCATAACCTACTTTGTTTTTTTTTTTTTTTTTTGACAAAACCTACTTTGTTTTTAATTATACAACTTATTAGATTTAAAAGCAAAATAGTACAAACACACATTAAATATATAGATGAAATGCAGGGAATCTGAGCAGGCTAAAGAACAAGCAACATAGCCCCAAAATTAAAGAGAAAAAAACCCAGATTTTATGTTTTAGTTTTTACTATCCATTTTTACTCATTGTGGTAAAGAAAATCTGATTGGTTGTTGAAGTGGGGTCTTATGTTTTCCATATAGAGAATACTGTTCACGCGTATGACTCCGAGAGTAGTCTTTATAATAACACCGCCACAGAGACCAACCAAAACTGATCACTGTGTTGCAAATTGGCTTGTATTATTTATATATATATATATATTCGCTTTTGTTTTTGTTTTTTCTTTTACTTTTTAACGCCTTTTTATGTGATTGGGTGTTGTTAAAAGGAAAACAGAAGGAAGTTTCATTGAACAGAACACATCTTTGTTTAGATTTATTAGGTTCCTTCACTCAAACTCTGTAGTTCACAGACAAAGAAACCCAATGTACCAAACTGGGTTTATTTTTCTCAAAGATTCTTTGTAAAGTGAGTCCCTTTCTTTTCTTTCGTTGTATGTTTGTTTGTATGTATGTGTGTGGGTTTTTGGTTTTGTTTTTGTTTTGTTTTTTTAACACTAAGGTTTGGGAATTTCTATGAAACTAAGGGTTTTTAGAAATGGGATTCATGGTGTTTATGTTTGAGGGGGTGTTTAGAAATGATTGATAGTTCAAATTCTAAGGACGACGGGTTTGATTATTGTATGGGGAAGCTGATGGTTTGACTTGTGGGGATTAATTTGTTTTAAGTCAACTAAAACCTGCAAGTACAATTGAGGACTATATTTTATAGCAGTACTATTGTCTGTTTTTATATTTTAATTATGAATGAACAACTATGGAAGGTTTCTTCCTTCTGAAATGCATTTCTGATTGCAGTTCATGATTCAAAACAAACTTTTTCTTGACGATGTTTCTGCGCCTCGGACAGATTGGGATTCTGGATTCTGGCAGAAGGAACCTTTCCTGGAAATTCCTTTTTTTGTTTTTCATCTTTACTGTGCTTTTGTGTTTCGGCTCATGATGATGATCATGTTTACAATTCCAATCTAATATATAGGCTCTGTTTACAAGCTAATTTGTCGACATGGAAGGCGATGGTGCTGTTCCCAGTGACTTTTCGCCCAATTCTACCTTTGTGGATGCTGCCATGGATTTGGACCTTATGGATGAACTCTTGTTTGAAGGGTGCTGGTTAGAGACTAATGATGATTTCAACTTTATGCAGCCTGCTCCTTCTACATCTAGTGATCTCAATCAGTCTATTACTGTTCCTTCTAATGCAAACTTACATCATATGCATCAAGGGGAGACTGAAAGATCGGTTTCTCCCCTTTGTGACGGGTCGGCTGTTGGGAATGCTTCATCATTGTTACAACCTGGAACTTTTATAGTTCAAGACACTGAGTTGGGCAGTAGATGGTGGATAGGACCGAGCGCAGAATCCGGTTCTTCTTTATCCGTGAAAGAGAGACTAATGCAGGCTATTGGATATTTGAAGGAATCTACAAAAGATAGGGACCTCCTTATTCAAATCTGGGTGCCTGTAAACAGAGAAGGCAAACATGTTCTTACTACTGAAGGCCAGCCATACTTTCTCAATACGAATTGCAAGAGTCTCGAAATCTTTAGAGATGTTTCTAAATCCTATAACTTCCCGGCCGAGGAGGATACAAAGGAATCAGTGGGATTGCCTGGCCGTGTATTCTTGGAGAAGTTGCCTGAGTGGACACCCGATGTTCGTTTCTTCAGAAGTGAGGAATATCCACGTATTAGCTTTGCAGAGAAGTACAATGTTGGAGGATCTCTTGCTCTTCCTGTTTTCGAGCGAGCAAACGGAACATGTTTGGGTGTTGTTGAGATTGTCACAACTACTCAAAAGAGCAATTATCGTCCTGAACTTGAGCACGTCTGCAAAGCTCTTGAGGTCTCTACTATTCTTTTTTCTTGTTCTTCTTTATTTATCGTCTGAAACTGTCATAGTTTAATCAGTTAACACTGTAATAACTAACTGTATATATAGTTTTAGGACTTGTTCTGCTTTTTATTGATAAAAGTTGTCGATAAAGTCTAAACTCGTGTTGTATCTTTAGGATTTGAATTTTCATTTTAAAAAAGAAAATTAAACAGATTAAGGAAAAAAAAAACCTTTCAGAAGTGCCAATTGCCATGAATCAGTTTATTGGGGTCTAAATAAATCATATCCACATGCAGGCTGTTGATCTAAGGAGCTCTCCCAACTTCACTCCTCCTAATGTTGAGGTAAATGAATGGTATCTTAAAACCGTAGTTTTCGATGGTTCGAAATTTTATTATTCGTTTCTGAGACAGAAGGAAGTTGTCTAATGCACAGGCTTGTAACGAGTTGTATCAAGCTGCATTGCCTGAGATAGCCGAGGTTCTAAGATCTGTTTGCAAGACATATAAACTGCCTTTGGCTCTGACCTGGGCTCCGTGCCTGAATCAAGGTAAAAGTGGATGCCGACATTCTTATGAGAACTTTTATCATTGTGTCTCCACCGTGGATACTGCTTGCTTCGTAGCTGATGAAGAATTTTCAGAATTCCTTGAGGCATGCTCGGAGCACCACATGTTCAGAGGCCAAGGTGTAGTTGGTAGAGCATTCACGACAAACAAACAATGCTTTGCAACTGATATAACAGCCTTCAGTAAGACAAATTATCCTCTCTCTCACCATGCTAGGATGTTTGGATTACGTGGCGCTGTAGCTATTCCACTACAAAGCATTTTTACTGGATTGGTTGAATTTGTTTTGGAGTTGTTCTTACCAAAAGATTGCCATGACAGTGAAGCACAAAAGCAGATGCTGAACTCATTGAGCGGTTTTATGCAGCAGGCTTGCCAGAGCTTGCATGTAGTTGTGGACAAGATGCTGGAGGAAGAAGTGATCCTGCCAGTTAAGGAAGTTGTAGTTGCATCGGATGGAAGGTCAGACAAAGAAGAAACTCAATTTATGGTTTCTTCTGCCAAAGAGAACTCTCCAGAAGAGTCACCGTGGATTGCCCACATGATGGAGGCTCAACAGAAGGGTAAAGGTGTTTCTGTCTCGTGGGAATATCAAAAGGAAGAACCAAAAGAAGAGTTTAAGGTGACAACTCATTGGGAAGACACTCAACTACAGTTACATGATAAGGAGGTACTTCCGGATTTTCAGCAGCTTCATCAAAACGCTGAAAGCAAAGCTAGTGTTGAGGGAGGTGGTGGTGACTCCAGTTCTTCTGGTGGGCGTGGCGTTTTACCCAGTAAAAGAGCAGGTGAGAAGAGACGAACCAAGATGGAGAAGACTATCAGCTTAGAGGTTCTTCGACAGTACTTTGCAGGGAGTCTTAAAGATGCTGCCAAGAGTATCGGTGGTAGGGAAATACTTAATTAGAATTACAAGCTTCACATTATTACTCATTCAAATAATCATATAGCTCAAGTAATGTTACCACATAAATGCAGCAATGCATCTCTTGTAGATAGAGATTGATTTAGCCTATTATATATACATATATAAGGTGTTATATAACTTAAGACACCCTAATTCTTATTGATACAATGAGAAGTTAATTTTCAAGATACGGTGTCCATAGAACAATGGAAGGAATCTTTGCTTCTATGATGTTTTGAGCCCGGTTTCTGCCTTTGCATTCTTACCGCGACATTTCTGTCACTGTACCTTATTTTGGATTGATATTCGCAAATGCTGTTGTCATCCATGCATTAGCAGTTTGTTCCATTTTGTCTCAAAGAGAGCTTAACAGAATTCATTCTATTGCAGTGTGCCCTACTACTTTGAAAAGGATATGCAGGCACCATGGGATCACTCGATGGCCTTCTCGGAAAATTAAGAAGGTAGGCCACTCTTTAAGGAAACTCCAACTTGTGATTGATTCGGTCCAAGGTGCTGAGGGTGCCATTCAAATAGGGTCGTTCTACTCAAGCTTCCCAGAACTTAGCTCACCAAACCTTTCTGGTAATGGACCTTCTTCGTCTTTGAAGATCAGTGGGCATTCAAAGCCATCTGAACCTCTACTTGAGAACTGCATGTTCAGCCAAGGGGCTGCTGCTCCGAAGTCTCCATCTTCTTCATGCAGCCGGAGCTCTGGTTCAAGTACCTGTTGTTCCATGGGAGTGAAACAGCATAGTACGAGTATCAGTGCATTATGTAGTGCAGATGGGTTGATGGTGGAAGACCCTGGTGGAGCTCTAAAGAGAGCTCGTAGTGATGCTGAATTGCACTCGTTGAATCAAGAGGAGCCTAAGCTGCTAGCAAGATCCCAAAGCCATAAAACATTGGGTGAGCTTCCACCTTTGGAGACACAACCGCCCTTGCCAAAAACTGGTGGCCAGAATCTACGAACTGGGGGTGCCTTCAGAGTAAAAGCAACGTTCGGTGAAGTTAAAATAAGGTTCAGCTTGCAACCGAGTTGGGGTTTTAGAGATGTGCAACAAGAGATTGCAAAGCGATTCAATATCGAAGATGTCAGCAGAATGTGTCTCAAGTACTTGGACGATGATAACGAGTGGGTGCTTTTGACGTGTGATGCTGACCTTGAGGAGTGTAGAGATCTATACAAATCATCTCAAAGCCACACAATTAAAATCTCCCTCCATCAAGCTTCTCATCCGAATCTAGGAAGCTCATTTGGTAGCAATGCCCCATTATAACATCAGTTCCCTTGTGGATATATTTGATGGTCGTAGCAGTTTGTTTAGGATCATATGATTTTTATTTCCCATATTATTTGTAACAAATAATAATACATCATGAGTTATATAAGACACCATGCAATAAAAGCAAATTGGGTGGAAGGTCAATAACGTTGGCTGAGGATTGTGAATGCATAATTGATCTCATATGTTGTAGTGTAAATGTTCTGCTTCGTTCAAGTGTGGTTCAATGCACTTCAAATAACAGATGGGGTCGGATCAAGGATCTAGTTTAGGAGAGGTTAGACACAGCTTTTGCGACTGCTAATTTTCTTTGAAATAGAGAGTTTATTTTAGCTTGCAATCTTTCTCTGCACTATTTAGACCATGGTCCGGTACTTGTTTCCACTAAAGTTAGTCTTCCACTACAAAGAAGACCATATCATTCTGAGGCCGGTGGGATCACCAATGTTTTCATTGATAGGAAACTTTCCTCTTGAAGTGGAATAAAGAGGTATTTGGAAATATGCAACGGAGGAAAGCCGTAGAAATGCTCTTAATCGAGGCTCAAGTTGACTTAGGCAAAAGGAAGATAAGAAATGAGCTGAACATTTTGGAGGAATACGAAAAACTTCATTGGATGCAGAAGTCTAGGAATACTAAATTTTTTCACGCAATAGAGAGAGAGTATAGTGTTTAAAGAACATTGATAATGTATGGGTTGAGGAACCGCAAACAATGAAACAAATATTCTTGGACCATTTCAAGAGTATTTTCTATCAACAAGACACGGGTGACATCCAAAACATCAAAAGCATAAAACTTTCATCATCTTCGAGAGCTTGATAAGCCATTTTCAAAGAGCAAAATAAGAGAAGCAATTTTCCAAATAGGTGGATTGATGGCAAACCTAGCTTATTCTATCAAACTTACTAGAACATTGTGGGTCCATTGATGACTGGGGCTACCTTATCTTTTCCATCCAATGGGTTCTTTCTATGAGAGCTTAACAAAACTACCATTGCTCTTATACTAAATCGATATCCAATCTAGAGCTACAGACTTTCACCTTATTAGACTCTGCAATGTGGCTTATAAAATTATTTTCAAGATGTTGGTCGATAGGCTAAAGATATTATAAAGCTTGTGTAACACCCCAACCCGTATCCATCCTTGGAATAGGGTCACGAGGTATTACCGGAGTTTATAGAACTTTTTTTTTTTATCAAATGATAACTCATTTTATAAGAAATTATACAACTTAAATTTTACCACTCTTCCATAAACACATATATATTTTCATTTGATCATTTTCCCTTTTGACGTATCAAATAATAAACATATTACCATTTAACCGATAGCTTGGCACTTGTCTAAGCGTCAACAACCACAGTCATTAGTATACTTGAATATATTTCATATAATTTTAGAATCGATAAACTCATTGTATCAACATATCATACTTGAGATTATTACTTATTACGGCTTACCTAATTTTCATGTATCAGCATATTAAAGATAGCCACATATTTATATAATATGATACATATTATTCTCTTGCCATTTCTTCAATACATAAATCATTCATTATACCAAAATTTCATGTATCATTGTTTTTGTTTTCATGAATTTTGTATATATTTATTCCGGGACAATTCATAATCTTGAACATGCATAATTATCAAGTAAGTTTCATATACATGTATTTTCCATGTCATATTTTTTTAAAATATCGAATAAATATTGTTTTCTTGTATTTCAAGTTCAATTTAATGATTCTTGTTTCGTGCTCAAATTATTTCCATGTCAGGGCTTTATTCATTAAGTCATTCGAAATTTCATCGTCATACAATTAATATTATTAAAGTATACGAATCTATAATCATGGATGCATATATTCATCAATAAATTCCATGTACAAATATCATCATCTTATATTTCCATATATCCAGTATCACTGTCATTTTTTTTTCATTTACTTCAGGAATATATGTACAAATCTTTTTATATACATATTTCCTTTTCTGGTCAGGATTCTTATCTACTGAATTTATCGGAATATCGATAGTTAAAATCATATAGTATACTTAAAATATGCAAATTCGCAATCCATCAATTCACATTTACCCTTTTTAGCTATGTGTTTACCATCTTCTATATTTATCCCGTTGAATTTCTCGGAATTTCGATGGATATCCAATAGTACACTCCTGGTGTACAATCTCATTAACCGTCAATTCATACAGGAGTACACTTTTAGTGTACAATTCCGGGTTCGTCAATTCATAAGCATGTGTTGCCATGGTATCTTTCAACCATGGTCTTATTCATTGCCATGGTATCTTTCAACCATGGTCTTATTCATTGCCATGGTATCTTTCAACCATGGTCTTACACATTTCATTTCAGTAAGCACACTCCCGCGAACCTCACTCTCCCTCGAACCTCAATTCTTGGCACACTTCCGCGAACCTCAGCTCCCATGTATTCTTCGGAAGGGCCTATACACATATATTCTTCGGGAGAGCCACCAGCACACTCCCACGAACCTCATTTCCCATATATTCTTCGGGAGGGCTGATATTAAGATTACCCTTCCGGGCTTAATCCCTTTTCCTGTATTCTTCAGGAGGGCTACATCAGAATAGGATCACCCCGTCCGGGCTAGATCCTTTTTACCGTCAATTCCTTTTCCAATGATCCATCGAAATCCATTCCATTCAACCGGGATTTACTTTCTTTTTATATCGAGTATTATCAATATTTCATCAATTATTATGCATTGATCATTCAAATCATATTTTCATCACATAACCACATATTTCAAGTGTTTAAAAATACAATTCAAGTTACACGAACTTACCTCGTTGCTTGTCCGTGTTTATAAATTCATTAATCCAATATTTGTTCTTTTTCACGTTCAAGTCTCGCATTTGAGTCGTTGGGATCTTTATAAATAAATTTGACCATTGTTTACATTCATTCCATATTCTAATACATTCAATTAATGCTCTAGGCAAAATTACCATTTGGCCCCCAAACTTTTAATTAATGACGATTTTACCCTTAGGCTCAGAAAAATAAATTCTTGCGATTTAATACTTATTTCCAGCTGTTGTCATCATACATATTAATGAGAGCCCATAAATTCTATAAAATATCAAAATTTTCCATAATTTTAACACTTTTCAATTTAATCCTTAAAACATGTTTTCCCCCGATCTTGAACTAAATTAAAAATTTTCATTTAAAATTTTCAATTTAAATAATAAAATAATCCATTTCATGTAATTTGATCATTTCTAACATTTTTACAAAATTACCCATAAAGTTTTACTTTTATTCGATTTAGTCCTTGGGCTTAAAACATACAAATTAGTCATGCTAACTGAATATTCATACATATTTTCCTCCTCCTCCTCTCCATTCCACATTCTTAATTTATATAATATGCTTATAAGTAACATTATCAATAATTTCACTATTTACTTATATGTGAACATTCAAGCTGTCCACCTGCGTCATAGTCACTAAATTATTTATATCTTGAGATATAGAAATCAAAATTAAGTTCCGTTAATTTTTCCTGAAACTAGACTCACATATCTTCTTACCATAAAATTTTCAGAATTTTTGGTTGAGCCAATAGGTACAGTTTATTCTTTAAAGTTACCCATGTTCTGCTGTATAACTGTTCCGACCTTTCTTCATTAAAATTTAATTATCTCCTCGTACGGGACTCGGATGATGTTCCCGCTTATTTCTCTTGAAAATAGACTCATTAAGGAATTTATTGATTAATATATGCATCCATGATTATAGATTCGTATACTTTAGCAATATTAATTGTATGACGATGAAATTTCGAATGACTTAATGAATAAAGCCCTGACATGGAAATAATTTGAACACGAAACAATAATCATTAAATTGAACTTGAAATACAAGAAAAATATATTTATTCGATATTTTAAAAAAATATGACATGGAAAATACATGTATATGAAACTTACTTGATAATTATGCATGTTCAAGATTATGAATTGTCCCGAAATAAATATATACAAAATTCATGAAAACAAAAACAATGATACATGAAATTTTGGTATAATGAATGATTTATGTTTTGAAGAAATGACAAGAGAATAATATGTATCATATTATATAAATATGTGGCCATCTTTAATATGCTGATACATGAAAATTGGGTAAGCCGTAATAAGTAATAATCTCAAGTATGATATGTTGATACAATGAGTTTATCGATTCTAAAATTATATGAAATATATTCAAGTATACTAATGACTGTTGTTGTTGACGCTTAGACAATTGCCAAGCTATCGGTTAAATGGTAATATGTTTATTATTTGATACGTCAAAAGGGAAAATGATCAAATGAAAATATATATGTGTTTATGGAAGAGTGGTAAAATTTAAGTTGTATAATTTCTTATAAAATGAGTTATCATTTGATAAAAAAAAAGTTCTATAAACTCCGGTAATACCTCGTGACCCTATTCCAAGGATGGATACGGGTTGGGGTGTTACATTAGTGGTATCAGAGCTACGATTTAGTAGATTCTCGGACCGAACATAGCATATGTGAAGTTCAGAAAGACATGCCATTATATAACTGTGATAATATAATACCTCCCGACTCTGATGAAACTTATAAAGATGCTTTCCCAACCGAGTTAATTCTGATAATACTGAAAGCAATACTGAAGAATATGAGTAAAAAGAAAAAAAGAGAATTGAGCATGATGAATCGGAACCCATAAAAGTATGGATAAATATTTTATGATACATGACGATAATGATTGTTATATTGTTTGTGTTATTAAAAGAAAAATATGATTACTACAAGAAATATGGTGCTGATGACTAAATTACTAAATATATAAAAGTGATATATGAAGTATATGATAAAGATTATTAGTGAATTAAGAATCCTACTGAATTTATCGGAATATCGATAGTTAAAATCATATAGTATACTTAAAATATGCAAATCCGCAATCCATCAATTCACATTTACCCTTTTTAGCTATGTGTTTACCATCTTCTATATTTATCCCGTTGAATTTCTCGGAATTTCAATGGATATCCAATAGTACACTCCTGGTGTACAATCTCATTAACCGTCAATTCATACAGGAGTACACTTTTAGTGTACAATTCCGGGTCCGTCAATTCATATGCATGTGTTGCCATAGTATCTTTCAACCATGGTCTTATTCATTGCCATGGTATCTTTCAACCATGGTCTTATTCATTGCCATGGTATCTTTCAACCATGGTCTTACACATTTCATTTCAGTAAGCACACTCCCGCGAACCTCACTCTCCCGCGAACCTCAATTCTTGGCACACTTCCGCGAACCTCAGCTCCCATGTATTCTTCGGAAGGGCCTATACACATATATTCTTCGGGAGAGCCACCAGCACACTCCCGCGAACCTCATTTCCCATATATTCTTCGGGAGGGCTGATATTAGGATTACCCTTCCGGGCTTAATCCTTTTTCCTGTACTCTTCGGGAGGGCTACATCAGAATAGGATCACCCCGTCCGGGCTAGATCCTTTTTACCGTCAATTCCTTTTCCAATAATCCATCGAAATCCATTCCATTCAACCGGGATTTACTTTCTTTTTATATCGAGTATTATCAATATTTCATCAATTATTATGCATTGATCATTCAAATCATATTTTCATCACATAACCACATATTTCAAGTGTTTAAAAATACAATTCAAGTTACACGAACTTACCTCGTTGCTTGTCCGTGTTTATAAATTCATTAATCCAATATCTGTTCTTTTTCACGTTCAAGTCTCGCATTTGAGTCGTTGGGATCTTTATAAATAAATTTGACCATTGTTTACATTCATTCCATATTCTAATACATTCAATTAATGCTCTAGGCAAAATTACCATTTGGCCCCCAAACTTTTAATTAATGACGATTTTACCCTTAGGCTCAGAAAAATAAATTCTTGCGATTTAATACTTATTTCCAGCTGTTGTCATCATACATATTAATGAGAGCCCATAAATTCTATAAAATATCAAAATTTTCCATAATTTTAACACTTTTCAATTTAATCCTTAAAACATGTTTTCCCCCGATCTTGAACTAAATTAACAATTTTCATTTAAAATTTTCAATTTAAATAATAACATAATCCATTTCATGTAATTTGATCATTTCTAACATTTTTACAAAATTACCCATAAAGTTTTACTTTTATTCGATTTAGTCCTTGGGCTTAAAACATACAAATTAGTCATGCTAACTGAATATTCATACATATTTTCCTCCTCCTCCTCTCCATTCCACATTCTTAATTTATATAATATGCTTATAAGTAACATTATCAATAATTTCACTATTTACTTATATGTGAACATTCAAGCTGTCCACCTGCGTCATAGTCACTAAATTATTTATATCTTGAGATATAGAAATCAAAATTAAGTTCCGTTAATTTTTCCTGAAACTAGACTCACATATCTTCTTACCATAAAATTTTCAGAATTTTTGGTTGAGCCAATAGGTACAGTTTATTCTTTAAAGTTACCCATGTTCTGCTGTATAACTGTTCCGACCTTTCTTCATTAAAATTTAATTATCTCCTCGTACGGGACTCGGATGATGTTCCCGCTTATTTCTCTTGAAAATAGACTCATTAAGGAATTTATTGATGAATATATGCATCCATGATTATAGATTCATATACTTTAATAATATTAATTGTATGACGATGAAATTTCGAATGACTTAACGAATAAAACCCTGACATGGAAATAATTTGAGCACGAAACAATAATCATTAAATTGAACTTGAAATACAAGAAAACGATATTTATTCGATATTTTAAAAAATATATGACATGGAAAATACATGTATATGAAACTTACTTGATAATTATGCATGTTCAAGATTATGAATTGTCCCGGAATAAATATATACAAAATTCATGAAAACAAAAACAATGATACATGAAATTTTGGTATAATGAATGATTTATGTTTTGAAGAAATGGCAAGAGATTAATATGTATCATATTATATAAATATGTGGCTATCTTTAATATGCTGATACATGAAAATTGGGTAAGCCGTAATAAGTAATAATCTCAAGTATGATATGTTGATACAATGAGTTTATCGATTCTAAAATTATATGAAATATATTCAAGTATACTAATGACTGTTGTTGTTGACGCTTAGACAAGTGCCAAGCTATCGGTTAAATGGTAATATGTTTATTATTTGATACGTCAAAAGGGAAAATGATCAAATGAAAATATATATGTGTTTATGGAAGAGTGGTAAAATTTAAGTTGTATAATTTCTTATAAAATGAGTTATCATTTGATTAAAAAAAAAGTTCTATAAACTCCGGTAATACCTCGTGACCCTATTCCAAGGATGGATACGGGTTGGAGTGTTACATTAGTGGTATCAGAGCTACGATTTAGTCGATTCTCGGACCGAACATAGCATATGTGAAGTTCAGAAAGACATGCCATTATATAACTGTGATAATATAATACCTCCCGACTCTGATGAAACTTATAATGATGCTTTCCCAACCGAGTTAATTCTGATAATATTGAAAGCAATACTAAAGAATATGAGTAAAAAGAAAAAAATAGAATTGAGCATGATGAATCGGAACCCATAAAAGTATGGATAAATATTTTATGATACATGACGATAATGATTGTTATATTGTTTGTGTTATTAAAAGAAAAATATGATTGCTACAAGAAATATGGTGCTGATGACTAAATTACTAAATATATAAAAGTGATATATGAAGTATATGATAAAGATTATTAGTGAATTAAGAATCCTACTGAATTTATCGGAATATCGATAGTTAAAATCATATAGTATACTTAAAATATGCAAATCCGCAATCCATCAATTCACATTTACCCTTTTTAGCTATGTGTTTACCATCTTCTATATTTATCCTGTTGAATTTCTCGGAATTTCGATGGATATCCAATAGTACACTCCTGGTGTACAATCTCATTAACCGTCAATTCATACAGGAGTACATTTTTAGTGTACAATTCCGGGTCCGTCAATTCATATGCATGTGTTGCCATAGTATCTTTCAACCATGGTCTTATTCATTGCCATGGTATCTTTCAACCATGGTCTTATTCATTGCCATGGTATCTTTCAACCATGGTCTTACACATTTCATTTCAGTAAGCACACTCCCGCGAACCTCACTCTCCCGCGAACCTCAATTCTTGGCACACTTCCGCGAACCTCAGCTCCCATGTATTCTTCGGAAGGGCCTATACACATATATTCTTCGGGAGAGCCACCAGCACACTCCCGCGAACCTCATTTCCCATATATTCTTCGGGAGGGCTGATATTAGGATTACCCTTCCGGGCTTAATCCTTTTTCCTGTATTCTTCGGGAGGGCTACATCAGAATAGGATCACCCCGTTCGGGCTAGATCCTTTTTACCGTCAATTCCTTTTCCAATGATCCATCGAAATCCATTCCATTCAACCGGGATTTACTTTCTTTTTATATCGAGTATTATCAATATTTCATCAATTATTATGCATTGATCATTCAAATCATATTTTCATCACATAACCACATATTTCAAGTGTTTAAAAATACAATTCAAGTTACACGAACTTACCTCGTTGCTTGTCCGTGTTTATAAATTCATTAATCCAATATCTGTTCTTTTTCACGTTCAAGTCTCGCATTTGAGTCGTTGGGATCTTTATAAATAAATTTGACCATTGTTTACATTCATTCCATATTCTAATACATTCAATTAATGCTCTAGGCAAAATTACCATTTGGCCCCCAAACTTTTAATTAATGACGATTTTACCCTTAGGCTCAGAAAAATAAATTCTTGGGATTTAATACTTATTTCCAGCCGTTGTCATCATACATATTAATGAGAGCCCATAAATTCTATAAAATATCAAAATTTTCCATAATTTTAACACTTTTCAATTTAATCCTTAAAACATATTTTCCCCCGATCTTGAACTAAATTAACAATTTTCATTTAAAATTTTCAATTTAAATAATAAAATAATCCATTTCATGTAATTTGATCATTTCTAACATTTTTACAAAATTACCCATAAAGTTTTACTTTTATTCGATTTAGTCCTTGGGCTTAAAACATACAAATTAGTCATGCTAACTGAATATTCATACATATTTTCCTCCTCCTCCTCTCCATTCCACATCCGTAATTTATATAATATGCTTATAAGTAACATTATCAATAATTTCACTATTTACTTATATGTGAACATTCAAGCTGTCTACCTGCGTCATAGTCACTAAATTATTTATATCTTGAGATACAGAAATCAAAATTAAGTTCCGTTAATTTTTCCTGAAACTAGACTCACATATCTTCTGACCATAAAATTTTCAGGATTTTTGGTTTAGCCAATAAGTACAGTTTATTCTTTAAATTTACCCCTGTTCTGCTGTATAACTGTTCCGACCTTTCTTTATTAAAATTTAATTATCTCCTCGTACGGGACTCGGATGATGTTCCTGCTTATTCTCTTAAAAATAGACTCATTAAGGATTTCAAACACATAAATTTAAGTCCCTAATTATTTTTATACAATTTTTGGTGATTTTCCAAAGTCAAAATAGAGGATCCCCAAAATCATTTTGAACCAGTCTCACAAAAATATAAATATCTCAGAATACAGAATTCATTTACTTGTTCTGTTTCTTTTATGTGAAAATAGACTCAACAAGATTTAATTTCATATCTTATTCAACTTCTAATTCAGTTTCTACAATTTTTGGTGATTTTTCAAATTTAGCTTACTGCTGCTGTCTAAAACTGTTTTAGTGCAAGATATTAATTATTAAGTTTATATCACCCTTATTTTCTTTCTCTACACTATTTCCCATCACTTTATCTTATTTTCTCTTCACTTCCATATCAAGAACATAGAATCATATATAAGGAAATTCTACATTAACATCATTTACATGCTTTTTCAATAATATTAAACTTAAAAATACATGGAAATCTTGATGTTCTTACCTTGTTTTATTGTTTCCAAACTTTAACTTCACTTTCTCTCTCCTCCAGCTTCTATTTCTTGAATCCAACTTGATATTCTAACTCCTCATAGCCTCCTTAACATTTTTCTCCTTCGGTAGCTATGGAAATTCTTTTGATTTCTAGGTGAAAATGGTGAATTTTTGGTGGAAGGACCAAATTATAAAGAAAGCCAAACTTTCTTTCTCCCCTCTTCTCTCCTAATGTGAATTGCATGGAAAAGGGGTGGTGGTTTTCTCCTTTTTTTTTTTTTTTTCACACATACACATATATATAGACTAAATAAAATAATAAAATAATAAAATATCTTATTAAAATATTAATGAAATAATAATTATTTAATTATATAATTATAAAATATCATCAATGTAATCATTACTTTCTAGATTTCTCTCTCTTCCAATTGACCATTTTACCCTTTATGATCTTTTAAAAATCCATCCTTGAGTCATCACTTAATTTGGTAAAATTACAATTTAGTCCCTCATAATTCTTCACCTATTCAATTTAGTCCTAATTCATCAATTTTCCCTAGTTTCTAGATTATTCTACCCTTGAAATATTTGCACTATTGGTCCTTCAACTTTTTCATATTTACACTTTAACCCCTTAAATTTTAAGTATTTACTCTTGGGCCACAAAACTTTTCTCACTTTTACGATTTAGTCCTTTCTTGGATTAATACATCATAATCACTTCCTACATAGATTTTGTTGATATAGCTCAAAATTTCTCTTTTTATTTCTTTATTTCTTTATTTTACTATATCAATGATAAAAATTTTCGGGATATTACAGCTTGTCTCTCCCTTCCTGAACGCTTTCGTTAAAGGTAGAATGATTTCTGATAGTATTCTAGTGGCTGGAGTAGTCCTCAATTAACATGAGCTAGACTAATGATAGGGTAAATAGGAAATTCATTCAAGCAGTGCTAGAGACATTGGGATTCAACCATCTATGGACCAGAATTATTTAACAATGCATAACTACGATTTCTTATTAGGTTCTACTTAATGTCAGCCTCAGTAAATAGTTTACCCTTTTAGAGGTCTCAAGTAGGGCGATCCTATCCATTTGTTCTTTGCAACAAAACATTCTATCCCTCTTGCCTCTTTTTTATGGAAGTGGAAGACAATGACACTGTTGCTAGTATTAAGATTGGACGAGTGTGTTGAAGTTGGCCTACATGCAGACAAGAAGCAGAGAAGTTGTCCGAGCCATGCAGTTGCAGCTGAAGATCAATCTACTGTTTCATTTTGTTACTTTAAGGATTATTTTTGTTACTTAGTTGAAAATGAACTTAGTTGGTATTGTTTTGATGTAATTAGGTGCTGATAGATTGATAAATTAGCTTACCTATGTGTGCAAGTTATGTTTTATCAAGTTTCAATGTAACTTAATGGTGTTTGGTAATGTTTAGGTGACAATTTGCTTATTTTTTACTAGCTTATGTCTGGTATATGTATTAGCTTTGTGCCTTTATTCAATGTTAATGAAATTTATCAGAATTCTTCATCACATTCTCTCTTAGTTCTTTGCTTTCTTTATCATTCAAGCTCGATTCTGTTTTGTTTGCTCAGCAAGTATCGAGCCTTCTAGCTCAAGAAACTGCCAACTTCATTCATCTCACATTCTTAGTTCCAACAATTGGTATCTGGAACTCATTTTCTTAGTGGACCAGTTATTTTTCATTCCTCAAAACCATGTCTTTTTCAGGTTTCTCTCCAACTGCATCACCAATCTTCAATGGAGAAGGCTACCACATTTGGGTAGTAAAAATGAAGACCTACCTGCAAGCATTTGACTTATGAGAGGTTGTTAACTCTGATGCTAAACCAGCACATTTAAAAGCTAATCCCACAGTGGCTCAGATCAGGCTGCACACAGATGAAAGAACCAAGAGACACAAGGCCATGTCATGCATCCAAAATAGTGTGTCTGATGTGATTTTCACAAGAATCATGGCTTATGAGTCACCAAAGCAGGCCTGGGATAGGCTGAAAAAGGAGTTTCAAGGGACTGAAAGAACGAGACAGCAACAACTATTGAACTTGAAAAAGGACTTTAAAAATTTAAAGATGAAGGAAGAAGAAACAGTGAAGCAATATTTAGACAGAATTATGGTTGTTGTGAACAGCATCAGATTGCTTGGGGACTAGTTTAGTGAAGCAAGAATTGTAGAGAAGGTTATCTCAACCTTGCTTGAAAGATATGAGGCCAAAATTTCATCCCTTGAAAACTCGAGAGATCTGACTAGTATCTCTTTGACTGAGCTGATCAATGCTCTCTATGCTCAAGAGCAAAGAAGAGCTAGTAGACAAGAGGATCATTAAGAAGGTGCTTTCCAGGCCAATAGCAGACTTGCCTCGAGCTCCTCTGGCTACAAAGGGAAGAAAACTTGGACAGACAAGCCTAGAAGGGATGGAGTAAGAAGAAGGTATCCGTGTAACACCCCCTAACCCCAAACCGTCACCGAAACAGGGTTACAAGGCATTACCGGACTTATATACTAATAAACGAACAAAATCGAGTCATAAATTTGTGTTTTAATTCAAAACTTTTCAAATTCTATCAAAAAGTTCTTAATATGGACCTACAAGGCCCAAAATAGACTTAGAAATTGATTTGGGATTAAACCGGGAACTTTGAAAACTTTTCTTTAAAAATAGGGGCACACGCCCGTGTGGCCTGCCCGTGGGGCTCCCATGGCCGTGGGGCCAGCCCGTGGGCAGATCTGACTTGCCACACACGCCCGTGGAACTACCCCGTAGGCAAGCTTGACTTTGCCACACGGCCTGGGCACACGACTATGTGTCTTGGCCGTGTGAAAACAACTTTTTTCATCATTTTCAAGCTACTTTCACCCACTAAACATACCTAATTCATAGCCAATTCATTTTCTTATAAAACTTGATCAAATAACACTATCACACCTTTCAAAACTTAGCAAATACTCATTCATTCATACCAAAAACTTCTTAAGGTTTATAAACCACATTTACATTCAAGATATAAAACATTTACAAGTGGCTAAAACCAAACCTAGTACATGCCACATTTCCAAAAGATAGATACATCACCAAAATTTGAGCTGAAGCCAGGATTGATTCGGATGCTGAGCAGGACTTAACTTGACCTAACCTGCGCACGGAAAACAACCGTACGCTGAGTATTGAAAATACTCAGTGGTATTATCATAATTCAAATTATAACAACAACAATATATCATATTATACACAAATCATACATATAATTGTATACCAAACTACCATATTTCCATTGTATCAATTTCCATATTTGATTTACTATTTCTTCAATCACATACAATTGTTCAATTCACATTTCAAACATGAACAATTTATGAACCTTTAGTTCAACTCCCAATCACATATATATATTCAATTCACATTTCAATAATAACCATTCAAGAACCTTGATTCATGCCTTCAATCTCATAGCACAATTTCATTTCTCATTTCATTTCACAATATCACTTTCACTATTCATTCAATGGTTCAAATGAACAAATTCAATTGATTTTCTCATTTCACTTAATTATCCCTATTAACATGACTCGGACTTTGGCGGATACACAGATCCAACCAATCACACCATATTGGCACCCAGTGCCTCATCAGATAGTTCGAAGCAATATAGTGACACCCAGTGTCTTATCGGCCTAGCCGAAGTAAAGTGGTACCCAGTACCTCATCGAACCTATCCGAAGTAATATGACACTCCAAGTGTCTCATCAACTCGAGGTCGAAGCAACCCTGAACTCTACCAATCCTATGGCATGCCAACTATATCCACTAAGCCTGACTAGTTAATAGGGAATCAGATTCTTTCTCTATTTCAGTCAAATTCATATCGATTGCACTTTGGCCACATTTTCTCACATATTTCTCAATTCAAGCACAACTTGTTTCAAATTCACATATATATATATTCATTCATCAATAAGTCTAATTCACATTCCACTCAATATCAATATTTACCTACATTCAAATTTCATACACATATATTAAAATTAAACATTTAATAAGAAATAACTTGAATTATGATAATACAAACCGATATTTCTCGAGCTACTCCTCGATCACTTTTTCCTTGCCCTTAGTAATCGACGCCTCGGTTTCCTTGTTTGCTAGAAAATTAGCATTGATAAACGATAAATTAAACATGTTTTTACCTCATGCTTAACCTATTTTCTGGATGAATTATTATTGAAATTGTGGAAATTGGTGCTCTTAATCCTTCTATTTCATGTTCTATACTCAAGAGAGCATAGGGAAGTGAAAAGAACGAGAAACGGGCCGAAAACAGAGAAAATAGGCCGAAGTATTGAAACAACACGGCCTGGGAGTTCGCCACATGACCGTGCCATCCTAAATCTCGTACATGGCCCAACCCCGACTCACACGGCCGTGCCACTATCAACAGACCCGACCACGGCCTAGGTCTCGATCCATATAGTCGTGGCACACGAGCGTGTCCCTGTCGTGAGGAAATGTAATTTCACTCGGAAAAGGCTACTTAGGGGCTAAGAAAGACACTCCAAAGCTCTATACAAAGACCATAGAAGGCAACTACAAAGAGATACTTTTTCTCTCCTTAAAAGAGTGCTTTTCTCTCTCGAAAAGGAAGACAGAAGCAAGGAATTACTCCAAGGGAAGCCGATTGATCCATCTCAGAAGCCTGATTCTCCTTCAAGACTAAAGATCTCCCTTCAATTTCCTACAGGGGTTTTTGGGTTCTTTATGTTTTGTTATTTTTTTCTTCTGAGATGTTTTCTTTTAAAAGTATAAACTAAATCCCCCAAATACTTGAGGGGGATGAAACCTAAGACAAATCTTGTTATTATTTTATCTTGAGTTATTTGATAAATACTTGATTTGTTCTTAATTATGTGTTCTTAATTCTTGTTTTAATATTCCTAGGTATTAATTCAAGTATTGATGTGCTTATTCAGAGGAGCAAAAGTCCCTGTCTAAGAGTAGATCTGGCATAATTAAGCAGAGTTGCATGCAATCCTAGACATAGGGCGACATAAATCTGCCGGATTAGGGTCAAACCTAATAAGGGAATCCATAGATCGAGTTAATGCGAGACTAGGGGTTTTAACTAGAAAGAGATTTCAGTTAATCAACCTAGGATTAGTTGTTCTTATCCTCGACGGAGGTATTAACATAAATTAGGGATTTCTACGAATCAAGTCTAGTGAATAAATCATCTAGTTTAAGAATTGATAACAAGTGAAGTCTAGGTGGATTCTCCCTTGAGTATTGTCCAAATCAATCAGTTTTTCCTAAGAGTTTTTCCCCAATTTACTTTTTGTGCATTCTTAGTTTAGTTTCATAAAAATCCCCCTTTTATTTCTAGGTTAAATAATAGAAAGAAAGCTAGTACTAGTACTTTTCGTTCCCTTGGGTACGATATCTCGATCTTGCCACTAAGCTATACTACTGTTTGATAGGTGCGCTTGCCTTAAATCGTGATAATAGTTGGTTTTGGGTACGATCATAGTTTATAAATTTTATTCCTTCATATCGCGAATATCAAGCATAATTATAATTAATTAATAACACACATATTTTATACAAAATAATAACTTACCATGCAGCTTTTGCCTAAATACCAAATTTGTCCTAACCAATTCCATCTTCTTCCTTTTTACAATTCACATCATTTCCTTATTCAATTTCCATCAAAACTTCAATATAACTATCAAATTTTTATCATTTTTCCATAATTTCAAATTTCTTTCAATTTAGCCCCTAAAACTCAAAACTTATACCTTAATTTACAAATTAGTCCTCTAATCAATTCTAATCAATGATTTTATCAATTTAATCCTTACTTTCATCATTTGCTCAACATAAACCTTACTCAAAAGTTTATCAACTTCCAACATTTCCACACAAATTTAAAAAAATTCAACTCTAAGGCTTCAAAAACATCAAAATCATATGAAAAGGACTTAATTAATCTTACCAAATAATCTCCAAGCTTTAAAACTCTAATTTTCCCTTTTTCTTTTCTTTCCTTTCTTTCTTTCCCAAATTCGTTTCTATTCTCTGTCACTATTTCTTTCTTATTCTTTCTTTTCTTTCTTTTCTTTCTTTATTTTATTACATTATTAACTTAATTAATATTTAATTATAAAATATCTATATAATAACAAATAAAAATAATACATGTGTATTTATACACACATGTACACATGTGCTAATCCACACCATACATTTGTCACCATCACAATTAATTTATAAAACATATTATTACATAATTATTAATAATAATCATAATAAAATATCTTTTACTTAATTTATAAGTAAATATATATAACATACATTTGTACTAATAATATAAATACACATGTATTTATTCTCTATCCTACACATGTCACTAATTTGGTTTAATTACTAATTTAATCCTTTAACCTTTCTCTATTCTATAATTAAACTTTTATGCTCTATTCAATTTAGTCCTTTCTACTAATTATTTCTAATTAAACTAAATTCACTTATCAAAAATCTAATTCAACTCGTAACTAACTTCGTAAATATTTTTAATAAATTTTTAAGGACTCGTTTTCCTAAGACGGAGGCCCTAAACTCACTTTTCTGGTGCTCATGAAATTTTGGGTCGTTACAATCCACCCTGCCCACATTGCAAAAGGCTCAGTCATCTAGAGGCAAACTATTGGTTTAGACCTGATGTGCAGTGCAAAGTCTGCAAAAAGATGGGCCATGCTGAGAAAGTTTGCAGAAATAAAGGCAAGATGAATCAAAACAAGCCTCAACAGCCTAGAGCTGAAGCTCAAGTAGCAGAAGAGGGTAGTGACCAAGAAGAGCAAGTCTTTGCAGTCACTTGCTCAACTGCCAAAGAAAAAGCCACGAATGGATGGCTGAGAGACAGTGGTTGCACAAACCACATGACCTCTAATACTTCTATCTTCAAGACAATTAATAAAAGCTTTAAATCTAGGGTAAATGTTGGAAATGGACACTTCATCAAAGCAGAAGGCAAAGGGGATGTGCTGATAGACACTCCTACAGGTACCAAACTTGTCTCAAGTGTTCTGTTTGTACCTGAAATTGACAGAAATCTACTCAGTATAGCTCAGTTGCTAGAAAAGGTTTATTCAGTAGTGTTCAAAGGCAAAGAATGCCTGATCAGTGATCCTAGTGGATCCAAGCTTATGTCAGTGACCATGGCTAACAAAAGTTTTGTTGTGGACTGGCACAAGAGTTCAAACAGTGCCTACACAGTTGTCTTAGATGAGTCTAAGCTGTGGCACAAGAGGCTAGGCCATGCAAACTACAAGTCACTGGTTCAGATGACCAAAGGAAACTTGGTTAAAACTTTTCTAAATTAGTTGAGAAATAAGAAGTTTGTGAAGTATGTCAACTAGGAAAGCAAGCTAGACAGCCATTTCCTTTGAATAAGGCCTGGAGAGCCTCAGAAAAGCTACAGTTAGTCCACACTGATGTGCGTGGCCCTATGAACACACAGTCCTTGAATGGTACCAGGTATGTCATCCTCTTTATTGATGATTTCTCGAGGTTTTGCTGGATTTACTTTTTGAAGCACAAGTCTGAAGTGGCCTCAGTGTTTTGAAAGTTTAAGGCTACAACAGAAACAAAATCTGGTTGCAAGCTCAAGACACTAAGGTCTGATAATGGTACAGAATACACTTCAATAATGTTTTAGGGTTTTTGTGATGAAGCAGGCGTCAAGCAGCAGCTCACCAACACCTACACATCTCAACAGAATGGTGTTAGTGAAAGAAAGAATAGAAACTTGACGAATATGGCCAGATGTTTAGAGAGAAATTCGCCTAAGACCTTATGGGCTGAGGTAGTTAACACTACAGTGTACCTCTAAAATAGGCTACCAACTAAGGTATTGGTTAAAAAAACTCTATTCAAGGCCTGGTTTGAGTTCAAACCATCACTTGCTCACTTGAAAGCCTTTGGTTGCATCTGTTATACATATGTTCCTGCTGTCAAGAGGGACAAGTTAGCCAAGAAGGCTCAACCTGATATTCTGATGGGCTACAGCAGCGTGAAGAAAGGTTACAGGATCTTGGATCCTTCATCTAAGAAGGTCTTTGTAAGCAAATGTGTAGTATTTGATGAGAAGTCAAGCTGGAACTAGGATAAAAATGAACCATAATGTGTTGCTGAAGACTTGGTGATAGATCAGAATGAAGCTGATCAAAATGATCCTAAAATGGATATTAATGATGAACCAGTCAAGGGAACCAAACCATTGGCTGAGATATATGCAAGAGCAGAAGTAGCTACTGGGGAACCAACTTGTTTTAAAGAGGCTGAAGCTCAACAAGGTTCGAAACAGGCTATGCTCAATGTAATGAGCATGATTGAAAAGAATCAGACCTGGGAGCTAGTTGCAAGACCAGCCAACAGGAAGGTCATAGGAGTGAAGTGGGTGTTTCAAGCCAAGCATAATTGCTGATGGAACTTTGAACAAGCTGAAAGCAAGGCTGGTAATGAAGGGATTCAGTCAGAAATATGGCATTGACTACTTTGAGACATTTGCACCAGTGGCTAGGCTTCATAAAATTAGGCTGCTAGTTGCTTTGGCTGCACAGAAGCAATAGAAGATACATCAACTCGATGTAAAGTCTGCCTTCCTCAATAGTTACCTTGATGAGGAGATTTATGTTGAGTAGCCTGAAGGTTTCAAAGTTGTTGGTGAAGAGGATAAAGTTTGCAAGCTGAAGAAAGCCTTGTATGGCTTGAAACAAGCACCAAGAGCCTGGTATGACAAAATCGATAGCTACCTAGCTAGCTTGGGGTTCAAGAGAAGCATCAGTGAGCCAACCTTATATATGAAGAAGGAAGGTGATGAAACATAGCTCATAGTGTCCTTGTATGTTGATGACTTGCTAGTGACAAAAGGAAATCATGCAATCTTCGCTGATTTTAAAAGAAAAATGGAGAGCATGTTTGAAATGTCAGACTTGGGACAAATGTCCTACTTCCTTGGCATGAAAGTGTCTCAAACTCAACAAGGGGTTTTCCTAAGCCAGAAGACATTTGCTTTGAAGATTCTTAACAAGTTCTCCATGTTGAATTGTAAAGCAACAAGCACACTAGTTACTGTTGGTGAAAAGCTAACCAGCCAAGGAAATTTCGAGAGTGTAGTTGAGTCAACTTATAGAAGCTTGGTAGGATGTTTATTGTATTTGACTGCCATAAGACCAGACTTCATGTTTGTTGTAAGTCTGCTATCTAGATTCATGCATTGCTGTAATGTGAAGCATTTCTAAGCTATCAAAAGAGTTCTCAGGTACATTAAAGGTACACTGAGCTTTGAAATGATGTTCAGCAAGGTTGATAGAATGAAGCTACTTTGTTATACTGATAATGATTGGGCTGGATCAATAGATGATATGAAGAGTGTCTCAGGGTATCTGTTTACCCTTAATTCAGCCATTTTTTGTTGGAGTTCGGAGAAGTAAAATGTTGTTGCTCAGTAACTACTGAAGCAGAATATGTAGCAGCTACTTGTGCTGTTAACCAAGCCATTTGGCTAAGAAAGATCATGACAGACTTGAATCTACACCAAAAGGAAGCAACAAAGATTAAATGTGACAATCAATCTATTGTTGCAATTGCAAAGAATCCAGTGTTCCATAGGAGAATAAAGTATTTCAAGATAAAGTTTCATTTTGTTAGGGAAATGGAACAAGCACAAGAAGTGAAACTGATTCATTGCAGTTCAGAGGATCATCTTGCTGACATCTTGACAAAGCCTCTTTGAGAGTCAAGGTTTGTGGATTTAAGAGCCAAAATGGGAGTTTGCAGTATGCAAGCCAAGGAGGAGTGTTGAAGTTAGCCTGCATGCAGACAAGAAGCAGAGAAGCTGCCCGAGCCATGCAGTTGCAGCTGAAGATCAAACTGTTGTTTCATTTTATTACTTCAAGCATTGGTTTTCTTACTTAGTTGAAAATGAACTTAGTTGGTATTATTTTGATGTAATTAGCTGCTGACAGATTGATAAATCAGCTTATTTATATGTGCAAGTTATGTTTTATCAAGTTTCAATGTAACTTAGTGGTGTTAGGTAATGTTTAGGTGACAATTTGCTTATTTTTGACCAGTTTATGTCTATATGTATTGGCTTTGTGCCTTCATTCAATGTTAATGAAATTTATCAGAATTCTTCATCAAATTCTCTCTTAGGTCTTTGCTTTCTTTGTCTTTCAAGCTCGATTCTATTTTGTTTGCTCAGCAAGTATCGAGCCTTCTAGCTCAAGAAACTGCCAACTTCATTCATCTCACATTCTTAGTTCTAACAGAGTGGCTATTCTCGTCAATCAGCTTTTATTTCTTGACGATTACCTTCTATTCTTTAAAGCTAATGCTCAGGCATATTAAAGCTATCCTCACAAAATTCTGTAATTTATTAGGACAAATTATTACCTTTGAGAAATTGGAACTTTTTCTGAGCCAATCCACCAAACAAAATAAAAGAAGATGATTTTAGTTGTGAAGAGAATTGACAAGCCAAGTACGTATTTGGGGATATTAGTAACAAGAAAGCTTTCTTCCAATGCATCCTTGATAAAATCTAGAATAAACTAGCTCTCTTGTTTTAAAGCCCCCTCTTATATTTAGAATAAGATGATCAGATGTTGAGGGCCTTTTGGTGGGGTCATAAGGTTAGTGAAAAGAAACTTCATTTATATAGTTGAGAGAAATTATGTAGACCCATACAATAGGGTAAATAGAGTATTCGACATAAAAAGTTGATGAACGAAACTCTGCTGTGCATTTACAATTAAAAGGCAATATATGCAGGAGTAGAGATATTATAACCATGAAAACAAAACCTTCCTACTCCTGGAATAATATCGAGGAGAGATGTTTGTACTTTGTAATTTAGGAAAAGAAATACATATATGGGGCGACTCGAACTGGAGATAGGAACGAGAAATAATGCCACATTCACATGAGCAACTAACACGAAAACCACACAGAACTCTCTTCAAATTTTCTTGACAAAAGATGGTAAGGCAGAGGACGAAAGATCCATCAGAAGTACTTTGGGGAATGATTATTGGCAAAACATATCTAGCATATTTTTCTCATTCTTTGATAAAACAAAATGGTATGGAAGTTTGATCACAATAGATTATTTTCTATTAAGTCTGCATAATATGCACTATGGGATCATAATTTCAATGATAAGATTACCGGTAGTGAGATGGGAAAGAAGGGGAAGGTTTTATGGAAGCTTAAGTTGTTGTTTAAGCTCATTATATTTTTGCAGACGATTTGTCATAACTACCTCCCTGTGAAGGATGAGCTTTGGAAAAGATCAATTCCAGTGGAAAGTTATTGTCCACTTTACAATGATGATGACGAGTCCTTAGAACATGTTTTTTGTGCAATGCAACATTGTAAGAACTATTTGGTTTTGAAGTTTTATGTCTTAATGTTCAATCTAGACTTAGTAAAAGATAGGATATTTCAATGGCTACAAATTGATGATTAAATGGTACCATGGAAGGAGAGTTTTATACAAACTTTACTTGCATACTTTGGGGTATATGAAAAGCTACAAATGCGATTATCTTCAAAAATCCAAACTGAACACCTGATTAACAGTTGGTCTTCTTAATTATGAATGTAAACTTTGAGATTAATAATAAGCATAAACATGGGAGATTGACATCTCAATGTCCTTCAATGTGTAGGTTAGAGGCTAAGGATGACACTGAAGATAGATGGAAATTAACCTTCAAGTTAAAAAGGAGGGGTTACTATGGGGGTGTAGCTATTCTCAAAGATGAAAGAGGCGATGCAAGAGACCATCAACTCAATCGAAGATTCAAGCCAATATTTCTCTAATCCGTCACTTTTCTCAAAATGTTTGAGCAGGGAACAAGGAGATGCAAGCTATCGAACAAAGATAAATTTTGGAGTAATATCTTTGTCAGAAGAATAAAAGTAAATTGGCAACTTGAATTGGCTTTTGCGAATATACGTTTTCTTATTTAAAATGTTGATATCCACGTGACAAGGTAAAGAGATAGACGATACAACAAAAAGATAAATGATAGGGCCAAGATGACGGAATTTGTTTGGTACCTTCTTTTATTGTGCGTAAATTTCAAATATATATTTTACATTACAAGCTTGTTTATATAAACATGCACGGGTTTGCAAGTAATATTATTGTTGGGGTTTTGCAGCAACAAAAGTAGAGAACAAGATAGAGAACAAAGCATCAAAAAGCTTGATATAATTTATTTGCTCACAAGCATGCAACAAGAAATGAAAAACTGATTTTCATTATCATTAACAAAGCAATACATGAATTTTATAAACAATCTTCTCTATCAAGCACAACTGCTTAGTATAATAAGTTGTAATACATTGCTTATACACTAAAACAAGCCAACCAAACAGGTCATTTAGTTACCTAAACACATCAAGCTGTTATCAAGCTTGTTCATTTTCAATCAAATTAAATTACATTGCAACTAAAACTGTTGGGTTTTTAAACAATTAACCCAGAGAAAGTATGAAGCTCAGTCAAGAACTTGAGCAACAACGTAATAAACCCGGATAAAGTATGACTAAAGTTTGAAATTCAAGTCTTTAGGTTTTTGAGCAAACAAACAGAATTTGGCTTGAATTATGAAAGCAAAAATTGAGAGAGTATTTTTCTTGAATGATTTCTGTTGAAATTCATTAATTAAAAAGATGGCATAATGCCAATACATATACCATTCATAAGCTGGTCAGTTTTAACAAGTTGCCCTGCAACTTGCACAACTTGCACATTGCTACTTTCAAAGCACAACTTGCACAATAGGATAAGATAAGCTGATCTATCAGTCTTATCAACACCCAATTACATTAAATACATTACCTACTTAGTTCTAATAAAACTAAGTTACAAAATATTACTTAAAGTAACAAAATGAAACCGAAAGTGAACAGTAACATCAACTTCAGTAGTTGCATGTATTTCATATGGAAATAATGCAGCAGCTTGGTCTTTATAGAACTACACGTACTTAATCCAGAATTATTACAGCATTGTCTGCTCCTTGGCTGCTGCATGTGCTACATGCATGCCAACTTCAACACTCCTCATTCGCTTGCATGCTGCATACTCCCATTTTTGCTCTTAAATCTTGAAATCTTGACACATTAAGGGGCTTAGCTAAAACATCAGCAAGTTGCTCTTCTAAACTGCAATGAATCAGCTCTACCTCTCGAGCTTGCTCCATTTCTCTTACAACATGAAGTTTAATGTTGAAATGCTTTGTCCTTCCATGAAATACTAGATTCTTTGCAATTTTAACAGCAGATTGATTGTCACACATAATCTCTGTTGCTTCCCTTTGTTGAAGATTCAGATCAGCCAAGATTTTTCTTAGCCAAATGGCCTTGTTGACAACTCCTGCAGCTACTACATATTCTGCCTCTACTGTTGATTGAGCAACAATAGATTTCTTCTTTGAACTCTAGCTAAAAATGGTCAAGCCAAGTGTAAAAACGTACCCTGAAGTACTCTTCATGTCATCCACCGAGCCAGCCCAGTCACTATCAGTATAGTCAACCAATTTCAAGCTTTCAGCCTTTCTAAACAGCATTCCATAGCTCAGAGTACCTTTGATGTACCTAAGCACCCTTTTAGCAGCTCGAAAGTGCTTCTCATTGCAGCAATGCATAAATCTTGAGAGTAAACTTACAGCAAACATAATATCTGGTCTAGTGGTAGTCAAATATAGCAAGCATCCAACTAGACTCCTATAGGTTGACTCACATACCTTTTCAAAAACATCTTGGCTCGACAGCTTCTCTCCAACAACAATTGGTGTGCTTGTTACTTTACAATTTTGCATGGAGAATTTGGTCAGGATTTTTGAGGCAAAAGCCTTCTGACTTAGGATGACTTCATGCTGAGTTTGTGACACTTCCATGCCAAGGAAGTAAGCCATTTCTCCCAAATCAGACATTTCAAACATTTGCTACATTTTGGCTTTGAAATCAATTAAGATTGCTTGGTCTCCTTCTGTCACCAGTAAATCATCCACATATAGAGACACTGTAAGTTGTGTTTCAATACCTTTCTTCTTGACGTACAGAGTTGGTTCACTGCTACTTCTTTCAAAGCCTAGGCTAGCTAGGTAGCCATCGATCCTGATATACCAGGCCCTTGGTGCTTGTTTCAAGCCATACAAGGCTTTCTTTAGCCTGTACACCATATCTTCCTTGCCAACCACTTTGAAGCCTTAAGGTTGCTCAACATAAATTTCTTCTTCAAGGAATCCATTGAGGAAGGCTGACTTCACATCGATCTGGTGGATTTTCCACTTCATTTGAGCTGCTAAGGCAACTAGCAGCCTTATAGTATCATGTCTGGCTACTAGTGCAAATGTCTCCAAGTAGTCAACACCATATTTTTAGCTGAACCCCTTCACAACCAGCCTTGTTTTAAGTTTGTTCAAGCTTCCATCAGCATTGTGCTTGGCTCGAAACACCCACTTCACTCCAATAACTTTTCTGTTGAGTGGTCTTTCACCTAGCTACCAGGTCTGATTCTTCTCAATTATACTGATTTCATCAGCCATTGCCTGTTTCTAGCATTAATGAGCTTCAGCCTCTTCAAAGCTGCTTGGTTCAATAGTAGCCACTTGAGCTCTTTCATAAATCTCAGCCAATGGTCTAGTTCCTCTGACTGGTTCATTATCAATGTCCATTTCCAAACCATTTTGATCAGCTTTAGCTTGATCTGTTGCAAGATCTTCAGTAACATATTCTAGCTCATTCTTGTCCCAATTCCAACTTGAATTCTCATTGAACACCACATATCTACTTACAAGCACTTTGTTTGTTGAAGGATCTAAGATCCTATAACTCTTCTTGACTGTGTTGTAGCCTACCAGAATGTCTGCTTGAGCTTTCTTATCCAGCTTGCCCTCTTTTCACAGCTGGAACTTGTGCATAACATATGCATCCAAAGACTTTTAGGTGAGCTAATGATAGCTTGAACCTGAACCAGGTCTTAAATAGAGTTTTTTGAGCCAAAGCCTTAGTTGGGAGCCTGTTTTGGATGTAGACAGCAGTGTTAACTACTTCAGCCCGTAAGGTTTTGGGCAAATTCTTCTCAAACAACAAGCATCTGGCCATATCCATCAAACTTCTATTCTTCTTTTCACTTACACCATTTTGTTGAGGTGTGTAAGTGTTGGTGAGCTGGTGCTTGTTCTTGCTTCATCACAAAGCCTATGTAACCCGGATAAAGTATACTCAATCCCATTATCAGACCTCAATATCTTTAACTTGCAACATGTTTTAGTTTCTGCTGCAGTCTTAAACTTTGAGAAAACTGAGGCTACCTTATACTTATTTCGGATGAAGTACACCCAGTAATGCCTTGAGTAATCATCAATGAATAAGATAAAATACAAGCTTCCATTCAAAGATTGAGTCTTCATTGGACTATACATATCAGTGTGTACAAGTTGCAGTCTTTCAGAATCTTTCCAGGCTTTGTTTGTAGGAAATGGTAGTCTAGCTTGCTTTCCTAGTTGACAAACTTCACAGATCTCTTCTCTCTCAACTGAATCAACAAAGTTTTCAACCAGGTCCTCTTTGGTAAGTTGATCCATTGACTTGTAGTTAGCATGACCAAGTCTCTTGTGCTACAGCTTGGATTCATCTTGAACGGCTGTGTAGGCACTGTATGAGTCCTTGCTCCAGTCCACAACAAAGCTTTTGTCAGCCATGGCCACTGACATGAGCTTGGATCCATTTGGGTCACTAATTAGGCATTCCTTGCCTTTAAACACCACAGAGTAGCCTTTTTTCTAGCAATTGAGCTATACTGAGCAGGTTTCTATCTATTTCAGGCACCAAAAGTACATTTGAAACAAGTTTGGTACCTGTAAGAGTGTCAATTTCCAACCTTCACCTTGGTTTTGAAGCTTCTGTCTATTGATTTAAACATGGCAGCATCTGGTGTCATGTGGTTAGTACAACCACTGTCAATCAACCATCCATTTATGGCTTCTATTTTGGTAGATGAGCAAGAGACAGCAAAAACTCGTTCTTCTTGATCACTTTCTTCTTCTGCCACTTGAGCTTCAGCTCTTGTATGCTGTGGTTGGGTCTGTCTTGATTTGCCCTTGTTTTTGCAAAGCTTTTCTACATGACCCATCTTTTTGCAGAATCTGCACTGCACATTGATAAACTGTAAATTATACATATTTTTACCTCATGCTTAGCCTAAGTTTGGGATGAATTATCATTGAATTTGTGGAAATTGGTGCTCCTAATCCTTTTATTTCATGTTTTATACCTAGGTGAGCATAAGGAAGAGAAAAAAGCAAGGAACGGGCCGAAAACGAGCAAATTAGGCTTAATTCAGTAATCAACACGGCCTGGATGTTCGCCACACGGCCGTGCTACTTTAACAGGCTCGAGCTTGGCCTGGTCGTCGATCTACACGAGAGTGGCACATGGGCGTATCCCTGTCATGAGGAAGTTCAATTTCACTCGGAAAAGGCTACTTAGGTGCTAAGAAAGGCATTCCAAAACTCTATATAAAGATCCTAGGAGACAACTACAAGGGTGTGCTTTTCTCCCGCCAATGAGACATTATTTTCCCGCCAAGACGGGGAGTTGAAGATAAGGAATTACTCGAAGGGAAGCCGATTGATCCATCTCAGAAGCCAGATCTACATCAAGACAGAGGATCTCCCTTCAATCCTTTCAAGAGTTTTGGGTTTTCTTATGTTTTGTTATTTTATTTCTTCTGAGATGTTTTCTTTTATAATTATGAACTAAAACCCCAAATATCTAAGAGGGATGAAACCTAAGACAGATCTTGTTATTGTTATCTGAGCTGTGTGATCAATATTTGATTTGTTCTTAATTGTGTTTTTAACTCTTAAATTGATATGTCTGGGATATTGGTTTAAGTCGAATGTGTCTATGTGGAGGAGCAAAAGTCCCTGCATAGGAGTAGATCCAACACAATTAAGCGGAGTTGATAGCACTCCTAGACATAGGACAACGAAAATCTACCGGATTAGAGTCAAATCTAAATGGGGAGCCATAGATCGAGTTAATGCAAGACTAGGGGTTTTAACTAGAAAGAGATTTCGGTTAATCGACCTAGGATTAGTTGTTCTTATCCTCGATAGAGGTATTAACATAATTTAGGGATCTCTACAGATCAAATCAAATGAAGAAATCATCTAGTTCAGAGTTAGATAACAAGTGAAGTCTAGGTGGATTCTTCCTTAGGTATTGTCTTAATCAATCAGTCTTTCCCAAAAGCAATTTCCCTATTTACTCTTTGCCGCTTCTTTAGTTAGCTTAGTTTAGTTTACAACCAAACCCTCTTTATTTTTAGGCTAGATAATAGGAAGAAAGTCATTACTAGTACTCATAGTTCCTTGGATTCGATATTCCGGTCTTGCCACTGGCTATACTACTATTCGATAGGTGCACTTGCCTTTTATCGTGATATTAGTTAGTTTCTAGGTACGATCAGATTTTATTACTTTATCATCATCACTCGAGATCACAATCAAGTTTTAGCGCCGTTGCTGGGGAACTAAGATATTAGGAACACTCGGTTTCTATTACTTTAGCCATTATTACTTTTATTTATTTTTATTTTTTATTTTTGTTTTTATTTTTATTTACTAAAATTTTCTTTCCTTCCAGGTATCTCTAGTTTATGACTAGAAGAAACCCAGGAGGACCACTACTTTTTTACGATGATTTAGAAGCTACAGTTCGGAGAACTCGTAAAGAGATAAGAAGAAGCTTGTAATACCCAGAACAAGGACAAGAAGAAGAGCCAGAACCTACCGAAAAGATTGAAGCCAATCAAGATAATCAGCTACCTCCTGTAGTAGCCGCAAATCCTGTTGATCAAAATCCTGCTCCATGTACTATGTATGATTATGCTAGACCTAATTTAGCAGGCACTGAATCTAGCATTGTTAGGCCTATTATTGCTGTAAATAATTTTGAACTAAAACCTAACACTATTCAAATGATACAACAATTTGTTCAGTTTAATGGTTTACAGGATGAGGATCCTAACTTGCATCTAGCCAACTTTTTGGAATTATGCGATACTTTCAAAATAAATGGCATTTCTGATGATGCCATTTGTCTTAGGCTATTCCCGTTCTCCTTGAGAAACAAAGCTAAACAGTGGTTAAATTCTCTACCACGAGGGTCTATCACTACATGGGAACAAATGACCGAAAAATTTTTACTTAAGTATTTTCCTCCGGCTAAAACGGCTAAATTACGGAATGATATCTCTTCTTTTGTACAGATGGATTTTGAAACACTTTACGATGCATGAGAGAGATACAAAGATCTATTGCGAAGGTGCCCTCACCATAGATTACCTCTGTGGCTACAAGTTCAAACTTTCCACAATGGTTTGAATCTTTCAACAAGGCAAATGATCGACGCAGCCGCCGGTAGAACAATCAACAACAAAACACCAGAAGCAGCTTACAAGTTTATAGAAGAGATGTCACTGAATAACTATCTGTAGCAAGTCATGAGAACAAAGCTACAGAAAGCTACAGGAGTTTTTAATATTGATGCAGTCATTATGCTTTCTAATCAAGTAGAACTTTTTAATAAAAAGATTGACAACTTTGTTGGTTCTACGCAGGTACACCCAGTGATGCAGTATGACTCAATTCAGGGGAACACGTACAAATCCCGATTACTCCTCCTATGGACATGGCATGGAAACCAAGCAAGCCAACTATATGAGTAATAATTCTAGATCTCAAAATAACCCTTATAGTAACACTTACAATGCAGGTTGGTGGAACCACCCCAATTTTTCATGGGGAGGACAAGGAAATCAAAGATAACCACCTCCTCTGGGATTTTAACAACAACCATTCCAACAAGAGAAAAAGTCAAACCTTGAAGAGATGCTCACAAGATTTATCATCGTGTTAGAAACCCTTTTTCAAAACATCAAAACGGCACTGAAGAACCAGCAAGCATCCATTCAAGGACTTGAAACTCAAATAGGCCAGCTCGCCAAGCTAATTTCTGAAAGACCACAAGGTGGGTTATCAAGCAACACAGAAACTAAATTTAAAGAGCACGTTAAAGCTGTTACACTAAGGAATAGGAAAACACGAGATGAACCTAAAAAGAGGATGTTACAAGAGCCTAAAAAAGAAAAAGTTGAAGAAGCCGAACCCCAAGAGAGCGCTCCACCTGTACTCAATGAAGATAAACCACCTATCCCATACCCAGTAAAATTGAAGAAAGACAGCATGGATGCCCAATTCGGCAAATTTCTTAAACTTTTTAAGCAATTACACATTAACTTACCTTTTGTTGAAGCTATTTCATAGATGCCAACATATGCAAAATTTTTGAAAAAACTTCTTACAAACAAAAGGAAGTTTGAAGAACTGTCCACAGTAGAACTTAACGAAGAGTCTTCAGCGATTCTCCAAAATAAACTCCCAACAAAATTGAAGGACCCAGGAAGTTTTACTATTCCCTGTTTTATTGGTAATTTAAATATTGAAAAGGCATTAGCTGACTTAGGTGCTAGCATTAACTTGATGCCCTATAAAATGTTCAAACAACTAGGCTTAGGGGAACCAAAACCCACTAGGATGAGTATTCATTTAGCCGATAGATCCGTTAAATATCCTAGAGGTATCATTAAAGATGTATTAGTTAAGGTGGATAAATGTATATTCCATGTTGACTTTGTGGTGATAGACATGGATGAGGATGTTAAGGTACCCTTAATCTTAGGACGACCATTTTTAGCTACTGCCAGAGCTGTTATTGATGTAGGAGATGGTAAACTTGTGCTTAGGGTAGGTGATGAAGAGATTGTGTTTAAAATCTATGATGCCATGCGATTTACTAGGGAACAAGATGATTCCTGTTATTTTATTGATTCTATTGATCATTCTGTTCGAGGTTCTTTTCAGGAAATCACTCTTAAAGACATATTGGAACTGTGCCTCGTTCAAAGTGTGAGAGAGCACGAAGTCACCACTAAAATGAAAAAAATAATAACTGAGCTAAACTCCAACGAATCTTCCCCAAGACAAATAGGCTACAAAGGCATTAAAATTGAGGACGAACCGAGATAAAAACCCTCTATTGACGAACCTCCCAAACTAGATCTTACCCAAACACTTAGAATATGCATTTTTAGGAGACAATTCTACACTACCAGTCATTATTGCTTCAAACTTGCAACCTAAGGAAAAAGAAGAATTAATTCGAGTGTTAAAAAAACATAAGAGAGACATAGCTTGGAAAATTTCTGACATCAAAGGAATCAGTCCTTCCTTTTGCATCTACAAAATTTTGATGGAGGATGAATACAAACCATGTGTGCAAGCTCAAAGGAGACTGAACCCCAACATGAAGGAAGTGGTCAAAATCGAGGTAACTAAACTTCTAGATGCTGGAATTACTTATCCTATTTCTGACAGTACTTGGGTAAGTCTTGTGCAGGTGGTTCCTAAGAAAGGTGGCATGACTGTTGTTGCCAATGAAAAGAATGAATTGATCCCTACAAGAACTCTCATCGGTTGGAGGGTTTGTATTGATTACAGGAAATTGAACGACGCCACGAGAAATGACCACTTCCCCTTACCTTTCATTGATCAGATGTTAGAAAGACTATCAGGACATTTGTACTACGATTTTTTGGATGGGCTTTCTGGCTATTTCCAAATCCCGATAGCTCTTGAAGATCAAGAGAAAACGACATTCACTTGTCTATACGGTACGTTTGCTTATCGTAGAATGCCTTTTAAATTATGTAATGCTCCTGCTACTTTTCAGCATTGCATGCTGGCAATTTTTAACGAGCTTGTAGAGGATATCATGGAGGTATTCATGGATGACTTCTCGGTATTCGGTAACTCTTTCCAACTTTGCCTCAAAAATTTAGAACGAGTCTTGACAAGATGTGAAGAAACAAATCTTATTCTCAATTGGGAAAAATATCATTTTATGGTACGAGAAGGTATTGTGCTAGGACACAAAATTTCTAGTAAAGGGATAGAAGTAGATAAAGTAAAAGTTGAGACCATTGAAAAACTACCTCTCCCCAGTTCAGTTAAGGCAATTAGAAGCTTTTTAGGACATGCTGGTTTTTATAGAAGATTCATTAAAGACTTTTCTAAAATAGCTAAGCCATTAACGAAATTACTAGAAAAAGACGTACATTTTAATTTTGATCAGGAATGTTTAGAGGCATTTAACACTCTCAAAGAGCAGCTCACCAATGCTCCAATTATAATTGCACCTGATTGGAATTTACCTTTTGAACTAATGTGTGATGCGAGTGATTTTGCAGTAGGTGCAGTTCTTGGACAGCGATGAGACAAGCATTTTCAACCAATCTACTATGCTAGCAAAACTCTAACAGCAGCACAAGAAAACTACACTACCACAGAAAAAGAATTGCTAGCTATGGTTTTTGCGTTCGACAAATTTAGATCATATCTAATATTGTCTAAAGTCATCGTTTATACTGATCATTCTGCCCTTCGCTATCTTTTAACCAAGTCTGATGCAAAACCTTGACCAATAAGATGGATTTTATTGTTGCAGGAATTCGACTTGGAAATACAAGACAAAAAAGGAGCTGAAAACTTAGCAGCTGTCACCTCTCCAGACTTGAAAACCCACATCTTAAGGAACTTGACAAAACCAAAATAAACGACTCGTTTCCTGAAGAACAACTCTTAGCCATATCTAATTCTGAGGTACCTTGGTTTGCTGACATCACAAATTACTTAGCTGCTAACATAATCCCAAAAGGGTTAACACATCAGAAAAAGAAGCGATTCTTTACTAATGTGAAAAACTACTTTTGGGAAGACCCTTTTCTTTTTCGTATTTTTACAGGCCAAGTCATTCGAAGTGTGTAACAACAACTGAAGCAAACAAAATTTTGGAACACAACTATTCGGGACCAACAGGAGGACATTACAGTGGAACTAAGACCGCCCATAAAATACTCGAATCAGGTTTTTATTGGCCCACATTATTCAAAGACGCCAGCAGGTATGCTATTTCTTGTGATAAATGTCAACGAACAGGTAATATTCTAAACGTGATGAAATACCTTAGACATATATGCTTGAATGTGAAATATTCGATGTGTGGGGCATAAACTTTATAGGTCCATTCCCTAGTTCATTTGGAAATAAATACATCTTAGTAGCAGTCGACTATGTGTCTAAATGGGTAGAAGCCCAAGCCTTACCTACTAATGATGCTAGGATGGTAGTAAAATTTCTTAAAAAACCTTTTTCTCGATTTGGAACACCAAGAGCAATTATCAGTGATAGGGGAATGCATTTCTGCAATGCTCAGTTTGAGAAGGTCTTACAGAAGTATGAAGTGTACCATAGAACAGCCACCCCTTACCACCCTCAAACCAGTGGACAAGTTGAAGTAGCTAATAGAGAGCTAAAATGCATCCTAGAGAAAATCGTACAAGCAAATAGAAAAGATTAGGCAATGAAAGTAGATGACACTTTATGGGCCTATAGAACCGCTTTCAAAACTCCCACAGGAACATCAACTTATAGACTCGTTTATGGGAAAAGTTGTCATTTACCCTTTGAGCTAGAACATAAAGCATTTTGGGCCTTGAAATTTTTAAACCTCGACCATGATCTTACAGGTGAAAAGAGACACATGCAGCTAAACGTATTGGACGAATGGCGTTACAATGCATATGAAAACTCACACTTATACAAGGAAATCACAAAACAATGCCATGATGATCGTCTGAAGCAACACAAACAATTTAAGCCTGGTGATCTTATTTTGCTGTAAAACTCAAGGCTTAAATTATTCCCTGGAAAGCTTAAATCGAGATGGTCAGGCCCATTCATGGTCCAAAGTGTTCTTCCCTATGGCACAATTGAGGTAACACATCCAACTCAAGGCACTTTCAAGGTAAATGGCCACCGACTCAAACTATATCATGATGACGACTTTAAGAATGATAGAGTAGAGCTTAGACTCCATAACCCCTCGTAGAAGGTACAGGTAAGAAGTTGAGCTTAGACTATAAACAAGCGCTTCTCGAAAGGTAACCCGAGCACTAACAAGTTTGATTTTTTTCGATTCATAACTAACTCATTAAAACACAGATTCCCCAAGACCACACAACCAGGCACACGGGCGTACCTAAAGCCGTGGACACCCCACGAGTAGAAACATGACCATGCTATACTATCGTGGCCAAACCTATCAATTCATACACGAGCGTGGGATTACACACACAGCCGTGGGATAAGCGAATACCAAAAGACATGACCGTGCTGTATGGTTGTGTGCCCCAACACGCCTGTGCCAACGAACCGTGGGCGAGACTGAGAAGTCAACACAGGCATAGGACACGCCCGTGCAGACTAACCATGGCCACAACGATTAGACCCCGAGACGCACGGCCAACCCCCATGTCACACGGCCTCACCCTAAATCATGAACCTCAAGTATTCCTTCCTCCAAGTCAGCTTCCAAAATTCAAGGATTCCATCCAATCAGGGAGTTTCACCTCTCTCCCTATCTTATGATTTTATGCTTCTATTGCTACTAATGTATCTTTGTATATTGAGGGCAATGTAGATCTTAAGTGTGGGGGGGAAATTTACTTTCAGTTGTTGCATTCTCTTCAAATCCCTAAATTTCATACCACTAACATTTTACATTGTTCTCAAATTTCGAATTCTCACTTTCACCCTCTGTATTAGTCCCAATCTCCTATTAGGAATTAATTCTGATTGATTTATGATTTTTATTGATATGTTGAGAATTAAGACATAGGTACTTATGCTTTGATTATTCAAACTTTAAGACATTAGGGAATCAAGCATGATAAGTTGAAATTCTTGAGAATTTAAATTTTTTTAGGTTATTTTCTCTAATTTTAAGTGTTATCTTGAGATTTGAAATTCACAGGATTGACATCAAAAGCCATAATTCTGGTGAGATTTTTGAGCCTTTTGAGCATACATCCTTTCGTGCTCACTTTTACTGTTGCTTTGAGTGAGTCAATACTGATCCGTTATTCTAGAACTTGCTTCGATTATACATGTCGAGACCATATCATTGATTTGATATACCAAAATGATAAAGGAACCTAGGTTTAACCCACTTACTCTATAAAAAGCCTACCTCTATAAATTAACCCCTAGTGAACCCCATTGAGCCTAACAACCCATTCTTTGATTTACCTCTAATATTAACCTATAACCTGTTTTTTTTAATTACATTCAATTTTTTTATCCCTATTGTTTTTGAGATTTGAGTTGAATTATTATCTAGCCTTGTTCTCTTTTTCAGTTTGTAAAGTTTATATTTAATTTAAAATTTTGATTTGTTCTTAAAAAAAATGTATATACAGTTAATTCAGTTATTATTCATATTTCAGTTGTAGTTTAATATTTTTACATATTTCTATTATAAGCTTCCGAATCCAGAACGATGTCATCATAAGGCTTAGCTCTAAGAATATGTTTCAATGATAAAGATTTTCTAGCTAGATGATTTTTCAATTCAATCTCGATTCTAACCCTCTTTTTCAGCTTGTGACAACACCCCTAACCAAATCCCCATTACAACCATTGAAAGACCTTTTGATCGATATGTCATATCAATTTATAACGGTGAAGATTTGATTTTCCTGCAAGCTTATGGCAATAACTTTTCAGGTTGACTCTAGAGTGCTTAATTTTTGAACCCTAAACACTTTGAGTGGATAGAGTGAATCTTTAGTGAAGATGTCAACTCTTGTTGATTTTGATTGAGAGGTAATTACTTAAGAGAAGGGATAAAACCTATGTTTCTGTGATAAAATTCTCAACTTAGAGTGTTTGAGACTTTAATGTTCTTCTGATTGAATTGTCACTGTATGATTACTTGTGGATTAGTTTGAAACATTATTGATAAGGATTATAAGTTGAGAAGAATAATTATTAATTGTGAGTTGAGATTTTGCTTGAGGACAAGCAAACGCTTAAGTGTGGGGGTATTTGATAAACCGTAAATTATACATATTTTTACCTCATGCTTAGCCTAAGTTTTGGATGAATTATCATTGAATTTGTGGAAATTGGTGCTCCTAATCCTTTTATTTCATGTTTTATACTTAGGTGAGCATAAGGAAGAGAAAAAAGTAAGGAACGGGCTGAAAACGAGCAAGTTAGGCCCAATTCAGCAATCAATACAGCCTGGAGGTTCGCCACACGACCTTGCCACACGGTTGTGCCACTTTAACAGGCTCGAGCACGGCCTGGTCATCGACCCACACAGGTGTGGCATACAGGTGTGTCCCTGTCGTGAGAAAGTTCAATTTCACTCGGAAAAGGCTACTTAGGGGCTAAGAAAGGTATTCTAAAACTCTATATAAAGACCCTAGGAGGCAACTACAAGGGTGTGCTTTTCTCCCACCAAGGAGACATTATTTTCCCGCCAATACGAGGAGTTAAAGACAGGGAATTACTCGAAGGAAAGCCGATTGATCCATCTCAGAAGCCAGGATCTACATCAAGACAGAGGATCTCCCTTCAATCCTTTCAAGAGTTTTGGGTTTTCTTATGTTTTGTTATTTATTTCTTCTGAGATGTTTTCTTTTATAATTATGAACTAAAACCCCAAATATCTAAGAGGGATGAAACCTAAGACGGACTTGTTATTGTTATTTGAGCTGTGTGATCAATATTTGATTTGTTCTTAATTGTGTTTTTAACTCTTAAATTGATATGTCCGGGATATTAGTTTAAGTCGAATGTGTCTATGTAGAGGAGCAAAAGTCCCTGCATAGGAGTAGACCCAACACAATTAAGCGGAGTTGATAGCACTCCTAGACATAGGACGACGAAAATCTACCGGATTAGAGTCAAATCTAAATAGGGAGTCATAGATCGAGTTAATGCAAGACTAGGGGTTTTAACTAGAAAGAGATTTCGGTTAATCGACCTAGGATTAGTTGTTCTTATCCTCGACGGAGGTATTAACATAATTTAGGGATCTCTACGGACCAAATCAAATGAAGAAATCATCTAGTTCAGAGTTAGATAACAAGTGAAGTCTAGGTGGATTCTTCCTTAGGTATTGTCTTAATCAATCAGTCTTTCCTAAAAGCAATTTCCCTATTTACTCTTTGTCGCTTCTTTAGTTAGTTTAGTTTAGTTTACAACCAAACCCTTTTTATTTTTAGGCTAGATAATAGGAAGAAAGTCATTACTAGTACTCATAGTTCCTTGGATTCGATATTCTGGTCTTGCCACTGACTATACTACTATTCGATAGGTCCACTTGCCTTTTATCATGATATTAGTTAGTTTCCAGGTACGATCAGATTTTATTACTTTATCATCATCAATCGAGATCACGATCACACATCAAGCCTAAACCAACATACTTCACCCGGATGACTTAGCTTTCTACAGTGTGGGCAGGGTAGATATCTTCTTTCACCATCTGTTTTAGGCTTGTTTCTCCAGGTCTTTTTGCCTTTGAAGGCATTTGTGCTTGAAGCTGACTTGGTTTTAGCTTGAAAGGAACCTTCTTGATGCTCCTCCAGTCTACTAGCTCTCCTTTTCTCTTGAGCATAAAGAGCATTGATTAGCTCTGTCAAAGAGATGCTGGTCAAGTCCCTTAAATCTTCCAGGGATGATATCTTTGCCTCATACCTTTCAGGCAAGGTTTAGATTACCTTCTCTATAATTCTTTCTTCACTAAAGTGTTCTCCAAGCAACCTTATGCTGTTTACCATAGCCATGATTCTATCTGAGTATTACTTTATGATATGCGTGATATGAAGTAATAAAATTTATAATAATGATCGTACCAAAAACTAACTAATATCACAATTTTAAGGCAAGCGCACCTATCGAACAGTAGTATATTTTAGCGGCAAGACCGAGTTATCGTACCCAAAGGAACCAAAAGTACTAGTACTAACTTCCTTTCTATTATCTAGCCTAAAAATAAAAGAGGTTTTTATGAAACTAATTCTAAAACTAAACTAAGAATGCACAAAAAGTAAATTGGGGAAAAACTCTTAGGGGAAACTGATTGATTTGGCAATACTCAAGGGAGAATCCACCTAGACTTCACTTATTATCAATTCTTGAGCTAGACGATTTATTCACTTGTCTTGATCCGTAGAGATCCCTAACTTATGTTAATACCTCCATCGAGGATAAGAACAACTAATCCTAGGTTGATTAACTGAAATCTCTTTCTAGTTAAAACTCCTAGTCTTGTATTAACTCGATCTATGAATCCCCTTATTAGGTTTGACCCTAATCAGGTAGATTTACATCACCCTATGTCTAGGGTTGCATGCAACTCCACTTAATTATGCTAGATCTACTCTTAAATAGGGACTTTTGCTCCTCTAAATAAGTACATCAGTTTCTTAAATTAATACCTAGGATTATTAAAACAAGAATTAAAAACACATAATTAAGAACAATTCAAGTATTTATCATATAACTCAAGGTAAAATAATAACAAGATCTGTCTTAGGTTTCATCCCCCTCAAGTATTTGGGGAATTTAGTTCATATTTAATAAAGAAAGCATCTTAGAAGAATAAAAATAACAAAACATAAAGAACCCAAAAACCCCTGAAGGATTGAAGGGAGATCCTCTGTCTTGATGTAGAATTCGGCTTCTAGAATGAATCAATCGGCTTCCCTTGGAGTAATTCCTTGCTTTCACTCTCTGTGTTGGCAGAAATACGGCACTCTCTTGTGGAAGAGAAGGCACACACTTAGAGTTACCTCTTAGGGCCTTTATATAAAGCTTTGGAATGCATTTCTTAGCCTCTAAGTATCCAAATTCGAGTTAAATTGCACTTCTTCACGACAAGGACACGCCCGTGTGCCACGCCTGTGTGAATCGATAGGAGGTCATGTGCGAGACTGTTCATAGAGGCACGACCGTGTGGTCAGGCCGTACTTGTCGGGGTTAGGCCCTGTTAGACCTTATGTGGCACGATCGTGTGCGACGGCCGTGTGGTGAATCCTTGGGCCGTGTCGTTTTCACATTTTGGCCCATTTTCTTCGTTTTCGGCCCGTTTTTCATTCTTTTCTCTTCCCTGTGCTCTCCTGAGTATAAAACATGAAATACAAGGGTTAAGAGCACCAATTCTCACAAATTTAATGATAATTCATCCAAAATATAGGCTAAGCGTGAGGTAAAAACATGTATAAATTAGCGTTTATCAAATACCCCCACACTTAAGTCTTTGCTTGTCCTCAAGCAAAATCTCAATCCCCAATTAAGAATCATTCTTCTCAACTTACAATCTTTATCACTAATGTTTCAAACTAATTCACAAGTATTCATACAATGAAGATTCAATCAGAAGAACATTAAAGATTCAATCACTCTAAGTTGATAATTTTATCATTGAAACATAAGTTTTCTCCCTTCTCCTAAGTGATTATCTCTCAATCAAAAATCAACAAGAATTGACATCCTTACTAAAGATTCACTCTATCCACTCAAAGTGTTTAGGGTTCAAAAATTAAGCACTCTCTAGTCAATCTGAAAATTTATTACCATAAGCTTGCAAGAAAATCAAATCTCCACCATTATAGATTGATATGATACATCGATCAAAAGGTCTTTCAATGGTTGTAATGGGGCTTTGGTTAGGGGTGTTGTCACAAGCTGAAAAAGAAAGGGTTAGAATCGAGATTGAATTGAAAAAATTATCTAGCTAGAAAAATATCTATCACTGGAACATATTTCTAGAGCTAAGCTTTATGATGACATTATTCTAGCCTTGGTAGCCTTAAAATAGAAATATGCAAAAAAGGGTTAACTATGAATTACAATTGAATTAACTGTTTTTTTAAAGAATAATTCAAATACAATACAATAAATTGAATATTTACAACTTTACAACCTGGAAACGAGAATAAAGCTAGATAATAATTCAACTCGAATCTTGACAAAAATAGGGATCAAAGTAATTGAATGGAATTCAACAAAAATAGGTTATGGGTTAATATTGGAAGTGAGTCAAATAAATGGATTGTTAGGCTCAATTGGGTTCACTAGGGGGTCAATTTATGGAGGTAGGCTTTTATGGAGTGAGTGGGTTAAATCCTAAGTGCCTTTATCATCTCAGTGTATCAAATCAATGATGTGGTCTTGACATGTATAATCAAAGCAAGTTCTAGAATAACAAATCAGTATTGACTCACTCAAAGCAACAATAAAGGTGAGCACGAAAGAATGTATGCGCAAAAGACTTAAAAATCTCACCAGAATTATGGCTTTTGATGTCAATCCTGCGAATTTCAAATCTCAAGATAATACTTAAAATTAGGGAAAATAACTTATGAAAAAAATTAGTTTCAACTTATCATGCTTGATTCCCTAGTGTTTTAAAGTTTGAATAATCAAAGTACAAGCGCCTATGTCTTCATGCTCAACATATCAATAAAAATCATAAATTAATCAAAATTTATCTTAATAGGAGATTGAAGATGGTCTTGAGAACAATGCAACCAGTTAATAATTTTTAGGGATTTTAAGGAGAATGTAATGACTAAAAGTAAGTTCCTCCCCACACTTAAGATGTACATTACCCTCAATGTACAAAGATAACATTAGTAGTAATAGAAACACAAGATCATAAGATAAGGGAAGAGATGAAACTCCCTGCTTTGGATGGATTAGTGAGGTGGTGGTGCCTATAGAGTGTTTGGGACAAAGGAATGGTGCAGAGGTAGATACTCCGGTGGTGGTGGCATTTGTTTGTCTACAGCTTTCATGTTGTGAGTGTAGGCTTTGGCGATGTTAACTGGGTGAGGTTGAAGCAAGGTTCCCATTAGGTTTTTGTTTTAAGCTGTAGAGCTCCTTTGAAACTGCGAAAGCACTTATCATTTTTAGGGAATTTCAAAATTACTCGTTAGGAGATAGCCGATAGGAAATAATAAAATAAAGTAAATCTAAAATACTAATATTCAAAAAATGAAAAAGATAAAATGAAAGAAAATAAAATAAAAATAAAAAGGAAATTTAAAGATAAGAAAAGAGGATTAGGAAGGCCTAGTCCTCAGATGGGTGGCGTGGTGGTGGTGGTGCGGTTATGTGAAGGTGCTGACAAATCTGCTGAAGTGTGGCATCAATATGATCGAAGCGCTGGAAGCATTGCTGCTCGAATCGTGAGAGACGCTCAGATATGTCAGCGTATGAAGCTACCGCATAAACTGGCGGCGAGGTGGTGGCTCAGTGGTTGCATCTTCCTCTGGTGGTGGTGGTGGGACATCATCAGTAATGTTCTTGGGGTCCTCCTGCTCGGCATCTTTAAGTAGCTGGTACTGTGGAGGATCTGTCCCACGTCTGCGTTGGATCATCCTCATATGTAGCATGGTCTGGATGTCCTGAGGGGACATCTGGCCGATCAGTGTGTATGAGGATGTCTGAGCTGTGGTGTTGAGCAGCCCGAAGTAGCGGGCCAATTGCGTGATGTACGGCCCCACACTTATAATGCCCCTACGATGCCTCTCTGTCACATGTTGGATGGCGAGTGCGATAAAATAAGCGAGGTCGATGGTATGCACGTTCGCCATGCTCCATAGGAAGTAGGCATCGTGTGTGCTGACAACCCCTGTGCTCTCGCGCCTGCCCGTCAAAGTGTGTGCGAGGAGGGCGTGAAGATACCTCAAGGATGAGGTGAGGGCGGTTGCCTTAGAGCGACTAGGGTCATATGTAGATGATGCAGGGACTAGGGCCTTCCAACACCTAGATGGTGATAGATAGATGTGGTGGTGGAGCGTAGAAAGGTCCTCCTCATCCATGAATTGCTCGATGTAGAGGCCAAGAGCTGTACCGAACTCTGGTACACTAAAGTGATGTACAAGACCTCCCAAACGGAATTGAATCGTCCCTGGATCATCGTATCTGCTCATGACGGTCTGAAGATAGAACGTGGAGCAGAACTCGAGAGTGAGTTCCAAGTATGTGGGCTCTACGATCTAGAAAAATTATTCCCATGGATCGGTCATTAACAAAGCTCGGACCTAGTCTACTAAGTGTATTTGCTCAAGGGCGGTCCAATCGATGCATCGGCTAGCTCCTAAAGGGCGGGCTCGGAAGATCTGAAATAACTCCTCTTGGGAGTCTTGTGGGAATGTAATAAACGGATGACGGGCTTCGACTGTGGGCCTAGAGGATAAACCACCGAGCCCCTTCTGTTTCTTTGAAGCGGGGACGGTAGCTTTCTTTCTGTGCGACGAAGACATAGTACTTAAAAACAAAATGATATACATTAGTCCTAAAAATCAATTATAAATAAAAATAGTAATAAGTATTTATACTAACAGAATGGAATATGCCAAATGTTGTCAAAATTAAATGTGGATTTCACTAACCTAAATAGTATAATCTATTCATCCTAAAATGATGTTAAATTTAAGAGACATGTATATTAATTTATACTAAATGGAGACTAATCTAGATAAGAAAAAGTGGCAAGCAAATAGGATTCTAAGTGGTATGGCATCATGGAATTCTCTAAAATACTCTAGATTGTTCATGTTAAACCTATTAATTCCATGCTTAAAACAATGCTAAGACTAACTAAAGAATGATATTAAAATAAAAATAGATAAAAGTAGTAAAAATTTGAGAGAAAAATAAGAAAATAGAACCAAATAGGAGAAAAATGAGGCGGAGCACGGTCGTGTTGTGGGTAGCACGGGCATGGAGGCACTGTAGATACTAGCGGCGGTGCTAGGGAGGTTTTGGGTAGGTTTGGATGGGAGGTTTTAATGATGAATAGTGGCTCTTTTTTGTAGATTTTGGGTCACACGGGCATGGCACACGCCCGTGTGGCTCGAGTTTTGCCCGTGTTGTTTGAAATTTGAGGATTTTAGCGCGCCTGGTTCGAAGAACACGCCCGTGTACCTAGGGCGTGTTGGGGCACACGGCCATGTCGCACGACCGTGTCCTAAGGTGTTCGCTTCGTACACAATCGTGTAAGAGGTCACACGCCCGTGTTGGATTTGACAGTGTCGACCACGGTTTAGAGACACGGGCGTGGCACTTTGTCGTAGCCTGTGTACTTGGAAAATTTTCACCCTATTTATACACGGCCAAGTTGCATGACCGTGTCTGTACTTATAGTGTCCACACGGCCTAGGGCACGCCCGTGGGCATGGCCGTGTGGTCTTAAAATTCTGTATTCAAAAGGGTTAGTTGACGTATTAAAATATTAAAATCAAAATAAAAGGAAAGTAACTAAGTTAGTGCTCGGGTTGCTGTAACACCCTACACCCCTATCCGTCGCCGGAATAGGGTATAAGGTATTATAATCTAAATACAATTCACCGGGGTTCATAGTTACAAGCTAGACGTGAATTCATTGAGTTCCCTAATCGAAGATCATACTAGGTCGGTGCGGTCAATCCATCATATTTTATTAAAAACATTCTATAAGCATGCTAGCAAAACTATACCTTGATGGCTACTAATAATTAGGCTAATTCGAACATTCAATGACCGATCATCATGTTAGAAATTCATCACATATTGGTTACTAACTAAATAACATGCCACAACCTCAAACCATACAAGTATCATTCACACACATACTTATATATTCAACTCGAAGACTAAGCAAGCCATTTTCGCATGGCTAGAATAATTACAACTCAAAATGAAGTTTGATTCAACCGAAGGAAAATAGCCTATACATGCCATTGACCCAAAATAACCATCAAATGTACCAAAAAGGCAGCGATAGTGTAGGTGATTAAGGCTTCAATCCCCGAGTCCGTAGCTTCCAAAAGAGATCTATAAAACAGAGGAAACAAGGGAAACGGAATAAGCATTACAATGCTTAGTAAGTTTTAAGCAATGACATTAAAAAGATCATCAAATTATAGCATAGTTGATCATATCTTTGTTTCCCTCTCCTTTTCGGGTATGTCACCCTTTTTTTCCAAACATAGACATTCACATCACGTACGAAAATGGATAGCTTCCACTCATAGTAAGTTCACATAACATATACATGTCATAAAAGTCACATAACATTTCACAAAGGCCAATTTTACTTTGGTCATATTAATAATCTCATTTCAAGTACACATATGAAATCACATAATGACTTTAGTATTCGGTCCAAAATCCATCTTGTATATAAGCCAAGGGTACATACCTATATAGTTTAACACATTCAGCGCAATTCATTAGCGATCGTTACCTTGAAGACCATTAGTCTTAGGCTTTATTCTCATCATCATCGAGGTCTTTAGCTCGGGTAAAACTCTATTCATAGCCATCGGGTCTCTAGCCCGGACATAATCCCCGCATATAGCCTTCGGGTCTTAATCCCGGACATCATCTCTGCATATAGCCTTCGGGTCTTAACCCGGACATCATCTCCACATATAGTCAGCGGGACTTAAATCCCGGATTCGCATCACAATTTCTCATATATGCATATATATATATATATTCGCATGTAGCCAAGTTTCACATGGCAAGATTTCACTTACAATTCAATCAATTCATGTGCATACCAACATGTAACATGCTTCTCGACTTTATATCATAAATATACATATAATTCAAACTTATACACACATATACACTTCTTTTCTAAACTTTCGGCCCAATGATCAAACATACATAAGCAAATGCGTTTCAAAGCTCCATTTCGGCCCTTTTCTCTATGAGCCATTCGGCCATATCACAAACATGAATAAGGTTTCTTTCTCAATGGGACATCATTTAATATCAGCATGTATATCATGGCATTTTAACTTAAATACCAAATTCGATTACTCAAAACTTACCTTTAACTTTCACGAGGAACTATGAGTTGGCTATTCGACCACTTTAGCCTTCCCTTTATCCGAACTCGTCCCTCTATGCTCTTGAGCTAAATAAAACATTAAATTCTATTAATCCTTATTCAAGCACCTCAATGAATCATTTTCAGTCTTAGTCAAATCATACATGCATATTCCTCTCATTACAAACACACATGCACATTGGAGCATTTCACATACATGTCATAAGTCACAACAAGCTGATTTTCTGAGCAGCATTCAGTAATTTATTCATAACTGGAGCTACGAAACTCCAAATGTAGTGCTGTAAATTTTGCATGAAAATAGACTCATTTATCTTTAATCCATAAAATTTTCATAATTTTTGGTTTGGTCAATCAATACCAGAATTTTCTTAAAGTTTCCCTATTTCACTGCTTGACTAGACTGACCACTCTATACTACGAACTGAATTTCTCCTTGTACAGAATTCCAAATGCGTCCTCACCAATTTTATTCGAAACTAGACTCATTGAGGAGTCTAAGCATATAAATTTTGTCTCATAAAAGTTTTTATACAATTTATGGTGATTTTCCAAAAACAGAGCAGGGGACTTCGAAGTCAATCTGACACTGTCTCACTCTACTCTAAAAATCTATTCATCGGAAATTCCTTTGCTTGCAAGGTTTCTTTTATAAGAAACTAGACTCATTAGGCTTTAATTACACAATTTATTCAGCCTCTAATTCAACTCTCACAATTTATGGTGATTTTTCCAAAACACGTTACTGCTGCTGTACCAAGCAGAATTTTATACCAAATTCACTCTTTAGTGTTCTCATGCACATACTTAAAACATACCATTTCCTAAGGCACCATTTAGAGTAGTCATTGACCTTAACATATATATATATACATAATTCATATTTATCCCATCCACAATCAGATTTCTCCATACAACACAAACCAAACTACTTATCAATTTAACACCCAAAACATCCAAAAACAACATCAAAGGCACATTCAAGCTCTTTAATTGATCCCTATTAAAAATAAATTCACAAATGTGCATTTAACAAGCTCAATTTCACTTATTAATCAAAAACACATTCGGCACCCTCATCCAAAATTACTAGCATTACTTATTTTTCAAGTACAAATAGCCTCACTTCCATTCATTAGCACACACACACAAGTTGCAACAAAAGAAGTCATTTGACTACTAATACCTTATCTTTTACACATATACAATTCCTAATAGCAAATTCAAGTTCATGGCCAAACCTCCAAGTCAATAGCCAAAACAAAATTTCTATCATGGTTAAGTAAGACTCTTAATACTAAATTCAAAATCACAAATCTCACAACTTAGATTCGGAATTTAGAAGTAGGAAGCTAGACATACAACCGATTCAATCTATTCATAAAACCTCATAAATAAACCTCTATCTAGCTCAAACAACATCCAAACTCTATTATTTACACAACTCCAAATTAGACAAGAATTTTTCCCCACTTCTTCTCATATGGCCGAATATGGAGAGTGATATAAACTCAAAAACTTTCACAAGAGTCATGTTAGAAGCTTGGTTTTCATCTCAAAATCACAACATTCAAAGAAAAATTCCATGAATCTTACCTTGTTTGTGCTTCCCTTTTGCCAAATGCCCTAACTCAAGGGTTTCTTATTTTCTTTCTCTACTCAACTCACGGCAATGAGAGAACAAAGATGAATCACTTTGTTTTTTTTTCACCCAAATTTACTAATATTAATTTAATTCTATTTTATTTATTTTATGCTACCAAATTACTAATTTCTTTTTATTTCTATTATTATTAATTAGCCACAAACAAAGCACAAAATGACAAACTAGGTCATCATTACCATCCACTATCATAAAAGTGGGTAATTTGACATGCAAGTCCCTTATTTTGCATGCATGCCTTTATTAGTCATCACACATCTAGCTAGTTTACTTTCAAAGTTCACAACTAAGTCCCTTTTAAGTGAAATTCAAATTTATAACTCTAAATTGACACACCAAACATGTCACACATGAATTAACACATATTATAGGCATCAAGAACATTAAATATATTTTAGGCCTCGGTTTCGTGGTCCCGAAACCACATTCCGACTAGGGTCGTTTTAAGGCTGTCACAGTTGCCTTCCGAGAAGTGCTTATTTAGAGTCTAAGCTCAACTCTCCATACTTCAGACGGTCATGGTGGCTTAAGGAGTTGAAACTCCTCTCTCTTGTTGTCAAAATATGGGTTGAGTTGAGTGTGATTTACCTTAAAAGTGTCGAAATGAGTTACCTCAACTGTGCTGTATGGAAAAGTATTTTCTATTGTGAAGGGGATTTCTCCGTTAAACTCATATGTGTCAATTCGAGGGTTTGCTTTATCTAATAGCACCTTGTCTCCAGTATTAAACTGTATCGTCTTATCCTCAAGTTTGTCATGGTACTGAATCTGCCACTCATCTCGTTCCTTGATCGATAGCTTTTGCTTCTTGGGGGTGGTTTTGCCCTTGCATGCGTCAAAACAAGATTCAACTGTGTCTTTAAGAAGTGTTTCCTATAACAAAGGTAAGTCTACATGATTAGTTTTAAAAACAGAATTTACATACTTACCTTCATCATTTGGTGTTGTAATCGAGTTGTGAGCCTGAAGAGTAATTGTTTCTTCACCTGCACGTAATGTGGGTGCACCTGTACCAACCTCAATGATAGTCCTAGCAGTTGTTAAAAAGGGTCATCCTATGATTAAAGGAACATCACTATCCCCATCCATGTCTAAAACAACAAAATCAACTAGGAATATGAATTTATCAATTTTAACTAGAACATCTTCAATTATACCCCTAGGAATCCTAATGGTTTTATCAGCTAATCGTATGCTCATTCTAGTTTGTTTAGGTTTCCCAAGACCTAATCGTTTAAACATTTTATAAAGCATGACATTTATACTTGCCCCTAGATCAGCTAACGCATTATCAATGGATAAACTATCAATTAAACAAGGAATTGTAAAACTCCCTGGATCTTTCAGTTTGTTAGGTAGCTTGTTTAGCAAAATAGCCGAGCACACTGCATTCAGTTCAACATACGATGATTCGTCCAATTTCCGTTTATTTGTCAGTAGCTCTTTTAAAAACTTAAAATGCGTTTGGCATCTGCGACAAAGCTTCAGTAAACGGTAAGTTAATATGTAGTTTCTTTAGCAGTTTAAGCAATTTACCAAATTGTTCATCTGTGTTATCTTTCTTTGTCACTTTGGGATATGGCACACGAGGTCTATATTCTTTGCTTACCAGTTTTTGTGTGTCTTGACTTACCTCATCCTCAATATTGCTTACCGGAGTGTCTTGCATCAGTTTTGGTTCGTCTAACCCTCCGACGCTGATTGTGGTAATAGCATGAACTTGTTCTCTTAGGTTAGTTTCTGTGTTACTTGGCAAGCTACCTTGTGGTCTGTCGGATATCAGCTTCGCGAGTTGACCAATTTGATTTTCAAGTCCTTGGATGGATGCTTGCTGATTCTTTAGTGCTCAGTGCTTTGAAAACGGGTTTCTGATACGGTCATAAATTTGATGAACATCTCTTCAAGATTTGGCTTTTTCTCCTGTTGTGGTGGTGGCTGTTGGAATCCCGGAGGAGGCAGTTGTCTTTGATTTTCTTGTCCTCCCCATGAAAAATTGGGGTGGTTCCGCCAGCCTGCATTGTAAGTATTACTATAAGGGTTATTTTGAGGTCTAGAATTGTTACCCATATAGTTGGCTTGCTCAGTTTCCATGCTGTGTCCATAGGAGGAGTAGTCTGGATTGAACATATTTCCCAGATTTGCGTCACATTGCATCACTAGTTGTGCCTGCGTAGAACCAACAAAATTATCAAACTTTTTATTTAAAAGTTCTACCTGATTAGTAAGCATGGTCATAGCATCGATATTATAAACTCCTGCAGCTTTTGTTGGCTTTATCCTCATGACTTGCCACTGATAATTATTCAGTGACATCTCTTCTATAAACTCATGGCTGCATCGATCATTTGCCTCGTTGATGGATTCAAATCGTTGTGAAAGGTTTGAACTTGTAACCACAGAGGTAACCCATGGTGAGGGCACCTTCTCAATAGATCTTTGTATCTCTCCCAGGCATCATAAAGTGTCTCTGGATCCATCTGCACAAAAGAAGAGATATCGTTTCGTAATTTAGCTGTTTTAGCTAGAGGAAAATATTTAAGTAAGAATTTCTCGGTCATCTGTTCCCATGTAGTGATTGATCCCCGTAGTAAAGAATTTAACCACTGTTTGGCTTTATTTCTCAAAGAGAATGGAAATAGCCTTAGACGAACGGCATCATCAGAAATGCAATTAATTTTAAAAGTATCACAAAGTTCCAAAAAGTTGGCTATGTGTGAATTTAGATCTTCATCCTGTAAACCATCAAACTGCACAAATTGTTGTATCATCTGAATAGTGTTAGGTTTTAATTCAAAATTATTTGCAGCAATAGTAGGTCTAATAATACTAGATTGAGCACCAGCCAAACTAGGTTTAGCATAATCATACATAGTACGAGGAGCATCATCTTGGTTCACTGGTTGCACGGCTATCGCGGGAGGTGGTAGATTGTCCTGATTTGCTTCCATCTCTTCTGTAGGTTCTGGCTCTAGTTCTTATCCTTGTTCTGGATAATGTAGGCTTCTTCTTATCTCCCTACGATTTTTGCGAACTGTAGCTTCTAAATCTTCGTCAAAAAGTAATGGTCCTGCTGGGTTCCTTCTAGTCATAAACTAGAGGTACCTAGAGGAAAAGAAAATTTTAGTAAAATAAAAAAATAAAAATAAGCTGAAAATAAATAAAAATAAATATGGCTAAAGTAATAGAAATCGAGTGTTCTTAATATTTCAGTTCCCCGGCAACGGCGCCAAAAACTTGATATGCGTGATATGAAGTAATAAAATTTATAATAATGATCGTACCAAAAACTAACTAATATCACGATTTTAAGGCAAGCGCACCTATCGAACAGTAGTGTAGTTTAGCGACAAGACCGAGTTATCGTACCCAAGGGAACCAAAAGTACTAGTACTAACTTCCTTTCTATTATCTAGCCTAAAAATAAAAGAGGTTTTTTTGAAACTAATTCTAAAACTAAACTAAGAATGCACAAAAAGTAAATTGGGGAAAAACTCTTAGGGGAAACTGATTGATTTGGCAATACTCAAGGGAGAATCCACCTAGACTTCACTTGTTATCAATTCTTGAGCTAGACGATTTATTCACTTGACTTGATCCGTAGAGATCCCTAACTTATGTTAATACCTCCGTCGAGGATAAGAACAACTAATCCTAGGTTGATTAACTGAAATCTCTTTCTAGTTAAAACCCCTAGTCTTGCATTAACTCGATCTATGGATCCCCTTATTAGGTTTGACCATAATCCAGCAGATTTATGTCGCCCTATGTCTAGGGTTGCATGCAACTCCGCTTAATTATGCTAGATCTACTCTTAAACAGGGACTTTTGCTCCTCTGAATAAACACATCAGTTTCTTGAATTAATACCTAGGATTATTAAAAAAAGAATTAAGAACACATAATTAAGAACAATTCAAGTATTTATCATATAACTCAAGATAAAATAATAACAAGATCTGTCTTAGGTTTCATTCCCCTCAAGTATTTGGGGAATTTAGTTCATATTTAATAAAGAAAGCATCTCAAAAGAATAAAAATAACAAAACATAAAGAACCCAAAAACCCCTGAAGGATTGAAGGGAGATCCTTTGTCTTGATGTAGAATTCAGCTTCTAGGATGAATCAATCGGCTTCCCTTAGAGTAATTCCTTGTTTTCACTCTCTGTGTTGGCAGAAATATAACACTCTCTTGTGGGAGAGAAGGCACACCCTTAGAGTTACCTCCTAGGGCCTTTATATAGAGCTTTGGAATGCCTTTCTTAGCCTCTAAGTATCCAAATCCGAGTGAAATTGCACTTCTTCACGACAGGGACATGCCCGTGTGCCACGCTCGTGTGGATCGATAGGAGGCCGTGTGCGAGACTGTTGATGGAGGCACGGCTGTGTGGTCAGGCCGTGCTTGTCGGGGTTGGGCCGTGTTGGACCTTATGTGGCACGACCGTGTGGTGATCCTTGGGCCGTGTCGTTTTTACATTTTGGCCCATTTTCTTCGTTTTCGGCCCGTTTTTTGTTTTTTTTCTCTTCCCTGTGCTCTCCTGAGTATAAAACATGAAATAGAAGGGTTAAGAACACCAATTCTCACAAATTTAATGATAATTCATCCAAAATATAGGCTAAGCGTGAGGTAAAAACATATATAAATTAGTGTTTATCACTTTACTATTTCTTCCTCTTTCATCTTCAAGTTTTCAAAATCCCTTCTCAAATTCAGTAACTGTTGCTGCTTTGTTCTTTTAGTCCCTTGGAACTCCTCCTTCAATTTGTCCCAGGCATACTTTGGTGTTTCACAGGCCATAATCCTTGTGAAAATCACATCAGAGACACTATTCTAAATGCAAGACATAACTTTATACCTCTTTGTTCTTTCATCAGCATGCTATCTGTTTGAGCCACTGTTGGATTGGCTCTGACTGGTTCTGGTTTAACATCTGAGTTGACCACCTCTCATAGGTCGAATGCCTGAAGGTAGGTCTTCATTTTGACCACCCATATGTGATAGTCTTCTCCATTGAAGACTGGTGGTGCAGCTGGTAAGAAGCCTGATGAAGCCATTTGTTTTCAAGGTTGAAATATAACAGGTCCACTGAGAATACAGCTCTAGATACCAATTGTTAGGTTTTTAAACAATTAACCCGAAGAAAGTATGAAGCTCAGTTAAGAACTTGAGCAACAACGTAATAAACCGGGATAAAGTATGACTAAAGTTTGAAATTCAAGTCTGGAGGTTTTTAAGCAAACAAACAGAATCTGGCTTGAATTATGAAAGCAAAATTTGAGAGAGTATTTTTCTTGAATGATTTTTGTTGAAATTCATTAATTAAAAAGATGGCATAATGCCAATACATATACCAGTCATAATCTGGTCAGTTTTAACAAGTTGCCCTACAACTTGCACAACTTGCACATTGCCACTTTCAAAGCACAACTTGCACAATAGGATAAGATAAGTTGATCTATCAGTCTTATCAGCACCCAATTACATTAAATACATTACCTACTTAGTTCTAACTAAACTAAGTTACAAAATATTACTTAAAGTAACAAAATGAAACTGAAATTGAACAGTAACATCAACTTCAGTAGTTGCATGTATTTCATCTGGAAATAATACAGCAGCTTGATCTTTATACAACTGCACGTACTTAATCCGAAATTATTACAGCATTGCCTGCTCCTTGGCTGCTGCATGTGCTACATGCATGCCAATTTTAACAAAAACAAAGAAAAAGATGTTATTGCAGCATGGCATGCATACAAGCTATATGTACTCAACAAAATCATCATAGCAGCATGGTTGGCCACTTTTAACACTCCTCTTTAGCTTCCATGCTGCAAGTACCAATCATTCATCTTCTTTTGTTTTTAAGCTTGACAGTTTCAAGATGCTTTGTTTTAAGTTGACCTTGCTCAAGTAATTTATCTTCAACCTTGGCCTCATTCTCAACCAAATCTAACTCGCACACATGACATCCCAGTCTTTTGTGCCAAAGATTGGTTCTTCAAATGGAGCCTTCTCCTCTTTCACTACCTTGGTTGGCAACTTGCCTTCAAATGCATCTTGCCTTGTTCCTTTGTTCATTACAGTCTTGTTTTTTCTTGCACATACTCTTTCATGTTGTCGAGTGTCTTCATGCACATACTCCATCAACTTCTCCTTCAGCTTATCTTAAGCTTGTTTGGGAGTCTCACAGGGGTGAGATGTTGTTGCCTTACCTTGGAACTCGTCCTCCTTTAGCTTATCCCAATCTTGTTTCGGAGTCTCACAAGGGTGAGCTGCTGCTGACTTAACAAGCAGCCCTTAAAGATGTTAGGCTTTGGCAACTTCTGTCTTTCTTAACAAGCAGAAGAAGCAAAATCAATGACCTTCAAATATTTAGGCTCATGATACCATTTATTGGGGTTTTGCAACAACAAAAGCAGAGAACAAAGCAACAAGAAACTTGATATAATTTACTTGTCAACAAACATGTAGCAAGGAATGGAAAATTGATTTTCATTACCATTAACTTGCTTGTACATTAAAACAAACGAACCAAACAAGTCATTCAGCTACCTAAATATATTAAGTTGTCATCAAGCTTATTCATTTTCAACCAAATTAATTACATTGCAACTAAACAGAAAATATGTTATTGCAACATACACAATCATTGCAGCATGTAGACAAGCTATAAACAAAATAGTTATTAAAGAACAATCGTTTTTTAAGCTATATTGATAGTAGCATGGTTGACCGCTTTTCAACAATTACTTTTAAATATTTATACATTCTACGTTGAAACAAAGTTATTATTTTTTTATTCTTTATTTCATTTTATAGTTGATTTTTTTTTTCACATTTCATTGACTTTTTCCTTGATTTCATTTAATGATTGATGTATAAAAAAATCATAAGACCATTTTCATGAGTTAAAAATCACTCTTTTTCTTAAAGAATAATAATATCTATTAAAAATAGTTATATTTTGAAACAATAATTAAAAATAAGAATAAAATAATTTTAAGTAAATAATTATGCAATTTTGAAACAATTGCTAGGAAACTACGAAAGCACTTGGAAAGAGTGATAGGAAAGTGAGCACTTCTTTGACATCCAACTCGAAACAATAAACAAATTCAAATACATAAAAATTGTTTACACACTTCGGTTTCCCTAGGCCTGTGGAGCCTAGCTAAGCAAGGAACATCCACTCTCTTCAACAATTACAACAACTGAATCTAACCTATCACACATCTTGTGACGGTTCTCCTTACTTTTGAACCTTGAAGATCGATAATCTTATCACTAAATTCACCAATATGAACTCAACAAGTAAAATCACAACAAAAATACTTTTACTATCAAATTGCACTAAGAGTGAGCGTTCGATTGAATCAAGAGAAAAATTTTTGAGTTAATCGAGTTGTTGAGTCATATTTTATCATCCTAACTCAATTTGAAAAAAATTGAATCAAATCGAGTGAAATAAAAGTCAAGTGAAATCGTTCTAGTTAAATTTAAAAATTAAACATGCAAATAAAAACCTTATTACAATATAACTACTTTCTTGTTAAAAAACACAAATTTGAAACCATATATATTTGAAAACTAGTTCAAAGCAAAATAGGAAAAAAAAATATTTTAGTATTATCAACTTAAATAATTAGTTTAGTTATTTAGGTCTCCAAAATTATTATTTTAGAATTTTTTTAAATTTTAAATTTTATATATTATTTTATATATTTTTTAAAATATAAATTTTAAAATTTTTATAAATATTTTAAATTTTTTAAAATTATTTTGATTTTTTTTTATAATTTTTGTTGAAAAACCAGTTTGCTCATTTTCAAAATTAACAAGAAATAAATGAATATTTACATCAATCTGCCATTCAAATTGCAAAATTCATATAAATTCATATAATTTATACCTTTCAATAAATTATCAACAACTCAAACATGAAAACTATCTTCATATAATTTATACCCTTCAACAAATTGACAACAACTCAAACATGAAAACTATCTTTAAACAGAATGAAATGCTAAGGAAGTGGACATTTCCCTAATACTTGATTACCAATTTCATATTTTTCAACAAATTTTAAGAGATATGTATTAGAATCAATAAAAAGAAAAAAAAGAAATTAACTTGGATCTTTCCATCTAATATCAGTCCTTAAACCCAGCAAACGAACTAAACTAGACGATTCCCTCAAACTAAATTGTTGCGGATAACTTTTGATTAATCTGATCTATGTTTCCCATGCATAGGAGTTCCATCTGTTTCTGTGCACTTTCTCATAAAAGATTGATATTTCTCCTTATTTGTTAATATATATATATATATATATATATATTATTTTCTTTTTATCGCTGAATTGGTGCATAAGTCGAGCCATACCAAACTCAGCCAAAATCTTAGCTCCCACTGCTGAACACCTGGAAAAAAAGGGATCTTTAAGGAAACAGTCAGAAATATTTTCTATAAACCAAAACGTGTTATGCATCTTCATCAAGACCCATATATAATTTGTTATAATATGTAAAGGCCTGTATTAGTGAGATACTCTATTTTCATACGGTATCAAAAAATAAAAATGAATAACGTCCGATATTATTTCAAACGAATCTTAGCATGGAGCAATTCAGAGATGATCAAGAAGACATTTTTTTTCCCTAATTGCAAAAGCTTGATATATGTATTTATAATAACACCATCACAACTCTCTGACCCCAGAAAAGAAAAAAAAAAGTTATCCATTAAGATATTAACATTACAGAATTAATTATGTGGTGTGTGTGTATATATATATATATATATCATTGCATACAGGATTTTTTTAACCAACTTGCAGAAATGAGAGGTGCTCTCTGTTAACACTACCAATCAATTCAAGTGTATCTAAGCAATATTTCTTGCGGGAGGACCCATCAAACTCAGCACCACCTGCAAATTAAGCGATATATAATATCAATAGCCAATATATACACTATTTTACTACGAATACAATTGTGTTCCTAAAACAGAAGCAGCAGCAGCAGATAAACAGTGGAATGTAACACACCAACAATGTCCAGTCATTGCTTTTATTTTATGAAAATTTCATTTGCAAGTCTGACGGCAACCACATTATATAGTAAGGTCTGTCAGAAGCTTACCTTTGGTTTCTAGGTTGCTCATTGATTAGCATTTTGGTTGTTATTTTTGTAACTTACAAAAGAAAACATCTTAAGGATTTAAATTTTAAAAGCTTGACTCATGGATAATAAAAATGCATTTGTTTTACTTATGCATGGTACAATTATTGTCAGCGTAGCACTTTAGTCATGTTTGATTTCATACTATCTGCTTTCACTTATAACAACTTTTAATAGGAAAAAAGGCAAAAAGAAGAAAATAAGTAACAAGGGTAACAACCCTTGTTAACAATCAAACACAGCCTTGGCATGAAAACCAATTAGAAATAAATGGATTGACAAAGCCAGCAAAGAATAATAAAGTCGAAGAAGATTGTGAGTGAGTCAATTAAGAAGCCTCCAGTTAACTTACTGGTAAAAACACAAGCCCATGCAAGAAGCCAACAAGAACCAATGCCAAGTACATCTGAAAGTAATAAACCTGCAAAAAGGAAAGAAAATGTTTTTATATATTCCCTTGATCAAGGAAAAAAAATAAAAAAATTTGAATGATAGCAGGGAATGGTACCACAAAAAGTTCTGATCTTGAGAAGAAAAGCACAATCACTCCTACAAGCTTCGTGAGGGTGATTCCACTGTCAAAAGAAGTCAAAATGAAAATAATCAATTACTCTTTTTCAGCAAGCAAGCTCCAACTAGCAGGTCGTCTTTACCAAGCACTATAATAGGTGTAGGAGAGGAGAACTAAAAGTTATCCAACTAATTGCTTGAAATGAACAATTGGACAAAAAATAACAATGGGAATGAAAAAAAGCTCTAAATGGTGAAATAGAGAAGATTTCAGATATCTCTAACTCCTATTCCTGGTATGTTTGGGAAAGAAGTTTCAATATGCTAAGTTACTTCCCTCCACACCACCACCCTCCAAAATCCCTGCCTTCCCCAGATCCCCAAGAAATAAAAACAAATAGATAAATAAAAGGAAGAAAGACTTGTAAAGATAAATTAAGATAGTGCCTCAGATGTTCATAAGAGATAAAATTCACTAAAAATAGTTCCTAAAAGAACAGTTAAATTGATGAATTATCCTTTATTTAGCTTGTCTACGTTGTTTATCTAGTCTTCCAACTGCTATCATTGATACCACACCAAAACTCGGACAATGGAAGAACAATAAACCTGAATACAGATGCTCCAATGGTACTAAGAGCCTTCTTCATTCTTTGATCCCTATCCCCATTACTGACCTGTTTAACAGACGCGTAGAATTCTGAAATTAATAAAAGCCAAGGTGCAATTCCTTGGTTAATAAAATAATTGCCTTTACTGCAGCCGCATGTTCCAGGAGAACTAGAGTTCAAGTGGCGGTTAAATGTCACAATTAGGCAATGTATACATTTCTTCTTTTTACCACAAAGAAATCTACAGAAACCATATTCACACAGCCATGTATGATACAAGTAATGCAGTTCCATTACCTACTCATCCCAGACTACACTGAGTAAAGGTTTGATACTAACCAAGAAAGCATTTGCTATATGAACACAGAATTCAACAGCAATCCCGATTGACATGATAAGGTTCACAACTGAGACTGCATTGAGCTGAATACCCAGAATTGCCATAACACCCTGCAAAATTGGAGAGAAAGTAAGTTTCTTTCTTTAAGGGGGAAAAAAAACATAATTAGGAAAAAGGACACCAAAAGTTATAGAAACTTTATTATATTTTTAATACAAAATGGGAGGAGAAAGAAAAAGGCTAAAAAGTGACACAGTATTGTAAATTTCAAGGCAGAAGATATACCATGAGATCTACAACAATCATCACCAACACCAGTACAATGATGGCAGAAATCCACAAACTGCATTTAGAAAACCAAAGAGTAACATACTACAGTTAGAGAAATCCAAAACAAATGGGCAAAAAGAGATTTAAGGAAACAGACAAATAGGCTAAAAAGGGGACCAGAGAAAGAATTTGAACCTGGATGTGATAACCAGACAGACAATAAAAATAGCACCTGTAATTTAAGATACTCTGTGAATTTTCACATAGAGATTCATTCAGAGAACACATGAAGCATGCATGTCTACACACACACAACCTCTTCAGGAAAGAGAATAAGAAATAAAAGAACAATGAACAAAAGAAAAGGTGAACATAGCAGCAAAAGCTAAAAAAACAGAGCATCTCATAAAATGAGAAAAAAAAATCAGATCTCTTTCAAGAATGATGATGTGAAAGATGATACAAACTCCATAAGTTAAAACAGTTGCTAAAAATACCAATACTTAGTAATCACATCCGAAAAGGTGAAAATGAATTTTACAAAATATAGATGCCATGAGAGAGAGCAGAAACCAGTTCTTTGAAATACAACGTGCTTGATGGATGCAAAATAATAAATACAGCATAATGGAAAACCTACCTAGCGCAATAGCAATATTTGTCAAAGCAATCGTCCAAATATCAAGATATTGCTCAAAGAAAATATAGAAGACTGAATAGGGAAAGATTTGCATCTGCACCAGAGTAACATCAGCAGAAAAGTGAACTGGTGTTAGGAAAAATATTGTTGCAATACAAAAACAAGTGATGTGAAAATGTCAAACACAAAACCAGCAGCACGAGGAAGATATTTGTAGAAAAAGAACTGTGATCATATCATTAAATTAGTGGGTTCTTTCTCCCCCTAAAGAGTCTCCTTTCATTAAACATGTTCCCCTTAAAAGCCCGTTAATCAAGTTATTGTATTTCAATACCATATCAAATCTGAAGTCAAACTATGCACTTAAGTGGCATTAAATAGAAGACAGAACCACCAGTAAGAATGGTTCACACTCCAAATAAAGAAACTTAACCAAAACATATACATTATAAGAAATTAATTTAATTAACTGCCATAAAGTATATCATGGCAGTCAACATGAAAGATCAAGAAATATTCATGGCTTCATAATGAAGAACATAAAATGTGATAAAACCATCTCTATAGCAGGTCAGCATAAGCAACAGAGAGAGTGATGAGCCAAACACAAAAATGGAAAAGCGTTCTAGCCACTAGCATTTCCCTGCTTGTTCCATGAAAAGAAAAGTAAACTTGCATCCAACCTCTTGGCATGAGAACTTTAAAGCTTATATAGGATCAAGGAAGCCAAAGTAAACTATTAATAGAGCATAATTAATTAAAACCTTCAATGAATCAGAAATTCTTGAGCTGAACTCCCTTGCAGCTCGCAACGCATTAACATAGTCACCCTGAGGAAAATGACGAGATCAAAGCAAAGTGGTATAATTAACTTAAGTTGTATTAGAAATACTCAAAATTCATACTGAGATCAATCAGTCAACTAAATACATAGGCTTACTTGTCTGTTAAGTGGTGTGTGATAAGTACGAAACTCTGATGCTTTTATTACACCACTCTCATAACCTGTAAAGATGTACACAGAAAAGCAAGATAGGCCTCTTATTATCTCATAAGAGCAAGAAAACAATGTTTAATATGCATAGGAAAATTTCCAATCTACAAACCATTCAAATCCACACTGCTAGTGTAAGCCCCATGACCACCTTTGGCACAATCAGCAGATGGGAGAGCATCAAGGAACCAAGGAAGCTTCTCTCTGAATTGCTCTGTAGATGGACGATCATTAACCAAATCTGAATGGCGGAAGCACTGGAACCAACTAAAAGAATGTTAGTGCTCGCAATCTTTTTAGTTTGATACTTGGAATAAACCTTGAACCTTAATAACAACTCAAATGTACATATAATGCATACAATATATATATTTATTTCTGTAAAACATTTCTAATTTATATGCTACTCCTAACTCCACAGACACACACAAGGAAGAGAGAGAACAGGGACAAAACCGTTGTACAGTCTTTGCAGACTCCACCTAAGCCACAAGAACCTCCATCTGGTGAACAGCAAGGTGGCTGGAAAGAGTATTTTCTACTTTAGTAATCCAGTGATAATCATCTAAATAGCTCAACAAGCTGGAAAAAATACATCAACATCATGCTATGCAAGCAGGATATTACTGTTTAACAATTAAACAGAAAATTGCATTTCACACACAGTTAGATCTCAGCATAAGAGGGAATAAGAAAAAAAAATGCTGAGCTTGAGTTAAAAACTTAATATCGATAAAAAATCCATTTAGCTAACATGAAGGAAACTAGCATGTAGTATATGAAGTACTAACTTGATCATCTGGTGGACAGTAAGATCCATTTGTAAACTTCCGACAACAACCAAATGCCTCAGGTGATAACCATACAAGAAAATCATCAAGCCATGAAGCAGCTGGCTTAGCAATATAGCTTGATTCTGAAACCAATGATGCTCTTGATATCTGGCCAAATGATAAATTGTTTTGTTTCACATAGGGTGTCAGAGAGACAGACAGATAAAATAAGGCGTCAACCAACTCCAAGAAAGGCTCATGCAACTTTCAGACTCCATAATTTTGCAACTTTCAAGCAGTGCAATATTCAGCATAATGCCATATGCATAGACAAGAAAACATGCATCCCAGAGTGCTTTGATGTTAGCATTATATATTATATTGAAAGCTACTAGAAATTCATTACCTCATTCAAAAGAGAGTTAGAATCACACCGGTTGATGGAGCATAACTTGTTTGTATCTCTTGATTCCAAGCTGAGTGGAAAAGCTCATTAGATCAAACCACCGTATGGATTGAGAATAAAACCAATAATACAGGCGCATTTACAAAAAGGATTTTGGCATAAAGCTTTAGAAGAACATTATAATTAAGCTTGGATATTGGCAGTAAACTTTACTCCACTAACTCCGTGAACACATTACCCATTAAATAACTAAATTACCAACACCTCTCACAGAACATCATCCATTTTCATTTTGGTCTTATTACAAGTAAATTTTTCTGTATTTTTTAAAATATATTTCCAAAATATAAAACAATTAACAAAATCTATATTACAACTATAAACTGTAATTAACTAAAATTTGCAATCCCATGAAAGAAATCATTCTGTTAATTATCCAAAAGGCAACTATAAACTTATTTGTATCTCTTGATTCCAAGCTGAGTGGAAAAGCTCATTAGATCAAACCACCATATGGATTGAGAATAAAACCAATAATACAGATGCGTTAACGAAAAGGATTTTGGCATAAAGCTTTAGAAGAACATTATAATTAAGCTTGGATATTGGCAGTAAACTTTACTCCCCTAACTTCGTGAACACATTACCCATTAAATAACTAAACTACCAACACCTTCTCACAGAACATCATCCATTTTCATTTTGGTCTTATTACAAGTGAATTTTTCTGTATTTTTTAAATATATATCCAAAATATAAAACAATTAACAAAACTTATATTACAACTATAAACTGTAATTAACTAAAATTTGCAATCCCATGAAAGAAACCATTCTTGTAATTATCCAAAAGGCAATGATGACTGAAATTTGAAGTTTCAGCATTTTAGCTGCAAACTACAACCTGTAAGGGATAAAGAATTGATCCTGTACTACACAATTACCCTTTCTTCAGCATAGCTTTACTTACCCAAATGATAAAAATTTGATCAATCATGTCTTTCCTAGATTGTTCTATTGCTTAGGGCATGTGTGTCCGGTCCATGGTTGACCTTCATATCTCTAACGCCAGGTTCAAGGCTTCTGAATAAAGACAGTCAGAAGGCAGCAACAAGATCCAAGAGAAATCCACCTGCTTCCTTTAGAGCTTATAGAGAGAAACTGAAAATTTTTTGAGGTAGAGAAACATTCAACCTCATGTATCAGGCTTGGACTCCACTATCACCCATGTTTCTAGACTTTTCTGACCAAAGAACTCAAAAGCTTTTCCGATATGAATGCTTTCACCCTCACTAGCAGGATACTAAAATAAAAGTTGAGTTCAATGAGACAGTAGCACACAGCCAGCAAGCAAATCCTGACCTAATAATTTGACACTTGAACTCCTAGAAATCTAAACCTAACCCTCATAGAAAAGTATCCATGTCTAATGCCCCATAAACGAATACAGAGTTGAACAAATTCTGCCAAAACCCCACTAGCAGAAGCAAGAATGAAACTGGAATATCTTTCATCTACCTCTCTTGCTTCTCTTATGAAATTGATAGTTAAAAGATCATCTTTCATACCCAAAAGCAGTCTTTCTTTTATGTACGTATGCTAGGATCAAACTCAGATAATTCACCTCAAGCAATAACAGTTTCTTCATCATGAAGAAGTCAATCTCTCTTTCTATGATATCTCAATTTAGTGCTCCGGTGAAAGAGGAGAACAAATCTTATTACACAGCCCAAATGGAAGTGTATTTGCATGCATAGAAGCGAATGTCTAAACTCTAAAGTACACTAGTTTTTGTGTATCAACTGCATTACGTGAACAATAACAGAGCTTATGTCTGAGATGTCTGAGCAAGGTTAAATCATGTATGCTGATATCATGCACATCATTTAGGTAATGGTAATGGCATTCTTCAATCTTATGGACACTGCTATTGCATGGTGACATTCACCAGTTTGAGAACAACATACAGTACTTACTAAAGATTAGGTAGAGGGGTAAAGCAAGTATCGAACTGGAAAAAAAAAAGAGTTGTGTAGGAATATTCTGTAAATATTTTAGGAATATTTTGTAGATATTCTTTTTATTACAATCCCTTACTTTAAGGGATCATATCTCCTTTTTAGTATCTTTCCTAACTTAGAGTTTCCTAAAGTAGTGACATAGGTTGTATATAAAAAGTTGTAATATGTTCTATTCAATTAAGAAGTAAATTCAGAGAATTACTCTGATTTCTACATGGTATCAGCTTAGGTTACGATTTCTTTTTCAACCTAGACCATGTCCGAAACTCCTCCTACTTCGGAGATTACTTCCAATCCAGAAAATTTTTCTGGTTCCGATGCTCCATCAGATTCGTCTGGTCTGACTATCACCTGCCATCGATTGACTGGCAACAATTTTCTTGAATGGTCCCAATCGGTTAAGATTTTTCTCTTGGGCAGAGAAAGATTGGGCTACGCTACTGGTGAAATCAAGAAGCCTGCTGTGACTGATGCTGGTTTTGCTAAGTGGATGCGTGACAATGGTCAGGTTATGACTTGGCTCCTTAATTCCATGACCCCGAGTATAAGCAGAAACTTTCTTCTTTACACCACAGCCGCTGAAATTTGGAGTGCAGTCCGCGAAACCTACTCTAGCACGGATAACATTGCCGAATTGTATCATGTTGAAGATCAAGCAGCCACCCTTAAGCAAGGCACCATGCCTGTTACTCTCTACTACAATACCCTTACTGCTCTTTGGCAGCAATTAGATTTGTATGCACATTATGATTGGGTAGATCCAAGAGATGCTGCTCTTTATCAGCAAATTGTCACTCAACGACGACTTTTTCAATTTCTCCAAGGCTTAAATAAGGACCTGGACGAGGTTCGCGGCAGGGTCCTGGCTATTTCTCCTCTTCCCTCCCTTCGAGAGGCTTTCTCTATGGTCAAGAAGGAAGAAAGCCGAAAGTGTGTGATGCTGTCTGATGAACCATATTCCACTCCTGAAAGATCTGCCTTACTGACCCATCAATCATCTCCCACTTCCAAACGGGGGAGACCTTGGTGTGATCATTGTAAAAAGCCCGGCCACTCTAAGGAGAAGTGTTGGAAGCTTCATGGTAAGCCACAGGACTGGAAGTCCAAGCACTCTCGAGATAATAAATCAAGCCTTGTCGCTGCCACCTCTGTCACTAGCTTCACTCAAGAACAGATTGCTGAACTTCAAAAACTATTTGGAAAGTTTCAAGGGTCTTGTAAGGGTAATCTGGTCATAAAAGATCCAGAAGGTAACCTTTCTTCTACTGCATGTTTCTCCTCCCAGCTGACTCCTAATTGGATCCTCGATTCTGGTGCTACGGATCATATGACTGGTAACAAGGCATTGTTTCACAATTTTTTCCATACCTTTGGTAAAGCTGTCAAAACGGCTGATGGTACCTTGTGCAAAATAGAGGGACATGGCTCTGTTATTCTCAATGAACAGATTGCACTTAAAAATGTTCTCTTTGTACCAAATCTGGCGTGCAATCTCATCTCTGTTAGTAAACTGTCCATAGACTTGCATTGCTCTGTAATTTTTAATGATCTTGATTGTACTTTGCAGGCACTGAACTCGAAGAAGATGATTGGTAAGGCCAGCTTGCATAATGGTCTCTACATCCTTCCTACCTCTCCTAAAATTGAGATCTCCAAGTCATTTACCGCTTTAGGAAAAGTTGATACTGTTATGTTATGGCACTTTCGCTTAGGCCATCCTAGTTTCCAATACCTTGCAAAATTGTTTCCTGCTCTATTCATTAATAAAAGGCCTAATTCTTTTTCTTGCACAGTTTGCTCTCTTGCCAAACATACTAAATCATCTTATTTTCCTTCTACATACAAGCCTTCTTACCCTTTTGCTTTGATCCATAGTGATATTTGGGGCCCTTCTCGGGTGAAGAATGCTGATAATTGTAAGTGGTTTATCACTTTTATTGATGATCACAGTAGGATAACTTGGACTTATTTGCTGAAAGATAAATCTGAAACTGCTGGTGTTTTTGTGCAATTTTATAACATGGTTCTCACTCAATTTGGGTCTAAAATCCAGCTCTTTAAATCTGATAATGGCAGTGAATTTTTTGCTAGGTCTTTAGGTGATTTTTTTAAGGAAAAGGGCATAGTTCAGATTAGTTCTTGTGTTGGAACCCCACAGCAAAACGGCATTGCCGAAAGAAAAAATAGGCACCTTCTTGAAGTTACTCGTTCTCTTCTATTTACCACTAATGTTCCCAAATATTTGTGGGGGGAAGCCTTATTAACTGCCACATATTTAATCAACCGGATGCCTAGTAAGGTTTTAAAATTTCAAACGCCTCAATCTATATTTTTGCAACACTTTCCTCATTTCAAGCCTATCTCCTCCATTCTGCCACTTAAAATTTTTGGCTGCACTGTTTTTATCCAAAATATTGCTCCTAATAAGTCCAAGTTAGATCCTAAGTCTTTAAAATGTGTATTGGTTGGGTATTCTTCACTTAAGAAGGGTTATAAATGCTATCATCCTCCTTCTAAACGATTTTTCACCACTATGGATATAACATTTTATGAGCAGGATCCCTATTTCACTCAGGCTGAAATTCAGGGGGAGACATGGAGTGATTTTCAGCCACATCAGGTATCTCCTCCTAATCTTCATTCTCAACCTTCAGAATTGCCATCTTTTTCGCCATTACCTGCAGATCTGTCACCTGTGACTGCTCCCATTGATTCTCCTGTAGTACCTATGACTAATTCGCCTACACCCACTTTAAACACTCTTCCTGAAAATACACCTACTCAAATTGACAGTCTTCCAAAAAAACCACCACCCAAACAGCTTCGTGTCTACACAAGAAAAAGAAGACATATCCCTGAGACTGTTTTGCAATCTGATTCTTGCCGAGAATTGGATTTGGGTCCAGCTGCCGAAATGGAAGAAGAAATCAGTAAGTCCACTACTCTAGATGACTTTCCTATTGCTATTAGAAAAGGGGTTAGACAGTGCACCAAGCATCCTATTGAAAAATTTACTGGTTATAATTCATTGATGCCGTCTTTTCAAGCATTTACAGCAACCTTGGATAAAGAACAGGTTCCCACAAGCATAGCTGAAGCTCTAAAGGATCCAAAATGGAGAAGGGCTGTTGAAGAGGAAATTTGTGCACTAGAGAAAAATGCTACTTGGACCGTTACAGATCTTCCTCAAGGAAAAAAGGCTGTCGGCTGTAAATGGATTTTTGCTGTAAAGTATAACTCCAATGGCAGTATTCAACGATACAAAGCTAGACTAGTGGCCAGAGGTTTCACGCAAACATATGGGATAGACTTCACAGAAACTTTTGCACCTGTGGCAAAGCTTAACACTATTCGAGTACTCCTAAGTTTGGCTGTAAATTGCGATTGGAAATTACACCAACTGGATGTAAAAAACGCATTTCTTAATGGCAAGCTAGAGGAAGAAGTCTATATGAAATTGCCACCTGGCTTAAAGTCTATTGAAGGTAGCAACAAGGTTTGCAAGCTCAACAAGTCTCTATACGGGTTAAAACAATCACCCAGAGCTTGGTTCGAGAGGTTCACTAAAGTCATTCTTCAAAATGGCTACAAGCAGTCCCTTGCCGATCATACGCTTTTCATCAAGGTAACTTCTACAAATAAGAAAGCTATCCTAATTGTATATGTGGATGACATCATTCTTACTGGAGATGATGAGGAAGAGATTAGCAATTTGAAGAAGTTGTTAAACAGGGAATTCGAAACCAAGGACTTGGGAAAGCTAAGGTATTTTCTAGGAATGGAGGTGGCAAGATCAAAAGAAGGACTTGTGATCAATCAGAGAAAGTATGTACTTGATTTACTCAAAGAAACTGGTTTTCTTGGTTGTAAGCCGGCTGATACACCAATGGAGGCAAACTTGAGATTCAACAAAGAAGATGGGTCCTTAGTAGACAGAGAGAAATTTCAAAGGTTAGTTGGGAAACTAATCTACTTATCCTTGACAAGGCCAGATATAGCTTTTCCCGTAAATGTGATAAGTCAACACATGACTAATCCTACTGAAGAGCATATGGCAGCAGCAAATAGAATTCTCAAGTACTTGAAGAAAACTCCAGGACACGGCTTAATGTTTAAGAAGACACAAGACAGAACTGTTAAGATTTTTACAGACTCTAGTTGGGCTGGAGATCTCACTGAAAGAAGATCCACTAGTGGGTACTGCACGTTTGTTTGGGGTAACCTTACAACTTGGAGAAGTAAGAAACAATCTGTTGTTTCAAGAAGTAGTGCTGAAGCTGAATTTAGAGCACTAGCTTTGGGGATATGCGAAGGAATTTGGCTACTTAAATTACTAAAAGAACTTGGCGCAAATCAGGAGGATCACTTTGAAGTTTTGTGTGATAATCAATCTGCCATTCAGATTGCCAAGAACCCAGTTCAACATGACCGAACAAAGCATGTTGAGATTGATAGGCATTTTATTGCTGATCAAGTCAACAAAAAGACAGCCACTCTTTCTTACATTCCTTCAGAAGGACAGATTGCAGACATTCTTACCAAGGCTTTGCCAAAGCCTGTGTTCAATAAATTCCTATTCAAGCTGGGATTATACAATGTGTATTCTCCAGCTTGAGGGGGAGTGTAGGAATATTCTGTAAATATTTTAGGAATATTTTGTAGATATTCTTTTTTATTACAATCCCTTACTTTAAGGGATCATATCTCCTTTTTAGTATCTTTCCTAACTTAGAGTTTCCTAAAGTAGTGACATAGGTTGTATATAAAAAGTTGTAATATGTTCTATTCAATTAAGAAGTAAATTCAGAGAATTACTCTGATTTCTACAAGTTGACATAATATACAAATCGATACCTGTAGTTGTAATCCTTAACAACAAAATATAACGGTGGTCCAATTCTGAGATATTCTGAGATATTGGTGAAGTATCCCTAACACAAATATATATTGGCCAGTAAGAAAGAAGGATTGACAAGAAGAAAGATACAACACACCAGCATGAAAAGGAAATATCAAACCAGATGGATCAAACCTGAAGATAGGAGTCCCGAGGAAGAACAATTTGTTGCTCCAAACCGGAGTCAATCCTTGTAGAGAGGGCCTAAAACACAAGTACACAACTATTTATATGATGAAAAATCAATTAGGGGGGAAATAGTTGACACAAAATGCAAATAACTTACAATGCTTGCCAAAGCAAAAGCAACAAAGACGGCAACTACCACCACTTTGACACCCCAAAGTCCAAGAAAGGGGGCATGTATTTCCTACAGTATAAAAGGGTTTCAGGAGTTAACACGAAAGCATATAATAGGCCATATAGCATTGCTGTGACAGTTCATTAAGAAATTCGCTTGCTATAAATTCATCAAGACAGCATAATGAACCCAACTTTCAACCAATGGATATGACAATGCCTTGGATATAATTCAGAGCTAGTAACTTCGAATATCTTACTTGCATATATCTTGTCAAAAGTCCAGATCCTCTTGAGTTCATGCCTAAATTCATCAAAATGGTTGGTCAGTATAAATGCTGGATTACAATGTAGAAGAATGTTCACATAAAAATTTAGGGTGTGCTTGGTTGAGTGGAAAAGTGAAAGGATTGAAAGAGGAGGGGGAAAGTGGAAAGAAAATAAATTTTGAGTCTGCTTAGTAGAAAGGAAAAGTGGAAGGAAAGAACATAAGAAAGATGACCATTTTTCATCCTAGTGCATAAAAACAAATCATTACAGATTGGAACGATAAGAAGAGAGAAAATGAGAAAGATTGAAGTTAAGTGTACATTTTACAAGATTATGCATTTTTTAGAATCTTCATTTTCTTTCCTCCAAATTTTCAACTCAAGCAATGAATGGAAAGAATTTTTATTCTTTCCATTTTCCGATCTTTCCTTCCAAGCACAATGATGGAAAGAAAAATATAATTTCTTTCTACTTTTCTTTTCCTTCAATTTTTCATCTCTTTAATTTTCCTTCCACGCTACCAGGCAAAGCCTTAGAGCTGTACTAGACATTCAAAGCAAACAATACATAATGAATTCATAAACAACAACCTTCATCAGACTCTTCAGCAGATGATGGAATTTTTATGCACGGAAAACAGTCAATCCTGTTATCTTCAGCCCTCAGACAGTCGAAAACTATCAGTGAAACAAAAGCAGTAACTTGTAAAAGGAAGTCCAGCAAAACAGCCAAAGCTAACAAAAGAAAAGAAAACAGAGTCAGAGAGATTAAGGCCAAATAAGGAGTTGATAATTTAAAGTTACAAGATAATGAATGTAAGCACAAGTTATTAGACCTGCAAACAGGGAAAAGACACGGCATGCTGGCATAGGAGTGAAACCTCCAACTGCAAATGCAAGAATCTCAGACAAACTAGCTAGGGTTATGGATGGACCGACTTCAACCAGGGCATTACTGATTCGTTCCTCCAAAGGTAACTCCAATGGTTGGCGTTTTACAGCATGAACCAGTATACACATGTTATCCACTCCAACCTAAACGAGAAGTGAAAAAGAAATATATCAAAGAATTTATAAACTAAAAGCACATAATAATCACTGCCAAACCCTAAAAAGGACGTAAAAAGAGAAGTTTCAGAATAAAATATCATATAGTCTAAAGGGATGCATAAGTTCACATTTAAAGAAAGTGGGCAGCATATTAGAGACCAAAATATAAAAACTAGGGACAGATATCTATGACAAAGTGTATTTATAGTCAGTTTTCTATGGTGCATTAGAATGGACACATGTCTGCCCCCTAAATCACAACCACAAATTGAGAATAAAGCCATCATAAGAATACAAGTTTCGGTTTCAGAATAAATAAACAGTGAAGTATAGACTGATGGAATAAACTGTTCTATGCATGCATATGAATGGAAACCCTTGCTATAAATTAGTAAAACCCAAATGTAAAAAACTCAGCAGGTGTAAAGTCTAAAAGACTTGTTGACAGGGAGAAGGAGAATAGGGACCAACTCAGGACTACTTGTTATTATAATCTAGGATGCAAATTATCTCATAGAAATAACTAAAACAAGAATGCCATTTATGCCATTTAAAACAATCTGATTGGAAACTTACAGCCAAAACCAGAAAAGGTATCACTTCCATTATGATCAATGTTGACTTGACCCCGAAAGCACTGAAAAACCCAACGGATCCAAGAACAGAAAGCATGACAAGAACAACTCCTGAAAGACCAAGCAAGACCTGCAAAACAGTAAATGAATGGTAAGCTACAGAAACTTATTATTGCTCCAAGGACAAAAAAATTTATTCAATTTCAACAGAAAATAGCTTATGACAAGAATCTATGTCACATGGACATAATATACTCAAGAAATATATAAAGGCATGCATGAGGAAATTTCTGTCTCTATTGATGAATGTACCCACGATGAGTAAAAGAACCCAGGAATACCACAACATTAGGCACTAGGTGATCAAAGAGACATATAGTAGACATGGAAAGTGCTAACAAACCAAACAGTTTTTAGTGTGCATCAAATTAAATATAAAGAAATAGTTAAAAACTTAGAAATATACCTTGGATGAGATGTAGAAAGTAGATAGACGAGATGCATCTCCCAATGTGATAGATATGTAAGCAAACATCACAAGATAGCTTACCTGAAATGAAATTAAATTAGGAGGAAAGGGAATACGAAACAAACAAATATTTGACAAGTAAAAAAACAGATACGGAAATAACTAGAATCATTTTGGAAAAGTTGACTCTTGAGAAAAGAACAAGTTCCAGTAACTTACCGCAATTGTTATAATATCAGCGGTGCTCTCCCTTTTCAGTTCTTCCTCAATTGAGCTTTCAGATGAAAATGAAAGAGAAAGATTTCTAGATTGAACTAAAGGTAGCAACTCCTCCTGTCATGTCCATACAATCATCCAAGAGTAAGACAGACATTTTCCCTCTGACTGCACAATTATAGCAGCTCCTCTTGATAATTAATACACTAGATTATCCACATGCAAGAGAATGTAAGAAACAAATGAACAGTTGTACCTTTGCTAACTTAATAAAAGCTTTCTCCCAAGCCACTGCCTTCCCATTCCCCTTGCCTGCTTCATCAATTGCATTATTAACTGGGTAGGTCACAACAAATGCAGAAGCCTGAAATTGAAATGAAAGAGTATTAAAGAATAAGTATGCACTCAGAAAGGCAAGACAGGATAAAAAGCAATTACCTCAGAATAATTGATCCCAGAAAATCCCCCTAATGCAGTGCTAGGATCAAGTGGAGCCTCAAATGCACTCAAACAAGTGTCTGCAGAAGTGTAATGCTGAAGGAGGGGAACAAAGGAGACAAAATCAAAGACATCATAAACATCCTAGTGAGAATCATCATAAATATAATGCTAACAGTAACAAGCATAGGTGTTCCTAACTTCGAAGAAAAGTAACTATGATAAATAACATACAACAGATATTTCACAGGTGTGGCTGGTTATGGTGGGCCTCAAATGTTCATCTATGAGCAAAATGAAAAGCCTTATAATCATGACATGAGCTTTGTCATTTTAAACTGAGCAATCAATCCCTATTCCTGCCTCAACCTCAAGGCAAAAGCCTCAAACCAATTGACATCATAAAACAGAAGTAACATCGGAGTAAACTTAAATCTGACAGGAAAAGGAAAGAAGGATGGATTCAATAGAATAGCATGCCAACAGGGAAACATCTGATTTCTTCCATGATTATCCAGAGACAACAAATACAAGTACAAATGCACATGCCCACCTACACATACAAATACATAGAGAGAAAAAATAATTACCTGAAAACAATACTCAGCATGTGTAACTCCTCCATAGTTATCAAAATTTTCCCGATCCATCTTGAAATACTAGTGGAAAGAGGTAAAGTAACAAAAACAAAGATGATTATGCTTTAGTAAAGCTAAGAGGTAACTCAAATTCTTTTTACTTAATTTCAAAAAGCACTATAGATATCTTGAACCCTGAGACTCGCAAATACAAATGCAAGAAAACCTGTAGAACACTCTGAGTAGCACAATCTTGGCCAAGAGGCTTCAAGCAAATATCGGTCAGAGACACTTTCGAACCAGAATAGTTTGCACGAATTCCATCAACCTGTCAATTTTCAGGATGCAAACAGAAAACAAAACATGTGATGTCTCATTTATATCAGTGGCTCAGAAAAGTAGCAACAAGTGCATTGTACCTTCTCTTGAATTTCAAAAAGCAATTGGATGTTATCATCTGAAATAATACTCGGTGGCTTCCCATGTGTTTTATCAGGCAAAGTGGCTAATATAAGCTGGATAAAAAAAATTAAGTTTCAGAAAAATGTCATTGCTTTAATATAAATTTAGATGGTGTCTCAATTCCATTAAACTGAGATATAAACAAACAGATAGACGGTGAGACGAAGATACAGAAATAGAGAATTAGTGTCAGTTAACAAGAATATATATATATATATATATTAATTCTCCCACTCAATCTTCAACTTTTGGCATAGAGAATTCAATCAAGTCAAAAAGTGGAGAAAATTTTTAAGTATAGTTAGATCAACTTAAACATTAAACTCTTGAGATATGAAATTGAACTTGAATGCTCATGCCTAACCCTTTCTGTAATGATGTTCAATCAGCAAGTAACTAAAGTGATAGCATCTACCTCACAGCTTATATAATTGTCAGATGAAAAAAAATTCCTAAAATATGCATTACAATTTTATGTGTGTGGCTTTCTAGGTTCCTCCACTCAGATGTCCTTTTTCAATTTGACGTTTAGTCAGGCATATTAAGGCACCTTGTAGCCAAACAGACTAAGATGACGTTTAAGCTTAACTATATAACTTTTGTCACCTATAATTTCCAATTCGAACTTTCTAAAAGAATCTTAAGATAAAGTCTACAAAGGAACAGAGCTCAAGGAAGGCAAGAAATAGTTTCTCTTCTCTTTCATAAAGGGTATAAAGGCAAATTAATTGTTGAAAGCATTTATTCCTTCCATTATTTCAGGAAGGAAGGGGGTAGAGGGATGGGAATTGAATATGGAAAAACAAATCATATCATAAATGAAGAAAAACAAATGAAAAGAACCTGTTCAATTCTGTAGAAGGGCGCAAGGTGACTGTCAAAAAACTGTTTCTCTTCCGCTGCCTTACTTCCATGGCCTACCCACAACTATATGATAACATCTGTCAAGGCTTGATAGTATGTAGAAGAGCAATGGTATAAATCAAACAGAAAGTATGATCACACACAATACATATCCTCACAGCTTATCCAAGGGGCAGTCAGGTACCAAAAAGATACTTTAAGTTCAAACAGCTTCTCATCCAAATATTTAGGAATGGAAAAAATATATGGCAAAACAATTTTCCTTTCCCCTGTTTCAGAATCGATACAAGAAATTGACCAGGCAAATGAAAAGGGTCTACAATGGGCTTAAAACAGGAGACTTACAAAAGCACAAGGAATCAAAAGAAGAAAGATCTAATTACAGCAAAGAAACTATTTCTAGTAAAATTGAAAAAGATCTGTTTCCTGACAAATGTTGTCACAACATTGTAACAGTCTCCACCCCCACCCACCCCAACTGATGGACTAGAAAAAGAGAAAGGCACAAGAATAAGATTAAAACTAAGGCATTGATGATAACTCACAATAGTTTCTAGGATAAAGATGAAATATCATACCTTCTCTGGCCTTGTCTCCACTTCGATACGTATGAGACCAAAACATAGCACAATAACAACTGCCAATGATAAACACAGTACAAGAGTAGGATTTCTAGCAACCCATTTTCCATAACTCCTGTACACAGCAAAACCAAACATTTAGCACATGCTATATATTTAATTATCTAGATATATGCGTATGCATGTGCATATTCTGCGTTTGCATGTGAGACAAAATCTAATTATGCACATGTTCACCTGTAAAAGCTTGACATATATCCTTGAATAAAGGAAAGTTGTGCCCCATTTTTCAATTGCTCAGTCACCCCACGTCCCTGATTTCAAGATAAAGAGGCACATATTACATCTAAACCTCGAAGTCTACCCAGTTCTTTTTAAGAGGACATATAACAAGCTGAATAATAAAACAGGAAAAAAGAAAAACCCTAAAAATCATTTTGAATAAAATGAAAAGCAACATTACACTGCTAAACCAAAATAATTGCATTAACAAAGCAAAGTTTCAGCAGCCTACTAGGACATCTTATGAAAAATCCAGTATTTCAATAATCATCATGATTCAACAATGGAGATCATTTCCTCAATGCATACCAAATGCTCAGTTGGAGTCTTGGACAACCAAATATTAACAGATCAGAGACAAAATCATGAGTAACTGAACAAAGTTATGAGTTTTATGCTACCAAAAACTCAGAGTTTAACATGATTACTGAACGTTGATGTAGCAGGAGAGTGCCAAAATATAATCCCAAAAGATACTAATAAAGTCTGAAAACAGATGATACACATCCGCAGCACTTAATAAAACAAAACATAAAATCCCAAGGATTTAGGCAACCAGACGCAAGTTCTTAGGAACTGGTTCCTGGAAATAAGATAATTGTTAAGTTCAAAATGAAGCCCTTGACAACTTTAACTGATGCCAAAATGCCAATAATATAGAATACTAATATTAGACGGTAATAAAGCTAAGTTGCAAAAAGGAGGAAGGAGTTCAAGGGGAAAGAGGGAAGAAAAGATAATATTTAGAACATAGCTAACATATTGCTATTTTTCATCAATTAAAGATTGGCAAGAATATAAGAATACCAATTGCAGCAGACAGCAGCACAACCCGTTGGAACTCCTAAGAATTTTTTTTTTTTTTTGAAAAAAAAAAATTGAACGCTACTCAGGTTCAAAAAAGGTAAATTGCTCTTTAATGCAACTCCCAAACTCAAACTCACCATACTATGAGAATGTCCAAGTCAACCATGTACTGATTAGGGAAGTAATAATCATCATTTACCTCCAAAGCAAGGTTCTCATCATATTGCATGTTAGACAAATTTGCTTCATCTTCATCTGTTGACTTCAGTAATGGTTCCCTTTCGGAAGCAAGTATCCTTCCTCTTTGCTGATGAAACAGTGCCCATCCAAAAAGTCCCAAAACCAATATGATATATGCTATAGCTAATGCAAAGTCAATACATCCTACCTGCAAGTGACAGTCAATATCACTATATATACAGAACATATGTCAATAAAACTTTTCACAAATGGAAATTAACTGATTCAGCCATTAAGTTTAAGTGTTATGCAGTATGCACTAACGTCGTTAAGTCATTTAAACTAATACATAAGTTAATAACTTTATCTAAAGGAAAGCCATCAATTAGACCTTAATAGGTCCAATAGTTATTGAGCAGTGATCTTTTTTCGATGGTGAAGGAGGTTCAGAATTGGAGCATTGAGGTGATGAAGGACAATCGCCACAAGAGCAGCCAAGAGAGGTGTCACCACATGAATATGTAGAAACGTTCATCAGCTCCATTCCAGATAAATAGGGAACAGTAGACTTGAAATCAATAGCATAAGGTGAACCAGGAAACCCAGGAGGAGCTTTCTGACCAATAAAATCAAACCACTCTGGAAAGAATCAACATATTAATAAAACACTATTGCAGAACAGCTAAAAGTCATAAGCAGGTGATGAAAATATACTACAAAGCATTCGGCTGGACCACACATAATATAGAAGGAAGTATCTTCAATTATAGTTTTAACTAGTTTCATTAACAAGAAAAATGCACATTGCTTCCCAGCAGCCAAATTCTTTGATGTGACAAGAACCGTGAGTTTTGTGGGTTTAAGCAGGTTGCTAAAAGAAGATAAGTCAGCCTCCATTGACTTAGTGATGTAATCCAACAAACTGTTCATTCTTTGGTAAAGACTATATATTCCAACTCTATCTGTATGCATAAGTTCTGTCCATCATGAAGACATTGACATAACTGCAGGAAATGAATGAGACCAACCCATCATTTATTATCTTTCACTGCAAACTTTGCAGAAAAAATAAAGACAAAGACCCAAGAGGAAATCCATAAAGTTCAGCTTTTTCAGGAAGGATTTCCTACAAGCAATCAAGAGATAATACCATTTTATTTTGAACTTCCTCCATACTGCTTAATTCACTCTACAGAAAAATCACTTTTGTTTTCTATGCCAAGACTGTTGATTCAGAAAAGCAAAGATGCTTAGATCAAATTTTAAATGTATAAATAATACTCAGCTAATGGGTGTCAGATGATACTTGGCAAACTGTTTTGGCAATATAAATTTTCAGCCATGCACTTAACTTAATTTCACCTTTAAAGTTTGTTGCCCCAGCTCCTATGAACTGAATGGCTCGTGTATTCATGGTCCCGAACTTTACCTCCTTACAGGAGTCATAAAGCCCTTCTCCAAAAGCATCGGATACAAAAAAGTCGATGCCATCCACTGTCAAGTTGCCATTAATCTGGCAAATTAATAAAACAATGGGAATTAGTTAAACAACATTAGACATATAAAGTGGAAAACAAGAGGTATGTTAAATCAAAAGCAAGGAATGGCCTTTGCTCGTTATAAGCTTGTCCTAACCTCTGAAATGGAAGTCACATTGATGAATAGACTTTGATTTGGAGAGCATGAAAGCTCGCAGAAAAGATTTAAGAAGTTCCTCAAGCACGCTGGACAACCAACAAGGAAAGGAATGGCCTGACAAATAGCAAACGTTACAGATAGTGGGAGAAAAGCAGATTAATGGATACAAGACAGCAGATAAGCTACAAGCACCCCCAAAAAGAAATTATACCCTTACCCTGGGGCATCATCATAAAGGTTTTACCTGCTGAACCTGTGCCCGCAATGTGTTGAACTGATCCTCCGTGCAACAAACATTACCGCTTATTGATGGACACAAACTTTGAATTTTGGCAGAAAACAGCTCATCAGGCTGATAAAGCATGAAATAAATGTATAAGGAACATAAGAAGAAGAAGAAGAAAACAGAGTCAGAACAGCTTTGAATTTTGGCAGAAAACAGCTCATCAGGCTGATAAAGAATGAAATAAAGATATAAGAAACATAACAAATAAAACATTAAGTGTCAGAAATTATACTTGAAGGGAAAACAATCAGAGAAAACAGAGCAATAAAAATGTAAAATGAACAAGCAAGAAGTTGCTCACCTTCACAGATGGAGAACCATATGGGCAATTTAAAACTTTACCATCACTTCGTTGTCCGCAAATATCATACATTGCACAATATTCTTCAGAATGCCTCTCCCTGGCCAACAGACCACAAGTGTTTCAATTCAAACAAAAGAAAATGAGGCAGAAAATACCACAACCTTGTGACAAGAAATTAAAATTAAAATAAACAAAAAAAAAAAAGAAGGTTGCCATCAGAGATTAATCAGCTCTTAGTAATTGCAAGACCTGGATAATATTCTGGAGGATAGGCTCAATAAACCAAACATTCAGTCCAAAAGAACTAAAAAGAATTGTGCTGTAAAAAGCTGGGAATTGTACACAGCACATATTAACCAAATCACAGATATTAAACACACATCAAGCTTTGAGACTGAAAAAAGCGTTACCCCGAAGTGAGATAAGAAACTGAAAGGCCACCAGAATCAGTCTTCTCTGCGCACAGTCCTTGCATCAATAAAATTAACTAGAAAAAAGGAACAATTTAATTAGCACAAAGTGAGTATAAAGGGCTTCTAACACTGTACGAACAAGCTTCTATATCCATTTCAGCCAATTATATGTAAAACTTCACAGTTTGAACAAAAAATACTAAGGTTCTAATTTTTTGAGCAAAATCTGATATTCAAAGTCAAACGCAAGTCGATAAAGTTACAGCTCCATCTTGTAAGCGTTTGGCCATCCTTTTTCCACTTCAAATCAAACAATAAACAGCTTACCAATAATTAAAAAACGAAGAAACACCATAAATAGCAATAACGGTAAGAATTGCACCATAAATAGCGGAATACCCAAATGAAGTCTCAAGTAGAAACTAAAAAGTTCTAACTCAACTACGATATAGTGAACCCATTAGCGCCTTGTAGCATAGCATTTTAATATTTAACAACACAAAAACAATTCATTAGGAAAAACTAAGAAATCCATGGTCACGGTATCATCACAAAAAAGAAACCCTTAAATTCAATAAAAAGAGTTGAAGAAACAGCTTGTCAAAGTAGGATCAAAGAACGGGTTCTTGCCTGTAGAAGAGAAAAAGCAGCGAGAAAACTGGGAAACTTCATCCTTAACTCGACGAGAATGAAGAGTGAACAGCGTGTGGAGTTGGGTTATAGTTAGTAGATGAAAATATAGCAAAATTTGCTCGATGACTTAAAAAGGACGAAAGCGAGGTAGGAAATTACCATTAAACGAAGAAAAATACCTGCACATAGACACAGTCGTAATTAATACACCTAATTAACAAAGGACAAATTAATGTAGAAAATGCCAAAATGGTCAACTTTAATTAAAATTCCATAGGAGTCTTTATGCTATAACTTGATTGCATTTTAGTTATCCTAGTTAAAGAAATAGCAAATTGGTATATATACATTATAGAAAATAACAAAATAGTCCTTCAGTTAAAATTGTGCTAGTAAATATTTATTTTAGTGTTTTATATATAAATTCAAATAATAAATTTAATTTTTAACATTTACAACTTAATTCAATTCGGTCTTTAATTTTTTTTAGAGCAAATTAGCCATCTACCTATCATTGCTAGCCACACTATTTTATTTTACATTACACCTTTGATAATTTATTTTTATTTTTGTCTTAATTTTTTTAATCACTTTTGTCATCAACTTCCAAATTTTAATGATTTTGGATGAAAAAGTTGAATGAATTATTAAATTTTGTTATTAGCCATTGTATTATGTATAAGTTGTGAATTTACTCCATATATTTTAATTTGGTCATTTTTAATCCTTAGAATTTTATAATTTTAAAATGTTAGTTCTAACCAAATGGTAACTATTAAATTCATTAGTTTGAAAATGTAATGCGGCAAACATATTACCACATGTGTAATGTCGTATCAATTTGTTTTTTTCATATGTTAAAAACAAATACCGGTTAATAGATTTAACTATTGTCATTTGCATTGAGACTGAAATTTTGTAATTCAAAAAATATAGTGACTAAGAATTATCTAGTTAGAGAACATGAACTAAATGTGCAACTTTATGCATAATATAGGACTAATAGCATAATTTAACCAAATAGATTTAACTACTTTTGATTAGCAAGAACTAAAATTCAAAAAGTATAAGAACTAAAATTGAACGGTTCAAAAAACACAATGACTAAATTTGATCAAATCAAAGACATGTACTAAATCCATAACTTATGCAAAGTACATGGTCTAATAGCATAATTTGACCTAAAAAATTCCAACAATACTAAAAAATCGCATCATGTGTGACAATCTATATGTACATCATAAAAAATAATTAAAATTTCTAAAAGTTCATAAAATTTTTAAAAAATTAACCATGTTAGCAATGAAGCACACTTGCACTACCACACATACACGGGCTACCACAAAATGTTAAAATTTCAGTAGTCCAATCAGCTTTTTCATTGAAAAAAATAATAACTTGACTAAAATTTGAAGGTTGAAGGCTAAAGCAATGTTATAATAACTAGGTTGATAGTCAAACTGATCACAATTAATTTCTAATTCAACTAATTGAATAGCTGATTTAATTATTACAAAATATGTGTTTTTTAAATTATAAAAATTCAAAAAAAATATTATTAAACTTAAATAAATAATAATATAAGCATAATCCTCCATTTTATAAATTATATAAAAAATAACAAAAATTTAAATTAGTTGAAACAATTTTTTACCTAAATTTGCACCGACTCACTCCTGCATGTTTATAGTACTGGTTGACAATTCAATCGGCCAGATACAGAATTTTGATATTTAAGTAATTTTTAATACTTTTTATTATTAGTTTTTTTATTAATTCTATAAGGTGAAAATAAGATAAAAGATATAACGTTGTAAATGGTTTTAAAATGTATTAAAAAACAGAGAAAAATACATAACTATATAATAAAAGGGAAAATATTACTTAATTAATGATTATTCATAAAAATTAAGATAAAAAATGTGAACAGCTCATCGTTGAAAAGGTTGTTGCGTTCTTGAAGTTCAACCTTGTTCTTGGCATTGTTGGGCATGGTAAAATTTGTTAATGCTTAGATCCTTGTTACCTTAGGCTTAATTTGGATGAGCGGTGTGTTTACCTTAGGTGAGGTTAAAAACAGCGGTAACGGTGAGATTAGTTAATGTAGCGGTGAGATTGGATACTGTAGCGGTGAGATTAGAAGCAATGGTAAAGTGTGTGTTTGGATTCAAACGCAGCTGTAGCGGTGAGGTGAAAATAAAAAATGACTATTAAGGACATCAGATTTGAATTGATATATAATAGAAGTTTTTAAAATATTTTACTTATATAAAATTATTAAAATATGTGAATTTATAAATTCATTTAATAAAATATTAAAATGTATCTTCTAATATTTTATTATAAATATTTTAATGAATTATATAATCAATTTAAATTATTTATTAGATAAAATGATAATTATTTTTAATTTTTTATAGTTAAATATTCTTTTATAACAATGATAAATATTATTTTCGCAAATAGTAACATTATACTTGGATAAAATTTTGAAGTATCTAAACTAATGATTTTTAATAAAAAAAAATATAGTAACATAAGACATGACAAGTTTCATTATTACTAGAAATTAGGTTATGATACAAAATTGTTTTTACAAATATTGATTAATTAAACTATTTGCAATGGTTTTCCTTAACATTGCAATTTCAAGGTCACTTTCACTGTTAGAAGAACTCGATTCACCTCTATCAAAATGGCTTGAAGAGATTGGCATGTCGGGTATATTCTCAAATTGTCGAAAATTCTCATCATTTGACCAAGCATATCTTCGAATGTAATTATGCAAAACTATTGTTGCAATAACTATTAAAACTTACTTGTCAAATGAATAGCTTGGAATATCTCTTAATATTGGCCAATTTTTTTTCCACACTCCAAATGTTCGTTCAATCAAATAGCGTAACGAAGAATGGGCATGATTAAAGATTTTTTTTTTCAGATGCTCGATGATTACCTCGACAAAAGTCAAGTAAATGATATCGTTCCCCCCTGTATAGACCTAGAAAACCTGCCATTTGTGGATATCCTGAATCCACAAGATAATATTTTCCTACAAAAAAGTAAAACATAATATCAAGTTTAAAAATAAATTAAAAATTTTAATATTGTTTTTATGTAAAGATTAATTAAAAAATTAAAGTTCAACCTGGTGGAGGGTGTGGAAACTTTAACTCTTGTTTTCTAAGTGCTTGCAAAAAAATTCTACTGTCATGTGTTGTTCCTTCCCAACCAGGAAATGCAAAAATAATGTAATGCCCCCAACCCGAATCCGTCACCGGAATAGAGTTACGGAGCATTACCGGAGTTACTAATTTATTTATCAGATATTTTATTTCAACTAGCATTCATATTTAGAACCAATTAAAATCAAACATATTGTCCCCTAAACGTACTTATTTTTCTCGACATGTTTTACTTAAATTTTATTACTCATCTCAGTATGCTTAATTTTTTTTTTCTTTTATCATCGTATCAAAAATAATCACATATTTACATGTCAAGATGAATATCATTTTCTTGCCATTTTTTTTTATAAACTTAAATCAAGTAATTCATTATAACAAGATTTCATATATTTAAAAATACAATTCAAGCTACACTAATTTACCTCGTTGCTTGTTTATGTTTATAATTTCACTAATCCGATATCTTTTTTTTTTCCACGTTTAAGTCTCGTATTTTAGTTGCACGGATCTTTATAAATAAATTTAATCATCATTTTCATTCATTTCATATTCTAATACATTTAATTATTGCTCTAGGCAAAATTTCCATTTTACCCTTAAAACTTTTAATTAATTACAATTTCATCCTTGATTTAGAAAAAAATAAAATTATTGTTATTTAATCCTTGTTTACAACCATTATTCTTATACATATTGATAAGAGCCCATGAATTTTATGAAATATCATAATCTTCCATAATTTCAACACTTTTCAATTTAATCCTTAAAACATGTTTTCGTCTGATCTTGATCTAAATTAATATTCTCATTCAATTTTGTAATTTAAATAATAAAATAATCCATCACATGCAATTTGATCATTTTTGACATTTTTACAAAATCACCCATAAAGTTCTACTTTTATTCAATTTAGTCCCTGAACCTAAAACATGCAAATTAGCCATGCTAGTTGAATATTCATACATATTTTCCTCCTCCTCCACTCCATTCCACATCCTTAGTATAAATAATACACTTGTAAGTAACATTATCTATAATTTTTACTATTTACTTATGTGCATATTCAAGCTGTCCATCTGTGTCATTGTCACTAAATTATTTTTATCTTGAGCTACAGAACTCCAAATTAAGATCCATGAATTTTCCTTGAAACTAGACTCACGTATCTTCTTACCATAATTTTTCCAGAATTTTTGGTGTGGCCAATTAGTACAGTTTATTAGTTAAAGCTTCCCCTGTTTCGCTAATTGACAACCCTAACCACTCTTCACTAAAATTTCAATTTCTCTTTATACAGAATTCAAAATATGTTCATGATTATTTCTTATAAAAATAGACTCAATAAGGATTCCAACCATACAAATTATGTTCCATAACTATTTTTTTACAATTTTTAATGATTTTTACAAATCAGAACAGGGGATCACGAAATCAATCTGAACCAGTCTCACAAAAATGTAAATATCTCAAGATACAAAATTCCTTTGCTTTCTCTGTTTCTTTCAAATGAAAATAGACTCAACAAGCTTTAATTCTATACCTCATTCAACTTATAATTCAATTTCTACTATTTTTGGTGATTTTTCAAGTTTAGACCACTGTTGCTGTCCAAAACTGCTTTAGTGTAACATGTTGATTTCTATTTTGTCCCAAATTCCACAATTCATACAATTCAGTCCTTGCTCAATTAACCCCTCAATTGAGCTAATTTTCTCATTTAATACCTTTCTATATCATTTTAAACTACTTCATAACCTTTGAAAATCAGAATTTTAACACTAAGCCTTAATTTCACCTATTTCACAATTAGGTCCTAAAACCAATTTCCATTAATTTTTCCTTGATAAAATCATCATATAACAAATTTAAATCTTCAATTCAATATTTATTCATCACATTCTTCCAACACTAATCCACATAAACTTTAGAAATTAGCCATGGAATCAAAAACTAATGAATTAATAAGTTGGACCCAATTGTAAAAGTCCAAAAACATAGAAATTTCAAGGAGAGAGCAAGAATTAAACTTACATGAAGCTAGAGTATGAAAAACCAGCTTGATCCCTCTTCCATGGCTGTTTCTCAGCTGATGAGAATGAAGAAAATGAAGAGAATTCTAGATATTCCAAATTGGTCCCATTTTTATTTAACTACTTTTGGCAATTTTCCAATTTTGCCCTTATTTCACCCATTTCCTGATTTTTCTCAGCTATTACCGCCCAAAATATCTCCTTTGGGCTTATTTGCACTTTAGGTCCTTTCTATTTTGACAATTGAGCTATTTAATCCTTTTAGCAACTTTTACACATTTTTCAATTTAGTCCTTTTTATTTAATTAACCACCCAAACATCAAAATTTTCTAACGAAATTTTAATGTTATCTTATTGACACTCCGTAAATATTATCAAAAATATTTATAGCTCAGTCTATAACACCGAGATCTCGATACCTCTTTTTCTCGATATTTTGACCAAATAATTTTTTTATAAAACACAATTTACTATTTCAAAAATCTTTTAAAAACTACATTTGGCTCGTAAATATTAAATAATATTATATATGAGTTCATTTATCGAATTCGGTGGTCTCGAACCACAATTCCCGACATTATTGAAATTTGGGCTATGACAAATAAAACACATGTTGAAGTCACAAATTGCCATAATATTTTGAGTTGGTTCACCTTTCCGTCCGATATAAGGTATTTGACAAGAAAGTGAAATGCATGCTTTTATGTGTGTTCCATCTATGGCCCTAATACAATCCTTTAAAATAAATACAAGTAATGAGATAAAAGTTAGAAATAATTTATATTTTAAAAATATAAAGATTGTGTAAATTTTACCTTAAAGTGAGGCCAATATCTTGTATCATGTCGAATATGGTTCGGTACTTCGTCGAATTGACCTTCAGTGGGTTTAACCGTGTCTATTCCTATTCGAGCAAATATATGCAACATATCAGTAAAAATTCGACTAACAGTTTCCCTAAATCGTTGAAATCGCTTTGCTGCATTTGAATTTGATTCTCTATTTCCAAGAATATACAATGATAATGCTAACTTCTCCACCGCATATACCTTCCCATGCTTTAAGCCATAATTTGTTTGCAAATCATGCAACAAGCTGTGAAATATATTTTTTGGCATCCTAAAACTATTCATGCAACGGTCATCATGCCCATTTAATACTTCGTCCACCCATATTTGACCTGTATAATTTGAATCCATACACGGTTGCATAGTGAAATAAGTTTCATGGTGTACTAATACACTGCTTAACACTTTTTCTTCCTCTTCATGATAATTGTTGTGCTCAACTTATGTAACAATTGTGGCTATTCTTCGTTGAGCTTCTTCACTTAATTCAGGGGTATCATAATTCATATAAAAACTATTATACATATTGTTAAATTCATCCATAACCTGAAAAAGTAATCAAATAAAAATAAATTAATAACTTGTGACATTCTATACAACACAAAAAATTGAATAAAAGCATAGCATAAAAATACCAAACATAAAAAATATCATACATTAGTTTTACATATAAAAAATTAGATCATACATTAGGTTTACATATACAAAAGTAGATCATACATTAGTTTTGCATATAAAAAAGTAGATCATACATTAGTTTTACATATAAAAAAGTAGTATAGTTATATTACAATAATAATTCTAAGGAGCTTATGGTGGAGGTGGTGGATGGTATGGTTGGAAGAGAAATTAGGATGTTGCTACCAAGGATGAAAATGATGCAATTGGATTTTGTTCAGCATACTCACGTCGAAGCCACCAAACCCTAACGTCTGGATCTAAGTTCAAAAACACTTCTCGTTTCACCGGTATTTGGAAATTTTGATGGTAAAATAGTACAGTTCATCTTTTTTTGGAATTTCATCTCCCAAATCACGCAAAGCATCCATTGCATTTGAAATAGTATATTGAGAGTGAGGAAAAATAATTTCATTCACTGACTTCCTTGGACTAGCCATACTCTCACACAATTTCTCAATATGAGTAGCTAATGAATTTCTTGATAATTTTCTACTTGAACTTGATTTTTTTCCTTTATCGTGTACAACCTCAAGTGTTTCCTTTCTTCGATTAGGAGTTTTATGAGAAGGGTTTGATGGTACCTCATTAGGAGGGATACCTTCATTCTCATTACTATTTTCATCTGAATCACCAAATCCCTCATTAGGTGTATCATCTCCCATAGGAACCCCACTTGGAAGAACACCAGACGAAGGTGCCCATGCATTCTCTCCAATGGCTACAATGCCACCAAACATTTGCCACATTAAATCATTCAATCGTGGTTGAATTCCTTTCTTCTTAAATCCTTTAAAATCAGGATTTTCCTACATAATATGTTAAATGTTAAATGTTATACTCAGATTTTTATATTTGTAAATTATTAATTTCAATAAACTTTATGCATTAAAATAATGATAAAGTTAACACTAACCTGTATTTTTTCAGCCCACCATTCTTTGGTAGCATCGACCGTCTTTTTAGATGGACACCATCCAATACCTGTAGATTCCTTAAGCAACTCCCTCCATAACCTCCATTCCTTTTTTAATGTATCTCACTTATTTTTCAATTGAGGTTTTCCATATTTTTTTTTTGTGTTTTTGCTTGAAAAAGAGCAACGACATTTTCCCATCCTTTTAAGTTTAGATGAGTTGTCGGTCTATTACCAGCATTGACTTCATTCACGCAAAGTTCACAAAATATCAACGTCAGCTCATCATCCCAAACAGCTTTTGTTGCTAAGGTACTATCTCCCTCCACAAATTTTCGTGTCTTTACCATCTATTACTATTTTGATTTTAAATGTCAACCGACATAAAACCATAAATATATAATTAGATATAATAATACAGTTTCATAAAAAATAAGAATAATACATTAAATTACCTCTTGCTTTTGGATGGATTTAGATCGCTGCTCTTGTCGCTGCAGACATTAAAATAAAAAAGGGGAAACATTAGGATAAATAAAGAAGAGACAAGAATCACTAACAGATTCAAGGAGCAACCATTATTGTGCTGCTTGAAGCTAAATTAAAAAGGGGAAACATTAGGATAAATAAGCAGTAAGCTGCTTAGCTCTAGTGTAAAATTGCAATAGAATAAGGGTAGGCAAAACATTTCTGAGTAATTTTTTAAATGAATAAAATCACATGGGAGCCAAGAACTACAAAACATACAATGAGACAGAATTCATACATTATGTGCACTTCAGGTCACAGTAAGCTTTTACTTGAGACAGATGCAATTACTCATGTTACCAATTTTGCAAGTTTGGGAAATGAAATTCATTATCTCCTCAGCCAATATAAAAGGAATAGTAATGTATTACAGAAACATTAAAAGAACACATATAAGAATGACATCTATAGCACATACCTCTGCAACACGCAAGTTGTTGTAGATTTCTGGGGCATAAAGACTGCACAATTGAAGGTCATTCTTATCTGAATCAATGTCCTTAAAGTCTAGTTCACTAGATGTTGTAGAGGTCCCAGAAAAGCTAACCTTCTTGGCTGTAACCATTCCACAACAAAGAACACAAGTATATGTCAACATTTGTGGATATATCTCCAGCTTATAACTATTACCAACTAGGCAACGTACATTTAATTTTGCAATCTAGAAAGAAATACAATGCTTTGCAAATAAGATTCCAAGACATTCAGTTTTATGAATGTGTTACTAGAAGTCATCTTTAGCAGACTTAATATTTTACTGGATATGGTTTATACAGGAAATTATATAAACAAATAAAAACAAATATCAACATATCATTATTATATATTATCGATCAATCTTTAATATCCTACAAAGAGTTTCGCTATTGTCTCTTCCAACCATATAGAAGTTCTGTTATACCAGGAATATACAAATGTTCCATTAATATTATGTAATGGAGATGGAAATTGCGTAATAATAGCTTAAAGAATTTGGGGTCGGGAAAGTGAAAAGAAACTTAAAACAAAAGCAGTAGCAACACTCCTATTAGCATCGTAGAGGGAAACAAGAAAATATATATCTTGTAAATGTAGAACTTACTCCAAGCATACGGACTATTTCTACAAAAGTAGCTCCAAGCACATAAGCAGTCACTGCCCATGATCTCAGGAGTAATGAACCGCTTTATGAGATTAAAAACCAAGAAAAAAGAAACAGTAACACTTCATTAGAGTTGAATCCATTTAAAGAGAATTAGGTTCAACGTGAAGACTTTCTCCTTCTAAGCTGAATTCAAAATACTAAGAAGTTTGAGTGATACGTGCTGAATATAAAAAGAATTTTGAAATGCAAATTCAACCAAACCGCTCCTTAGAAAAATAAGCCGAAAAAAGAGGTTGACAACAGAAGCTAAACCGCAATCAGACTTCCTTTTGCCAATTACCAGCTCAATACACATTCAAAAGCCAAAAAAAATCTCAGTCAAACTAACAAATACAATATAAAGAACAAGTAAATCAAGATCTCGACAATTATAACCAAACTCACAAAAGAAATAATAAACCCATAGATAAATGCAGTCAAACTTTAAATAAAGAAAAAAAAATCAACCATCCCAACATCAAGCTAACCATTGAGAAAAACAGAGCAAATCACAGAGCAGCTATCAGTTTATATAGTTTAATTACGAAACTAATTTAACAAATATCAACATTCCCAAGCTATATTTAACCAAATCGCATTCCTCGTTATTTCCTTTCCTTTCCTCTGCAATAAATTCAAGAATCTGGAATCCAAGTTGAAATTCAAAACAAATAAAAGTCCTCCTTTATCATTATTATATATATCCATCAACCTAATATACCAGAAGACAAATCAAGCCAAAGATAAAAGAGTTCCCCCCCAAAAAAACTACACAAAAATGAACTAAAAAAGCCCTAAGAAAACACAAAACAAGAAAGCTTGAGACAGAGATGGAGATGGAAATTGTGAAAAGAAAAACTTAAAGCAGTAAAGAGGAAGCTGAAACAGACCAAAATGATAACTGAAGAGAAAAAGAAAAAGAAATCACAGAGACGAAAGAGATGAACATGCACAAACACCCCATACAATGGTAAAATTTGAAATTAGTTTAACTTTCAAGGATAAAATGGTAAAATAATAAATAAAAGTATGGGTATTTTTGTCTGTTAAAAATACCTATTACCCCAATTGCCTTTAATTGCTGCTGAAATCTCCAGCCCCGTTTCAGCACAGCAGTGAGGTTGAAATCAATTTTCACTGCATTGGAATGCTGAACCAAATAGCAGTACAGTGAGGTTGGTACCCCAACTGCACCTCACTGATGTTAAAAGCTCAACCAAAGGCAGCCTTAGTTAGGGAGTTTACAGGTGGACTTTAAACTTTGCAAGGTATGAGAAATGTTGAGGCAAAGAGGGAAAAGGTTACATGACACAAGTTTGTATGTAGGTACGAAGTTAAATTTTTTTTTGAGTTAATGAAATTAACTTGTATATTTTTACAATATTAAAAATATAATTTCATCATTTTGATAGTCTATATTTTTATAATTTTTAAAAGATTAAATCAAATTTTTATCATTTTTGGGGCCAAAATATAATTTTATTATTACTAATTTAAAATTTTATAAATTATAAATGAGACTTTTTTTTCATTTTATGAGGAATCGAAACCCTATCGACTCGAACTTAAGTTACATCTGAAGTGATAAACATTGATCATCAAGTCAACGCGTGGTGTTCAAGCCAATCCAAGTTTCGTTTATACAGATTAAAGATTTAATAATAGGCTTATAGATATAAAAATTGTTATAAATGTTTCTGATCATATATTTAAAGAGTGAGGATTAAATGTGAATAGATGAAGGTTTTGAGTTTTTTGGATGAATAAAATTTTACTAATCTAAAATGTAAAAAAAATATAAAACGTGAGGAAAATAAAAATAATGTAAAAAAAACTACTTGATTAAAAATTATCTTTGGAAAATCAACGATTATTAATAAAAAATATAAATATGTAAATGGTTTTAAAAAATTACACGAGGAAATAAGAATATATAGAGAGAGTGTTCGTTTTAAAAAAACTAAGAATACATTAATTAACATAAAATACTTTAAATTGGATCTCTACTTTATTTATACTTCTTATGCTTATAAATAGAGACTTTGAATAAGTATTGCAATCATCATCCCATTGATCAATAAAATACATTCTCTATCACTTCCCATATTTTCTTTGTTCTTTACTCTCTCTATTTCTCTTTATTTTATAACAAAAATGATTTACTTGTCAATGAAAAATAAATTTTCTCCTAAAAATTACTTTTTCCTTTTAAACTGTGTAAGATAATGGGTAAACTATCAACATAATCACTTTTATTTGCCTCGGGTTACAATTTAGTATTTGAAATGTTATATTTTAATCAATTACGTTATTGTGTTATAACATTTTAGTCACTAAGTCGTTAATTGCAATTAACAGCATAACGGGAAGCTAACGTGGCACGTTAAATTATCATTTCAAATGAAAATTTTAGGTTAAATTATACAATTGGCCCCTATATTTTTTCATTTTAAGCAATTTTTTTTCTTTTATGTTCTGTTAACTTTCTCTTTTTTCTTTCTTTATTTTCCCTTTTCTTCAGCTTTTCTCTTTATTTTTCTCCCTTATTCATTTCTTTTAACATAGTTTTTCTATGTTTTCTATTTTTTTAAAATTAGTCCACAAGCTCGCCTCACTCAAAAAAATTAAATTGTTTAAAAAAAGTATAGGGACTAATTTTAACAAATGGAAAACATAGAACAACTACATTAAAAGAAATGGAGAAGGGAGAAAAACAGAGGGAGAAACAGAAGAGAATGAAAAATAAAGAAAAATAAAGGAAGGTTAAAAGAGCATAAAAGAAAAAAAATTAAATTACTCAAAACGAAAAAGATATAGGGACTATTAGCTCGAGTAATCAAACTGAAATTGCCAAAAAAGGGATGAATTGACCTTTTAAAAATTTGGTGGAAGCAATGAGAGAAAATGAAATAATGAACACAAATATTTAGAGTGATTCAGCCCTAATTGCCTACCCTATTACCTTAGCTTTCCACAACTAATTATTTTCCAAAATTCCTAATTTATTCAACCTTTGAGGACAAGGTTCAACCTTACAACTCTCTTAAGGCTTTTACCCAAATCTTAAGATAAACCATCTCAAAGAATGACAAAGAAGCAAACTAAGAAATAATCCTCACACGATCAAAGTGTTTGCCAGTTAAGCACAAATAAACTAAAATACACTTGAACTAAGGAATGAAAGTAAAGGATCACAAGTGTATACAAGAAAATTATGAAAGTATTGGGCACAAATGTTGTTTGATTACTGATTTTACTTGAATATGCTTTCTTGTTATTGTAGGATCTTTAGAAGCTGGTATTTATACCCTCTAATTGATTTCCAACAGCTGAGGTTGTTGTGGTAGTTAATAGAGTCGTTGGGGATGTGAAAACCATAGCATTTAATACACCTGCAACGGCGATATCGATATTGAATAAAAAGGTATCAATAATTTTTTGCAATAAATGTTAAATTTAGTGACCGTTGGAGTTTAACTATCGATACTAAAACAATTTTATCGATACTTTATGAGCTAGTATCAATACTGTATCAATACTTTGTTGATTTTGTGAAAAACATAATGTCATTTTGGTATCGTTTTTTTAAATGGTATCAATATTTCAAAATTATTAATTCTTGGCCAAAAAGGTATCAATATTGGGCGATTTGTGGGATGAAAAGAATGAATGGTAGTAATTGAGAAAAGGATAGGGTCCATAGAAATGGCGAGGCGCATGATTGTCCACATGCAACAATTGTACGGTTATCAGTTTGACTAGAGTGAGGTCATATGGTGAGAAGCTCGAGGATCGAGTGGAGTCTACCACCCTGCTGAAGAAAACTCGCCTAGAACGAGCAGGGAGTTTAACTATATTTAGTTTAAAATTTCAATTATTACCCTTGTGAGATAGGGTTCATTTATTTATGTGTGACCTAATGAAGGATATCACTATGTTCATTTGAACTTACAATAGTGTGGCTGATGTTCGCAGGACTTGCGAGGATGGTTGAGGACTTCGAGAAGGGACCTAAGCCAGACAGTGATGGGATAAAGATTGTACAGTTAGAGTCCTGCACATAGGAAGAGGGTACCATTAGAGGCTTCACCACAAGATCAATAACAATAAAGCCAAATAACGTCATTAGGATCTAGGTTCTTTTTGAGACAGTTAGCCCTAGCTAAATTTTAAGAGTTATTTTGTAAATAAGTAGTCTGTGTAGAGACAGAAACCTTGAGAGACCAAGTTTTGGATAAACTCAAGGCTTTTGTTGTAAGAAGTATTATTGTTTCAATATAGTTCGTTTTATAATAATTGGCCAATAGAATTTAGGATAAGCTAATATGATTCATTTGTGACACTTTGTACCCGAATCTAGCAAACGGGTCGAGTTAGGGTTATTATAAGCTTTCTCTTAACTATTATCTATGGTCCGTATTCTTCTGTTTCCTCCATTCAATTGTCGTCCACCATCGCTACATCTGCCACCAGAGATTCTCCATCGCTGAAGGCATACCATCATATGTCATTGGACAAGATTTTGTATTTGAACATATTTCCTTTACGTGTCCTTATCATCTACACGAGAAACAGACTATTGAAAAATACTCATACTCAACCGTTGGAGTATTCCATTAATCAATACCTAAGAAACCAACGGTTTATCCAGATTAACATATACCACTATACGACCGAAATGACCCCATGCTCCATTATCAATATTAAAATCTAGTTTCACGACTTTCCCCACCATCTCTCTAATCTCCCATAAAATCTTCCTTTTATACATGTGCCCCGGAAGCCCTAGAAGACGGATCTAAGACATTACAACGCTTGGAAAGGGTTGTGTAGGGTTAAAATCTATGGACCACGGTTGCGCCGTTAAGTATTGTCCATAAGTGATACAAGGGCCTTGAGATAGCACATTTTCAAAATTATTACTATTTTAAAACTTAGTCAAGAAATAACCGTTCTCAATGTCCAAAAGTCAGAACAGCATAGAATATCTCTAAATATTTGAAACCCTATTTTAGATAGCAGCATACCTAATGTTCTGACCTAAGAGTTTGACCACTACTATAGTAGCCATATCTTTGACCAATAAATGGTGAATCCCCTCCGAGAAATCAATCTCAGGAATGTCAGATACAATCAACCTCGTGATGTCCCTTTACACAAAATCAATTTCATCTTCCACTTCCACCCTTGTTATTACGATCCCCCTCCTCGAGCCAATGGGGCCTCTCCTCACCAATCTCTCTTTTTAAGATAAAAGTGGATCAAAGACCAAATCAATTGCCTCCACAACATTCGAATCAACGCATTGCTCTTTAAGACATGCTCTCTTGGTAGAACGATCCTCAATAACTTCTCCATCCATTTTTCAAGTTATAATTAACCTTGGACCAGGTATTTATTTTTCTTGATTAAAAAAATTGGTACAAATTGATCTGTAAGAGGCCCAATCTGCCCGGGCCCATTTCAAAAAACCATTTCAAACAAAAAAAAAGCCAAAAAACAAAAATCAAAATTAAAAAGTCCAAAATACCAAAATAGTCCATTTACATTAAACTATGGCCCAATACAAATACCCAAATAAACTAAAAACCCTAGCCCGATAAGCCCAATGCCTAAACTGTCTCAGCCAAGCCGAAACCCTAGAGTGGCCAGCGCCGTACCCTTCCCATGTGCTTCCGTAGCAAGCTAGGCGCTCGAGAGATATCGAACACGTGGAGCCAGACCTGTAAAATGAAAGGATTAGCTACGAGTTCGTTGACAACCCCTGAATACGATTAGTGGAGCGGTCAAAGAGTTAACGACAACGTCCCTATGATAGGTCAAGAAAGCGCATTGCCACTAGAAGAGCATCTACGAACAGTCCCATCCGAGTTAGAAATCATCAAACGGGACTTTGAAAAAAGGAGATTGGAATTGGGAAAGAAAATAGAGCAGTTAGAGGAGGAGAAGATGAAATTGGGATTGGACGTCGACATTAATAAGTTAGAGGCCGAGAAGTTAAAAAAGGGAAAGAATAAGGCCGAGGAAGATTTGGATGGTCTGAGAACATATTATAAGAGGCTGCGTACATCAATGATGACTGCTGGTTTGGGAAAGACGTCAGAGCAGTGGCGTCGGGAAGTTAAAGAAGAAAAAGCGAAGGCTAATGAATGGGAGAAGAAATTTCAAGACGCCTAGATACGGGAGGCAGCTCTAAAAAGGAGTTTGTCAGATAACCAAAATGAAAAAGAAAGGTTAAGAGCCTGGGTGGCAGATTTAGACAGATCACTAAAGTATGAGTCAGAATCGGATCGGGGCCGAGACTTAGCATGGCTCCTTAGGGAAGTTAAAGCCTTAGGTATTAGGGCAAAGTCGTATATGTAATCACCGGCCTTATGTAAAGAAATTCGTTTTCTAGTAAAGTTGATCTAATAAAATTGAATCAAAACCAGCGCATTCTTTTTGCATTCATTTCATACATTTGCATCGCATTTGTGTCATGTGCATTAAATTTCATGAAAAGACTCTAATAAATAAAAATTATTTCAGTAACCTGGAAATCGACAATAATCTCCCAAGTACGCATTCTTCGATACACGAAGAAAGACTAAAGCAATGGATAAGAGACTAGAAAGATTGGAACAAATGCAGAAAGAGATGCAGGAACAGATGCAAGCACAAATACAGGAGCAACTAGCTAAAATCTAACAAGACATGATGGACAAAATGATGGAGTCTCAAAGAAACATGATGACTCAAATGACGCAGATGACTCAGATATTAAGTGGGCTTGCGGATAAAGGAAAAAGCCCCATGGTTAATAAAGAGGAGAATACTGAGAGCCCTCAATATCCCCCTAGTTTTACTCCACCACATGTATACGCGCAACCTGAAGCAAATTTGCAAAGGCCATTTGTCACGATCAGGCCCCAACAATTCCAAGCGGGTGTCTCAGCACCCATGAACTTCCAAACCGGGTCAGGCTCTAACCCTAGGGACAACCCAACTCATCCTACTGTCCCCAATCTAGATGGAATGGCAGAAGAAGAGAAATCAAAGACGAAACTACCAAAACAACTAGAAGATAGATGTAAGTGGCTGGAAGAGAAGTTTAAGGCGATAGAAAATGCTGATAGCTATTATAGGATCGATGCCAAAGATTTAAGCTTAGTTCTGGATTTGGTGCTCCCATACAAGTTTAAGATGGCCGAATTCAAGAAATACAATAGAACGAGCTGCCCTGAAGCTCATATTACTATGTTCTATAGGAGGATGACTGGGTACATCAATAATGATCAGTTGTTGATCCACTGTTTCCAAGATAGCTTGGTGGGAGCTGCGGCCAAGTGGTATAATCTGTTGAGTCGAGCTAAGATCAGTTCATGGAAGGATTTGGCCCATGCATTCATGAAGCAGTATAGTCACATAACAGACATGACTCCTGATAGAATGACCCTAGAGAATATGAAAAAGAAGCTGAATGAGAGTTTCAGGTAGTATGCACAAAGGTGGAGGGAGGTGGCTATACAGGTCCAACCACCACTCTTGGAAAAGGAGACCATAATGCTCTTCATTAATACACTAAAGGCCTCGTTCTTCACTTATATGTTAGGAAACACTTCGAAAAGCTTTTCAGACATGACAATGACGAGTGAAATGATCAAGAATGCGATAAAAAATAGAATGATAGATGCAGGAGAAAGTAACAAAAAGCCAGCCTCGAGGAGGAAGGAAAACGAGGTGAATAATACAAGTATGGGGTACTCAAAGTCCATTACTGTTAATCAGCCAAAAGCAGTGGCTACGGGGCATCAAGGTTTATCAAAGAAAGAGACTGGCACAAGGCAAAATACCGAGAAACTCTAGTTTATGCCAATCCCAATGACGTACAAGGAGTTGTATCAAAACTTATTTGATGCACACATCGTGTCCCCTCACTATCTGAAACCAATGCAGCCTTCATACCCCAAATGGTATGACTCAAACGCTCAGTGTAAGTACCATGCAGGGATCACCGGACATTCAATTGAACATTGTCTCGCCTTCAAGAAGTTGGTGGAAAGATTCATTGGCATGGGCATTGTGAAGTTAGACAAAACACCTAATACCGAAAACCCACTACCCAATCATACTGATAATAGGTTGAACGCGGTAGAGGAGAGTATGGGAAGAAGGGTCAAGACAAATGTCACGAAAGTAAAAACTCCTCTAAGGTGTGTCTGGAAGGAGATGGTGAAGAGGAAGCTGATCGTCTCAGATTTGGAATGAAGCTTTGAAAAAATGAAGGGATACTGTGAGTTTCATAATGGGGAGAAACACGAAATTTAAGATTGTGCAGAATTCAAAGCCTTGGTACAGGGCTTGACGGACAATAAGGAGATAGAGTTTTATAAAGAAATTGAAGATGAAGGAAGCATATGCGCGTCCAAGTCAACAACAAAAACTCCAAAGGTTAACTATCATGTGGTCATCATTTCACGACCCAAAAGTAATGAATCCGGGGTACAAATAGTACCTAGGGTGATAATACAGAAAACCGCGACCTTTTCTTATCAAGATAGTAAGAGGGTTCCCTGGGATTACGAGTGCAATTTGGCAATCCCAGGAAATGAGAATTCAGTTGTTTCGAAGAAGGATCAAGATATAGGTTCTCACACTCATAGTGGGAGACGCTACGACGTGGTAAAAGGGAAAGCTCCCGTGGCGGCACGAGAAAAGGAAAAATCAGTCGAGATTGAATCACTTGTCAATGAACCGGTGAAAGAAGAGAATGCTAGGGAGTTCCTAAAATTTTTGAAACACAGTGAGTACAGCGTTGTAGAACAGTTGCACAAACAACCAGCATGGATATCAGTATTAGCTTTGCTTCAAAGTTTGGAGGTACACAGAAATGTATTAATGAATGTTTTAAATGAAACATATGTGGCCAATGATATCTCAGTTAACAAGCTGGACCGGTTAGTCAACAATATAAGTGCTGATAACTTCATTTATTTCAACGATGATGAAATTTCGCTAGGCGGCAGGGGATCCACTAAGGCTTTGCATATTACCACTAGATGCAAAGGGTACACACTGCCAGGGATCTTGATAGACAATGGGTCAGCATTAAATGTATTGTCCCTATCTACATTGAACAGATTACTTGTGGATAGTTCACATATGAAAGAGTGCCAGAGCATAGTGAAGGCGTTTGATGGCACGCAAAGAAAAGTTATGGGGAGAATTGAGATACCCTTATTAATTGGCCCAACTACTTGTGAGGTGGATTTCTTGGTCATGGATATCAAGCCTTCCTATAACTGCTTACTAGGAAGGCCATGGATACATTCGGCAGGAGCGGTACCTTTATCCCTGCACCAGAAGTTGAAGCTAGTATTAGAAGGGTGGCTAGTGACAAGAAATGCCAAAGAGGACATTATCACGGTGGTGACTAGTGATGCGCCGTATCTAGAGATGAGTGACGAGGCAATTTAATATTCTTTCCAGTCTTTAGAATTCGTGAATGCAACTTTCATCACGGAAGGGAATAGAATCCTAGTGCTGAAAATCTCTAAAACCACAAGAATAGGATGACATATGATGGTAGGAAAAGGAGCTGTACTAGGAAGGGGGCTTGGAAAACATCTTCAGTGTAGGATCGTAACCCCAGTACTGAAAGAAAAACAAGATCATTTTGGCTTAGGATTCAAGCCAGATCCGAGGTAGAAAAAGAAAGATTTGGAAAAGAGGCAAGAGAGAAGAAGGACTCGTTTGAGTGGCGAAGAAATCAAGTGGGAACCTATGATAATCCCGCACATATCCAAAACCTTTGTGTCGGGAGGGGTCATTCATGTGGCGCCAAAAGGGGAAGACATTATAGCGACGTTAGGTAATGTCTACATTAATGCCATATCCAAGGAGGCAATTGAAGAAGAGACCTTATCAGATATCCGACCTTACGAACCGGGAAGCGTTTTGGACAATTAGACTGCGGAAGAAATTATTGTAGTATTTAGAGCTTACTCAAAGTAATGTTCAAAACGCACTTGTTACTTTAAGCCTGGAAGCAATAAGATTTCTTTTATGAAATAGGCTCATGTTCAAACATCGTTATTTCAATGAAATACATCTTTCCTATTATTCAAAGCGAATATTCTTTCATTCTTTTAGATTCTTTGATTATCTTCAAATCATTCCTTCATAATTATTCATAATCATACCATACAAATAATTACTCTTGAATTCATTCATTCTTTATATATTACAATAGGTCCCTAGATATCAACGACATGAGTGATACTGGTAGTAGCTCTGAACCTCCTTTTGAGCAAGATACGTGTTTAGAAGGATCTGAGGACTTTGAAGATGACATAGACTCTAGCTTATCACCAGACTTGTTGAGGATAGTAGAGCAAGAAGAGAAACAAATTCTACCTCGTAAGGAGGCAGTGGAAATTGTGATGCTGGAAGAAGGAAATGTGGTAAATATCGGAACGTGCATAACTAAAGAAAAGATGCGGGATCTCGTTGAGTTGTTACTGGAATTCAAAGATGTCTGCACATTATCGTATCAGGATATGCCTGGTTTAAGCACCGATGTTGTAGTACACCGTCTTCCCATAAAAGAGGATTTCAGGCTAGTTCAACAGAAGCTCCGAAGGATGAGGCCAGCTATTGTGCTAAAAATAAAGGAGGAAGTCAAAAAGTAATTTGATGCTAGATTTCTACAAGAGATTAGATATTGTACCTGTCCCTAAGAAAGATGGGAAAGTACGAATGTGTGTAGATTACAGGGACTTAAATAGGGCTAGCCCAAAGGATAATTTTCCCTTACCCCACATTGACACTCTGGTGGATAATACGGCAGGCTACTCGTTGTTTTCATTCATGGACGGACTCTCGGGGTACAATCAGATAAAGATGCATCCTCAGGACATGGGAAAGACAACTTTCATAACATTGTGGGGCACGTTTTGTTATAAAGTGATACCATTTGGGTTGAAAAACGCAGGAGCTACATACCAAAGGGCCATGGTGACTTTGTTCTATGATATGATGCATAAGAAAATTGAGGTTTTTGTGATGATATGATTGCAAAGTCCAGAACAAAGGAGGAACACATCCAAGTTTTGAGGAAGCTGTTCCTGAGACTAAGAAAATTCCAGTTGAAACTCAATCTAGCGAAATGCACTTTCGGAGCTAGATCTGGAAAATTACTGGGATTCGTCGTCAGTAAAAGAGGAATTAAGATTGACTCAGATAAAGTTAGGGCTATACAAAAATTACCTCCGCTGTGCACCAAAAAAGAAATGTGACCCTCTATTTCGTCTTCTAAAGAAATTGCCTCCCCCCAAAAAATTGCCTCGGAAGGCTAAATTACATTGCTCAGTTCATCTCACAATTAACTAAGAAATGTGACCCTCTATTTCGTCTTCTGAAGAAACAGAACCCAGGCGTATGGGATGATGAATGTCAAAAAGCTTTTGACAAGGTTAGGCAATATTTATCAAGTCCCACAGTGTTATCACTTCCACGCCCAGATAGGCCATTAATAATGTATCTGTCAGTGTTTAATAACTCCATGAGATGTGTGCTGGGTCAACATGACGAGTCAAAACGGAAAGAAAAAGCAATATATTACCTCAGTAAAAAATTCACTGAGTGTGAGATGAGATACTCCCCAGTTGAGAAGTTGTGTTGCGCCTTGATTTGGACAACTCGGAGGTTGAGACAATACATGTTGTACCACACGACTTGGTTGATATTGAAGTTAGACTCATTAAAGTATATGATGGAGTCAACAGCTTTAAATGGAAGGATGGCCAGATGGCAAATTCTGCTTTCCGAATTTGACATCGTTTATGTGAGTCAAAAAGCTGTGAAAGGGAGTGTAATAGTAGATTTTCTAGCTAGCAGAGCTTTAGAGGATTATGAGTCATTGAATTTCAACTTCCCTAATGAGGATCTAATGTATGTAGCGGCTGTGAATGAAGACATCCTAAAGGATCATCTTTGGAGGTTGAATTTCGACGGAGCATCAAATGCTATCGGCAATGGAATTGAGGCAGTCCTAGTATCCCCAAATGGAGATCATTATCCATTTAATTGCAAATTGGATTTTGATTGCACAAATAATATGACAGAGTATGAAGCATGTATCATGGGACTCCGAGCAGCCATAGAGCGTAAAATCAGAGTGCTAGAAGTGTATGGAGATTCTGCACTAGTGATCTACCAACTAAAGGGTGAATAGGAGACAAGAGATCCCAAATTGATCAATTATCGAAGGATAGTTACGGGGTTAATTGAGGAGTTTGATGACATCACCTTTAGTTATCTCCAACGAGAGGAAAACCAGATGGCAGATGCTTTGGCCACTTTGGCCTCTATGATTAAGGTAAGCAGACAAGAGGATGTAAAACCTATTCAAATGAGTATCTACGAAGCCCCAGCCCATTGTTACAATGTGGATGAAGAAGAAAGAGATGATCACCCTTAGTATTAGGATATATTGAGATACGTGAGAAATCGTGAATATCCCAATCAGGCGACTGAGAACGACAAAAGGACATTGAGAAGACTAGCCTATGATTATGTCTTAGACGGGGAGATCCTGTATAAAAGAAGAAAGGATCAGGTTTTATTGAGATGTGTGGACGCTGTTGAAGCTAAGAAAATTTTAGAAGAAGTTCATGAGGGTGATTGTGGAACCCATGCCAACGGCTTTACAATGGCCAGACAAATTATGAGATTCGGGTACTATTGGTCACCATGGAAGGAGACTGTGTCAATTATGCCAAGAGATGTCATAAATGCTAAATTTATAGAGACAAGATTCATGTGCCTCCTTCGCCCCTGCATTTTATGACTTCACCATGGCCTTTCTCCATGTGGGGCATGGATGTCATTAGATCGATCTTGCCAAAAACTTCGAATGGACACCGATTCATCTTCGTGGTCATCGATTACTTCATTAAGTGGCTAGAGGCTACTTCATACGCCAAAGTTACTAAATCGGTAGCTAGTAGATTCTTAAAAAAAGAAATCATATGCCGATATGGGATGCCTAAGAAGATTATATCAGACAACGCGCTCAACCTAAACAATAACACGATATCGGAGGTTTATAGTCAGTTTAAGATCAGACACCACAACTCGTCACCATATCGCCCAAAAATGAATGGTGCAGTGGAAGCAGCTAATAAAAACATTAAGAAGATTGTGGGGAAGATGACGGAAACTTATAGAGATTGGCATGAAAAGTTGCCATTCGCTCTCTACGCTTACCGGACATCTGTCAGAACTTCTACTGGCCTACGGAATGGAGGCAGTTCTACCCATTGAAGTAGAGATACCTTCTCTTCGGGTTTTGTCAGAATTGAAGTTAGATGAAGCATAATGGATCCAATCCCGATATGATCAACTGAACTTGATTGAGGAAAAGAGGCTAAGGGCTATCCAGCATGGTCGGATGTATCAAAAACGAATGATACGAGCTTACAATAAAAAGGTTCGCCCAAGGGAATTTCATGAGGGGGGCTGGGTACTGAAGAAGAACCTCCCTATACAAAAAGATTTCAAATGGAAATGGATGCCAAACTGGGAAGGACCTTACGTGGTGAAGAAGGCTTTCTCCAGAGGAGCATTGATTTTAGCCGAAATGGATGGAAAAGCTTGCCCAATCCTGTGAATTCGAATTCAATTAAGAAGTACTACGTGTAAAGAAGAAAGAGGCTAAGGTGAAAACCCACAAATGGTGCTTTGAGACATTCAAAAAAAAAGAAAAAAAAAGAAAAAAATAGAGAGGCCAAGGTGAAAACCCGCAAAGGGCGCCTTAAGACTAAAGGGGATTTGAGCGAAAAACCTGAAAAGGGCGTCTCAAATGGTGATATGCGGTGATCCTGATATGTTTGAATTAACAAAGAAGGGATAGGTTACATATTGGGGCATCGACAAAATACTCAAGATCTCCTAGACATACGTCAAACTCAAAGCAGTCTCCCGAAAGCTCGTACAGAAAAACTCGGGCTGCGATATCTAAGGCACCTAGTGTTCGTCCTTATTCGTATTGTATTGGCTATCTTTAAACACTTTGTTCCTTTTAAGATATGCATTTTGAATTAATTTCTTCTATTTTTCTTCTTTCTTGGATAATTCATCTTGAGCTTTGCTTCACACCAATTTTATTCTCGTCCATTGTTATTGCCTTTTGCAAGCATGATGCATTAAAATAATGATTGACGGACTAATAATACTTTCATAAAAGAAGTTCTGCATATTACTCTAAAGGCTTTTAAATAATACAAGAACCTAAAGCAGGATTATTGGTTAAAACTCACTAGATCTAAGATTTGGAATATCTAAGAAAGAGGCGTCTAAGTAGTAAGGATCTCTTCGAATTTTCGAACAAAACAGCAGAGATAAGGCTTTAACAAACAAGCAACAAGAAGGAGATCTCTTTTAAAGAAGAAATTCTGTACCCATGCTTGACACCTAGAGAGGGGCATAACTGATCATTTTGAGAAATAGTACAAATCCTTAATGACAGTGGGATAGATTAATGATGGTACAAGCTTTATGGAACAGACCCTAAAGTTATAGTGGGGTAAAGTAGTTGAGCAAAATATGATTGTTTCTTTAGGTTTTAGCGAAATACTAGCCAAATAAGAAGACAGCGTGATACGAGCAATGAGGCCTAAAGTATTAAAAATGATCATTCTCACGACACTTCACATATACCATTCATAATACATTCGGTTAGGAGCATTCGATTCATTTTGATCACAGCATCCTAATCACCTTGCATAAACATAAGCACATAAAACTGATTCTACAGGTCGTGTCCACAGAGGACAACATTGCGACATCCTTATCTCCTTGAAGTCCCAGTGGAATTACAGTGTATAAAGATCAATTACCAATCCTTATCTCCTTGAAGGCCCAGTGGAATTACAGTGGATCGGGATCAATTTCCAATCCTTATCTCCTTGAAGTCCCAGTGGAATTACAGTGGATCAGGATCAATTACCAATCCTTATCTCCTTGAAGTCCCAGTGGAGTAGGTTGATGTTACAAATCCCTTCTCCCTGAGATAACATTAATCTTTATTTCCTTGAGGTTTCGGTAAAGAAGATTGAGGTTACAAATCTCTTATCTCTTAATTATTATCCCTTCAAAGCTCCAGCGGGATAGATTGAAGTTACAAATCTCTTCTCTATGAAATTTTGTTGGGGCAAAGCAATCGTTCCTATGCCCTTGAAGATGCAGTAGATTGGAATGAAGCTAAAATAAAGAAGATGAACGTTAAGGAAGTCAAGATTGAACAAAACCGAGCAAGATTGACCCTTCTTATAAGTCTTGCTCCATTCCCGTTACACGACAACGAGCAAAGAAGGGCAGCTGTAAGAGGCCCAATCTGCCCGAGCCCATTTCAAACTAAAAAAAAAGCCAAAAAACAAAAATTAAAATTAAAAATTCCAAAATACCAAAATAGTCCATTTACATTAAACTATAGCCCAATACAAATACCCAATAAACTAAAAACCCTAGCCCAATAGGCCTAATACCTAAACCGTTTCAGCCAAGCCGAAACTCTAGAGTGGCCAGCGTCGTACCCTCCCCACGTGCTTCCGTAGCAAGCTCAGCGCTCGAGGTTGACTCTACCTGCCCTTTAGCACCAAAACAAAAGCTCCTCCGTTGACTTCCCTCCACACTTGCAAACAGCCCAAAACCGGAAAGACAGAGGCACCAACACGCAAGGATAAAGCAAAAAGAAAAAAAACTAAATATATTGTACCTATTTTTTCTTTTCGGCTATAAAAAGGAAGCCCGAAACCCTTGTAATGGCTCTTACGATTTTTTAAAATTCAAAAACAAAAACAAATGTATATTTCACATATTTCAGTCTATTTTACTTTTAATCTACTACACATATATATAGAAACGGGATAAAAATACGAACTTTTACCTAGGGTAATGATAGGAGCTTGAATCCGAATTGTTTTTGCCCGGATCTCATTTTTAGGGGAGGTTTTTGTTCGTTTTGGGTTTATATTTGGGCTTAGGGGATTTAAAAGAATCGAAAGACCCCTTTTCGCAAACTCCAACATTGTATACGATGGTAGAGGTGACAGAGGTCGAAGCCCGATGACCGGAGCATGGCCGGGTCTAGGCTGGTGCTCGGAGGGCAAGGATTTTTTAGAGAGCTTTTAAAATTTTTGAAGAAAAGGGGTTTGAAAAATGAATTTTTTTGGAGTTTTTAGTATTTATAGCCCATTGGTGTGACGTCATTTTGGAACAATTTGTCCATGACCAAAACGGCGTCGTTTAAGGCCATAACCAGCGCGAGTGACCCGACTCGGAGAGGATCCGCGCGTTTTTTGTTAATGGTATATTTGCGAAATGGGCCTTTCTGCTTTTGCGGCGTGATGCAATGTGGTCCTGCGTTTTTCTCCTTCTTTTTAATTTCACCCTAGGAAGTTTGCTTGTGATTCAGTTTAGTCTGCGCTGAAATGGCGCATTTTGAGGTTTTGGGGTAATTACCCATTCAGCCCCTGTTCTTTGCGTGCGCATTTCAACTGGGTCCTCCTGCTGATTTATGTTTAGTTTTTAGATTCTAAATTTTGATTTAATTTTAATTCTGTCCTTGACCTGTTTTAATTAATTAATTTATTTACTTTTTTGTTTCATCAGTATTTTTTATTTTCCCTATATCGTCTATTTTAACAGTTTTATTTTTCTTCATTTTAAACCTTTTATGTATATTAATTATATTATATTTATATGCTGTTTCTTTTAAATATATCTCACTTTAAAAGTTTTTCTTTTGCATATTATTTATATTAAATGTATTTATCATTTAGTTCAAATTATTTTACATGTTTTATATTGTGAAATTTCATAGATTGTTCTTTTTTTTACAATGATTTTACGACTTTAAAGCATTGTGAATTATTTATATCAAATTATTTCATGTTTCATGTACATTATTCATTTCAAATCTTTAATTAAGTTATTTCTAAGTTAATTATTTTTAATCATTATGTAGATATTCTTACAATAATTTTATATAATATTTATTTTAAATACCTTTGTTTTATTTGTTTTTGTATATCACCTTGCTCCATTTTAATAGTTGATGTCAAATTTGTTCACTATGCGATTGTTGCTATTACGTATAGTATAATTCTCAATTTGCATTTGTTGTTTGTTATGATGTATTAGTATACTGTACGTATTTGCCGTTTTGCCTCGTATACCATTTTTCCATTGCATTTTATTTTGTTTAAAGGATCGTGTTTCTAACATCATTTAAGTTTAAAAATCATTTCCATTCCGAGGTTTTCAAAATAAAGGCAATGTTCCGTATTTGGGAAATTTGAGAGATCGTGCCCTACCGTACTGGGCTTCGATTTTTCTCATTTAACCCAAATGATCGAATATCCTTCTAAAAATATCAAAATACGAGTTTTGAAAATCAAAAGACGAACTTGTTCCTGAGGGTTTAAAATGTTGTGTCCTAACGTACTGGATGTGGCATTTTATTACTTCGAGATAAGAAAGTCTTTAGCATCTGTTCCGATTTAATCAAACAAATTCTTCATAAAAAAGTCAACATTAATAAAAAAGGGCTCGTATTTTTTTTAAATCTTTTCAAATTCTCGACATTAAGATATTAACTAATCAATTAGGTACCAGTTTTGGGCGTGACGAGGGTGCTAACCCTTCCTCGCACGTAACCGACTCCCGAACCCAATTTTTCAAAATTTCGTAGACCAAAATTACCGTTTTAAGAAATCAAAACATCTTTATTAAAATGACCAAATTGCAAGGTGACCCGATCACACCTTATAAAAAGGGATTGGTGGTGACTCCCGTTTTAATTTTCATTTTCAAAATCAAAGTCGATCCCCGTTTTCAAAAAAATAGTTTCGGCATGATCTATTATACTTTAGCTTTAATCTATTGAATTAGACTTTTTTTATTAATAAGAGAATCAAAACGAGAATTTTCTTAATTTATGTTTTAACCATTTAAGTTAAAAACAATAAGATAAGATTAATAAATAACATGTCAAACTAGGCATTTCAATAAATTTTTGTTATGAATATTTATGTGGATGTCATTATCACCCCCATAAGTTATGAGACTCTTCCTATACCCCATAAGTTATGAGACTCTTCCTATACCCCATAAGTTATGAAACTCTTCCTATACTCAGTTAATATGGGAGATAAGAGGTCATGACTCTTTACATGCCCTATAATAATTAGAGAGTTACTATCAACCCCTATATATATGGGGCTCATGTATTCATGAAAAATAATAGTAAAGATTATACATTCTCTCTACACTTTCTCTTCTACATTCTCTCTACACTCTCTCTTCTATTACATTTTAGTTTGTTCTTTCTTTTCATTATTTCATAACACGCTATCAGCACGAGTCTCTAATACAAAAAATCAAGGCCAACAAACTTTTCCTTAAAGATTGCCGAAGGACGCTTAGGTGAAGTAAGAGTAACAAGTTGATCTATTTCATTTGCATATGTGTTATTTCATTTGCATATTAACATACTTTATTTTATATTATTGACTTGTATATTTTGTCTTATAGTTTTATAATGTCAAATCTTACAAAACTCAAATTTGTGGCTCTGGACATCACTGGAAATAACTATTTATCATTGGTACTAGATGCTGAAATTCACTTAGATGCAAAGGGTCTTGGTGAGACTATTAAGGAGGGAGATGAAGAAAGTACACAAGATAAGGCCAATGCCATGATTTCCTTCGCCATCACTTCCATAAAGGTCTAAAGACCGAATATTTGACTGTTAAGGACCCCCAAATTCTTTGGGCCAATTTAAAAGAAAGGTATGACCACCAGAAAACTGTGATTCTGCCTAAAGCTCGTTATGAGTGGCTGAATTTAAGATTGTAAGACTTTAAGTCTATTAGTGATTATAACTCGGCCATGTTTAGAATCACTTCGTAATTGAATTTATGTGGGGAGAAGATTACTAATGCAGAAATGTTAGAAAAAACATAGTCAACTTTCCATGCAAATAATGTTGTCCTGCAGACACAATATCGTGAAAAAGGATTCACGAAATATTCTGAATTAATTTCTTGTCTCCTAGTGGCGGAGCAAAACAACGAGCTACTAATGAAAAACCATGAATTACGCCCAACTGGCTCTGCTCCATTCCCTGAAGTGAATGTGAGTTTACATAATGGGCAAAAATTAAAAGAAACACACCATGCAAATAGGAGTGTGCGTGGCCGTGATCGTGGCCGAGGGCGTGGCCGAGGACGTAGATATGGATATGGTCGAGGTGGTCGTTTTAAAAATTCACATTCTTACCAGAAGTGGGATTGAAAAAATGGTAATAGGGAAGAGAAAGAAAGAGGTGAAAATGTGACTAATGTATTCTATCGTTTTGGAGGAAAATGACATTGGTCACGTGTGTGTCGCACACAAAAGCATCTAGTTGATCTTTATCAGCAGTCCCTAAAATAGAAGGGAAAGAAAGTAGAGACCAATCTTGTGTATGAAGATGGCGAAGGTGATTTTGATGATGGCAATGCAACCCACTTGGAAGTGGCTGATTTTCTTTCTACCCCTGAAGGAAATTATTAAGCCCACAAATTTCGATAAATAATAAAATAAACCTCTACTACTCTATGTTTCATTTAGCAACTTTACTAATGATGTTATGACCTTTACTAGTGCTATGTTTTTATGTGATGTTTTCACCATTATGTGTGACATTTTGTGGTTATTATGTTTCTTTGAAGAATATTATCTCGTAAAAGAAATCAGCTATAAATGGTGAAGATATATGTCTAGCAGACAGTGCAACTACTCACATCATATTGAAAGACAAGAGATATTTTTCTCACTTAATAATGAAAGAAGAAAATGTGAGCACTATATCTGGTAGTACAAACATTATAGAAGGCTCCGGAAGAGCAATTATTTTATTACCAAGGGGAACAAAAATTGAAATTATTAATGCATTATACTCCCTTAAGTCTCAAAGAAATTTATTGAGTTTTAAAGATATTCGCCAAAATGGATATCATATTGAGACTTTAAACGAAGGAAATTGTGAATTTCTTCAAATTACGAGTATAGCTTAAGGCAATAAACAAATTATTGAGAAATTGTCTGCATTCTTTACTGGTTTGTACTACACAAAGATCAGTTCTATAGAAACACATGCTATAGTAAACCAGATGTTTACTAATGACTTTGTTCTTTGGCATGACCGGTTAGCCATCCCGGTTCAATAATGATGCGAAAAATAATTGAAAATTCATGTGGACATTCATTGAAGAGCCAGCAGATTCTTCAAAATATTACATGTGCTGCATGCTCACTGGGAAAATTAATAATTTGACCATCACCAGCTAAGATAAATAACGAACCACTTACTTTTCTTGAACGAATTCAAGGGGAATATAGGAAGAGTACCTAAATTGATTCGATTACGAGCCCATTTCCCAGATTTTCCTATTAAGACCATCCATCTTGATAATGCTCGTGAATTTACTTCTCAGTCTTTTAATAACTATTACATGTCCATTGGAATAAGTGTTGAACATCCTGTAGCTCATGTTCACACACAAAATGGTCTAGCAGAATCTTTAATAAAACAACTTCAATTGATAGCAAGGTCATTACTTATGAAGTCAAAACTCCCAATCACTGCTTGGGGGCATGCAATTTTACATGCAGCTGCATTAATTCGCATCAGGCCAACAAGTTATCATAAAGTCTCCCCCTTACAAATAGTTCATGGTCAGGAACCAAATATTTCCCATCTAAGAATATTTGGATGTGCTGTATATGTTCCAATTGCTCCACCACATAAAACTAAGATGGGACCTCAAAGAAGGTTGGGTATATATGTTGGATTTGAATCCCTATCCATAATTAAATATCTAGAACCATCTACAGGGAATCTATTTACGGCTTATTTTGCAGATTGTCATTTTGAATAGTCAGTTTTTCCAACATTAGGGGGAGAAATCAAACAGCTGGATAAGAAAAGTAGTCGGAAAGAATTGTCATTAACTCATCTTGATCCTCGAACTAAGCAATGTGATTTAGAAGTTCAAAAGATTATTCATTTACAAAGTTTAGCTAATGAATTGCCAGACGCATTTTCTGACCCAAAGAAAGTGACTAAGTCACATATACCAGCTGTGAATGCTCCAATAAAACTTGATGTCCCAGAAGGACAAAATCTAGTTGCTACTGAGTCTAATACACGCCTGAAGCGTGGTAGACCAATTGGTTCCAAAGATAAGAATCCTCGAAAAAAGAAATGAGTAAAGATCAATGATGACCAAATCGAAGAAAAAATGATTATACCGGGATCTCCGAAAGAGACTATAGACATGACTGGAAAAATAGTTTCAGAAGAAAATTAGGTACCTGACAATGAAGAGATCTCTATTGATTATGTCATGTCTGATATAAAATGGAACCGAAATCAAATCGACGTCGATGATATTTTTGCATGTAATGTTGCACTAGATATTATAAATAATAAAAAGGATTATGAACCAAAATCGATTGAGGAATGTAAACAAAGAGATGATTGGCCAAAATGGAAAGAAGCAATTGAAACTGAATTGAAATCGCTAGCGAAAAGAGAAGTGTTTGGACCTGTAGTCCGTATACCTACAGGTGTGAAACCAGTGGGATACAAATGGGTCTTTGTACGTAAAAGAAATGAAAAGAGTGAAATTGTGAGGTATAAAGCACGTTTAGTTGCACAAGGATTCTCACAAAGACCTGGAATTGATTATGATGAGACATATTCTCCTGTGGTGGATGCAACTACATTTAGATTTTTGATAAGTCTGGCTATAAGAGAAGGGCTTGATTTACGCCTAATGAATGTAGTAACAGCTTATTTGTATGGCCCACTGGATACTAACATTTATATGAAACTCCCTAAAGGATTTAAACTGCCTAAAGCAGTGAGTTCAGGTTTTAGAGAACATTATTCGATCAAATTGGACAAATCCCTTTATGGATTGAAACAATCCGGACGCATGTGGTATAATCGCCTAAGCGAGTATTTGTTGAAAGAAGGATACAAGAATGATCCAATTTGCCCATGCATTTTCATTAAGAAGTTTGTATCTGGATATGTCATTATTACAGTATATGTTGATGATTTGAATATCATTGGAACTCCTGAAGAGATCCAAAAGACTGTTGAGTGCTTGAAGAAAGAATTTGAAATGAAAGACATTGGAAGAACGAAATTTTGTTTGGGGTTACAAATTGAGCACCTAAAAGAAAGAATCCTTGTGCATCAATCAACGTATATTGAAAATGTGCTAAAGAGATTTTATATGGATAAGGCACATCCAATAACTACCCCGATGGTTGTAAGATCACTTGATCTGAGTAAAGACCCTTTCTGTCCTCGGGAAGATGGTAAAGATTTTCTTGGTCCTGAAGTGTCATACCTCAGTGCAATTGGGGCATTAATGTATCTTGCTAGCCATACCCGACCTGATATATCTTTTTCTGTAAACTTGCTAGCAAGATTTAGCTCATGCCCAACTCAAAGACATTGGACTAGAGTTAAACAGATATTTCATTATCTCCAAGGCACAAAGGATATGGGTCTATTTTTCCCTAATAAATCCAAGACAGAGTTGATTGGTTTTGCAGATGCAGGATTTATGTCAGACCCTCATAATGGAAAATCACAAACTGGATATGTTTTCACATATGGAGGTACTGCAATCTCTTGGCATTCAATGAAGCAAACAATTGCAGCAACCTCGTCTAATCATGCAGAAATCTTAGCAATCCACGAAGTAAGTCATGAATGTGTATGGCTAAGATCTATGATTCAGCATATAAGGAATAATTGTGGTTTATCATCTGGAAATGAAGCTACAACTGTCTTGTTTGAAGACAACACAGCATGCATTGATCAGCTTGATAGTGGATACATCAAAGGTGACAGATCAAAACACATTGCACCAAAATTCTTCTTCACTCATGACCTCCAGAAGTTTAAGGAGATAAAAGTTAAGCAGATTTATTCACTAAGGCGCTTCCTACATCAGTGTTTCAGAAGCTAGTTTACTACATTGGAATGCGTCACCTTCGAGATCTCAAGTGATGTAGCCATGAGGGGCAGTAAATACGCGCTGTACTCTTTTTCCCTTAACCTTGGTTTTATCCCACTGGGTTTTCCAGGTAAGGTTTTTAATGAGGAAGCATATCAAGCGTATAATTATGTACTCTTTTTCCATCACTAAGTTTTTGTCCCACTGGGTTTTTCTTAGTAAGGTTTTAACGAGGCATAATTAGATAATGAACATCCAAGGGGGAGTGTTATGAATATTTATGTGGATGTCATTATCACCCCCATAAGTTATGAGACTCTTCCTATACCCCATAAGTTATGAAACTCTTCCTATACTCAATTAATATGGGAGATAAGAGGTCATGACCCTTTACATGCCCTATAATAATTAGAGAGTTACTATCAACCCCTATATATATGAGGCTCATGTATTCATGAAAAATAATAGTAAAGATTATACATTCTCTCTACACTTTCTCTTCTACATTCTCTCTACACTCTCTCTTCTATCACATTTTAGTTTGTTCTTTCTTTTCATTATTTCATAACAATTTTAAATTTTTACAATTGTAATTTGAATTCAATTTTTTTTTTGGGAAAAGTGAATTTTTAACCGATAGGTCGCAAAGATTGTAAATCTATTTTTTAGTCTTATCTACTTTATGAGTTTTATAAAATCATTGTCATAATTAATAACTTGTTTTTCAGTACATTAAAAATCATAACATTTTATATATATTTAGGGATAAATCTCAAAATTATATATGAACTTTAATTTAATGTGAAATTTTATACATGAACTTTGATTTTATGCAATTTTATATATGAAATTTTAATTTGATTTAATTCTTGCAAATTATTAACACAATTATTGATATAGCATCATTTTACGTTTATATATATTACGTACACAAATAATTATATTAATCCAATATAAAAATAAATTGATGCATTTATTTATTTAAATTTGTATGATTGAATCAAAATTAAAATTTCATGTATACATTTGAACCACAATCAAAACTTCATGTATATAATTGCACCAAATCAAAGTTTATTTATCAAATTACACATTGAATCAAGTTCATATATAATTTTAAGATTTATTCATCATTTAATAAAAATATTATTTCAATTATAGTATTCAATCTAAATATCCAATTTGAAAAATAAAAAGAATTGTCAAATGACATCATTCATTGACTAATGTAGGGCTTAATAGTATAAAAGGCCCTCGAAGAATTTCCAAAAAGAAAAATTAAGCCACTCTAATTTTTTTACATTCAATTAAGCTCTTAAATTGGTAAATTCGTCTAGTAAAACCCTTTGACCAATGTTAACCTCACATGTAATGAAACAAACCCATATCTTCTAAACTTTGACAGATTCTATAAACCTCAAAACTCAACTTTTATTTCTTTCTAATTTGATGACTCTTTTTTCACAAGGATATTTTTAGAAACACTTTCTCTCCCACATTATATTCAATATCTTTTCTCTTAACATCTACATAGAATTTATGTCTATCAAAACTATTTTTTCAAATGATCTCTGATCAATTTCACTTTCCCTCCTGTTTCTTTGGTCAATCCAACTCTACTATCTTGTTTTCACTTCCATTCAAATATTGGTGTAAAGATATTGAAAAAACCTAATGTTCTGTTTCACTAACTAACACATCTAACACTTGGGACATAATTTACTATATCCTTCTTCATTCTCTTCCACTAATGATACAGCTTTAATTCATGATATATTTTATCACTTCCCAAATGCATGGCAATTGACCTACAATAAATTTTTCGAAGTATGCTTTATCTTAACTTATCAATATCGTAAACTATCTTGAAATCTGTCTTTTCACTGTCAATTTCAAATCTTTGTTTTTTTTTTCCCTTTTTAACATTCTCTCTTTGTGCATACTTAATATGTTGTAGTAAATGCGGTTTTGTTTTCAACTCGGTTAATATCACTCCATTTTCTTCCAGACTTAGATGAAAATTAAGATTTTTTTTTTTTTGAAAAATATTAGTACATGAAAATTTGTTTGAATTCGGTTGGCAAGTAAAGGGTAAGTAGTTGACGTGTCAAAATTTGAATGGATAATGATAAAGATTGGAAGCCCGCCCACTTATTATCCTAAACCCTAACCCCGCCAATATCTCTCCTTCGGCTTTACCCTTTTATCAGAACAGAGCGCCACTTTTCACTCTTTCTTCTCTTAACTCAAAACTCCAAACCCCCCTTCGCAACTGCTCACTTTCGCCAGGTACCTCTTCCTTTTCCTTCTCTATCCCTAGATCTCGATTTCACCTTTTCTTTTTCAATTTTGTATTTCGTTTTATTTGATGGCATTGAATCGCTGATTCGTTTCCAAGCTTCGGTTCTGTTTGGTTACTGAGAAAAAAAAACTTGAGATTTGAAGCGCTTTTTTTTTTTCCTTTTGGCAGAGAAAAAAATGGAGCGGTACCAGAAGGTGGAGAAGCCGAAGGCTGAGACGCCGATAAACGAGAATGAGCTGAGGATTACAGCTCAAGGGAGAATGAGGAATTACATTTCTTACGCCATGACTCTGCTTCAGGTTTTTCCCTGTTTCGCTTAATATAACTTCCTCTGTTATTCTTTTCATGTCAGATATTTGCATTGTATTAGGCGTTAATTTAAGTGTGTTAAAATAGCGAGTAGCGTATTTTTGTCATAAAAATATTCTGTTGTTGAGCTAAGGTCTCGTTTTATTTTACAGGAGAAAGCTGCAAACGAGATTGTGCTTAAAGCTACAGGTAGAGCTATAAACAAGACTGTCGTGATTGCTGAATTAATTAAGGTAGTTGTTTGATTTTAATTGGTTATTGTTTCATTGATCTTAATTTTGTTGTTATTTATTCGTTTATGAATTCATGTCCATAGCTGCGTCATTCGTTTTCTTAATGATAATGTAATCTCTAAGCATTTGAGAACATGTTGGTTTTGTTATAGTTCTCCCTTGCATATTCTCCAATATGGAGTTAGAAAGATAAAGGAAGATACAAAATTATGAAACGGGATTGCTCTTATCTTTATAATCTCCCTCCCTTTTTTTTTATGTGATTTTGTACTAAAATGTTTTAAATTATTCTAGAGGAGGATTGCTGGTCTTCATCAGGACACATCAACTGGATCAATAGACATAACTGATACATGGGAACCTCTAGAAGAAGGCCTTCTTCCGTAAGAACCTAGATTTCCTGTTCTTTCTGAGTTCGGGCATTCATTTTCTAGCTAGAACTGATGTCTCATCGCCTCTAATCTATGGTTTACTTGAACAGCCTAGAAACCACTCGCCATGTTTCGATAATCACGATTACTTTGTCTAAAAAAGTTCTGGATTCATCTTCAATAGGGTAATTGGCCACTACTTGTCTGTATTTAAAAGCTCGCAATGTTGAATACATTTTTGTTCTTTGAGCCCTGTTATTTACTATGATTGTCTTGGCATGCTGCTCTTTCGGTCTGCAACATGTTATGATGTTAGATATCAACCTCCAATTCCAACTGATCAAGTGAAGGCATCAGCCGAAACTGAGGGAAATGAAGGAGGTAAGGCAATAATGGACGATTATTGATGATTATGCAAGTCTGCTTTATGCTGTGTCTGGTATGAATTGATATTTATACTCCATCTCATGCAAATTAGAGGATTCTGCTGACACCCAAGGCAAAGGACATGGTGGTCAAGGAAAATATGGAGGTATATAAGCAAAACATCCATGGCTTGTTCTGTACTGATGTGAAATAATCGTGACCTAAGTTTGAGTCATAAAGGCGTGTTTGGAAAAAGTCATATTCATTCTTTTATGTTGGAGACAATTAGAGTTAAAATCCTTTCACAGATTCAGCTATGGTATCTTCCTCTCTTCAACTTGTACTGGATATGAGCTTCAAAACATGGATGCGCTTAGAATGGGGATGAGATTCATGGAAACTTGAATTTGATGATAAATTAAGATTCAGTTATATCCTTTTGGTGATAAAAAGGGTGAAGGGGACAGTAAAGAAACAGTCTTGACAGCACAGTTGGTGCTGTGTCTTCTGTTGGTTGCAAATAATTGCCATGTGTAGTAGCACGTTTTATGCTTTCTTTATCTGAATATCTGTAGAACAGATTTTCGGTTCTAAGGCATTTTCTTGGAACGAGATGGCAATAATCCTTGGCATGGTGATTGATTGGGAAAGTCTGTTATCCAGATCTGTGCTGTGTATCATCAAATCATGTCTTTTCTTTTTCATGAATTTATTGGAGCACGTGTGAAACAAAACTTACGTGTAAGTTTAACTTGTGCAGGCAATATTAATGGTGGCATGGTGGACCATAGGAATGGAGGATGGGATGGCGGTCGAGGTTATGGAGGCAGAGGTTGGGGTCGTGGGAGGGGACGTGGTTTCCGAGGGCGTGGTAGAGGGTATGGTGGTGGAAATATACAGCGGGACTCAGGATATTACAACGGTAATGATCCATCAGGGCCATTGCCTGGCCAGGGTCGTGGTAAATCTTTGCTTCCAATGTTTCTTTTGGTTTTGCCGATCTGTTTTACTGACTTAACTTTTAGTTTAGTGACTTGACGTATCCAGAAACCAATATTTTTTTCTCTCGAGAAACAGATTTACAAGAAGCTAGTTTCTTAGTTGAGAGTCTTTAGGCAGTGTTTCTCTGTTATCAGTCGCTTCTGATAAATATCATCATGGGGTTTCTGTGTTAATTATCACTACTGATAAAGTTATCATGTGGTTACTTCTGGTAGAATTTTCTTTTGGCGAATGAGTTGCTTTAAAAAGAGAGCATAAATTATGAATTACACATGGTTAAACGTCCAGTGTATTGCCAATAATCTTTATTAATAGTCCTTCAAGTTGCAAGTATGTGATTGATTATTGGTTTAGAAGAAAACAAAATATATATGAATCTCCATAAAAGGATTAGCTTCCCTTTTTCCCTCATATTCAATGCATGCCTACAATTCATTTTATTAGAACGATTACATTCACCGTTTTTGTGTAAAATCACTGGTTGCAGGTGGACGTGGAAGAGGACGAGGACGTGGTCGCGGCCCTCCTGGTGAAGGTTTCAGATCTGATGGTCCATTCCAGAAAGCTGCTTGAGCATCTACAGAAGTATGGCTTTAAATTGAAACCTAACCAGTGGATGGCTGCTGGCCTTTACGCATTATTTAAGGCTTTGATTGGTAAGAGACCTTATCTATTGTTTTCTAGGCCGCAATTTTTGAGGGAAATTGGTAGGTAGATAATATTTTATCACGCGCCGCCAATGTTTGTGCAATTTTTTTTAGTTATTTTAGATTATTTTTGAAAATGATTTTCTTGAAATAATAGAGCAGCAGTCTTGTCATCTTTTTTAGAATCACGATTTAATTATTTTTAATATTAATATCACTATAGGTTTTTATTATATCTAATCTTTAAATAAGAGGATAATGTGTTTCAGTGCAAGAGAAACTACGTTCTCTTGCACTGACAACAATATTTATGTTAATTAAGTTAAAAACTCGATCAGCTTGTTGCTTAATATTTAAAGAATAAATGATATATTTAGTGAATTTAAAATGGTTGCCATTAATTCATATTTTAAAATTTAATAATTTAATAATTTATATTTATGATAAAAAGAAATAAGAAACAAGATTAATGGTTATATATGGATTATACGACCCAGTATGATCTTGTCAAGTATCTGATGACTGTAGTAATTATGTATTCAATAAAATGGAGTAATAAAGTGTATTTATAAATTATAATGATTAGAAATATATTTTTAATAAAATAATAATCATAATAACCTTTTTTTTTTAAGTTGTAGATATTATTTCAATAGTCTTTACTGTAATTTCAAAATAGGAGCAGTGGATATATGATTGTGAATGAATGTGATACATTTACCTACTCTCCTTCCAGTTTCCTTTAATGTATATCTAAAAAGCAAGCATGGTCCAATACAGTGGTGTTCACGAGTTGTTCACTTGTTTAATTTTCTAGTCAAATCTCTTTTTAATGAGACATGATATTTAATTACGTTGTTTCAGTCAAACTAATTTAAAATAATGATAATGAAAGATGAATGTCAAAAATGAGATTAAGAAATTATCTTTTGTTTTTATTTTTTATTTTCATTTAATATAATATAAAAACGCAACTTTTTGAATGTTTTTATTTATTGTTTCAATTGTCTTAATCTTTTGTATATTTAAACTTTTAAGATCTTTTAAAATGTTTCTTATATTCTTATAAAATATATGATTATTTATGAAGACAATTTCATATATTTATATTAATATATAAAATCAATATGTGATAATAAATAACCTGCTTATGTAACGTCTTTTAATCAATCCTGAGAAATTAATAAGAGCCCGAAATAAAAGATGATGCGACGGTAGTTATTGTCGTTCACATGTTACTCTTTTTCTTCTTTCGGTTGTCGGCAAGCGAGACAATTTCAGATTTTAAATCTCCTAATACCATTATGCTATTTTCAAAATTCTATATCCTACTTTTTTAATCTACATGATTAGCTTATTATTGTCAAGTAATGTTCACAAAAGCCGCCCTTATTTTAGTTAATTGATTTGATAATTATTGTTTGATTGAATTTTAAAATTAAAAGGATTAAAAATGTTTAAATTAGATAATAATGACTACATCTACAACTTACTTATAATACTAGACTAATATTAGAATTTAAGCAAATAAATTTAATTGTTATGGATTGAGTTAGGATTGAAATCTTAAAATTTGAAAAGTATTAAAATTAAAATTGATCAAATTAAAATATAAGAATTAAATTTATAGGGATTAAGGGTCCCTTTGGATTCCACCAAACCTGCGTTAACCTGCGTTCTGGTGAGATTTGCTTGGTTAATCGTGCAATCGCAGCTCTCCTTGTCGTTTGAATAACAACGGTGAAAAAATCTCATCACAACGCATCTCATTTTTCCAACTGCTATTTCAAGGGCTAGTGGAGATTTAAAATTGCGTTTAACAATTCAATTTTCATTCTTGCCCTTTACTTCTCTTTTCCAATGCTCTCTTTCCAACGCTCTGTCCTATTTTTTTATACGATTAGATTATCATTTTTTTAAAAAAAATTTGACAATAAAATAAATGATTTTATATGAGTAGCTATATGAATAAATATATAGTTAAAAACTTATAGATTTTAAGAAATTAATTTTAAAAGATAAAGATTTTTCCTGAAATATATATAAGGATTGTTAATTTATTTATTCAAAATTTGACACAATAAATAATTAAAATTATTATAAAATAAAAATAATAAAAATATTTATATGAATACATATAAAAATATTTATATGAATTAATGTTTTATATTAAATAATATAACATAAATATATTGTCAATTTTAATTTAATATCCTTAAAAGTTATTTTATATTCTCACCTCATCGCTACAGTTACGTTTAAATCTAAACACACACCTCATCATTATTTTCAATCTCACCGCCACCGTTATTTTTAACCTCACTGGAGGTAAACACACTACCCATCCAAACTAAGCCTAACAACAGAATTTAACCGTGTTGTAGTAGGGTTGTTTTTATCGGTGGGATGAGCTTATTATGTGAGCTAGTTTGCTAGGTCAAACTCTTATTTGAACATTATAGACCGGTGGCCGAAGGGCTCATGATAATAATAACAATAATAATAATAATAATAATAATACAAGATTAGGTGATGTGTCTCCCAGTGAAGATAGTAGGCATGTGATTGAGGCAGAAGTGATAGACGTCAAGGGAACTCAAAAATAGGGTTGAAAAAGCTGCTTCTATTCTCTTTTTCTTTTTCAACAAACCTCGCATCTCTCATTGATATTCGGTTTTGAAAAACAAAATTACAATTTTGGGTTATTAACCAAAGGCTAATGTACTCAAAATCTATTAGGTGCTGCTTTCACATCAAGTTAATCACTTGCTGACTGGATTTAATAATCAACATGAAGAAACATGATTTGTTGGCAACTTTTTTTTAATAAGATTTCCAACTTTTCAGAAAAAAAAAAAAAATTCTTTTTCACTCCATTAAGTCTTGAACTATCAGTTTTGACTTGGCCAATAAATGCTTATGTGGTGATTCATGTTAGTGTTGAATGATGATGCGCCAGTGTCATGTTAGTGTCGATTGATTGCCACGTTAAAAAAAAAAAATTAAAAATCAATATTATTTTAAAAATAAGTATAACAATTAACTAGAGAAATGCTTGTCTAAGTTGATTTGAGATTAAACATCTATTTATCTAGATTTATTTTAAAATTATAAAAATATAAAATAATTATAAAAGTTATAAAAATCAAAATTATTTTAAAAATAAGTATACCAATTAATAGATAAATAGTTGTCTAGGTTCATTTAAAATTGGACACCTATTTATCTATATTGATTTTGGAATTATAAAAAATTATAAAAATTATATGGTTTTTAATTAATTTCTAATAATTTTTTATAAAATTTAATGATTTTTTAAATAATTTTATGTTATTTTTTTATAATTTTAGAATGAATTACAAATGAGTGTCTAGATTCAAATGAACCTAGACAATTATTTGTCCAGTTTCATTATGTACTTATTTTTAAAATAATTTTTTTCCTGATGTGGCAATGCCATGCCAGCAATCTGGCTGACATGGTGTCTATTAATGGCCACGTCAACGCTACCTTAAATACTAATGATCAATGTTAGTTAAAGGCTCTATTTGGCTAGTTTTGTTAGTTTAAAGGCTTAATTGGGTGCAAAAAGTTCAAGAGGCATAATTAAATTTTTTTTTAAAAGTTAGAGGGCTTACAATACCATTAAACCTTTTTTAATGTAAAATAATGACTTAAAAATTTAAAATTAAAGAGATTAATTTATAAAAATAAACAAAATTCTTTTTCCCACCCTCTGCTCACATAACCAAAACTTTTCATGAGGCTTTATATTGTAACTTTCACTTATTTGATTAAAAATTGTAACTCTGATAGAGCCAATGAAACAATGTAGTGTCTGGTAAGGAATTTTACTGAACTTCAGAGGTTAAATAAGGCTATTGGGATGATTTTTGTGATGCAAAATCATGGCTTTAAGCTAAATGTTGAAACCTTTAATTGTGTTTTGGGGGTTGGTTTTTGAAAAAGAAATAAGTTTGCTTCTTGTTTAAACTAATGTACAATCTAACGTCTAGACACAAGTTTGAACATGACAGTGAATAAAGGTAAATAACAAAGAGAGAAAAGGAAGAGGTAACTCCAAAAGTTTGTTAACACAGTTCGAAAACAATCCTACTCTGTAGAGTCTTATTCAATGAATGATTTATTCAACAATTGGTGTAACACCCCAACCCGTATCCATCATCGGAATAGGGTCACGAGGTATTACCGGAGTTTATAGAACTTCTCTTCTTTTTATTATTATTTATTTATCACATGATAACTCATTTTATAAGAAATTGTACAACTTAAATTTTACCACTCTTCCATAAACACATGTATATTTTCATTTGATCATTTACCCTTTCGACGTATCAAATAATAAACATATTACCATTTAACCAATAGCTTGGCACTTGTCTAAGCGTCAACAACAACAGTTATTAGTATACTTGAATATATTTCATATAATTTTAGAATCGATAAACTCATTGTATCATCATATTAGACTTGAGATTATTACTTATTACGGCTTACCCAATTTCCATGTATTAGCATATTAAAGATAGCCACATATTCATGTAACATGATACATATTATTCTCTTGCCATTTCTTCAAAAACATAAATCATTCATTATACCAAAATTTCATGTATCATTGTTTTCATGAATTTTGTATATATTTATTCCGGGACAATTCATAATCTTGAACATGCATAATTATCAGGTAAGTTTCATATACATGTATTTTCCATGTCATATTTTTAAAATATCGAATAAATATCGTTTTCGTGTATTTCAAGTTCAATTTCGTGATTATTGTTTCGTGCTCAAATTATTTCCATGTCAGGGCTTTATTCATTAAGTCATTTGAAATTTCATCGTCATACAATTAATATTATTAAAGTATACGAATCTATAATCATGGATGCATATATTCATCAATAAATTCCATGTACAAATATCATCATCTTATATTTCCATATATCTAGTATCACTGTCATTTTTTTCATGTACTTTAGGAATATATGTACGAATCTTTTTATATACATATTTCCTTTCCTGGTCAGGATTCTTACCTACTGAATTTATCGGAATATCGATAGTTAAAATCATATAGTATACTTAAAATATGTAAATCATAATCCATTAATTCACATTTACCCTTTTTAGCTATGTGTTTACCATCTTCTATATTTATTCCATTGAATTTCTTGAAATTTCGATGGATTTCCAAAAGTACACTCTTGGTGTACAATCTCATTAACCGTCAATTCATACAGGTGTACACTTTTAGTGTACAATTCCGGGTCCGTCAATTCATATACATGTGTTGCCATGGTATCTTTCAACCATCTCTTATTCATTTTCTCAATATGTTGCCATGGTATCTTTCAACCATGGTCTTACACATTTCATTTCAGTAAGCACACTCCCGCGAACCTCACTCTCCCGCGAACCTCAATTCTTGGCACACTTTTGCGAACCTCAGCTCCCATGTATTCTTCGGAAGGGCCTATACACATATATTCTTTGGGAGAGCCACCAGCACACTCCCGCAAACCTCATTTCCCATATATTCTTCGGGAGGGCTGATATTAGGATTACCCTTCCGGGTTTAATCCTTTTTCCTCTATTCTTCGGGAGGGAAATTAATAGGATCACCCGTCCGGGCTAGATCCTTTTTTTTACCATCAATTCTTTTTCCAATGATCCATCGAATTCCATTTCATTCAACCGGGATTTATTTTCCCTTTATATAGAGTATTATCAATATTTCATCAATTATCATGCACTGGACATTCAAATCATATTTTCACCACATAGCCACATATTTCATTCAAGTATTTAAAAATACAATTCAAGTTACACGAATTTACCTTGTTGCTTGTTCGTGTTTATGATTTCAATAATATGATATCTTTTCTTTTCCATGTTCAAGTCTCGTATTTGAGTCGTCCAGATCTTTATAAATAAATTTGATTATCGTTTTCATTCATTCCATATTCTAATACATTCAATTAATGCTCTAGGCAAAATTACCATTTTGCCCCTAAACTTTTAATTAATGACGATTTTACCCTTAGGCTCAGAAAAATAAATTCTTGCAGTTTAATCCTTATTTCCAACCGTTATCATCATACATATTGATAATAACCCATAAATTCTATAAAATATCAGAATTTTCCATAATTTCAACACTTTTCAATTTAATCCCTAAAACATGTTTTTCCCTGGTCTTGAACTATATTAATAATTTCATACAATTTTATAATTTAAATAATAAAATAATCCATTTCATGCGATTTCGTCATTTTTGACATTTTTACAAAATTGCCCATAAAGTTTTACCTTTATTCAATTTAGTCCTTGAGTCTACAACTTGCAAATTAGCCATGCCAGCTGAATATTCATACATATTTTCCTCCTCCTCCTCTCCATTCCACATCCTTTATTTATATAACATGCTTATAAGTAACATCATCAATAATTTCACTATTTACTTATATGTGAATATTCAAGCTGTCCACCTACATCATAGTCACCAAATTATTTTTATCTTGAGCTGCAGAACTCCAAATTAAGTTCCGTCAATTTTCCATGAAACTAGACTCGCATATCTTCTTACCATAAAAATTTCATAATTTTTGGTTCAGCCAATTAGTACAGTTTATTCTTTAAAGTCACCCCTATTCTGCTATCTGACAGTTCTGACCCTTCTTCACTAAAAATTAATTATCTCTTCATACAGGATTCAGATGATGTTCTCATTTATTTCTCTTGAAAATATACTCATTAAAAAATCTAACCATATAAATTATGTCCCATAATAATTTTTATAAAATTTTTAATGATTTTTCCAAGTCAGAACAGAGGATCCCAAAATCATTCTAAACCAGTCTCACGAAAATCTAGATATCTCAGAATACAGAATTCTTTTACTTGTTCTGTTTCTTTTATATGAAAATAGACTCGACAAGCTTTAATTCCATATATCATTCAACTTCTAATTCAGTTTCTACCATTTTTGGTGATTTTTCAAAATTAGCTTACTGCTGCTATCTAAAACTATTTTAGTGCAAGAGATTAATTACTAAGTTTATAACACCCTTATTTCCTTTCTCTACATTATTTCTCATCACTTTCTCTTATTTCTCTTCCTTAATATATCAAGAACATAGAACCAAATATAAGAAAACTCTACATTAACATCATTTCCATGCTTTTTTAATAATATCAAACTTAAAAATATATTGAAATCTTGATGTACTTACCTTGTTCCATTGATTTCAATCTTTAACTTGATTTTCTCTCTCCTTCAGCTTCTATTTCTTGAATCCAACTTGATAATCTAACTCCCATAGTCTCCTTAACATTTTTCTCTTTTGGTAGCTATGGAAATTCTTTTAATTTCTAGGTGAAAATGGTGAATTTTTTTGTGGAATGACCAAATTGTAAAAAAAGCAAAACTTCCTTTCTTTCTTTCTTTTTCTAACGTTTATGCATGGATAGGTGGTGGTTTCTTCCTGTTTTTTTTCCACACACACACACATACATATATATACTAAATAAAATAATAAAATAATAAAATATCTTATTAAAATATTAATAAAGTAATATTTATCTTATTAAATAATTATAATATATCATCACACCATCATTACCTTCTAGATTTCTCTCTCCTTCTAATTAACTATTTTGCCCTTCATGATCTTTTAAAATTCCATCCTTGAGTATCACTTAATTTGGTAAAATTACGATTTAGTCCCTCATAATTCTTCTCCTATTCAATTTGGTCCTAAGTCATCCATTTTACTTAGTTCTAGATCATTCCATCCTTAAAATATTTGCACTATTGGTCCTTTAACTTTTCCATATTTACACTTTAACCCCTTAAATTTTAAGTATTTACTCTTGGGCCACAAAACTTTTCTCACTTTTACGATTTAGTCCTTTCTTGGATCAATACATCATAATATACTTTCTACATGGATTTTGTTGACATAGCTCAAAATTTCTCTTTTTATTTCTTTATTTTACTATATCAAGGATAGAAATTTTCTAGGTATTACAACTGGTCCAACCACTTATTAGCTAAAGCCCAATCTACCTTTACATAAGAAGCAATTGTAGCCCCAATAGATAGCCTCAACTTGTTACTAGGAGTGTTCAAATAGTCGGTTACCGAACTAGCATTAACCGAATTAATCGAATTGTATAATCTTTTAACCGTTAGCCGAATTGAAATATTTTAGTTAATTTAGTCGGTTAACCGAACTAACCGAAATTTATATGTGTTTGTCTTTTGGTTAAAACAAGTATAAATCATATAAAAAAATACATTGATAATGTTCATTTGTCTTGAAAGTTAACTGAATTAACTAAAATTTTAAGTCTTGAAACACTACATAATTGTTAAGTTCGACTAATTTGGTTAATTTAGTTAGTTACCCAATTTCGAACCAAATTAATCAATAACAGAAATTTCAAAAAATCATTAATCGACCTCCGACTGAACTAAGTTCTGCCACCGATTGATTAATCAAATTAGATTAGTTTGACCGATTAATTCAGTTTTAATCTAAGTTTAAAACCCGTAATTGTTAGAATTACTTACCCAATTACCTTACTTACAATTAGTTCAGGTTCTCTTAAAGAATGCCCATAAAATGAGCGTGAAAGTACAAGTAAAACAACATTAACGATGCCAACAAAATCAGTACAAATCACTCTTCAAAGATGCATATTCAACATACGCATTGTTGCCTATTTATAGGCCAAACTAGACAGCCTTCCAGATAAGATTTTGTAGAGAAAAATACTCCAATTTGGTACAAAATAATCCAGAATAAAATCCTTCAATATATATATTCCAAAACACAACCTTATCATCCAAGTAAAATCATTAGCTAAATCCATAAGATAAGGCTTAAAGGACAAGTATAATTCTTAAGGATAAAGTATGTTTTGAGATGAAAGAAAAGATGTTTTGAGATTCATTTGCTTATGGAGAAAATAATCATGGAGGGCCAAGTCAAAAATATCAACATCCAACTCCATTTAAGCTCTCCTAAAGATCTGTTTAGACTATTGTTCTAAGATCTATCTGGACAATTATTTAAACATGGGAATGAATAGATAGTCCAGTGAGTTATTTAAACAAGGATTGAAACATCAGCATTAGACAACTATAGTCCCAACAATTTCGAACAGGGGTTGTTTGATGATTTGAAAAAAAATGTTTGATGAATTATTTGAGGGAAGTGTTGGGAGGGGAAGGAGATTAAAGGTTGATAAGTGGTTAAAGGAAATGCTGGAAAGATGGTACATTGTTGATAATGCTATCATCATCTCCTTCTGTAACGGCCTAAGTTCAGTGATATCTGAACAATAGTTTCGTAACCACAAATCCAAGCCAGAGAAAAAATTTATTTTAATATTATTGCGTGATTTATGATATGATCGGAAAGTCGTATGAAAAATTTGATAAGAAAATTTTACCGATTAAGTGATTAATTAGAGAAATGACCTTATTGCATAAAATGTAGAAATTTAGTTCTAGAGGCTAGAAGGATCAAATAGCTATGAAATTCAAAACTAGAGGTCCTTATATGGTAATTAGACCATCAATCAAAAGATGGGAAAATATCTAGGGTGAATCATCCATGGAATTTGAGAAAAAGAAAATGACTAAATTGGAATTAAGAAAAATTAAAGGATGATAAGGGAATGAATTGGAAATGTCGTTATTTATTATCATCTTCTTCCCCAAATTTGATGGAAACCCTAGGAGAGGGAGAAAACTAATCAAGCTTAATTGGGTAAGTTTTCATGTCCCATTTTTAGTAATTTTTATATTTTTGAGATCGGGATAACTTGTTCTTTCTATTGTGGGGATTAAATTGAAAAGTTATCAAACTATGGAAATTATGCCATGGATGAAAATACTGGAAATTGAAAATTTATGGAATAAAATGAAAGGTTGTTAGTAAATAAACAACTTTTACAAAGTGATTTTTGATAAAATTGTGAAATAGGGACTAAATTGTAAACTTATGAAATTCAAAGGAAAATTTTGATTTTTGTGAAATTTAATGGACTTTTATTGATACATATAGAATTCGACTAGGCTTGGAAAAAGGATTGAATTGCATGAATTTCATTTTCCGAGCCTAGGGACGAAATTAGAATTTATAAAAAGTTTAGGGGAAAAATAGTAATTTTGCCTAAGGAGTAAATTGAAATCAATTGAGTATGAATTGAATGAAATTGATGATTAAATTTATTTATATAGATCTGGAAGACTCAAATACGAGGTTAGAACGAGGTAAGGAAAAAGTCTCGAATTAGTAGACTTTATCAACGAACAAATATCGATGTAAGTTTGTGTAACTCAATGTGGATTCTTGAAATACTTTAAATGCATGTTATATATTGTGAATGCCAATTGAATGTTCAATGTATGAATATGATAAAATATTTGACATTACTTGAGAAAAAGGGAAAAATCCCAGTTGACTAAAGGAAATTCGATGGATTAATGTAAAAAGATACTGTATGCGTTGTAAACAAGATTTAGCCCAGATGCGTAATCCTGATATAAGCCTTCCCGAAGTATATGTTATGGAAAAGATTTAGCCCGAACGGGTAATCCAGACTAAGCTCTATAGAGTATTTGCCATTGAAAGGATTTAGCTTGGACTGGTAATCCTGACAATACTCTTTGAGCAAATGTTACAGAGGATTTAGCCTGGACTGGTAATCCTGCTGTATGAAATAAGGCTCTGGAGTGTGCTCTCTGACAAGGGTAATTATGAATTGACGGATTATGGAATCGTACACTCTAAGTGTACTACCGAGTATCCTTCAAAATTTCTATAAATTTAATGGGATAAACTTGGAAATGGTTAATGAAACATGAATGACCTTTTCATGAAAGGTATAAGTGACACGGAAGTGGCAAGCATATGAAAATCATGAAATGATGAGCTCATCTATGAATTGGTATTGCATGAAATTATCTTGACTAACTTAAGTGTTGAGATTGCGTATGGTAGGGTAATATTCTAATGCTTGGATGCATATGTGTTTGATTTAATTAAATGGAAACATGTGGTAAGTTATACCCTTGTTACATGGACTTACTAAGTACTAAGTGCTTACTTTGTTTTATTTTCCCTGTTTATACTGCTCAAAAGCTCATAGTGGTTGGAGACGGTTGGAGTAGCATCAGACTATCCTTCAGCTCATTTTGGTATAGATATAGATCCCATTTTGGTATAATGGCATGTATAGGCTATTTGTACTAATGAGGATGTGAAATGAATGAATGTAAACCTAGCTATTGGTATGGCTAGTGTTAACTTAATTTTTGGTATGTTATAAAGCAAATTAGAGTCTATATGCATGCTTGACTATGGTTGAAATGTTGAGGTTAAACATGCAAGATTAAAGAGGTAAGAATTATACTAAGTGCGCATGTAAAAATATGACATCGAATGATGAAATTGGTTGGAAATTATGTTTAAAATTGGTTGGTTGGTATTGGAAATGTTTTGTGCAAGTTTTGGATCAAATTGGGTGAGAAATAGGGCTTAGAAAATAGCTTTATTTTGTCCACACAGGTAGACACACGGGCATGTGTCTAGGCCGTGTGTAACACATGGTCTGAAACATGGGCGTGTATCCTGGCTGTGTGTCCCCTGCATCTAAAAATTGAGAAACATAATGCCCTGAAATTGAGCACATGGGCTCAACATGGGCGTGTGCCTTGCCCGTGTTAGGCACACGGTCTGGATACACGAGCGTGTGATACGACCGTTTGAAACCTGTACCTAAATTTGAAAATTAAATTAACCACACAGCCTAGTGACAGGGCGTGTGCCTTGGTCGTGTGATATCAATTTGTTCATGAGTTGCAAGTCAGAGAGTTATATAGGTAAGGGACACAAGTATGTGAACCTACACAGCTTGACCACACGGGCGTGTCCTATACCACACGAGCGTGTGACTCTTAAATGTGAGAAAATTTTGAGATTTTGCAAAAAATTTCTTGAGACCCTGATCTAGTCCCAAATTGTTCTTAATGCATGTTTTAAGGCTTTAAAGACCCATCAAAGGGACGTTAAGACAAATATCAGGATATAAATAGTACTTAACTCGGTTTAATTATAAATGTTCTGTAAATTTCGGTAATGCCTCGTAACCCTGTTCTGGTGACGAATACGGGCTGGGGGTGTTACATTTGTTGGTATCAGAGCTACGGTTTAGCCGATTCTCAGACTAACATAGCAAGTACGAGATTAACTATACATGCCATTATATAAATTGTAATAGTGTGATATCTCTTGAGCATTTTAAATGTGATTTCTTATAGTAAATGTCATCCAACCGAGCTGATTCTGAAGAAGCTGAGAGCCATGCTCTGGCTTTGGTCCGAAGAGAAGAGTCCAGTAGTAAAAGGCCCGAGTCAGAAGGTCAAGGTGAGGAGGAAAAATCAGCCTTCTTTCAAATGATGAATGAATGGTTCACTCAATATCTGAGAACAAATCCGGCTGTACAACAACAAGTTCCCCCACCTGTTCCTCCACCGGTTCCTAAATTACCACAAGGTGTTGAATCTGTTAGAACAGGTAAAGCTCCAGTAGATAAAATCAAAAAATATAGGGTGGAAGAATTCTAAGCTATAGCTGAGGATGATCCGGAAAAGGGCTAGTTCTGGTTAGAAAATACTATCTGGGTTTTGGATGAATTATCATGCACATCAGATGAATGTTTAAAATGTGCAGTGTCTCTGTTAAAAGATACAACTTATCATTAGTGGAATACCAACATTTCTGTGGTACCAAAAGAAGACGTTACTTGGAAATTCTTTCAGATAGAGTTCAGAAAGAAATATATCAGTCAAAGATTTCTTGATCAAAAAAAGAAAGAATTTTTTGAGCTCAAACAGGGTAATATGACTGTGTCTGAGTATGAAAGGGAATTTGTTCGGCTAAGTAAATATGCCAGAGAATGGGTTCAGACTAAAGCTGAGATGTGTAAACGCTTTGAAGAGGGATTAAATGAAGACATCAAATTGCTGATTGGAATACTTGAGTTAAGAGAATTTGCGGTACTGTCTAGCAAAGCATATAAAGGAGAAGAATTGAGTAAAGAAAAGAAACAAGTAAAAAAAAAAGCTCGGATTTATAGCAAGAGACCTATGGGGAGACCGCAATCATCTTCTATTTCAAAGAAATACCATGATTGTTCCACTTCAGCCACAGGGTATTTCGAAAAGGAAAGACTCTCCCAACGCTCAAATCCGAGATCTGCCACTACATCTGTAACTAGTATGGGAAGTGTCGGTAACCCCAAACCGAGATGCAAGTATTGTAATAAAGCTTTTTTTGGGGAATGCTGACTAAGAAGTGGAGTTTGTTATAAATGTGATTCTCTTGACCATTTTCTTCGAGTTTGTCCAGAGAGGGGTGCAAAAGATATTGATTAGACTCCAAAACTGAGTAATCCTACCTCCAGGGACAGACCACCTCAGTATCTCAGGAATGTCAGTGTTAGCCGAGGAGCTACAAAGGATTCCACAGTTAAATCTGAAGCACGGGTGTAACACCCTTAGCCTGCATCCGTCGCCGGAATGGGGTTACAAGGTATTATCTAATGAGACATAGCTTCCGAACATTCAAAAATGAACATATGTTATATTCATGTTTTTATTTTATAAAAACAGTCTATTGAAAACATTATTCAAAAAATTTAAATCAATATTTAAATAATAATGAAAACTAATAGTCATGTAAAATATACCTTTCAAACACACATACAAATATTCATGAATCATTTCATTACATAAATTATGCATAAATGACTTTAACCCTAGCACTTATTAAAATGACATTTATAAGCATTTATAAATGTACTTAAAACATATAATCAAATCAATCAAATGAGTATATTAATTTATTTATAAGCATTCAACTTATCAAAAACATATATATAAATTTTATAACATATTTTTAAATCAATGTCAAAATCCAAGTCTTTCAAATATACACATTTATTTATTATCTTCTTTAACCGAACTATCATCCAAATAATAATACCATTATTGGCCTCATCTAACTTAAGCAAATAAACTACATGAATTAAATTAACCATTTGAATGGTCATATTTCAAATTTAATAGCCGCATTTAAACATGTAATATACATATGCTTTAATAATTAACAATTCCATATATTCTATCACATCATTAATCATAATCCAAGAAGACTTATACATCATTTATATCCAATGGCTTTCACAAGGCAAACATATAATCATTAACCACCTGTATCTTTGACATTATTGAACATACTCTAGCTGAATATTCACATTCATGTAACATTTATTATTACCAATCCAAAACACATATATGCACATTATCCCAACTAATGTATCAAACTAATCTATTATAAAAATACACATAATTTCAAATCATAAGTAGCTCACGAACTTTGTCCATCCCTACTCTATTACATTGCCGAATTATCAAACCATAAACTTATAAAGCATTATTACTAAGTACATATGAATACTTTAGTTGAGCATATCAACCGAATTCTCAAACTTACCTTACCTTAGTAAGGACCATTTCTAAGACAATCAAGCATACCTAAGAACATATATGTATATATCATGGCTAGTACATCGTACCTCATCCAAGTCATTAATCAACTTCAATATACTTCAAAGCTCATACCACAATTTTATCATTCATCCATAGCATAAAACATCATAATCAAAATAATACGAACCATAAGCAAACATAATCAAAATCAAACATGGAAATTAAGCCATTTTCGCATGGCTAAAATTATACAAAAGCCAAATTCCAACATTTCAAACTATAATCTAGACTATACATGCCATAAGTTCGAAAATTCAACTTATAAAATACCAAAAGCAGTCGATAGTGTGATAGACTTTGACGATGATCCCCGAGCTCGTAACTTGACTCCAAAATCTATAAAACAAGGAAAACGTATACACACACAATAAGCTATCATAGCTTAGTAAGTCATAAGCAAATAACAACTCAATAATGTGCTAAACTTATTTAATTTAAACTAAACCAATTTACATTACCGATACCACATTTAATCTTAAACTTATAAATTCCATATACAATATATTTTTATACTCACTATCACCTTAGCCGAATACTCATATGGTTAAATTTTATAAATTATTATTCAACCTTCAAGCCAATATGTTTTTAGACAAACCAATATACACACACTCATAAACACAAGCTCAAGTATCATAATATGACATCTTATACACATATGGCTTAAATGGCCGAATATACAAGGTCACAGATATATATATAACCATAGATCAATTCCATAATTTTCATACCATTTATTCAAAAGCCGAATACACTTACCAAATTCATATATGTATCCTTCCTTTGCGTCACACATTTTTGTAACAACTATGAAGTACATACTTACCTTATTATTAGTAGCTAACAAACTAACTCATACCTGGCCATTTAGCTCATTTTACACATCCGTTCATGATTTACCATTGCCCGATGAACCATTTAGAATTGGATAGGACACTCAGATATTCACACATATTATACAATGCCAACGTCCCAGACGTGGTCTTACATGTAGTCACATATCGATGCCACTGTCCCAGACAAGGTCTTACTCGCACACATATATCAGAATCACATATCGATGCCATAGTCTTACTCACACATCACAAATCGGAATCCTATCTCATGACATATGTATCCTAGCTATTCCTAGGGTTCATACGGGGCTTTCGGACGTCATAACTCGATCGAAATAGATTCAGAAGTAAGGTAACCAAGCTTGTTTACATTCGGCTATGGTGAATATAAATTCTCATATTTCATTTCAGCATATACAACTTACTTAAAATAAAAATTAAGTACGTCTATTTGCTTATAAACTTACCTCGGACGATGTGAAACGGTACGGACGGCTAGTCGACAACTTTCGTTTTCCCCCCGATTTAAATTCGATTTCCTTGGTTCTTGATCTAAACATATTCAAATTAAGCTCATTCAAACATATTTTCATTCAATTTAGTCCAAAAGCACATAAATGGGTAAATTACCATTTTACCCCTGGCATTTACACTTTTTACAATTTAGTCCCTATTGTACAAAACACAAAATAGGCAAAATTTGACAACACCCATTTTAGGCCGAATGCTCCTAATGTCCATAAAATTCCATAAATTTCATTTATTTCACATTTTAGTCCCTTAATTTTTTATTTTTGCAATTAAGTCCTAATTACTCAAAATCATCAAAAATTCCAATACAAAATATGTTAACCCAAAACATATCTTTCATATTTCATCATCAAACAACAAAAATCACAAGCTTTCATCAATGGCATAACTCAAAATATTCATCAAAATAAAAAATTCAAGCATGGGTTTAGTAGTATACGAAGCAACGATCTCAAAAACGTAAAAATTATCAAAAACTGACTAAGAACGAACCTTGAATCGCGCTTGGAAATGGCTGAAACCTAAGTTTCTTTATTTCTTTTTATTTTCTTTAGTATTCGGTTGATGAACAAAGTGAGAAAAATGAATATGATAGCTTTATTTTAACTAATATATGTTTATTAACTAAATTACTTATATAACCATAATAATATAATATAAACCCATTTAAACCTTGGCTATTGCCATCCACCCATTATGTAAATGGTCTAATTGCATTATAAATGCCTCCACTAATAACGACAACAACAATTAAGCACTTTCACATTTAACCACCAAGTTTTTATTTTACGCGATTAAGTCATTTTATTTAATTAGACACTCAAATGACAAAATTAAATCATGAAAATTTCATAGATATAAATTCACACATAATAAACATAGAAAATAATTTGTAATTATTTTTTCGACTCGAATTCGTGGTCTCAAAACTACTATTCCGATTAGGGTCTAAATCGGGCTGTTACAACAGGCACCTGCCAGGACATATGCCATTTGTGCTAAAGAGGATGCTTCTGCACCCAATGTCATTATCGTTTTCAGCTCAAAATCAGCCATTGAAGAGGGTTTAAGCTGGTCTTTCATATTTTAACTTCATGGATTAAACTGGAAAGTTGTTGAATTTATGGAAAATTCTAAAATTTCATGGAATTCATGGGATGTTATTGATATGTATGAGAATAATTAGGCTTAGAAAAAGGATTAAATTGCATGAATTTCATTTTCCGAGCCTAGAGACAGAATCATCATTTAGTAAAAGTATAGGGGTAAAATAGTAATTTTGCCTAACATGTGACTTGGATAGAATTGAATGTAAATTATATTAAATTAATGTTAAATTTACTCAAATAAATACGAATAGATCAAAAATAGAGTTAGATCGTGGAAAAGAAAAAGTATCGGATTAGTAGACTACAACTCACGAACAATTATTGAGGTAAGTTTGTGTAACTAAATTTATATATTTACATGCTTGAATTGAAACTTATGTATGTGAAATATGTAATGGTTATGTACGTAGAAATTGATTATATATCCGAAAAATACCGGATACACATCAAGTTTTGTTTGAATGAATGAAACTCGATTGGATACAAGGTTTTGTTTCCCGAGTTGGTAGTGATCTGCATATATTGTAGACATACCGTAGCTCGAAAAAGCATCTCGATATAAGCCCTTTCAAGCTTCCCGTTATAGTGTTCTTGCGAGCTTCCTGTTAAATGCTCTTTTGAGCATCCTGAATGGTTGTGATCTGCATATGTTGTAGATACACTCACACTATTATGAGCGTTCTGTTTATAGGTTCTTTGTGAACCTTTTGTTAAAGGCTCTTTAGAGTTTTCCGTTAGTGCTTACTTGAACTTTTCGTTTTATGGCTATCCAGTGCTTTTTGATTAAGTACTCTTTGAAGCTTCCCGTTAAGTGCTCTCTAGAGCTACCAGACATAGGCTCTTTATGAGCTTCTCGTTACCAAGCCCGGATAAACTTCCCGTTACATAGCTCAATGAGCTTCCCGTTATAGTGCTTGAGAGAGAGCTTTCTGATTTAGTGCTCTAATGAGTACTCTTGAATATGAATTGGCGGATTTTTAATTTGTACACATTATGTGTACTACCCTCGTATCCATCGAGATTTCAAATGAATCAATGAGTGAGATTATGACATGAAAACAAGTGAAAATCAAAATGAAATCAATATCTGGAAATACATGAAATACATGAAATTTGGTATTCAATGAGCTCATCTTTGTGATTAATAATTACATGACATGGGTAACTAATATATCTGATGAGATTATGTGCTTAGGCTATGGCCAAGTTGTTTGGAATGCATGTATATGTTTACTTAATGTACAAATGATTGGTAAGTTTATTTCCCGTTACACAAACTTACTAAGCACTAAGTGCTTACTCTGTTTCATTTTCTCTGTTTTATAGTACTCGGAGGCTCGAAGGTTGGAAGTTGGTCGGAGCTACACCACACTATCCCTCGGACTCTTTGGTATATAAATAGTAAACTAATTTCGGTTATAATGGCATGTATAGGTTAAAAATGATTATTGGTGACAATGTAATGATGGTTATGATTAGCCAATTGAATGGCTAATGAATGATATGTTTTGATATGTAAATGTTCTTAATATGTTGATATGTGAGTTTGAAATAGTTGATTGATGATAGTTATGTGGATGATAGGATTAAGATAGTATATTTGATGATACAGGCATACATGTGTCTTTGGTTAATTAGGTACTACTAATTATATAAAGACATATGTTATTATGTCATGCATAGAACTTGATTTGGCTTGATTTAAATGTTTTGAGTTGGTTGATAAATGTGTTAAAGTGTTGGAGTAGATGGAAGACCAAATGGGTGAAAAATAAGGCTTGGAAATGGCCTTATTTTGTCCACACGGGCATGTGACCTTGTACTTAGGAAAAATTTTGCTATTTCGTGAAAAAATTCTCTGAGTTCCTGATTTAGTCTTAACTTGTTTCTAATGTATGTTTTGGGCCTCGAGGGCCGTAATAAGGGACTTTACGATTAATTTTCTGACATGTAAGATAAAAATAATATGAAATGTCTATATTCATTCCGTAAGTTCTGGTAATGCTTCGTAACCCTGTTCTGGTCACAGATACAGGTTAAGGGTGTTACATTTGTTAGTATCAGAGTTACAGTTTAGCTGATTCTTGGACTAACATAGCATGTACGAGTCTAGCTATACATGCCATTATATAACTTATGATAGTGTGATATCTCCTAACCATTTTAAACATGTTCTTCATATAGTAATGTCATCCAACCGAGCTGAATTCGTGGAAGATGAGAGCCATGCTCAAGCTTCTGTTCAAAGAGAAGTTGAAATGCCCCAGAATTCACAGGCATCAGAAAAATGTGTCATCGGGCCTCTGTTTTAGTGAAACGGGTTTGTAAATATTTATTCAAAATATTTACGAAGTTAGTAGTGAGTTAAATTAGGTTTTAATTAGGTGAGTTTGTTTTAATTAGAAGTAATTACGAAAAAGGACTAAATTGAATAGAGTGTGAAAGTTTAATTATAGATTAAAGAAAAACTAAAGGGACTAAAAAAGACAATTATGCCTATTCCAAAAGTTGACGCGGTTTAATGAAGAAAAATCTTAGATTTTTCTTAGTTTAAATTATTTCATATTATATTTAAATTATAATATATATTATATTATATTACAATATATTATATTATATTATATTATATTAATAAAGTAAATAAAACATAAAAAAACAAAACTTAAAAGAAACAAAATTGAAAAACGAAAACAGAATAGGGAGAAAAAAGAAGAAAGAAAAAGAAAAATAGAAAATTTGGGGATTTCAAGGGTTCAAATTTAAATTGGTAAGTCAATTTAATTCATTTTCTTGTGATTTTTGAGTTTTTATGATTTTAGAAAAAAAATACTATTTGGTATATGTTGAAATTTTGAAACTTGTTAGATTTTTAGACACCAATTTTGTTGAGTAAAAGTGTGAATTAGGGATTAAATTAATAGAATTTCTAACTAGGATTGGGAGAAGGATTAAATTGTAGAATAGGTTATAATTTTTGTGTAATAGGGACTAAATTGCAAGAATTTTGAAATTAGGTATTTATGATGAAAATTAGAGAGTTAAGTTTGAGTTTGAGTGAATATGGAGTAGGAATAAGGTATAAATAATGATGGAAAAATAGAAGATTTTTGGTTAGGGATTAAATTGAAATTAAGGTAAAAGTTCAATAGAAAAATCTAATTATTAGATATAATTGGTGTTGTATTAATAATTTTAAATTGATTTAATTTTCATAGCTAACATCGAACTGGAAACATCGGCTCAGAAAGGAAAGGAAAAAATTACCGGGGAGCGACTCGGGAAAAATTCTTGTTTGTACTACTATAATTTGAATTATTTATTATTAAATGTTAAATTTTAATTTATGTGTATGATAAATAAAATATGAGGTAGGTATTACTGTAACGCCCAAAATTTTAGGTTCTTTAATTCTGCATGATTTGACAAAATTGTATGTGTGGTGTGTTGGCTAAGTGATTTGGGTGTGTTTGGAGGTCTTTAGGAAGCCTGGGTTTGAATTTGGGCCTTGAAAAAATTTTTAATTTTGCTCTTAAGTAGAGATGGATGCTAGTGAGTAGGACTTATATTTAAATGTGTTTATTTTGTGTCACAAAGGAGCTTGTGTTGTGGTGGCAAGTGGTGTAGGGAGCTTGAGAGAGGACAAGGGTTTAAAGCTCATGGTAAGCAAGGAGCATTTATTTTGCTAAATAGGGGCGGTAAGAGTTGGTGTTGGATTGAACTCTGTTGGTGGAGAGTTTGAATTGGTCTTATGAATTGGTTAAGGAGAAGATTATAGAGGAGAATAAGGGGGGTAATTCAAGGGTTTTGAATTGTGGGGAGTTAGAGCTGATTGGGGAGACTTGTGTAGGCAATTTCGGTTAGGGTCTCCTTTGTATGCATTTTTGGCACTTTGAGAACATTTTGGGACATTTCTTTTTGGAAAATTTGGGTTTTTTTACGGCTAATCTCATTTTTCTTGAAGTGCTGAATTGATTTACTTTCTCTACTCTTGAGTCTTCGTGCCCTACTGATTGGGATCAAATTGTGTTGAGAGTTCTCCTTACTTTTTTTCCCTACGCCGAGTTTGCTTCTTACTTCTCAAACTTTCTGTTGGCCAAACCTTTGCCACTCTTTTCCCTTAATCCTAGTCGATGGTTCTTCACTTCTTCCTTCTTCTCTTCTTTTCTCTCTTCGTTGTACTTTGCCCTTCGGTTCTTATTGTGACCGAACATAGTACAGTCTCCTCTCTACTTAACTTCTTTCGGTTCCTTCCATTTGTCGAACTTCTCTTCATCTTGTTGCTCCTTTTCCTTTTGATCTTTTGTTGATAAATTCATATTTTGGTTAGGCCGAATATCTTCACCTTTGTGTCTAACCACTTGAGGGTTCCCTGTTCTCTTTTATGGATTTTGGCCGAATTCTTTGTTGGTTGGCGGGTGAGTTCACTTTTCACTATTCTCTGTCTCTTTTACTGTCCTCACCAAATCTGATCTCGTTCGTATCTTCTCTCCGTGTTGGTGTACGTGGAGTGCTAGGGTTCTCGGTGGAGTAAGAAAACGTTGGGGTTCGAGAGTGTCCAAGCCCTCTCTTTTTCTCTTAGTAAGGTAACAACAATACTCTATCTTGGATTAGGGCCGAATGTTGTTTTGTTCTAGAATACTATAATTGGGGGGTTTAAGTTACATCTCTAATCAGTTTTGCCTGAACAGATCTTTCGTTGTTCTGATAATTGAAGTGGTGCATCCGAGGATTTTTGTCAAATGATCTGGAAGCGATAGTTATTCACTGTTTACTAAGGTTAGTAGTATTGATCGGTTGGAAGTGTGGTTTGTAAATCTTAACTAGTGGGGACTAACGTTATACCTTATGGTAATGTAGGCTTTGGGTTCGTAGTAGTTTTCTCGTTTTGTAAAAAAAATGTGTGTAATCACACCCTTCTCTGTTGTAAGTCGGCAAAAGTCGAAAAGCTGAAATGCTAAAACTTTGGCATTTGTGGCCTCATGAGCGTACGAGTGTACGTTGGGCCAATCGAGCTCACAAGCATAGGTAATTGACCGTAAAGGCGTCCATGAGCGTTTCTGCGGACTTGGGCCGTTATTGGCCAAAATGGACCGTGTGGGCCCAGTGGGCTTGTGGGCCCCACATAGGTAAAATTCTCGGTAGGTGACAATTAATGGATTGGGAAACGAGACTCACGTTGTCGTGGCTGAATGTAGGACTAAATGGGCCACACGAGCGTGCGGGCCCACTTGGGCCCAACAGTGGGTTTTGGGCCCATATGTACTGTTCTGGCCATGTAGGTTGTCTGAGTCGCTCGAGGCGGCTGTGGATTCTCTAAGGGATACTAACATGTTCAGAGACACCAAAACTAGTTAAATGACCAAAATACCCTCGAAGGGTAAAATTACCATTTTACCCCTAATTGTCAAAATGACCATTATACCCCTAGAGGTAGGTTGATTGATGAATATTTGGTATATGTATGACTGTATTTGAGCATGATATTTTGTATGCACGGTATATATGTATGACATGGCATTCTGCATGGGGTTGGGGTCTGATATGAAGGTAGTTTTGTTCTAGTGGCTTGGCCACATATTTTTGTTATTAGTGGCTTCGCCACGTATTCTGATTCTGGTGGCTCCGCCACGTAATCTGCTATGAGCAGCGATGCTACGTTATTGGTGTGTTGGCTGGGTGGGTCAATTTAATCCCCACAATGTGTGTTGGATGGTACGGGTGGTGAGTTGGATAGAGTGGGCTGGGTTCCATGTTTGTTCTACATTGATTCTGTTTTGGGCTTGGCCCACACTATTTCTGTATAGGGCTAAAAGCCCAGACTGCTCTATTACTGCATAGGGCTTCGGCCCAGTTTGTTTGTATATTTTGATTTCTGTGGTCTGATAAGGGATTACACACTAAGTTTTCGCAAACTCACCCTTTCTTTTAATTGTACAGGTAATCCTTAGCCTTAGGCGATTTGGAGCCGCGAGAGACTCGGAGGTGGCCATATGTACAATGGATATTTATTTTCAACTTAATCGTTTTTAATTGATATTTGGGTTATATTATGTAATAAGGCCATTGGGTTGTTATTTTACTTTTATTTGGGCTTTTGATTGTTGATTGTAAACTGCTAGAGTAGATAATCTGAGTTTTCAAAAAAATAATAAATGTTTTCAAGGAATACACACGTTTTAACTTCTAACATTCGAAGCTTTCGCGGTTTTAAATAACTAAATACACCAAAGTTCAACTCTTAAGCAAATGTTTCGATAAAATGATTTCAAACTTTTGTCAACCAAACTTGCTGAATTTGCTTATGCAATGAAGAACGAAAAAGAGTTTTAAACTTAGAACTAATCTTTCATCAACAAATTCAGTTTTGAACGACACTCTAATGTGACACGCCAGATTCGGCCATAACGTCTGGGCCAGGTTTGGGGTGTCACAATTATTATTATTATTATTACTATTATTGAGATGAGTGGGAATTAAATTGAATAATTAATATGAATTGGCATTTGAATTGTATATTGATTGAAAGCAGAAAGTGAACTTGAATCAAATTGTGACTGATATTAAATTGAATGAAAATGTATTGAGTTTTGAAAATGTGTGAATTTGTTAATTGAATATTGGTTGAAAGGTGGAAAATAATTGAATTGAAATTATGAGAAATTGTGATTGAATTGAGGTATATATGTGATTTGGATACCCTATTAACTAGTAGGGCTAGGTCGGATATAGTTGGCATGCCATAGGATTTGAAGTGTTCAAGGATACTTCGACCTTGAGTCGATGAGACACTGGGTATCACTTTATTATTCGGATAGATTCGATGAGGTACTGGGTACCAACTTACTTCGGCTTGGTCGATGAGACATTGGGTGTCACTTATTTCTTCGAACTATCCGATGAGGCACTGGGTACCATATTGGTGTGTTTGGTTGGATCCGTGTATCCGCCAAAGTTCGAGTCACGTTAATAGGGTAAATGAATAATTTTGATAATATAAATTTTATTGAATGATTTTATTTATGAAACGAATGAAATATTGATATGAGATGCGAGAATGGAATGAATTTTGAGATAGTGAAATATTGTATGAATTCAATTGGATACAAGTTTAAGAAGTTACTATTATTATTATTGAATAAATTGATTTAATATATGTATAAGTTATTAAAAGGTTAAAAGTATCAATTGAATTAGTATACTTATTTGTATGGCTTACAAATTTGAATTATAGTAGTACCATTGAGTATAATATGCTCAGCGTACGGTTGTTTTCTGTATGTAGGTTAGTAAGTTAAACGATCTGGTCTAGCATCTAGAGCCGATCCCGACCTCAGAAACTTGGTGATGTATATTTCTTTTTGGTAAATATGGCATGTACCTAGGTTATGTATATGTGTCATGGTGGATTTTAGTAGTAGTAGATGACATATGTTGTTTTTAAATAGACATAAGAAAGAATAAGAAGATAAAATAGCACATATGATACTAAACTTTGATGTCTTGATTTGTTTTAAATGTAATTGTATAAAAAATTGTATTGGTTGTGATATTGGTTTGAATTGGGTAAGTTTTAAGTTTGCAGGGTTGGTTAGATGATTATAAAGGGGTTATATTGAGCCCACATGACCTGGTCCACAAGGGTGTGTGAGCCTTATATTTGAGAAAAATTTTGAAATTTCATGAAAAATTACTCGAGCACTCGAATTGGTCCCGAATCACTTCTAACACGTATATTGGGCCTCAAGGGTCCATAAAAGGGACATTATGAATGTTTTACAATATGTATGCTATTTATTTGTATAATGTTTACAATATGTCTGAAAGGTCTGGTAATACTCAGTAACCCTGTTTCGATAACGATTTAGGGTTAGGGGGTGTTATAGAAACCAGTAGTTGAAGGCTCGTATTTGAGGGCCGAGCCAGAGAGGCTAAAGAAGCAGTCTTTCATATGATGAATGAATGGTTTACTGAATTTGTAAGAACAAATCTGACTGTACAACAACCTCCCCTCATGTTTCTCAACTGGTTCTCGACATGCCACAAGGTACAGAACTTGTTAGAACTAGTAAGCCTCCTGTTGATAAAATCTGTAAATATAGGGCAGGAGAGTTTAGAGCTACTATTGAAGACAATCCTAAAAGGGCTGAGTTCTGGTTAGAAAATACTATCAGAGTTCTTGATGAACTATCCTATACACCAGTTGAATGTTTGAAATATGCCGTGTCACTGTTAAAAGACTTAGCTTATCAATGGTGGAATACACTGATTTCTATTGTACCGAAAGAGAGGGTTACTTGGGAATTCTTCCAAACAGAATTTAAAAAGAAATATATCAGCCAGAGGGTCCTTAATCAAAAAAGAAAAGAATTTCTAGAGCTTAAATAGGGGCATATGACTGTATTTGAATATAAAAGAGATTTTGTTAGATTGAACAAATATGCTTGAGAACGTGTTCCGACTTAAGTTGTAATGTGTAAGTGATTTGAAGAAGGTCTGAATGAAGACATAAAGCTGTTAGTCTGGATTCTTGAATTGAAAGAATTTGTTGTATTGGTTGATCGAGCTCACAAAGCTGAAGAGCTTAGTAAAGAGAAAAGACAGGCTGAAATTGAAACTAGAGTTTCAGGTAAAAGATTTATGGAAAAATGACAACCATCGGCTTTAAAGAAGTCAAAGAAAGAACATGACCATTCAGTTACGTTTGCGGGATATTCCGTGAAAACTAGAAGTATTCAACGTTCTAATCCGAGATCTCGAGCTACATCCGTAGCAAGTGCAGGTAGTGTTGGGAATCTCAAACCCCGATGCAAACATTGTATTAAATTTCATTTTGGTGTGTGCCGCATGAACAGCAGAGCCTGCTTTAGATGTGGATCTTATGACCATTATCTCAGAGACTGCCTAGAAAAGCCCGAGACAGATATTGTACAAACTTTAGGGCTGAGTAATCCTGCTACAAGAGGTAAACCACCTCGTAACCCTGGTAATATTAGTAGTAACTGGGGTACTACAAAAGATTTAACCATCAAATTTGAAGCACGAGCACCGGTAATGACATATGCTATTCGTGCACGTGAAGATGCCTCTGCACCTGATGTGATTACTGGTACTTTTTCTCTCCTTAATACTGATATAATTACTTTGATTAATCTCGGCTCAACTCATTCATATATTTGCATGAATTTAGCATTTAATAAAATTTACTTGTTGAGTTTACTGATTTCGTGGTTAAATTCTTGAACACTTGGGCCAGTATGTGATGGTTGATAAAATTTGTAAGAATTGTTCGTTAATGATACGGGGTTATTATTTTTTGACTGATTTGTTGTTAGTGTCATTTGATGAATTTGATGTGATACTGGGTATGGATTGGTTGACTCAAAATAATGTTGTAGTCAATTGTAAACATAAGTATATTGTGTTGAAATGTCAGAATGGTTATGATGCTCTATGCTAAATCTGATAATTCAAATGGTTTGTCTAATGTGATATCTACCATGTCAGCATTGAAATATGTCAGAAAAGGTTATGATGCCTACCTTGCCTATGTGTTGGATACTAAAGTGTCTAAATCGAGAATTAAATTAGTGCCAGTTGTCTGTGAATATCCTAATGTATTTCCAGAAAAATTACTTGGTTTACCTCCAGATAGAGAAGTTGAATTTTCTATAGATCTTGTTCTGGGAATGACACCGATATCTATAGCACCCTACAGAATGGCTCCAACGGAATTAAAAGAGTTGAAAGCACAGTTGCAATAATTGACTGACAAGGGTTTTGCCCAACCTAGTTCATCACTTTGGGGTGCACCGATTTTGTTTGTAAAGAAGAAAAATGGATCCCTGAGGTTATGTATAGATTACCGATAGTTGAACAAGGTTACAATTAGGAATAAATATCTACTACCTCATATTGATGATCTGTTCGATCAATTGAAAGGTCTTACAGTATTTTCGAAGATAGATCTCTATTCTGGCTATTATCAGTTACGGGTAAAAGAGTCAGATGTCCCGAAAATAGCCTTAAGAACTAGGTATGGACATTATGAATTTCTGGTACTGCCATGTGGTTTAACAAATGCACTTGTAGTGTTCATGGATTTGATGAATAGAACTTTCAGATTGTATCTGGAGAAATTTGTGGTGGTATTCATTGATGATATTCTGGTATATTCCCGAGATGAAACTGAACATGCTGATCATTTAAGAATTGTTCTACAAACTCTGTGTGAGGAGCAATTGTATGCTAAATTCAGTAAATGTGAATTTTGACTTTGGGAAGTTAGTTTTCTGGGACATATAGTATCTGCTGAAGGCATTAGAGTGGATCCAGGTAAAATTTCAGCAATTGTTAACTAGAAACCATCGAAGAATATGTCTAAAGTTAGAAGTTTTCTGGGATTAGTCGGTTATTATTAGAGATTTGTATAGGGATTTTCAATGATAGCTTCTCTGATACACGATTACTACAGAAAGATGTAAAGGTTGAAAGGTTTGACAAATGTCAGCAAAGCTTTGATCGGTTGAAAGCTCTGTTAACTGAAGCACTAGTTTTAGTTCAGCCTGAATCTGTTAAGGAGTTTATAATTTATAGTGATGCGTCATTGAATGGTTTAGGTTGTGTTTTGATGCAAGAAGGCAAAGTAATAGCTTATGCCTCTAGACAGCTTAAGCCAGATGAAAAGAATTACCCGATATATGATCTTGAGTTGGCAGCTATTGTGTTTGCGTTGAAAATTTGGCGGTATTATTTTTTTGGTGAAAATGTCACATATTCACCGATCATAAAAGTTTGAAATACCTGATGTCACAAAAAGATTTGAACTTGAGACAGTGTAGGTGGCTTGAATTGTTAAAAGATAATGATTTGATTATTGATTATCATTCGGGTAAGGCAAATGTAGTTGCAAATGCTCTGAGCAAGAAGTCTCTATTTTCTTTGTGAAGAATGAATACCCGATTGTCATTGTCCGATGATGGTTCAATCATAGCTGAGTTAAAAACTAAACTGACATTTTTATAGCAGATTTGTGAAGCCCAAAAATGTGATGATGAGTTACAAGCTAAACAAGTACAGTGTGAAACGACTACTAATTATATAAACACATGTGTTATTATGTCATGCATAGAACTTGATTTGACTTGATTTAAATGTTTTGAGTTGGTTGATAAATGTGTTAAAGTGTTGGTGTAGGTGGAAGACCAAATAGGTGAGAAATAAGGCTTGGAAATGGCCTTATTTTGTCCACACGGGCATGTGACCTTGTACTTAGGAAAAATTTGCTATTTTGTGAAAAAATTCTCTGAGTTTCCGGTTTAGTCTTAACTTGTTTCTAATGTATGTTTTGGGCCTTGAGGGCCGTAATAAGGGACTTCACGATTAATTTTCTGACATGTAAGATAAAAATAATATGAAATGTCTGTATTCATTCCGTAAGTTCTGGTAGTGCTCCGTAACCCTGTTCCAGTGACAGATACGAGTTAGGGGTGTTACATTGTATCAATAGAAGTCTTTGCAAAATATGATCGTTGGGGTCGTTCTATTGGTATTAGTTCTCTTGTATCGGTATAACTCTGTGGGTTTTATTTGGTATCAGTAGAATTCATCAAAGTATCGGTAGAAGTGTAGGGGATGCTGAACTTTGGCTATTGTCTTGACTTGTTTCAGTAGAAGTCCTCAAGGTATCGGTTGAACTCTGGTGCTTTCAACTCGTATTGGTAGAAGCCATCAGAGTTTCAGTAGAACTATAGGATAGGCTGAACCTTGGATACTATTTTGACTTGTTACTGTAGAAGTCCTCAAGGTAGTGGTAGAACTTTGATGATATCGGTAGATTTGACTAGGGTATCGATAGAAGTCCCAGGCCAAAACTACCTTGCTTACTGGAATGCCTTCTCCGATTGAAGTTCAGGTTGTATTGGTAGAACCTAGAGTTGTATCGGTAGAGCTTCCAGTTGTACCGGTAGAATTCTGTAGCCTTTTCAAAGTCATTTTCATCTTGAGTTCTACCGATACTTGTCTACCTAAGTATCAGTAGAAGTCCTTCAGACTTCAAGAAAATCGTTAAAAATCAAGTTAATTCAAGGCTTTTTAAAAGTTTATTTTGTCCAACACTTTGAAAATAATTTTCAGAACTTATAAACAATTGTTGCAAATTTAAGTAGGGAATTTTTAATATTCTTTAGTTATATCAAAATATTTGAATAATTGCCGCTAACAATTTCATTATTTTAAAAGAAAACTTTTCCTAGCAAATCAGATTTCAACATGTAAATTATTAAATCTAATCATTAATTATTTAACGGACCGTCAGGAGCCTTGACAGAAATGATAATAATGAGGGGTCCAATTGATTGTAAACTGTGGATTATGTGTCTAATTGAGTGTACTTTTTAATTGCGGGTTCAATAGATTTTTGAAGTATTTCAAGGGGTTTTTTTTGTAGTTTTAACCCATTAAAAAATAAACCAAATTAAATTTCATGTAAGAAAGTATCAATATCTATAAATGTATTTTTTATTTATGATTTTGGTACTTGTTTTTTTGGCGTAATGATTTGGTACATATTAATAAAAGTGAAGCCAAAAATTTTATTTAAAAACAAATATAAAACCATAAAACTTTGGAGGTTAGAATTAAAAATTTTGTGCTAAAAAAAGCTTAAATTGAAGTATTAATTTTTTGGAGAAGACAAAAGTATAATTTTATATTTATACTATATATAGTTTATATCTATATTATTATAATGTTTTTAAATGAGTTGGTGCCATTCATCAACCGGGTTCTAGCTCAGTTGTGAATTTACTAAAAACACATTTATTTTACAAAGCAACAAGTATTATTTCTAGAGTATCTATACTATATATAATCCCTTTGACTAAGTTGATGTCACCCATTAATTGAGCCCCAACTCAATTGTGAATTTATAAAAAGTCAACTTATTTTACTAAGAAAGAAGTGTTATTTTGAGGGAATCTATACTATAGATATTTTGATAAATCTTGATAAATATATGCATATCACAAGATGTGAACTTAAGACTCCTTAATATTCATTTTTTAACTTATTATATAGTTGTTTTCACCCATATGGTGGATGTGTCATAATCTAGTATGCTTAAATTGATTGTTTGAATTTTTAGGGGATTAAAAGAAAACTTTCACTTTAGCCAATGAGGTTAAGGCCCTTGGCCACCCCTTAGCTACGCCCTTTTACGTACCCATGAAATACACAGAGTTATCATATATATCAATTCAAAAATATTTTTTTGTTAATTTTTAGGTAATTTTGTAAGATTTAATTTTAGAAACTTCATAATTAGTATTATAACAAATATAAAGTAAAAAAAATTAACAAATAAAATAAACTTGAATTAATAAGTAATATTTGTCAAACTAATCAAAAGTTTAGAATTCAAAAATAGAACTCCTGATGTTAATGTTTTATGTCTTCAACCTTTGCCTTAAAAGTTGTTTCAAAATAATGTTTTTAGTATAATTATAGAAATATTAGTAATGATTTATTTTTGTGTGTAATAACTTACATTCCCTTGCAAGTGACTGTCTCTCCCCTACTCTCATGAACGGGGGAGAGAAATCAACAATAAAAAAAATAATTAATAAATAACTATATGTGGTGTCTGCAAGTGTGATAGGTCAGTTGTAATATTTGTAATATTATAATGAAACACCGGAGTATTCCAAGTATCGAACCTGTAACAGCTCGGTTTTAGCTAAATCAGAATAGTAGTTTTGAGACAACGAATCTGACGTCGAAAAATTATTTTAATATTATTGGATGTGTTTACATTATGATAGTTTGTATGTGTGTAAATTTCGTGATTTAATTTCATCGTTTGGGTGGTTAATTTGATAAAAGGACTTAATCGCGTAAAATGCAAAAGTTGCATTCTATTTGTTTAAAATGCCTAATTGCTATGACTTATTAAATAAAAGGTCCTTATAATGTTATTAGACCATGATTACAGTAAGTGGACATTTATGGACATAATATATATGATTTTATAATGTTTTAACTATGGTTAATTTTGTAATTTAGTAATAAAGGTTAATATAATTAAAACAAAGCAAAAAATTAAATCCATTATCATCATCTTCTAGGCGAATTTAGCAAAAGAAAATAGGGTTTGAGAGCTTTGAAGTTTCGGCACTTGTATTGCTTGATTAAGGTATGATTTTAGCTCGATTGTTGATGATTTTTATGTTTTTGTAATCGTTGCTTTAAGTACTAGCTAGCCTAGGGACTATTTTGCAAAACTGCTTAATGTTTTGAAAGTTTCCATTGATGAATACTTGAGCTTTTGAATGTTTGATGATGAAAAATGAGTATTTGTTGATAGATTATCATATTTTGTAAAGTGATTTTTGATGAAATTACATAATAGGGATTAAATTGTGAAATTGGTAAATTAAGGGGTTGAAATGTGAAATAACTAAAAGATATGGGCTGTTAGGGGCATAAAGGTAATTCGGCCAAGCATGGGTGTTGTTGAATTATGTATAATTTGTGTTTTTATGAAATAAGGACTAAAGTGCAAAAATGTGAAACCTTAGGGGCTAATGTGAAAAAATACCCAATTGTGTGATTTGGACTAAATTGAATGAATAAATGATTTAATTAGCTAAATTTGAATTCATATAGATCAAGAAAGAAAGAATTCAGATTTAGATCGAGGGAAAAATAAGGTTAACGAGTAGTCGATCGATTCCGTCAATTCTGAATACGAGATAAGTTCGTATGTGATAAATTCCTTATAAATGTATGTTTAATGTTTTGATATTGTATAAATTGTGATTATGAGATTGTTAATAAAGTATGAATTGTGAATATGACTCAATGAGATACAATTGACTGAGATTTGACAAGTGAAAGCCCCGTATGAACCTTAGGAATAGTATAGGATACAAATGTCATGACATTAGGATTACTGAGATGAGATTATGCGTAAGACCATGTCTGGGACATGGCATTGATACGAGATTCGTGTAAGACTGTAACGCCCTAAAAGTACCTGTTTATGATTCTGTATTAATTGACATAAATGTGTATCTACCACAGTGGTTAAGTGTTCTGGGAGTGTCTGAGAAGTCTTAGGTTCAAGCTTTGACTTGGGCAAAATTTTTGTTTTTATATGAATAAATCCCTATCTCTAATCAATAGGCTTATAATTAAATGTTAGAAAAAAAATGTTAGAATGGGCCTGCTAGTTTGGTGGTTAAGTGGAGTGTAAATAAGTTGGAGGTCTGGAGTTTGAGTTTTTGCGTAAACAAGGTATTTATTTTGCTACTTGTCCCGTGTAGGTGTTTTGGTTTAACCGAGATCCTGAAGTGTTTGGGTGAAATTTGAATTGGGTTTTTGAGAAGAAGTGGTTGATGGTTTTGGGGAGTCGAATTAGGGATATGGGGACAAAAATATGGATTGAGGAGTTTAAAAATATCCAAAATTGTGTGGTTGCAAGTTCGGCTCTTCTTCCTCACTCTCTCAATTTTTTGATGGTTTCTCTTTTCTGTTTTGAGTCTTTCTTCTACCGAATTTCTTCATTCATTCTTTCCCCACTTACTGCCGTTTTTTACTCTCCCCAAATCCCCTTGCAGCTAAAATTTATTTTTCTCTCTGTTAGCGTTTTGCTTCTCTATATCCTGCCGAAACACTCCATTCTTTTCTCCCTTTTTCCGCCTTTTCCCCATTTACCTGTTGCCGAATTCTTGACTCTCCTACATCATTTCTTTTTTTCGATTTCTCCCCCAGTTTGTCTTCCTTCTGTTCAATGTTGGCTGTATGTAGCTGGTAAGTTGGTAGGTACGAGGGTTATGCCTCATTTGAATTGAAGAAGCCTTTCTTTTGTTAATTTGAGAAGTTTCTAACTCTCCGTTAGTGACGAATTCTTGTTTTGGCAACAAACCGTTAGGAACGTGGTTATCTGCGGAATCGTAGTTAAGATCTTTCGGAGCATTAGGGGTAAGTAACGAATTTGGAGAGTGATTGTTGTCGGTAAGGGTTGGTTTAATTGAATGGCGACTGATTTTGGACTTGGGATTGTTGTTTTAGGTGCTGGTTATCTCAGAAGTGTTTGCATACCAAAATCGTACCAGATGTGTAACCACAACACTGAAAACAAAAATCAGTGAAAAGCCAAAAAATGGGGTTATCTACGCTACACGAGCGTGATACCGCCCGTGTGGTAGGCCTTATGATAGAACACGGGCATGTGATCGACGAGGTAGGCTGTGTGCTAGGTACAGGTCGAACTAAATTGGGCCGTGTGGGCCACATGAGTAGGTGGGCCCACACGGGTAATCCACACGGGCATGTGGGATATTGGGCCAGGCAGTGTGATCCACACGACCAAGGCCAATTTGGACCGTGTGGGCCATACGAGAGTGTGGGTCCACACGGGTAAACAACACAGGCGTGTGAGCCCATTTTCACTAATTTATTACTAATGTTTCACGGGTCGCCCGAGATAACTATGAACCTACTGTAGGATCGGTAAGCTTTCCTTGACCCCTAATTGAATGAAATAGCTGAATGACTGTTATATGCATATATGATATATATATATATATATATATATATATGTATGACTATATATTGAGCATGCTGTTAATACTGTACTGATTATTTGTATGATACCATGATATAGCATGACATGACTATATGATGCATTGCATGGGGATGGGTTGATATTGATCAAAGGAAGTGTACTGAAAGGCTTCGAGCCTAATTTATTGGCAACTCAATTGCAAACTACTGTCTAGTGCCGCATTTGGTACTACTTGGAGTGTAGGGATGGCTGGTTTGATCATATCCCCACATGGAGTGTTGGGTTAGACGAAGATGGTGTGTAGAGGCTGGTTGGATAGGATTTTGTGATTGCATATCTGTTACTGCTACTAAACTGTGATGGGCTAAGGCCCTACTGCATGACTGTTTCTATACTAAGATGGGCTAAGGCCCAAACTGAAACTGTTTCTGATACTGAGTAGGGCTTAGGCCCAGTTCGTGATTATCTGTTGACTATCTGTTTGTTTATATAGGGATTACACTCTGAGTTTGTGAAAACTCACCCCTTTTGTTTAATCTGTACAGGAAATGCCGAGACATAGGTAGATCAGTGCGGCGGAGGACTCAGTGGTGGCCACAAGACTTCTTTAAAACTATTTTATTTATTATTTATGATTTTAAATTTTATTGGGGGAAGTATTTTGCTATAATCATGGCCTCTATGGATTGTTGGGTTAAATTTTTATTGTTTAATGATTTATATCTGCTAGGGGTAGGTAAAACTCAGGTTTTCATAAGCGATAAATGTTTTAACAAAATACCAAGAATACGCAAAGTATTTTAAAAGCTTTTGCAATGAATAATGTTTCAAAAAAGAACAACGTTTTGAAAATGAATAACATTTTGAAAATGACCGGCACGACTTAGCATTAACATAAGATAATGAATAGTGGTTATATAGAAAAGAGGATTTAACGACCACGCATTTTCTGAAAAGCACTACCATGTGGCGTCACTAGATTCGACCATAACGTCTAGGCCGGGTTTGGGGTGTTACAAAGACCATAGCTGGGCTATTGACATCAATTTTTATATAACGTGTAAGACCATATCTGGGATATGGCACTGTACAACTTATATGAAATTTTTGAGCATCCTTAATGATTCAAAATGGTTTAACGGGAAAAGGCAACATGAGACTGAAAGTATAAACAAATTAAGTGAATTAGTACGTACGAATCTTATGAGATTATTAAAGGATGATAACTTGACGAATTGATACAAGTTCATGTGTTAACATGAAAAAGGTTTGTGCTTATAAGTGGTTTGCTATATATATAATGTCTATTGGTTGAATTATGGTTTTTGATGAGTTAAGTTTATTTACATACAAGCTTACTAAGCTTTTAAGCTTACTGTGTTTATTTTTTTTCCTATTTTTTAGAGAATCAAAGCTAGCTCGGATCCGAGGATCATCAGGAAATGTCATCACACTACCGATCATATATTTGGTACTTTTGATGTTATGTGTATATGGTTATGTACATGTTGGTTTAGTACATGTTTGAGTAAGTGAAATGGTAGAAATGGTATAGCATGATTTAGGCATGAATTGTGATTGTTTTGGCTACTAATTGAGTATAGAAATTGCACCATTTACCTTGTGTAGGTACCATTAAGTTAAGGGTGGGGAATTTGCCTTGTAAATGGCCTATTTTTGTCTACACGGGTAGAGACACAAGTGTGTGTCTCAGCCATGTGCGACACACGGTCATGGTACACGACCGTGTGTCCCTTGGTGTGGCAATTTGAATAAAGTCAGCATGTCCACACGGCTTCACATAACAGCGTATGACGGGCCGTATGGCATAAGTCAGTATACCCTACAAGTTTGGCATGGCCAAGCACATAGCCTGGACACGGGCGTGTGAGGCCATTTCGAATAGGCGCACGGGCTAGACACACGGACGTGTGACTGGTCGTGTGACCTAAGTCAGTATACCCTCCAATTTTCACAGGGCCAGGCATACGGGCGTGTGGTTGGCCGTATGGTGCAAGTCAGTATGTATACCCTATTTTCACAAGGCTTGTGACACGGGTGTGTCTATAGCCGTGTGAGACACACGGCTTGTTCACACGGGCGTGTGACCTCTATATGTTAGAAAATTTTCTAAGTATCAACAATTTTTATATGTGATCGGTTTAGTCCCAAACCTAATCTAAAGCACGTTTAAGGTCTCGTAGACCTTTATAAGGGACAATGTGAATATCAATGTATGATATTTGATAATGTTGACTGTTGAATGTCAAATGTTTGTTTAATGATGTATGTTGGTCGGTAATACTTCGTAACCTTATTCCAGTGACGGATACGGGTTAGGGGTGTTACAGAACCTAAATTTGTCAGTGATTTAGCTTATTTCTCTTAAAAAATGCATGCAAGAAAGGGGTCTAGCTAGCTACTCGCTAAGCACTATATTACGACATGCCATAAATGAGATTGATGAAAACTAATTAACTATTTATAACAGAAAATGACTAAATTGTAAATAAATAAAATTGTGGAATATGATAACAGGGTGCGGTTAATTGATTTTCATTTTGTTGATTAAAACTAAATTGCTAACACTTCTAAATTGGTTCCATTTTACCTCTTGGTTTTAACTTTACCAATTTAGACAAATTAGTCCGATTTATCTCTTGACCTCACCTGACTAACCCTGGATTAATGAATTGGTGCCTATAAGATTACCTCTCGGTCTCACTTATCTTGATATTCTCTAAGTGGCGTCAATCCTAAGTTTTGAAGTTTATTCGATTTAGTCTCTGTATCAAAGACTAACTAAACAACACTTCCATCAACCAACCACACTAAGATTTAGCTACTAATATTTATATCTAAACTAGCAAAAACCAAATATTCAAACAACATATGCATCAAAGTAAACTCAAAGGAAATATGATAAAAACATGAACTTTCGTGTAAAAACTTGAAGAAAACACAAATGACAACAAATGTGAGGAAGAAAAACATAAAAAAATAAACAACACTTAACTACAGGAAAAGCTAACCTAACTAACTAAGAAAATACAAGGAAAATAAAGAAGTTGTAGAAAGTTGAATCCTACAGCTAACATAAACTAAAAATGAAAGAAAAACCCTAAAAATAAGAAGTTTTCTAACCTAAACTATTGCCTCTCTTTTCTCTAAGCCAGAAAAGGCTTTTAAGCTGATTACAACCCAATTTTTAGTAACCAAAATGCCCTCGGATGTTGCGTTTTGATTGGTGTTGGACAAAACTACCCCTGTAGTCATTTTTGTCCATGTTAAGCAATGGTATTGCGATACCCAGGCTTGGGTATCGCATTACACTACAGTCTTGAAATGGGGGTCCATTGGGAGTTGGATATCGCTATACCCATACTTGGATATTGCGATATCATTGTGAAGTGCCTCGATCCTCTTGAATTTAGCACTGCCAAAGGTGTCACGACTTTCATGCTTCGATGTCATGATACCCCCTTTTAAGTGATGTTTTTACTCACATTCGGGCTTCTGATGACTCCTTATAATACTCAATCGACCATTAGCATCCCTATGGCACATTTGGCCAATTCGAGTCTCAAAAGTAGCATAAAATGCACTAATTCACTTATCATAGAAAAAAAACTAAAACCAAGTAAAAACACAACAAAAACATATAAATTACTCGAGAATAAGCTTATTAAGTGTAATTGAGAGCTTAATTTGACATATCAAATATCAAATTACGACATATCAACAAGGGCATTTGTAGTAGTACAAAAATCATGATTATTGAAATCATTTATTTTAACATTGTTCCCTATTTCTTTATCATTTCGAGAGTGATGGTGGCAGTAGAGAGCTTTGTGTTGGTTAACTGCCTGAGAGTCTTGATGGTGGCATGGTCGCTAATATGGTAGGGTTGTGGTTGTAATGTTAAGAAGGTGGTGGAAGGCAACTAGCTTTGTAACTCCCCGAATTTTGGGTCTAGATGAATTGGGCATTGGGCTTTGGGTTTCATAAATTTTTAGTAAGCAAGAAAATAATAAATGACATGTTGGCTTTAAAGGTTTAAGAAATTTGGAGTTGGAGAAGTTCTGGGTTTGAACTTTGAGGTGAAGGAATTTTTAATTAATTTTTTAGGCCCAATAATGGTACGGGTAATCGAGGGTCACTTCCGGAGCGACTGTGTTCTAACGGGGCTAGGGTCTTTAAGAGCATGGCTAGTGTGGCTCCTATTGTGGCTGAGTATTGGATGAAGGCCACTGAAAGGATAATGGATGACTTGGACTGCACCCCTGAGCAAAAGTTGAAGGGGGCAGTGTCACTGCTTAGAGAGGAAGCCTATCAGTGGTGGTTGATGGTGAAGGAGGGCACCCAGCCTGAGCAGACCACTTGGGAGTTTTTCAAAACTTCATTTCAAGGAAAGTATGTAGGTACAAGTTATGTTGATGCTAGAAGGAATGAGTTCCTGAGCTTGACCCAGGGTAAAAAATCTGTGGCGGAGTATGAAGCGGAGTTTCTACGCCTTAGTAGGTATGCAAGAGCTATTGAGGCAACGGACTATGAGCATTGCGTTAGGTTCGAGGATGATCTTAGAGATAGCCTTAGAGTATTGATAGCTCCACAGAGGGAACGAGTTTTCTCGGAGTTAGTGGAGAAGGCAAAGATAGCGGAGGAGGTAAAGCGCACCGAGCGCCTGAATTAGGAGAAAGAGAAGGGCAGGTTTAAAAGGGAGGCTGAGTCTTCTAGTGCTGGGCAGAGGCCTAGAGCTAAGGCTAGAGTTAATGAGCCAGTTAGAGCGGGGCCCCCTGTTGCTAATCCAGGGGTGCCACCTTGTGCTGATTGTGGGAAAGGTCATATAGGCGAGTGTTGGAAGAGGATAGGAGCTTGTCTAGCTCGCGAATCTGTGGAGCATAGGATCAGGAATTACCCTAGAATACCCGGTCAGGTGCCAGTCGTTGGCTGGGATAATGTTCAGCCACCAACGGGTGGTCAACAGCCACCAAGAGGCCGTGGGCAGGCCAGGGGTGGAAACGATCTAGATCGTGGAGCACTAGGGAGAAGTGCTGATTATGCTAAGGCGAGGCAGCCAGCTTTGGTCTATACAGCACGTCGCCAAGAAGACGAAGATGCTTCAGATGCGAATACTGGTACGTACCCTACCATAGTGTACTGAGTGTTTATTTTAGCTTTAGAATAGGAGTGCGCAACGAAAGCATAGTGGTGTGACTCAGGTAGTACGATTAATAGTTAGTTAGAAATTTTGAGGACGAAATTTCTTTAAGGGGGTAGAGTTGTAACGCCCCGAATTTTGAGTCTAGATGAATTGGCCATTGGGCTTTGGGTTTCATAAATTTTTAGTAAGTAAGAAAATGATAAATGACATGTTGGCTTTAAGTGTTTAATAGATTTAGAGTTGGAGAAGTTTTAGATTCGAACTTTGAGGTGAAGGAATTTTTAATTAATTATTAAAGGAACCAGGGCGGTGAGTAGTTGGGCTTTTAAATAAAAATAGGGAAAAATAGCATAAAAAAGCCTTGTGGTGGAGTGGCTAAGTGACGCCACTTAGGGTATAGAAGGGTGGCGTTATGGGCTAGCAAGGAGATCCTAGGTTCGAATCCTAGCTTAGTTTTTTTTTTAGGAGTTTAATTTTGGCCTTCTAGAAGGTTGGAAGTGGTGTGATGATGGATTATTATTTGGGGAGGGTTTCACTGCATGTTTGCTGAGGGTTGTACACACTGAGTTTTCGTAAACTCACCCCCTCTTTTATTTTTCTCAGATGATCCTCAGTAGGCGATTCGATGAATGAGGGGACTCAGTGGTGGCCAATTAGCAAGACGATTTAGACTTGTTTATATATATAGATCTGGAATTTTAAGATATTTTATTTCGAATTGTAATAAGGCCTATCCTCTATATCTTATATCATTGTTATTGCTACGCTTTGAATTTTTGCAACGGAACCTGAATTTATTTCTTTTAAACATATTTCAAGTTTTTGAAAATAGTTATTTTAAAATCAAGCTTTCGCAATTAAATGGTATTTTTATGAGGTAATAAAGAAAAGTCTTTTTTTGAATACACCTTATTCCGAATTTATTTACAAATTGAATTTTACTTAATTTTCTTTAGGAGGGTTTTCAATGAAAACAAGGTTTTCGCAAAAATACTTCAATGTGACATGCTGGATTCGGGTTTAACTTCTAGGCCGGATTTGGGGTGTTACAAGCTTGAATTAATAATATGATGGTCGTAAAATTGAATGAAATAAATAGTGGTGAAGAAAAAAAAATATAGGTTTTCATTGGCTAACAAATTTTGACTTAGTAAAAGGGAGCAGGGAACAAAATTTAACCTAAATTTTTTAAGTGAATATGTGTCGTTAGTGTTTTAACAAAGATGTTTCTCTTCACAATTTGTTTATCTTATTCCATCGAGCAAATGAGTTCTTCTTTCTCTCAAAATTGTTCGTTTCATTTCCATTTGGAGTGTTTTTAAGCTTCCTCTAGTTTTAAGTTTCTTTCCCTGTTGTGTTTGGGTTCCATACCCTCTGTTATTTTTGGATTTCATAAATAACACTTTAATTTTGAGTTTCATTTCATGTTGCTTAAGCTTCATCTCCTCTACATATTTTATCTCTGCAACTTAGATTATATAACCATGATTTTGCAACTTAGATTTTGTAGCCTAAATTTTACTGGCCCAATTATGTAGGCCTTATATCAATTTCAAGTTTAGACATTTTCTCTCTTGTTTTCTACTATATTATTTTCAATTACGTTTCTACCATGTTTGTTACTCAACAATATTGCTTTAGAGTTTTACTCATCCTGTGTTATTTCTAGGTTTTACTTCTCTCATGTTGTTTGTGGCTTGGTTTTTATAAACCTATGACTTTATTACATTTTTTTATGTGTAACTTTAATGTTGTTTGTAGTTTCATCACTATAGAGCTCCAACTCTCATGTTTTTTTTTTTTTTGTAATTCCCATTCTATTTGCGGGTTTTATTTATGTGAAACTCTGACTCTCTTCCATGTTGTTTTTTTATGCAACTACAGCTCTCTTTCATGTTGTTTTTTTATGCAACTTCTACTCTCTCTCATGTTGTTTTATGTGTTATGGGTTTTACTCTTACGACCTATGTATCCCTTACTTTGTAGTCCTTACTCTATAACCTCTACAACTTAGCTTTATAGATATGTTATGTAGCTCCTATTAGCTTCTTGTAACTTTGGCTTCTTCTTTTTTTGTACACATGGTATGTTGGTTCCTTGCAAATCTCGGTTTGCAATTTCGCCTATGAATTTCATATATCTTGCTCTGTAGCCTATATAATTATGTCTTGTAAGCTATGTTTTTTGCCAGCTTATGCAGCCCTGTCCTGCATCCTATGATTTCTGTAGATACTACTCTATAGGCTATGCAACTTTGTCTTGCAACTTTTACTTTGACAACTTATTACAGCTTTAGCTAAACTTTAATTGTTCTCCATTTCATTTGTAAGTGTCATATGTTGAGTGCACATATGCTATGTTGGTTTTTTTCAACTTTCTGAAACTTCTTGTATATCTGGCTTGAGTTTTGAGTTTTCTTACAACTTTGATTGAACCTTTTTTTTATTCCCTTGTATGTTATATTTGTTTCTTGCTACATTTGATCTCCCATAATTCGTTGTGGCAAGTTAGGCCCTTTAGGTTAGTAAATTGAGTAATTATGAGTGTTTTATGACCTTTTAGGTTAATTTGAGCCTAAGGGAGGATTAACTTGTTTGTTAAGTGTGCAGGACGTCGATTTAGGCCAAAGAGTCAGTGGACTGCTCTCTATGTTGCAACACGCTGCTTGGATGTCACAACACGACTTCCATAATACCTAATGAGCATATTACTGTCTATGTCACAACACACATCAGAGGAAGTCGTGGCACAACCCTAAACATACATTAAAGAAGTATATTGTCGTCAGTGTCATGAAACAGGCTTGAGGGTGTTGCGACACAACTATGACGAGGCCACTAAAGTCAACAATAGTGTTTTAGTTCGCACAACCCAATTAATGATGTTTAGTCACTTGTATTAGGTCTAAATGAGTCATCTAACATGACTCCTATAAAGAAGACTACTCAGAACTCAATAGGGGATGACTTTTTATTTTTCATTTTTGTTTCCAGTTCTTAAATTAGTGTTTTTCCTTTGACAATTTCGCTTTCAATATTTTTTAGCTATTGTTTGGTTGTTCATTTTATTAATTCGGAATGTGAATCGCTTAATTGTTGCTATGGATTTCCAATTTCAGACTTCATCAATATTCAGAATCTCCTTTCTTTTCTCTCTATTTTGTCTTGTGATATTTTATTAATGTTTCAATTCAATTTTAAGATTATGTAAATTAGATTCGTGAGTAACTAAAATCCGTGGGAGAGTAACGAGAAGATGTGGGAGTATTTAAAAATTGTTTGGGGTTTCTTGTCGGATCAATTGGTTCGGGTTGAGAGAGATTAAACCCTAGGCCAGACAGCCCTAAAAAGTCATTTAGGTAGATGAGGTTGAGAGAATAGTCTACCGAGCACCATTTAGCCTGTTCTGGTCTGAACTGTTAGGTCGAGAGATAAGTACTTCTTGTCGACTAGTTGTGGTAGTTAGAAGCAAAGAAGTAATAACTATTGGAAAAATCTTGATTTGAAAACGGTTTTCTTGCATAGTAGAAAATTAAAATTTTAAAAATCGACCTAGTTTGTGATATTTATAGCAATAAACCTTAACTGAATTTGTACCTGTGTTTTCAGCTTAGCGGGCGTTCGTTGTTCCCGACTTTCAACCAAATGATCTTTTTGCTATTCTTGTACCACAAATTGCTTTGAGTGTGGGCTCGAACCAATTGAACCAAAACACAGAACTAGAAAATGTTTTCTCTCCTTTTGGGGTGAAAATATAAATTCTCTATTCTTAATAAAAAATGATAGAATTATTATTCCAGAAAAATATAAGTAATAGTTGAGAATAAATTCTCTATATTTTTCATCAGAATAACACTTTCTCAAAGTTGTGTTGATAACTTTACCAGCGCCATCTCTATATAGGAAGAGAGGGTAGAACCTTTGTTGAGTTGTAGTGGTTTATTTCAAATAGAAAAACAACATCCTACTTAGAGTAAGATTAGGGTGGATGACACATCCTAGTATTCCTACTAGGGTTGCAGACTCCTTTATGTCGATTAAGGGTTTTAGGGCCTCTCCCACATCGAGTCCAATTACGAGTACTTCCTAGGTCTTTTTTATCCAGTACTCTGTAATGTGATCCAATTCGATTCAATTTTTCTATTTCCCAAAATAAACTTTAATATTTATATATAAAAAAATTTTCATCCCTATTTTACCTCTAGTAAAATTTTGATGATTTTACCCCTGGTAAAATTTTAACTATTTTGCCCTTAGTACAATTATGAGAAAATATGTTCAATATTTGACGACTCAACATGTTCACTATAATCAAATGGTTTATTTTAACTTTTGAGCTTAAAAACAATCCAAAAACATAAACTTATTCTTCCGATCATTTTTTAAGTAATCCATATAAGATTACAAATAGATCATTTCCATTTTCATTTCCATTTTTGGAAACCTAAATTCATATCAAATGATTCCATTTCTCCATTTCGGGGAAAACCATAATCATTCCTGAATGTTTTTTCATTTCTCTTTTCCTATTCATTCCATTCATTTCTATTCAAATACGCAATTCATTTATGGTTTCAATGAGCTAGTGGAAGGACCGATTAGACATATGTAGTTGAGGCTCAAATGATTTTTAATTAAGTTTCGGCTTTTTGCCTATTAATTATAAACTTAGTTAGTCAAGAAGGCATTCCACTATAGTATTGTGACTGAGCTCTCCCCAACGACGCACCATTACGAAAACAACTACTCACTATGGTACCCTCATAGGATCTTATTTTACCTTATGGTAACTGTTACATCTTCCTTCATGAAAATTCAATCACTATCAAATTATCATCAAGTCGTCCATCACAAAGACGGACGACCCGTGGCCACGTTTACTTTTTATCAACCATGTAATGCCAATGAGAGGATATCATTTACCTACGTTTTGGGCTATGAATTCCATTATTATGAATGACACTACATACTACAGAAGTCGAACACCTAATGCACCAGCTTTCGGTTCCTTATTTATTTGAACTCAAGCTTTTACTTACATCAAAGTGTACGAGTCACGCAAACATAGTCCACCATCTACTCATGATTTAGGTATGTCACACTATGAATTTCACAAGTTAATAAATCCATAAGCGGATTCAAGATCTATTTTGCTTGAGTCTTGTCCAATGTACTATTAGTCCAGTCAGCCACATCTATGTCTCAATCTTTTGGAAGTCATCCGTTCCAATACCCAAGATAAGATATCTCCCCAATTGGACTTGATAAATGACATATTAATCTTTTAATTGGTTTGCTTATTTCCTATTAGACAAAGGGCATGTTTAGGTTTGTCTACAAATACAAGCTATCTTTTCGTACTATGACTCGACCACATAATACCACTTAGTATTAGTTAAACATTTAGACAACCAATAAGCAATATTTGCTTCCGTTTTACTTTGCGTACAAAAACCATGTGAGGAAAATTATACAAAGTATAGTAATGTAATCAATGAATTCTTTTATTAATCAACCTGTTCAAAAAAATTACAAGTTTTCAAATGAATACACTATACTTAGAATACCAGATCCAACAATAACTTGGTTTTCTACTAGCTGATTGAATAGAACCTTAAGTTAAAAGTTAGCTACAAATATTGAAGCGAGGTTGTCTTCAGTTTTTATCCTTGAGAAATTTACAATAACTTATTTTCGTTATTTAATGTTCTTTACATGTTTTACTTTCATTCACCTATTCATATGATTTATTATAATATAGTTTTAATTCACTATTGCTTAGACTTGTTATCATAAGGATTAATCACTAGTTTAATCAAGCCTCTTTTGGGTACGATTCTCGGAGTAATTCCATGTTCTGTTATAACTTCTATATTACAGCTTGACCTGTATACTTACGGACACTGCCTAATTCCATATATTTCGTAATAGTATTTTTTTACTCTCTATAGCATCCCTTACCCGAGTCTAATGCCGGGACAGGGTACGAGGTATTACCAGACTTAAACATAACCAATTATACAAAACCGGGCCATAAAAATTCATTCAATCTAAAAACCATTTATACACATGCATACAGTCCCTTATACGGACCTACGAGGCACAAAATATACATCGGGAGTGGTTCGGGACTAAACCAAAAACTTTGGAATCATTAGAACATTTTTATGTTTAGAGAGTCACATGCCCGTGTGGGTAGGCCATATGGTCACACACGCCCGTGTCCTCAACCTTGTAGCTTTCTATTTATAATGTCATCAGCCAAATGAAACCATACGGCCAAGCCACACGCCCGTGTGCTAAGCTTTGTGACGAATTAAATTCTTGCAAAATAGGTGCAGACTCCACATGCCCTAGGTACATGCATGTGTTCCAGGCCGTGCCATCCACACGGCCAAGACACACACCTGAGTTTGTATTACTATAATTCAAATTACTTTTTCTTAAATTCTTATATAAATTTTATACTTAATAAATGAGTATAAGGTAAGTATTAATATTTGAGTTAAATAGGAATTGGATTGAATGGTGAATGTGTATGTATAATTGAATTGTATATTGATTTGAATGTGAAATTGAAATTGAATAGTGATCTTAAATTTGGTATGAAAGTGAAAATTCAATTGAGAATTGGAATACCCTATTAACTAGTCGGGCTAAGTCGGATATAGTTGGCATGCCATAGGATTTGGAAGAGTACGGGATTTAAAGGCTTTGTCAATCAAGCACTTTATGTGTCGTATTTCAGGCACCTCGTGTGTCGTATCAGGCACCTTGGGTACGATAACTCGGTCTTGCCGCTAAACTATACTACTGTTCGATAGGTGCGCTTACCTTTAAAATCGTGATATTAGTTAGTTTTTGGTATGATCAGTTTTTATAAATTTTATTACTTAATATCGCGAGCATATCAGAAATCTATTTTTAGTCTTTACACTCTCTTTGAAATCCCTGAACTTTTCTAACTTTCATTCCTTGCATTATCTTCAACTTCCTATTAAGAATTAATTCTGATTGATTTATGATTTGTATTGATATGTGAGAATTAAGACATAGGTGCTTGTACTTTGAATATTCAAACTTTAAAACCTTAAGGAATCAAGCATGATAAGTTGAAATTTTTGAGAACTCCAAATTTTTGCATAAGTTCTTTTCCCTAATTCTAAGTGTTATCTTGAGATTTGAAATTCACAGGATTGACATCAAAAGCCATAATTCTGGTGGGATTTTGAGCCTTTTTTAGCATACATTCTTTCGTGCTCACTTTTATTATTGCTTTGAGTGAGTCAACACTGATTTGTTATTCTAGAACTTGCTTTGATTATATATGTCAAGACCACATCATTAATTTGATATATCGAGATGATAAAGGCACTTAGCCTACCTCCATAAATTAACCCCTAGTGAACCCCATTGAGCCTAACAACTTTTTCTTTGACTTACCTTTAGTATTAACTTATAACCCATTTTTGTTGAAGTCCATTCAATTACTTTGATCCCTATTTTTGTCAAGATCTGAGTTGAAATTTTCATCTAGCTTTATTCTCTTTTCCAGATTGTAAAGTTTTATTCAATTTATTGAATTGTTCATAAAAAAATTTATGTACTAATTCAGTTGTAATCTGTAATAGTTCAAATAGTTTTTGCATATTTCTATTTTAAGGCTACCAAGGCAGAAATGATGTTATTACAAGAATTGGCTCAAGAAATATGATCCAGTGATAGAGATTTTTCTAGCTAGATAATTTTTCAGTTCAATCTCGATTCTAACCCTCTTTTGTAGCCTGTGACAACACCCCTAACCAAGCCCCATTACAACCATTGAAAGACCTTTTGATCGATGTATCATATCAATCTACAGTGGTGGAGATATGATTTTCTAGCAAGCCTATGGTAATAACTTTTCAGGTTGACTAGAGAGTGCTTAATTTTTGAACCCTAAACACTTCGAGTGGATAGAGTGAATCCTTAGTGAGGATGTCAACTTTTGTTAATTAAGATGGAGAGGTAACTACTTAGGCACTAGGAAGAAGCTTATGTTTCAATGATAAAATTCTCAACTTAGAGTGATTAAATCTTTAACATTCTTCTGATTGAATTTTTATTGTATAATTACCTGTGGATTAGTTTGAAACATTATTGATAAAGATTATAAGTTGAGAGGAATGATTCTTGATTAGGGATTGAGATTTTGCTTGAGGACAAGCAAAGGCTTAAGTGTGGGGGTTTTTGATAAACGCTAAATTATACATATTTTTACCTCATGTTTAGCCTATATTTTGGATGAATTATTATCGATTTAGTGAGAATTGGTGCACTTAATCTTTCTTTTTCATATCTTACACTCAGGAGAGCATAGGGAGGAGAAAAGAACGGAAAATGGACCACAAACGGAGAAAATGGGCCAAAATGTGTAATCGACACGGCCCAAGAAGTCACCACACGGCCGTGGCACACGGCCGTGCCATACGAAGACCACATGGTCCAGCCCCCGACAAGCACGGCCAGGCCACACGGCCGTGCCACCTCAACAGTCCCGAACACGGCCTCTTGTCGAAACCACATGGGGGTGGCACACGGGCGTGTTCTAGTCTTGAGGAAGAGGAATTTCACTCGGATTTGGATGCTTAGAGGTTAAGAAAGGCTCCCCAAAGCTCTATATAGAGACCCTAGGAGGCAACTCTAAGAATATACTATTTTCTCTTAAGAAAGAGCGCCACAATTCTGCCAACACAAGGAGTGAAAGTAAGGGATTACTCCAAGGGAAGCTGATTGATTCATCCCAGAAGCCAGAATTCTACATCAAGGCAGAGGATCTCCCTAAATTCCTTCAGGGGTTTTTGGATTCTTTATGTTTTGTTATCTTTCTTCTTCTGAGATGTTTTCTTTCTTTATTATGAACTAAACCCCTCAAATACTTGAGGGGGATGAAACCTAAGACAGATCTTGTTATTATTTATTCTTGAATTATTTGATAAATACTTGAATTGTTCTTAATTATGTGTTCTTCATTCTTGATTTAATAATCCTAGGTATTACTTCAAGAACTTGATGTCCTTAGGCAGAGGAGCAAAAGTCCCTGTTTTAAGAGTAGATCTACCATAATTAAGCGGAGTTGCATGCAACCCTAGACATAGGGTGACATAAATCTGCCGGATTGGGGTCAAACCTAATAGGGGGATCCATAGATCGAATTAATGCAACGAAGGGTGTTAATTAATAAATAAACTTTAGTTAACAGCCTAGGCTTAGTTGTTCTTATCCTCAAAAGAGGTATTAACATAAGTTAGGGATCTCTACGGATCAAGTCAAGTAAAGAAATCATCTAGTTCAAGAAGTTAATAACAAGTGAAGCCTAGGTGGATTCTCCCTTAAGTATTGCTCATATCAAGCAGCTTTTCCCTAAAGTTTTCCCAAATTTACTTTTTGCGCACTTTTAGTTAGTTTTAGAATTAGTTTCAACCAATCTTCTTTTATTTTTAGGCTAGATAATAGAAAGGAAATAAGTATTAGTACTTTTGGTTCCCTTGGGTACGATAACTCGGTCTTGCCACTAAACTATACTACTGTTCAATAGGTGCACTTGCCTTTAAAATTGTGATATTAGTTAGTTTTGGTGGGATCAGTTTTTATAAATTTTATTACTTAATATCGCGAGCATATCAACGGTCCCGACTCCAGCACAAAAATTTTGGTGATGTTTTCTTCCTTAAATAAAAGTGGCATGTACATAGGTGTTGTAATTGTAATGCCCCAATTTTTTTAATTCTGGCTTTTGTAAATTTATAACACAATTGTGTGTCTTCTTCAGTGGTTAAGTGTTTTGGGAGTGTGTGAGAAGTCTTGAGCTCAAGCCTTGACTTGGGCAAAATTTTTGTTTTTATCTGAATAAAGCCCTAACTCTAGTCAGTAGGCTTTTAATTCATTTTTGGTGAATAAGTAACAGAATGGGCCTGCTAGTTTGGTGATTAAGTGGAGCGTGGATAAGTTAGAGGTCATGGGTTCGAGACTTTGTGAACGCAAGGGAATTAATTCTTTTTACTTCTGGGCTTGTTGGCATATGGAGGAGTTTGAGGGGAGGTAAACTGCTGATTGTGGAGTGGTTGAGGGAGAAAATTAACGGAAGTGGGATAAGGAGTTATCAGAATAAGGATTTTATTGTTTTGTTTTTCTCTCTCTGTTTTCTTTTCTTCTAAAGTCTCTGTCGTTTCCTCCTTCTCCCCTACCTTTGTTGTCGAATTTTAGTTCCCCTTTAACTTTCCCCTCCGTTTTCTCTTTTTCATCTATTTCTTTGGGGCAACGTCATGTCTTTCACATGCAGTAAGCCTTATTTTGGTAAATCGTCAATTTTATTCTAAATAAGTGATTAAAAAGGTTTCGTTTGGTGATTTGGGGCTTATCGAAGGGCTGGTTATCACTCATCGATGTTCTAAGGGCGTGAAATTTTTACTATTCAATAGAAGGTAATAGCTTATCACTCGAAAGATGATTACCTTGTTTTGGGTTAGATGAATTCAATTGTTAAGCTATTAATCGAGTGTATATTTGTCAATATTTAGGTTTTGGAGTGCTCGAGGTTGTCTTAGCATCATTTCGATACAAGGTGTGTACTCGATTGCATAGAAAATGAGATTCGGCAAAAGCCAAAAAAGTGGACTGTCGACACCACACGGGCGTGTGGTATCCCGTGTGGTAGGTCGTGTGACTGGACAAGGCTGTGTGATCGACGGGCCAGGCTGTGTACGCACGACATGGGCACATGACACAACCGTGTGTGACACATGGGCCAGGCCGTATGATCCACACGGCCAAGGTCCATACAGACGTGTGGGCCGACATGGGCAGACCAATACTGGTGTGTAAGCCCATTATCATTGATTTATTGCTAAGGTTGTACGGGTCGCCCGAGTCGACTGTGAACCTACTTTAGGGTCGGTAAGATTACTTAGACCCCTGATTGAATGAAATGATTGTATGACTGATATCTGTTATTGAGCATTAATAAACGATAAATTATACATATTATTACCTCATGTTTAGCCTAATTTCTAGATGAATCATTATTAATTTTGTGAGAATTGGTGCTCTTAACCCTTCTATTTCATGTTATATACTCAGGAGAGCATAGGGAAGAGAAAAGAACGAAAAATGGACCAAAAACAAAGAAAATGGGTCAAAGTGTGAAAACGACACGGCCCAAGAAGTCACCACACGGCCGTGCCACACAAGGTCCAATACGGCCTATCCCCGACAAGTACGGCCAGGCTACTTGGTCGTGCCACCCCAATAGGCCCGAACACGGCCCTTATCAAAACCACATGGGCGTGGCACACGGGCATGTCCCTGTTGTGAGGAAGTGCAATTTCACTCGGATTTGGATGCTTAGAGGCTAAGAAAGGCATCCCAAAGCTCTATATAAAGACCCTAGGAGGCAACTCTAAAGGGGTACTCTTTTCTCCAAAGAAGGAGCGCCATATTTCTGCCAACACAATGAGTGAAAGCAAGGAATTACTCCAAGAGAAGCCGATTGATTCATCTCAGAAGCCAGAATTCTACATCAAGACAAAGGATCTCCCTAAATTCCTTCAAGGATTTTTGGGTTCTTTATGTTTTGTTATCTTATTTCTTCTGAGATGTTTTCTTTATTAATTATGAGCTAAACCTCTCAAATACTTGAGGGGGATGAAACCTAAGACAGATCTTGTTATTATTTATTCTTGAATTATATGACAAATACTTAAATTGTTCTTAATTATGTGTTCTTTATTCTTGATTTAATAATCCTAGGTATTACTTCAAGAAACTGATGTGGTAAGGCAGAGGAGCAAAAGTCCCTGTTTTAAGAGTAGATCTACCATAATTAAGCGGAGTTGCATGCAACCCTAGACATACGGCGACATAAATCTGCCGGATTAGGGTCAAACCTAATAGGGGGATCCATAGATCGAACTAATGCAACCTAGGGGTGTTAATTAATAAAGAAACTTTAGTTAACCACCTAGGATTAGTTGTTCTTACCTTAGACGGAGGTATTAACATAGGTTAGGGATCACTACGGAACAAGTCAAGTGAAGAAATCGTCTAGTTTAAGAAGCCAATAACAATAAAGTCTAGGTGGATTCTCCCTTGAGTATTGCTCATATCAATCAGCTTTTCCCGAAAGTTTTCCCCAATTTACTTTTTGTGCACTTTTAGTTAGTTTTAGAATTAGTTTCAAACAACCTTCTTTTATTTTTAGGCTAGATAATAGAAAGGAAGTAAGTATTATTACTTTTGGTTCCCTCAGGTACGATAACTCGGTCTTACCGCTAAACTATACTACTGTTCAATAGGTGCGCTTGCCTTTAAAATCGTGATATTAGTTAGTTGTTGGTGTGATCAGTTTTTATAAATTTTATTACTTAATATCGCGAGTATCAAGTTTTTGGCGTCGTTGCTGGGGAATTAAAATATTAAGAAAACTCGATTTCTATTACTTTAGCCTTTACTATATATATTTATTTTTAGTTTTTATTTATTTTTATTATTTTTCTTTCATTTTATTCTATTTTAATTTTCTTTGCTTTTCCCCTCCAGGTATTTCTAGTTTATGACTAGAAACAACCCAGCAGGACTATTACTTTTTGACGAAAATTTAGAAGCGACAGTTCGCAGAACTCGCAGAGAGATCAGACGAAGCCTACATTATCCAGAACAAGATCAAGAATAAGGGCCAGAACCTACAGAAGAGATGGAAGCAAACCAAAACATTCCACCACCTCCCGCAATAGCTGCGCAACCAGCGAATCAAGATGAAGCTCATCGTACTATGTATGATTATGCTAAACCTAGTTTGGTTGGTACTCAAACTAGCATTATTAGACCTACTATTGCTGCCAATAATTTTGAAGTAAAACCTAACACTATTCAGATGATACAGCAATTAGTGCAGTTTGATGGTTTACAGGATGAAGATCCAAATTCACACATAGCCAATTTTTTGAAACTTTGTGATGCCTTTAAAATTAATGGCATTTCTGATGATGCTATTCGTCTACGGCTACTTTCATTCTCTTTGAGAAATAAAGCTAAACAGTGGTTAAACTCTTTACCACGAGGCTCAATCACTACATGGGAACAGATGACAGAAAAATTTTTACTTAAATATTTTCCTCCATCTAAAACAGTTAAATTACGAAACGCTATCTCTTCTTTTGTGCAGACGGATTTAGAAACACTTTACGATGCCTGGGAAAGATACAAAGATCTTTTGAGAAAGTACCCTCATCATGGATTACCTTTGTGGCCACAAGTTCAAACCTTTCAAAAAGGTTTGAATCCTTCGACAAGGCAAATGATCGATGCAGCCGCAGGATGAACAATCAATAATAGAACACCCAAAGTAGCTTATGAATTTATTGAAGAGATGTCACTGAATAACTATCGGTGGCAAGTCATGAGGACAAAACCGACAAAAGCTGCAGGAGTTTATAATATTGATGCTGTCACTATGCTTACTAACAAAGTAGAACTTTTAAATAAAAAGTTTGATCATTTTGTTGGTTCTACGCAGGCACAACCAGTGATCCAGTGCGACGCAACCCCAGGAAATATGTTCAATCTGGACTATTCATCTTATGGACACAGCATAGAAACTGAGCAAGCCAACTATATAGGTAACAATTTTAGACCTTAAAATAACCCTTATAGTAATACTTACAATGCAGGTTGGAGAAATCACCCTAATTTTTCATGGGAAGGACAAGGAAATCAAAGACAACAGCCTCCGAGATTTCAGCAGCCACCACCACAATAAGAGAAAAAGTCGAATCTTAAAGAGATGTTCACCAAATTTATGGCCGTATCAGAAACCCGTTTCCAAAACACTGAAACGACACTAAAAAACCAGCAAGCGTCAATTCAATGGCTTGAAAATCAAATCGATCAACTTGCAAAATTAATTTCAGAGAGACCACAAGGTGGACTACCAAGTAATACTGAGTCAAATCCCAGAGAACATGTCAAAGCAATTACTCTAAGAGATGGGAAAGTACTAGCTGATCCAGAAAAGAAGTCTGTTCCAGAATCTTCAGGAGACAAGGCAGAGCAATCCAAGGAAAACACTCCACCAACACTCAAGGAATACAAACCGCCTATTCCATACCCGGCAAAGTTGAAGAATGATTATACAGTCGCCCAATTCAGTAAATTTCTTGAACTTTTTAAACAATTACACATTAACTTACCTTTTGTTAAAGCAATTTTGCAGATGTCAAAGTACGCGAAGTTCCTTAAAGAACTTCTAACAAATAAAAGGAAGTTGGAAGAATTAGCCACAATGGAACTCAACGAAGAATGCTCAGCTATTCTCCAAAATAAACTACCGGCAAAACTGAAAGATCCAGGAAGTTTTACTATTCCTTGTTTAATTGGTAGTTTACTTATTGATAAAGCCTTAGCTGATTTAGGTGCTAGCATTAATCTCATGCCTTACAAAATGTTCAAGCAACTAGGTCTAGGGGAACCAAAGCCCACTAGGATGAGTATTCAACTAGCAGATAGATCTGTTAAATATCCTAGGGGAATCATCGAAGATGTGCTAGTAAAGGTAGATAAATTTTTATTCCCTATTGATTTTGTTGTGCTTGATATGGATGAGGATATTAAGGTGCCTTTAATTTTAGGACGTCTATTCTTAGCCACTGCTAGAGCTGTTATTGATGTAGGGGATGGTAAATTAGTACTTAGAGTTGGTGAGGAGGAAGTCGTTTTTAAAATCTATGATGCTATGAAATTTTCTAAAGAACAAGATGATTCTTGTTATTTTGTTGATATTATTAATTATGTTGTTCAAGATAATTTTCAGGAACTTTCTCTCGCAGACACGTTGGAACTGTGTCTTGTTCAAGGTGGGGGGGAAGATGAAGTCACCACTGAAATTGAGGAAGTAAGAAAGGAATTAGATTCTAATGAAATCATCATGAGACACATAAGTTATGAAAGTATAAAGATGAATGATGAGTTAAGACAGAAACCTTCCATTTATAAACCCCCTAAATTAGAGTTAAAGCAACTGCCAGATCATTTAGAATATGCCTTTTTAGGGAAAGATTCAACTTTACCAGTTATTATTGTATCAAATTTAAGCATTGTAGAAAAAGAAGAATTACTTCACGTGATAAGGAAGCACAAGCAGGCTATAGCTTGGAAAATTTCAGATATTAAGGGAATTAATCCTTCTTTTTGCACCCACAAAATTTTAATGGAAGATGAATATAAACCATCGATGCAAGCTCAGAGACGATTGAATCCCAACATAAAGGAAGTCGTAAAAGCTGAGGTAATTAAACTTCTAGATGCAGGCATTATTTATCCTATTTCTGACAGTTCTTGGGTAAGTCCTGTGCAGGTTGTTCCTAAAAAGAGAGGTTTGACCGTGGTGTCTAATGACAAAAAAGAGTCAATACCTACAAGAACAGTCACTAGATGGAGAGTTTGCATTGATTATAGAAAGGTGAATGACGCCACTCGAAAAGATCATTTTCCCTTACCTTTTATTAATCAGATGTTGGAATGATTATCAGGTCACATGTATTATTATTTCTTAGATGGCCTCTCTGGTTGCTTCCAAATCCCGATAGCTCCAGAAGATCAGGAGAAAATGACATTCACATGTCCATATGGTATGTTTGCTTATCGTAGAATACCTTTTGGTTTATATAACGCTCCTGCTACTTTTCAGCGATGCATGCTAGCCATCTTCAATGAGTTCGTGGAAGACATCATGGAGGTATTTATGGATGATTTTTCAGTTTTCGGTAATTCTTTCCAACTTTGTCTTAATAATTTAAAACGTGTTTTGATGAGATGTGAAGAGACAAATTTAGTACTAAACTGGGAAAAATGCCACTTTATGGTTCAAGAGGGTATTGTATTAGGACATAAAATTTTTAGTAAAGGGATAGAGGTAGATAAAGCAAAAATTGAAACCATTGAAAAATTAGCTCCCCCTAATTCAGTTAAGGCTACAAGAAGCTTTTTAGGACATGCCGGTTTTGACCGCAGGTTTATTAAAGATTTTTCTAAAATAGCTAAGCCTTTAACAAAGCTGCTAGAAAAAGACGTGCTTTTCAACTTTGACTAAGAATGTTTAAACTCTTTTAACGCTCTTAAGGAAAAGTTAGTCAATGCCCCGATTATGATTTCACCTGATTGGAATCTACCTTTTGAACTAATGTGTGATGCAAGTAATTTTGCAGTAGGTGCAGTTTTGGGAAGCGAAGAGACAAGCACTTTCAACCGATCTATTATGCTAGCAGAACTTTGACAGCTGCTCAAGCAAATTATACTACCACAGAAAAATAATTGCTAGCCGTTATTTTTGCATTTGACAAATTCAAATCTTATTTGATTTTGTCAAAAGTCATTGTTTATACTGACAATCCTGCTCTTCGCTACCTTTTAACTAAAACTGATGCAAAACCTCGATTAATAAGATGGATTCTATTGTTACAGGAATTCGATTTAGAAATAAAGGACAAGAAAGGAGCTAAAAACTTGGCAGCAGATCACCTTTCAAGATTAGAAAACACACAACCTAAGTACTTCGATAAAATAAACGACTTGTTTCCTGAAGAACAACTCCTAGCCTTAGCAGATGCAGCAGTTCCTTCATTTGCTAATTTTGCAAATTATTTGTCAGCTAACATAACCCCAAAAGAGCTGACCCATCAGCAAAAGAAGCGATTCTTCGCTGATGTGAAAAACTACTTTTGGGAGGACATTTTCTTTTTCGAATTTGTGCAGATCAGGTTATTCGAAGATGCGTTACTGAAACAGAAGCATACCAGATTTTAAATCATTGCCATTCAGGACCCACAGGAGGAGATTGCAGTGGAGCTAGAACTGCTCATAAGGTACTCGAATCAGGCTTTTACTGGCCTACACTTTTCAGGGATGCCAACAGGTATGTGACCTCTTGTGATAAATGCCAGAGAACAAGTAATATTTCTCAACATAATGAAATGCCTCAGAGCTATAAACTTTCATGTGAAATATTTGATGTATGGGGTATTGATTTCATGGGTCCATTCCCTACTTCACTCGGGAATAAGTACATCCTAGTAGCGGTAGATTATATGTCAAAATGGGTGGAAGCCCAAGCCTTACCTACTAATGATGCTAGAATGGTAGTACGATTTTTGAAGACGCTTTTCTCACGATTTGGAACATCTAGGATAATTATCAGTGATAGGGGCAGCCATTTTTGCAATGCCCAAGTTAAAAAAATTTTAAAAAGGTATGGGGTACACCATAGAACAGCTACCCCTTATCATCTACAAACCAGTGGCCAAGTCGAAGTAACAAATAGGGAACTAAAACGCATCTTAGAGAAAACAATAGAAACAAATAGAAAAGATTGGTCAAGAAAGATAGACGATGCTTTATGGGCCTATAGAACTACTTTTAAAACACCCATAGGTACATCTCCCTATAAACTTGTTTACGGAAAAAGTTGTCATTTGCCATTTGAACTTGAACATAAAGCATTTTGGGCTATCAAATTTTTAAACCTTGATTTTAAGCTTGCAGGTGAGAAAAGATTAATGCAGTTAAATAAGCTAGATGAATGGCATTGCAAAGCCTACGAGAGCTCATGACTATATAAGGAAGCCATGAAGCGACGTTATAACAAACGACTGAAACAACCTAAGCAATTTAAAACAGGTGATCTTGTCTTACTCTACAACTCAAGGCTGAGACTATTTTTTGAAAAACTCAAATCAAGGTGGTCAGGTCCATTCACTGTTCAAACTGTCTTTCCATACGGCACAATTGAGGTAACTCACCTAAACCACGGTATGTTCAAAGTAAACGGCCATAGGCTTAAACACTATAGAGGTGAGAAGTTTAAAGATAACAGGGAGGGGCTTCAGCTCCACGAAATCCCTTCATGATACATCCAGGTAGAGTCGAGCTTAGACTCTAAATAAGCACTTTTCGGGAGGCAACCCGAGCACTAGGTTAGTAAATTTTCCTTTATTTTTGATTTTAGTATTTTTATGCATCAACTAACCCTTTTAAATGCAGAAATTTGGGACCACACGGCCATGCCTACGGGCGTGTCCAAGGCCGTGTGAACACTTAAAGCAGAGACACGGTCGTGCACCCAGGCCGTGTGTAAACAGAGTACAAATTTTCCAAAAACACGGGCTACCGATAAATCGCCACGGCCGTGCGACATGGCTGTGGCAACCTTTCAAGTTAGACACGGGCTTGCACAAATCCACATGCCCGTGTCCCCAGACCGTGGCCAACACTGTCAATTTAGACACGGCCGTGTGACGACCTACACGACTGTGTGATTAACGAAGAACCGATCGCAAACGGCCGTGTGATCACTCACACAAATGTGTGAAAAGCGAACATGATCACAAACGGCCGTGCGAGATGGCAACACGGGCGTGTACTTCGAACCAGGCACGCCAAAACCACTGAATTTCGAATCACACGGGTAAAACCCGAGTCACACGGGCGTGTTCCATGCTCGTGTGACCCAAAAACTATAAATAAGAGGTCACTATTCACTTTCTCCTTCACTCAAACCCTAAATCCTCTCACCCAAACTCTCTTCCAACCACCGTAAACGCCGCCTCCAACCCTCAAAAAACCACCACGCTCGTATAGGACTATCCCACGCCCGTGCAAAGTGCCCCACGACCGTTTAGAACCTCCCCCACGATCGTGCACATCTCCTATTTGGTACTATTTTCCTCATTTTTCTCTTTAATTTTTACTAATCTATTTTATTTATTTTTATCATGATTATATTTAGATTTAGAATTAATTCAAGCATGGAATTAGTTACACTAGGATGAATAATCTAGAATAGTATAGAACATTTCATAATTACATGCCACTTAAAATCACATTTGATTGCCATTTATCTCATGCATTTAGTATAAATACATAATTATGTTGCCTATTTTTAATATCACATTAGGATGAATAATCTATATTATTTAGGTTAGTCCTCATTTTATGTTTTTAGGAACATCGTTATTTTAATCTTCCTTGTATTTCATTTATAGTCATTTTAATTTTAATTTTAGGACTAATGCTTGTTATTTTATTTTTAGGCATCATGTCATCATCGCGCGGTAAAAAAGCTGTCGTCCCACTTCAAAGAAACGCAAGGGACCCGGTGGTTCTTCCTCGCGACCCATTACTGAAAACCGCCATCCTTTCCTTCATTTTTCGCAAGCTTCCCAGGAGGAGTGATATGAAATACTTCGAGCTCGCACTATAACCACTGGCTGATGCATAGATTGGGCCGCCCTCGAGTAAATACACCTAGTAGATGAGGTCAGGGCCCTATTGATGACTGATCCATGGGAGCAGTTTTTCCAGATTATGGAGCCTACATACTTGAACTCACTCTCGAGTTCTGCTCCACATTCCATCTTCAGACCGTGATGAGCAGATACGATGATCCAGGAACAGTCCAGTTCCGTTTGGGAGGTCTCGTGCGACAGGTTAGTGTCCCAGAATTCGGCATAACTCTCGGTCTCTATACCGAGCAATTTATGGAAGAGGAGGACCTCTCCATGCTTCACCACCACGTTCATTTAGCACCATCTAGGTGTTGGGAGGCCTTAGTCCCTGCGTCATCAACATATGACCCTAGTTGCTCTAAAGCGACCAAACTTATCCCGGCCTTGAGGTATCTACATTCTCTTCTTGCACACACACTAACCGACAGGGGAGAGAGCACAGGGGTCGTCCGTACCCACGAAGCCTACTTCTTATGGTGTATGGCGAACGCACATGTCATCGACTTAGCTTACTTCATCGCCCATGCAATCCAGCATCAGATAGAGAGGCACCGCAAGGGCGCAGTTTCTATGGGCCCATACATTACGAGATTATGCCGCTATTTTGGCTTATTCAACACTGCAGCCCAGACATCCTCATATACTTTGGTGGGCCAGATGTCCCCATAGGACAATCAGACCATGCTTCACATGAGGATGATCGAGCAGAGGCCGGGAGGCAGCCCCTTCCAGTATCACCTAATTCAGGAGGGCGAGGATCCTGAGGACATTCCTGATAATGTCCCACCATAGGAGGAGAATGCACCAGCCGAGCCGCCACCCCCTCGTCGCCCATCTCATGCAGCAGCTTCATACGCTGACATATCTGAGCTCCTATCATGATTTGAGCAGCAATACTTCCAGTGCTTCGACCACATCAACGCCATACTACAGTAGATATGCCAGCACCTTCACATCACTTCCCCATCGCCACCGCGTGATCCACCTGAGGATTAGAGATTTCTATTCCTCCTAACTTTATTTTTATCTTAACTTTTATTTTAACACTGATCCCTATTTTTACCTTTTCCTTTCTTCTAACTTTATTTTCCTCTTTTATTTTTTATTTTTAGTTTATTTTATCTTTTTCATTATTTGAATATTGGTATTTTTAGAACTTAGTCTATTATTTTTCTATTATTTCTTTTTTATTTTTTATATTGACTAATGCCTAACGAGTAATCTCTATTAATCCAAATTTCCCACGACTAATAAATACTTTCACAATTTCAAAGGAGCCTTACAGCTTATATCTATGTGGAAATGAGAACACCCTGCCACAACTGCCAACTCTTCCAATTCCAATATCTGTCTCACAAATTCATCTAAAATTCAGGGAGTTTCATGCCTTTCCCTATCTTATGATCTTGTGCTTTTATTGCTACTAAAGTTATCTTTGTACATTGAGGGCAATGTACATCTTAAATGTGGGGGAAATTTATTTTCAGTCTTTACACTCTCTTTGAAATCCCTGAACTTTTTCTTACTAACATTAATTTGATATACCGAAATGATAAAGGCACCTAGGATTTAACCCACTTACTCCACAAAAGCCTAGCTCCATAAATTAACCCTTAGTAAACCCCATTGAGCCTAACAACCTTTTTTTTTGACTTACCTCTAATATTAACCTTTCACCCATTTTTTATTGAATTCCATTTAATTATTTTGAACACTATTTTTGTACAGATTTGAGTTGAAATTTTCATCTAGCTTTATTCTCTTTTCTAGATTGTAAAGTTTTATTCGATTTATTGTATTGTTCTTAAAAAAACGTATGTGCTAATTCAGTTGTAATCTGTAATAGTTCAAATAGTTTTTGCATATTTCTATTTTAAGGCTACCAAGGCAGAAATGATGTTATCATAAGAATTAGCTCGAGAAATATGATAGAGATTTTTCTAGCTAGAAAATTTTTCAGTTTAATCTCGATTCTAACCCTTTGTTGTAGCCTGTGACAACATCCCTAACCAAGCCCCATTACAACCATTGAAAGACCTTTCGATCGATGTATCACATCAATCTACAGTGGTGGAGATCTGATTTTCTAGCAAGCCTATGGTAATAACTTTTCAGGTTGACTAGAGAGTATTAAATTCTTGAACCCTAAACACCTTGAGTGGATAGAGTGAATCTTTAGTGAGGATGTCAACTCTTGTTAATTAAGATGGAGAGATAATTACTTAGGAGAAGGGAGAAAACTTATGTTTCAATGATAAAATTCTCAACTTAGAGTAATTGAATCCTTAATGTTCTTCTGATTGAATTATCATTGTATGATTACCTGTGGATTTGTTTGAAACATTATTAATAAAGATTGTAAGTTAAGAGGAATGATTCTTAATTAGGGATTGAGATTTTGCTTAAGGACAAGCAAAGGCTTAAGTGTGTGGGTATTTGATAAATGATAAATTATACATATTTTTACCTCATGTTTAGCCTAATTTCTGGATGAATTATTATTAATTTTGTGAGAATTGGTGCTCTTAACCCTTCTATTTCATGTTATATACTCAGGAGAGCATAAGGAAGAGAAAAGAATGAAAAACGGACCAAAAACGAAGAAAATTGGCCAAAGTGTGAAAATAAAATGGCCCAAGAAGTTACCACACGGCCGTGGCACACAAGGTCCAACATGGCCCAGCCCCGACAAGCACGGCCAGGCTACACGGCCGTGCCACCTCAACAGGCCCTAACACGGCCCTTATCGAAACCACACAGGCGTGGCACACGGGCGTGTCCCTGTCATGAGGAAGTGTAATTTCCCTCAGATTTGGATGCTTAGAGGCTAAGAAAGACATCCCAAAGCTCTATATAAAGACCCTAGGAGGCAACTCAAAGAGGGCACTCTTTTCTCCAAAGAAGGAGCGCCATATTTCTGCCAACACAATAAGTGAAAGCTAGGAATTACTCCAAGAGAAGCCGATTGATTCATCCCAGAAGCCAAAATTCTACATCACGACAGAGGATCTCCCTAAATTCCTTCAGGGGTTTTTGGGTTCTTTATGTTTTGTTATCTTATTTCTTCTGAGATGTTTTCTTTATTAATTATGAACTAAAACTCTCAAATACTTGAGGGGGATGAAACCTAAGACAGATCTTGTTATTATTTATTCTTGAATTATATGATAAATACTTGAATTGTTCTTAATTATGTGTTCTTCATTCTTGAATTAATAATCCTAGGTATTACTTCAAGAAACTGATGTGCTAAGGCAGATGAGCAAAAGTCCCTGTTTTAAGAGTAGATCTACCATAATTAAGTGAAGTTGCATGCAACCCTAGACATAGGGCGACATAAATCTACCGGATTAGGGTCAAACCTAATAGGGGGATCCATAGATTGAATTAATGCAACCTATGGAGTGTTAATTAATAAAGAAACTTTAGTTAACCACCTAGGATTAGTTGTTCTTATCCTCGACGGAGGTATTAACATAGGTTAGGGATCTCTACGGATCAAGTCAAGTGAAGAAATCGTCTAGTTCAAGAAGCCAATAACAAGTGAAGTCTAGGTGGATTCTCCCTTGAGTATTGCTCGTATAAATCAGCTTTTCCCGAAAGTTTTCCTCAATTTACTTTTTGTGCACTTTTAGTTAGTTTTATAATTAGTTTCAAACAACCTTCTTTTATTTTTAGGCTAGATAATAGAAAGGAAGTAAGTATTAGTACTTTTGGTTCCCTTGGGTATGATAACTCGGTCTTACCGCTAAATTATGCTACTGTTCGATAGGTGCGCTTGTCTTTAAAATCGTGATATTAGTTTGTTTTTGGTGTGATCAGTTTTTGGTTCCCTTGAGGATTGATTTGACACTGTATGTACTGTTACCATGGCATGGCATGTGATAATTGTATGTTGCATTGCATGGGGTAGGTTGATATGTTTGGAGGAAGTGTACTAGAAGGCTTTAAGCTGATATACTGGTAGCTCAATTGCAAACCACTGATGGCTTGAAGCCTAATACACTGGTAGCTCTGCTGCAACTATCTGTTTTGTGTCGTAACCGATGCTAATTGTAAGTGTAGGGATGGGTGGGTGATTTAATCCCCACAATAAGTGCAGGGTTGGACGGAGATGGTTTGTAGCGGATGGTTGGGTAGAACTTACATACTGAATTCTGAATTGATATATACTATTACTGTAATGGGCTCAAGCCCTACTGATTACTGATACTGTGATGGGCTAAAGCCCTACTGCATGGCTGCTACTATACTGATGGGCTAAGGCCCAAACTGAAACTGTCACTGATATTGATATAGGCTTAGGCCAGACTGTGTGTTTCTATTTACTGATTGTTTGACTGTTGTCTATTGGGATTACACAGTAAGTTTACATAAACTCACCCTTGTGTTTATTCTGTACATGTAATCCCCAAACATAGGCGGATCGATACAACGGAGGACTCAGCGGTGGCCACACAACCTCTTTTACACCGTTTCGTACTTATTTATGATTTTAAGTTTTATTTGGGTATTTTATGTAGTTATGGCCTCTATAGATTTTGGGTTTTAATTTGAGTTTTATACTGTTTTACTATTTTGTGATTTATATTAGCTAGAGGTAGGGAAACTCGCATTTTGAAAAGAGACATATGTTGTATCAAAATACTCATGATTACGAAAAACTTATTTAAAAGCTTTCGCAAAGAATAATGTTTTGGAAGCGAGTAACGATTTGTAAATGAATAACATTTTGAAAACGGATAACATTTTGGAAACAATTGACATGATTTCATATTAACATAAAATAATGAATACAGATAAATTGTTTTAGTATCGACACGTTTTCAAAAGTACTACCATGTGATATTGTCAGATTCAGCCATAACATCTAGGCCGGGTTTTGGGTGTTACATTTAGTGGTATCAGAGCTAGGTTGCAAAACTTGGCTGTGGATTTGGGTTTTTAAAATATGGTTTTTAATGAATTAATTTTTGATTATTGAATTTGAAAATATTTTTACTAAATGTGTGGTACACTGAGTCTCCGGTGCTGATCCTACAGGTTCTTTGAAACTATTATATGTTTTTGACTGAAGCTGCTATAGGTAGTATGTACTGAGACTACTATAGATAGATTGTATTGGAAACACTCAAAATAGTGTATACTGAGACTGCAATGAAATTGATAAACATTATGTTGTACGAAAACAAGCATTACACTTTTGATACTACTTCACATAAAATATTTGTTAATAAACATTGGAGCTGTAACTGATTCATAAAACTGTTAATACAGATAAACTAGATTAAATAATGAGCATAAGAGGTACTCGTGAACGAGGTACGAGAGGTCGTGGTAGAAGCCGTAGAGGGGCTCAAGCTGAGTCCTCTTCATTGGGTGGTATGCTAAATTTAGACACTAGCGAAACGTCAGTGTCGCCTGTTACGGATACTGAGTCTGGGTTTAGGTTTCATGATTGTGCGGCTGGGGATGATGCACTGTCCCAAGTCATGTTACGGATTCTGAAGAGGGTCGTTGGGCCCAATACTGAGTATTCCTCGTTGAGTTCCATTGTGGACAGTTCTTCCAACTTCCTTTTACTTGTGAGAAGTTCCTCTAAAAAATTTTCGTACTTTGGCATCTGCGAAATTGCTTCAACAAACAGTAAGTTGATATGTAATTTCTTTAAGAGTTTAAGAAACTTACCGAATTACTCATCTGTGCAGTCTTTCTTTAGCGCGTTTGGGTATGGGATACGAGGTTTAAATTCTTTGGTAATTTCATCTTTGTAACTTACCTCATTCTTTCCTTTACGTACCACAGGCTCCTTGTATGGCTCTGGGTTGGTTTTGGTTAACCCCTCATTATCTATCGTATTTACGGTATTAAGTTACTCTTTGGGGTTAGTCTCAGTATTGCTTGATAACCCACCTTGCGGTCTTTCAGAGATTAGCTTGGCAAGCTGGCCTATTTGAGTTTCAAGTCCTTGAATAGATGCTTGCTGGTTCCTTAGTACTGTTTCGGTATTTTGGAAACGGGTTTTTGACATGGCCATAAATTTGGTGAACATCTCTTCTAGGTTCGGCTTTTTCTCTTGTTGTGGTGGTGACTGCTGAAATCTTGGAGGAGGCGGTTGTCTTTGATTTCCTTGTCCTTCCAATTGGGGTGACTCCGCCAACCTGCATTATAAGTATTACTATAAGGGTTATTTTGAGATCTAGAATTGTTACCCATATAGTTGGTTTGCTCAGTTTCCATGCCATGTCCATAAGATGAGTAGTCTGGATTGAACATATTTCCTGGAGTTGCGTCGCACTGCATCACTGGTTGTGCCTACGTGGAACCAACAAAGTTATCAAACTTTTTATTTAAAAGTTCTACCTGATTAGTAAACATAGTGACAGCATCAATATTATAAACTCCTGCGGCTTTTTTCGGCTTTGTCCTCATGACTTGCCACTGATAGTTATTCAGTGACATCTCTTCTATAAACTCATAAGCTGCTTCGGGTGTTTTATTGTGCTTCAGGTGTTTTATTGTTGATTGTTCCTCTGGTGGCCGCATCGATCATCTGCCTTGTTGATGGATTCAAGTCGCTGTGAAAGGTTTGAACTTGTAACCACAAAGGCAACCCATGGTGAGGGCACATTCTCAAAAGATCTTTGTATATCTCCCAGGAATCGTAAAGTGTCTCTAGATCCATCTACACAAAAGAAGAGATATCGTTTCGTAATTTAGCTGTTTTAGCTGGAGGAAAATATTTAAGTAAAAGTTTTTTGGTCATCTGTTCCCATGTAGTGATTGAGCCTCGTGGTAGAGAATTTAACCACTGTTTAGCCTTGTTTCTCAAAGAGAATAGGAATAGCCTAAGACGAATGGCATCATCAGAAACGCCATTTATTTTGAATGTATCGTATATTTCTAAGAAATTGGCTAGATGCGAGTTAGGATCCTCATCCTGCAAAGCATCAAACTGAACAAATTGTTGTATCATTTGAATAGTGTTAGGTTTCAGTTTAAAATTATTTGTAGCAATAGTAGGCCTAACAATGCTAGATTCAGTGCCTGCTAAATTAGGTCTAGCATAATCATACATAGTACGTGAAGCAGGATTTTGCTCAACAGGATTTGCGGCTACTACAGGAAGTAGCTGATTATCCTGATTTGCTTCTATCTCTTCAGTAGGTTCAGGTTCTTCTTCTTGTCCTTCTTCTGCATATTGTAAACTTCTTCTTATCTCTTGGCGAGTTCGATGAACTGTCGCTTCTAAATCGAGTTTTCTTAATATTTTAGTTCCCTGGCAACGGCGCCAAAAACTTAATACCCGCGATATTAAGTAATAAAATTTATAAAAACTGATCACACCAAAAACTAACTAATATCACGATTTTGAAGGAAAGCGCACTTATCGAACAGTAGTATAGTTTAGTGGCAAGACCGAGTTATCGTACCCAAGGGAACCAAAAATACTAATACTTACTTCCTTTCTATTATCTAGCCTAAAAATAAAAGAGGATTGGTTGAAACTAATTCTAAAACTAACTAAAAGTGCACAAAAAGTAAATTGGGGAAAACTTTTAGGGAAAAGCTGATTGATATGAGCAATACTTAAGGGAGAATCCACCTAGACTTCACTTGTTATTAACTTCTTGAACTAGATGATTTCTTTACTTGACTTGATCCGTAGAGATCCCTAACCTATGTTAATACCTCCATCGAGGATAAGAACAACTAATCCTAGGTGGTTAATTAAAGTTTCTTTATTAATTAACACCCTAGGTTGCATTAATTCGATCTATGGATCCTCCTATTAGGTTTGACCCTAATCTGGCAGATTTATGTCGCCCTATGTCTAGGGTTGCATGCAACTCCGCTTAATTATGGTAGATCTACTCTTAAAACAGGGACTTTTGCTCCTCTGCCTAAGCATATCAGTTTCTTGAAGTAATACCTAGGATTATTAAATCAAGAATGAAGAACACATAATTAAGAACAATTCAAGTATTTATCAAATAATTCAAGAATAAATAATAACAAGATCTGTCTTAGGTTTCATCCCCCTCAAGTATTTGAGGGGTTTAGTTCATAAATAATAAAGAAAACATCTCAGAAGAAATAAGATAACAAAACATAAAGAACCCAAAAACCCCTAAAGGAATTTAGGGAGATCCCCTGTCTTGATATAGAATTCTAGCTTCTGGGATGAATCAATCGACTTTCCTTGGAGTAATCCCTTGCTTTCACTCCTTATGTTGGTAGAAATACAACGCTCCTTCTTGAGAGAAAAAAGAGTATTCCCTTAGCGGGAAATAAGTACACTCTTGGAGTTGCCTCCTAGGGTCTTTATATAGAGTTTAGAATGGCTTTCTTAGCCCCTAAGTATCCTTTTTCGAGTAGACTTAAACTTCTTCACGATAGGGACATGCCCGTGTGCCACGCCCGTGTGGATCGATAAGAGGCCGTGTGGTCTGGCCGTGCTTGTCGAGGTTGGGCCTTGTTAGACCTTGTGTGGCACGGTCGTGGTGTGGTGACTCCTTGGGCCGTGTCGTTTTCACATTTTGGCCCATTTTCCTCGTTTTTGGTCTATTTTCCATTCTTTTCTCTTCCCTATTCTCTCCTGAGTATAAGATATGAAAAAGAAAGATTAAGAGCATCAATTCTCACAAAATTGATAATAATTCATCCAAAATATAGGCTAAACATGAGGTAAAAATATGTACAATTTATCGTTTATCAAATACCCCCACACTTATGCGTTTGCTTGTCCTCAAGCAAAATCTCAATCCCTAATAAAGAATCATTCTTCTCAACTTACAATCTTTATCAATAATGTTTCAAACTAATCCACAGGTAATCATACAATGAAATTTCAATCAAAAGAACATTAAAGACTCAGTCACTCTAAGTTGAGAATTTTATCATTGAAACATAAGTTTTCTCCCTTCTCCTAAGTAATTATCTCTCCATCTTAATTAACGAGAATTGACATCCTCACTAAGGGTTCACTCTATCCACTCAAAGTGTTTAGGGTTCAAGAATTAAGCACTCTCTAGTCAATCTGAAAAGTTATTACCATAGGCTTGCAAGAAAATTAAATCTCCATCACTATAGATTGATACGACACATCGATCAAAAGGTCTTTCAATGGTTGTAATGGGGTTTTGGTTAGGGGTGTTGTCACAAGCTGAAAAAGAGGGTTAGAATCGAGATTGAATTGAAAAATCATCTAGCTAGAGAAATCTCTATCATTGGAACATATTCCTAAAGCTAAGCCTTATGATGACATCATTCTGGATTTCGAAGTTTGTAGAAATATGAACTATTACAGATTACAACTGAATTAACTGTATATACACATTTTTTTTGTTTTTTTATTTTTTTTTAAAGATCAATTCAAATACAATACTTTGAATATTGACAAACTTTACAACTGAAAAAGAGAGCAAAGCTAGATATTAATTTAACTCAAATCTCGACAAAAATAGGGATCAAAATAATTGAATGGAATTCAACAAAAATGGTTTATGGGTTAATATTAGAGGTAAGTCAAAGAATGGGTTGTTAGGCTCAATGGGGTTTACTAGGGGTTAATTTATGGAGGTAGGTTTTTATAGAGTAAGTGGGTTAAGCCTAGGTGCCTTTATCATTTCGGTGTATCAAATCAATGATGTGGTCTTGACATGTATAATCGAAGCAAGTTTTAGAATAACAAATCAGTATTGACTCACTCAAAGCAATAATAAAAGTGAGCATGAAAGAATGTATGCTCAAAAGGCTCAAAAATCTCACCAGAATTATGGCTTTTGATGTCAATCCTGCGAATTTCGAATCTCAAGATAACACTTAAAATTCAGGAAAATAACTTATGAAAAAAAAATTGTGTTCTCAAAAATTGCAACTTATCATGCTTGATTCCCTAATGTTTTAAAGTTTGAATAATCAAAGCATAAACACCTATGTCTTAATTCTCAACACATTAATAAAAATCATAAATCAATTAGAATTAATTCCTAACAAGAGATTTGAAGATAATGCAGAGAATTCGAAATTTGAGAGCAATTTTTAGGGATTTCAAAGGTAATATAAAGAATGAAAGTGAGTTTCCCCCTACACTTAAGATGTACAATGCCCTCAATGTAAAAAGATTAACATTAATAGCAATAAAAGCACAAGATCATAAGTTAGGCCCATTTTCCTCATTTTTGGTTCATTTTCCATTCTTGGTGACTCCTTGGGCCGTGTTGTTTTCACATTTTGGCCCATTTTCCTCGTTTTTGGTCCATTTTCGATTCTTTTCTCTTCTCTATGCTCTTCTGAGTATAAGATATGAAAAAGAAAGATTAAGAGCACCAATTCTCACAAAATTGATAATAATTCATCCAAAATATAGGATAAACATGAGGTAAAAATATGTATAATTTATCGTTTATCAGGTACTTTGTTTCCGTGGAAGAATCTGTGTTTAGAATGATATTGAATTGAGGCAGTCTATACTGCAAGAGGCGCATAGTAGCTCATATGCTATACATCCTGGCGGAAATAAGATGTACAGAGATCTTCGTAAGTTACATTGGGGGCCAGGTCTTAAGCGAGAGGTTGCCGATTTTGTGAGTAAATGTTTGACATGTTAGCTGGTTAAGGCCGAGCATCAGTTACCTTCGGGGTTACTTCAGTCGGTTAAGATTCCACTTTGGAAGTGAAAGAGAGTGACTATGGACTTTGTTAGTAGGTTACCCCTAATACCCACTAAGAGGAATTTAGTATGGTTATTGTGGATCGATTGACCAAGTCCACCCATTTCATACCGGTTCGTGCTGACTATTCTCTATAAATGCTAGCTAAATTCTATGTGTCTGAGATAGTGAGACTGCATGGGGTTCCGGTCTAGATCATCTTTGATAGGGATCCTCACTTCACGTTTCGGTTCTGGAAAAAGCTTTATGAAGCTCTGGATATAAGGTTGGACTTCAGTATTGCTTTCCATCCTTAGAAAGATGGTCAGTCGAAGAGGGTGATTTAGGTACTGGGGGATATTTGAGGAGCTGTGTGGTTGTATTCCGAGGTAGTTGGGAGGAGTATTTGCTGTTGGCAGAGTTCGCTTACAACAATAATTACCAGTCCAGTATACAGATGGCACCTTACGGGGCACTTTATGGTCGTGAGTGTCGCATTCCTTTGTGTTGGATTGAGTTGGGCGAGTGACATGTTTTCGGCCCTGAGATAGTGTCTGATACAGAGGATAAGGTCAGATTAATACTGGATCAACTGAAGGCGACATCTGATTGGCAAAAATCATATGCAGATCTGAAGCATCGAGAGATAGAGTATTCTATGGGGGACTTCGTTTTTCTCAAGGTCTCACTATGAAAAAAGTACTAATGTTTGGTTGCAAGGGCAAGCTGAGCCCTAGGTTTATTGGGCCTTACCATATTCTGAAGAGAATGGGACCAGTTGCCTACCAGTTAGAGCTACCTCTTGAGTTGGAGTGGATTCATGATGTTTTTCCCGTCTCAATGTTGAGACCCTACTATTCTAATCCCACTCATATTGTTCTTATTGAGGAGATCATGGTTAGGCCAGATTTAATCTTCGAGGAGAAACCAATTCAGATTTTGAAGCTTGACATTAAGGTTCTTTGAAGGAAATCTATTCCCTTGGTGAATGTGCTGTGGAGGAATCATAGCACTAAAAAGGCTACATGGGAGCCTGAAGATGTGATGCATCAGCAGTATCCTCATCTGTTCTAATTAGGTAAATTTTGAGGCCGAAATTTTCTTTTTAGAGTGTAGAGTTGTAACGCCTCAATTTTTTTAATTTTTGTTTTTGTAAATTTGTATCACAATTGTGTGTTTGCTTCAGTGGTTAAGTGTTCTGGGAGTGTGTGAGAAGTCTTGAGTTCAAGCCTTGACTTGGGCAAAATTTTTGTTTTTATCTGAATAAAGCTCTAACTCTGGTCAGTAGGCTTTTAATTCGCTGTTGGTAAATAAGTAATAGAATGGGCCTGCTGGTCTGGTGGTTAAGTGGAGTGTGGATAAATGAGAGGTCATGGGTTTGAAGTTCTGCGAAAGTAAGGGAATTAATTGTTTTTACTTCTGGGCTTATAGCCATGTGGAGGAGTTTGAGGGGAGGTAAAATGCTGATTGTGGAGTGGTTGAGGGCGAAAATTAACGGAAGTTGGATAGGGAGTTATCAGAATCAGGAGTTTATTGTTTTATTTTTCTCTCTCTATTTTTTTTTTCCAAAGTCTCTGCCATTTCCTCCTTCTCCCCCACATTTGCTGTTGAATTTCAGTTCCCCTTTCACTTTCCCCTTCGTTTTCACTTTTTCATTTATTTCTTTGGGGCATTGTCGAGTCTTTCACACGCGGTAAGTCTTATTTTGGTAAATCATCAATTTTATTCTGAATAAGTGATTAAGAAGGTTTCATTTGGTGATTAGGGGCCTATTGAAGGGCTGGTTATCACTCATCGACATTCCAAGGGCGTGAAATTTTCACTATTCGATAGAAGGTAATAGTTTATCACTTGAAAAATGATTACCTTATTTCGGGTTAGATGAATTCAAATGTTAAGCAATTAATGAAGTGTATATTTGTCAATATTTAGGTTTTGGAGTGCTCGGGGTTATCTTAGCATCATTTTGATACTAGGTGTGTACTCGATTGCATAAAAAACGAGATTTAGCAAAAGCTAAAAAAGTGGAATGTTGACGTCACACGGGCATGTGGTTACCTGTGTGATTGAACATGGCTGTGTGATCGATGAGCCAGGTCGTACACGCACGATACGGGTACATGACACTGCCATGTTATGGCCGGGTGAGGCTGTGTGGACACACATGTTCAACCAATTGGGTCATATGGGCCACACGCGCATGTGCGCTCATATGGGTGACCCACACGGGCATATGGGATTCTGGGCAAGGCCGTATGTTCCACACGGCCAAGGTTAATTTGGGTCGTATGGGCCACACGGGCGTGTGGGCCCACATGAGTAGACCAACACAGGCGTGTGAGCCCATTATCACTGATTTATTGTTAAGGTTGTACGAGTCGCCCAAGTCGACTGTGAACCTACTATAGGGTCAGTAAGATTACTTAGACCCCTGATTGAGTGAAATGATTGTATGATTGATATTTGTTATTAAGCATGATTATATATTACTGATCTGACACTGTATATATTGTTACCATGGCATGGCATGTTATAACTGCATGTTGCATTGCATGGGGTGGGTTGATATGTTTGGAGGAAGTGTACTAGAAGATTTTAAGCTTGATATACTAGCAGCTCAGGTGCAAACCACTGATGGCTTTAAGCCTAATACACTGACAGCTCTGCTGCAACTATCTGTTTAGTGCCGCAACCGGTGCTAATTGTAAGTGTAGGGATGGATGGGTGATTTAATCATTACAGTAAGTACAGGGCTCGACGGAGATAGTGTGTAGCATATGGCTGGGTATGACTATCATATTGAATTCTACATTGATGCATACTGTTACTTTAATGGGCTCAGGCCCTACTGATCACTGATACTATGAAAGGCTAAAGCCTTACTGCATGACTACTACTATACTGATGGGCTAAAGCCCAAACTTAAACTGTCACTGATATTGATATGGGCTTAGGTCAAACTGTGTGTTTCTGTTTACTTATTGTTTGACTGTTGTTTGGAGGGATTACACACTGAGTTTACGTAAACTCACCCTTCTATTTATTCTATACAGGTAATCCCCAGACATAGGCAGATCGATGCAACGGAGGACTCAGTGATGGCCACACGACCTCTTTTACACTGTTTCGTACTTATTTATGATTTTAAATTTTATTTGGGTATTTTACTGTAATTATGGCCTCTACAAATTTTGGGTTTTCATTTGGGTTTTATACTGTTTTACTGTTTTGTGATTTTCGCTAGAGGTAGGGAAACTCGTGTTTTCAAAAGAAACATATGTTCTATGAAAAATACTCACGGTTACAAAAAACTGATTTAAAAGCTTCCGCAACGAATAATGTTTCGGAAATGAGTAACGATTTGTAAATGAATAACATTTTGAAAATGGATAATATTTTGGAAACTATTAACACGATTTTGTATTAACATAAGATAGTGAATACAGAGAAATAGTTTTAGTGTTGACACATTTTCAAAAGCACTACTATGTGACATCGCTAGATTCGGCCATAACGTTTAAGTAAGGTTTGAGGTGTTACAGTAATGGTCACTTTAAAATGTTATATAATTTTTGGTTGTAATGAATGCTATTTGGTCTTTTCGTACTAAGTTTAATGAAATGGTATGACAAATTTGGTAAGTTTGGGTAATAAAATTGGAAAGAAAAATGAATAAAGCTAATTAGCAAAATTTTATATGATTTTATGAATGTAATTTGATTATATGGTTAAGTCAAAGTTATAGACATAATTTAAATATATTAAGTGTGCAAATGTATTGGTTGAAAGATTGGTTGTGGATTGTATTCGGTTTAAAAATTTGCTGGGAAAGTTAGACGTTTATAAAGGTGTTATATTGATTTTTTTTAAAAAAAATTTGAAAAAATTTTTGGAGCACTCGAACAAGTTTCTTTCCACTTCTAATTTGTGTTTTGGGCCTCGAGGGTCCATCTAAGGGACTTTTTAATTATTTAATAATATGCTCGATAATTATTTGTATATTAATTGTAAATTGTCCAATATTTCCTGTACTGCCTTGTAACCCTGTTCCGGCGATTGTTTAGGGTTAGGGGGTGTTACATTTGTTGGTATTAGAGCTATCAAGTTTAGCCAATTCTCGGACTAAATCGGGCTCGGAAGTGAATCTAGAAGTACATGCCACTGTTGAGTCGAAATTGAGTTGGGATTTTGGATGCTGGCTTATTTGTTTGTTTATACTTTATAGATTAAAGATGTCAGATGAAAGAATAAACAATACTGATGAAGAAATGTACACCGGAGAAGAAGAATCTTACGGGTTAGATGAACTGAATCGGTAACACCTAGTATTAAATCGGTAACACCTAGTATTAACCCGATAAGGAATTAAACTCCTAGAGTAGATAGAAGAAATGATAGAGATGATTCTGATATATTACGAGTGATTGCCGATGCTTTGCAAAGAGTAGCGGGGACTGCTCTTGCTACGAATTCTGTACCAACTCAAAGACGGGCCTCGATAAAAGAGTTAAGGAAATATGGTACAACTGAATTTTTGGGTTTGAAAGGAGTTGATCTACCCACTGCAGAGAATTAGATGTAATCAACTAAACGAGTTCTGCAGCAATTAGAATGTACCCCCAAAAATGTTGGTCTGTACTGTTTCTCTGTTACAAGGTGAAGCTTATCTCTGGTGGGAATTTGTAATACAACATTTGCCTGTAGAACAGGCGACATGGAACTTATTCCAGAGAGAATTCTAGAAGAATTCTGTTGGGGAACTGTATATCGAAGATAAGAGGCAAGAATTTTTTATGTTGAAACAAGGTGATTTATCAGTGGTAGATTACAGGGAATTTTCTAGACTCAGCCAATATGCTTCCAAGTTTATACCGATAGAGGTCGATAGTGGTAAAAGGTTTCTTCGGGGTTTGAGAGATGAGATCAGGGTACAACTGATGTCACACCGAATTATGAAATTTATAGATTTGGTTGAGAGAGCAAAGATGGTGGAGTAGGTTTTGGGTTTGGATAAAAAGCCTGAGATAGCTAGAACGACTGGAAAACGAGCTAGCATTACTATTTCAAATCCTCTACCGAAAAGATCTCGAGAATCCAGAGGTGGTTGGAAGTCAAGTTTTATATCTAATCGAGGGGACAGAAGCTAGGGAAAATAGACGACGGTATCTACTGGCAGTGTAAGAGGTCCACCCCAGGATACAAAAATTCTAGAATGTGGTCATTGTGGGAAAAGGTATTTGGGTGAATGTTGGAAAGTGATTGGAGGTTGTTTTCGTTGCGAGTTGATGGAGCATTTTGTCAAAGGCTGTCCGGAGAATAAAAATGATACTCTCATCGCATCATAGAGATCAGTATCTACTGCTCGAGGTAGAGGTTCGGGCAAAGATGGTTCTATATGCAGAGGTAGAGGTGTTCGAAGGAGCAACAATATAGTTATACAACAATCAGAGGCTAAAGCACTAGCCAGGGCCTATGTAGTTCGGACTTCAGAAGAAGGTGATGCCTACGATGTTGTGACAGACAGAGGATAGGGATAGAATTGAGGTGAATGACATCTGTACTAGTGGCTCCACATGTATTATTTCGGCGATGAAAGCTAATAAATTACTTCAGCAGGGTTGTTCAGCATATTTGGCATATGTTATTAATTCTGATTTAGTTGGAAGTCAATGCAGTTAGATCAGGACCTATGTGAGTTTCTAGATGTATTCCCTAAAGAACTGTTGGGATTACCACTTGACAGAGAGGTTGAATTTGCTATAGAAGTGTATCCGGGTACAGCACCAATCTCTATACCTCCGTACCAAATGTCATCCACTAAATTGAAAGAGTTGAAGGTGCAGTTACAGGACTTCCTAAATCGTGGATTCATTAGACTGAGCATTTCACCTTGGGGAGCTCCAGTATTATTTGTTAAGAAGAAAGATGGATCTATGAGGTTATGTTTTGATTATCGACGGTTGAATAAGGTAACAATTAAAAATAAATATCTATCAACTTGGATTGATGATTTATTTGATCAGCTGAAAGGAGCTTCAGTATTTTCAAAGATTGATTTGAGATCTAGATATTATCAGCAGAAAGTAAAAGAAAGTGATGTGCCGAAGACAACTTTTCATACGAGGTATGGTCATTATGAATTCTTAGTGATGCCATTCGGGTTAACTAATGCCTCGGCTGCCTTTATAGATCTCATGAATTGTATTTTTCAATCGTATTTAGATCAATTTATGGTGGTTTTTATTGATGATATACTGGTTTATTCGAAGTCAGAGTCAGAACATGATCAGTATCTCAGGATTGTACTACAGATATTACAAGATAAACAATTGTATGGGAAGCTCAGCAAATGTGAATTCTGGTTATCAGAGGTTGTATTTTTGGGACATGTGGTATCAGCAGATGGAATTTGAGTTGATCCAAAGAAGATTGAAGCGATTGTCCAATAGAGACCGCCCAAGAATGTATCAGTGGTACGCAATTTTCTCAATTTAGCCGGGTATTATAGAAGATTTGTAAATGAATTCTCAAAGATAGATTTGCCAATGACTAAGCTGTTACATAAGAATGCTCCTTTTATTTGGGATGATCAATGTCAAAGAAGTTTTGAAACATTGAAGCAGATGTTAACAGAGGCACCAGTTCTGACATTACCTGAATCGGGGAAAGATTTCATAGTGTACAATAATGCTTCTTTGAATGGTTTGGGTTGTGCATTAATGAAAGATAGAAAGGTAGTAGCCTATGCATCTCGACAGTTGAAGCCACACGAACGTAACTATCCGACTCTTGATTTGGAGCTAGCAGTTGTGATTTTTGCCTTGAAGATTTGGAGGTATTATCTTTATGGTGAGAAATGCTACATATACACTGATTATAAAAGTTTGAAATATCTTCTTTCTCGAAAAGAATTAAATTTGAGACAGAGACAGTGGATAGAGCTCCTAAAAGATTATGACTGTGTCATAGACTATCATCCAAGAAAAGCCAATGTTGTAGCTGATACATTAAGTAGAAAAGCTGCAATTGAATTGAGAGCGATTATTGCACGACTTAGTATCTGTAATGATGGGAGTCTTTTGGCTGAGTTGAGAGTAAAGTCGGTAATGCTTGATCAGATCAGATCAGTGCAGTTGGAAGACAACAAATTGTTGAAGAAAAGAGAGATGGTACAGAATGGTACAGCAGGGAACTTTAGTATTGATGATTGTGGATGTTTGATATATCAAAATCGGATTTGTGTTCCAACTAATTCTGAGTTGAAGAAATCGATTCTTCGAGAAGCTCACGATAGTCTCGCTTTGCATCCCAGAGGTACAAAGATGTACCGAAATTTATGAGAGTTATACTGGTGGCCAGGTATGAAGAGAGACATAGTTGAATTTGTGAGTAAATGTTTAACTTGTCAATGGGTAAAAGTAGAACATCAGGTTCCTACTGGACTACTTCAGCCTATTGATATTTTTAAGTGGAAATGGGATCGCATTACGATGGATTTTGTTACGAGATTACCGTTGTCAACAAATAAAAGGAATGCCATTTGGGTGATAGTTGATAGACTTCTAAGGCACCACATTTTATAGCAGTCAAAACTGATTGGTCGTTGTAGAAGCTGGCTTAGGTATACATTCGGGAAATTATGAGATTGCATGGTATTCCGGTATCAATAATTTCAAATTGGGATCCTCGATTTACATCAAGATTTTGGAGGTAGTTACATGAGTCATTGGGTAGACGGCTTAGTTTTAGCAATGCATTTCACCCTCAAACAGTTGGATAGTCCGGACTGTTAATTCAGATATTAGAAGATATTCTTTGGGCTTGTATCATCGACTTTGAGTCAGGTTGGGAACGTTATTTGCCATTAGCTGAGTTTGTTTATAATAACAATTTCCAATCTAGTATTCAGATGGCTCCGTATGAAGCATTATATGGTCAAAGGTGTCGATCATCGGTATGTTGGATAGAGTTAAATGAAAGAAAAGTGATTGGGCCGAAATTGATTCAAGAGACAGAGGAAACATTTAAAAAGATTAAAGATAGATTGAAGGCAGCTTTCGACAAACAAAAGTCTTATGCCAATTTAAAACGTCGAGACATTGAATATTCAATCGGCGACAAGGTATTTGTTAAGGTTTCTCCGTGGAAGAAAGTTTTGAGATTTGGCCGGAAGGGAAAATTGAGTCCACGTTTTATTGGGCTGTATGAAATAGTGGAAAGAATCGGACCGGTTGCTTATCGATTAGCCTTACCTCCAAAATTACAGAAAATTCATGATGTTTTTCATGTTTCGATGCTTCAGAGATATAGATCAGATCTTTCTCATGTTATTCCTACTGAAGACATTGAAATTAGATCTGATTTGACTTATGAAGAAGAACCGGTTAAGATATTAGCTCGAGAAGTAAAAGAGCTAAATAAACGGGTTTCTCTAGTGAAAGTTTTATGGAGAAATCGTAGTGTAGAGGAAGCAACTTGGGAACCAGAAGAAACGATGAGAGCACAATATCCTCATCTTTTCTTAGGTAAATTTTGAGGACAAAATTTATTGAGAGGGGTGAAATGTAATGACCCAAAATTCACAGGCATCGAAAAAGTGCAGTATTAGGCCTCCGTCTTAGTAAAACGAGTCTGTAAATAATTATTAGGAGTAATGAGTCTAGTAGTGTGTATAATTAAGTTTTAATTAGGTGAATTTAACTTAATTAAGAGTAATTAGGAAAAAGGACTAAATTGAATAAGGGGCAAAGGTTGAATTATAGATTAAAAGAAAATAGAAAGGGCCAAAATGGAAATTATGCCAATTAACGTAAGTGAGGCGGCATAAACTGTTAAAATCTAAGATTTTTTATATGATTTTTTATTAATATTTTAGTATTAATTATTATTAAGACTTTATATTAAATTATAAATTATATTAATTATTATTATAATATTATGAAATAAATTAAATAAAGACAATTGTATGGTGAAGATTTAATACAAGTGTATCAATACAAATACATACATACATACATATGTAATACTTATACTTAATTATTATGTAGATATTTATTAAATTATTGTTATAATAATAATAATAATAATAATAATAATAATTATTATTATTATTATTATTATTATTATTATCATCAAATAAATTGAATTACAACAAATGTAGGGTGGAGATAAAATACATGTGTAATAATATGTATAATACAATTGTAATACATGTATTGTTTACTAAATAGATGTTTATTATTTATTTATTGTTATTAAGTAAAAGATATTTATTAGAAAACTATTTATTATATAAGATTTTTATATGACAAACTAATTAAAGGGTGACAAATATAATATAAATATTTGTTAATAAAAAGAGATTTATTATAATAATAATTATTAAGAAAGATATATAAGAAATGAAAGAAACGAAATAAGGAAAAGAATAGCAGAAACCATTTCGAAACAAAGCAGGAAAAAGAAAGAAAGAAAAGAAAAAGGAAATACTAAGGGTTTAAGGTTTAAAGCTATGATTGGTAAGTTAATTAAGCCATTTTTACTTAATTTTGATATTTTAGAAGCTTTAAAACAAAGTTTTGTTGAAATTAAGTTGAAGTTTTGGAAGTTCATAGGTTTTTAAGCATCGTTCATGTTGGATAAATTGTTGAATTAGGGATTGAATTGAATGAATTTCAAGTTAGGATTGATAAATGGATTAAATTGTAAAAGAAGTTATAAGTTTTGTGATTGAGGGATTAAATTGAAAGAAATTTTAAATTAGGGTTTTATTATGAACACTTAATAGTTAGGTTGAATTTGATAGGAATTTGAATAAGAATGAAGTATGAATTAAGTTAGTAAAGTGAATGAATTAATTAGGACCTAATTGAAAATATGGTGTAAATTGAAAAGAAATTCAATTATTTGTTATAATTAGTGTTGTAATTAATGGTATAATTATTTTAATTTTCATAGCTAGCAAAGAACCCGAAGCATCGGCATCGAAAGAAAGGGAAAAGTTGTCGAGGAGTAATCGAACAAATCTGGATTTGTATTATTATAATTCAAATTACTTTTTATTAAATGTTTTATATAAATTTTATATTTAATAAATGAGTATAAGGTAAGTATTAATATTTGAGTTGAATGGGAATTGGATTGGATGGTGAATGTGGTATGTATAATTGAATTGTATATTGATTTGAATGTGAAATTGAAATTGAATAGTGATCTTAAATTTGGTATGAAAGTGAAAATTTAATTGAGAATTGGAATACCCTATTAACTAGTCAGGCTAAGTCGGATATAGTTGGCATGCCATAGGATTTGGAAGAGTACGGGATTTATCGGCTTTGTCGATCAGGCACTTTATGTGTCATATTTCAGGCACCTCGTGTGTCGTATTAGGCACCTCGTGTGTCGTTTCAGGCACTTATGTGTCGTATACTGATCAGGTACTATGTACCATTTTAGACACAACGTGCCGTACCGGTGTGTTTGGGTTGGAATCCGTGTATCCGTCAAAGTCTGGGTTTGTTAATAGGGTGAATATCCAAAATGGGAAAAAAATAAACGAATTTGATCGATTGTACTATTGAAAATGTGAGAAAGTTGAATTGTGGATTGAAATTGATATTGGAAATGAAAGGCATGAACTTCATGTTCATGTAGTGATTGAAATTGAGACATATTATACGTGAATGAAATTGAAGAATAGGAAAAAAAAATATTGTTTTTGTTAATTAATGAAAGTTTAAGAATGAATTAATATTTGAGAAATTGGATAGTTATATGCTTGATAATTATATTCCATTATTATTATAATTTGAACTATGGTAATACCACTGAGTATGAAGTACTCAGCGTACGGTTGTTTCCGTGCGCAAGTCAATCGGAGTCTAGAGCCCCGGTCCAACATCCGAACGATCCTGACTCCAGCACAAAAATTTTGGTGATGTTTTCTTCCTTAAATGAAAGTGGCATATACATATGTGTTGTAATGGTCACTTTAAAATGTTATATAATTTTTGGTTGTAATGAATGATATTTGGTGTTTTGGTACTAAGTTTAATAAAATGGTATGACAAATTTGGTAAGTCAAGGCTATAGACATGATTTAGGTATATTAAGTGTGCAAATGTATTGGTTGAAAGATTGGTTTTGGATTATATTCGGTTTGAAAATTTGCAGGGAAGGTTAGATGTTTATAAATGGGTTATATTGAGTTTTTTCTAAAAAAAAAAAATTCGAAAAAATTTCTGAAGTACTTGAACAAGTTTCGTTCCACTTCTAATATGGTTTTGGGCCTCGAGGGTCCATCTAAAGGACTTTTTGATTATTTAATAATATGTTCGATAATTATTTGTATATTAATTGTAAATTGTCCGATATGTCCTGTAATGCCTCGTAACCCTGTTCCGGCGATGGTTTAGGGTTAGGGGGTGTTACATCCGCAACATATGCAGGATTACTTAGCCACTGGTAGACGTACAAGACCAGCACCCGGAATCACATAATCACATAATCGCACACATAGGTTCATAGTGACATGTCACTCGTATCCTATACTATTCCTAAGGTTCAATCGGGATTTCTCACTTATCAAAACCTTGCTGATTATATCACATAAATCAATCACACAATTTATACAACATTAAAACATTAAAACATAATAAAATGACGCATTATTTACATACAAACTTACCTCGGTACAAAATAATTGCTAATATTGCAATTTAGTCCACATCATTGTTCTTGCCTCGATCTAAGTCAGAACCTCATCTTTCTTGATCTATAATAGCAAATTTAACTTGTTTAATAATCACACTATTCAATTCGGCCCAAAAATCATATTAAGGCAAAATTACATTTTCCCCTAACTTTTCACTTATTTACACTTTAGTCTCTAGGCTCGTAAAATAAAATGTATTTATTTTTCTCAAATCCAAACTCTAGACGAAACTTATACACACTTATAGTAGCCCACATTTTCCATTTATTCACATATTTCTACACATATTTTACAACTTTTGCAAAAATGTCCTTTTTAACATTTTTATCAAAAATCACCTAGCAAAAGTCGTTTATCACACATCTAACATTCATATTCTATGATTAGACATCAAAATACATGTATATCTAGCATGGGTAAAATTTTTAACATGAACCCTACTTCAAAACAATGGTAGATAGGTAAATCGGGTGATAACAACTTTAAAAATGTAAAGAGCATTAAAAACGAGGCTAGAATGCACTTACTATCAAGCTTGAAAGTTGAAGAAACCCTAGCTATGGCTTCCTTGTGAATTCGGCTATGGGGAGAAAAATGAACACAATTTTGACTTGATTTTCCCTTTTTATTCTTTTATTAACCAAATGATCAAAATGCTCTTTTAGCCATTCTTTGAAATTTTACCCTTTCATGTCCATTTTTGTCCATTATGATATATAATAGCCTAATTACTAAATAAAGACCTCTAATTTACAAATTCATTTCGATTAAGCACTCAAAACTTCTAGGACACATAATTTGCAATTTTTGCAATTTAGTCCTAATAGTCCAATTGGACCCTCAATCGATAAAATTTCGTAACGAAACTTTCACATATGCATTCAATCATACTATAAGCCTCAAAACTTTATCACAATAAATTTTATACTTCGGATTCATGGTCCCGAAACCACTATTCTAACTTGCCCTTAAATCAGGCTGTTACAACTATCCCCCTTAAGGGATTTTCGTCCCCAAAAATCTTACCAGAGAAGAGGTTTGGGTATGTTTTCTCATGGCTTCCTTGGGTTCCCATGTAGCCTCTTCAACCCCATGTCTTTGCCACAAAACTTTTACTAATGCTATACTTTTATTCCTAATTGTTTGACTTTCCGAGCCAAAATCTTAATCAGTTCTTCATCATATGTCATACCCGGTCGAATCTCAACTTCTGTTGGAGAAATCACATGCAAAGGATCGGAACGATATCATCGCAACATTGACACATGAAACACATTATGAATCCTTTCCAACTCTGTCGGTAAAGCTAACCAATATGCCATTGGTCCTATTCTTTCAATAACTTCATACGGACCAATAAAACGTGGACTCAACTTGCCTTTACGGCCAAATCTCAAAATTTTCTTCCACGGAGATACTTTTAGAAACACTTTATCACCAATCTGAAACTTGACCTATTTTCTTTTCAAATCTACGTATGACTTCTGCCGATCTGAAGCGGCTTTCAAACAATCACAGATTACTTTCACCTTTTCTTTGGTTTCCCTAACCAAATCAACCCCATGAATCTGTCTTTCACTGAGCTCAGTCCAATACAGAGGAGTTCGACATTTGCGGCCATATAGTGCCTCATACGGTGCCATCTTTATGCTCAACTGAAAGCTATTATTGTAAGCAAACTCAACCAAAGGTAGATATTTTTCCCAACTACGTTTGAACTTTAGAACATCGGAGCATATCTTCGAGAATCTGAATCACTCTTTTCGTTTGACCATCCGTTTGCGGATGAAACATGGTACTAAAATTCAATTTCGTACCCAAAGCTTCTTCCAACTTTTTCCAAAATCTCAAAGTAAATCTTGGATCTCTATCCAAAATAATAAAAATAGGCATTCCACGTAGTCTCACAATTTCAGCAATGTACAGTTCAGCTAACTTATCCAGTGACTAATCGATACGTACCGAAATAAAATGAGTAGATTTCGTCAACATATCAACAACGACCCAAGCAGCATCTTTCTTTCTCGGGGTCAAAGGCAAACCCGTTACGAAGTCCATCATAATCCTATCCCATTTCCACTCGGGTACTATCACTGGCTAAAGTAAGCTCGAAGGCACTTGATGTTTGGCCTTTACTTGTTGACAAATCAAACACTTTGATACGAACTTAGAAATATCTCTTTTCATACCAGGCCACCAATACAATTTCTTCAAATTATTGTACATTTTCGTACTACCCAGATGAGCTGACAGACAACTACTGTGTGCCTCGTGCAAAATTTTCTAAATAAGCTCATTATCTTTCGGAACACATACTCTATCTCTGAACATCAAACAAACATCTGAACTGACCCGAAAATCTGAATCATTGCTCACTTCACACAGAGCTCTTTTGGCTTGTAATTTACTATCACTCTTCTGAGCTTCACATATTTACTGAAGAAAGAACGATCTAGCCTTCAACTCGGCCAAAATCGAACCATCATCAGACAAATCCAACTTCGTACTCATTGCTCTCAAAGCAAACAGGGACTTTCTATTTAAAGCATCGGCGACTACATTCGCCTTTCCCGAGTGATAATCAATCACTAGCTCATAATCTTTTAACAACTCGAGATATCTTCGTTGTCACAAATTCAGATCCTTTTAAGTCATCAAATACTTTACACTCTTATGATCAGTAACGATACAGCATTTTTCACCGTACAAATGGTGTCGCCAAATTTTCAAAGCAAACACAATGTCAGTCAACTCCAAATCGTGCATCAGATAGCTCTTCTCATGCGGTTTCAACTGTCTCGAGGCAAAAGTCTCGAGGCATAAGCTATCACTTTGCCTTCTTGCATCAATACACATCCAAGACCGTTCAATGATGCATCGCTGAAAATAACAAATTCTTTTCCTGACTCAAGTTGTACTAACACCGGTGCCTCGGTCAATAAAGCTTTTAACTGCTCAAAACTCTTTTGGCATTTCTCTGACCATTCAAACTTAACATCTTTCTGTAACAACCTCATCATCAGAGTAGCAATCATTTAAAATCCCTCAGAAAGCGTCGATAATACCCTGCTAAGCCCAAAAAGCTTCTAACATTGGATACATTTCTTGGCAGTTTCCAATCAATGATTGTCGATATCTTACTCGGATCAACCCTTATACCTTCAGCAGAGACAATATGTCCCAAAAATCTGACTTCTCGGAGCCAAAACTCATTTTTACTGAACTTAGCAAACAATTTCTTATCTCTCAAAATTTGTAACACAGTTCTCAAATGTTCGGCATGCTCAGACTCATCCCGAGAATAAATCAGGATATCATTTATGAATACAACTACAAACTTGTCCAGGAAAGGTCAGAAGATCCAATTTATCAAGTCTATAAATATAGCCAGAGCATTAGTAAGTCCAAAAGGCATAACAAGAAACTCATAATGTCCATACCTTGTTCTGAATATGGTTTTTAGCACATCCGAGTCCTTCACTCTCAATTGGTAATAGCCGGATCTTAAATCAATCTTAGAAAACACTATCGCTCCTCTCAACTGGTCAAACAAATCATCAATTCTCGGTAAAGGATACTTATTCTTTATAGCCACCTTGTTAAGTTGTCAATAATCGATGCAAAGTCTCATAGATCTGTCTTTCTTCTTCACAAATTACACTGGAGCACCCCAGGAAGAAAAAATCGGTCTCGCAAATCTCTTATCGGTCAACTCTTGCAATTGAATTTTTAACTCTTTCAATTTAGTCGGAGCCATTCTATAAGGAGCAATCAATATCGGTACAGTCCCCGGTAACAAATCAATGGCAAACTCCACCTCTTTGACCAGTGGTAACCTTGGTAACTCTTTTGGAAACATATTCGAAAATTTGCAGACTATTGATACTGATTCAAGTTTCGATTCAAACATCTTTGTATTCAACACATAAGCAAGATAAGCTTCATACCCTTTTCTTATATACTTCTGAGCTATCATTGAAGAAATCATGACGGGCAGTTCATTGGATTCATCTGTTTCAACCTGAAGAACCTTACCATTTTCACATTTCAATTCAATAATTTTCTGCCTACAATTTACCTTGACATCATGCAATGTCAACCAGTCCATACCCAAAATAGTATTAAACTCATCAAATGATAACAATATTAAGTTAGCCGGAAAACAATGATCTCGATTTATCAAAAGACAATTCTTGCAAACTTTATCCACTAACACATATTTGCCTAAAGGGTTTGACACGTTAATTACAAACTCAATAGACTCAACAGGCAATTTCATATTAGTTACCAAATTCATACAAATATAAGAATGCGTCGACCCAGGATTAATTAATGCAACAACATTAGTATCATAAAGAGAGAATATACCAGTGATCACATCAGGGGATGATGCATCTTCCTGAGCACGGATGGCATAAGTTCTCGCATGTGCTCTAGCTTCCGATCTCGCAGCTGAATCCTTGGACACACCTCTGCTACTAGTCGCATTTCCCACATTTTTCACTTGTATCCCTCTAATCACTGTGTTGCTTGATCTTGCATTCTGGACATTATCTTTTTCAATCATTTCAAGAAAATCCTTAATGAAGTAGCCTTGGGAGCTACATTTAAAACAAGCTCGGTTGATCATTCATCATTCACCGGGATGTCGCCTACCACAATGTTGGCATTCTGGCTTATCAGATCTTACATTACCAACGCTCGCTATGGACGTAGTTCGGGCCTTAAAACCCAAATATTGCTTCCTACGATCTCTGTTAAGATTCTCAGTTGAACCATTTGAACGAATGTGCATATCTCTCGACTTCTTAGATGAGGACTGAAATGACTTACTCATCGGTCTCTTTCTCGAATCTCTAGTATCGAACTCAACTTTTCTCCTTTCTTTACTCAACTATTTGGCTTTGCAAGCTCGTTCTACTAGCAGAACAAACTCTTTCAGTTCTAAAATTCCAACAAAAAATCTGATATCCTCATTCAGTCTATTTTCAAATCTCTTACACATAATAGCCTTGGTGGAAACATATTCCTAAGTGTACTTACTGAGTCTAATAAACTCTCGCCCGTATTCAGATACAGTCATACGGCTTTGTTTCAATTCTAAAAACTCTTTACGTTTCTGATCAATAAACTGCTGACTTATATATTTCTTTCGAAATTCCTCTTGAAAAAAATCTCATGTAATCCTTTCTCTAGGTACTACCGATACTAAAGTTTTCCACCAATGGTATGCCAAATCCCTCAAAAGTGATATAGCACATTTCAAATACTCCTTAGGTGTACAAGAGAGCTCATCAAATACTCGAATAGTGTTTTCAAGCCAAAATTCTACCTTTTTGGGATCATCATCTACATTAGTCTTGAATTCTTCGGTCTCGTACTTTCGAATCTTATCAACAGGAGGCTTAGTTAGTCCTACCATTTCCATACCTCGGGGAGCTATAGGAACCGGTTGAGGAATATGAAGGGGTGGGGGAGGTTGAGCATTCAGATTCGCCCAAATAAACTCCATATTCCACTCATCTATCATGTGGAGAAATGCTTCCCTAGCCTCTCCTCCTTGACTAGTCATCAAATGCCTACTATCGGGTGGCACGGTCCCTTGTGCTGGAGCCGGCGCATTACTTTTTACGTCATGAGCTACGACTCAATTGGGATCCATTTACTATATGAAAATATAATTTAAGTTGTCAAGAGTCGTCACACTATCATAATTTATATATATCATGTATAGCTAGACTTGTACACACGTTAGGTTAGTCCGGGAATCAACTAAATCATAGCTCTGATACCACTAAATGTAACACCCCTTACCCGAGTCCAACACCGAGACAGGGTACGAGGCATTACCGGACTTAAACATAACCAGTCGTACAAAATCAAGCTATAAAATTTCATTCAATTCAAAAACCATTCAAACGCATGCATATCGTCCCTTATACGGACCTATGAGGCCCAAAACATAATGAGAGTGGTTCAGGAATAAACCAAAAACCTTGGAACGCTTAGAAAATTTTTATATTTTAGAGAGTCACACGCCCGTGTGGGTAGGCTGTGTGGCTACACACACCCTTATGGCTCAGGACACGCCCGTGTCCTTAACTCGTGTAACTCTCTGTTTATGACATCATCAGCCAAATGAAACCATACGGCCAAGCCACATGCCCGTGTGATAGACCGTGTGAAGAATTAATTTCTCGCAAAATAGGTGTAGACTTCACACGCCCTGGGTACACGCCTGTGTTCTAGGTCGTGCCATCCACATGGCCGAGACACACGCCGTGTCTCCACCCATGTACTCTATACTAAGCATTTTGTTTCTCGAAATTAAGTTGTAGGGGACACACGGCCTATTCACACACCCATGGGGCTGACCGTGTGTCACACATAGCATAGACACACGCCCGTGTGGACAAAAATAAGGCTATTTTTCAAGCCATTTGCCACCCTGAAACTCAACCACACTTATACCAATTTCAACAATACATAGCATGACATGATTTAACAATCAAACATCCTCAATTAAGACATAACCCAACATTCACATACTTAACCATTTCAAATCATGCTATTTATCACATTTATGCAAGGCATAAATATATGCTTACCAATAATACCAATGCTAGCCAACTTTTAATGGTCTTATACAAAATGAACATTCATCAAAATAAGCCAACATTTTTTGGCCAAATCAATTATGACACAATAAAATGACCAAGTCCCCTATACATGCCATAACTCAAAATGTTTAAAACCATATATACCCAAAGGATTTTTTGATAGTGTGAAGTGATCCTCCGACGATCCCCAATCCGAGCTAGCTTGGTGACACTAGAAGACAAGGGAAAGTAAAAAGGGGTAACTATATAGCTTAGTAAGTTTATATGCAAATAATAACATCTTTATCACAAGTTCATCATGCAAATGCTTATATTGAAAGATAATACATTTATCATTGAATTTACATAGGTTTAACTTACTCAAGCACAACCTTACCATGAGATCATTACTTATAATATTCATACTTACGAATTTCTCGTACACACTTGTACCATATCATCACACAAACATATATTTTCACATCTTTGTAATTCCCGTTGAACACTCAGAATATTAGCGGATACTCGAAAAGCTTGCACATATTTGCCATATATATATAGCCAAAGCTATCTCTTATCACATTTCACATACACGCCCATTCTCAAGCTAGTCACGAGTCTACTCACACAAGCTGACGATCGGGACGTAGCTACTTAGTGCTACTCACACAAGCTGATAGGTATCCGCAACATATGCAGGATTACTTAGCCACTGGTAGACAACAAGACCAGCACCCGGAATCACATAATCACATAATCGTACACATAGGTTCTTAGTGACATGTCACTCGTATCCTATACTATTCCTAAGGTTCAATCGAGATTTTTCACTTATCAAAACCTTGCCGGTTATATCACATAAATCAATCACATGATTTATACAACATTAAAACATAATAAAATGATGCATTATTTACATACAAACTTACCTCGGTACAAAATAATTGCTAATATTACAACTTAGTCCACAACCTTATTCTTGCCTCGATCTAAGTCAGAACCTCATATTTCATGATCTATAATAGCAAATTTAACTCATTTAATAATCACACTATTCAATTCAGCCCAAAAATTATATTGAGGAAAAAATACATTTTTGTCTCTAACTTTTCACTTATTTACACTTTAGTCCTTAGGCTCGTAAAATGAAATATATTTATTTTTCTCAAAACCCAAGTCTAGCCGAAACTTATACACACTTATAGTAGCCCAGATTTTCCATTTATTCACATATTTCTAAACATATTTTACAACTTTTGCAAAAGGGTCCTTTTTGACATTTTTATCAAAAATCACCTAGCAAAAGTCGTTTATCACACATCTAACATTCATATTCTACCATTAGACATCAAAATACATGCATGTCTAGCATGGGTAAAATTTTAACATGAACCCTACTTCAAAACAATGGTAGAAATAGGTAAATCGGGTGATAACGACTTCAAAAACGTAAAGAGCATTAAAAACGGGGCTAGGATGCACTTACTATCAAGCTTGAAAGTTGAAGAAACCCTAGCTATGGCTTCCTTGTGAATTTTGGCTATGGGGGAGAAAGATGAACACAATTTTGACTTGATTTTCCCTTTTTATTCTTTTATTAACCAAATGACCAAAATGCTCTTTTAGCATTTCTTTGAAATTTTACTCTTCCATGTCCCTTTTTGTCCATCATGATATATAATAGCTTAATTACTAAATAAGGACCTCTAATTTACAAATTCATTTCAATTAAACACTCAAAGCTTCTAGGACACATATTTTGCACTTTTTGCAATTTAGTCCTAATAGTCAAATTGAACCCTCTATCGATAAAATTTCGTAACGAAACTTTCATATATGTATTCAATCATACTATAAACCTTAATACTTTATCACAATAAATTTTCTACTTTGAATTCGTGGTCCCAAAACCACTATTCTAACTTAGCCCTAAATCGAGTTGTTACACTCTCAACACTAGTACGTCGAGATGCAATCAACCTTCTCCAACTTGGACTATATTTTCTTACAAACTTATTCTACTAAGCAAAAAAGTCCTAATTTGTGCAATCTCAACTTTTACTCTTTAACGACCAACTCTTACTCTTCTATAGCAAATTTTTGATCTTTAACAATAAACTTCTGCTTATCAACATCGAAATTCCATTAATATAAAAACACTCTTTCTGGGGTTATTATTTTTCTAAACAAATTGGATTCTACGTGAATACTTCTAAACATAGAGTCCAATAGAGCAAAAATCCTTAAAAGAGTACAATACACCAAACAACTTGGCTTCCATATAAATGCTCCCATAAAAATAATGGTTGAGCAAAAATCCTTTAGGGGACACAATAATGTCATATAACTTGGCTTTCGTATAAATGCTCCCATTAAAATAATGGTTGGGCAAAAAATTCTTTACATCAAACAACTTGGCTTCTACATAAGTTCTTCCAACTCCAAAATCTAATGGAGCCAAAATCCTATTGCTTATCAACACAATCCGTCTTCGCACAATTGCCACTCTTAGCTATAAGGTTAGGTTGAGTAATAACTCTTTAGGAGACAAATCACACTAATTCACAACAAGTTACAAAATCCTACTCCTAGAGAATTAGTTGAGTAGAAATATTTCCTTTTAAAATTTAAAAAATAAAAGAAGTAAAGGTGAAAATAAGGGTGTACAAATGGTCGATTTAGTTAATACCCAAACTGAACTACCATTAAATGAATTAACCAAAAATTTGAAACCCTTAACTGTTAATTGGACTGAAATTCTTTTGAAACCTATTAACCAACTGAATTAATTTCGCTTAATATAGGTGGTTAACCGAATTAACCAAAATTTGTATATCTATATTCAAACAAGTTTAAAATATAAAAAATTCATGACAATTTTTTCTTTGCTTTTATTTTAAAGTTCAGAAGAAAAAAAAAGAAAAAAAGAGTAAACTACACCAAATGCTACACAAAATAGGATAGTTTCTATTTTGATATTTAAAAAAAAAATGTTAATCACTAGAGGAAACACGTGAGCATTCTTTTTCCACTAAATATCCACGTAATTAAGATATTTTAAGTAAAATAAATAACTCTTCATTCGCCAACGAGTCTACCGCCAAGACCCAACTCCGGAAACCCATTCCTTTGACTTCTAAAGATGGTCACACCAAAGTTAATGGCCGTGGCCGTCGTGTTCGGATGTCAGTTCTCTGTGCAGCTTAGATCTTTCAACTCACTGGAGAACTCGGTTATCGCTCCGACGGTGGGACAATCGAATGGTTGTCTCGTCAAGCTGAGCCTTATATCATTGCTGCCACTGGGTCCGGTACGGCGGCACCACCCCCGCCGGCCATGAGATCTTTTGTGCCTCTGGGCACACTACAACTTCTTCGCCTAAGGAATCGTGTCAGCTGCACCCAGTAGGGGTTGGTAGCGGCGGCGATGTGGTTACGGGGATGTATACCATGACAACGCTGCCACCAAGTTGCCGGCTGGACTTGTGCTAGTCAATAGGGTTTCAGTATTCAATTGTATCAACATATGCCGTTTACAGCGTTGCTTTTGCAGCTGACGGCGGAGGTTTTGAGAGATATTATAATTTATAACGAGAACAATTATAATAATTATATAAAATTGATTTGCTTTTGGTTGATCGATTGAACGATGGAGGACTTTTCGAGCAGCCACTACCTAGGTCAAATTTTGTTTTGTTCTCCCTTTTTTTGGGGTTTCTTTGAAAAATTTCAATTTCTTGTTCTATTTATCGTTTTGATTTTCGATTCAATTTTCAGTGAAAGGGTTTCTTTGGGGTTGAATTACTTGTGGATCACTGGGCTGTTCTTTTCTCATTATTGTTTGCTTTCTGGGTTTTCAGTGAATAGAGCAATGCTGTTGATCATCGAATTCGTTTAGATACTAGACCTTTGAGGAATTGAAAATGCTTTCTTTGTTTCATGGTTGTAAATTATTGAGGAACGCATTGGAAATGAAGTATTGCCAGTTTTTTAAGTTTTACTGTCATTGTGAAAAAAAGAAAGAAAGATCAGAATGGAGAAATGAGAAGAAGAAGAACACAGCAAACCCTCAAATTAACAATGTCGAGATGATGAAATTTGGCTGGGGTTAAAACATTTATGTTGATTTAATATGCTTAATAAATCAATTTTTTTTACTTAAAATACCTTAGTTACGTGGAAATAATGTGGATATTAGGTGAAAAAAAGAATACTTAGCCCAAGGTTTAACAGTTGAGCGATGATTTTGAAAAGCTTTTCTAATTATAATGATTAAATTAATAAAAAATTTAAAGTGATTAAATTAGAAATAATCCTATTTTAAAGTGATTCTCGATATAATTTACTTAAAAAACAAATAACACATTAAATTAAAAATATAATAACAAGCATTTGATTAAAAACATTATAGTTTTTTTTACTTTTTTACTTTTAGTTATTTTCAAATATTTTTAATTCTCACAATACTTTTTTAAGTTCATTATAAAAATATTTATAAATTCATTAAACGTATTCTAATATATTAAACATATCTAGGCATATAATATATTATCATTAATAATTTTAGTTAATCAATTAATTACTCAATTTTAAATTTAATTAATTGATAATTAAATTTTTTAAAAATACTAACCCTTAATTAAATCTAATGATTAAATAAATTAATTCAGTTAGAGAAAACATAACATATTTAAGGTAGTAAAAGATGGGTTGGATCGTTTGTAAGGAAACGGTATAGTTGTTGTGTCGGGACGGCAGAATCAAACTAAAAAAAAAAACAAGGGCAACCAAGCCTTGTGTTGCCATTTCTGGTACAGGCTCTTCGTTTCCAACAGCGCGTGTTCTGTACTCTCTTTGAAGCTGCAAAATAGATTGGAGAAAAGTGTAAATAAAAAAGAGAAACAATAATTAGGTTGGTGCATGCATATGAATTATGAAATAAAATACAAAAGCGTCGTTGACAAATAAAATGGATTTCTTGTACGTTAAGGTGTTAACTTCAATATTTGGCGTCTTTTCTCCCATCCCTCGAACCACTGCCAAATTGCAACACTTTCCATTCCTTCTTACACTTCTACTGTTTTACTTTTTCTCTCATTCAATTAAATAATAAAATTTAATTAGTTTTTTTTATATTTAATTAAGATAACTTAAACCACTTTTTTTTTTTTTAAATTCCATATATTTTATTTAAGAATTGGGCATATAAATAAAGTGGCGAGGTCACGTTATCCATCTCGTAGGTTCCTCTATCCTTCCTTTCTATTTAAACTGTTGTGGTCACCCCCTCTGCTCTGTTCTGTTCTGTTCTCCTCTGCTCTTCAACTTTTGCCTTTCTTTCATTTCTCAAAGTAATTCCTTTATTTTCAAAATCCTTTTTTCCATCCAATCAGCGGAAATAAGAAGAAAAAAAAAGATACACTGTGTGCGAAGGAGCGGAGAAAAAGCTGTGAAATATCCCGGGGGGGAGGGTCATGGCGTCCTCTAAGTTGATAACGACAACGTCACAGACCAATCCTGATCTGCCGCGTCAGCAATCTCTATGCCCTTCGCTCTCCACTCTCCTCGCCGATCTTCAGAACCAACAAAACAATCAAAACCAATCCCAGAACGGCCTTGGTTCCATGAACGTGGACGATCTGTTGAAAAACATCTGCTCCTCCCCACCACCGCCGCCACCTACTTCCGATGCACACCCGCAGTTTGCCGGCGTTTCCATCTCACGCGAAGGTAGTTTCTCGCTCCCGAAGGATGTGGCGAACAAGTCCGTCGACGAGGTTTGGAAGGACATCGTGGTCGGTGGCGACGATCAGAGACAGGGGAATCCACCGGTAGGTATGACTTTGGAGGATTTCTTGACGAAAGCTGGGGCGGTTAGGGAAGAGGATGTCAGGGGAGTTGTTAATCAGGTGGGAGTAGGTGCAGGGGTTTATCCAGTTGACCCGGCCTTTATCAACGGAGGTGGAAATCATTTTTCGGCGTTCGGAAACAGCGGTGGCGTTGATCATCAGAGGTTGGTGGCGGTGGCAGGTGGAGGCGCTAGAGGAAAGCGACGCGCCGTGGAGGCACCGCCTTTGGATAAAGCGACTCAGCAGAAACAGAGGAGGATGATAAAAAACAGAGAATCTGCAGCTAGATCCAGAGAACGCAAACAGGTCAGGCTTTCTTTTCTCAAAATCTGTTTGGCTGCCGAGAAAATGGAGCGAAATAGCACTTGGTTTAATGCCAATCCCTATTAATTGCTTTTTCTTCCAACTTTAAAATCTCTATCCTGCAATTGGACAGTTAATTCAAGTTATGATGTTGAAAGTTAGATTTCCCCCCTTGAATGCGATAACTGATTACTTTCGCCTTTGTGCTGCTTTATTTGTTGATACATAGGCTTATACGGTTGAATTGGAATCTCTGGTGACACAATTGGAAGAAGAAAAAGCCCGGTTGCTGAAAGAAGAGGTATATATGCCGCAGTATATATGATCTTAGACCATAGTTTTGAAGAATTTCAGTTGCTGCTAAGCTTATTGATTAAAATTGCAATGTTGTCTAAATTATGTTACTAAACTGTTGAGATATTGAAATGATGTATGAAGCCTAGTATAATGAACCATATCATTACATGAACCGAAACATTTGAGATTCCCCCGCTTTCCTTTTTAGTCAAGTAGTTAATAGATACCATTCATATTGAAGAATGTATGAATCATTATATGGATGTTTTCGTATTGATTTCTCGATTTACTTTTGCAGGCTGAGCTGAACAAGGCGAGGTTTAAGCAGGTATGCCTCTTCGTCTGACCATTTTAATTCCATTATTTGTTGCTTCAAATGCATAAATTTTGGCTGGAGGTTGTAATAGAATGTTTGAGAGTAGATCATTGGTTAATTTGGGTTTTATATGATGACAAATGTATTACATGAAAAATGACGCCATTGTTGGCAATTCTGATGCCTACATCTTGAAATACAGCTGATGGAGAACCTGGTCCCTGTTGTGGAGAAACGAAGACCACCTCGAGTTCTTCGGCGAGTTCATTCTATGCAATGGTAAACATAGTAGCTCATCTTCTTTTTTCATTAATGTAGATGACAAGAAGAAACAAAAAGCTTTGATAAAAGGAAGTGGTAGAACCAATTAAAAGGAGTGGGGAAGTAGAAGTTTGTTGAAGCAGTTGGGACTTTTGTTTTTTGGCATAGAATCCCATTACAGTTGAACTTATATAGTTTTGGATATTTTGCTTATATAATGTAAATAAGAAACAAGTTCATTTGTGTAAAGTATCATATTCCCCGTAATTCTGTCGGATAGTAGGGCTGTGAACTGACCATCTATACAAACAGGTGGTGGTGAAATTCAAAAGAATATTCGAGTCGCTCACTGCCTTTTTTTTCCTTTTTGGGTCATGATATGCATAAAAGAGCCTCATAATAAAAGCTGAGCATGGTGCCATTAACCGGGGTTTGTGCTAAAAATGTAATACAATTTAATGGATGCCAACAAATCAAGATTGTCAGTTTGTCTTTGTACTTCGTATGTCTTCATATTCTACCAAGATCTTGTCTGTAGTCGCATTCTACCCAGATTTAGACCAATAAAATTCGATTCAATTTAAAGAAATCCAAGAAAGCTTCAAATTTTAAATTAACTTAAAAACTGATTCAAGTTATTTTAATTCAAGTGGAGTTTTATTTTTTAATTTAATGCAAATATTCTTGATGATTTTGAAAACAATTAAGCAACTTGGTGCGTCTAAATTTGGTTTTAATTCAAAATTTAACCAATCATATTTGTAATATATATATATATATATATATATATATATAATATTAAAAGTTCTTTTTAAAAATTCTAAAGATTTATAAATATATATAATTCAATAAAATTTTTCAAAATTTGGAAAATGAATTCCTAAAGTTACAAAAACTAAGAAAGTAATAAAATGACTAAAGTATTTAAAAACAAAAATAATAAAATTTCCAAAGTTATTCAAAAATGCAAATAATTCTAAAAATCTTCAAAAATTTTATTAAAATTTATAAAATATATAATATGAAAAAAAAACATTATAATTTTTTTTTAAAGTTCTCAAATCTATACTCTCTCAAATTTACCTGCTATTGCTTGAATTTTAATGAAATTGTATGTCTTGGTTTTTAGTTTAATTCTAATTAATTTATTCAATTTAACTCAAATTTTGCTTTACGAAAATTTTAAATATTCAATCAATTTAATTTGTAAAAGAATATTGAATTAAATTTAGTTGGTAAAATAAGATTCAACTTACCAGATTGCCTGTTTGTTTTAGTACTTGTATGTATTTATACAGGTATATTTTAATATATCGTTTCAAGTTTATTATATTTTAAAATGTTTTTATAATTATAATTTACTTTGTATTTCCATTATAAAATATGTTATATAAAAATATATTTCAATTATAGATGTACAAGTATGTTTATATGCAAATATAAATTTTATAATTATTAATTAAATTTAATAATTTATTAAATTATTTTTTAAAAAAAAGGAAAAAAAGATTAAGAGAAGTTGGCTTACAAGCTACAAGCAACCCCAAGACAAGGAAATGGAAAAAAGAAAGATGAAAATGGAGAAAAGAAAAAAGAAGAGAAAGTTGAAAGATTTGTCATTCATCTTTTTATGTGTTCCGATGGTCACAAATTTTAGCATTTTATTCACAAGCTAATTTCGTGTCAAAGCTGCTGAGGCAGATTGCAAAAGCCTGAAATGCAGATAGGGGATATCGATAATCCATGGTGAACATATCTTTGCCAACCTTCCCGAACTGTAGGATTACCTTATCCATATCGGGTGGGGCAGCGCCACTGGATGCTGGTTGCATGGCAGCGATCAACTGAAAGTTCTTAACCGACGCAACTGTTACCCGGCCGCGGAAATTCAGGCACCAACACTGTAATTGCTCATGCCATCGAGGGGCCTTGTTTTTGAGGATCAAGGGTTTCATATTCCCATCTCCATCATCTTTATTAGACACACCAACATCTGAAAATCGAGAGCTGCTAAACTCGACCGAATGATCAAGAGACTTAGAAAAGGAAATGCTCCTGAATGAGTCCTCCAAAGGGTGACGAAGAAGCTCTGGCTGGCCAGGGACTGAACCACCTACACCAAGAGCTGAGGCTGGAATAGAATGCATAATACAATGCATCTTCCGTGGGCCTCGGGTACCAAGAACATTTAATTCGTAACTAATCTGAGCTATGTTATAACTGCCCGTAGGGACTTTAGGGGAAACTTTCTTGGAGTAAAATCTTCTACTCGTTCGGCCTGGTGGAGGAACATGAGAAGAGGAAGTATAGGCAGGCTGGGTATCGTATATTATGAATTTCGTGCCAAGGAAGTTTGACCTGAAACGGAAAAAAGAATTAGCATATGGAATTGCAATATTTACAGTAAAATGCGAGTTCCATTCACATTCATACCTCAGCTTCCCGATGTAACTGCTGCTTGATCTTGAAATGTTGTCAGCATTCATAGATATTATATACTCAGTGGAAGTGGTCCTGCGTGTCCTTTGCGCGGAAAGAAGGAATTTCCCATTTTCAACAAGTAAGGCTACAAAAGAGAGAGTAATAAAATGAAAAATAGAGGTGAGTTTAGCCGGAAGAAGGTTGAAAAATCAAAAAGCAATGTAAGGCACATAAGCAGGCCGGTGGATGTAGATAGTCTTCTCTTGACTGCAAACCAGTTTCATAAATATCGAATAATTTATCAAATAGTCATTAATGATACACAGCCTATGTATTCAAGCACGAAATATACAGGTATGCAAACAAGTCGAATCACATTAAAATTACAGCATGCAATACTTCGTGATACACATGCATTATCACAATAAAATTAATAACTTGATCAAATCTACGTTTAACAAAGGCAACTTAATTCAACAAATAGTTGCTGAGAATCATGCTTACCAGGGCTAAGACACAGAAAGAGGTGGTATGTCAGTTTCGATTTATCCCTTTTTATGAAACACTGGATAATCCCATCACGTGGCCCGGGCTGAAATGTCAAACAAGACAGTTAAGAGTTCCAGTCTCAAGTTTTCAATATAGTAAGAATGGGTTACATGTTTCAGCATAATCTCCACATAAATGCAAAGATACAGAATTGCGGTAAATTTGAATTGGAAGGAGACTGATCTATGTTCAATCCAGTCATCCTACCTGCTTAAGAGACACCGGGAAAGTAAGCTTCCCGCAGAATTCAGGACTCTTAACAATGTCTTTGCAGATGACTCTCCATGATTGGCAAACTGAAGCACATGCGACAACACTCTTTCGTGCAGGCCATGTGCTCTCACTCTCTTCCAACCTCTTGATCACATCAGTAAGCAGCTCAGGAGGGAGATTGGCCCAGCGGCTGTTCTGAATTACAAGCTGCTCATCATGCAGATCATGTAAAGCACCATGAGATTTTCCTCTATGATGCCCCACCAATCTAACATCAAAACTCCGCCTAGATAAGCTCCCAAAACTATCCCTCACATCACGAACTATGCTACGGAACGACATTTCTCGAGTTAGTTCAATTGCAATAACGGTTGGGAAGATTTCTGACTATAATACTGTCGCTGATTATGTGCCAGTGGCTGCCCATAAAACAAACAACTCAGTTCCACAATAAAGCACCAAGTTATGAAGAAAAGAGAAAATAAAAGATGCCAAAGAGATAGGTTAGCAAATGGAACCCCAGGAACCTAAATAGCCAGAAATTTAACCATCTAACAAGCAACAACCCATTTACGCAAGATCAAGTTTAAATCCTAGAGTCGTAGAACTAGGCACCTGTGATTATACTTGTAAAAAAGAACAATGTATATTTGATGACTTCAATATGTTCTCATCAAATATTTTCCATAAATGGGAGACTACAGAATTATCTCACCCAAAGATATAAGCTGCATACAATAAATTATGTAAGGAAAAAAGTAATAAATAATTTACCTTCCAAAAATGAAGACCTCAATTTCAGAGATGAATCTAATCAAACCGACGTAGTTTTAGTCTCAGAACCCACCCCAGATCTGCAAAAAAACAAAGATAAAAATTTGTAAACAAAACCAGATTAAAAAGAACAAAAAAAAAAAAAATTGAGAAAATTTTGACGAAGTAGGATGTGATCTGTAATTTATGTACCTGAAAACATGCAGAGAATCCTAAAACAAGATCAAAGAAAACCCAGACAACTTTTCCACATAACAGAACGGTGGGAACAATGAAAAGGGGATCAAAGTCAGAACTAAACAGAGTTTTCTTACTTTCTCTTTCTTCTCAACTTTTTCTCGCTATCAGACGAGGATTCCAGATTCATAATAAATTTAGCTGAGCGGCCAACAATTGAATTTTTAAGCGGAAAACAACAATGAAAAAGGGTGATCTAATCTTTCAGTTCTGATTTTAGTTCTTAGGTGGTTGATGCGAATATTTTTTTAATTAAAAAAAGGGAAATAAATATCTTGGTGCATCATGTCTGAGCTACAGAGCTGAAAAGCAGGCTCCAACCAACGACTAAATGCCCCCCTTTGACTTTTCCCATTGCACCATCTGACCGACGGAAACTGCAATGTCGTTTCTCGCATACTAAACAAAACAAATTAATTAAAGGATTTAATGCATCTCTTCATATTTCAACTTCTTCACTTCATTTCGTTGGTATTTGAATTTGGAAAATAAGATTATATTTTTATTTTTAAAAATATAATATATCTTATTATTACAACATTATTTTATATTATACATCATCTCATCATTTAATTTAAATTTTATAAGAAAATTAAAAGTTATTAAAAATTTCAAAAATATATATAAAAATACAAAAGCTTAATTAATGTATTATAAAAATACAGAAACACAACAACATCATATTCTTCCAATTAGTGGTGTCTATGGATCAAATACAGTCGAGCTGAGACCTAGACCTAGTTCCAAAATATTTTCAAGTCCAAACTTATTTTCGAGCTAGTACAACTTGTTCAAAAAGTCCATTTTACTATTAAAAATATATTTTTATAATTAAATTTTTATTTAAAAATATTTTTTTTATTTTTTAAATTGAATTTAAGTTGGTTGGACCGACTCGAAGTGCAAAAATCTTTGTTCAAGCCTAGCACTTGCATAACATTACGGGAGACATAAATCTAACTCGTCAATACATAATAACTTAATATCGTATGACATATCAACTACACCCAAATTTTTTTATGTTAATTAATAGAAGCATTTAATTATAAAAGCAGGAATAATCGATTAGATAAACATATGATATGTTGAATAACTATCAACAACTCATTATCACCAAAAGCATTGATTAAGCACTTAATATTCATACTAAGCATAATTTAAACATCAAATTTGAAGTCCCTCTTTTTAACCCCCAAACCAACGTGAAGAGAAAATGATGAAATCTAAAGAAAAGAATTAGAACTGAAATCAAAGTTTGTATCAATAATTTCTCAAGAACACTCCAAAACCAACGGCATTATGGAAAAATGAAGATGAAGCTTGATTTTTTTAGTACAGAAATAGATAGAAATTTGACTAACCAAGTTGAAAATGAAATTGAGAGAAAATTTGGGAAAGTTTTGAGTAGAAAAACCAAAGCTATCGTGTTCCCTCCTCTGAAATTTTCCAAATGGGTATTTTGCTTATATACCCTTGGACTAATGACCACAAAAGAACCTCCTCTCATTCTAGTCCAAGTTTTTACTCCTAAGATATTTGCCTTGCAAATTTTATTTCTCTTACAAATTAGTTTAGTCCTCAGAATTTCCAATTCCTTAAAACCCAGCAATTAATGAAACTTAGGAATAATATATTCAATTGGGACAAAAATTATTTGGATACCCATTCTTTGAATCCTCTCAATTTAGTTTCCTCAATGGTTCTGGCACGAAAGCGAATTCCTTAATGATTCCCCACAATCTTCAGCGGCTCTCCCACCACCTAAGGCGAAACTATTATTTACATCAAAACCTTGTATAGCTAATTTTTATCTCAGTTAAAACTTAAACATAAATATTTTGTCACTTCACTTTAATCTAATTTTTTAATTAAAAAAGATTTAGATTTATTAGCATTAATAAGAATTAATTTAAAGTTGTAAAGTTGATGTTATTTTATTGACAAGAGTCATCGATTGAACATTAATTTGGCACAACATTGAATAAACATAGATTGGGAAGTTTCTGGCATTTTTCACAGTTGAATCCTATTTCATTGGTGAATCTTTACTGACAAATACACTGTTGTCGTTGTTAATAATACAAGTGTTGTTGTCTAAAGAAGTAACAACAATCTCGATAGTTTTATTTTCTGGAGAAGTGATTGATGCCACTAACTTATTCACCACCTTCGTCTCCTTGTTTTTTCCCCATAACACAACATAAAGTCCCATCACAATTAGCACTGCTCCAATTATGCTGTAATTGCACAAAAGAATTTAAATTTAAATTAAAAAAATGTTTTTTTATTTTATTTTATATATCCTATAACCAAATATTTTTGCATTATATATTACATTTACTTACCTTCCAAGGTAGAGCTTTTCTTCAAGAAATAATGAGCCTGCAAGGGCTACTAAGACCACCATTAAAGGGCTGAAAACAGACACATAAAGTGGACCTTTCATCCGCACACACCAAGAGACCACGCTAAACACTAGCCCTGATGCTAAAATTCCCTGCAACAAATAACAATGACTGAACAAAAACTCTCCGAATTCAGACATAAAGCTAAAAGAACCCAATTACTTAATGATTTAGCTTCAATAATTACTGCAACTAACAGACCGAGTAAGCAACAGTGAGAAGCCTAATATTCCAGCCTAATTTCCACTGACTCATGTCTTTTTCCATGCACAGTGCAAAGACAACTGCTTGTATGGTTCCGATGATGCAGATCAATGCCGTGCTTGAGTAATAACACGGGTAGTTTTCGCTCATTTTAGCCTATAAAACAATCAAACTTCATGGCTTTAGATATAAAAAGGAATGTTGTATCAAAGAAGAAAACAAAAGAATTGCATATACTTAAAAGGTCAAACTATGTTATAATCCATATGTTATGTGTAAATTGCAGACCCCGATGTAAATAATCAAATTACCTGAATGTTCAACCAAAGAGAGTAACTGATGCAGCTAGTGAGAGCTAGCAATGCGCCCAAGAGATGGTGGTTGGTAGAAGGTGCATTTGAGGAGATAGGTCCATGAGAAAGAAGAAGGTGAAAATGGGTTGATCCCATATTAATTTGGAGTCCTTTGTAAAATGTGAGTAGCATTGCCCCACCTATTCCAATTACCGTTCCCAACACCTTTGCCCTCCCTGCCGTTGTTCTAAAACCTAGCTTTTCCAATCTGTCATTAAATTGGGTATTGGACCCATCAAAGTTTTAATTAGTGCATTGGATGGCAAGCAGCATGCATGAGTCAAAAGAAGCAAATATGTATGTATGCATACCCCATAATGATGGCCATAATGAAAGTTATAGCTGGAGTGAGATTAGCCATGGCGGAAACAAAAGTCGCGGATGTCAAAGCCATGCTTTCTATATACAAATTTTGAGATAGCGTGCCCCTGTAAAAATGCAAACAAATTAGACTAGAGATCAAACGCTATTCACTTTCAGCGCATCCATAATAGTAATTATTTGGAGAAACGTTCTGTGCTGAAATTTTAAGAACGAAAGATCGTCGCCCGACGGCACTGGTCGCCTTGGGTGGCGATGCTTGCGGTGACTATCACATTGGATAGAGAACCAGTTGAGAGAGAAATTGTATAAATGGGAAGTTCATCGTATGTATATTATATTAGAAAATTAACTTTGGAACGTTAAATTTTAATATAATCTAGCATATTATATTATTAAATTTAATAATTTATGATAAAAAAATAATATTATTTTATTCAACTGTAAATCAACATGGAAAAATTTAATTCTGATAAACCCATATATATATATATATATATATATATATACCCCACTATTATATTCCCAATCAACCCAACATCTTAATGCTTATTCTGAATAACCGCTACATTTCCTCTTCATTTCATTCCAAAAGCAATGTTAGATTTGAAGTAAATAAACCTGGTAAAACAACTTTACTTACCCAAGTAACGCACAAAGAAATGCTTGAAGTAGTATAGTCCAAGTCAGTTTTGGCCTTTCCCTGCGCAACAACCATTGCAAAAACCAAAGTGAATAATTACCATCTTATATAATTTCCTTCAATCAGTGTAAAAGTCTCTGCTTCTTGAATCTTGAAGAGTAAAAAACCAAAGTTGAGACATCTACTATACTCTGATTATGCTTAGAAAGCTTGAAAAATGAAGAAAAAGAGACGAAACCTTTCAACAAGGAGAGCAAGAGGAACCATAACAGCAGTGGCGAATAAGAATCTGTAAGCCACGATGATCCTTAAACTCATTCCATCATTTGCAGCCAATTTGTAAAGCACATTAACCCCAGCAAATATGACTTGAATCACCACCATCAACATTGCATGCTTTAGTCCATGCAAAATCTTAACAATCTCTGCCATTTTTTTTTTAAAAACAAAAATCACCCAAGTTGAAAGCAAGCTTTTTGCAGACAATCCTTGGTAAGTAGTTTAGCTAGGGTGACGGTTGTGTGAAAGGAAATGGAAGGCGAGAGATCGGAATTTATAAGCTATAAAAATTCACTGTATATATGTAGTGCCATTGCACGCGCTGTATTTCCCCACTTTAAACGTAAGCCTTCACTTTGCTTTTCAACCCTTTTTGTTTATTTTTCCTTCATTTGGTGCCCTTTTGCCAAGCTCCACCTTCCCTTATATGTCAAGCTTGGGAACTGGGATACCTAGCAATCTTTTTGTCAATTAGTAACGTTATCTATATTTTGTTGACACGCACTCTTTTTTCTAATTTTAGAAAAATGGTTAGATTTTAGTTTTTGTATTTTTAAGCTTAATTTTAAGATTAATTTCTATATTTTAATTTTTAAGGTTTATACTTTTATAATATTATTAATTAATTTAAATAATCAATATTATTAATTTTTCAATTAAAATATTATGTGATTATATATTTGAATACTTTAAGAATTTTAGAGACTAACATTTGATTTTCCATTTCTTTGAGATTTACATTGTTTTTTTTTCTTTTGCATTATAACATAATGGTTAAATTTTAATTTTGACCCTAAACTATGTTGAAGCTTGTTATTTAATCTATATACTTTATTTTTATATGATTTAGTCCCTCTACTTTTATAATGACATTAGTTAGTTTAATTAAATAGTTAATATTATTAATTATTTCAATCAAAATGCTAACATAATTTTTTTTAAAAGCACTGTTTCAATCAAAAATTTATTTTATAATGACAATTTCAAAGGAGTGTTTTTAAGAAAAAAATTTATAATCAATATTTTCAAAGTTATTTTTATTGTTAAATGATTAACAAGTAAATAATTTTTAATTTAAAAATGTTACACCAAAGAATTTAATAGAAAAAAATTTAATGGCGGTAATAATTGGATTTAAATTTTTAAATCTAAAAAAATAAAGAGATAAAATTCTTGAAAATAAAAATAAAAAGTTAATTTTTAAATGTACAAAATATATAGGAACTTACAGTATATTTTAACTTTTAAATTTTTACTCAATAATTTAACACAAACAAATAATCAATATGATGCGTTAATATAAATTTCACATCTAAACCGTTTAAGTCGAAACCAACAAATTTATGATTCAATTATTACTTTTAGATTTAATTGTGATCTTAGTCCTTGTCATCTTCACAATTTTGAAATTTTAGTTTCTCTAATTTTTCTATTTCAAGAATTTTAATTTCAATGCTTTTTATAGGATCATCAAAGGAGTTCCATTCAATTTAATTATAGGGTAAACTATACAGGTAATCACTTTATTATGAGTAAGATTTTTTGATCACCTTACTTTGAAAAGTTAAAAAATAGTCACTCAATTATTCGATTTTTTTCTTTTTTGATCACCATCGTTAAATGACTAATAGAAAGATGGCATGTGCTTTTAAAATTGACAAAATAACAATTTTAACTCTCAACATTTATATATTGTGTCAATTTAAACTTGATTTTAAAAAATTAACTCTCGACATTTACACATTATGTAATTTGATAAGATTTGTGCTTGAATTGTTTAACAACCCAAATTTTAAAAAAATAACCAATTCAATTCATTGAAATTAAAAAATTACGCACTTTGTCAATCAACCTAAATTCAAGTCTAATAGTTTCAAAAAAAAAAAAAAATAACTTTTGCTTTGCATTATCAATAGAAGACAACTCAAGTTAACAAAAAATAAGTTGACAATCAAGTTTTTAATCATTTGAAGTATAATGAAGAAAACGTATTTAGTTATTATCTAGTTTAATTATAAAAAACAATTTTTTTAAAAAATATATTTTTGTTTTTGTTTTTGTTTCTAATTTACACATTGTGTATTGAAGTATATTTTCATGTAAAAAGAGAATAAAATTAGGTAATTGTAAATATTGAAGACTAAATTTTTAAATAATAAGACTAAATTGAAACAATATGCAAACATTGATGGCTAAATTTATTCTTATACCTATTTTAAAATTTGCCACGTTACCTTTCCATTTGCTATTTAACAGTTGGTGACCGAAACAGAAAAAATTCAAATAGTTAGATGATTAAAAAAATATTACTGATAATCGAATGACTATCAATATAATTTACTCTAAATTATGTGGTATTTAAAATAATGCCTGACATGACAAATTTAAACTTGTGTGAAAGCCATGTAAATTTTTTTTTTTTTTTTTACCAATTTTCATTGTACTTTTTTTTTTGAAATGGTGCTAAATAGCCTTACAACCTCATCTTTTATATTTTTATTTGACTTTTCACATTTGTGATATTAGCAACGTGAGAAAACTTTTTATTTTAAAATTCTCACATAATCTAATTTATCTGAAGTCTTTTGACAATATTGTGAATTAGGTTTTAATTATTAAATTAAATTAAATTCTTAAAATTAAAAATAAATAGATTATATTTCAAAGGTACACAAAAGTACAAGGATTGAAAGCACAATTAAATCTTGTTTTTTTTAGTTACAATTAAAATGGTTTTACCAACATTACTTTGTGTTGAGTTAATTATTTTCGAGGAAAATTATATAAAAAAAATTTGAAGGTTAAAGTATGTTCCGAGTCTCTATATTTTTCATATATTTTAATTTAGTCTTCATGCCTTTATTTTTAGGAATTTAGTTTTTTTAACTTTTTAATTTAAAAATTTAGATCCAATTGTTGATATCGTTAAAATTCTTCTGTTAAATATGCCAGTGTGACATTTTAAAATAAAAAAAATACTCACTTAATAACCATGTAACAAAAATTGACATAGTAATGGATTTGAATTTAAAGCAAATTGTTGTGTTAATAGTTCTTAAAAATTCATGCCAATATTGTAATCAGAATAAAGTATTTGGATCTACTAATGATATTACAAAGGTTGATGCACTAAATTATGCTAAAAATTAAAGTATAAAGATTAAATCTCAAATTTGAACGTAATATAAGGACCAAAACTAAAATTAAACCATTATTATTTAATATAAAAAGGGTAAATTTCACCCAAGGTCACTAAACTGTTAATAAGTTTACGTTTTGGTCACTCAACTTTAAAAAGTTACAAAATGACCACTGAACTATTTGAAAAGTTTTCACTTAAGTCACTGAGCTGTTAAAATCGTTGTTGTATATCATTCTCTATTCGCACTGCCTGCACCAATCGAAAGCTCTCTTTCCTCTCCACTTCTACTATTCAATTTTTTTTTATGAAACAGATTTGAATGTCACGTATCTGCGAACTAAAATCCAAACAACTTTCTTCTCTGATCTTCGACATTGACCGTCAAATCAACTTAGATCAAATGTATGTGCTTCTACTCCTTGATGAGTACTAATCTACCATACTAATTCTCGAATTGTTGTTTGAAGCTTGCTAGTTAGACTTTTTTTAAAAAAAAAAACTTAATAACTTAGTGATCTAAAAAAAAAGTTTTGAATAGTTCAGTGGCTTAAATAAAATTTTTTGGATAATTTAATGACTATTTTGTAACTTCTTAAAGTTGAGTGATTAAAACGTAAATTTATTAATAGTTTAAAAACCTTGACTGTAATTTACTTAAAAAAGACAAAAACTTTAATTAACAGGTGGCGCATAGAAGCTTATGTGCTTCCTTTTTATTAAAAATTAAATCTTTAAGTATAAATGTAATATATAAGGATCAAAATTGAAATTTCACCTTCATTATATAATATAAAAAAAGACAAAAGCTTTAATTAACATGTGTCCCATAAGGAAGGCCTATGTCTTTCCTTTTATATTGGGTGTAGAGGTAAGTGAGGGTGTGTAGATAAGTGGGATGATTTATGAATAAAGTATAAAAGAAAACAATTTATTTGAGTTAGAAAATAAATAAATAAATAAATAGAAGTTTAATACATTATTTGGTATTATGGTATTTATATTTTTTTGTATAATATAATATTTATATTTGATAAATGTTATATTTGATACTTGAATGTAATAATGTTAACTTTTTCATTATTTAATTTAAAATTTAGGTTGATTTTATGTAAATCCATAATTAATTGATAATACTAGCAATTCATTTTCAATCAATTCTAAAACTTGAAAAAAATCACAACCAGATTATTTTTAATGAATTAAACACAAAATTTAATAAATTTATAATTAACACTAAATTTATTTTATTAACAAAATCACGAAAATTGAAAACTACCAATATTAACAAAACTCTAAAACTTGAATTAACATTAAAAAGGCTGGTAAAAAAAAGTATAATTTCTACCAAATATAAATATGGTATTTCACCAAAAATAACACAAGTACCAAATTAGAAAAAAAAAATTTAAATTTGAGTACCAAACAGAATATTAAGCCATAAATAAGTGACCTCTCGAAGTACTATTTAACCAACTAGCTGCGGTGTTGTAATTAAGTAAATGGAACGTATTTCCCACACGTGTGAATGTCTTTTAATTGATGTCCGTATTTTAAAACACGTGGATAAATGCATGGTGTGGCAGTTCTCATGGTTCACCCACGTTAGTGGGGTGCGCAGTCTGTACGACAGTAGGTTCTAATTAGATACTTTTGTCGGGAAAGAGAGGGTCTAATTGTGTCCCTCAGTCCTTGTACTCTTTCGGATTTTTAAACTTAATCCCTTGATTTAAAAATTAAAGTTGGAGATATAACTCTTATAAATTAATTTTCGTTAAATATAGACATGTATTATCAATTAAAACTTTAAATTTAAAATGTCACATATTTAAATTAAGGAGATAAATTTTTAGAATTAAAATTTTAAAATTTGAAAGAGTAGAAGTAGTAGAGGCAGAATTAAACCAAGTAAAAAAAGTTGTACTGCACCGTTTAGGCATGTTTGGTAGGCAAGAAAATGAAGGAAAAAGTTAAAAAGTGAAAACATAACTTAAAATAAAGAATATATTATTTAATTGTTGAAGGCCATGTTGATGCAACACTTCTTTATTGTATAGATATCATATGACATGTATTAATTAATTAATTAATATAATTGTTAATCATATGTTTTACGCACATTAAAAAGGTCTTGGATTGCTCTTTTGGTTCATATTTATAAACAGTTAAATAACACTTTTCATATAAATCCAAAAAGGTTGGTTTGAGTAAGTGGAGGCATTTGCTTCTTTCATGCTGAAAATGGAGCAAACAATATCTGATTTTTCATTCTCTCTTTTCTTTTCCAATTAGGGGAAAGGAAGATTTCATAAGTTAAAAGAATCATGCTGGACATTTGATATTATGCCACTTTAACATTGCTTTTAACAAATTAAATTACTATTTCATTATTTTATTTTAGTATTAAATTCGAGTTCAAGCATTTTGGGTTATACAGTTGTGTTTAAATTTTTTTCTAAGTTTGGACGAAATCGGGTAAAAATATATATAATCTCAAGTTCGAGTTAAAATTTTTCAATATTAGGAGAGCTTGAGTTTTTCAAATTAAATAACAGCTAGCAAATTTGAACTCCGACTTTTCAAATCATGTTTTCAAATTTAATCTCATTTTGTACCTTTATGTGTTGATTGAATTGGTTGTAGAAACCAAAATTAATTATTCGGGTCCATTACTTACCAACCTAAAATATATTTTTTAAAATAACATTTTATTTTTATGTCATTATATAATTGATTAATTTATTAAAAATATTTATTGAATTAATTAGTGGCAATTCATCAAAAATTTTAAGATATTAAAATAAGAAAAAATATTTGATACATTATTAGTGGAGTTTTTAGACTCTACAAATAAGGTTAGAGGTTGACAAATGCTCTATAGGTTTATAGTAAAATATTAAAAAAAATTAAATTACTGATATTCCAAATATTAATGGAAATAATATTAAATTGCATATAATTTTTCTTTAAAAAATTCAATGTAATCTTATCAGTAATTTTTTTTAAAAATTTGTTTATGAAAATACTTTTTTTTAACTAATAGGAATTGTTTTATCAAAAGTAACTCGACTTTATTAAAAGAATGCCTCATGCATCACACGAATTTTTATTTATATATACATAAAAAAAATAATATATATATTTTTGCCTTTCCTTATGATCATTAACCAATGAAATTACCGTAGAGGTAGCAATATGAGATATGACTTTGAAAACTTGAGACCATACATGTTCTTATCCTATTTTATTTAAATTTAAAAAGATTTCAACTCGAAATTAGTCTAAACTCGAAAAAAACCTTAATTCCAAAAAGTTCAAATTAAAAAAAATTAAATTAAAAAAAATCTTAATTAAAAGAATCCAAACCCAAAAGTAATCCAATACCAAACCCAAATTTAATATTAAAAATAAAATAATTAAATTGTAAATTTTAAATAGATTTTAAATTGTTTTAACATATTATAAAATGAAATTAAATACTAAAAATTACTTGATAACTTAAAAAAAAAAAAACCATGTGATAAATTTTGATTAAGGAAATAGAAATTATATGTGCGGAGATAATGAGAACGGGGCATGGAGCAGGGTAGAGAAATTCTATTCACTTAACTGAGTTGATATAATTGTTATTGCAATAATATAAATACCTTAAAATGAAAAAGTTGTGTAATACATTAATATAGAAAAAATGGAGTTGAAGTCGTCCGTCCTTAACTTAGAAAAAGATTTGGAATGAAGCAAACATAAAAACTTTTAATATTCCCTATTACTATTGGAAAGGGAAGTTACTTTTACCATAAGAGTCCAACAGCAACATAATATTTGGTGGCTAACATGGTTGACAAATTAGACAAGTAATGGAGAGTATTAATTTAAAGATTGCATTTTCCACTACCCCACTTACTCCGTTTTCTATCTCATCTTTTTAGTTATAAATTAATGGGGTTTGCACTCAATTAACTAGTAAGAGAGTTCATAAACCATTATCATAAAAGGGGAATATTATATCATCCACAACTCTAAAAACATATGGGGAAATTTAATTATTTGAAAAACCATATACCCACGATTTATTAGTGCTCTAATCCCAAAGACTAACTGGTTAATTAGTACTAATTAATCCCAAAAGAAGTCCTTTGAAAGGTAGCTGTAATAGTTTAAAATTGCTTCTCATCGTGTATAAAATGTGCAGTGAAAGCACATCTAATCCTCCTATCATACTGTTGATTTGCTGAGAAAAGTTCAATTAAAAGACCACATATATCGCTCAAGTTTGATTGAATCCGCTAATTTTTCATCAGTATCTTTGACAAATACCGAGATTTAAGTTTTATCAATATTCTCACATAATATGTGACTTTCACTTCCATCTTTTTTATTAAAATCAGTAACATATCTGAACTTTAAAGTAGTGATAATAACAACATTTTTTTTTTAGGATACATAAAATTTAAATTTTTTAAAATTTGTGATTGTCCATTTTAATAATGTTCTCTTCAGAATTTAACTTTTATCCTTTTATTGAAATTGCAATATGCCATACCACTGTACCTATCGCTCATTGGTAATGATAATAACAACATATTAATCCTTGAACAATTTTATCATATAATTATACATGAGCTATCTATATATATTTTTAAGGATATTCTTTTCTACCCCGTACCAAAAACAAAGGAAATATCCTTATGATTATTAAATTATCAATTAAAATAATAATGAATTTTACAAATAAAAATCATAAATTGATTTCATTTCTCAATGGAATAAGTTAACAATGAAGTTTTTTCTTCTTCTTTTTTGTGTTATGAATTCTTTCAGATAAACATTATCTATCACATGTTACTGATCCTTTTTTTTCTCAATACCTTTCTTAATCTTCTTTTGGGCAACTAACGCTGAGTTGGTATGCTTCCCTTAGATTTTTGGCTCTGCTTATGATGGAAACTCTATCTTTCCCTCTGGTTTTACCTATCACCATCTTTTTAGATTGTTTATGCATTACAAAAAAATCCCAAAATAGGCAAGCACAACTATGAACAAATAATATGGTTTATAGTATTTGAATTTCCTTTTTCTCTAGTTTACAAGTATAATTGCATATATGAATACTATACAAATCACAATTGGATCAATCAAAACTAGAACTAACTCAAAATAAAATTGACCATGCTCCGACGTACGTGCACTAAGGGCTATGAATCAACACTATTATACTTAAAAATATCTAGCGGCTTTACTACAAGTGTGACAAATCAGTTGTAATTTGTTACAATGAAAAACCTAAGGATTCTAAGGATTGAACCCAAATGATTGCCAAATTGATAAATGTGTTTATCAAGTTAATTACAAGTTAAGCAATTACTAATCTAATCGAGTCCAAAATTGTTAGTGCAAATTCCAAAATAATCTATTTATAAAATAAATTTAAATTATTAATTAAACAAACTAATCTATATTTCTTCCCTATTGCTTTAGACAATAAAAATGATAAATCAATGGTCGATTGATTCCTTACTCACTAACTAAGCCAATAAACCTATATCGATTATATTGTTTGTCACTCTTAGCTAAGAATCTTCTCTCGGTCTCATCCTAGACTAAAAGATACCACCTAAGTTCTCCTCTCGGTCTCACCTAGGCTTATATATCTCCTCTCGATCTCACTATTCGACACAATTATATCGAACTATCTAATGATAAAATCTCCTCTCAGTCTCATTTATCTAGATTTTCCATTAGAGGCGTCAATTCTAATGTATGAAGTATTTTGATATAATCGAACAATCAATTAATCAAGCATAAATATTAACTTAAACTAACAAATAACCGATCAACCAACCATCAACAAATTTAGCACATAGTCAAACTTAAATTCCAAACAAGCACTTTATCAAACACATGGTAGGCATAAAATAAAAGTAAAGAGTTTGAGAAAATCTTGTTTAATTGATGGAAATCCAATGAACCCTAAGAGTTTGATCACCTTTCTTTTGCATAGTCTCTTTTGCGTAGTCTTCAACAATAAAAGAAGAAATATAAAACCACAAAAATAAAATATATTCCAAACATAATCTAAAAATGAAAAGAAAAGAAAACCTAACCTAACATAACACTATGAAAAATTAAGGAGAAATGTTTAGCCGACAAAATCTGAAATCAAAAGCTTATAAAGTGGTATTTATAGTCTACTAACATTTAACTTAAAATTGAATTATTCCCTTAAATAAAATTTGACTTAAGCTTGTTTGAACACAAAATTGCCATTGCAATTTTTCACCTGTCAGGCAGCAGTGTCACAACACCCTCAATAATGGCACAATTTTGGTTTTGGGGGATTTTGGTGTTACGACATCCATTGGCTAGTGTCGCGACACCACTGGTGATGACCACTGTCACACCTGGTTTTCTTTAAACACGAAAATTAAGAAATAATTGAGGGGTTAAATTAAAAGAAACCATAAGTTGGCAACCTCTATTAGAAAATTTGGAGGAAACAGTAACCAATTTAGGACTTGGTTGAAATCAAATGTTGGTTTGGTCAGATTAAAACCAACTAGTCTCTTAGTGGGAGACAAAATGATTTTCAATGAATGGTCCCCAAATGGTTGAAGACCATGAAAAAAAATGGCTATAAATAGTTGGGGAAATTACTTCTTGGAAAGGATTCAAGTCTATTTTGTTTCATTTTCCTATCATCTTTATTATCTTCCTTAGTTGTTTTGAAGAAGAGATGGTGATGGAAAGCTCTGCATGAAGTAGTGATCATGAGGTTCGAGTAGGAAAAGTAGAGAACCCAACAAGTTGTTACCTGGAGAATGGAAGCTTTGGCATTTGCAAAAGCTAAACCTATGAGACGAAGAAGCATCATGTGAGTTTTTTCACCCTGCTCTGTAACACCCCTAACTCGTCTCCATTGTCGGATTAGGATTACAGAGTATTATAGTACAATTAAGATCATTTAACTTCAAACAGAAATAATTATTTAATTAAACAATAATATTCAAATTCACATTTCATTTATAACATAAAAGCATTTCAGGCTTTAAATCGAGCCTACGAGGCCTTAAAAATAGTTTGGAAACATTCAGGACTAATTCGAAACAAAATAGAAGGTTTTAGAAAAAAATGAAAAATTATAAAACATCTTCAAATGAAAAACATCTTCAAACAAGTTTAAAACATGTCAAAAATAGACAATCTATGTGTAAAAAACATCTTCAAATGAAAAATGCTCTTTAATTTAAGAACCAAAAAATGAGGATTACCTGAGAAGACAAATCAACAGCTACATACATAGCCGATGAAGTAACGCTCTTGGTTAAAATATGCCATGACTTTACCATTCCTAAATACCACCCAGCAAAACCCATCTTCGCAAACACCGTTGAAGATGAAAAGGAAGAAAAAAAACAAAAAACTAAAAAGGGATAAGGAGATATCATATTCTCTTACTTTCCTACAACATTTGGGAATTGAACATACTCCCTAGCTTGGGTCTTGGTTCAATTCCTTAGAATCGAGTGGACTCTGTTGATCGTGAAACTCCCATATCCCATCTTTGTTGTCGGATTAAGGTTATAGAGTATTACCGATCAAAACAGAATAATTTCTTCATAATAGAAACAAGCATACAAGTTAAATGCTAACATATCACATTGAATCTCATCATAGCAAAAAATACATTTATGGGCCTTAAGTTGAGCCTACGAGGCCCTAAAAATAATTTGAGAACAATTTGGATCAAATCAAAATAAATCAGAAAATTCTAGAAAAATATGATAATTTAGAAAATAGGGGTCATACGGTCATGTGACATAGTCCAGATCGTGTGAACATTTGAAGTTTGGACATACGATTGCAATAGGGTTGTGTGTCTACCCGTGTGTATATTTAAGATGAGGTCATACGGCCGTGTTGTAGGTTGTGTGCCAAACTGTGTGTGCATTCGTGTTAGGTCACATGGTTGTGTCTTAGGTCGTGTGCCAGACCGTGCTACATACTGACTTGAAACACACAGTCTTATGATTATTAAATTATCAATTAAAATAATGATTAATTTTACAAATAAAAATCATAAATTGACTTTATTTCTCAATAGAATAAGTTAACAACAAAGTTTTTTTTCCTCTTCTTATTTGTGTTATGAATTCTTTCAGATAAACATTATCTATCACATGTTACTGATCCTTTTGTTTTCTTTTTTTCCCACTATCTTTCTTTATCTTTTTTTGGACAACTAAGGCCGAGTTGGTATGCCTCCCTTAGTTTTTGGGCTCTGCTTATGATGGAAACTCTTTCTTCCCCTTTGGTTTTACCTCTTACTGTCTTGTTAGGTTGTTTATGCATTATAAAGAAATCCCAAAATAGGTAAGCACAACTTTGAAAAATAATATGGTATATAGCATTTTATTTTCCTTTTTCTCTAGTTTACAAGTATAATTGCATATATAAAAACTATACAAATAACAATTGGATCAATCAAAACTAGAATTAACTCAAAATAAAATTGACCGTGCCCCAACGTGTGTGCACCGTGGCTATGAATAACACTATTATACTTAAATATCTAGTGGCTTTACTGCAAGTGTGACTAATCAGTTGTAATATTTGTAGTGTTACAATGAAACACCTAAGTATTCCAAGGATCGAACCTAAAGGATTGCCAAATTAGTAAATGTGTTTACCTAGTCAATTACAAGTTAAGCAATTACTAATCTAATCGAGTCTGAAATTATTAGTACAAATTCCAAAATAATCTATTTATAAACTAAATTTAAATTATTAATTAAACAAACTAATCTAATTTTCTTCCCTATTGCTTTAGACAATGAGAATGGTAAAAAGATGGTTGATTGATTTGTTACTTACTAACTAAGTTAATAAACCTATATTGATTATATTGTTTATCACTCTTAGCTAAGAATCTTCTCTTGATCTTATCCTAAAATAAAAGATACCACCTAGATTCTCCTCCCGGTCTTACCTAGGTATATAGATCTCCCATCGGTCTCACTATTCATGCAATTATATTGAACTATCTAATGATAAAATCTCCTCTCGGTCTCGTTTATCTAGATTTTCCATTAGAGGCATCAATTTTAGAGTATTAACGTAACGCCCCAAACTTTATAGATTTGATTCCGTGTATTCATGACACAAATATTTGTCTGCTTCAGTGGTTAAGTGTTCTAGGTGTGTGTGAGAGGTTTCAAGTTCAAGCCATGGCTTGAGCAAAGTTTTTTTCTTGTGACTAAAGCCTAACTTTAGCTCAATAGGCTTAAATTTAAATGTTAGTGAGTTTATATTAGAATGGGCCTATTGGTCTAGTGGTTAAGAGGAATGTTAAGAGCTTGGAGGTCTGGAGTTCGAATCTCTGGGGGAGCAAGAGAGTTTTGCTTTTATCCTAGCTGGTCGAGAGTGTTTGAAGTTATTTGAAATTCTGCTAGTGGAGGAGTCGGTGGACGGTTAGGGGAGTGTTTTTAGAAGGAAAGTGGGGGATTGAGGGATTATTGGATATTTGTTAGCTTCTTTTCAAAATTTTGTTCTTTCTTTCTTAAAAAAAAACTCTCTGCCTCCTTTGTTTTCTTTTTCAAATTTTCTTCTCCCATCTCATGCCGCTCTTTTCTGTTGCTTTTTTTATCCCATTGTTAATTCTGTTCTCAATCCTTAAACTTCGTCATCTCCGTGGTTCTATTGGTGCGTTATCAGTAAGTAACTGTGTTGTGCATTCATACGGTCTCATGTTGAGTTGTCTAAAGGAAAAGTTTGGTCCTTGTGGTTTAGGTGAAGAGTTGGAATTTGTGGATATCACTGCTAAGAATTAAGTGCCATCGATTTCGAGTTTTTAACGGTAAGGTTTAGTGGTTTGTCAATTATCGATTCATTTAAATTACGACTAAATAGCGTTTTAGTGACTAATTGTGAGTGTCATGGGTTAAATTTACGTTCTGGAGTGTTCAGGTGGATTTACGTATAGAAATTGAACAAGGTGTGTACCTGAATCACTGAAATCGCAACTCGACGAAAAGCTGAAAAAGTAGACTGTTGACGCTACACAAGCGTGTGATCGCTCGTGTGGTAGGCCATGTGGTTGGACACAACCATGTAATCGACGAGCCAGGCCGTGTGTGCATGACACGAGCACGACAGACACGACCGTGTAAAGGCCGATGATGTGGTGTACGAGACACGGGCTCGACCAATTGGGTCATGTGAGTTACACGGGCATGTGGGCCCACACGAGTAAACTGTACAGGCATGTGGAATTTGGGCCAGGCCATGTGATCCATACGGCTAAGGCCAATTTGGGCCGTGTGGGCCACACGGACGTATGAGCCCATTTTACTAATTTGTTTGAAAGGGTTACATGGGTTACCCAAGACGACTGTGGACCTACTGTAGGGTCGATAAGCCACACTTAGACCCCTAATTATATGAAATAACTGCATGTTTGATAGATGATATTGTGCATGATTTAATTGCACTAAACTACTGCTGTATGTACTGATATCATGACATGACATGTATAATTGTATGATGAATTGCATGAGGTTGGGATAATATGATTGGAGGAAGTGTACTGTACTGGTAGCTCTGCTGCAAATTCACTAATGGCTTTAAGACTACTGTTATACTGGCAGCTCTGCCGTAAATACTGTTTAGTGCCGCACCGGTGCTAATTTGTAAGTATAGAAATGGGTGGGTGGTTTATTCTCCATAGGAGTGCAGGGTTAGACAAGAGATGGTGTATAGTGGATGATTGGGTAGGACTTGCATACCATACACTGCATTACTGATTTCTGATACTGTTATGGGCTAAGGCCCTACTGATACTGTTACTGTTACTGTCATCGTTACTGAACTGTAATAGGGTATGGCCTATTGCTTACTTTACTGAGATGGGCTAAGGCACAAATTGATACTGTTACTGAGAGGGCTTAGGCCGAGTCTGTTACTACTTGCATTCTGTTTGTATGTCTACATGTGGATTACACACTGAGTTTTCGTAAACTCACCCATTTGTTATTACTGTACAGGTAATCCCTAGTCTTAGACGGATCGGTACAGTGAGGGACTCTGTGGTGGCCACACAACCGCATTTATTACTGTACTAGATTATGTTTTCTTTTAACTATTATCATTTGAGTATTTTTATTGTAATATGGCCATTATGGATTTTTGCCTAGTTTGGGATTTACTTTTCGTTGATTTGATTTATAACTGCTAGTGATAGGAAAACACTGGTTTTCAAAAGAAACAATCTTTTTATCAAACCAACGTAATCGTATTTTGTTCCGAAGCTTCTGCAAAGAAAAATGTTTTGAAACTAATTATAAATTAACGTCTTAGAAATGGATAACGATTTTAAAACAACATAAGCTAACGATTAATTTTCTAAAACAAAGAAATGGGCTTATGCGTTGACTTAGTTTTCGAAAGCACTACCATGTGGCATCACCAGATTCGACCATAATGTCTAGGCTGGTTTTGTGGTGTTACAATTAAACATTTTGATATAATTGAACAATCAATTAATCAAGCATAAACATTAACTTAAACTAACAAATAACCAATCAACCAACCATCAACAAATTTAACACATAACCAAACTTAAATTTCAAACAAGCATTTTATCAAACACATGGTAGGTAATAAAATAAAAGTAAAGAATTTGAGAAAATCTCATTCAATTGATGGAAATCCAATGAACCCCAAGAGTTTGATCACCTTTATTTTGTATTGTCTTCAACAATAAAGAAGAAATTGAAAACCACAAAATTAAAATATATTCTAAACATAATCTAAAAATGAAAAGAAAAGAAAACCTAACCTAACACTATGAAAAACTAAGGAGAAATGTTCAGGCAACAAAATCTGAAATCAAAAGTTTATAAAGTGATATTTATAGTCTACTAACAGTTGACCTAAAATTGACAATTATGCCCTTAAATAAAATTTGACTTAAGATTGTTTGCACATTAAATTACCTCTGCAAATTTTCACCAGCCAAGAAGCATAACACGATCGTGTCCCAACCTATGTGGGTATTCGAAATTATATCATATGGCTGTGTGCCAGATCATGTGTGTATTCGAAGTATGGTCACATTGCCGTGTCGTCAGACCGTATATCTCTCTAAGATCGTGTGAACAATCTTGCACTTAAAATTTAATTGACACATGGCTGTGTGGAGAGACCGTGTGTCGCACATGGCCATGCGACAGCTCATGTCCTAGGTCATGTGTATCTAAAATTACTTCTAAAATAAGTCAATTCTCACACATCACTTAAGTACCAAGCCAAACCTAAAACCAACCCTTCAAACAAGTCTAAAACATGTCAAAAACACATAACCTATATGTCAAAAACATCTCAAACGAAAAACACTCTTTAGATTAAGAACCAAAAAAAAGAGATTACTTGAGAAGACAAATCAATAGCTATACACATAGCTGATGAAGTAATGCCCTTTGTAACAACCCGTTTTTTAGTGGTGTCAAAAATAATGGTTCGAAACCACCAAATTTGGCGATTAAGCTCGCAAATTTTATTATTTAATATTTATGAGTCAAACATGGTTTTAAAAAGATATTTGAATTAATAATTTATGTCTTATAATGAATTATTAGATTCTAAGTGATAAAATCCTAGTTCAAGTGGTTTTGGAAAATGAGGTATCGAGACTTTGTTTCTATAAACTGAGCGTTAAATACTTTTATAAATATTTACGGAGTGTCAATAAGGTGGTATTAAAGTTTTGTTAAAAAAATTTAATGTTTTGATAGTTAATTAATAAAAAAGGACTAAATTGAAAAAGGTGCAAAACTTGCTAATTATAATATTTAAGAGATTAAATGGTTTGATTAATAAAAGAGGAAGGACTTAAGAAGAAAATATACCTAAACTAAAATGATGAGGCGGCATAAGCATGGAAAATAATAAAATAAAAGGATTTAATGGCAAAATGGTAAATTGTTTGAAATTAAAACAAACAAATTGAATTTTAATGTTTCTATGCAATTCATCTTCTACCTTCTACTTAAACCGACATGGAGGGAGAGCTTTAAGCTAGTTTTCATATTTTTGTAACAGCTAAATGCCCCGTTTTTAATAATTTTTTATGTTTTTGAGGTCATTACAACTAGGTCTAGCTAACCTGTACCTTCGATTTTGAATGTTTCCATTGATGAATCTATATGATTTTAGATTTTAAATGATGAATTTGAGATATTGGTTGATATTTAAAAGTATTTTGTTAGGTAATTGTGATGAATTTCTCGATTAGGGACTAAATTATTTGAAATAGTAAAAACACAAGGGTTTGTTGTGAAATTATTAAAAAATGGACTGTATTAAATGCCATGAACATTCGACTAGCTTGGATTTTTATTAAAAATGGTTAATTTGCATGATTTGAGTCTAGGGCTTAAATTGAATAAAAGTGAAACTTTAGGGGTAATTTTATAAAAATATCAAAAATGACTAAATTGCATGAAATGAATGGTTTTATCGTCTAAAGTAATATATTGAATGAAATTATTAATTTAAACCAAAACCGGGTGGAAAATCGAGAAAAATAAAAAATTACCAAAATGCCCCTGAACTTTAGTATTGCTGCAATTTAGCCAGGTAAGTTCGTGTTGTCGAAACCAATTTTTTCTTACTTTTGGAAAACGGGGATCTATTTAAAAATCGAAAACGAAAATGGAGTCGCCACCGGCCTTTTTTGAGGTGTGATCGGACCACCATAAAACTTTGATTTATTAAAACAAATTTTTGGTCTACAAAATTCGAGAAAATGGGTTCGGGAGTTGGTTACATACGAGGAAGGGTTAGCACCCTCGTGACGCCCCAAATCGGTACCTAATCGATTACTTAATGTCCTAACGTCGAACGTTTGAAAATATTTTGAAATACGATCCTTTTATTTAAAAGAGCGTTTGAACAAATCTAATGGATACCGAGACCCGCTCATCTCAAAGTAATAAAAATACTGTACCCAGTAAGTTAGGATGCGACATTTCAACCCTTCGAAATTAGGCTTGTCCCTTTTTTTTGAAAAACTCATGCACTTAAATTTAAAAAGGATACTTAATTATTTTGGGTCAAATGAAAATCGAAACCCAGCAAGTTAGGGCTCGATTTTTCAAAATTCCAAACATAAAATATTGCCTTTACTTTTAGAAATTCTTACCTCGAGATGATAAAACATCACATCCCGTGAGTTAGGACGCAACGTCTCGAACCCTCGAGAATAAGCTTTTATTAAAAATTTATGCGTTTTGATTTTAAAAAGGATACTGGATGGTTTTGGTTTAACGAGAAAAATCGGAACCTAGTGAGTTAAGGCACGATTTTCTTTAAGTTCCTAAACACGAGCGTTGCTTTATTTTAAAAATCCTTTGAATAGAATGATTTAAAAACTTCAATGATATTAAAACGCGATTTTTTTTACATATAAAATGCAATAAAATGATGGTGTACAAGGCAACACGACAATACATACACAAAATGTTACACTAATACACCACAACAACTAACAAATACAAATTAAGAATTATAATGCACATGATAACACTAATTATAGAAGGTACAAATTTATACTCAACCAATTTAAGAAGAAAAATGGAACGAAAAACAAATGTACAAAATCGTGAAATAAATAGTCATGAAACCATTTTAAAATAAAGAATATTTTATGAAACAATCTAAACTAAATAACATATGTATATAGATTTAAGAGAAATGATCATGTAAAATTTTAAAGTAAATGATATAAAGAAACTAATTTAACTATAGAATATATATGTTTAATATATATAAAATATTTAAAGGAATAAAACAAAATAATCAAAGTAAGCAAAATATGAAAAGGTTCGAAACAAAATAACCCTTTTCGAAAGGTAAATAAATAAATGAAGTAAAAATGGTAAAGGACGAGATTGAAATTGAAGTAAAATTCAAAGTTTTAAAACGTAAATAACAACAATAGGCTATTAAGGACCAGATTAGCATGAGCGCAAACAAGCGAGGATTCATTGGGAAATTATCCCAAACACTCAAAACGGTGCCATTTAATACTAATCCGTCTAATAGCACGAGGATTAAATTGAAACAATAAACGGAACACAGGGCCGAATTGGAAAAGAATACAGGACCTTATTGCGAAATACCGCAAAAGCGGAAGGACCTGATTCGCAAATAGACCCAAAGTCAAAAACGCTCGGATCCTCCCCGGGTCCGGTCACTCGCGCGGATCTTAGCCGTGAAACGATGCCGTTTTGAGTCATTAATGGACTACATCAAAACGACGCCGTACGCTCGGCTTATAAATAAAAAAAATTACAAAAAAACATTTTTTAAACTATTTCTAAAAAAAAAATAAGAAAATGCTCTGGAAGGCTCTCGGAGCACTGGCCAGACTTGGCCTGACTTCGTTATCGAGCCACCGAGTCTCCCCGTCTCTGCCATCGCATATGGCGGTCGAAGAAACCAAAGAAGGCTACTTTAGCCGTTTAAAAGCCATTGAACATGAATCTCAACTCTAAAAGGCCAAAATCCCCTCCAAAACTCAAAGAAAAAGGAAGAAATTGTCGATTTTCGCCTTCGAATCATCACCAAAGGTAAAAGTTTTTATTTTTATTACTTTCTACGCAAATACAGTAGATTAGAAAATGAAAATAGGCTGAAATCGACTGGGAATATACCTTTCTTTTTCTGTTTTTGTATTCAAAAGCGTAAGAGAGAATTACAGATTATTTTTCGGCTCTTTATATAGGTGATTCGAAAGTCAAAATGAAAAATACAAAGCTTTTTTTTTGTTTGTTCTTTTCTATGTTTGATGTTGTCGTGGCCTGATTTGTAGGTACGATGGCCGTACGGAGGCGACGTGGAGGTTTGTGGAGGCGTGCATGGTACGCGTGGGGGCACGCACGTGGCGCGAAGTCGCTTCTGAAACCTTTAGGGTTTCTGTTGGCTGAAACTCTTGGGCCATTCAGGCCGTTGTAATCAATCTGGGCCATGCCCAATTTAGACCCATTTAGTTTTAAAAAATAGATGGGTCGGCTAAGTTCAATCGGGTCTTGGGTTTGATTCTTTAGGCCTGTATACTAAGTTTGTTCTTATTTGGGTCGTTGGACTTGGGCCTCAGGTTTTGTAATGTAATCTGGACAGGGACTGTTTAATAATTAGTTTTATTTTATTAGGCTTGATATTTAGTTTTTAAATGGGCCCAGACAAATTGGGCCTATTACAGCTGCCCATCTTTGCTCATTATCGTGTAACGAGAATGGAGCAAAGACTTATAAGAGTGGCCAATCTTGCCCGATTTTACTGAATCTTGGCTTCTTTGAGTCTTATCTTCTTCCAGTAGCTTCATTCCAATCCATTGTCTCTTTATGGGCATAGGAATTGTTGCTTCTATTCGCTCCATTGTAATTTTAGAGAGAAGAGATTTGTAACTTCGATCTACTCCGCTGGGACTTCAAGAAGATAAAAAACGTGGCTCCAATATGATTTCAGGGGAAAGAGATTTGTAACTTCAATCTTTTCCACTGGGACTTCAAGGTGATAAGAATTCAGAGAGAAGAGATTTGTAGCTTCGATCTTCTCTACTGAAACTTCGCAGAAACAAAGATTAATCCTCAAGGCAATTTCAAGGAGAAGGGATTTGTGACCTCAACCTGCTCCACTGGAACTTTGAGGAAGTAAGCATTCAGAGAGAAGAGATTTGTAACCTTGATAGTCTCTACTGGAACTTTACGGAAGTAAAGATTGATCCTCAAAGTGATTTCAGGAAGAAGGGATTTGTAGCTTCGACCTACTCCTCTGGAACTTCAATGAGATAAGGATTCAGAGAGTAGAGATTTGTAGCTTAGATCTTCTCTGCTGAAACTTCAAAGGAATAAGGATTGATCCTCGATGTAATCTCAGGAAGGAGGGATTTGTAGCCTCAACCTGCTCCACTAGAACTTTGAGGAAGTAAGCATTCAGAGAGAAGAGATTTGTAACTTCAATCTACTCTACTGAAACTTTAAGGAAATAAGCATTCAGAGAGAAGAGATTTGTAACCTCAATCTTCTCTACTGAAACTTTGAGGAAATAAGCATTCAAAGAGAAAAGATTTGTAGCCTCAATTTTCTCTACTGAAGCTTTAAGGAAATAAAATTCGCCGTCTTCAATCTGCTCCCCATTGCTTGGGGAGACAAATCTTCAATCTTTAACCTACTCCACTACTGCTCAGGGAGATAGGATTGGTCATCATTGATCTACTCCACTACTGCTTAGGGAGACAAGATCCGTGAATTCACTGATGTTGCTACACCATCCTCCGAGGGACCTGTCTTGTAGAATCAGTTGTATGTGCTTATGTTCATGCAAAGTGATTAGGATGCCATGATCAGAATGAACCAAATGCTCATAACTGAATATGTTATGAATGATATATGCAAAATGTCATTGGAATGATCCTTTTTAATATTTAGGACATCATTGCTCGTATCACGCTGTCTTTTTGCTTGGCTGGTATTTTGACCAAAAAGAACCCGAAGAAACAATTGTATTTTGCTCAACTAGTTTGCCCCCACTATAACTTCAGGGCCACTCCATTATACCTCGAGGGCATAAGGTTTGTATCATCTTTAACCCACCCCACTGCCACTCGAGTGTATAGGATTTATTATTTTCAAAATGATCTGCTACACCATTCTCTAGGTGTCAAGCATAAATACAGAATTTCATCTTTAAGAAAGGTCTCTCTTTTATTGTTGGTTTGTTGGAGCCTCATCTCTGCCGCGGTGTTTTGTTCAAAAATTCGAAGAGATCCTCACTATTTAGACACCTCCTTCTTAGATATTCCCAAACCTTAGATCTGGTGAGGTTTAAACAATAGTCCTATTTCAGGTTCTTGTATTATTTAGAAACCTCTAGAGTAATATGCAAAACTTCTTCTATGAAAGTATTATTAGTCCATGAATCATTATTTCAATGCAACATGCTTGCAAAATATAATAACAATAGATAAGAATAAAATTGGTGTGAAACAAAGTTCAAGATAATTATCCAAGAAAACAGAAATAAAAGAAATCGAAAATGCATATCTTGAAAGGAACAAAGTATTCAAAGATAGCCAATTCAATATGAATAAGAACAAACACTAGGTGCCCTAGATATCGCAACCTGAATTTCTCTGCCCGAGCTTCTGAAAGACTATTTTGAGTTTGACATGTGTTTAGGAGATCTTGAGTACTTCGTCAATGCTCCAAGATGCAACATACCCCTTCCTTGTTAATTCAAGTATCGCAGGATCACCGCATGTCACCATTTGAGCCGCCCTTTTCGGGTTTTCAACTCAAATCCCCTTTGGTCTCAAGGCGCCCTTTGCGGGTTTTCACCTTGGCGTCTCTATTTTTTTTCTCTTTTTTTTGTAGGTCTCAAAGTGCCCTTTGCAGGTTTTCACTTTGGCCTTTTTCCTCTTCACATGTAGTACTTCTTGACTGAATCCGAATTTATAGGATTGGGCAAGTTTTTCCCATCCATTTCGGCCAAAATCAGTGCTCCTCCGGAGAAAGCCTTCTTTACCACGTAAGGTCCTTTCCAGTTTGACATCCATTTCCCTCTGAAATCTTTTTGTATAGGAGGATCTTTTTCAGTACCAAGTCTCCCTCATGGAATTCCCTCGTGCGAACCTTTTTGTCATAAGCTCGCATCATTCATTTTTGATACATCTGACCACGCTGGATAGCCCTTAGCCTCTTTTCCTCGATTAAGTTTAGTTGATTATATCGAGATTGGATCCATTCTGCTTTATCTAACTTTAACTCTGACAAGACCCGAAGAGAAAGTATCTCTACTTCAATGGGTAGGACCGCCTCCATTCCATAGACCAACGAGAAAGGTGCTGCCTCAGTAGAAGTGTAAAACCCTATACCCCTGTCTATCACCGGAATAGGGTATTAAGGTGTTACATAACTAAATACAATTTACTGAGGTTCATAGATACATACAAGACATAGATTCGACTAATGCAACCATATCACATTTATTTACTATGGAAGTACTATCAAACTTCAAAGTGACTACTTACTAATAAGTATAATCGAATTTCTTAGATAGTAAGCAAATCCTATTCATTTTACATAATACATTCACTACTATTGAAAACTCATGTTACCTCATTCAATTGAACATAGTTACTATATTTCTTATACTTACTTCATCATTTACTTATGCATCAAAGTAACATGCCACAAAATTTCATCAAAACATATACTTAAACTTTAAGATTAAGCAAGCCATTTTCGCATGGCTAGAATATTTACAACTCAAAATGAAATTCGATTCGAAAGAAGGGAGATTAGCCTATACATGCCATTGTTCTCAAAATAACTATCGAATGTACCAAAATAACGACGATAGTGTAGGTGATTAAAGCTTCAATCCCCAAGTCCGTAGCTTCAAAATGAGATCTATAAAATAGAGGAAACAAAGTAAACGGAGTAAGCATTACTATGCTTAGTAAGTTTTAAGCAATGACAACGGATAAAAATCAAATTATAACATAGTTGTTCGCATTTTTATTTCCCTCTTCTTTTGGGTATATCACCCCTTAGCTGAATATACACATTCTCATCATATACAATAGGCAGATAACTTTCACTTAATAGTGAGCTCATGTAAACATAGACATATTGCATAATTTCACATAACCTTTCACATTGACCCGATGCTATATAATCATAGAAACAGTCTTATTGTTTATTCACGTATGCATCACATAACAACTTATAATTTAGTCCAAATCAAGCTTACATATAAGCTCAGAGTACATACCTGTTTAACTTATAGCATTGAGCGCATTTATTAGCAATTCTTACTGTGAAGTCTTTTAGTCTTAGGCTTTACTCGGATCATCTGCGAGACCTTAGCTCGGATGAAATCTCCACACAAAGCCAGCGGATTTTAACCCGGACATAATCTCCGCATATAGCCGTCGGGTCTTTACCCGAACATAATCTCCATATATAGTCATCAGGTCCTAACCTGGACATAATCTCCACATATAGTCATCGGGTCTTTAAGCCCAGATTCACATCACTGAGTGTCATGCATATTTATTCACATGTTACCATATTTCACATAGCATAAATCACATTTGTAATTCAATCAACTCATTCGCATATAGACATATAATATGCTCATTGACTTTATGTCGTAAATATCATTCAAATCTAGTACATGTATACTCTTTTTACTAAACTTTCGGCTCAATAAACAAACATACATAAACATATATCCCCATTCTCTTTCTTTGTTTAATTCTCTAATAGCCATTCGGCTACATAACATGTATAAGGTTTCTTTCTCAAATAACCTTATTATGGTAAGGACAATAGGACATCATTCATCTATCATACATGTATATCATGTCATTTTAAATTAAACACTAAATTCAATTACTCAAAACTTACATCGTATCCTTTCGGACAGATTTTGGGTTGACTAATCCGTAACTTTGGCTTTCCCCTTATCTAGTGTTGCCCCTCTATGCTCTTGAGCTTAATTATAAAACAAATAGATTTTGTTTAATCACTTACTCGATAATATTTCCTTAATAAACACATTTGGAAGTCACATATAATTTCAATATACATTATACAATATACCATAATTCGATTTCATGCTTATTTGATCTTTGTCTAGTTTGTACACACAAGCAAAGATTCACATAACTCATCCATCTTCCTTATGCATGAATTTAACCATGTAGCCGAATGTCTCTATAACACAAGACACATACATTAGGCATATATATATATATATATATATATATATATCTTTCACAACTTAATCATTAAATCACATTCACATATTCAATAATTTCATCTCAAATACATTTAACTAGCTCTTTCTTTAACATTAGCACATTCGGTCTCTAATACAAACATTCAATCATTTTTCCTTTATACACACCCTTAAGACCGAATACTCACATATCAATCATCTTAACAAGCATCAATCAGACATGTTTACCTAAATACATATTAATATTCTTAATCGAATACATCATTGGTCCTAAGCATGGTTAACCATCATTTCCACATCATAAAGGTCCAATTTGGCCGAATGTATACTTCTATAAATGCATACATAGAATTTTCATTTCATTAAGCTTACACTTACCCACTTAGCCAAATTTCTATACTTATTTAGGCCACTTTTATCAAGGTTTAATTAGTTCACCTTGTTACTACAATGTTCATTAATCTAATCAATTCATTTTTTTTCTTTCTTTTCAATATAACATGTAATTTAAGCTTTTCAAATCTATCAAAGCTTTACATTGCTCCTCAATGGCCGAATGCTCAATAGACACAATTTACAATCCTTATCTCAACTATTTTAAAGTACAACCCAAACTATGTCACCAAATCACCCGTTACCCAAATTTATGCACAACCGCACATACACATGCATATAGAATGCATACTTTAATATCATGTACTTCTATTTATAAGCACATAATAATTCCATTAACAAAAAGGGCCATTCGTTTTCTTAAAATTATAGATTAACAAATTTAAAAGTACATATATCTTTCCAAGCTAGTACTTGGGTTCAAAAATTGGCACAGAATAAATTAACACCCTTAACTCAATATAATAACGATGTATAAACATAATTTACAGCATTTGACCTCATTTCACTGAGGCTAACTACAAGGCCGAAAGTCCCCATATGAACAAAATCATTCATCCAATTCAAGGATTTATATAATCACAACCAAATTCATTCAATTTCCACCTAATTCCATCTATTCAAAGTTCAATTTAACCAATTAAGCAAGTACTACAAATGTTGCGCACTACTTCACAATTTATCTACAATTGCCGAATGGACTAATACTCCTCTTAGTTAATTTAAATCATACAAAGCATAATTTTTCACAATTAAACTTACAACTCACAATTTCGTTGATTTTAACATCTAAATATTTATCTAACACTCATTCCTCAATTTCAAACACCAACTTCAAACTTCATTTCATTACTACCTTGACCGAATGCTTCATGTGTCTCAATAAGCAATAATTTATTCATCTCTTAATTCAAGTCCTCATTCGGCATTCATTCTAACACATACTAACATTTACAAATATAATTTCCCAAAATTAATCACAACCTCACCTTACACCATAATAGCCGAATGAAGTTTCACTCATTTTTGCCACTTATAGCAAATTTAACTAGCTCCTACTCTTATTTATCAAGTTATAACATCACATTTCGAAATTCATAATTTTTTTCTATCAAAAATTTCCAAATTTGTGACCTCTCCTCCAAAACCAAGCATGAAACCACCATCAAATCAAGGAATGCATTTGGGAATTTAAGATAGAATTACATGAAACTCATGAACAACAAAACTCAATCAAATTGACAATTTAAGGCCATGACCGAATGTATATTTCATAAAGAAAATCAAAAATTCATGTGTGGGTTCAATCAATAGCTTTATGAGGAACTTAATTTCACCAAAATTACAACAAAATTCACATGGAAACATACCTTAATCAAGCCTAAAATGACCGAATGCTTAGCTTGAATCCTCTCCTTTCTTTGTCTTAGTTTCGTCAATGGAGGAAAAACAAATAAATAACTTTCTTTTTTATCACCACTCTTATTATTTAATCATCTTTTATTTCATGAGACTATAATAACTTTTATTTTATGATAACTTTTCTTATACATTATTAATATAATTTCTTTTTAGAAAAAATACAAGGCACAAAATGCCAAAACAAGGCATCATTACCGTCCACTAACCAAGGGTGGCAAAATTGACATGCAAGTCCATTATTTCTCATGCATGCATTAATAGGTCATCACACATTTACCCATCATTCTTTCAAAGTTTTCTATTAAGCCCTTTTAAGTGCAAATTCAAAATTATAAGACTAAATTAAAACACCAAAGGTATCACACATAAATTTGCACATGCAATAGGCATCAAAATAATTATTAAATTATTTTTGTGCCTCGATTTTGTGGTCCCGAAACCACATTCCGACTAGGGTCGTTTTAAGGCTGTCACAAGAAGTTCTGACAGATGTCCGATAAGCAAAAAGAGCAAAGGGCAGCTTCTCATGCCAATCTCTATAAGTCTCTGTCATCTTTCCCACAATCTTCTTAATATTTTTATTAGCTGCTTCGACTGCACCGTTCATTTTCGGGCGATAAGGGGACAAGTTGTGGTGTCTAATCTTGAATTGACTACAAACCTCTACTATCGTGCTATTGTTTAAATTTAGTGCATTGTCAAATATGATCTTCTCCGGTATTCCATATCGACATATGATTTCCTTCTTTAGAAATTTGCTGACTGCTGACTTAGTAACACTAGTATATGAAGCGGCCTCTACCCACTTAGTGAAGTAGTCGATGACCATGAAGATGAATCGATATCCATTTAAAGCTTTTGACGAGATCAGCCTAATGGCATCCATGCCCCATATAGAGAAAGGCCATGCGGAAGTTATAACATGCAAGGGTGAAGGAGGCACGTTAATTTTGTCTCCATAGATCTGACATTTGTGGCATCTTTTGGCGTAGTTAATACAATTCCCTTCCATAGTGGACCAGTAATAACCAAATCTCATAATTTGCCTGGCCATTGTAAAGCCGTTAGCGTGTGTCCCACAAACACCCTCATGGACTTCTTCTAGAATTTTCTTAGCTTCAACAGCATCCACACATCTCAAAAGTGACTGATCCTTTCTTCTTTTGTATAGGATCTCCCCATCTAAGACATAATCGCAGGCTAGCCTTTTCAATATCCTTTTGTCATTCTCAGTTGCCTGATCAGGATATTCACGATTTCTCACGTATCGCAATATATCGTGAGACCAAGGGTGATCATCTCTTTCTTCTTTATCCAAATTGTAACAATGGGTCAGGGCCTCGTAGGTACTCATTCGAATAGGCTTTATATCCTTTTGTTTGCTTACTTTGATCATGGAGGCCAAAGTGGCCAAAGTATCTGCCATCTGGTTTTCTTCTCGTGGGAGATAACTAAAACTGATATCATCAAACTCTTCAATTAATCCCATAACTATCCTTTGGTAGTTGATCAATTTGGGGCCTCTTATCTCCCATTCACCTTTTAGTTGCTAGAGTACTAGTGTAGAATCTCCATATACTTCTAACACTCTGATTTTGCGCTCTATGGCTGCCGGGAGTTCCATGATACACGCTTCATATTCTGCCATATTATTTGTACGATAAAAATCCAATTTACAAGTGAATGGATAATGATCCCCGTTTAGGGATACTAAAACTGCCCCAATTTCATTGCCGACAGCATTTGATGCTCCGTGTAAATTCAGCTTCCAAAGATGTTCCTCTGTGGTGTTTTCCTCAACAGTCGCTACATACATTAGATCTTCGTTGGGGAAATCAAAATTCAATGGCTCATAATCTTCTAGAGCTCTGCTAGTTAGAAAATCTACTATTGCGCTCCCTTTCACCGCTTTTTGACTCACATAGACTATGTCGAATTCAGAAAGCAAAATTTGCCATCTAGCCATCCTTCCATTTAAAGCAGTTGACTCCATCATATACTTTAAAGGATCCAATTTCGATATCAACCAAGTCATGTGGTACAACATGTATTGCCTCAACCTTTGAGTTGTCCAAATCAGGGCGCAACACAATTTCTCAACTGGTGAGTATCTCATCTCACACTCAGTGAATTTTTTACTGAGGTAATATATTGCTTTTTCTCTTCGTCCTGTCTCGTCATGTTGACCCAACACATATCCCATGGAGTTATTAAACACTGTCAAATACAATATTAATGGCCTATCTGGGCATGGAGGCGATAATACTGGGGGACTTGACAAGTAGTGCTTAACCTTATCAAAAGCTCTTTGGCATTCATCGTCCCACACACCTAGGTTGTGTTTTTTAAGAAGACAAAATATAGGATCACATTTCTCAGTTAATTGTGAGATGAACCGAGTAATGTAATTCTGCCTTCCAAGGAAACCTCAAACTTCTTTTTGGGTGCGTGGCGGAGGCAATTCTTATATAGCCTTGACCTTATCTGAGTCAATCTTAATTCTCCTTTCATTGACTACGAATCCCAGAAATTTTCCAGATCTATCTCCGAAAGTACATTTCGCTGGATTGAGTTTTAACTGGAACTTTCTCAATCTTAAGAATAACTTTCTCAAAACTTGGATGTGTTCCTCTTCTGTTCTAGACTTTGCAATCATATCATCCACATAAACTTCACTTTCCTTGTGCATCATATCGTGGAACAAAGTCATCATAGCCCTTTGGTATGTAGCTCCTACGTTTTTCAACCCGAATGGCATCACTTTATAACAGAACGTACCCCACAATGTTATGAAGGTAGTCTTTCCCATGTCCTGAGGATGCATCTTTATCTAATTTTACCCCAAGAATCCATCCATAAATGAAAACAATGAGTAGCCTATCGTATTATCCACCAGAGTATCAATGTGGGGTAACAGAAAATTATCTTTTGGGCTAGCTTTATTTAAGTCTCTATAATCTACACACATTCGCACTTTCCCATCTTTTTTAGGGACAGGCATAATGTTGGCTACCCATTCCGAATATTTAATCTCTTGCAAGAATCCGGCATCAAACTGCTTTTTGACTTCTTTTATTCTTAGCACAATATCCAGCCTCATCCTTCGGAGCTTCTGCTGAACTGGCTTGCAATCCTCTTTTATGGGAAAACAGTGTACTACAACGTCGGTGCTTAACCCGGGCATATCCTGATATGACCGTACGAAGACATCTTTAAATTCTTGTAGCAACTCAACGAGGTCCCGCTTCGTTTCTTTAGTTATGCACGTTCCTATATTTACTAGCTTCCCTTCTTTCAGCATTACAGTTTCCACTGTCTCCTTATGAGGTATAATTTGTTTCTCTTCCTATTCTGCCATTCTTAACAAGTCTGGAGATAAGTCACAGTCTATGTCATCTTCAAAGTCTTATTATCCTTCTAAACACATGTCTTGCTCAAAAGAAGATCCCGAATCCATAGCAACATCCCTTATGTCGTTGATATCTATAAACCTATTGCGAGTTCACAAGAATATATAAAGAATGAATGAATGATTCTTTGTATGGTATGATTATGAATAGTTGTGAAAGAATGATATGAAGGGAGTCATAGAATAAAAGAATTCGAAATAATATAAAAAGAATGAAAAAAAAGGTTTACATCAAATGATAGCAAAGATGTACTTCATTGACATAATGATGTTTGAACATGAGCCTATTTCACAAAAGAAATCTTATTGCTTCTAGGCTTAAAGCAACAAGTGCGTTTTGAACATTACTCTGAGTAAGCTCTAAAAACTACAGGAATTTCTTCCGCAGTCCAATTGTCCAAGACACTCCCAGGTTCATAAGGGCTGATATTTGACAAGTGCCCTCCTTCTGCTGTGTCTTCACAGATGGCATTGATATGTACGTCTTCCAGCATCTCTTCCCTCCTCTTAGCTTCATTCGTTCGGGATGAATAATCCCTCCCGATACAAAGGTCTTGGATATGTGAGGAATTATCATAGGTTCCCACTGGATTTCTTCACCACTCAAACGAGCATTTCTTCTTTCTTGCCTTTTTTCCAGCTCTTTCTTTCTTCGTTTCGTGTTTGGCCTGAATCCTAAGCCAAAGCGATCTTGTTTCTTCTTCAGCATTGGGGCCACAATTCTACCCTAGAGATGTTTCCCAAGGCCGTTTCCTGGTAAAGCTCCTTTTTTCTACCGTTCGGGATGAATAATCCCTCTCGATACAAAGGTCTTGGATATGTGAGGAATTATCATAGGTTCCCACTGGATTTCTTCACCACTCAAACGAGCCTTTCTTCTTTCTTGCCTTTTTTCCAGCTCTTTCTTTCTTTGTTTCGCGTCTGGCCTGAATCCTAAGCCAAAGCGATATTGTTTCTTCTTCAGCATTGGGGCCATAATTCTACCCTAGAGATGTTTCCTAAGGCATTTTCCTGGTAAAGCTCCTTTTTCTACTTTCATCTATAATCCCATTCTTGTGATTTTAGAGTTTTTTGGCACCGAAATTTTGTTTCTCTCAGTAATGAAGGTCGCATTTACAAACTCTAGAGATCGAAAAGAGCACTCAATTGCCTCGTCACTCGTTTCTAGATACGGCGCATCACTGGTTACAGCTGCGATAATGTCCTCTTCGGCATTTATTGTCACTAGTCGACCCTCTGATACCAACTTCAACTTCTGATGCAGTGATGAAGGTACTGCCCCTACCGAATGTATCCATGGTCTTCCCAATAAGCAGTTATACGAAGGCTTGATATCTATGACCAAGAAATCCACCTCATAAGTAGTTGGGCCAATCAATAAGGGTATCTTAATTCTCCCCATGACTCTTCTTTGCGTGCCATCAAACGCCTTTACTATGTTCTGACACTCCTTCATGTGTGAACTATCCACAGGTAATCTGTTCAATGTGGATAAGGGCAATACATTTAATACCGACCCATTGTCTATCAAGACCCCTGATAGTGTATACCCTTTGCATCTTGTGGTAATATGTAAAGCCTTAGTGGATCCCCTGCCCCTTGGCGGAATTTCATCATCATTAAAGTAAATGAAGTTATCAGCACTTATATTGTTGACTAACCTGTCCGAGCTCTAAAGTAAAGCTAACACAGATATACGTGCTGGCTATCTGTGCAGCTGTTCTACAATATTGTACTCGTTGTGTTTCAAAAATTTTAGGAACTCCTTAGCTTCCTCCTTTTTTACTGGCTCATTGACAGGGAACTCAAGCTCGACTGATTTTTCTTTCTCTTGCTCTACCATGGGAGCTTTCCCTTTTACCAAATCGTAGCGTCTCCCACTATGAGTATGAGAACCTATATCTTGATCCTCCTTTGAAGCACTAGTTGAATTCTCCTTTCCCGAGATTGTCACATTACACTCATAGTTCCAGGGAACCCTCTTACTATCTTAATAAGAAAAGGCCGCGGGTTTCTGTATTATCACCTTAGGTGCCATCTGTACCCCAGATTCATTACTTTTGGGCCACGAAATGATGACCATAGGATAACTGACTTTTGGAGCTTTTGTTGTTGACTCGGACGTGCATATGCTTCCTTCATCTCTAATTTCTTCATAAAACTCTATCTCATTGTTGTCCATCAAACCTTGAACCAAGGCTTTAAATTCCGCACAATCTTGAATCTCGTGTTTCTCCTCATGATGGAACTCACAGTATCCTCTTGTCTTTTCACAACTTCTTTCTAGGTTTGAAATAATTAGCTTCCTCTTCATCATTTCCTTCTAGACACACCTGAGAGGGGTTTTTACTTCTGCGATATTTGTCTTAATTCTTCTTCCCATATTCTTCCCTATCGCGTTTACCCTATTAACTGTGTGATTGGGTAGCGGATTTTCTGCGTTAGGCATATCGTCCAATTTCACAATGCCCATGCCAATAAATTTTTCCACTAACTTCTTGAAGGCAAGGCAATTTTCTATTGAATGCCCGATGATCCCCGCATGGTACTCACACTGAATGTTTGAGTCATACCATTTGGGGTGTAGAGGCTACATTGGTTTCAGATAGTGAGAGGACATAACGTGCGTATCAAATAAGTTTTGATGAATGCTTGAGCTAAATCCTTCCATGAACCAATCTTAGCTCGACTCAACTGATTATACCACTTGGCTGCTACTCCCACCAAACTATCTTGGAAACGGTGGATCAACAGTTGATCATTATTAATGTACCCAGTCATCCTCCTATAGAACATAGTAATATGAGCTTCAGGGCAGCTCGTTCCATTATATTTCTCAAATTTAGGGATCTTAAACTTATACGGCAGCACCAACTCTGAGACCCGGCTTAAATCCTTGGCATCAACTCCATAACAGCTATCAGTACTTTCTATCGCCTTAAACTTCTCTTCCAGCTATTTACATCTGTCTTCTAGTTGGTTTGGTAATTCTGTCTTTGACTTCTCTCCTTCTGCCACTTCATCTAGATCGAGGACAACTAGATTAGCTAGATTATCCACTTGGTTAGAGCTTGACCCAGCTTGGAAATTCATGGGCACTGAAACATCAGTTTGGAATTATTGGGGTTTGATCGTGACAGATGGCCTTTGTAAATTTGCTTCAGGTTGTGTCTGTATATGTGGTGGAGTAAAACCAGGGGGATATTGAGGGTACTCAGTATTCTTCTCATCATTAACCATGGGGCTTTTTCCTTTATCCATAAGCCCACTCAACAGCTGTGTCATCTGAGTCATTTGAGTCATCATGTTTCTTTGATACTCCATCATCTTATCCATCATGTCTTGTTAGATCTTAGCCAACTGCTCTTGCATTTGGGGTTGCATCTGTTCTTGCATCTCTTTCTGCATTTGTTCCAAACTTTCTATTCTTTTATCCATTGCTTTAGTCTTTCTTCGTGTATCGTAAGGATGCGTATTTGGGAGATTTTTGTCGGTTTCTAGATTACTGAAATAATTTTTTAATTTATTAGAGTCTTTTCATGAAATTTAATACAAATGATATGAATACGATGTAAATGCATGAAATGAATTCAAAAAGGCATCGATTCTGATTCAGTTCCATTTAGAAAACTTTACTAGAAAACAAAAATCTTTACATAAAAAGGATTACAAGTACGGTTAGTACTCAGATTTTTGACTTTCCTAAGCAACGAAGCTAACTCCTGACCCCTATCTGATTCCAGCTCGTACTTTACACTTAGCACGTCTACTTGAACTGCCAAATTTTGTAGGTGATCAGCTACCTCCCGAATCTGTGCCACGGCTTCGCCATGATGTAATCTCGACTCCTAACTTGGCTCTGAGAGTGATGAAGTTGTTCCCTCCAGCGCTCCTCATTCGCTTTAAGAAGCTCTACCCGAAGCTCACAATTTCATAAAGCAGATTCTAGCTCCTCTATTTTTCCTTTCATTTCTTCAATCTTGCTCAAACTGGCTCTCAACTCAACCGCAGAATTACGATTTCTATACTTATGAAGTACTTTTTCAAGTTCTGCCAATTGGGTTTTTTAATTCTCCTTTGTTATTTTGGGCTTCTAATAGACTCCTTTCTAGAGCTTTTTTCTAATCTTGAGCCTCCTGGAACTTCCTCTCCCATCGATTAGCTTTGGTCCTTTCTTCTTAAATTTTATCCTGCCACTACTCCCACGTTTTTCCCAATCCAACAATTCTCATTGAGTGACATAATCTATTGTAAACCGTCTTCAAATCATCCAAACCTTCCTCGGCCTTATTTTTTCCTTTCCTTAGTTTCTCAGCTTCTAACTTTTGAACATCATCATCTAACCTTAAATACATCTTTTCTTCCCCCAATTCCTCTTCTTAAAATCTTGCTTTATTATCTCCAGCTCTGATGGGACTACCCGTATATATCCTTCTATTGGTCAGACACCTTCTAAATTTGGCCCCGAGACATTATCATTAACCCTTCTACTGAACCAACCACTATACTCGGGAGTCATTGATTCTACGGTTAGCTTTTTCATCCCACGAGTCTGATTCCAAGTAGTAGAAATCTCCTTGACCCTCTTCTTGTAATTATCTCCTTTATACGGGAACTCACATTGTGCCAAACCATGCATCGACGGTATAAACTGCCTTGATCCGTATTGCCTTAATACCATCAACGGAGCATAACCAACGGCTCCCCAAATTTTGAGCAATGGGACCCAATCAAAATTCCCACATTGGAATAGAATTTCACTGGGCACAAACCAAGCAGCTCTCCATTCAATGTCCTCCTCCTAAAGATTTTGGAGAAGTGCTATCTAATTCTTTTCCGACACGTCGTTTCTTCTTGGTGTAGCTACCATATCTCTTAATGGGGAATAACTATCTAAGAAGACCCAGTAAGAAACCTTATTCACCTTTCAAAAGTGGCTATGAAACCAAACTAACAACAACTGTGCGCACCCTATGAACCTACCCTCTCCGGATCTTCTACATGCATTCAATGACCTAAAAGTCTTAGCCAAGATTGCAGGAACTGGCATGACCCCTTTGTTGAGTCGGTCGAAGATATCTATGACCGCTTCATCTACGTACCCCAAAGCCTTAGTTATCCCTTAAAATTTTCCACGGGATGCATTTACACTCACCATTGTGCTTAATCTTAGCCATAATCCACTGCTCACTCATTCCCATAATGTTCATCAACTTCTTCCAAAAGGCTGGGACATAAGCAGCTCTCAAATAGATTTTATCAACTTGAACCCTCGGACAATTTAGTAGAGCTATGTATTCCTCCACGGTAGGTACCAAATCCACTCTCCCAAAGGTAAAGTAGCTATATGCAGGGTTCCAATACTGAGTGAGGGCTCGAAATAAATGCTCATCTATCTTGATGTTGAGTAAGTACGACAGATCCCCATAGCTATGGTAGAATAATCCCTTAGTCTCATCCTTCCACTGACCCCATATTTCCTTAACTCCTGAAGGCTATTTTGCGTAACGCTAATGCGAGTGTAGTCCCATAATTCTGACACATGCCCCGCAGCTAAGCTATCCCCTTTCTCAAATTGCGTTGTCTCTAACCAAGTTTGGACCACTGCGTTACCTTCCACTTTATCAAGAAATTCATTTTCCATGACCGAGCTCTCTAAGCAATCGAACCCGAATCGACACCTCTTAAATATGAAATTGTATGCAAAATAAAACAAAGACAAAACATAATATGTTAGTATAATGTACAAAAAAAAAAAATTCAGAGCATGTAAAAAAAAAAAGGAAAAAACAATCAAGCACCTATATAGGTGACTGTAACGCCCCTAACCCCAATCCGTTACCGGAATAGAGTTACGGAGCATTACCGGAGTTACCGATTTATTTATCAAATATTTTATTTCATCTAACATTTATATTTGAAACCAATTAAAATTAAACAGATTGTCCCTCAAATGTATTTATTCTTATTCTCGACATGTTTTACTTGGATTTATTATTCGTCTCAACATACTTAATTTATATATTATGCTTATAAGTAACATTTTCAATAATTTCACTATTTACTTATATGTGAACATTCAAGCTGTCCACCTGCGTCATAGTCACTAAATTATTTATATCTTGAGCTACAGAGCTCCAAATTAAGATCCGTTAATTTTCCCTGAAACTAGACTCATGTAACTTTCTACCATAAAATTTCCAGAATTTTTAGTCTTGTCAATTAATACAGTTTATTCCTCAAATTTACCCCTGATTCACTGTCTGACAGTTCCGACCCTCCTGTACTAAAGTTCAATTATCTCATAGCTCAGGACTCGGATAATGTTCTCGTTTATTTCTATTGAAACTAGACTCACTGAGGATTCTGAAAATATAAATTACAACTCATAACTATTTTTGTACAATTTTTAATGATTTTCTAAACTTAAAACAGAGTATCTCGAAATCTTTCTGAACTAATCTTACCAAAATTTAAATATCTCAATTTATAGACTTCCTTTGCTTGTTATGTTTCTTTTATATAAAAATAGACTCAATAAGCTTTAATTTCATATCTTATTCACCCTTTAATTCAGTTCCTACAATTTTTAGTGATTTTTCAAAGCTATACTTATGTTGCTGCCCAAAACTGTTTGCTTGTAGCCTATTTTGCAATTAAATCCTAACTAAGTTTACTTTCTTTTACAACTCAATTCATTCTTCATTTTTATTCAAACTTTGTCCAAACTCATTCTTAACTACTAAATTTCCAGCATATTTCCCTAATTTCGAAATTTCATCAATTTAGTCCCTACAATGTTGAAACTTATGAATTACTTTACAATTCAATCCTTATTTCATTTCTAACTTGAGTTCTTATCAATTTAACCCCTAATTCATCTTTTTACTCAACATAAACATTATCTAGAAATCTAATAACTTTCAAAATATTCATTTAATTTCCTCAAAATCTTGTTCCAAAGCTTCTAAAGCATCAAAATTAAATAAAAAGGACTTAATTGACTTACCAATTTTAGCTTCAAGCATCAAACCCCCAATTTTTCCTTTCTTCTTTCTTTCTTTCTTTTTCTTCCCCTTCTCACGTTTTGTTCTCTGTTTCTTTTCTTCTTTTCATTCTTTTATTTCCTTTTTAATTTCTTTTATTACTTATTTAATTAATTATTACAAAATATCTTTTTATCAACCAATTAAATACATACACTTATACCTTTAAAATACATACACTTGTTTTAATCCTTGCCACCCACTTGTCATCATCTCAACAATTTAATAAAATAAAATTTACCCAAATAATAATAATTATAACAAATAAATTAATAATATTTACTTAATAATTAAGTAAATATACATAACATACATTTGTACCAATAAAATTGATACACATTTATTTTATCCATAATACACACATGTCAATTTCTATGGTCTAATTACTAATTTAATCCTTTATTATTTCTTTTTACTAAAATCAAACCTTTGCATTCTATTCAATTTAGTCCTTTCTACTAGTTATTTCTTATTAAACTAAATTTACTTAATTAAACTTTAATTAACCACTCATCTAACTTTATAATTATTTTTAATAATTATTTATGAACCCATTTTTTTTATAAACGAAGACCCGAAAATAAACTTTTCCGATAACCGAAAAATTCGGGTCGTTACAGTGACCGCTAGGGTTTAGTGCAGCTCCACCTAGGTTGGGCTCTTAGGGTTTTCTATATGTGGTTTGGTTCTAAAGATTAGGTACCTGAACCAGTAGATTCTTCAATCCTCACCCATTATAGGCTCATACGGACCAAGTTCGATTCAGGGGAATACATTTCCCTATGGCTGCACAGAGATGAAAATCTCACGAAGACATAGGTACGAATGTATCCCGGAAGCAATTCACTATCCTGCACGGAGGTAAAAACCTCCCGAAGGAGTAGCTTATCACTCCCACTTAAGAGGGTGTGACCACACGGTCCTGCAATGCAATGTGCAAAATTATTTCACAAAATTTAATCCACAACAATCACATGAAATATCACAGACCAATTGCAATGAAAGGATCGTAATTTTTCAAATCAATTTTCAATTTTCGACGAAAGGACAACAAATAATCAATTTAACGGCTTCACTCTCTTAAGTCCCCAATGGAGTCGCCAAGCTGTCGAGACCAATTTTTTCTTACTTTTGAAAAATGGGGATCGATTTAAAAATCAAAAACGGAAATAAAGTCACCACCGACCTTTTTTAAGGTGTGATCGGATCACTATAAAACTTTGATTTATTAAAACAAATTTTTGGTCTACAAAATTCGAGAAAATGGGTTCGGGAGTCGGTTACGTACGATGAAGGGTTAGCACCCTCGTGATGCCCAAAATTGGTACCTAATCGATTACTTAATGTCCTAGCCTCGAACTTTTGAAAATATTTTGAAATACGATCCTTTTATTTAAAAGAATGTTTGAAAAAATCTAATGGATACCGAGACCCGCTCATCTCAAAGAAATAAAAATGCTGTACCCAATAAGTTAGGATGCGACATTTCAACCCTTCGAAATTAGTCTTGTCCCTTTTTTTTGAAAAACTCATGCACTTAAAATTAAAAAGGATACTTAATTATTTTGGGTCAAATGAAAAACCAGAACCCAGTAAGTTCGGGCTTGATTTTTCAAAATTCCAAACATAAAATATTGCCTTTACTTTTAGAAATTCTTACCTCGAGATGATAAAACATCACATCCCGTGAGTTAGGATACAACGTCTCGAACCCTCGAGAATAAGCTTTTATTAAAAATTTATGTGTTTTGATTTTAAAAAGGATACTCAATGGTTTTGGTTTAACGAGAAAAATCAGAACCTAGTAAGTTAAGGCACGATTTTCTCGAAGTTCCTAAACACGAGCGTTGCTTTATTTTAAAAATCCTTTGAATAGAATGATTTAAAAACTTCAATGATATTAAAACGCGATTTTTTTTACAAATAAAATGCAATAAAATGATAGTGTACAAGGCAACACGGCAATATATACATAAAATGTTACACTAATACACCACAACAACCAACAAGTACAAATTAAGAATTATAACACACATGATAGCACTAATTATACAAGGTACAAATTTATACTCAACCAATTTAAGAAGAAAAATGGAATGAAAAACAAATGTACAAAATCGTGAAATAAATATCATGAAACCATTTTAAAATAAAGAATATTTTATGATACAATCTAAACTAAATAACATATGTATATAGATTTAAGAGAAATGATCATGTAAAATTTTAAAGTAAATGATATAAAGACAATAATTTAACTATAGAATATATAAATTTAATATATATAAAATATTTAAAAAATAAAACAAAATAATTAAAGTAAGCAAAATATGAAAAGGTTCGAAACAAAATAACCCTTTTCGAAAGGTAAATAAATAAATGAAGTAAAAATGGTAAAGGACGAGATTGAAATTGAAGTAAAATTCAAAGTTTTAAAACGTAAATAATAACAACAGGCTATTAAGGACCAGATTAGCATGAGTGCAAACAAGCGAGGATTCATTGGGAAATTATCCCAAACACTCAAAACGGTGTCATTTAATACTAATCCATCTAATAGCATGAGGATTAAATTGAAACAATAAACGGAACACAGGGCCGAATTGGAAAAGAATATAGGACCTTATTGCGAAATACCGTAAAAGCGGAAGCACCTGATTCGCAAATAGACCCAAAGTAAAAAACGCGCGGATCCTATACGGGTTGGGTCACTCGCGCGAATCTTAGCCGTGAAATGACACCGTTTTGAGTCATTAATGGACTACATCAAAACGCCGCCGTATGCTCGGCTTATAAATAAAAAAATTACGAAAAAACATTTTTTAAACTATTTCTAAAAAAAAAAACTAAGGAAATGCTCTGAAAGGCTCTCGGAGCATTGGCCAAACTTGGCCTGACTCCGTCATCGAGCCACCAAGTCTCCCCACATCCACCACCGTGTACGGTGGTCGGAGAGACCAAAGAAGACTACTTTAGCCTTTTAAAAGCCACTGAACCCGAATCTCGACTCTAAAAGGCCAAAATCTCCTCCAAAACTCAAAGAAAAAGGAAGAAACTGTCGCTTTTCGCATTCAAATCGTCACCAAAGGTAAAAGTTTTTATTTTTATTACTTTCTACGCAAATAGTAGATTAGAAAATGAAAATGGGCTAAGATCGACTGGGAATATACCTTTCTTTTTCTGTTTTTGTATTCAAAAGTGTAAATTACAGATTGTTTTTCGGCTCTTTATATAGCGATTCGAAAATCAAAATGAAAAATACAAAGCTTTTTCTTTTTTGTTTGTTCTTTTCTATGTTTGCTATTGTCGTGGCCTGATTTACAAGTACGGAAGCCATACGAAGGCGACGTGGAGGTTTGTGGAGACGTGCATGGTACATGTGGAGATGCGCGTGGGGGCACACGCACGGCACGAAGTCGCTTTAGGAACCCGTAGGGTTTCTGTTGGTCGAAACTCTTGGGCCATTCGGGCCGTTGTAATCAATCTGGGCCATGCCCTATTTAGACCCATTTAGTTTTAAAAAATAGCTGGGTCGGCTAAGTTCAATCGGGTCTTGGGTTTGGTTCTTTAGGCCTATATGCTAAGTTTGTTCTTATTTGGGCCGTTGGACTTGGGCCTCAGGTTTTGTAATGTAATCTGGATAGGGACTGTTTAATAATTAGTTTTATTTTATTAGGCTTTGTTATTTAGTTTTTAAATGGGCCCGGGCAAATTTGGCCTATTACACGTGTAATTAAATTATATATTTATATGTTTGAAGTGAGTGTTATGTATGTAAATTGTGTAATGGTCATGTATGAAAGTCAATCACATATCCGACAATGTCCAAAAAATATTAAGTCACCTATGAAGAAATGAAATTTGATGGATACAGGGTTCCCGAATTGGTTGTCGTCTTGTATGTGTTGTGGACACACCACAACTTGAAAGAGCGTTCCATTATTAGCTCTCATGAGCATCCCGATATTTGGCTCTTGCGAGCTTCCTGTTAAATGGTTCTTGTGAGCTTTCCGATTAATAGCTCTCTTTTAAGCTTCTCGTTTATTGCTCTATAAAGCTTCTCGATAAATGGCTCTTATGAGCTTCCCGTTAATGGCTCTCAAGAGCTTCCTGATATTAGCTCGCTTGAACTTCCCGTTAATGGCTCTCCAGAGCTTCCTGATATTGGCTCGTTAGAACTTCCTGTTAATAGCTCTCTGGAGCTTCCCGTTACATGGCTCACTTGAGCTTCCTCTTATATGGCTTGAAAGAACTTTCCGACTACATGCTTGTATAGCATAACTGTCTATGAATTGACGATTTATTTATTAGTTTGTACATCATTTTATTTTACATTAAAAAGAGGAAGTTATTTTTTTAAAGAGAAAAATAAAGTTTACGTTCTTCATCTTTTATTCTTTTTTTCCTCATCATTCATTTTTCTGTTCTTGCCGACTTCCAATTTCATTTGTTTCTTGTTTCTTTTGTTTTATACATGTTACGTGTTGTCTGTCAAGACTGATCTTCCTTGTGTGTTTCATTTTATCGGACGTGAAGCAAGTAAGTTTTGTTCATGAGAGTTTATGATAGAATTGCTTCTATTTCTATTATTTGTTAATGAAAGTCCTTATAGTTTAAGTTTATATGTGAAATGGAGGTTTCCAAATAGTTGGTAAGGGTGAATCGATTGATCTTTGTTGCTTGATATCGCGTTCTAAGGTGTGTGTTCTAAAATAGTTTAACTTTGGTATCGAATTGCGATGAAATTTGGTAAGGTCTTATGTGTTTATGAAATTGGTTATTTGAAGTATCATGTTGTTTCGGAATTGCATGAAATTCTATATGTTATGGTACATTACTGGATATTCCTAAGGATGAGGATCGTTTCAGTGTCAGAAACACAAATTTCAGGCTATTTTGGTGTGGTTTCATGACCACACGGGTGGCCATATGGGCGTGTACCCCACATAGGTGGCTCACACGGTCGTGCGAAATTGGAAATTAAGGTTTTTGGGTAAATTTTGGTACCACACGGCCTAGCCACATGGGTATGTGTATCCACACGGGCGTGTAAGATCTCCACAAGGCCGTGTCTCATTTGCTCTTTATGTTTGGCATTTTTAGATAGTGAGTTACATGGGCTATTCACACATGCGTGTGCCCCCTCCACACAGGCATGTATGACTTTCACATGGCCTATGCACTTCCATACGGCTAAGGCACACAGCCATGTGGCCCTATCTAGCAGAACTTTTATTTTGAGTCATAAACTATCTATTTTATGTTTTTGTGTAATTCGACCCTCGTTCAAGCCTCAGTAAGTGTGTTTGAGACTCAATTTAGGTTGGTTCGTGTATATATATGCGTTTATAGGCTTTAATTTTATTGCTCATTTATGTGATGAATAAGTATGAGTTTATTATTATTGTCGTAACTGAATATTAGAATACAAGTGTAATCAAATCTGAATCTATTCAACTGAAAATGTTAATGTTTGTTTCTATATATTGTCGGCGTAATGTGTGCATAGTTGCATAGCGTAAAAATTTTGGGACCTGGTTCTGAAGAGAAGGAAGACAGACTTAGCAGTTTTAACTATGATACTTTTGTACAATGGTTTAGCACACTATCTTATACGTATATCAGCTCAGCTGTATGCAGTTACTCAAGTGGCACAGTTCTACGTTGTGGTGTGTTGGGTGGATGAACCTATGATGGTTCTATGTGTTGTGCATGGTGGATGGGCCTACCATAGCCCTTATGTGGTGTGCTAGATGGATGAAGTGTTGTTTGGTTGGTAGGGTAGGATTTTGACTTGTGCATTCGTTCACATCTGAATATACGTCTGTTTGTCAGAACATTTTGTCTATTTGTGTAAACTTTTGGTTATTTACAATATAGGTCATATAATATGTTCTAATTATTGCGTATGATTGGAATATCATTTTTGTGGTTTGATACTGTATTTGACTTACCAATTGAAACTTTCGTAAGTTATATTATTATACATATGCTTGTCTGAAGTATTTATTGCGTCACTGCGTCTTTTGCCATATGTTCCTATTTCGGACTCACACTGAGCTTGCATAGCTCATCTCTATAGTGTCTTTCCTTTCAAGTACTGTCCATGTAGCATACCAGAGGTCTTAAAAAGATACGGTTTGATTCGATTTAAGTAGAATCTCATAATTTTTATACGGTTAATTTTTATGTCGATTTGTAAAATGATTGATCAATGATATATTATACATATTTTTACCTCAAGTTTAGCCTATATTTTGGATGAATTATTATCAATTTTTGAGAATTGGTGCTCTTAATCTTTATTTTTCATATCTTACACTCAAGAGAGCATAGGGAAGAGAAAAGAACGGAAAACGGACAAAAAACAAGGAAAATGGGCCAAAAAGTGAAAACGACATGGCCTAAGGAGTCACCACACGGCCGTGGCACACGGCCGTGCCACACAAGGTACAACACGGCCCAGCCCCGACAAGCACGGCCAGGCCACACGGCCGTGCCACCTCAACAGGCCCGAACACGGCCCTTATCGAAACCACACGGGCGTTGCACACGGGCGTGTCCCTGTGGTGAGGAAGTTTAATTTCACTCGGATTTGGATACTTAGAGGCTAAGAAAGGCATCCCAAAGCTCTATATAAAGACCCTAGGAGGCAACTCTAGGGACGTACTCTTTTCTCCCAAAAAGGAGCGCCATATTTCTGCCAACACAAGGAGTGAAGGCAAGGAATTACTCCAAGGGAAGCCGATTGATTCATCCCAGAAGCCAAAATTCTACATCAAGAGAGAGGATCTCCCTAAATTCCTTCAGGGGTTTTTTGGTTCTTTATGTTTTGTTATCTTATTTCTTCTGAGATGTTTTCTTTATTAATTATGAACTAAACCTCTCAAATACTTGAGGGGGATGAAACCTAAGACAGATCTTGTTATTATTTATTCTTAAATTATATGATAAATACTTGAATTGTTCTTAATTATGTGTTCTTCATTCTTGATTTAATAGTCCTAGTTATTACTTCAAGAAACCGATGTGCTTAGGCAGAGGAGCAAAAGTCCCTGTTTTAAGAGTAGATCTACCATAATTAAGCAGAGTTGCATGCAACCCTAGACATAGGGTGACATAAATCTGCCGGATTAGGGTCAAACCTAATAGGGGGATCCATAGATCGACTTAATGTAACCTAGGGGTGTTAACTAATAAAGAAACTTTAGTTAACCACCTAGGATTAGTTGTTCTTATCCTCGACGGAGGTATTAACATAGGTTAGGGATCTCTACAGATCAAGTCAAGTGAAGAAATCGTCTAGTTCAAGAAGTTAAATAACAAGTGAAGTCTAGGTGGATTCTTCCTTGAGTATTGCCCATATCAATTAGCTTTTCCAAAATTTTTTCCCACTTTACTTTTTGTGCACTTTTAGCTAGTTTTAGAATTAGTTTCAAACAACCGTCTTTTATTTTTAGGCTAGATAATAGAAAGGAAGTAAGTATTAGTACTTTTGGTTCTCTTGGGTATGATAACTCGGTCTTACCGCTAAACTACACTACTGTTCGATAGGTGCGCTTACCGTTAAAATCGTGATATTAGTTAGTTTTTGGTGTAATCAGTTTTTTATAAATTTTATTACTTAATATCGCGAGTATCAAGTTTTTGGCGCTGTTGCCGGGGAACTAAAATATTACGAAAACTCGATTTCTATTACTTTAGCCATTACTATATATATATATTTATTTTTATTTACTGCTATTTATTTTCTTTTCTTTCTTCTTTTACTAGGTATCTCTAGTTTATGACTAGAAGAAACCTTGCAGGACCACTACTTTTTGACGAAGACTTACATTATCCAGAACTCGCAGAGACATCAGAAGAAGCTTACATTATCCAGAGCAAGATCAAAATCAAGAATCAGAACAGGAACAAGAACCTACTAAAGAGATGGACGCAAATCAAAATATTCCACCACCTCCAGCATTACCCGCAGAACCAGATGAAGCGCCTCATACTATGTTTGATTATGCTAAACCTAGTTTCACTGGTACTCAAACTAGCATTATTAGACCTGCCATTGCTGCCAATAATTTTGAATTAAAACCTAACACTATTCAGATGATACAACAACTTGTGCAGTTTGATGGTTTACAGGATGAAGATCCCAACTCAGATTTAGCCAACTTTTTGGAATTTTGCGATACCTTTAAAATAAATGGCGTTTCTGATGATGCCATTCGCCTTAGGCTATTTCCATTCTCATTGAGAAACAAGGCTAAACAATGGTTGAATTCTCTACCACGAGGCTCAATCACTACTTGGGACCAAATGACCGAAAAATTTTTACTTAAATATTTTCCTGCAGCTAAAACAGCTAAATTACGAAACGATATCTCTTCTTTTGTGCAGATGGATTTAGAAACACTTTACGGTGCCTGGGAGAGATACAAAGATCTTTTGAGAAGATGCCCTCATCATGGCCTACCTTTATAGCTACAAGTCCAAACCTTTCACAACGGTTTGAACCCATCGACGAGACAGATGATTGATGCAGCCGCAGGAGGAACAATCAATAACAAAACACCAGAAGCAGCTTATGAATTTATTGAAGAGATGTCACTGAATAACTATCAGTGGCAGGTCATGAGGACAAAACCGATGAAAGCTGCCGAAGTTTATAATATTGATGCTGTCACCATGCTTTCTAACCAAGTAGAACTTTTAAATAAAAAGTTTGATAATTTTGTTGGTTCTACGCAGGCACAAGCAGTGATGCAATATGATACAACTCAGGCAAATATGTTCGCTCCAGACTACTCATCTTATGACAATGGCATAGAAACCGAGCAAGCCAATTATATGGGTAACAATTTTAGATCTCAAAATAATCCATATAGTAACACATATAATGCAGGTTGGTGAAACCACCCCAATTTTTTTAGGGGAGGACAAGGGAATCAAAGACAACAACCCCCTCAGGGATTTCAGCAGCCACCGCTACAACAGGAGAAAAAGCCCAACCTTGAAGAGATGTTTACCAAATTCATGGCCATGTCAGAAACCCATTTTCAGCATACTGAAACAGCATTAAAGAATAGCAAGCATCAATCAAAGGCCTTGAGAATCAAATTGGTCAACTCGCTAAGTTAATATCAGAAAGACCACAAGGAGGACTCCCAAGTAACACTGAGACCAATCCTAAAGAGCAACTACATGCCGTAAATACAACAGATGAAGAGGTATTAACCAAGGACGATACAAAATTATGCGAGGAACCTGAGGTGAGTAAAGGTAAGTAGAGGTAAGCAATAACAAACCAAACATCAAAGAACACAAACCTCGTATCCCATACCCAAACGCACTAAAGAAAGACCGCACAGATGAGCAGTTCGGTAAGTTTCTTAAACTCTTAAAGAAATTACACATTAACTTACCATTTGTTGAAGTAATTTTGCATATGGCAAACGTGGCTAAATTCTTAAAAGAACTTTTGACAAACAAGCGGAAGCTAGAGGAGAAATCTCATGTGGAATTAAATGCAGTCTGCTCAGCTATTCTACAAAATAGACTACCGACCAAACTAAAAGATATAAGGAGTTTCACTATCCCTTGTTTACTTGGCAGCTTAGAGGAAAAAAATGCTTTAGCTGATTTAGGGGCAAGCATAAATGTCATGCCTTATAAACTGTTTAAACAACTAGGTCTTAGAAACCCTAAGAAAACTAAGATGAGCATTCAACTAGCTGACAAAACTATTAGGGCACCTAAGGGAATAATTGAAGATGTACTTGTCAAAATCGATAAATTTATATTCCCAGTTGACTTTGTTGTTTTAGACATTAATGAGGATAGCAATGTACCCTTAATTCTAGGGCAACCCTTTTTAGCAACTGCTAGAACTAAAATTGATTTAGAAACAGGTGAACTCACATTACGAGTAGGTGATGATACAGTCACCCTATGAGCTCACAACTTAATTAAAACTACAGACGAGAATAAAGTTTTGAGTCTCTGTAAAAAAACTAAATTCACCATTCAACCTTCTATGCAGGATACCCTCTACGTGGAGGCAACCGACCAACAGTTAAGTCCATCCAAAGAAGATGCACCTAAAAAGCAAATGCTTCAGATCGAGGAGCTTGATGAGTGGCTGAACTATCATGAGAAACCCAAAGTCTGCCACACCAACCTAGAGTCTCATCAAGACAACCTTCAAAGACAAATAAATCAGTTCAAGATAGGGGATAAGGTAACTTTAAGGGACAACGATCCTCGAACATTAAATTCAAAGGAACACATAAGTGACACACCCTACTTCACGGTAATGAAAAAATTCCCTCACGGAACAGTCGAGATAAATTTATTAGTCACTCGGCACTTTCAAGGTAAATCAAACCCGACTCAAACACTATTTTGATAATGCAATTGAAAATAGGACGAAAGAGTATCAGCTCTTCAAGCCACCATGAACACACAGAGCTCGAACAGAATCGAGCTTAGACTATAAACAAGCACTTCTCGGGAGGCAACCCGAGCACTAACCTAGTAACTTTTCTTTCCTTTTAATTTTAGTCTTTTTTACTGGAACTAACCCCTTTTTAATGCAGGAATTTAGGACCACACGGCCTGGCACACGGGCGTGCCTAAGGCCGTGTAACATTTTCAACCGAGACATGGCCGTGCACCTAGACCGTGTAGGAATTTTCCCAAAAGCACGGGCTATCGACAAAACACCACGGCCATGCGACATGGCCGTGGCAACCTTTCAACTTTCACATGGGCTTGCACAGCTCCACACGCCCGTGTCCCCAAGCCGTGGCCAACACTGTCAATTTAAACACGGCCGTGTGACTACCTACTTGACCGTGTGATTAATGAAGAACCGATCGTAAACGGCCGTGTGAACGCTCACACGACCGTGTGAAAAGTGAACATAATCGCAAACGGCCGTGCGAGATGGCCAACAGGGGCGTGTGTCTCGAACCAGGTGCGCCAAAACCACCAAAATTCAAAAAATACGGGCAACATTCAAGTCACACAAGCGTGTGCCCTGCCCGTGTGACCTAAAAACTATATATAAGGGGTCACTATTCACTTTCTCCTTCACCCAAACCCTCAATCCTCTCACCCAAACTCTTCCCTAACCACCATAAACGCCGCCTCTAACCTTCAAAACACCACCACGCTCGCACACAACCATCCCACGCCCGTGCAAAGCACCCCATGACTGTGCACACCTCTCAGATTTGGTTCTATTTCCTCATTTTCATTTCAAATTTTAACTATTTTATTTATTAGTTTTATTATGAATTTATTTTGATATAAGCATAAAATTAGTTACACTAGGATAGAGAATGATATATGCTATTTTATGATTTCATTTGATTGTCATTTTCTCATAAATTTAGTATAATACATACCCATATGGCTTACTTTTGATATCATATTAAAATGAGTAAACTTATATTATTTAGGTTAGTCCCCATTTTATGTTTTTAGGAACATCGTAATGTTAATCTACATTTTATTTCATATATAGTTCTTAAGTCAACTTAATTTCAATCTTTAGGACTAATGCATTGTTATTTTATTTTTAGGCATCATGTCGTCATCACGCAGTAGGAAAGCTACTGTCCCGCCTTCAAAGAAAAGCAAGGGACCTGGTGGTTCATCCTTGCGACCCATTACCGAGAACCGCCATCCTCTCCTCCATTTTTCGCAAGCCTCCCAGGAGCGATATGAAATACTCCGAGCTCGCACTCTAGCCACTGGCCGATGCATAGATTGGGCCGCCCTCGAGCAAATGCACCTAGTGGACGAGGTCAGCGCCCTATTAATGACCGATCCGTGGGCACAGTTCTTTCAAATCGTGAAGCCCACATACTTGGAACTCACACTCGAGTTCTGTTCCAAATTTCACCTCCAGACCGTGATGAACAGATACGATGATCCAGGGACAGTACAGTTCTGTCTAGGAGGTCTCGTGTGACAGCTTAGTGTCCCAGAATTCGGTATAGCTCTTGGTCTCTATACCGAGCAATTTATGGAAGAGGAGGACCTCTTCATGCTTCACCGCCACATTCATTTAGCACCATCTAGGTGTTGGGAGGCCCTAGTCCCTACGTCATCAACATACAATCCTAGTCGCTCCAAAGCAACTAAGCTTATCCCGGCCCTAAGGTATCTACATTCTCTTCTTGCACACACACTAACCGGCAGGGGAAAGACCACAGGAGTCGTCCGTACCCACGACGCCTACTTCTTATGGTACATGGCAAACGCGCATGTTATCGACTTAGCCTGCTTCATTGCCCATACAATCCAGCATCAGATAGAGAGGCACCGCAAGGGCGTAATCTCTATGGGCCCATACATCACGAGATTAGGCCGTTACTTCGGCCTATTCAACACTGCAGCCCAGACATCTTCATACACTTTAATGGGCAAAATGTCCCCACAGGGCATATAAACCATGCTTCACATGAGGATGATCGAGCGGAGGCCAGGAGGCAACCCCTTCCAGTATCGCCTCATCCAGGAAGGCGAGGATCCTGAGGACATTCTGATGATGTCCCACCACTATCACCGGAGGAGGATGCACCTACCGAGCCGCCACCCCCTCGCCACCCTTCTCGTACAGTAACCACCTAAGCTGACATATCTGAGCGCTTATCCAGATTCGAGCAGCAATGCTTCCAGCGCTTCGATCACATCGACGCAACTTTACAGCAGATATGCCAGTATCTCCACATCACGCCACCACCATCACCACGTGATCCGTCCGAGGATTAGATATTTCTATTCCCCTTATGTTTATTTTTATCTTAGTTTTTATTTTTCACTTTGATTTTTTCCTTTATTTCTAACTTTAGTTTCCTTTTTATTTTGAATTTTATTTTATTGTCTCTAATCCTTTCCATTATTTCAGTATTAGTATTTTTAGAACTTAGTCTATTATTTTTCTACTATTTATTTTCTATCTTTCATATCGGCCAATCCCTAATAGATAATCTCTATTACCACGACTAATTAATATTTTGCAGTTGCAAAAAAAAGCTCTACAAGCTCATATTCATATGGAAATGGGAACATCCTGCCACAACTACCGACTCTTCCAATATCTTTCTCACAAATTCATCCTAAATTTAGGGAGTTTCAATTCTCTCCCTATCTTATGATATTTTGCTTCTCTTGCTATTTGTGTATCTTTGTACATTGAGGGTAATGTACATATTAAGTGTGGGGGGGGAAGCTTACTTTAAATCTTTACATTATCTGTGAAATCCCTGAAAATTTTCTTTTGGCATTGTTCTCAATTAATTCCCAGTCTCCTATTAGGAATTAATTCTGATTGATTTATGATTTTTATTGAAATGTTGAGAATTAAGATATAGGTGCTTGTACTTTGATTATTCAAACTTTAAAACATTAGGAAATCAAGCATGATAAGTTGAAATTTTTGAGAACCCCATTTTTTGCATAAGTAATTTTCCTTAATTCTAAGTATTATCTGGAGATTTGAAATTAACAGAATTGACATCAAAAGCCATAATTCTGGTGAGATTTTGAGCCTTTTTGAGCATACATTTTTTCGTGCTCACTTTTATTATTGCTTTGGGTGAGTCAACGATGATTTGTTATTCTAGAACTTGCTTTGATTATACACATCAAGAGCACATCATTGATTAGATATATCGAGATGATAGAGGCACTTAGGATTTAACCCACTTACTCCACAAAAAGCCTACCTCCATAAATCAACCCCTAGTGAACCCCGTTGAGCCTAACAACCCTTTTTTTTTTTTACTTACCTTCTAAATATTAACCAATAACCCATTTTTGTTGAATCACATTCAATTACTTCGACCCCTATTTTTGTCGAGATTTGAATTGAAATTATTATCTAGCTTTATTCTCTTTTCCAAAATGTAAAATTGTAAATATTCTAGTTATTGTATTTTGATTTGAATTGTTCTTAAAAAAATGTATATTCAGTTAAATTCAGTTGTAACATGTAATAGTTCAATAGTTTTTGCATATTTCCATTTTAAGGCTACTAAGGCATAAATGAAGTTATCATAAGAATTAGCCCGAGAAGTATGTTATAAGTGATAGAGATATTTCTAGCTAAATAATTTTTCAAGTTCAATCTCGATTCTAACCCTCTTTTGTAGTCTGTGACAACACCCCTAACCAAGCCCCATTACAACCATTACAAGACATTTTGATCAACGTGTCATGTTAATCTATAGTGGTGGAGATGTGATTTTCTTGCAAGCCTATGGTAATAGCTTTTTAGGTTGACTAGAGAGTGCTTAATTCTTGAACCCTAAACACTTCGAGTGGATAGAGTGAATCTTTAGTAAGGATGTCAACTCCTATTAATTAAGATAGAGAGATAATTACTTAGAAGAAGGGAGAAACTTATGTTTCAATGATAAAATTCTTAACTTAAAGTGATTGAGTCCTTAATGTTCTTTTGATTGAATTATCATTGTATGATTCCTGTGGATTAGTCTGAAACATTATTGATAACGATTGTAAGTTGAGAAGAATGATTCTTTATTAGGCATTGAGATTTTAGTTGAGGACAAACAAAGGCTTAAGTGTGGGGGTATTTGATAAATGATAAATTATACATATTTTTACCTCATGTTTAGCCTATATTTTGGATGAATTATTATCAATTTTGTGAGAATTAGTGCTTTTAATCTTTCTTTTTCATATCTTATACTCAGGAGAGCATAGGGAAGAGAAAAGAATGGAAAACGGACCAAAACGAGGAAAATGGGATAAAATATGAAAACAACATGGCCCAAGGAGTCACCACACGGCCGTGGCACACGGCCGTGCCACACAAGGTACAACACGGCCCAGCCCTGACAAGCACGGCCAGGCTACACGGTCGTGCCACCTCAACAGGCCAGAACACGACCCTTATCGAAACCACACGGGCGTGGCACACAGGCGTGTCCCTGTTGTGAGGAAGTTCAATTTCACTCGGATTTGGATACTTAGAGGCTAAGAAAGGCATCCCAAAGCTCTATATAAAGACCTAGGAGGCAACTCTAGGGACGTAATCTTTTCTCCCAAAAAGGAGCGACATATTTCTGCCAACACAAGGAGTGAAAGCAAGGAATTACTCCAAAGGAAGCTGATTGATTCATCCCAGAAGCCAGAATTCTACATCAAGACAGAGGATCTCCCTAAATTCCTTCAAGGGTTTTTGGGTTCTTTATGCTTTGTTACCTTATTTCTTTTAAGATGTTTTCTTTATAAATTATGAGCTAAACCTCTCAAATACTTGAGGGGGATGAAACCTAAGATAGATCTTGTTATTATTTATTCTTGAATTATATGATAAATACTTGAATTGTTCTTAATTATGTGTTCTTCATTCTTGATTTAATAGTCCTAGTTATTACTTCAAGAAACCGATGTGCTTAGGCAGAGGAGCAAAAGTCCCTGTTTTAAGAGTAGATCTACCATAATTAAGCGGAGTTGCATGCAACCCTAGACATAGGGCGACGTAAATCTGCCGAATTAGGGTCAAACCTAATAAGGGGATCCATAGATCGAATTAATGCAACCTAGAGGTGTTAATTAATAAAAAAACTTTAGTTAACCACCTAGGATTAGTTGTTCTTATCCTCAACGGAGGTATTAACATAGGTTAGGGATCTCTACGGATCAAGTCAAGTGAAGAAATCGTCTAGTTCAAGAAGTTAAATAACAAGTGAAGTCTAGGTGGATTCTCCCTTGAGTATTGCCCATATCAATTAGCTTTTCCGAAAGTTTTTCCCACTTTACTTTTTGGGCACTTTTAGCTAGTTTTAGAATTAGTTTTAAACAACCCTATTTTATTTTTAGGCTAGATAATAGAAAGGAAGTAAATATTAGTACTTTTGGTTCCCTGGGGTACGATAACTCGGTCTTACCGCTAAACTATACTATTGTTCGATAGGTGTGCTTACCTTTAAAATCGTGATATTTGTTAGTTTTTGGTGTGATCAGTTTTTATAAATTTTATTACTTAATATCGCGAGTATCAACAATTATATAAACTGTGGTACAAGTTTTATGATGGACTTTCGTAAGGGGTTATTTGGAATAAACTTTAGAAACTGTGGATTTTCTTTCCGAATGAACAAAAAGGTTTTCTTGGCTTGAATTAAAGTTTTTGTTTCCGTCACTTTTGGTGGCCAATGTAACCTCTAGGATTCCGTTTAAACTTCTAGGCCGGGTTTAGGGCGTTACATCGTGTGTACTACCCATGTATCCATCGAATAATAAACGATTCAACGGGCAAAGTTCTAGTATGAGATAATCTGAATTCAATTCAAATTAATATGAAAATAAATTTGAAATATATTGATATGATTTGTACATGTTATATGGACACGTAATGTGAAAAGTATATGTATATGTAAATTTGATTATTATTGAGCTCATACATGTTTCTTGATATTTATACGAAATACATGGAAATGATGGTATATGATATATTTATATAATGAAATGAATTATATATGTTTATGAAGAAACGGTAAGAGGCTGATATGTATCATGTACATAAATGAATATTTTTTATATGACGATATAAGGAAATTATGTAAGTTCAGACGAGTAATAAACTCAAGTGTGACATGTCGAGAAAATAAATTTATCAATGTTGAATTTATATGAAATATATGCAAGTACGCTAACCAGTGTTGTTGTTAATGCTTAGGCAAGTGCCAAGTTATTGGTTGAATGGTAATATGTTATTTATATGATGCACTAAAATGGTAAGAACTCAAAAGAAAATATGCTAATGCTCATGAAAGAGTGGTAAGGTTTAAGTTCTGCAATTTCTTATGAATTGACTTATCATGTGATTAATTCAAAAAAGGCTATGTTTAAATGCACTAGCTTGTGGCTATGGTTGAATGATACATTTATGACTGATGTGTTATGCATATGAAATGAGTGTGGAAAGTAAAAAAATGCAAATGAAAATAAAGAAATTTGGAAAAGTTAAAGTTGTTTAAAATCCTACTTGTCAAAACCTTTTTTCAATTTTAAAAAACGGGGATCAACTTTAAAAAAGACGAAAATGGAGTCGCCATCGATATTTTTTGAGGTATGATCGGATCACCTTGAAATTGATCATTTTAATAAAACCTTAGTTTATTAAAACAAATTTTTGGTCTACAAAACTCGAGAAAATGGGTTTGGGAGTCGGTTACGTACAAGGAAGGGTTAGTACTCTCGTGACGCCCAAAATTGGTACCTAATTGATTACTTATTGTCCAAACATCGAACGTTTGAAAATATTTTAAAATACGATCCTTTTATTTAAGAGAACACTTGAACAAATCAAAATCAATACTGAGACCCGCTTATCTCAAAAAAAATAGGATGTCGTACCCAATGAGTTAGGATGCGACCTCAATTCTTCGAAATTAAGCTTGTCCATTTTTTTATTTTAAAAAACTCATGCATTTAAATTAAAAAAGGGTATTTAATTATTTGGGTCAAATGAAAAACTGGAACCCAGTAAGTTAGGGCTCGATTTCTCAAAATTCCAAATATGGAATATTGCCTTTATTTTTGAAATTCTTATCTCGAGATGATAAAACGTCACATCCAGTGAGTTAGGACACAACATCTCAAATTCTCGAGAGTAAGTTTTTATTTAAAGCTTTTATGCGTTTTGATTTAAAAAAGAAAAGGACACTCGTTTGCTTAGGTTTAACGAGAAAAATTGGAACCTAGTGAGTTAAGGCACAATTTTCTCAAAGTTCTCAAACACGAGCATTGCTTTATTTTGAAAACCTTAATGATGATTTTTTTACTTAAACGATATTAAAAATACAACCTATTAAACGAGTGGAATATGACGAAATGATAATAAACAACACACAATAATAACTCTCACACAAAACGATACCCTAATGGGTCACAAATAATCCATAAATACAAATCTATAATCACAATACGCGTAATTGCAATAACCGAACAACATGCATTTTTTAAATACCGACATAAACAATCAAGGCAGAATAATATGAATAATATGCAACCATGCAAGATAATAAATAAAACCATTTAATAAGTAATATATATATACGAAACAAGTCTAAAATAAATACATAAAAAAACGATTTAAAGTAAATAAAAAGCAATTTAAGATGATTAACATAAAACAATTCAAAATAAAGTAATATATGAGATAACTTAAACGAAGTAATAATAAAAGAACAAGTTAAAATAGCATATAAAGTTTAAAATATAAGGTAAAAGAAATTTAAAACAGTTTAATAATGAATGACAAAAGGATAATATATGTTTTTAGTAAATAATATACGAAATACCTTGAAATAAATAATAGAATAGTTTAACAATAAATAATATAACAAATTTTTAAAACATCATATAAAATAATTTAACTTAAATAATATATACATTTAAAATAAGTAACATGTAAAAGTTTTTTTTTAAATAATACAAAGAAGGATATTTAAAATAATCAATATATAAATATAATATAAATAACATTTCTATAAAGTTTTGATAAATAGAAAATAAAATATTTTTTTGGAAAGTAAAATAAGGAATTAATTAAAACAGATTATAGACGAAATTGAAATTAAAGTAAAATTTAAGTCTTAAAACAGAAATAATAACAACAGGCTATTAAGGACCGGATTAGCACGTGTACAAACTAGCAAAGATTCATTGGGAAATTATCCCAAACCCTCAAAACGACGCCGTTCAAACATTGGTCACCTAAAGCTCGAGGACTAAATTAAAACAATAAACGAAATACAGGGCCGAATTGCAAAAGAACATAGGACCCTATTGTGAAACATCGCAAAAGCGGAAGGGCTTGGTTCGCAAATAGACCAAAAGTTAAAAACGCGCGGATCCTCCCCGGGTCGGGTCACTTGCGCGGATCTTGGCCATGAAATGACGCTGGTTTGGTCATTAAGAGACCATACCAAAACGACACCGTGTCCTTGGCCTATATATATCAAAAAACAGTTTAAAGAATCATTTAGACCTATCTCTAAAACAAAAACCCAAAAAAGACCTCTTGACAGGCTCTCGGAGTACTAGCCTGTGGCACACGACCATGCCACATAAGGTCCAACACGGTCCAGCCCCGACAAGCACGGCCGGATCACACGGTCGTGCCATCATCAACAGTCTCGCACAGGGCCTCTTGTCGTGGCACACGGGCCTGGCACACAGGCGTGGCACACGGGTGTGGCACACGGGCATGCCCTGTCGTGAGGAAATGCAATTTCATTCGGATTTGGATACTTAGAGGCTAAGAAAGGCATTCCAAAGCTCTATATAAAGACTCTAGGAAAGGCATTCCAAAGCTCTATATAAAGACCCTAGGAGGCAACTCTAAAGGGGTACCTTTTCTCCCACAAGAGAGTGCCGTATTTCTGCCAACACAGAGAGTGAAAACAAGAGATTACTCCAAGGGAAGCCGATTGATTCATCCCAGAAGCCGAATTCTACATCAAGACAGAGGATCTCCATTCAATCCTTCATGGATTTTTGGGTTCTTTATGTTTTGTTATCTTTATTCTTCTAAGATGTTTTCTTTATTAATTATGAACTAAATCCCCCAAATACTTGAGGGGTATGAAACGTAAGACAGATCTTGTTATTATTTTATCTTGAGTTATATGATAAATACTTGAATTGTTCTTAATTCTGTGTTCTTAATTCTTGTTTTAATAATCCTAGATATTAATTCAAGAAACTGATGTGCTTATTCAGAGGAGCAAAAGTCCCTGTTTAAGAGTAGATCTAGCATAATTAAGCGGAGTTACATGCAACCCTAGACATATGGCGACATAAATCTACCGGATTAGGGTCAAACCTAATAAGAAGATCCATAGATCGAGTTAACGCAAGACTAGGGGTTTTAACTAGAAAGAGATTTCAGTTAATCAACCTAGGATTAGTTGTTCTTATCCTCGACGGAGGTATTAACATAAGTTAGGGATCTCTACGGATCAAGTTGAGTGAATAAATCGTCTAGCTCAAGAATTGATAAGAAGTGAAGTCTAGGTGGATTCTCCCTTGAGTATTGTCCAAATCAATCAGTTTTTCCTAAGAGTTTTTTTCCCAATTTACTTTCTGTGCATTCATATTTAGTTTTAGAATTAGTTTCATAAAAATCCCTTTTATTTCTTAGGTTAAATAATAGAAAGGAAGTAAGTACTAGTACTTTTGGTTCCTTTGGGTACGATATCTTGGTCTTGCCGCTAAACTATACTACTGTTCGATAGGTGCGCTTGCCTTAAAGTCGTGATAATAGTTAGTTTTTGGTGCGATCATTATTATAAATTGTATTACTTTATATCACGCATATCAAGTTTTTGGCGCCGTTGCCGGGGAACTAAGATATTAAGAACACTCGATTTCTATTACTTTAGCCATATTTATCTTTATTTATTTTCAGCTTATTTTTATTTCTATTTTTATTTTTATTTTAATTTTACTGAAATTTTCTTTTCCTCTAGGTATCTCTAGTTTATGACTAGAAGAAACCCAGAAGAACCACTGCTATTTGACAAAAACTTGGAAACGACAGTTTGCAGAACTCGTAGAGAGATCAGAAGAAGCCTACATTATCCAGAACAAGGACAAGAACAAGAGCCAGAACCTACGGAAGAGATGGAAGCAAATCAAACAATCTACCACCTCCCGTGATAGCGCGCAACCAGTGAACCAAGATGATGCTACTCGTACTCTGTATGATTATGCTAAACCGAATTTGGTTGGTACTCAATCTAGTATTATTAGACCTGCTATTGCTGCTAATACTTTTGAGTTAAAACCTAACACTATTCAGATGATACAGTAATTTGTGCAGTTTGATGGTTTACAGGATGAAGATCCAAATTCACACATAGCTAACTTTTTGGAACTTTGTGATACTTTTAAAATTAATGGCGTTTCTGATGATGCCATTCGTCTAAGGCTATTCCCATTCTCTTTGAGAAATAAAGCCAAACAGTGGTTAAATTCTTTACCACGAAGATCAATCACTACATGGGAACAGATGACCGAAAAGTTCTTACTTAAATATTTTCCTCCAGCTAAAATAGCTAAATTGCGAAACGATATCTCTTCTTTGTGCAGATGGATTTAGAGACACTTTATGATGCCTGGGAGAGATACAAAGATCTATTGAGAAGGTGGCCTTACCATGAGTTGCCTTTGTCGTTACAAGTTCAAACCTTTCACAACGGTTTGAATCTATCAACGAGGCAAATGATCGATGCAGCTGCCGGAGGAACAATCAACAACAAAACACCCAAAGCGGCCTATGAGTTTATAGAAGAGATGTCACTGAATAACTATTAGTGGCAAGTCATGAGGACAAAGCCGACAAAAGTTGCAGGAGTTTATAATATCGATGTTGTCACCATGCTTACTAATCAGGTAGAACTATTAAATAAAAAGTTTAATAATTTTGTTGGTTCTACGCAGGCACAACCAGTGATGTAGTGTGACATAACTCAAGAAAATATGTTCAATCCAGACTACTCTTCTTATGGACATGGGATGGACACCGAGCAAGCCAACTATATGGGTAACAATTCTAGACCTCAAAATAACCCTTATAGTAATACTTACAATGCAGGCTGGCGGAACCACCCAATTTTTCATGGGGAGGACAAGGAAATCAAAGACAACCGCCTCCTCCGGGATTCCAGCAGCCACCACCACAACAAGAGAAAAAATCGAACCTTGAAGAGATGATCACCAAATTTATGGCCGTATCAGAGACCTGTTTTCAAAGCACCGTGCAAGCACTAAAGAACCAGCAAGCATCCATCCAAGGACCTGAAACTAAGATTGGTCAACTCGCGAAACTGATATCCAACAAACCACAAGGTAGCTTGCCAAGTAAAACAAAAACTAACCCAAGAGAACAAGTTCATGCTATTACCACAATCAGCGTCTGAGGGTTAGACGAACCAAAACTGATGCAAGACACTCCGGTAAGCAATATTAAGGATGAGGTAAGTCAAGACACACAAAAGCTGGTAAGTAAAGAATATAGACCTCGTGTGGCATATCCCAAAGTGACAAAGAAAGATAACACAGATGAACAATTCGGTGAGTTGCTTAAACTGCTAAAGAAACTACATATTAACTTACCGTTTATTGAAGCTTTGCCACAGATGCCAAACGCAGTTAAGATTTTAAGAGAGCTACTAACAAATAAACGAAAATTTGACGAATCATCGCATGTTGAACTGAATGCAGTGTGCTCGGCTATTTTGCTAAACACGCTACCCAACAAACTGAGAGATCTAGGGAGTTTTACAATTCCTTGTTTAATTGGTAGTTTATCCATTGATAATGCGTTAGCTGATCTAGGGGCAAGTATAAATGTCATGCCTTATAAAATGTTTAAACGACTAGGTATTGGGAAACCCAAACAAACTAAGATGAGCATACAATTAGCTGATAAAACCATTAGAATTCCTAATGGTATAATTGAAGATGTTCTAGTTAAAATCGATAAATTCATATTCCCAGTTGATTTTGTTCTTTTAGACATGGATGAGGATAGTGATGTTCCTTTAATCTTAGGACGTCCCTTTTTAGCAACTGCTAGGACTATCATTGACGTTGGTGTAGGTGCACTCACATTACATGCGGGTGAAGAAACAGTTACCCTTCAGGCTCACAACTCGATTACAACACCAAATGATGAAGGTAAGTATGTAAATTCTGTTTTTCAGACTGATCATGTAGACTTACCTTTGTTACAGGAAACACTTCTTAAAGACACAGCCAAATCTCGTTTTGATATATGCAAGGACAAAACCTTCCCCAAGGAGCAAAAGCTATCAATCAAGGAACGAGATAAGTGGCAGATTCAGCACCATGAAAAACTTAAGGATAAGACGATACAGTTTAATAACGGAGACAAGGTGCTATTAGATAAAGCAGACCCTCGAATTACCACATATGAGTTCAATAGAGAAATCCTCTTCACGGTAGAAAATACTTTTCCATACAGCACAGTTGAGGTGACTCATTCTCAATTTGACACTTTTAAGGTAAATCACACTCAGCTCAAACAATATTCTGACTACAAGAGAGAGGAGTTTCAACTCCTTGAGCCACCATGACCGTCTAAAGTAGGGAGAGTCAAGCTTAAACTCTAAATAAGTACTTCTCGGGAGGCAACCCGAGCACTAACTTAGTAACTTTTTATTTCAGTCTTCTAATACATCGACTAACTCTTTTTAATGCAGGATTTTTGGACCATACAGCCATGCCCACGGTCGTGCCTGAGGCCATGTGGACACTTTAAGCTGAGACACGGTCGTGCAATTTGGCCGTGTATAAACAAGGTAAAAAATTTTCAGAGACACGGGATACGACAAAGTGCCACGGTCGTGCGAATTGGCCGTGGCCAACACTGTTAATTGAAACACAGGCGTGTGACACGCCCGTGCCCCAAGACCGTGGTCGACACTGACATTTTAGACACGGGCATGTGACCTACTACACGACGGTGGGAAAAGCGAAAATCGAAGTGCAAGGCCGTGTGACACGGCCGTGTGCCTCAACACGCCCTCGGTACACGGACGTGTGCCTCAAACCAGGGGCGCCAAAACCCCCAAATTTCGAACAACACGGGCAAAACCCGAGCCATACGGGCGTGTGACATGCCCGTGTAACCCAAAACCCTATATAAGCAGGGTACTATTCACTTTTTTCTCAATTGAAACCCTAAAATCCTCCACCCAAAACTCCTACCAGACACCCTTAGCCTCGCCGTCGACTTTCAAACTGATGCCACTCCTACACAAAACTGTCCTACGCCCGTGGAAAGCATACCACGACCTTTCCAAACTCACACCACGACCCTGTTCCGTCTCATTCCTCTCCTATTTAGTTCTATTTTCTCATTTTCCTTTCCAATTTTTACTGTTTTTACCTATTTTTATTTTAATAACATACTTTATTTAGTCTTTGCATTATTTTGAGCATAAATAAACTAGAATGTTATAGAAGAATTTAATGATAACCATGCCACTTAAACCTACATTTGCTTGCCACTTTTTCCTATCTAAACTCACATGCATTTAGTATAAATTAATACACATGTCTCTTAAGTTTGATATCATGTTAGGATGAATAGATTATATTATTTAGGTTAGTGAAATCCACATTTCATTTTGACAATATTTTGACATATTTTATTTTGTAAGTATAAATAATTATTACTATTTTTATTTGTAATGTGACTTTTAGGACTAATGTATATCATTTTGTTTTTAGGTACTATGTCATCGTCGCGCAAAAAGAAAGTCGCCGTCCCCACTTCAAAGAAAAGGAAGGGACCTGGTGGTTCATCCTCGTCGAGACATATAGCAAAAAGCTGACACCCATTCATCACATTTCCACAGCACTTCCAAGAGGAGTTATTTCAGATCCTCCGAGCCCACCCTCTAGGAGCCGACCGATGCGTCGACTGGACCGCCCTTGAGAAAATACACCTAGCAGACGAGGTCCGAGCCTTGTTAATGACCGATCCATGAGACAATTCTTCCAGATCATGGAGCCCACACACTTGGAACTCACCCTTGAGTTCTGCTCCACGTTCCATCTTCAGACCGTTATGAGCAGATACGATGATCTAGGGACGGTCCAGTTCTGTTTGAGAGGTCTTGTACATCAGTTTAGTGTACCAGAGTTCGGTATAGCTCTTGGCCTCTACACCAAGCAATTCATGGAGGAGGAGGAAGACCTTTCTACGCTCCACCGCCACATCCATCTATCACCACCTAGGTGTTGGGAGGCCCTAGTCCCTGCACCGTCCATATATGACCCTAGTCGCTCTAAGGAGACCGCCCTTGCCCCATCCTTGAGGTATCTTCACACCCTCCTCGCACACACTTTGACGAGCAGGCGCGAGAGCAGGGGAGTTGTCAGCACACACGATGCCTACTTCCTATGGAGTATGGCGAATGCGCATACCATCGACCTCGCCTATTTCATCGCACTCGCCATCCAACATCAGACAGAGAGGCATCGTAGGGGCATTATATCCGTGGGGTTGTACATCACGCTGTTGGCCCGCTACTTCGGGCTGCTCAACACAACAGTTCAGACATCCTCATACACTTTAGTTGGCCAAATGTCCCCACTGGGCATCCAGAGCATGCTTCACATGAGGATGATCCAGTGCCGACGTGGGACAGATCCTCCACAGTACCAGCTACTTAGAGATGTCGAGCAAGAGCATCCCGAGGACATTCCTGATGATGTCCTACCACCAGAGGAGGATGCACCCACCGAGCCACCACTACCTCGCCGCCCAGTTCATACGGCAGCTTCATATGTTGACATATCTGAGCGCCTCTCACGATTCGAGCAGCAATGCTTCCAGCGCTTCGATCATATCAATGCCACACTTCAGCAGATATGCCAGCACCTCCACTTCACTTTACCACCGCCACTGCGTGACCCATATGAGGATTAGAGACCTCTATTCCTCTTAACTTTATTTTTATCTTAATTTATATTTTTTCACTGATCCCTATTTTTACCTTTTCTTTTCTTCTCATTTATTTTCCTTTTTACGTTTACTTTTATTTTTAGTTCACCTTATCTTTTTCATTATTTGAATTTTAGTATTTTTAGAATTTAATTTATTTTCTTTCTTTATTTTTAATTATTTCATATCGGCCAGCCCTTAACGAACATATCCTGTTAATCCAAATTTCCCACGACTGATAAATGCCTTCACAGTTTCAAATGAGCTGTACAGCTCATATCCAAAATCTAACGGGACAACCTTGCCACAACTACCGGCTCTTCCAATTCCAATCTCCGTCTCACAAATTCATCCAAAATTCAGGGAGTTTCATGTCTTCCCCTATCTTATGATCTTGTGCTTCTATTGCTACTAATGTTATCTTTGCACAGTGAGGGCAATGTACATCTTAAGTGTGGGGGGAAACTTACTTTCAATCATTACATTCTCCTTGAAATCCCTGAAAATTTTTAAACTAACATTTTGTATTGTTCTCAAAATTTCGATTTCTCACTTTCACTTTTTGCATTATCTTCAATCTCCTGTTAGGAATTTATTCTGATTGATTTATGATTTTTACTGATATGTTGAGAATTAAGACATAGGCGCTTGTACTTTGATTATTCAAACTTTAAAACACTAGGGAATCAAGCATGATAAGTTGAAATTTTTGAGAATCTAAATTTTTTTCATAAGTTATTTCCCCTAATTTTAAGTATTATCTTGAGATTTGAAATTCGCAGGATTGACATCAAAAACCATAATTCTGGTGAGATTTTAAGCCTTTTGAGCATACATCCTTTCGTGCTCACCTTTATTGTTGCTTTGAGTGAGTCAATACTGATTTGTTATTCTAGAACTTGCTTTGATTATACATTTCGAGACCACACCATTGATTTGATATACCAGAATGATAAAGGCACATAGGATTTAACCCACTTACTCCATAAATGCCTACCTCCATAAATTGACCCCTAGTGAACCCCATTGAGCCTAACAACCCATTCTTTGACTTACCTCTAATGTTAAACTATAACCCGTTTTGTGTTGAATCCCATTCAATTATTTTGATCCCTATTTTTGTCGAGATCTGAGTTGAAATTATTATCTAGCTTTATTCTCTCTTTTCCAGTTTGTAAAGTTTGTAAATATTCAAGGTATTATATTTGAATTGTTCTTAAAAAAAGTATATATACAGTTAATTCAGTTGTAATGCATAGTTAACATTTTTGCATATTTCTATTTTAAGGCTACCAAGGCTAGAATGATGTCATCACAAGCTTAGCTCGAGGAATATGTTCCAGTGATAGAGATTTTTCTAGCTAGATAATTTTTCAGTTCAATCTCAATTCTAACCTTCTTTTTCAGCTTGTGACAATACCCCTAACCAAAGCTTCATTACAACCATTGAAAGACCTTTTGATCGATGTATCATATCAATCTATAGTGGTGGAGATTTGATTTTCTTACAAGCCTATGGTTATAACTCTTCAGGTTGACTAGAGAGTACTTAATTCTTGAACCCTAAACACATTGAGTGGATATAGTGAATCTTTAGTGAGGATGTCAATTTTTGTTGATTTTGATTGAGAGATAATGACTTAGGAGAAGGGAGAAAACCTACGTTTCGAGGATAAAATTCTCCACTTAGAGTAATTGAATCTTTAATGTTCTTCTGATTGAATTTTCATTGTATGAATACTTGTGAATTAGTTTGAAACATTATTGATAAAGATTGTGAGTTGAGAAGAATGATTCTTGATTGTGGATTGAGATTTTGCTTAAGGACAAGCAAAGGCTTAAGTGTGGGGGTATTTGATAAATGATAAATTATACATATTTTTACCCCATACTTAGTTTAATTTCTGGATGAATTATCATTAAAATTATGGAAATTGGTGCTCTTAATCCTTCTATTTCATGTTTTATACTCAGGAGAGCACAGAGAAGAGAAAAGAATGAAAAACGGGCCGAAAATAGAGAAAATGGGCCAAAGTGTAAAAACAACACGGCCCAAGGATTCATCACACGCCCGTGGCACACGGCCGTGCCACATAAGGTCCAACACAGCCCAGCCCCGACAAGCATGGCCAGATCACATGGCCATGCCACCATCAACAGTCTCGCACACGACCTCTTGTCGTGGCACATGGGCGTGGCACACGGGCGTGGCACACGGACGTGGCACACGGGCGTGTCCCTGTCATGAGAAAGTGCAATTTCACTCAGATTTAGATTCTTAGAGGCTAAGAAAGGCATTCCAAAGCTCTATATAAAGACCCTAGGAGGCAACTCTAAAGGGGTACCTTTCTCCCACAAGAGAGTGTCGTATTTCTGCCAACACAGAGAGTGAAAACAAGAGATCACTCCAAGGGAAGCCGATTGATTCATCCCAGAAGCCGAATTCTACATCAAGACAGAGAATCTCCATTCAATCCTTTAGGGATTTTTGGGTTCTTTATATTTTGTTATCTTTATTCTTCTAAGATGTTTTCTTTATTAATTATGAAATAAATCCTCCAAATACTTGAGGGGGATGAAACCTAAGACAGATCTTGTTATTATTTTATCTTGAGTTATATGATAAATACTTAAATTATTCTTAATTATGTGTTCTTAATTCTTGTTGTAATAATCCTAGGTATTAATTCAAAAAACTGATGTGCTTATTCAGAGGAGCAAAAGTCTCTGTTTAAGAGTAGATCTAGCATAATTAAGCGGAGTTGCATGCAACCCTAGACATAAGGCGACATAAATCTGCCAGATTAGGGTCAAACCTAATAAGGGGATCCATAGATTGAGTTAATGCAAGACTAGGGGTTTTAACTAGAAAAAGATTTCAGTTAATCAACCTAAGATTAGTTGTTCTTATCCTCTACGGAGGTATTAACATAAGTTAGGGATCTCTACGGATCAAGTTGAGTGAATAAATTGTCTAGCTCAAGAATTGATAAGAAGTGAAGTCTAGGTGGATTCTCCCTTTAGTATTGTCCAAATCAATCAGTTTTTCCTAAGAGTTTTTTCCCAATTTACTTTCTGTGCATTTATATTTAGTTTTAGAATTAGTTTCATAAAAATCTCTTTTATTTCTTAGGTTAAATAATAGAAAGGAAGTAAGTACTAGTACTTTTGGTTCCCTTAGGTACGATATCTCGGTCTTGCCGCTAAACTATATTACCGTTCGATAGGTGCGCTTGCCTTAAAGTCGTGATAATAGTTAGTTTTTGGTGCGATCATTATTATAAATTTTATTACTTCATATCACGCATATCAGGGTTCTATCGGTCTTTTAAGATCCCTTAAGCCCGAATCTAAACCTTAAAACCCTCAAATCCCTCACTAAAATCAAAAACAGAACCAAGACTCCTTAGATTCAGGACTCCGATCATCCTACGAAGGTAAAGTTTGTATTTTTATTGCTTTTCTAAATATGAAGTAGATCAGAGGATAAAAATAGGCTAAGAAGTCGACTGGAAATATACATTTTTCTCTATATATTTGTATTCAAAAGTGTAAGAAAATACAACTATTTCATGACCATTTTTTATAGTCAAAAGAAAAGATACAATATTGAGTTTTTTTCATTTCATTTCTGTCACTGTCTTTGCATGTTACTGCTTCTGTCGTTCCTCTTTTGGTTTGTTTGCAGGTAGGGAGGAAGGTCAACGAGCGGGGCTTCCGTTTTAATGCTAAGGAACAGACGTAGCCAAGCCTTGAGCATTGGAGGAGCAGACGTAGCGGTGCCTCGGGTGCTGGATGTGCTGACGAGGTACGTGGGAAGAGTACGGCGTGAAGGAGGCTTAAAAACCCTAGGGTTTCTGAGTCGAATTAGCATGTGGGCTTTTTGGGCCCTTAGGTTTGGGTTTGGGTTAGTGTTTGGGCCAAAGGGTAGTTAGGTCGAATTAAGTTAATGTGTAATGGTTTTGATTGAGTTATTGGGCTATTAATTTGTAAATGGACTTGTAACTTTTGGACTTTGGTTTAAATTTTGTTTTATTATTTTGTTTGATTTGGCTTGTTGGGCCCGGGCGAAAATGGGCCTCTACACTACTATGCTAGGGATAATATGTATAAGTAATGCTATGGATTTATTCACCTTGTGAGTTATTGAATATTAACTTCACGAGTATTGCGGTGTCAATATTGGATTATTCTTGATATGTATAAATTTCATATTTGAAATGAATTGATATGATTAAAATTTATACAAGCTTACTAAGCATTCATTGCTTATGTAGTTGTTTTCCTTTGCTTTCTAGATTATCGGAAGCTCGATCGGGTTGGAAGCTTGTCGAAGATATATCACACTATCCATCGGTCCTATTGGGACTTTCGGATGTTTTGGTTTTGGTTATAATGGCATGTATAAGTATTCTGGTTAATGTTGGCCTATATGTGTTTTGTTAAAATTAGTCACTTATTTGGCTTATGTTTAGGCACATTTTGGTTTGGTGCATATTTGCCTTATATGATTGATGTGTGATTTGGTTTATGATTGTATGGTAAAAAATAAAATGTTAGCTAAAAGTGCATTTATATACATGTATTTTGGGATGTGATTAATTGATTAGGAATCGGTACCTTAATATATAAGGTATAAATATATTTAAATATATTAGTATTTAAAATACATTTTGGCACAAGATGGTATGTTTTGGTAGGTAAGTGACTTGGTTTGAAATCATGCAAATTATCTTGGTAAACCTTGGGTACAATTATGCATATACATTAGTTGTATATATGAATATATTGAATACATGAACACACATGTTATAATCTATCATTTGAGGTGCCCAAAGGAATATTGGTTGTATGTTAAGATATTATATATTTAAGGCTTGATTTTTACTTGTTTTGTATACCATAATATGGCTTTTTTGTATGTATGATGATAACTATAGGTACATGCCTTGTTGGGTGAGAAAAATGACTTATAAAATAGCCTATTTCTGTCCACATGGGTAGAGACAAGAGCATGTGTGACACACGGCCAGGTGATACAGTCGTGTATCCCCTGTGTCTTTTAAAGAGTACAAGCCAGTATATTCACATGGCCTGGCACACGGGCGTGTGGTTTGGTCGTGTAACCCAAGTCAAAGGGCAGATAATTTTGGACACGGGCTGAGACACGGTCGTGTACCCCTATTTCAAATGCTTGCACTGCCTGAGACACAGACATGTCTCTTGACTGTGTGAGACACACGGCCTAGCCATACGGGTGTGTGTCCCATGTACCTTTGAAATTTTTTTTTGATATTTTCTAAAAAATTCTCTAAGTTTCTGTTATAGTCCCGATATGTTTCTAATGCCTAATTTAGGCCTCAAAGGCTTGTGTAACAGACAATATGTATGATTTTAATTGGTTTTTGACATGAATGCTATATGATATGAAATGTTTGAAATTTCTATTTATTTGTTCTGTAAACTTTGGTAATGCTCCGTAACCCTATTCCATCAATGGATTCGGGTTAGAGGTATTACACCCTTGGTTAAAACGGGCCACAACTTCACCATTATTAAATACCATCCAACAAAACCCATCTTTCCAAATGATGCCGTTGAAAACGAAGAGGAAGAAGAAAACAAAGAATTGAAAAGGGAGGGGGAGACTCATATTCTCCTACTTTCCGTACAACATTTGGGAACTGAACATACTCACTTGCTTGGGTCTTAATTTAGTTCCTTAGAAATGGGTGGACTCTATTGATCGTGTAACACCCCTATCCTGTATCAATTGTCAGATTAAGGTTATAGAGTATTACTGATCAAAATAGAATAATTTTTTTATACACAAACAATTGTACAATTTAACTGCTAACACATCACATTTGAATCTAGTCATAGAAAAATTACATTATAGGCATTAAATCGAACCTATGAGACCTTAAAAATAGGTTGGGAACAATCTGAGATCAAATGAAATAAATCAGAAAATTCTGGGAAAAAATGAAAATTTAGAAAATAGGGGTCATACGGTCATGTGACATAGCCCAGACCATGTGAACATTTGAAGTCTGGACATATGGTTGTGTCCCAGCCCGTGTGTATATTCGAAATAAGGCCACGCGATCATGTTGCAGGCATTGTGCCAAACTATGTGTGCATTCATTGTCGGGTCACACGATCGTGTCTTAAGCCTTGTGCCAGATTGTGCTACATACTGACTTGAAACACATGGTCGTGTTGCAGGCCATGTCTCAGACAGTGTAAAACCTACACATAAAACAATAGAGACACACGGCCATGTGGAGAGACCGTATGTAACACACAACCATGTGACACGCCTGTGTCTTAGGCTGTGTGCACCTAAATTTTCTTCCAACATAAGACATTTCAACATCAATATCTTATGTGTCAAGCCAAACCATAACCAGCTATAAACATGCTTTCAAACACCTATAATTGAGTCCAAAACATACCTATTTCATACAATTTATATGCTTAACCAATGTGTCCTTATTGAAACCACAATTGTTACACAAATGCAATAACCATAACCCTTAAAAGATTACCATTATGAATATGTTATTCAATTAACAATCATGCTACCATTTCTTAATATTAAACACATACCATAAACAACCTAACATGACCACTACCTTGTATCACCTGCTAAATTGACCATAACATATTTCAAAATCATTAGAGATACCATATCAAACCAATGCCTAAACAAGAGCACAAACATTACCATACCTAATTAGTACCAACAAGAAAACCATATAAGCTTAATTTCAAATCAACTAGCATAATAACCTTAACCACATCAAACCCTATATACATGCCACCACCAAAATGACTCAGAGACAAAAGACTTTGAAAAGAGAGTCTAAATATTGTGTGTAACACCCCTAATCCGTCACCGTCGTTGGATTAGGGTTACGGAGCATTGTCGTACAATTGTAAACATTTAACATCAAAATATTTAAATAAATTAAACATATCATAATCCATTTAGTCACATGCATTTTGTCTCTATATCGAGCCCTCGAGGCCTTAAAAATAGCTTTGAGGCAATTCGGGACTAATTTGAAGCAAAACAAAATGTCTAAGAAAAAATTGTAAAAATTTAGAAACAGGGATCACACTGCTATGTGACATAGCCCTAGGCCATGTAACATTCGAAAAAGGGACACACGAACATATCTCAGCCCGTGTCCTCACCCGTGTAACTCATTGAGTAGGGTCATATGGCAATGTCACATGCTCGTGTGCCAAGCCGTGTAACTCTCTAAGTTGCCACACACGCCTGTGTGCCACACTGTGTGCTAGGCTGTGTAACTCACTAACTTGGAACACTAAGAAGTCTTAATTGACACACGGTCGTGTCGCTAGGCTGTGTGTGTCACACGACCGTGTGACAACCCATGTCCCAATCCGTGTGAACCCAAAGTTTGCCTAAAATTAAAACATCACAAGTCCAATTCGTACCTAACCATTCAAGCCATTTAAGCACACATTCAAATGGTTCAAACACCATTCAAACATGCATAAACATGCTATTTCAAACATCCTAAATCACCTAACCAATATCCCATTCAAAGGCACCACAATAGCATCAATACATCATTTACCTACACACTAACATTACCTCTATTCATGCATAAAGACCTAGCTCAAATATGTGCCAAACATGTCCCAAATTGACCATTTGTAAACCATCATCAACTTACAAAAAGAACCTTGTTCACAAGCACTTTAATGTACCAAAATGACATAACTTAACAAGCATTACAAGTCCATCAACTAAACATAATCTTCAAAGCATAACATACCAAATCATTATTACATAACATCTTATACATGCCATTATTAACCTTGGCCAAAACTACTCAAAAACTACCGAATTGACTACTAGATAATGTGATAGGTCATCGATGAGCTTCCAACCAAATTGAGCTTCCGATGATCTATAAAATAAAGAAAAAAAAACTACGTAAGCAACGAGAGCTTAGTAAGCTCGTATAAACCTTAAACATAACTTACCATTTCTATAATATCATTCATAGAATAAGTATAAACCAAAACCAATGCCATAAGCTTAGTATCAGTCTATACAACATCATCAAACTCACAAATTAGTGTACTTGTTCATATATATATGAAATCAACCATAAGTTATGTGGTTCACCATGTATAAACATAATCTTTTATATCATCAATGTTACCATAATATCATGATTCATTGTATTTGCATACTTACCATTTCCTTTGTCCTTTTCTTACCTGTCGAACCATCTAGAATTACATCAGATACTCAGGAAAGCTCACACGAAGTGTGCCTTTATATATAACTGTAATATTTCCTTTACATCAATGCTCATACGAGCTGTAGGTCAGAATGTAAGCTACACAATGATGCTCACATGAGCTGTGGAGAATCTTCAACAAATGCAAGACCTCAGCCATCGGTAGGACATTCAAGACTAGCACCCGAAACATGAAATCCCTAATGACATGTCATTTGTATCCTAAGAATTTTTAAGGTTCAACCGAGATCGATATCCATCAATTCATCATAGCATTGATACATTTATATATCAATCCATTTACATTAAAAATAACATAGTAAACATTTAGTTTAGATAACATTAAAACGATTATCGTTCATACGAACTTACCTCGATAGTTAGGAGCGTGGTAGTTAGATCGAACTAATCTGAAGCTTTAGCTTTTCCTCGATCTAAATCTGAATTTGGTTTATCTTGATCTAAATAGATAATTTCAATCAATTAAATACTTCTAGTATTCAATTTAACCCATATTTCATATATATATATATATATATATATAAATTACCAATTTGCCCCTAATATTTTAATTTTTTACAATTTAATCATTAAGCTTATAACTTAAAATCTAACCATTTTAATCTAAATCCATGTTAACAATAAATACAAGAGACCTTGAAACAACCCATATTTACCATCATTTCACAATAAAACTTATAGATTTACACCTTTAACAATTTAATCCCTAATTTCAAAATTCATCAAAAAATCACTTAACAAAACTTGTTTATTTTTCAACAAGGATTCATAATCTATCAATTAACATCAAAGTCACTCAAGAACATTCATGAAAAGTCCCTCAACCTCTAATAGTTTTGCAAATTAATCCCTAGGATAGCTAGATTAAGCTAAAACAGACTCAAAAACATAAAAATAATTAAAAACGAGGCTTGAAATCACTTACATGCAAGATTGGAAGCTTGACCGAATACCCTAGCCTATTTTAGTGGTGATTTTTGATGGTATTGTGAAAATGGTGAAGAAGATGAACATTATTTCTTAAGTTATTTTAGCTTTATTTACCATATTACTATTTTAACTTTAAAATTATCAAAATTTCAATAAAACCTTACTCATGCACATCCACTACACTTAAATTGGTATATTTATCATTCAAGTTCATTTACATTCCTTTCCATAGCCATTTAGCCCTTTTAACAAATAGAACACTACTTTTACACCTTTTATGATTTAGTCCTTTTCACCTAATTAGCCATTTAAACTTCAAAATTTCTTAACAAAATTTTAATATGACATTAATATAATACCGTAGACATTAATAATTTACTCATCGAAATTGTGGTCTCGAAACCACTATTTCTGACATTACTGAAAACAAGTTGTTATAGTGTGAGCATTGAAGTTGATCTGTCCGAATCGTTCTGCAAAATGTAAACTACAGAAAACAAAATAAACAAAAAAAAAAGTAAGCTTATGAAGCTTAGTAAGTCCGTAGTCAAAATTTAATTTAAACTTACCTTAAATTATAACTTATCACTAATTAACTTAAATCATTAAAATCTTGACAACCATTTTCAGAAAAAAAGAACATATCTCATTAGTACCATAATATTCAAACATGTAAATCAATATCTATAATGGCTTAAATCAAAACAATTTATGTATGCATACATATTCTTATATATTCTAATAAATCATTTTTCATAAATTTCAACTCATAGAATGATTTCACATTTAATCATAAAGTTTCATGGCCCGTTGAACTATAACAAATATCTCGGATACTCGGGTTTCCTCCAAAACACACCAGAGAGCATCAAAATGCTAACAAAGGCACCGTAGTGCAAATACAGAGACGCCGAAGTGAAAACAGAGGCACCGAAGTGTAATCCCGTACAAACACGCGTACTGACCCTATTGGCATGCCAATCGTATCCTAACAATTTACTACATTCAACCGAGCATTATACTTAAATTCATTACATTTATAGATATCCATTATTCAGAGGCACTTCATTATTTTCGTACACATACTATAAAATTGTTACATTCATTTCAATAATGTGCAACCACAAGAATTGCCACCACCAAACATTCATTCTCGTATGTACTTATTTGCAACATTTAATAGTATATAGGTAATTAATGAAATTTCACATATATACAATAAAATAGTAAACAATGATATAACCACAAAGAAACATACATCTACATATCATTACACTACGAACTTATCTAATATATATCAACGGTTGACTCGTAGGGACTATTCCGTAATTTTTTTCCTTTTCCTCGATTATCCTTCGTACGAATCAAATCTTGATCTATAATAATTAAATTCAATCCTATCAAATTCAAATACACATCCCTACTTAATTTTATGCATATGAACCTTAAGTTTTCATTATTTATAGATCTTCCTTAAATTTTTACATTTCTCACAATTTAGTTCTTAAACCTAAAATTTCAAATTTTAACAAAATTTCACAAATATCCAAGCTAGATGAATTCATTTCCATGCTAGGACAGTTCATATTTATTAAAACTTCACAAAAATTTCATGTCAAATTTAACATTTCATCAAATTAATCCTTTAACTAAAACTATAAAAAATTACCTTACAATCTAGTCCTAATCAACAACCAATACTCAAATCCATCATTTAACATAAAAAAAAACAAAAATTAATCAATGGAAAAATCCAAAATCCTTAACAGTTTCAAAAATAGAGGTACAAATTGACCTAATTGCAACGATATAAAAAACATAAAAATTATAAGAAACAAATTAAGATTTCATACCATGCATCAGTAGCTAAAAATGACCGAAAGTTTGGAGAAATCTCCCATGGAGTATTCGATTCCAAAATAGAAGAAAGATGATGAAAATTTACTTATGTTTTATTTTATTATGTTTTTATTATTTTATCTTTATTTTTAACATTAAAAATAATTTATAAAATGCATAAAAATTACCTACTAGCCGTCCCACTAAGTAAGAATGGTGTATTTATCACATATGTCCTTCCATTTATGCTAACTATGCTATTTAATCATTAAAATTTAATAGCAATTAGGTTTTAAATCTTTTATAATTTAGTTCTTTTTAAGTAATTAACTAATCGAACATTAAAATTTCTAAACCAAATCTTCACATATCAAAATAATAACTCCATAAATATTTAATAATAATATTTACGAACTTGGTTTTCAAAAACGAGGTCCTAAAACCTCACTTTCTGAAATCACTTCATTTTCAGGACAACCTCTTATACTTAACCATTAATTCAATTAGCTAAAATTCTTCAAATCAAAATTTAATATAAAGTTATAATGAACTCATATAACTTAAATACTAATTATTACGGATTTACTCGTTGAATTTATGGTCTCGAAACTATTATTTTTGACACCACTGAAAACGAGCTGATACATATCGAGTCAGCCAAGTCAACAATCGATTTCTTCTGTGACAGGCAGGTGATGGTAGTGAACCTATGCAAAGAACCGCTCATTATGTCCTTCTGGGTTTCATTTTCTTTTCCCTCGGCCAATGGCGCATCTTAGCTTTGAAAGGGTTTTGTTGTGGTAGATGAACAATGCTTTGCCAGAGCAACTCCTTGATTCAATCCACGGCGTGTTTGGTTGTCAAACCTGTGCCCAGACATTGGGATGGGGATTAACAATGTAATGGTGATGAAAAGGAAAGAAAAAACCAAAAGGGAAAGGGATAAAGGAAGATAGGGTATGTGGTGAAGTGAAGAGAAAAAAGAAGATACAGTTTCATATTTCAGCAAATAGAGAAAATGTGGGATAAGTCCTATGCAAAACTAGTGCGTGGGTAAAAAGAAAACACAGGTCAAAAAGGGTTTTGGGAGTGCTATATGTGGCGACGGGTAAGTGACCAACGCTACCACGTTAGCAAAATCTTAACGTCGTTAGGCTCAGGTACCAAACTAGTGGATGAAAAAAAAAGTTTGGGTATCAATCTGGGACAAAAAAAAACCATAGGTACCAATTTGGGAGAAGTGGATAAGTTCAGGTACTAATTTTATATTTAACCCTTTTCTTTTCAAGAATTTCTCTTGAGTTTTCTTTTAGAATAGTTTTAACCATCTTTTTAGACTGTGGGGATTATTTTCAAGCTTTTTCTTGCCAAGTTTTCTTTCTTGAAAAAGGAATTAGATTCGTTTGAAAGGGGTTGTAGATTCATCTGGTTTCAAAGGCTCCTTAGGACTTCTACATGTCACTTTTCATCTTTTTCATCTATCTTTTATTTGTTATTATGTTGTTTAATTGTTTCTAATCTTTAATTTGGATTACTTGTTCTTTTTTTATTTTTTATTTCTTGTTTTAATTTTTGCTCTTTTTAATTCTTAAATCTGATTTAGATTTCTTTACGTTTGAGGGTGTATCAAACTCCAAGTTCTCCTTCATTCGTCTAGAGTCCTAGGCCAAATCCGCGACTTGGACAAACTTACGATCTTGTTTCGTGCACCCTCCCTTTATCAATTAGCCTAATCTTGATGATGTTATGGGATGTTGTGTGACAAACACTTGTAGAGTTATTAGGATGGCCACAAAGCTGACAGTAGGTAATATTTTGTGAAAACTATTGTGGTTAAAATTGTTGTTGCGGATTTCAACGAGGCCTTCATTGATTATTGTTTTAATTGGCAGACGAAAAATGCCATTGTTGATTGCCAAAAGATGAATTGTTGAAGTTATTTGGTTGTTGACGGCCATTGTTTTTGTTGGGTCGAAAATCACCTAAACTGAGTCATTCGACAATAGAAACTATAACTAGAGGCTTGTGTTTGCACTCTTCTAATTGAAAAAAATTCATTATCAAGTGGTTTTTTTATACAGTTCTTCATAGTTGGTAGTGCTTTCACGAGAACGGATGGTGGTAGAAATATCTTTGTACTCAAGACCAACACCTTGAAGAATTTTGACAACTAGCTGAACATTTAATTCATCGAGACTTGATTTAATTTCATAAAGATAATCAGTAACTAACCTATTTTCTTTAATGATGCAAGCAAGATGATCTTGGAGACTGATAATTCTAATTTGTGATTTACTAGCAATTGTTGTGTGTAAAGATTGTCAAGCCTGATGCGTAGTGGTAGAGAGAGCTGCAATGGAGTCAAGTGTAGGATTGGCGGAGGCCAATATAGCATTATGAATAAGTTTATCTTAACGAAACCACTATTGATATGCGGGATTAGTTGTGGTGCGATTTTCATTGGTCAGAGTCTGAATTGGTGCAAATTTTGTTCCATCTCGATGACCATAGAGGTTGTGACCATACATTAACATTTCTACTTGTGATTTCCAAATCATGAAATTATAGCTCTCAGTTAATTTGATTGGTAGCTGAAAAGCATGATTGAATTGGACAATGGCATTGGTATTGGTTGTGTTATCAAAATTAATAACTCTAGTATCATTCAATTTTAGGTGAGGCAGTAGGTAGGAAGGGAAAAAAAAAGTTGAAGAGAAGAAAAGAGAAAAAGAAATCATGTTTTGCTCTGTTTGAGCTTTGAAAGCTCTTATTACCGTAAAGAAATCGAGAATAAGGCAAAATAAAGCACACTTCCATTTATTGAAATCAAAGTATTAATAGAGCAATACTCAACTAACAGTTCAAAATAAATCAATTAACAAAATATCGTAATACATAATAATTCAAAATCTGAGTGAGTTTGGATGGACAGTATGTTTACTTATGGTTAGTGTAAAAACAACAGTGACGGTGAGGTTAGATACTGTAACGATACTGTAAGTGAGACAAAAAATAAACTAAATGCACCGCACCGCACCTAATCGTCTATCCAAACCCACCACTAAAAGTTTGTCAATGTCATGTACTGTTAATCCTGACCAAGCCACTAACATCTTGTGGAGGTATGAAAGAAGCTTCCTGTGTGATAAGTCAATACTAAAAGAATTTTCAAAAGAGAGAAAAATATGGGGAATGTTAAAAGTCAATCAAAGCCTTAAGAATGGAGCAGTAGTATCAAGTTTCTGCAAATTTCGTTTCTTGTTATTTCCTCTTTCTACTGTAAAAATCCTAAAGACTGGTGGTGTTTTAACAACCATACATGTATTTGACAAATATTCGTAGCTTGAAAGCTAACATAAAGGTATAGTTATGCCACAACCACTATACTCTTCGTACTTTTAAATTTTAGTATTTATATTTTTAATTTTAAGAACTTAACCTCTCAACTTCGATTTAAAAATTAATTAGTTTTCTTACACGGATTTTATTATATATATCAATTAAAATATATAATTTTATTGTAAATTTAATTTTATGATCGATAATATAAATAAATTTAAATTATTTTATATATTTTTTTTGTGATTATCAACCACTGCCGCATCCCCTGAAGAGCCTTCTCTTCCTCATCCACCAAGTTTAGATTAGCCAAATCATCCTCCATAATCTGCTAACCAAAACCACCCAGTCGAACCTCTCCTAAAAAACAGAAAAGCCACCGAAAAACAGCAATGCAGTAGAAGAAACACTGGCAAAACAGGAACAAGAATAAAGAATAAAATTGCTGCGTGTCAAAAACGATAGACGACCACCGTGTCAAACGACAGACTAACTGCTACATGAATATTAAAATGTTTTGTTTGTAATTATCTAAATTATATATATTGCACTTACATTTTACAAAATATACAACTTAAATGATACATAAAGCCTAGATATGATATTTTGTTACATTACCCTTACTCTACGTATCACTTATTGGTTGTGTATATTAAATTTATAATATTCTTGTAATATTAATTTTTGTTTAAAATTTTTAATGAATTTCTGCAAAAAAAAAATTATATATAGAGCATGTGTAATTATTATCTTTAAAATTTAAGATACACAAATTTTAATTGAGGTAGCGTGCAATAATATATTAATTGATATATAGATCACATGTCAAAATTTTAATAAATTTCTTCAAAAAATTTATACGTAGGGCACAGGCAACAAAAAAATTTAGTTATGCATAATTAGGGTAATATATAATTGAATAATTAAACTTTTATTTAATTTAAATTAAATGGATAAATTAACTATTTTTAATTGTATTTTTCTCTAATTAATTTGTTAATATAAAATATTCTATCCTTTGAATTTATTTAATTTTAAATTTGAAAAAGTTACGGAAAATAAATTAACTTATAAAAATATTTGAAAAAGTTAATTTAAATTTGAAAAAAACAATTTAAATAAACTAACTTATATAAACATTTTATATATGTAATATTTGAAAAAGTTACGGCAAATAAATCATATATATATATATATATATAAATTAACTTATAAAAATATTTGAAAATTTTAATGTAAGTTGAATGGGCAAATTAATTTTATATTTATCTAATTAATTTTTTAATATGAAATATATTATCCATTAAATTTATTTGATTTAAATTAAGTAAATTAAGATATATAAATATTTTATCTACTATTTGAAAAAGTTACAGTGAATAGATTAACTCATAAAAATATTTTAAACGATCAATGTACCTAATTATATATGATATAAGGTTATTAACTTGTTTTTCTAAAATGCAATAAATTCAATTTTAATGAAAATCTATTAAAATTAAATAGAAAAACTATTTGTTAAAAAGACAACCGCCCATATATGTTTGAAGAAGAAACAAAAGGAAATAGGAAATGATGAGGTTCATTTGTGGGTCTTGTATTGTTGCGGCCCACATGGTGCTGAAATATTTTATTGGCTGGCAATATATTAAATCTAGATCAGAAATGATAGATTTGCATTTGCTGCTGGCGATCATGATTATAATTAGAAAATCCTAGTTCTCATAAATTTGCCAACAATCCAAAAGGAAATCATTGTTTAAGGGGTAGATGGTCTTAACAAAATGCATCCAGAAATGAATATTAATGGCCCTACTACAAAAATAATAAAGACCAAAGCAACTCTCAAGTTCGAAATCCATACAAGCCACTCCATGCCAAAAGTACTTTGGGAATCTAAAACCTGAAATCTAATGAGAGACAGACTGTATATACCATAAACTTTCCTCTATTGATAAAAACCAAAGCTTCAGATGTCCAACAAACTGAACTCACACAGACAGATGACTGAAAAATGTAGGCTTCCGATACATTCAAATTAGAAGCACTTCCGGTGAACGATTGCTGGGCCTGATTCATCATACTCGCCCTTGGAAATCCACATCTGAGGCACAGAAATATAGACGCAAGGAATGACAGTCAATAATAACATTCAATCCCCGTAGACATCCTACGAAAATTACAAGCACAAAAGTTACCTGCTGGAAGGTGCTAAGAGATGCTAAAATGGATCCTCCAATCCAGACACTGTATTTTCTTTCAGGAGGTGCAACCACCTTGATCTTCATGCTGCTAGGGGCAAGTGCAGTGATTTCCTTGCTCATCCTATCAGCAATGCCGGGGAACATGGTCGATCCACCACTAAGCACAATGTTTCCGTAAAGATCCTTCCTAATATCAACATCACACTTCATGATGGAGTTGTAAGTAGTTTCGTGGATTCCAGCAGCTTCCATTCCAATCAGAGATGGCTGGAAGAGTACTTCTGGACAACGGAACCTCTCCGCTCCAATTGTGATCACTTGCCCATCAGGCAATTCATAACTCTTTTCGATGGCAGAGCTACTCTTGGCAGTCTCCAATTCTTGCTCAAAATCAAGAGCAACGTAAGCAAGTTTTTCTTTCATATCACGAACAATTTCTCGCTCTGCAGTTGTTGTGAAAGAGTACCCTCTCTCAGTTAAGATCTTCATCAAGGAATCTGTAAGATCACGTCCAGCAAGGTCCAAACGAAGAATAGCATGGGGGAGGGCATAGCCTTCATAAATTGGCACAGTGTGGCTCACACCATCACCAGAGTCCAAGACAATACCTATACAAGTATATGAGCATAAAGTTAACACTAGATGAAAGGAAAACAAACAAAACAAAATCTTTCATGCTAATTTCCAGTTTGCAATATTGTATAACAAATAGAATCAATAGAGCAATGCCTAGTGACTGTACAGCTAAAGTTATTTCAGACTCGCTGACTCTAATACAATCAAAATCAGCTTCCAAGCTATAAATAGATACCTGTTGTTCGACCACTGGCATAAAGTGAAAGAACTGCCTGAATAGCAACATACATAGCAGGAGAATTGAATGTTTCGAACATAATCTGGGTCATCTTCTCCCTATTCGCCTTAGGGTTGAGTGGTGCTTCTGTAAGAAGTACTGGATGCTCTTCAGGGGCAACACGAAGCTCATTGTAGAAAGTATGGTGCCAAATCTTCTCCATGTCATCCCAATTGCTGACAATGCCATGTTCGATAGGGTACTTTAAAGTGAGGATACCTCTCTTTGACTGGGCTTCATCACCTACATAAGCATCCTTTTGACCCATCCCTACCATGACACCTGTGTGGCGTGGGCGACCAACAATACTAGGGAAGACTGCCCTAGGGGCATCATCACCAGCAAAACCGGCCTGCAAATACAAGAATAAAGCAGGCATCAGCGTTTGAGTAGTTTAAGCAAATAATTAATAAAACACAAACCAACGCAAAATTCTATAGCACCAAAAGGTAAAACCAAGCCAGTGCAATACATGACTATGTAGAATTACTCCAAAATCGTCATTATTAAAAATGTCTTGGTAAAGAACTTGGAATGCAAATTCATGCTAAGAATGTAAATCAAACACATAAACATCAAAAAAGATAACTTACTAACCTTGACCATTCCAGTTCCATTGTCACACACAAGAGGTTGAATATCCTCATCCGCCATCTCTTGTTAACCTGTATAAGAAAAAAGGGATTATTGTAAGAAGAATATATATTTCATTTTTTATTTGACAATTCAAGATTAACCCACTATAAAAATTACTATTAAAGTCTATAAGAATTTGTTGTGTTGTTAACTGTATCACACCAGATAGGTAATTTACTAGAGCGGTTTAACTCCTTCCATGTTATTATAACTTTGGTTCTTGAGGACAGCAAAGAAAGGGGAACTGCTGTATGTATGTCATCTGCATTTTATATTCTGTTCCAATTGTTCACAAGTTTTACTCTGCGTGGCAGGTAAATTCCTAAAATCATAAAGCTCCAATAAAATTCGTACCAACCATACAAGAACACAATTTCCGATAATATTAATCATTAAAAAAAAGGCATAAAATGGAACCAACAAAAGAATTACAAACATATTACACCATAATCCACTAAAGAGTATCCACCAGATTCAACGAATCCGATGTTCTAAAGTAAACATCAATCCATACTCCACCAAGATCTAGATGAATTGGAAATAGATGTCAACTTGAGGCATGAAGAAATCAAAATAAATTTCATATTCTGGAAGCATAAAACTGTAACAAGAAAACCTAGCAGATTAAGTAATCCAAACTTTAGGCAGATCTAAATCATAAAACAGAAATAAGGAATAACAAAAATATGGTATATGATTATGTATCCAGAAATAGCTAAGACATAGACAAGCAATTAAAGGAATAAAAAGCATACCTTGTTTAAGCAAAAAAAAAAGGGAAGAAAATAAAAAACAGCGGCAAGTTGTTGACAGAGAAGCTGAAACTACAATGTAGTGAAGAAGGGAAATGTATAATGCGGCTTTTTATATTATATAGATATATATATATATATAGATATATAGCAGAAATGAGAATGAAATGCAAGTGGAATTCAACCCAAATTCAGTTTACCTCTGTTTCGCTGCTGGTAATAAAGTAGAATATAGTCATAATAAATTATTTACCCTCTAATTTTACAAAAAAAAAAATATTTTAGCCCTATTATTTATCAGTAAAGTTAATGAATTTTATTTTTTTCATTTATTTTAAAATAATTTAACAAAAAAGAAAAACTTTAAAAACTTAAAAGAAAAAGGAAAATTTAAATTAAATGCCAAATAGCTTTTTTTGTAAAATTGAAACAAAATCTGATTCATCTTCCTCGTGGAAAGCAAAGGAAAAAGGAAAGAAATTTGCTCAAAAAGAAATATTGTAAAAAGAAAAATTTTCCATCCACGTGGGGTCTCATTAGATTCTAGTCTGACAATGATGATGTGGACCTCCTATGACAAAATGACTAGTGCGGTGTCGATGCCACGTCAGCAGGGTGGCTAAAGTGTTAGGGTGGGCGGTGAGTCGGACTCGGAGTCGTGCCCGGTGCCCATCATTTCTAGTTGTCTCCTAAATGCCGCCTCAGCATTGCTTGGCAATGGGCCCCCACGCCGCCGCTACACTCCCCGCTTTTTCTTTTTCATTTTTCATATAATTATAATTATTCTAGGTTGGAACTTTCGATTTTTTGATTAATTTCTTCGTATATGATTTATGTATTTTAATTTAATTCTTAAATATGGAAATTTTAATGCATTTTTTAATATTTAAATTTTAATATGGTTTATTTAATGTTGATGTCATATGATTAGACAAATATAATTAAATAAAAATATTATATAATTAATAAAATCATATAGATTAAGCTTTTATTAATTGACTTCAATTTGAGTCCTACATTAATATTTATTTGCATGAACATATGATGATTTTATACCAAGTTTACCAATTTTTATCTTTTTACCAAAACTAATAATCAAGAAACTGAGTTCAGTCAATTTGGGTATTATAATATTTTATTTGTCCATAATCGACCGAAAAAGTTTATGTTATTGTTTAAAACATTTATATTTTACAATTAAATTTTAATAGAAAAATTTTATTACTTAATAGTGAAAATTAATTTCTTTTATTTAAGTTTAACCTATTTCAAGTCAAACTTATTATTTCTCGAACAAAATTTATAAGGGTGAAAATAAATACAATGGTAATTTAATCTCAATCCAAAGTCATTTGATTTGCCATTTTATATCCTAAATAAATCGAGGATGGGTAAGGCCGGATAAAGTTAGATCAAAACAATCTTTATCAAGTTGCAAAAAATAAGCTTATTTTTATCCTACTTTATCTAACCATTACCTACCCCGGTTTAGGCTATAAAATGACAAATGGAATGGATTTCAGATCATATAACCATTGGACTGTTAAGAGGTGGTATTTAGCAAGTTTTAATTTTAAGTTTTAACATTTATAATTTTATTTTTATTTCATTGAATAGAAAAATTCACCTCAGTTTTTTTGCACAGGAGAACGAAATTAAGGCATGAAAAGTTTAGAAATGTCAGCCATTATTATTGTTGTGATCCTCTTTGTTGTTGGTAAAATATACACCATTGCATTTTATCTATTATTGTGGTTTTGTCAAGAAATTCAAGTTTTGTATAATATATATATATATATGTATGTCTGTAAATTTCAGGAAATGAGATAATGGCCCAAGATTCTGAAGTAAGAGTATGTGGAGTTCCATTTATGCTTCCAAATTGTAGAGATGATGTATGCAAGAGGGGATGTGCCAACAAATTTTCGCCCAATGGAAATGGAATATGTCAAGGTGGTTCCAATTGTCTTTGCTTTCATCCTTGCTTATAGATTTTGTTGTTTTACCTTATTAACCAAGTCTAATAAGTTCAGTTTGAATTTCATCCAACTTATATAAAAGATTTTCGATTTAATTAGTGTGACTGAAATTACTATTTAAGTATTAGAGAATATTTCAAAAAAATAAAATATTTTCTTTTAGATTGATTTTGGATAATTAAAATATTATACTACACAATATGATGATAGCCTTGTGGCCGCCATTAGTGTAGTAGGACAGTAAGATGGAAACACAATGGTCTTTCCCCGCTTGAGATGTTGAATACTACATGATTTTGGCTATTAGAGGCAACGATGAAGCTCAAAGGACCGCAAACATTCTGTCGACACACTTGATAGACGCTATGAGAAGCATTAATGAATTTGTGAGGATTGATAATTTTTTAGTAAAAAACTCAATACAGCTTGATTTAAAAAGTTTATTTATTGTATAATATTGACATTTGCATATTTTTATAATAAAAAGAATTAAAATTCTTTTATTTAAATTCCACCAAATTCAAATCAAGCATATGAATGACGGAACAAAATTTCTAAGCAAGGACGAAAGCAAAGACACGTGGAGCCACCTTGACACATTCCATACCCATTAGGGGGAAAATTATTGGCACATGCCGTCTTGCACACCCCATCTGTACAATTTGGAAGGTTAAAGGGAATCGCGCATAGCTTTCCTTCACCATCTTGGGCCATTATCTCATTTCCTGAAATTTACAAATATATAAATATATATATATATATATATATATACAACTATAAATATTATTGTTTTAAAACTTGAATTTCTTGGCAAAATTACAAAAATGGATAAAATGTAAGGATGCATATTTTACCAATAGCAAAGAGGATCACAACAATAAGGATGGCTGACATTTGTAATTTATTCATGTCTTAATTTCTTCCTTCTCTGCAAATAAACTGAGTGAGTAATTTGAAAATCAAGAAAGGATTATAAATGTTAAATTTCAAAACTAAAATATGCCAAACACCACCTCTTAAAAGTCCAAAATTTAATGTAGGGAAATTTGAAATTTAAGTGAAAATTTTAGAAACACTAAGATGGAGCAGAATTGTTAATGTAGGATCAATACAATCTCAAAGCTATTAGATTTGTCATTTTATAATCCAAACTAGCGGTAGGTAGGAGCCAAATAAAGTAGGATCAAAACAATCGTTATCAAATTGCAGAAAAGGAAAGATATATTGATAAATAATTTAGTTTCCAATTTTTTTAGATTTACATTAATAAATTTAATTTAACATTCTCAATTCAGTCTAGACATTAAAATCCAAATTGAAAGATTATATTGGTCATCAAAATGGTCCAGTAAGCTATCAGAGTTTTAAAAATGGTCATTTTGAAACATTTATTTAATTTAGAGGAAAACTTAGTTTATTTTCAGAAAACTTATGAGTTATCAAAATCGATTTAGATTAGCTAACCTATGCAATGGTGACTCCTTTTCGAAAACTTGATTAACTACCAATTTATGTATTACTCAAAATTTTAATTATAACTTAGCAGCGGAAAAGTGATGTATATTTACATTTTTAATGAAAACTGGGGTTCATATATAATTAATTAATATTCACAATTCGATGTCCTAAGATCAAATTAAATGTCATGCAAGCTATAAAATAAAACCCAAAACTTATCCTATGCCACAATTCAAAATAAAATAATAAAATTTCTTGAATAATTAAAATATTAAATAATAAAACTAAAATATTTTATTAACTAAAACCGAGTCGAGTCCTTTTGAATGTCGCATCCTCATTCTAACCTGGTGGGTTGTCTGTAAGGATGAAGATTAAAGGGAGAGTGAGCTCTGACCCTTAATGTGAGTTCAATTATAAGAAATCGGTACAAAACGGTAGGCAAAGCATATGAGTTAACAATTCTGAGAATAATCACAATCATAAAACACTTCAAAATAACAATTTTTTGTATAATCACTTCATTACACTATCTCAGAAATCATAGTTTTCGTATGCACATGCTAATGAATGGTAATGTAATTTCAATTTAACAGAAAGGGTCCTACCCAACTCCGCTACACACCTCACTTATGAGTTCCTCAAAACTCAACTACCATATCACTCCAGATTTTAATTGAACCACCGCTAATTGGCAGATAAACTGCCACTTGTTGTGGATACACGACGTAATTGCGAATAAAAGCTACCACTACGTTTATAAAAATTGTGGATAAACCACCAGTACTTTTAGATAAAAACATTTGCAGACAAGCTGCCACTTGGTTCGAGATCGAACCACATATTTGTAGTTACTGCCACTTGTTACGGGTGTACAACACATTTGCAGATTAAACAAACTGCCACTTGGTTTGTGGACAAGCCACTAGTTGTTTGCAGATTATTAAACTGCTACTCTTCCTCCGTACAAATCATCTGGCCCAATGCATTGCAATATGACATACTTTACAATAATGCAAAAATTTGTAGGCATGCTTAACACTTATTTAGTTCAACACCAGCAATAAACATGTTTATCATGTATTCAATGGGGCGATAACATTATTAACACTCACAATTTATCAATATCACTTTAACAGTATCAATATCAATAAACACATTATAACAATAGTAATTCAGGCATATAAATCGTAGATTTCCGTATAAACACTAATTCAAAGATCAATTAAGTGCAAAAAAAAAACCTCTAAAACAATTTAGGGATCAAGCAGTGACTAAATTGAACATTTCATAAATTTTTGGGCAAATTTGTAAAGTAGAGGACACGCGATCATGTGGCCAAGCTGTGTGGAGGAGTTACACGACCATGTGGCCAGGCCATGTAACAGACTGTGGTCGTGTGGAGTTGACAACATTAAGCTACAGGAGAGACACGGTCGTGCAACAGGCCGTGTAGAAGGGTTTTGGCCTTGTGATATTTAAACTAGCCTAAGGTTTCAAAGGCACAAGGCCATGTGATCCACACATATGGCTTATACAGTCATGTGGCAAACCATGTGGCACTATTCCTAGACACAGTTTGCCCTGATCCACTTGTAAAAGAACACACACCTTTCATCGGTAGCTCCAAAGACGTTCCTCACATTCAAATCTAATATGATGTACTTAAATTGGCTCCTTCAAATGACATTTATGCAAAATTTAAGGATAAATTTCAAGATTTATTAAGATTAATAGAAGATTTCAGCAAAAATCATAAGATATCATAGTTGGATTGAAAGGTTAGTGTGGATTGATGCTATTTCAGATTTTATGAGTTTTACTAATTGAAACAAAAATACTTACTAAACTTTTGATATAGATACGGGGCTATGAACGATGAATTTAACAACCAGTAGAGAAACGATTTAACAGAGATTGATTTTGATCCAAGAAAAGAAAAAATAATTCTCAGCAATAAAATAGAATTATGATAAAGAGAAAATGGGGAGAAAAGAAAAGAATAAGATATAGGAGAAACTCTAATTGGAATGAAAAATAAAACAAAATTCTTACGTAATTAGGAAAATAACCAAACAGACAAACGACCCTGCATCTTTTTATCTTTCCCTCACTTCTCTTTTTTTATTTATCATTTTTATAAGATAAGTATTTCGCATTTATGATGAAATCAAATTTATGAAGATTAATTAGTTGTCTGTTTCTGTAAAAAAAATCCTTCCTAATTCACTAATTCGTGGGAAGATAGTGAACCCTTGTAGTTGAAAAATGTTTCAGGAGGAATCTCTAAAGTAGATGGTGGTTGATAGAGCAATCCTTGATTATAATTTCCAGTACGAGTACTGCGTACAAGACAAAACTTGTGATTGGTAGTAAAATACTGATCCCCCTGTTGAGATTTAATTCAATCTTCATAGATTTCTCGAGATATTTTCTTACGAAGTTTTGTTATAGCATCTATAACTGCCTCGAGTTTAGGGGGACAGCCCGGCAAATAGACATCCACGGGAATTAGCTTATCGACCCTCCGAACAGTACTATAAGAATCAGTACTGAACATCCCTCCTGTAATTGTACACGCGCCCATAGCAATAACATATTTAGGTTCGGGTATTTGTTCATATAATCTCACTAAAGAGGGCGTCATTTTCAAGGTTTTCAAACCCTAAGGGTGGCATGTAATTTTCCCCTTAGCTGCCGAAAATAAAAATGCATTTTCGAGAAGGTATGGCTCGAACTCATTTTCATAAAGAAAAGAATGAATGCTTAAGCATTAGGCTATTGCCATTTCCTATTAAGTTTTTACTCCAAAAAATATATATTCTAATGTGATTTTTATCTTAGTTTTTTTTCAAATTAAAAAGGAAAGAAATGGAAGAGGAATAGATAAAACCTAAGACCTCCAAGAAGTGCACTAACTACTTAACCAACAAACCTATTCAATTTCTTTGTTAATTATTTCAATTAAACCCCAATATTTTGGGGCATGAAAATAATTATAAACTATTTTAAATATAATTAATATATAAGAAAAGAAATGAATATCTAGAAATACATAGGAACTTTAAATTAATACCAAACAAACTGCAAATAACATGATACCGCCTATTGCGGCTTTACTGGTACTTGAATGTCTTGCCTCGCCAATCCCGTCAAAGATTAAATAGGTAGCCAAAAAAGTGTGGAATAAGGATTCAAAGGATGTTATTCCTGATGAAATGACCATGGAGGATAATTTTTTGAGGAAAGTATCATTCAAAGAAATGTTGATGGCGAATGTATGTGACGTTGCTAAGGGATCCGCTAATGTTGTAAATGCAAGATTAGATAATGATGACTTTGAAATTTTGGAAGGGGATAAGAATGTTTCTTTGGACGAACTTTACCCAGAGATTTTTTTTTCCGATTGGGTTCAAGAAATGTTTGATAAGAATATGGAATAGGCTGTAGTAGTAAGGCTATTGGGTCACATGATTGGCCATAAAGCTTTTCTAAACATAATTCAAACACTTTGGAAACCGGTGGGTTAGTACCAAATCATCGACATTGATAATGACTATTTCCTAGTGAAATTTGTTGTGTACCAGGATTGTAACACCCTCTAACCCCAAACCGTCACCGGAACAGGGTTACAAGGCATTACCAAACTTATACACTAGCATACGAATAAAAACGAGACATAAATTTGAGTTTCAATCTAAAACCATCTAATTTCCATCAAATAGTTCTTAATATAGGCCTACGGGGCCCAAAATAGGTTTAAAAAATGATTTGGGATTAAACCGGGAACTTTAAAAATTTTCCTTTGAAGACAGGGGCACATGGCCGTGTGGCTTGGGACACCTCGTGTGGCCAGCCCGTGTGGCTCCCCATGGCCGTGGGGCCAGGCCGTGGGCAGATCTGACTTGCCACACACGGCTGTGCAACGAGCCCGTGGGCAAGTCTGACTTCCCTACACGGCCTGGGCACACGCCCATGTGTCTTGGCCGTGTGAAAACACCATTTTTCATCATTTTTAAGCTATTTTCACCTACTAAACATACCTATATCATACCCAAAACATTGACTTATAAATCTTAATCAAATGCCACTCATTTCATTTCCAAACTTAGTAAATATTCATTCATTCATTCCAAAAACTTCTTAAGGTTTATAAACCATATCTACATTCAAAATATTAAACCATTGCAAGTGACAAATACTAAACTTAGTACATGCCACATTACCAAAAGATAGATATGTCACTACAAATTGGAGTTGAGATCGGGATTGACTTGGATGCTTGACTGAACCTCAACTTTACCTAACCTGCGCACGGAAAACAACCGTACGCTGAGTATTGGAAATACTCAGTGGTATTACCATAATTCAAATTATAATGACAATCAAATACCATATACATACATGGATAATTATAATTTACACATATAATCTCATATCAAGTTATCATATCTACCTTGCATCATTTTCAATATTTGAATCCATATTCTATCAATATGTTTTCCCATAATTCTTGAACCTTTGGTTCATCTCTGAGTCACATATAATCATTCAATTTGCAGTTCAAATATAAATGCTTCATGAAACTTTGGTCCATGCTTTCAATCACATATCACAAATCTCATATCAATAACTCAATCACATTCATTCAGAATTTACCACTTCACTTATTTTCCCCTATTAACTTGACACGGACCTTGGCGGATACACGGATCCAATTAAACATATCAGAGTGGTGACCAACGCCTGATTGGCATAGCCGAAGTAAAGTGGCTACCAAAGCCTCATCGGATAGTTCGAAGTAAATCTATGATACACCAAGTGTCTCATCGGCTGAGCCGAAGCAAAGTGGCTACCAAAGCCTCATCGAAACTATCCGAAGCAAATTTATGGCACACCAAGTGCCTCATCGACTCGAGGTCGAAGAATTTCTGAACTGTTCTGATCCTATGCCCGACTAGTTAATAGGGTATCGAAATCACTTATTCGTTTCACTTCCACTTTCAATTGAATGAAATCATTCAAATTCAATCATAATAGCCTTTCAATCTCAATTTGCTTCAAAATCACATAATCACATATTCACCAATCAATTCCAAATCAATTCACATAATCATACATTCACCAATCAATTCCAAATCAATTCACATAATCATACATTCACCAATCAATTCCAAATCAATTCAATTCAAATATCACTACTTACCTTAATTTCATTCTCTATAAACATATATTAAATTTAAACACATAACAATTAATAACTTGAATTAAGGTAATACAAACCCAAATTTGTCGTATTTACTCATCGTTTATTTTCTTCTTGCCCTTCGATGCTGATGCTTTGATTTCTTTACTAGCTATGCAAATGTAAATAAATATTTTATTAATTACAGCCCTATTTATAACAATTTAATAATAATAGAATTTCCATCAAATTTATAACTTATTCTCAATTTAATCCAAATTGACTTATTTACTTTTCTAGCTTAATTACTACTTTATTTCTACTCAATTTCCATCCAAATTCCTATTAACTATCAAATATTCATATTAAAACCCTAATGCAAGAATTTCTTTCAATTTAGCCCCTAAAACTTAAAACTTATAAACTAGTTTACTATTTAGTCCCCTAATCAATTCTAATCAATAATTTTATCAAATTAATCTCTAATTTCATCACTTTTTCCACATGAACCCTTCTCAAACATCCATTAACTTTCAATATTTCCACATAAACTCAAAAATATTCAACTCTAAGGCTTCCAAAACATCAAAATCATAAGAAAATGGCTTAATTAAACATACATTTTAAACTTTCAAGCTTCAATTCTCAAATTTTTCCTTTTTCTTTTCTTTCTTCTTTTCTTCTTGCTATTTCTGTTCTTCTCTGTAACTTTTTTCTAGTCTTTTTCTTTTGTTTTCTTTATTTTATTTACCTTTATTTACTTAATTAATAACTAATTATAAAATATCTAATTATAACAAATAAATATATTACATGTGTACCAATACATTTATATACACATGTATTAATCCACACCATACATTTGTTATCATCATAATTAATTAATAAAAATATAATATCACATAATTAATAATAATTATAATAAATAAATATCTTTTACTTAATAATTAAGTAAATACATATATCTATACATTTGTACCAATAATTTAAAAACACATGTATTTATTCTCTACCTTACACATGTCACTAATTTGGTTTAATTGCTAATTTAATCCCTTAATATTTCTATATTCCATAATTAACTTTTATTCTCTATTCAATTTAGTCCTTTCTACTAATTATTTCTAATCAAATTAAATTTCCTTATTCAAAACTTAATTAAACACACAACTAAACACTCAAGTATTTCTAATAATTATTTACTAACTTGATTTACTAAGACAGAAGCCTTACTACTCGTTTTTCCTAAGACGGAGGCCCTAAACTCACTTTTCGGTGCCCATGGAATTTGGGTCGTTACAAGGATTACTCCAAAACGATGACAGAGGGACCTTGGGTAGTCTATGGGAACTACTTCACCATTCAACCTTGGAGTCGTGACTTCTCCACGAAAGAACATCCCTAAAAAATTGTGGTGTGGATGCTATTGTCGGGCTTGTCTTATAGATTCTACAATAAAAAGTTTTTGCGACTATAGCATGAATGCTGGGAAGTATGGTGAAAATCAATTATAACATAATGGCAGGTAAACAGGAGAAGTTTGCCAGGTTTGCTGTAGTTGTCAATTTGCAGAAGCCTCTGAAAGCTTTTGTGGGAATTGATGGCATTCTTTATTGTGTTGAATACTATAGGCTTCCTTTGATATGCTACAAATGAGGGTGCTATGGGCACATCCAAAATGAATATTCATCGGAGGTTGAGGGAAGGGAGTTAGATCAGTCTGCTATGAGGGATCCCAGGCTGACGATGCCTTCAGATGAGAAAATAGATGATGGCCAAAGCAGTTTTGGACCTTGGATGCAAATGCCTAGTAAAAAATGGCGCCTAGTGAAACATTTGGCAGTAAATATTTCTGGAAAGAATCTAAGCGACATGAAATCTGGACAGAAAAGTACTTGATTTGATGCCTTAATATCATTAGAGGAACCAAGATTAGAGAGATCTAATGGAGTTATGAGGGATGAGTGTAACACCCCTAACCCATATCTGTCGCTGAAATAGGGTCATGAGGCATTATTGGAGTTTACAGAACTATTTCAAATAAATCGAGTCAATTACTATTCACTTTTTGAGATTAATCATATTATCCCTTAAAATGGACCCTCGAGGCCCAAAACATGTTTTAGAATTGATTAGAGACTAAATCAGGATCTCGGGGACTAGGCGACTGACACCATATTAGGTACTATACTCTTGAATAGAAAGAAATATCAAACTGAATGTAAAGAGAAAATTTTGAATGATTGATTGAATAAATTCTGTAGTTCATTCTTTTTTCATTAGTGTAAGAGTAGAGCTTATATACATGAATTAGACTATCTAACTGCTGCTAACCATATCTAATAGAATATTAGACTTTGACTAACAGACTAACAGTTTAACTTACTCTAACAATGGAAGGTGGTTGAGATGGATAAAAAGTAAAAGGAAAAAAGGTTGACGTATCTGATTACGAGAGTTCCAAAAGAGATGTGACAAATGTTGACATCATAAGAGAAGCAGGCAAATTATCCTATTGATTTTGGTGAGTGGTTACAAATTTAATCAATATTCTAATAAGTTAAAATTTGGTAGTATCGTGAAAGATATTTGAGGAAGTAGCATTGCATAGTAATTTTTTTATTTGACTCAAATTTTTTTTATTAGATAGAGGATAAACCTAATTAAATTTTAAAAATTTATTTTTACATTAAAAAAAGTATTTTCAATGGGATAATTTTCTGCAATAAAATTAACATCTCTGAAAAGAAAGAAAGAATTTTAATGTAAGTGGATCATAAGACAGATAATGATTATGGATTCAAGAGAAAACTAAATAAATACATGATTTGGATCTAGGTTGAAGCTTACTTTTAGTATTGGTTCAAATTCTAATGTAATACAAGTAGCTAAGTTTTTTATATATATATTTATATGTAATTAAAGTCTTTTCCAAATAGCTTTTTTTGTAGGGAGATTCATTTTGGAGGGATGCTTGATGTAGAAGTGGTTTGGTTGTTTCAACAATGTGATGTTGTCGTTTTTTGGCAAGAGCAACTTATTATGGAGATAAAAATGTTTTATACCTTCGTAAAACAAATTTAGAGAATGACAAAGAAGAAAAGAACCAATTTTGAGTCCATTTGTAATATTCATTACTCAAGAAACTATTTATATATACACACTACAGTTTATCCAAAGAGAAGAGTAAATTTAAAAAAAAAAATCTAATCCCTACAAATTTGTTACGTAATTTATGTAAACCCCATAAATAAGCTATTTACAATTATACAGATCTTCTCTAACACTCTCCTCAAGCTGGAGCATAAATATTAATTATGTACACTTGTTATAAATATATTAAATAATGTAGATTTAAAGCTTTTGTAAATATATGACATTCATTAGAGAAGAACTTTTGTTGAAACTTCTCAAGAACAAAATGATAGTCACTAGATTGGAAAATATGTAAAGAGCAACCATACAATCTCACATAATTTGTGTCATAACCTAGTTAGGATGTTACTTAAGAAAAATATATTTAAAAATCATAGAATTTGACTGACATTATTGATAATATCAATTTACGAAAAAAGTCTTTAAATTTAACATGCTAATCCGATTTATTTTTTTATAGTGATTTGGTTGAATAATAATGTATTAATGCTTAAAACTAATTAATTTTTAATGATAAAATTTTGTTAAATGTTTTATAACCATGCCATAATTAACCTTAGAATCTTATCATTCCATAAAATCCAATTATAGATACCTCATTGCGCCAAAAAAGGGGGAAAACATACTTTATAGATTCGTTGTCCAAATAGTAATCGACAGATGAGCAAGTCTGATTTCTTTCCTTTTCAAGTTCCCTTGCCTTTCCAACCAGGTTACTCAAGGTCTTGGGGAAAATATTATTGATTTCCATTTATGAATTACCTGATTTATGATGGGTTTGGATGGACGATTGGTTACGGTGTGGTGCGTTTAATTTACTTTTTATCTCACGCTACAATATCGCTACAGTATTTAACTATACCACCACCGATATTTTTATATAAACGCAATGTATATTCAAACTCACCTCTAATTTTCTAGATTTGAATCCATCTCATTATAATTCCTAGATATTCTTAATTTAATTCCATCTATAATTATAATTTTGTATGAATCAACAGGTAATTGGAAAAAGAAGTAAACCTTTTTCCAATTATTTCCACCTAAATAGGGTTATATTCAAACGGTCGAACGGATAAAAACACCTAATTTTATACCAAAAGGAAAATATCAAAATGAACAAATATAGCCTTAAAGTTAGGCATTACAATTAAAAGTAAAAGGGCATAAGTCAACAATCAATATGAACAGGTGTGGACGTATTTTCAGTATATTCCGAAACTGACAACTAATTTGTCACAAATGAATGTAAAACAATAAAACAAGACATTAAAACAAAAAAGATCTTGATCGATGCATAGCACCGTAGAAAAAGTTGGGTTTTTTCATACGTTTCACACCAAATCCGTTCCCTTTTATAGGCCAGCTATAGCTAGTTATTAAGGCACACTGTTGAGAGTTGAGAGTTGTGTAACAGAGTGAAAATGGGTGAGTGTAGAATGCAGAAGATGTTAGCTTTCTTGTCCCTTATGCTTGTTACGCTTCCACCAATATATGGTTGGGGAACTGATGGCCATTCCATAATTTGTAAAATTGCTCAGGTTTTGATGTCATATATATAGTCTGTTTTTTTTTTTTTTCTTTTTTTGTGTGTGTGTGTGGTTACTGCTAAAAAGACTAAAAATCATATTTGTTTGTGTGATAGACTCGGTTGAGCGAAGAAGCAGCAGATGCCGTAAAGCAATTGTTGCCAAAATGGGCGGAAGATGATCTAGGGAGTGTGTGTTCATGGGCGGATCAAGTGAAGTTCCGTTACCGATGGTCATCACCTCTTCATTTCATTAATACCCCTGAGACTTGCTCTTACCAGTACAAAAGTAAGTCTCTACTGCTTCCCCTGCTGTTGTTTCTTTTATCTTTTTGGGTTTCATAGATTGACAACAGAGAATCTGGATTGGGAAATATCAGTAATTGTTGCCTGGAAAAGGCTACCCCAACGTGTCAGTGTTAGTGCCGGTTCTTCTCATACAACTCATTAATGTCTCTTCTTTGAAAAAGGTTAAAAATGGGGGTTACTTATGAACTTGACTGCTTTGGACGGCAACCCTGGATTTTTTTTTTAAAATTTCTTTGCCAATAATTTGGGTTGCTTTTTCAAAGAAAAAAAAGTGAACTTTTTTTAGTAACATCAAAGATTTTACTGTATAATATTTAAACAGGGAAGGGATTGAAATCGACCGAATTGGTTGAATTTAAATTCGGTCAAGGGTATCGGTTTAGTGATTAGATTTACAGATTAATAAGATCAGTTGAATTGAGTTAAAAATTGGTTAAATTATTAAACCAATTTTTTCTATTTTAAATTTTTAATAATTTTCAATAATTTTATTTAACCAAACTTATGAAATCGAAAATTGATGATTTGATTAATTCTATCAATCCAATTCTGAAAAACACAAATTATTATTACTTGTTGGTGGGTAGTTGAATCTTGCAGGACAGTCCAATTTTAATGTTAACAACTAATTTAATCTTCAGGGGATTGCAAAGATGAAGATGGAGAAGCAGGTAGGTGTGTAGCCGGGGCAATTAACAATTACACTTCTCAACTTCTCACCTACAATGCTGCCGCAGATAAAGCTGAATGTATGTTCTCCACTTACCCTTTATTTCTTTTTTTTTTTTTTTTACTTTTTGCTGTAAACATTTGGTTTTTGGTGACGGTTCAAAAACTATCAGATAACCTTACGGAATCACTTCTTTTCCTTGTTCATTTTATAGGAGACATCCATCAGGTAATCCATTTTGATACAAATTTTAAGTTCCACAAAGAATAAATACATAATAACGATGTCCATGTTCAGCCTTTGCACGTAGGGTTTGCATCAGACAAAGGAGGCAACACAATCGATGTCCATTGGTATAAAACAAAGCAAGTTCTTCACCATGTAAGCCTGACTTTATTTATAACTTGTTCATTGGCTCGACATGTGATATGCATTAATGCCAAAGATTTTACAGGTTTGGGACACCAATATAATTGAGACAGCTGAAGAGAGATTTTATAAGTCAAATGTAGATGACATGGTTGATGCAATTCAACAGAACATTACGGTATTTTTCTAATCCATTTTTCCGCAAAGCTTTATATTTTATTATAAAATTCATCCATTTGTATTTGATGACTGTGAAAACAGAATGAATGGGCAGATCAAGTTAAAAGATGGGAGACCTGTAGTTTAAATAAGACAGCATGCCCTGATATGTATGTTTCTTAAGCCTTTTAACAATTTGGTATGGTATATGAAATATGATAAATTCAAAAAATATGCTATTGGCAGATATGCATCTGAAGGTATCAAAGCAGCCTGTGATTGGGCATATAAAGGTGTGAAAGAAGAGTCTGTACTTGAAGGTAAACTTAATATTAATTTCTGAGATTAGACACTGTTTATTTGAGAATAGAAATATGAGGTGGTGGTTTTTGCAGATGATTATTTTGTGTCGCGATTACCAATTATTTACTGGAGGTTAGCACAAGGGGGTGTTCGATTGGCAGCAACTCTCAATCGTATTTTTGGATGAAAAAGTTGCCCATAGCCCATCCTATTTGAGATGAATTTTAATAAAAATTTGGACTCATTTCATATCCAGTTTGAGCTGGGTTGATTTGCTTAATTACACCCCTATCAAACTACTACCATATTATACATATAATTAATTCAAAAGTAACATCGAATATAAACAAATAAAATAAAATAATTCTAAAGATGTTCGTAATTAAATTTTAGTGTAATTGTTTTTAATTATATATTCATAATATATTATAATTAGTCAATCGAAAATAGAAGATATCAATTCTTTTTACACATTAAAATCTTTAAAAGAGGTCTATAAAATCATATTATATGAATATTAGTCCCTATTTTGGCTCTTATATAGAAAATCACGAATACAACAACATATTGAACTCTTTTAGTAATTCTCCAAGCTCTAACATATGCAACAAAACTGTTTTTAAAAGAGAATATTCTTCCAAAGAAGCCTAATCTTTTCTTTCTCATTTGGTTTTGATTGTTTGTACAAGTTTCCTTTTTGTTTTTCATTCTCATATTCCAAGGTTTTGAATCCACTTATATCTTCCCTTTCAAGTTTCCAAACCATAAAAATTAAAATTAATAGATAAATCAACTGATGAACAACAATAGCTGTCAAATTGTAATAGCTTAAATTGCAGTGGTATCGGAACAGTGATGTGAGATCATTAAATCCAACGAGTGAGATTAGGAAAATAAAATAAAATAAAATATTATTTAAAATTTGAGTGAGATGTTAGAAATATTTTTAAATAGGTGAAATTATAAATTAAAAAGAAATTATTAAATAAATCGAGTTAAAAACAAGGTGTCGAGACCTCAATTTTGTAAAATCGAGCCGAAAATATTTTTATAAATATTTATAGAGTGTTAGTAATATGGTATTAAAATTTTGTTAGAAAATTTTAATGATTGGGGGATTAATTAAATAAAAAGGACTAAATTGAAAAAGGTTTAAAAGTTGCTAGAAGGATTAAATGGCTCAATTGTTAAATGAGGAAGGACCTAAATTGAAAATAAATCCAAAGTAGATATTCTGGGTGGCAAGCTGAGAAAAATCAGGAAATGGTTGAAATAAGGGCAAAATTGGAAAATTACCAAAATTAGCTAAATAAAAATGGGACCAAATGGAAATATCTAGAATTCTCTTCATATTTTCTTCATTTCCATAAGAGAAAAACGTGTAAAGGGGTTCTTCAACCTGGTACTTTATAATTTTTGCATCAAGTAAGTTAATCCTTACCTTTTTCTTGTAGTTTTTGTGTTTTTAAGGCCTTTACAATTAAGTCCTACTATTAAATTCATTAGTTTTTTATTTCATGGATGAAATTGAAGGTCACCATAATTAAGTACTGTAAGTTTATGATGAAACAGCTTGAAATTGAAGCTTTAATTTGTTTATGAGATGGTTTTATTAGGTAATTTCAATAAAAAAATTGATTTTTAGGACCTAATTGTGAAAAAGTTTGGAATTAAAGATTAGTGCTGAAATTCTGATTTCCAAAGATTATAAAGTAGTTTAAAATGATAGAATAAAGTATTAATTGAGAAAATTAGCTCAATTGAGGGGTTAATTGAGCAAGGACTGAATTGTATGACTTATGAAATTTGGGGTAAAATGGAAATCAACAAGTTGCACTTAAATAGTTTTGGACAGCAGCAGTAGTCCAAATTTGAAAAATCATCAAAAATTTTAGAAATTGAATTATAGGATGAATAAAATATGAAATTAAAACTTATTGAGTCTAGTTTCTTATAGAAGAAACGGTGTAAGTAATGGAATTGTGAATCATGAGATATAATAAATTTTGTGGGACAAGGTCAAAATGATTTCGGGTTCCCCTGTTCTGACTTTGGAAAATCATCAAAAATTGGATAAAAATAATTAGGGGCTTAAATTTATATTTATAAAACCCTGAATGAGTCTATTTTCAATAGAATTAAACAGGAACATTATCCGAATCTTGTATGACGAGATAATTAATTTTTAGTGAAGAAGGGTCGGAACTGTCAGACAGCAGAATAGGGGTGACTTTAAAGAATAAATGTACTTATTGGATAAACCAAAAATTCTGAAAATTTTATAGTAAGAAGATATGTAAGTCTAGTTTCAGGAAAAATTAGCGGATCTTAATTTGAAGTTTTGTAGCTCAAGATAAAAATATTAGTGACTATGACATGGATGGACAGCTTGATTATTTATATAAGTAAATAGTGAAAATTATAGATAATGTTACTTACAAGTGTGTTATCTATATTAAGGATGTGGAATGGAGTGGAGGAGGAGGAAAAATATATATAAATTGATCACATGCTTGATTATATTGATAAATATTAAACTTTGTTAAAATAAAAAATTTTATAAATTCATATTTGAATTGAATGCTATATGCGTTAAATGTAGAATTGTGTGATACAAGAATAGTTTGAATATTTGACATATGGAGACATGAACATGGAATATATTTGATAAATGTGTTCGTTCATAATTATAGAATTGTGCAACTCAAGTGTACTATTTGTATAAAGATAGTATTTCAAATGATTTGATGAGTAAAGCTCTAATGTGAGATAGTCTGAAATCAAGACAAATTGTTATGAAAACATATTTAAAATACATAGATATGATTGTTATATGTTATGTGAATAAATGATGTATAAAAGTATATGCATATGAGAAATCTAATGAGAGTTGAGCACATACATGTTTTTTGGTACTTATATGAATTATATGACTAACAATTTGATAAGAATAGATATTAGGGCTCATGATTAATTTGAATAATTATGCTTTGCATATTTATGTTGAATATAGAGAAGCGATAAGTTAATTACCATGTTATACGAATTTATTAAATATTACATGCTTACTTTGTTTTACTTTTTTTTCTTGACTAATAATGATTCGGTAAGCTCCGGTAATGCCTCATACCCTGTTCCCACGATGGATACGGGTAGGGGGTGTTACAGATATGATAAAATTTCGAAAAATATTTAGAGATCTAAATCATTGCCATGAATAAAAATCCTGGTAATTAGTGTTGGAGTGGATACAAAATTTTCAATTAGGATTGGAATTAGATTAACAATTTTTGGGTGATTGATTGTAAGACTCCATACTTGAGTTGGTCGTTAGATTTAAGTGTATTGTCACATTATATTGTTAAAGCAACTTAAGTTATTATAACACAAATACATTCAATTTAATCATCAAAATAATCCATATGCATACATTTATACGCTTATTGATTTCACTTTATCAACTTACGAGATTATGCGGGTTAATTTTAGAGTTAGGGTTCGAATCCAAACTTAAATGTCAAATTTCAAATTTATGTTTCAAGACATGAATCCCCATGTCTCACTAGGTCTTGAGACCAACCTCCTCTATTTTTTCTATTTTTGCTTCCATATTTGAATGTCTCAAGATAAAAGGTTCTTGTCTCAAGACTTTGTCGAGGTACCGCAAGACCTAAGAGATCGAATGGAAGGGTACATAGACAAGTAAATCACTTATGACACTCCTTTAATTTTAATTTAAGAGGATTCTGTATTCGGGGGGAAGTAGACTATTCAAGAATTTCACATTTCATTTATGTCCTAATTTTGAATTGAATAAAGAATTAAGAGTAGAGCAAAATTTATTTAACTTCAATGTTCTTCTGCCTAGAGACAAAGACTACTTGACTCTAGGACCTAGGAACAATTACCTCGAGACTATACAAATATGTCTTGAAACCTCAAACACTTAAATGAAAATTTTAAATGAAATTTATTCTAGCAGCCTCGAGACATATTCTTTCTGTCTCAAGACTCAGGAATAAATTGTCAAAATCATGTTCTTTTAAGTGTTTAAAGTCTTAACCAAATGAATCTAAACATACCTAAAATGTACCACAAAACATATTCATCTAGTTAACCTATTTAAACATGTTCAAACATTTCCAAATCATAACCTCCAATACAACATTACTAAACCAACCATTTTGCATATTCAAACTCACATAATCAAACTTAATTAACTAGTAATCAAAAAATAAAATTCAACCATTTTAACATTATAAGTCACTTACCAAAAGTGTCAAAATTTAAGTGTAGTCGCTCAATTTTGTTCGGCCCAGAAAAAACAAAACAAATAAACAACAAAAACAAATAAAAGTCTAGTCCATTTACAAGCCCAAAGCCCACATCCTAAACTTAAGCTGAAAAAAGAAAAAACCCTAATCCCTTCAGCCACAACCTCTACCCCGTTAGCAGGCACAACCACCCCAAAGTTGTTCGCGCCCCTAGGACTATACTCTACTAATTTCACCAAAATGGCAAAGGGCGCATCTCCCTATCACTGTTGACCGAAAGCTTCCTCTCCGCCACCATGCAAAGGCTTGAAACATAAACAGGAACAGAAGTAGAGAAGCAGGAAAGAAAAGAAAAGAAAATATATTGTGTAATATATCTGGCTATAAAAGTAAAAAACAATGTTGTAATTTGGACAAAAAATTGAATACAAAAGAAAAAAAAAACAAAGTTAAGAAAAAAAAATTAAGGTTGTTCATCTCTTTTTCTTTTTTTTTTTGCTTTTTATTTCGAAAAATATAAGAAAATAAAATAAGAGTTTAAATCTTACCCATTTATCGCCGTTAGAAGGCCATCCTCCACTTTGAAAGGTGTAACACCCCCTAACCCCAAACTGTCGTCGAAACAGGGTTACGGAGCATTACCGGAACTATCGGACAATTTACAATTAATACACAATTATAATCAAACATAATATAAAATAACTTTATAATCCTTTATATGAATTTTCGAGGTCCAAAAATACGAGTTAAAGGTAGTTCGGGACTAATTCGGGTATTTATAAAAAATTTTTTGAACATTTTAAAATTTTCTAAAGACTAAGGTTCACATGCCCGTGTTAATGAACCATGTGGTTCAACACGGCTGTAGTGGTATCAGACACGCCCGTGCCTCTTACCCATGGACTACACTGACTTGTGCACACGGCTACAAAACACGCCCATGTGCTAGCCGTGTACCTCACACGGTCTGGACACACGCCCGTGTGCCAAACTATGTGGACTCTATATGAGTCTAGAATACTAAACTAACATTCCTTGCACATTTCAAACCAATTTTAAACTAATACAAATACTCAACCAGTTCAACATATAAGTATTACAACCAATTAATCATAATGAGCCATATCTTATGACCAAGATAATTGATAAATATAGAAAATAACAAGTCCCTATACATGCCATAGACTTATGAGATTTATTATTACCTTTTACCTCACCATGATAACATGATAGTGTGATGACATCTCCAACGATCTCCAACCCGAGCTAACATACAACCCTAAAGAGATGGAAAGGAAGGGAAGTAAGCTTCAAAGCTTAGTAAGCTTATATGCAAATAATAACTTGTTTAAACCAATAGTTACAATTTTGTTTTCAAAGTGATATAATCACTATTTTGCTTAATTACACTTTTTACTCATGTTCTCATTAAGCTGTCTATTGAAGTCACTGTCACTAAATTATTTATTTCTTGAGTTACAGAGCTCCGAATTAAGTTCCATTAATTTTTCCTAAAACTAGACTCACATATCTTCTTACCATAAAATTTTTTTAATTTTTGGACTAGCCAATTAGTACAGTTTATTCATCAAAGATTCCCCTGTTACTCTATTAGACAGTTCTGACCTTTCTCTACTAAAAGTCAATTATCTCTTTGTAACACCCCTTAACCCTAAACTGTCGCCGGAACAGGGTTATAAGGCATTACCAAACAATTCAGACAATTTACAGATAATTCTTAATAAATAAGTAACAAGAAAATTATTCTTTAACAATAAATTATAGTATATTCATAAATGCATATAAATTATATTTTAGTTTACTAATTGAATTTCATTCATACATTTTTGTTTTATAAAAATTTCGGCAGCATTTCTGCTTGTTTTCACATAAACCTCCTGCAAGTTTAAACCCAAAATAAACCAATCCAAAACCAATGGCACAATAAAAAAAATAATTTAAACTTAATTATACCTAAATTATAATCAATTAATTAACATAGTAATTTAATGTCTAACAATCATAATATTAATCAAAACTAAAATAATTTCATTTGTTTTCCATTCTAATTTAAGACTAATTATATACTATAATTTTTACCATTTAATCAAGCTAATAACAAAATATGGTATATCATTCTTACAACCAACATTACAAGCATACCTAAATAACCTATACAATCCTAGTACATGCCACTTTCAATTAAGAAAAGAAACATCACCAATATCTTTTTGCTGAAGTCGGGATCGTTCAGATGCTGAACCAAGACACTTGACTCCTTTTAACCTGCGCACGGAAACAACCTTACGCTGAGTATTTCATACTCAGTAGTATTACCATAATTCAAATTTTAATAGCAATAATAACAAAACATAAAAAAAAACTAGGTATATAATAACAATTCATTTTTAGACTTTCATTAAATAACAATAATAAAACAATCTTCAATTTTAGGCACACATCACATTTATCAAATTTTAATCACCACATTCACATTAACTTCATGCATTTCATTTCCAATCTAAATTTTTAGTCCGCAATTTCCGTTTCTTTCATATTCACTAATACAGTCGATCAAGTTTATTTGATCTTCTCATTTCAATTATCCACCCTATTAACATTTCGGACTTTAACGGATACACGGATTTCAACCCAAACACACCAGTACGGCACATTGTGCCTAAACGGTACATAGTACCTAATCAGTATACGACACATAAAGTGCCTGAAACGACACACAAGGTGCCTGAAATACGACACATGAAGTGCCTGATGTACGACACATAAAGTGCCTGATCGGTAAAGCCGGCAAATCCCGTACATTTTCAGATCCTATGGCATGCCAATTATATCCGACTCCGTCCGACTAGTTAATAGGGTATTTCAGTTCTCAATTTACTTGCATTTCCAATCCAGAACACTTTTTAATTACAATTTCACCTTCAAATAAATTTATAATTCAATTATACATACACATTCACCATTCGATTCAATTCTCATTCAACTCAAATATCAACACTTACCTTATATCTCACTTATTAATTATAGAATTTATATAAAACATTTAATAAAAAGTAATTTGAATTATAGTAATACAAACCGTGAATTTTTCGTTTTAATCCTCGATAGCTTTCTCCTTTCCTTTGTGCGCCGCTGTTCCGGGTTCTTTGTTAACTACGAAAATAATAATTTTATAATCATCAATATAACACAATTCAATTTAATTCATGAGCCTAAACATGCAAATTTAACCATTTTTAAGGTATATATATTTTCACCATTAAGCTGTCTATTTGAGTCATTGTTACTAAATTATTTATATCTTGAGCTACGAAACTCCAAATTAATATCCGTAAATTTTTCTTGAAACTAGACTCACATATCTTCTCACCATAAAATTTTCAGAATTTTTGGTCTAGCCAATTAGTACAGTTTATTCATTAAAAACTCCCATGTTATTCCATTTGACAGTTCTGACCTCTCTCTACTAAAAATCAATTATCTCATTGTACAGAACTTGAATAAGGTTCTTGTTTATTTCTTTTGAAACTAGATTCATTAAGGAGTTTACACATATAAATTACAATCCATAATAATTTTTGTACAATTTTTAATGATTTTCCAAAATCAAAACAGGGTATCTCGAAATTACCCTGAACCAGTCTTACAAAATTTCAAATATCTCTTGATTCATAAATTCATTGCTTACACTGTTTCTACTATAAGAAACTAGATTTAATAAGCTTTAATTTCATATCTTATTCATCCTCTAATTCAATTTCTACAATTTTTAGTGAATTTTCAAAGTCAGACCATTGCTACTTCTCAAAACTGTTTTGATGTAAAATGCTAATAACCAAATTTATAACACCAATTCACACCTTATTTCTATTCAATTTCCATCTAAATATTCATATAACTATCAAATTTTCATCATTTTTCCATAATTCCGAATTTCTTTCAATTTAATCCCTAAAACTCAAAACTTATGGCTTGTTTTACAATTAAGTCCCTAATTCAATTCAAATTCATAATTCTATCAAATTAATCCCTAATTTCATCATTTCTTCAACATAAACCCTAATCAAACCTCCATAAATTTTCAATATTTTCTCATGAATTCAAGAAAATCTTTCTCTAAAGCTTCAAAAACATCAAAATTACAAAGAAAAGGGCTTAGTTAGCTTACCAAATTAAACTCCAAGCCTTAATCCTTCAATTTCCCCTTTTTCTTTCTTTCTTTCCTTTTTCTTTCTTTCTCACGTTTCTTCTCTGTAACTTTCTTTCTTTTCTTTTTCTTGTTTTCTTTTATTAATCCTTTATTTGTTTTAACTAATTTTTTTATTATAAAATATCTAATATAATAACTTATTATTTGTATACATTTGTACACTCTTACACTATTACACATGTATTCATCCTTACCATACACTTGCCTCCATTAATTTTTTTTTAAATAAATTATAATATTTAAATAATTAGATATTTACTTAATTAAAATCAAATAATTAAATAATTAAAATTACTTAAATTCTAAGTAAATACACACATAAAATACAATTGGACCAATAGTACACATACACATGTATTTATTTCTCTCTTATACACATGTCACTTTTAGGGTTTAATTACTAATTTAATCCCTTAACAATTTTCTATTCTATAATTAAACTTTTGTACTTTATTCAATTTAGTCTTATCTACTAATTGTTTCTAATTTAAACTAGTTTCACCTAGTTAAAAACCTATTTAGACACACAACTAGAGTCATAATTATTCCTAATAATTATTTAAGGATTTGATTTACTAAGACGGAGGCCCGACAATACACTTTTCCGGTGCCACGGATTTTGGGTCGTTACACTCTTTGTACAAAACTTGGATTTTCCTTTGAAACTAGATTCACTAAGGAGTTCATAAATATAAATTACACTGCATAATCATTTTTATACAATTTATAGTGATTTTCTAAAGTCGGAACAGGGGATCTCCAAGTTCATTCTGACCCTGTCACAGAAAACTTTGAACATATCCTACTCTGTAATTCTTTCACCTATATCATTTCTTTCATGTGAAAATAGACTCAATAAGCTTTAATTAAATATATAATTCAGCTTCTAATTCAATTTACACCATTTTTAATGATTTTTCAAAGTTACATGTCTGCTGTTGTTCAAAACTGTCTTATAGCTAATTTTACTCTTTCATGTTTTCTTTGTAATATTTTCATTTATACACATATAACACCCAACATGTCCATAGCTAGCCATTTCAATGAATACTTATTATCAAGTATTTACAAATATTAATAATAATACTTACTCCATATTAACCTTACCACAAATTCGATCATTCATTGAGCAAGAGCACATTGTTCACAAACATACACATATATATACCTGCACTAATTTATCACGTAATCAAACCCATCCAATAAAGTTTCACATATATACTTGTGCTCAATTGTACACATAATCACATGCTTTCTCATCTTATTAATTCGTCAATTTACCCGTTGAACCATTTGGAATACTAAAGGATACACAGAAGCTTGCACATAAGTGCCACACTGAATTGTAGCCTAAACTACCACTGAAATGTAGCCGAAGCTACCACTTATCACCAAAGTATTCCTAAGGTTCAACAAGGATTTCACTTTTTTTTATTCAGTATCACTTTCTCATTTCATTCATTAACTCACTTAATCAAATTCATTCAATTTTCTCATTTCATCTATTTACCCTAATAAGACTCGGACTCTGACAGATACGCGGATTCCACCCAAACATACCAGAATATCCAACCCAAACACACCAGTATAATATAGCCTCCCAAACACACCAGTATATCATACCCTCCCAAACACACCAGTATATCATATCCTCCCAAACACACCAGTATAATATAGCCTCCCAAACACACCAGTATATCATATCCTCCCAAACACACCAATAAGGCATTAAATGCCTCTCCGGATAAACCGAAGCATATAACAACAGAATCATCTTCTCGGCCGAGCTACAAATCTCCTCATCACATCATAAATCCTATGGCATGCCATTTGTATCCAATCTAGTCCGACAAGTTAATATGATATTATTTTACTTTTCCCATTTCAAATTCAATAAGTCCATTTCAATACATATGTAATCAAATATTCATACACATTCATGCTTTATTTCAATTCCATCCAATTCACAAATTTCATTTCATATTTTATCTCAATTTCCAACTTGCAAATCAGATTCACAATTTCATTTTCTCATTTCTTTCCATAGCTTAATCAATCACATTTATTCAATTTTTTTTATTTCACTTCAATTTACACTTAATCACATTTATTCTCACATTTTCATTTCAATCACAATTTGTTTCCAATTCACATGATCATATATTAATTCAATCACAACTCAAAAACACATTCTCTATTCAAATTCACTACCAATCAATGTATATACCTCAATTCCACACATATATAAATATAAATATTCAACAATTAAATTTCAATCACATTCAATTCAATTCATATATCATTATTTTTCTAATTTTCATTTTCAAATCAATCTTTTCTATCACAATTTTGATTCAGAATCAAATATACTTTCTTATTTCCAAATCAATACACATTTCACATACTAATATTTTTGCAATTATTAAATATTCATAGTAGCAATTATAATATCACATATACACCAATTTAACAATACATAAATTTATTTAAACACAATAGTGCTTTATTTACATATAAACTTACCTGGTCAATTTACAAAAGTTGTAGGAAATTTGGGAATTAATTAGCTATTTTCTCTTTTCCACGGCTTCCTTGAGCTCTTAATCTATAATATAAAATTTTCCATTCATTAATGTCTAATTTAATTAACAATTTATGCCTTTCAATTTTCAAAATTACACTTTTACCCTAAATTTTACAATTTTTACAATTTAGTCCCTGATCAATTAACCCATCAATTGAACTTATTTTCCTCAATTAACACATTATTCTATAATTCTAAACTAATATGTACTCTTTAGCATTCATAATTTCAGCTTCAACCTTAATTCTAAACTTTTTTCCACAATTAGATCCTAAAAATCAATTTTTATTAAAAATAACTTAATAAATTCATCATATAATGAATTTAAAGCTTAAAATTCATGATAATTTATCATAAACATACAGCACTCTTCCATGGCAACTTTCATTATTACCCATAAAATCAAAAACTAATGAATTCAATAGGTGGACCTAATTGTAAAGGTTACAAAAGTACAAAAATTACAAAGAAAAAAATTAAACTAACTTGATGCAAGAATATGAAAACCAGCTTATAACATTCTTTTCTGACGTTTTTGGCTGGAAAATGTGAAGAATTCACTAGAAAACTCAATTAGGAAAGATTTTTATTTATCAATTTTACAAAATTTCCTATTTTGCCTTTAGTTCACACTACCTCTTTACTAATTTTTATATTCTACCGTCCAGCCTTTTGCCCATATGCCAATTTGCCCATTTGGTCCTCCTTTAATTATTACTTAAGCAATTTAACCAAATTTCATAATTTTGCACTTAATTCAATTTAGTCCTTTTTACCCAATTGACTACCGAAACCTTAAAATTTCTTAACGAAACTTTAATACTAACTTATTAACACTCCATAAATATTTATAAAAATATTTATGACTCGGTTTATAATTCCGAGGTATCAATACTCCGTTTTCAAAACTAATTATTCTAATAATTCTTCTAAAACACGAAATTTACTAATTCAAAAATATTTCTAAATTCATATTTAACTCATAAATTCTAATTAATAAATTTTTTTTCAAACTTGCTTGTCGAATTTAGTGATCTCGAATCACTATTTCCGACACTACTAAAAATTGGGCTGTTACAAAAGGTCTCTGAACCCCTTAAGGTTCGCAGGCGGTCACATCAGAGAAGAGAAACCGAAAGGTCTCTTGGCTTCCAGTTGAAATTTGACTGGGTTTTTGGAGGATCTATCACCAGATCCATGATCTACGTAAAAATAAAAGGGGCTCGGGGAACTTTTTCAATTTTTTGGCCACTAAAGGCGGCGGTCGCCGTCGTCGATGACCAGTGGCCACGGTGGAGTTGCAACGGCCTCATGGTTGACTAAACAAAGTCTTGAAAGAAAAAAAAGTAAGGAAGAAATTTTTTTTTTGAAACATGTTTTTAAATGATTTTTTAAATATTTTTTTAACTTATATAGGTTTAATGAAACTACGTCGTTTTGGCCTGGCTTCAAAAGCTCGAAAATGACATCGTTTCGAGCCCAACCCGAAGAACCGACCTGAGTATCCTCAAGATCTGCCTGTTTTCTAAGGAGGGGTCTAATTGCTTGTTCAATCCTTCCGCTTTTTTCCCTTTTTAATTTCGTCCCCATCATTTTATTTATTTTATTTTTTAGCCCATAATTTTAATTTTCCTACAAACCAATCCCTTGACCCAGTGTTGACCTGCCAAAGGAATGACACGTGTGTTGGGTTGGAGAAAATAACACCCTGGGTCTCTGTACTTTTTATTTTGTTTTGATTTAATCCTTTGTTTGCTTTTCTTTTTTTTAATTTATACTTTGAATTTCATTTAGGTTTCAATTTAGTCCTTTACCTACTTATTTTTTATCATTATTTTATTATTTATGTTATTATTTCGGGCACTTTTATGGCATTCACATTTATCCCTTTTAATTATGCCTCTTTTATTTTTATTTTGAGTTATCATGTTTATTTTATTATTAAATATGGTATTATGATTATTATTGTTATTATTATTACCATTGATCAATGTTATTATTATTATCATCATAGTTATATTATTAATATAGTACTGTCATTACCATTGCTACTATTATTTTATTCCTTTATTATTTATTTATAATATTATTTTATTTGTACTTATGTAGCAATTCTATTTTTGTTAAGTATTCTATTATGTTTGCACATAATCATACAATGTCCAAATAAATTAATTACACATCGTATTAAATATTATATTCGTTTTTACCCGACGCATAGGGAATAATTAGAACCGAGACGATGTTCTTTAATTAGAGGATTCGAGAAATCGTGCCCTACTTACGAGGTACGACTTTCTCCTTGAACCGAGATAATCGAACGTCCTTTTAAAATAAAAACACATAGAATTTAGGTAATAATCAAATGGTGATTATTCTTGTTTTCGAGGATTCGAGACATCATGCCCCAACTTACAGGGCATGATATTTTCTTCTCGATTAACTCGAAATAAAGCCTTTTCCACAAAAATTTAATTTAGTTAGCGATATTTTAATCAAATAACATCACGCAAAGAGGGATCGTATTTTAAATTCTCTTCGAATTTTCAATTCTCGACACTAAGACATCAAGTAATCAACTAGGTACCAATTTTGGGCATTATGACGGTGCTAACCCTTCCTCATACGTAACTGACTCTCGAACCCATTTTCTAGATTTTGTAGACCAAAAATCATCATTTTAATAAATCTAACCTTTTATTGAAATGATAAAATTTAGAGGTGATCCAATAACACCTAATAAAAAGGATTTGTGGCGACTCCATTTTCTTTTTTTTTAAATAAAAAGTCGAGTTCCAAAAGGGTTTCAACATTAAGCATCAAAATAGGATCGTGATGGCTTTCAAACTGAACTTTAGAATTGGATGATTAACCACAAAATTTCTTTAGCTTTATCCAAGACCTGTGCGCGGAAACAAACAAATCCATACGCTAAGTAATAGTTACTCAATGGTACTAACATAACTCAAATTCAATTATAAACGTAACACAATTTAAATAATATAACTCAAGTTAACTAACTAATCATTTCACATTAATATCAAAGATATGTATATACCAATAGATTATTAATCATTTTATCTTATTCTTGCCAATGTTTTATTTAATTTCTCAATATAATTTTCAATGCACCCTCAAGATATTTGCATCTAATTTAACATGTTAAAATCATGTCTCGTAATATCTAATTCCAATTCAATATATATTCAACATGTCATTTTTACATCTAATCCATATTAACCAAATCAAATATAATAACGAATACTTAGATTAATCTACCATCACACCAAATACACACTAAAGTGCTAATCGGATATAAATGCAACAATCCCACAAACCACAGCTGAATACACTCGTACCCTCAGGGTATTTGAGTTGGTAATACGTTCTCGACCCCCAGAGTATTAGAGAACTATCACTATATATGTACACGCATTGCGTTGAATCTTTCACCTAATAATACGGATCTTATAGCATACCAACTATATACTCATGACTCTATCCAATAACATTAATAAGGTAAATATCATCATTTTTATCGTATATTATCATCAAGCATATATATCTATATTCATTCAACCAATTGATTATAAATCACACAATCCAGTATATACATAATTGTCGATCACATTATTATTGATAGTTAATCATTCCCAAACATATATATACTTATTTAATGAACTCGAGTTATGAGAGCATAAACTAAAATATTTATTCGTCAATGGCTTTGGATTTCTTTGTCCTAGGACGGTCCTATGTCATTTTTAGCTATGAAATTAAATTCAAATACGAAAAATTCATTAATCACACTAAAATACAATTCAATATATTAGACACATGAATGCATTTTATTTGATTTAGTCCTTAAATGCCTAATATAAAAAACATTCATTTCTCACAATTTACTGGATCAAAATTAAATTTGACTTAATAAATATAGTACAGGGACCTTTTAAAATCGTTTTTTATTTACCAACCTCAAACTTTCATCCCTTACAAATAAGTCCCTATTAACATGTAATTAACTAAATTACTTAAATTCAAATTAAAGCTTGAACCAACAATTTTATCACACTTATAACTTACTCCTATCGTGATTTTATCTAAAATTAATCATGAATGCTTAGCATCAGCTTTTCTCAAGTTTCTCCACAATGAAAACTAAATTAAAGCTTATTAATGCTCTAATTAAACAGTTGGGCTACTCATATCATCAAATAATATTTTTCCAACAAAAATTAAACATAAAACTCACCAATTTGCTATGTGAGAGCTACGGGAATGTGAAGGTATAAGGAAGACTGACGTTTCCTTTCTTTGAAGGCCGGTGGAGAAGAAGAGAAGAAAATGATATTTTCTTTTTAACTCTTTCTCTCTCCCACTAACATTATGTATATAATTAATCACTAACTTAATGATTTATTAGCCTTTACGATAGTGGTAAGTAATGTCACAACCATTAATTAAGCATTATCATATTATTCAAAATGGTTTAATTCCTACTATAACCTTAGTTTAATTTTCATTTAAGATACTTTCCATTTAAAAAAAAAAAATCAAATTTCCATTTATTTTAGTCATAAACAATTTAGTCCCTATACTATTTTTTTTACTCGTTTTAATTCAATTACACTCACTCATTCAATCTTTTTAATCCATACATGATACACAATTATTCTATTTTAATTATCTATTAATTCAACTCAATTAATTTGGTTCGAAACCGAAGTTTATCACACCGTTTAAAATTGGGTCGTTACATTAATTGACAATTTGGTTTAAAAATTAAAATGAGACTTTAAAAGAAACTAATACAAATATGTGTAAATGACATGTAGAAAATGATGAGATGACATTAAATGATTGAAATGAGATATGTGATGACGTAATGCCACAATTTTATAGAATCTTTTATTATGAAGTGTTAAAAGTTCCGTCCGTGCATCTATTTTTAGATTCTCATTTTGTTAATAAGGCTATAATAAAAACATGTGAAAGAATGGAATTTGAATTGTGTTTTGAAAGTGGATATAAATTATTATTTATGAAGATGACATCTTGAAGATTGAGGAAGTTTGATAATAATTCATATTTGATAGCTTGTGTTGGTTGGAAATGCATAATGATTGAGGCCAATTTATGATTTGTTATAATTTGTTTAATATCCTTGTATTAGTACTTATTAATTTTGTTAGTAGGATTGAGTTTTATTACTTAGTGTGTGATCTTGCTAGTAGGATTAACAATTTGCAAGACTATATATATTTGGGTGTAAAAATTATGTATTTAGTATATAGGCGTACGGTTAGAAAGAACATATAATAAATAATGAAATATAAGGTCTGAAATTAATAATAATGTATATGCAATATGTACAAAATTTAAATAAAAAGTTGGTTTAAATTGCGTGTAAAAGGAAATTTAACTAGGTAAATACACCAAATGAAAAATATTAAATGAACTCTAATTATTTATTCTAATATTGTCATTTTTTTTTGAGTTGGTATCAAGTTAACTTATGACACTAACTCAATCAACGACATTATTAATACTAAAAATTCTATCACATACGTATCTATACAAATACTATGTATTTAAAACACAGAGGTGTATTCAAAACTAACATACAATTTGAAACTAATTAATATAACACATTAGATATGTATGATATTAAAATGAAAAAATAGATTAAATTGTGAGTAAAACAAAATTGAAACACGTAAATACAACAAATTAAGAATACTAATTAAATGCACTACAATTGCTTATCATGGTGTTGTCATCAATCTTGAGTTAACTTGTGATACTAATTCAATCAACAATATTATCAATATATTCAACTGGTGGAGGTAATAAAGTATGAATAACAAAATTAATGGATAAATATCAAAACTATACATAAACTTTGGTTACATGTGCAATGTGATACATGGACTTTGACTTTGTGCAATAATATACATGAAATCTTAATTTGATTTAATTTTCACAAATTACTAATTAACAGTTTTATTGTTGTAGCACCATTTTACGATTATGTATTTTATACACAAATAATTATATTCATCCAACATGAAAATAAATGGATGCATTTATTTTAAAATTGTGTACAATTGAATCAAAATCAAAGTTTTATATGTAAAGTTGAACTAAGTTAAAGTTTCGTGTGTATATTTGCACTAAATCAATGTTCATGTATCAAATTACATATTTGACCAAAAATTCATGTATAAATTTGAGATTTATCCCTAAAATTAAAATGTTTGTATCATATTAAATTAAAGCTTTAATTGAATGGTAAAATTAAGGTTTTATTGATGCCAATGGCATGGTTTCAAATATCATTATATGCAAATTGTTTTTACTTTTTAAAACAATAAAAAGACTAAAATAACCTTAAATAATATAATTGATGTAAAATAAAAAAAAATTTCATAATTTTTCTAATTAAGTTAGTGTCAGAAAAAATTTCAAGATTAATACATTAATAATGGAAAGAAGTAAAATTCATTGTCTTATTTGCGAAGAAGAGAACCTAATCTAAACAAAAAAAAAGTACAGAGAAAGAATTGTATGAAACTGTGATTTCACACCATACTTATCTATTTCCAATAAGACAATCACAAATCAAATTTTTCCTCCTATTAAAAAGAGATAAAAATAACTTAGAATCACAATTTTATACAAATCTTTCTCTAAAAATAAATAGCTTTTATGATATACTCTTTAATCCGTGTTTAATGTTCACTAATAAACAAAAGTATTCCCCAAATGATAATATGAATTTTTACTAAATTCTAGGATGAATGATGAATGGGCTTACTAGTTTCCAAGAGAGATTCAAGCACCCAATTATTGGCACTAGAGCTCCCACTCTCTGACTCCCTACCAACCAACGATGAACCCATTGGAATGGGATGATGATGATTTGTTTGGGCTTCTTTATTTGTTAGAGATGTAATAGCAGCCGCCACTGCGACCCTAAAGTTAGGATCTGTAGCAATAGCTTTAACATTTTCAGCTAACAATGACTTATCTTCATCTTCAGATGATTTCCATTCTCTGCCGTTGTGCTGGTTTAATCTGCTCGGCATCCCTGGAAAAACTTGTTGATGTGCAGATGGAACTGTGGGCAACATTTGATGATCGAAATGGTGATTGTTTGTGAGGTTATGAAGGATTCCTTTTGAAGGGTCACTAAGGTTGGTAGGTAATGAGTTTATGTGGTGATTGTTTGGAATACCATTAGTGAGAGAGCTGCTTGAATCAAGTAACACGAAGGAAGGTGAAGCTGATGAAGCTATTGAAGCCATGGCGGTTGCACCAACAGGGAGTGGATGATTGTGAGTTCCTTCGTATGTTGTTATAAGAACCGACATGTCGTCCAAGCATCGTTGCACCTAAATATATAACAATGAGATCAAATTTCAATTTGATATTAATCGAAAGACTAAAAAGTGTGTAACTGGATATATATATATATATATATATATATGAACTGTACTTGTTTCCTGACTGGGCATCCTGGTGCTACTGTGCAACGATAGTAGGCACGTGGGCAGGGGTTTCCTTTAGCAATTTTCTGCCCATATTTCCTCCATTGACACCCATCATTCATCTGCAAATATGAACAGTCAAATACATAAACAATATAAGTGTGTGTATACAGTATATATGTATATTCAACTTACAGTAGCTGTTTGACATCTTGCTCTAACGGAAACCCTAGGTTTTCTATTAGGTGTAGAAACAGCATGGCTTGTGATGGCTGACGATTGACTTTGGTGAAGCTTGTTTTGCACCGATTCAACGTTTGGGGCTCCTTGACTTTCTTTTGAATGCTCTTCTTCCCCAATTCCTCGTTGACTTGAGCTGGTTTCGAGCCTTAATGACAACCCTAGTTCATTCTTCTCTTCATCATCATTATCATGTAATAATGGCGACCCATGTTTTCGGTGGTTGACAATATTTAAGTTCCTTTGGTTTGCCTGCTGTTCTTGACTTGAGCTTTCATTTCCATTAAGCGAGAGAAAAATTCGAGGTTCCTAAACATCAAACAAATTCACAAACTCATGAATCAAGATTATTCGAAAGAAATGAAATTGAAAATGGAATGATTATTACTATGTATATGTATGTATACCTTGTTGGGGTTGTTTTGCTGAATAACAGCAAACTTCATCTGAAGATGATTGTAGTCCTGCAAAGTTCTTTCCACCTCTTTCCTTAACACTTTGTTTTCTTCTTTCATGCGGTTCATCTCCATTTGTAGCATGGACAACTATAAATACACATACAAAACTAAGACTTCTTAAAGTTGGAATCTCAACCTATGCAATCACTTTCGTTATTGCAGAAAAAAAAAGCTGGTTGTGAGGAGATAATTTATACATAAGGTGGATTAAAGAGTAGGTACCTCTTCAGCCTTGCTGTGTCCTTGTAATGGTGCTGAATCTTCTACTTCTACTTCCCCTGTGGCAGCCATTGATGTCTGTTGATCCTCCTTATCTTGCAAATCTACAGCTTTATGTTGATTATCATCCCTTTGCATTTTAGACTGATCTTTGACTGCTTCCATGTGCTCTTGTTTAGTATCTAGTTTCAGTGACAGATCAATCTCCATTTCTTTTTCCTCTGATCTCCCCATTTCTTTCTTTCTTTTTTGCTCTCTTTGTGAAATGCTGCTTTTAAGGCACCAAAGTCAATTCCTTCACGTATAATTAGATACACTTGGAGACGCATCTGAGATTTGACTTTAATTAGAACCTCAATTAACTATAGACTTAAAAAATATTTAATCAAAATACAAGTTTCTTCTTGATATAATAAGGAAAAAACTGTGGGGTGATTCAATTAATGAAAAGAAAATAGAAATACTAGTATTTTCATTTTTAACATTTTATTACTAGAAAATAAAAAGGTAATTGTTTTTTTTAATAGATGATAGTATTTTTTTAATTTCGGAATTAAAAATATCATCAGTAATTAGTATTTAAAAATTTTAAAAATAAAATCAATATTCTTATAAAATTAAAAAACTTTATTATAAAAAAACGAATATAAATCCTAAAATAAACCTATATAATGTCAAAAATCTCTATTACCAATATATTAAATAATAATCCAAAAATAAATATATAATCACCATTTTCAACCTTACATCATGGTGATGGAAAAATATACCGTTTGGAACTTGGAAGTACGTAGCATAATTTTATATATTAAACAAAAATAAGATAAACAACTTCTTTACATTATTACTTGTATATAAAAAATTATTTAAATACAAATATATAAAAGATTTACTTAAAAGGATAATATATATATATATATAGATATAGATATATTAGTAGCATCATTTTCTCCTCTAAAGGAATTCGAGCCATTTACGAAATCCCAAAGAAAGAGAAAGCCTCCTAGGGATCATAATATTAATTTCATGAAATTGTCAACTATAGAATACCTCATATGACTCTCCCTTGATCCATGTTTTGCAACAATTAATATATTTGTGTGTATATATATATATATATATATGTATAACCGTCCTTCCTTGACCCTTCCTCGACACATGTTGTGAATTTGGAATACTAAACTTAAATAGTAAAGTCTTTACTTATATTTAATTAATTTCATTTTCGACATAAGTATCAAATTTGAATTGTGGTTCATATGTAAATATAAATAAAACTTTAATTTTGATTTAATTGTACAAATTTAAATAAATGAATGCATACATTTGTTTCATATTGGATTAATATAATAGTTTCTATATGCAATATATATCAACATAAAATGTTGCTAATTTAATAATGTGGTTAGTGATTTGTGAAAATTGAATCAAATCAAAATTTCATATATAAAATCGGACAAAATCAAAGGGATCAAATTTTATTAAGGCATAAGCATGGCTGAGCTAACTGAGCATTACTTCAATTTGTTAGTAGGCTGCTTAATAGTTAGGTAATACAGTTGAGCAGACTGTTAGGTGTCAGTTAAGTCAATTGATTTGTTGTAATCAGTTCATTTTAATTAGTGTATCAGCTAAGAATCAACTAGGCTTGATTGTTAATACTGAATCTCTTACAGATAGAGGATGTTTTGCTAGTGGGTCACATTCATAAGGGCTTGTATCAGTTTACCTCTTCAACACAATAAGACATTGCAGCTGCTTTTTCTAGTAGACCTTCAAAATGTGCAATTCACTCAATCATGTTGAATTAGGCTCTAGTTTTTTTGTTGATTAGTGGCACAAACGCCTTAGACATCCATGTAATAAAGTACTTCATAAAGTACTCACTAGTTGTAACATTTTTTCACAAGCACCTAAGCAATTTATTATTTGTTCAACTTTTCATCTTGGGAAGCCTTACAAGCTTCCTTTTTCTGCTTCTATAACTATGTATTGCTCCCCTTTTAATTGGTTGTATTAGATTTGTAGGGTCTTGCTCAAGTGACTTTAGAGGGATGCTCATACTATGTTGCTTTTCTTGATGCCTATAGTAGGTATACATAGATATACTTACTTAGACATAAGTCAGAAGCTATTGAAAAGTTTGTTCAATTTTAAAATTTTGTTGAAGTTTAGTTTAATTCTAAAATTAAAGTGTTTCAAAGTGATTGGGGTGATGAGTTTAGATCTTTTTCACAAGTGATCACTAAATCTAGTATGCAACATAGGCTAACCTGTCCACATACTTTAGAACAAAATGGTCTTGTGGAAAGAAAGCATAGGCATATTGTTGAAAGTGGTCTCGCATTACTTGCTCAAGCCTCTCTTCCTATGCACATTTGGACACATACATTTCTCAGTGTTGTGTATTTGATTGACATGTTTCCCACGCCTATCTTGCAAGGGAGGTCACCTCAAAAATTGTTGTATCAAACTAAACCAGACTGCTTACATCTCAGGGTATTTGAATGTTGTTGTTATTCTTATCTAATACCTTAAAATAGGCATAAATTGGAGTTTTGATCCAAGCCATGCACTTTTCTTGGCTATAGTCCTCTTCATAAAGGATACAAGTGTCTTGATGATTTTGGCAGACTCTTTGTCTCTAGATATGTCATTTTTTTTTTTAAAAAAAAGTGTTTCCCATTTGCCTCCAACATGTTCAAGCTCTCTTAAGGACATTCATTGACTGGCCACCAGACTCATTAGAAGGCCTATGTTATAACACCCCTAATCCGTCTTCGTTGCCGAATTAGAGTTAAAAAGTATCACATTATGATTCAAAGCATTTGAGTTCAAACAAAATAATTATTCAATTTAAATTCTAACATTCATTTAAACATTTCATTTATAGCATAAAATACACTTACGGGCCTTGAATCGAGCCTACAATGCCCCAAAAATAATTTGGGAACGTTCAGGGATCATTTTGAAACAAAATATAAAAAAATTTGGAAACAGGAATCACACGGCCGTGTGGCCAAGCTGTGTGACATAGCCTAGGCCATGTGGCTTGAAAATATGATCATGTAGCCAACTATGTTCAATTCGAAGCATGGGACGCACGATCGTGTCCCAGCCCGTATGTCTGCCTGTGTGGGTATTCGAAATAGAGTCACACGGTCGTGTCGCAAGCCATGTGCAAGACCGTGTGTGCATTCGAAGTTTGGTCACACAGTCATGTCACCAAACCGTGTGACTCTCTGAGACTGTGTGGTTCATCCTGCACTTAAAATTTAAATGACACATATTCGTGTGTAGCACACGGTCATGTGACAGCTCGTGTGCTTCACAAATTACCCTTAATGCAAGCTAATTCAAACCCAATTGCTTAGGCGCCAAACCAAACCAATTCAAGATACTTTCATATGATTAAAACACATTCAAAGACATTAAAACATGCCAATAATCAATCAACCTAGGTGCCTAACCAATGTGCCATTATTGACACCACAATTTGTAAACCAAATCAAACACTTATCAAACATCAAACTAATTTGTAATTAGATTCATCATGAGCAAAATAATCACATAGTTAATTTGCCATCCAACCCTACCATTTCAAGTCAGAGGAAAAACACAATACGTAAGCACAGTATGGTTAGTAAGTTCAATTATATGAAAACATAGCTTAATTAATAAATTTACTTTACATAAAATATACATGATCCCGAATCTCACTTATGTATTCAAAAATTCTTATTTACATAACAAACCTTAAAACAGTAACACAATAGTCATTCAATTGATATCCTTTTCAACGTTTCCATTGTTTTGAAGATGTTATGGTATCTTTCAACCAAGGTCTTACACAATCCTGAAATGATGTCATAGTATCTTTCAACCATGGTCTTTTCATTTTCAAGTATAATGCCATGATATCTTTCAGTCATGTTCTTTCCCTTTTCTCAAATCAAGCAATTCAATTACCAACTCATAGATATGTATTTATAGGTATCAATTTACATCGCAAAATCAAATAAATTACATTAATTGAAATATGAACTTCCCTAGATAGATACATTACGAACACGAAACCAACGTTTATTCCACTACTTTAGCCTTTCCGTAATTAATGTCTGATTGAGTTGCTTCTTGATCTAAATGAGAATTCCAGTCAATCAATACATTCAAACATCTCAATAAATTATTCTCAAGCTAAATAGCCCTTTCAATGATATTTATAAAATTACTTCCATCATTTTACTCATTACACAATTTAGTCCATAAACCCGAAACTTATAATTTTACCATTTTTAGCTACTAACCAAGCTAGCCGAATTTCTAAAGACTTCTAAAAATTCCATATTTGTCATCATTTCACAATATTTATATGAAATTTTACTATCTTCTCAAATAGGCCCCTAAACATTAAAATAATCAAAAATCACTTAACAAAAATACTTATATTTAATTATCAACCTTAATAATCTATCAACTAACTCACAAACATTTCCAATTCATTTATGAAAAGTCACTAAAACGAATTGACCCTAGGCTAGCTAAATTAAGCTAAAACGATAACAAAACTTAAAAATCATAAAAAATGATATCAAAATCACTCACATGCACCCTTAGATAACTTGGTCAAATGCTTCCTCTTAGCTATGGCTTCTTATTTTCGATTTGTAAAAAAAATCGGAAGAAGATGATGACACTTTTTTTACCATCTTTTAATTTAATTTACAATTTACTTAATTACCAACTTAACCTTTTAAAATCATTAAAATTACAACAAAACCAATCCATAAACATCCACTAAATTAAGATATGGTATTATTACTCACTAAGTCCATTAAGTTTTCTTTTTATATCTATTTAACACATTTACTAATAAACCTCAACTTTTGTATCTTTTACACTTTAGTCCTTTTTACTTAATTAGCTATTTAAACCTTAAATTTTTTTAACGAAAATTTAGTATGACATTATTAATTTCTCGTAAATATTAAATAATTCATAAAATACTAACTCACTCGCCAGAATAGTGGTCCCGAAACCACTGTTTTCCGATACCATTGAAAATAAGTTGTTACATATGTTACCATTTTGTTATCTCAGGGTTTTGGTTCCCCTACTCCAGCTTCTTATTTCTATACAAGTTCTCCTACAAGGCCAGTTGTTGCTACATTCTCAATCCCTTCAGAAAATATGCATCCTCAAGAGTGACTCAGTTTTCAATGCTTCTCATCAGGTTGATTCTATTCAAAACACTGTCATGATTTGGTTCTAGTAGTCAGCACACATTCCTTACCAGTTTGTTCCAATGTTTATCCCATGCAAACTCGATCCAAGAATGGCATTATTAGACAAAAGGTTTATTCAACTGAAGTTTGTGATCAAGAGTCCTTAACTATTGAAGAAGCTTTCAACAGTCCTGAGTGCACCAAGGCTGCTCAATAGGAGTTTGATGTTATTATGAAGAACAACACTTGGGAGCTGGTTCATTTGCCTCCCAACAAGAAAGTTGTAGGATGTAAATGGCTCCTCGAGTATGGTTTCACAAGCTAAAGGAACATCTGGTAGCCTCAGGGTTTGTGTTGTCTAAGTCTGATGCTTCTTTGTTCATCAAAATTTCTGGAGAAATGGTTCTTTATGTTTAGTCCATGTTGATGATATCATTGTAACAAGGAATCAAACTGCCTATGTGGATGATTTTGTCAAGTTTTTGGAATTAAAGTTTTCCCTCAAAGACTTGTGGCAATTGTATTTTTTTTCTTAGGAATTGAGGTGTCTTACACTGCTGATAGATTGTTCCTCAATCAAAGGAAATATATTCTAAACCTATTAAAGAAGTTTCAGATGGAATAATTGAATAGTTCTCACACTCCCATGGTTAGCTCTTGTAATTTGTCTGCTCATATTGGTAATCCAGTTGAAAATGACTTAAGACTATAGTAGCATTGTGAGAGTTTTACAATACATAGTCATTACTTAACCAAAAACTGCCTTTGTTGTCAACCAAGTATGTCAATTCATGCACAAACCTCTTGATCAACACTTTAAAGTAGTCAAAAGAATTCTAAGATATCTACAAAGTAATATGGATTATGGCATCTCCTTCAAAGTTGCATCTTGCTTGTTTCTGGTTGGATATGTTGATGCAAATTGAGGAACTGATCTTGATGACAAACATTCAACCACAGGTTTTTATGTCTTTCTAGGAGGCAGTCTTGTGTCATAGGGCTTGAGGAAGCAACAAGTGGTCTCTCGTTCTACTACAGAAGCTGAGTATAAAAGCTTAGGTCATGCTACTGCAAAGATTCTATGGTTAAAGCCCTTGCTATTTGAGTTAAAGGTCTAAATTAATGGGAAGGTTATTATGTGGTGTGACAACTCAAGTGCAGTGGTTGTTTTAGCAAATCCAGTTATGCATTCTAAGTTCAAGCATGTAGAATTGGACTTGTTTTTTGTTCGAGAGAAAGTGGCTACTGATGAACTAATGGTTGGTCATGTTCCATCACAGAATCATATTGCAGATATGCTTACTAAGCCTCTGTCAACTCCCTTTTTCAACAAAAAGTTCAAGTCTAGTCTTTGTGTAGTTAGCAAGTATGAACACCTATAGACCAGAAGTTGCAGGAAGAGGGAGAAGATGGGCAAATATTAAGGTATAAGCATGGTTGAGCTAACTGAAGCCTTGTGTAGTTACTTCAGTTTGTTAGTAGGCTGATTAGTAGTTATGTGATACGGTTAAACAATCTGTTAGGTGTTATTTAAGTCAGTTGATTTGTTGTAATCCGTTCATTTCAGTTGGTGTATTGACTGAGAATCAGTTAGGCTTGATTGTTAGTACTAAATCTCTTCTTTAATGCATTAACTAAACTTGTAAAAATGAGACGGCTTAGTCCTTTGAAATTGTTAGAGCTAATTAAATAAAATAAGTAGACTCTGTCTCTAGTTTCTCTTCTTTCTTGATCTATGAGTAACTTAAACAAAGTTCATGTATGTATTTTTTTTTATATTTATCTCTTTCTTTATTTTTTTATTTTAAAAATTCTTAGATGTATCAAAATATAAAATAATTAAGCTTCAAACATTTTTTATGCTTTTCAATGGGTTAATCATTTTAGTGATTGGTTTACAGCGGAATGAGTCTTAGCTCTATTGGCATGAGCATTGTTGTCAACGCAGGAGGATGTGGATTCAAATGCGTTAAAGTGTATTATCCTCCTATTTATGGGTTGGGAGAGGCTATGAATAATTTTAGATATTGTATTAAAAAAAAGAACAAATATGATCAAAACCTAAAATGAAATTATTAAAAGAGAGAGATTAGTTTACATGTTAAAATTTAAAGAAAATTGAAAGATTTGTAAATAAAGAAAAAAGTGAATTTAATCTCCTGAAATCTTTATGTTGTGAATGTGACTTTTCTTGATTTTCTTGTTCTTTTTAAATGTCAAATCTTACATGAATTATAGCATTTGATCACGCAAACACGATTTCCCACATACCATTTGTGTATATTCAAAAAGATGGATCATTTCATAGACAAACCTAATAGTAATTGTTCCCCTCCTTTTTCACTTTTTTCATCTTTGAAAAACCCAAATACAAACAAAAAACTTTAAAAGTATTCATTTAAACCTTAGGTTTAAATCACAATGTCAGCATTGTTAGTGTGAGGATCAATTCTAGAACATTCAACTAAGATAACATTAATTATTATTAATGAGGATTTAAATCCAACTTTGATACCTCTTTACCATTTAATTAAGATTAACATAACTATTAATTAATACACCATTCTTACTTTTTATTTAATGTACAAAATCGAAAGAATAAATTAAAATAAGAATAAATTTCAAAACAATACCTTAACTTTGATCAAATGTATGACGTTAATTATATACAAATTTTGATTTTGTATAATTCTATACATGAAATTTTCATTTGATTCAATTGTTACAAATTACTAACATATTTATTAATATAAAATCATTCCATGTTTACATATTGCATCCACAAATAATTACATTTCTCTAATACATAAATAAATTGATGATTCTCTTTTTTTAAAAAATTTATATAATTGAATCGTTATATATCAAATTATAAATTAGATTAAAATTAATGTATAATATTCAGATTCACTTCACAATTTCCAATATTAATTATTATTAAGGAATAGAATAGAAATATAAGTACAGAAATCTAGTGTTTGCATCATAAATACATACATATAATATATTGAAAGTTGAATTAATATATGGTAAAAGAGATATTGCTATTTTGTGGAGATCAATGCATGAAACCAATGTCAATAGAAAGACTTGTGTTTACAAGATTTATCCCCACTATTTTTGCAATTGTTAACAATGGATTCGAAACTTTTGACTTATTATAAGGCTGCTATACATATAATTAATGACATTGTTTGGATTGGATCTTCAGGATTTACTTTATTCATATAAAAAATAAGCTAATTCAGGTGATATGTATATTAGTTTTTAACATTAAATATTATATCACTTGGTTCTATAAATTAAATCTATTAAAATAATAGTATCCTTTCATGATATCATTTTTCTTCACATCTTAATTTTATTTTTGAATTTTTCAACATCCAATCCTACCCTAAAGCTTGAATCCAGAATTTTATATATATATATATATATATATGAATCCAAGGATAAATTAATTTATTAATTGAGGTAATCGAGAACTCATCACCTCTCGAATGTGATGAGAAATGGAAATTATAAAATTTAACAGTTGACCCATTTGCTTTCTTTAATCCCCCATTTTATAAAATCTAACTCAAACTTGAGCAAAACAAAATTCCAATAATCCATCTAATATCATACCATGGATTGTCTTAATACTACATTTATGTGAATCTACAATTTTCAAACCTTCATTGCAATTCGCCTGCCTTAAGTCACACTAAATTATTATCACCCGTCTCACTCCTAAATTTTTTTTTTTTTATTACACATAGAAAAAATTATGAACCATATAAATTAGTTTCGGTTAAATCCTACTATTCGGAAATAATTATCAGAACTGAAATTTTAAAATTTTAAAAATACCAAGGACTAAAAATAACCAAATTAAAATGTAAGGACTAAATCCACAACGTCCATAATGTATGGGGACTAATAGCAGAATTTAACCAATAATGTTCCATAATCATAACATTTTAATGGGTGGGCCTACCTAACATATTGGCAACAGGGTAATAAAGATTTTTATGGACCCAAAGAGTAACGGTCCTTTAAAGCAAACTACCAAACAAACAAATTAGTTTTTCATAAACCAGATTAGTCAAAGATCTAAATAAAAATCTTTCACTTTTTGTAATTTTATAGTAGCATTTCCACACACTATAATAAGAGCACTATTACTCGGACACACCATCCATCTTCAATTTTCATTTTACTACCTCTCATCTTTTTATATTTACTAAACCATTCACTACATCACTACTAAACAAAATCTTTAGCTTCTTTTCATACCCAAATTGCTTTTATGTGAAACAAGAATAAATCTAAAGTAGAAACACAAGAAATGAAAAAGGGTACCCAAAAGAACATACAGAACTAATTTTTCTTTCCTCTTTTCTTCAATTTCAAATGATCAAATAAATAAACCATAAGCTATTTGTTGAATTGTGTCCCCTCAACCACTAGTTAAAACCCAGAGACTGAACTATTTACCCCCACATCCTTACATTGCAGACATAATATAAACCTATTCCCACCCTCTCTCTCTCTCTCTCTCTCTCTCTCTCAATCTTGTTTTTATACCTTAGAAAATCCTATGTTAAAAACCCAGGTAGAACTTAGGATTGGATCCGTTGTAACTTATTCCAATCCACTGTCACTGATGATAACAGGCACATCGTATTTTCATCTCAATATAAAATAAAATAAAATAAAAACAAACAGGGTAAAAAAGGGATAGCCACTTCACCCAGGCATTCAAATTTCATCAAGTTGATTAAACATTTTGACGAGTCCAAGCTGCTCCATTGGAATCCATTGAGCTCGATCCGGATAAGGCATCACCATGAGTCCCATTTTGAGAGTTTAATGGACTTAATGACTGCATTAGCTGGGAAACTTTTGCGGATGGTTTCAACTTCATGTACTGCAGGAAAAAAAAATTTGTAATAAGCTTTTTAGGAGATGGAATATAAGAGATTTCAAAAGAATAGCAGAATCTAACTGCACGAGAAAGTTTGACTACCTGCTCGAAAAAGGCACTAATCTCCTCTTCTGTAAGACCATCATCATCTTCAGCATTCTCTTCCCAACCAAGGGAACGTAAAAACGCAGCCTCTTCCTCATCAGGATAAAGGTACGCATCAGGTCTTGAATGCTCATCTCCATTGCTAGAACCGTGCTGAGACTCAGCATAAGCATCTCCATTCAAGGCCACTTCACTCCGATTGTCGGTTGGCAAGTCAGCAATTGAGATCTCTGATGATGGAACACCCCCATCCTGCAGAGTAACAGAAGTGCTGGAATCTTCAGTGCCAAGTTCGTCAGACTTCTCTGAGACAGGTGGTGACACAGCAGAGCCTGAATCAAGGACAGAGGAAGCAGAATTCGAAGTAGACTTCTTCTTTAAAAGGTTGAAGAAGTCATTCCTACTTTGGGCTTGAGCAGTTGCTCTCTTCTCCATGGTCATCCGTAATGGAGTCTGATTACGCTCAGCAGTGGCAGGCCTGGGGCTATTGCCCGAACTCCTAAAGGGAGCAGATGCAGCAGCTGATTGAGTGATGTTTATTGGACTATTTGCAAATTTGTTGCTTCCATTAGTAGGACTCAAGTTATCCCTTGTGGTTATTGAGGAGACACCATTTGATTCTCGTGATGGCTTGAGTATAAGAAGCCTGCTCTCATTAGAAACCTTTTGACTGTCAGATCTTGAAGTTCCACCACGCGTGGAACCAAAAGAGAGGGAAGGATGCAGCTGCTGTCCAACTTTAGGCCTTGATTTCTCTGAAGGACTGACCACCTATTAAGAAAAACAAGAATAATATGCAAAAATTTCAGCAATTTGGTAAGAAAATTAGAATAATATCACTAACACAGTATAAACCAAATTTCTCCATTTCTTTGCTCATTCCCTTTTTAGTAACTTAAATCTATTCGATACAAAATTTAATTTACAATACCTACGGCGAAGCAGTGCTACCTTGTTGCAACTAGCAAATCACAGCAATGTGTTCTTAATAAGAAAATACATACATAGAGAAGCTTAACAACAGCTCACCAGAGTTTTAGGCGTCGATACTGTCACTAAGGGAATTAGTTGCCTTGACTGTTTGATAGCCAGCTCCTCAAGCCTTTGAGTTTCAACATTTAACTACATCAAGGAACATATCAGATCCTGTTTCAGCACTAATATAATTGCTAAAGTATAAACTTAAAGAACGGAACAATAGTTCAAGTTACCAAGGGAGGTGTACGAGCACGAGAGGGCCCCTGAGCCACTGCTTCAGCCATATTAAGGCCCATCATCGTAGTTGGAGTTGAGCCTGCAGGAACATTTTGTGAAGCAACTGCAACACCTCTGCTACTGTTTCCCACACCTACTGGGATGTCTGCCAGAGCTGATGTCCTGCCATCACTGCCAAGGACAGGTGAGGTACCCACTGGCAAGCTCTGCACAGGATTAGTCAAGCCCGGAGACAAAATCCTTCCTATTTCAGACCCAACTTGTCTTACTTCAGCACCAAGTGAAGGAAAATCACGTTCAAATGCAGATTTATTACCAACAGCAGCAACTGTGCTAAGTTTACCATTACCACTGCTATGATGGCTTTTGCTGGTGCCACTTGATTCATTTGTTGCTTTCCTCGGCCATGTGTCACTGTGCTTCCCAGTTTTCAAAGACTGAGAACGCCGCAAAACATCCTTCTCAAACATACTTGGCAGCAGATTATCCAGAGAATCAGAATAGTTTCTGTTCCTATGGTCACCGAGAACAGCATTCTTCCTATCATGGTAACCATTACTAACCTTTTCCCAATCCCTTTCCCTGTGGCCTTTACCAAAATTGCTGTAAGACCATGAGTCAGAAGCACCTTTGCTACTAGAACTCCTCCTAAAATAGGCAGAACTGGCCCTATCCAAAACAGATGTCCGGCCTATGTCACCATCACTGTCAACAGACAACTTATTTCTGGCATGCCTCAATGCAGAATGGTTGTCTATAACAAAATAATAGAATCAAAGATTAGAATTTAGAAATTTACTTTTAATTTTGCTTGAAAACAATGACAAGGAAATAATTTTCAAACCTAGTTAAACCGTCAAGTACCATCTGAAACTAGGTCTAAAAGTTACAAGCAACTACATAGAAAAATTAACTTCTAGAGACATACCTCTAAATGTAAAATGAAAAAGAAACTTGTAAAATTTTACAATATCATCCTTTTTTCACAAGCAAAATGAAGATACCATATGCATTATGAAAAATCAGGAATGTATTACAATAGTTTGAGTGCTATATGCATCACCAAATGCTACTATTAAATCTCTCCTAAAGATAACAACCGTAACAGACTTATCAAGGCCATAATGCAAGAAACAAATAATACAGATACAAACTAAAATTACCTGAATGTGAAGAAGATGATGATGATGACGTAAACTGATTATTTGAATTGCCACTACCAGTAAGGCTTCCACTGCTCTTCAACCATTCCGGTACCAATGAAGGCTCACTTCTTTCCATAACTCTTGCTAAACATGATAATAATGAAAGAAAAATTTTCCAATTCTGTTTCTCTTTTCTCCAGATTATAACTTTTCAATATTCCCAAAAGTATTATGTTCCCTTAAATCCAGTTTCACTTACCGAATAGCTTACTTAACATGAACCTCAAAGTTTCTGAAAATTACAAACCAAAATCTCCCAATTCCAAAGTTCTTCTGTTTAAACTGTAACTAGGGTTGTGTTTTGTGTTCCTCCTATACAATATACTCTCTTTAAGATTATTAAATCAGCCAATCAAGTCAATCAATTCAAAGAAACTAGAATTATGGCATTGCAGAGCAATAAAACATACTTGAAGATTTTCCAAAAATTCTTCTCAAAAATGGCTACTCTGTGAAAAAGCGCTTCTGCAATTAAAAGGACTTAGTCATTTGTTGTTTTTCCTTTGTATTTCAATTTCAATAAAAAGGCTGCTTCTAGGGTTCTTCAAAACTCAAACAAGAACAAACTAAGAAGATGACAGTTTTACCCTTTCAACAAGAAAGTACAAAACGAGGCGGCTCTGTATGAAAGAACCTAGACCCAATATGGTAAATAACCGGAAAAATTGAACCCTAAAATATTCCTATACCATCCTTTCCACAAACCTTCTCAAAAATCCAGGTTTATTTTCTTTTTTCCTTTTTTTTTCTACTATAAACAGTAGAGTAACAGAGTAAAAAAGGAAACGATTTCTCAGATTATCGTAAGGATTATCAGTCGCTAACCATCTAAATCACCGAAGACAGATTTTAAAAGTAAAAAGAACCTCAATCGTACGGCTCTCGACGCTTCGGCGTCCTCAATTCTCTTGCGGTGTGCGTCAGCGAATCAATTCAAAAGAAAGAAAGAAAGAAAGAAACTATCAGAAACCAGATGGAAAATAAGGAAGTCAAACTAAACAGGTGATTTTTTTTTCCGGTATTTTTGGCGTTAAGGAAACAGATGAAACGACGTATTATTTATGGTGTGAACTTCTGGAGAGAGGAAAATGCTTTGGAATTGCGCCGGTGAAGACTGGAAGAGAAAGGGTGCAAATTTTTCTTTCATATATATGAGATGGAAACAAAGGGAATAAAATATTAATATTATAAGAAGTGCAATTTTTGTGTACTTCTTTTTCTTTTGTTTTTTAATTTATTTTCTTAAAAGATATTATTATTTTGGATTATCCTCTTGTTCACGATTATTGTTGGAGTAAAAAAAAGAAATTCACAACCATATTTCATTTGTTTTTAGACATAGTAAAATAATAATAAAAGTGTTTATAAATCAAATTAATTTAATTTTTTTAAAATAAATTTTGAGTTTGAGTCTAACTAATCCAATAGATTGTTTTATTTTTATTTTAGTTTAATTATAAAAATATATAAATATTTAATATAGAATATAAAATATTACCATGTGTTCTGTTTTTTTTAGAATCTTATATTTTTTTATTCCACTAATAATATATAAATTTATTTTTAAAATTTTAAAATTTTAAATAAAAATAAACAAAATGAGCCGAAATTAAAAAAATCTAAGTCCAAGTTGAACCAAAGTAGGTTGAGATAATATTTGCAGAAATTTCTTATTTTATCGACTTTAAACAAAATAATTATCCTATTATCGTTATTATAAAAAGGCTTCTCCTTTTTTTTTTTTTTTTTTTGGTTTTATGTTACCCTTCCGAAAACACCTAACAAACAACAACCGAGACTTGATTTTTATATCGGGTCAAGTCGAGTGGAGCCGAACCGGGTTGACTTCTTTTCTGTTTAACGCACGGATTTCGTGTACTCGGCCTAGGCCCATTGGTCGTAGAGGTGCAAAACTTCCTCCATAAGCTAAGGGAAAAAGAAGAAAAAGATTCATTAGATTTGTTTGTTTGGTTTTTTTTTTTTTCTTTAACTTCCTCCCACCTACTCAAAACTCAAATCATTTAGGAGGGCACAATGGAATGGAATGAAAACATCTTAATCACCAATAAATCAATGACTGAATTTTCTCATTAACTTTTTTCTCCAGAAAATTCTGAAATTTTGTGAATGTTAAATTCAGGTATTTACCAAACACAAATTTTTTAAATCTTTTTAAAAGAAAAAACTTTCTATATATTTTAAATATTATTACACTATCAATTAATATGAACATTGTTATCAATGTAACACATGAAAAAATAGGTATGATCAGAATCTATATTGAAATTATTCAAAAAAAATATTATTAGACTTTATTAAGTCTTAAAACATAAATATTCATATACAAAAACTTTAAACAAAATGGAAAATCCAGATAGCAAAGCAGGAAACAACTACTGTACCAAAATGGAAAGGCCAATTATTTTTTTATTACTTTTTCTTTTTCGTTTTTCTTTCACTCCTGGCGAACATGGAATAGGCGTATAATTGTCGACAAATTTCACCATACGAACAAAAGAAATGTAGGCAGCATCAAGTGGAAACTTCAATCTCCAGATTTGTCACCATATGAACAAGGATTATAAAAAGTTGTTTGAATCAGCAGTAAGCAGTAAAATAGTTGTTTGAGCACAATCAGAAAGACTAACCTTGGTCATAGAGATTTTTCTATTGATACTACTGACTTGCATTGGCGCTACCAGTGAATTTGTGCAGGCAATGTACCCCTGTAAGCATCCGAGACAGCTGCAGTGGTTTCGGAGAGACTGATTCTCATCTCGGAAATTTTGGATTCGACATGTTGTTTATATTTCGAGAGAGAATCGACCAGCATAAAGAGCTCGCGTGCATGCATCTGAGTTTCCTCTTCACTTTGCTGGATTGCTTCTTGCAACCTCAGCTGTGAAGCCTTTGTTGAGAAAAAAAAAAAAGATAATGTTAATTAGGGATCATTGAGACACTCCTATATGGTCATAACCCCTATTATTTTATGATGATAAAAGCTGCTTTAAAGAATGAGGTCGACAGAAGAGGCCCACCTTTAGAATCTCTGCTGCTTCTCTTTCTGTGACATCCAATTTATGAGCCTCAATTTGGATATCCTCAACCATTTTCTTAGCTTCTGCTGTGGATCTATCACCATATTCTTGCGTTTCCTTCTTTAACAAATTTATTTGGGCTTCAACCTAACAATAATGGTAACAAAATGTCATTCACTAACACTGGTCCCATTTGAACTACAAAGCAGAGCATTTTCCGACATTAGCACCATTCAAATGTAGAAAACCTACTCTAGCATAGGGGGTTAGGGGAAGAAAAAATAAAGGTCGAGACAGAATATAGTATTATTAACACTGCGAGTTCTGTGCCAAATTTGAGAATTACTTGGATGCTATTTCATTGGTTGTGCACATTGTTCAACAATTAAAAAATCATGGAAAGCCAAAGTTTTCTTATTGAGTTCATCAAAAAAAAAAAAACAGAAGGAACCGAACACAATAACCCAATTAAACAACAAAAACAAGTGAGAGGATGTGAAAACTAGTGCAAGCATCATCTTGCAATTCCCGCATGCTTGGATCCCTCAAAGTGGCAAAAACAAAGATCTAGACCATCACCTAACCGAAGCTTGAAGCCGTAATCCAACATGTAAGACCAGAAAAAGGCTCCATCTGAATTTCAGAGTTTTGATACTATAGGCCAAAAGGGACTGACAAGAATAAAGTTTCAGCCTTGGAACATTAAATTTTTGTGGATAATATCTGCACCTGACAAGCATGAGCTGCTTTTGTTTGATCCACATACCGTATCATTGTTACATGGCCCAGAAAGTATGGTTTACAGAATAAATCCTGACAGGTAAAATACACGCTAACCATGACATGCACCAAAGGAAGTAGAAGAAAACGACAATATCTATTCACTACTTTCACAGATTGAAGACCTGATTTCAAAGCACTTACTTCATCAATATGGGATTGTAGCACAACAATACGATATTTTTGGTTCTCAATCTTAATATCCATTTCTTTTGATTGTTGCTGAAGAATAATCATGTCTTCGAACTTTTCCTTAGAACCCTCCCTTATTTTCTCAGCATAACTTTCCAGCCCAGATTTAAGTGTAGCTTTGTAGTTGATCCCGATCACCTCAGCAGGTGTTGAGCCTTTAGGATTCACCTCATACTGGAAACCATTGCCAAGCTTTAACCTGAACACCACACAGAAAGTGATAGCAGTGCTGTTAGTTGCTACCAAGCACTATGTGAAAAGCTGCATTATTTGACAACATGCTCAAGTTAACAAATTTAATACACTCTACAGAACAAAACCAGAGAAGATAATCTTGAGCAGAATGAGAACAGAAACTTATCCAAAATCCCAGGGTCAGAGATCAGAACAACTCTCGGGCTCAAAATAAAGCTGCCAAAACTGAGCAAATTTGTTCAACCAAACGCCTAAAGGGGGTCAGCTTTCAAGGGCATGCATACAACAAATTGTTTAAAATGTGGAGTATCATTTATCCAAAAGTTTTCCCACCATAGACTCACCTTCATGTTCAGTAATCATTCCTTAATGCTAAAAACGAGGGCATTTAAGTTCCACTTTATAGGCTAAAGGAAGAAACCCCTAATCTTAAGTATTGATATTCTTAGATTTCAACTAAACTTATTAGTAATAAATAAGAAATCAAATTCGACATCACAGGCATGAGCAATAATTGTTGGAAAGATATCATTAGAAATATAAACACGTAACACAAAAGCAAAACTAAAGCTCACAAAACCTCCTAATTGCTTGGTTGCAATCCATTGCAAGCGCGACAAGCTCTTTAAATTTCTGCCCAATAGTAGAATCAAGATCCCAAGACTTATCTTCCCATGAATTCCTTGCACTTTCTGCCTCTGAAATATCCCTCTCCACAGCCTGCATCTCCCTCTTCATTATTGGACAGCCACAATCTTTGAAATGTCAAAGATATTGGGTGTCAGGGATTTGGCACCGAAAATCTAAGCATTTAAGGCACCAAAATTTGGTTTGAAATTTGGCATGGGATAATTGCAATTATGGTCCCTATTTGTATAGGTTCTTTGCAAGTTAATCCCTGAACCTCAACTATAAATAGCCCTAACCATTTCTCATTTTTTCTTCATCCCAACATTTGCCATTCTCTACTTAAGGCATTGTTCTCTCTCCCTATTTGTAAAATTTCACTTGTATTTTTTGGAGTGAAATATATTTGGTAGTGCCCGAGGACGTAGGCAAAATTTGCCGAACCTCGTTAAAATTCGAGTGTTCTTTATTGTTTATTTTTACATATTTTGGGAGTGTGATTGTAGTGATTTATTGTGCTATTAAATTACGATAGAGGGATATTCTGGCTAGGAAAGACTTGGTACTTAAGCGATCCTCGTGATCCACCTCTCTTTCCTGGGAATTGAACTTAGTGTGATTTTTTAGTACAATAATTTTACTCTTTTACACGCTTCCGCACAACAATTGGTATCAGAGCTAGATTCGTACCTGGAGAATACGACCGTTTACGATACTATTCACGTATACAACACTGCTCGCGTATACAGTAGTTGGGATTGAGGAGAAAAATGGCAGAGGCATCGTCATCAGCAAGGACTACTGTGACCAATGCAAAATTTGAAGTAGAGAAATTTGATGGTACCAATAATTTTGGTATGTGGCAATGTGAGATCTTGGATGTCTTATGTCAGCAAGAGTTGGATATAGCCCTTGAAGAAAAACCTGACAAGATGGATGACAAGGAGTGGGCCAAGATCAATAGACAGGCGTGTGGTACAATCCGCCTATGTTTGGCCAAAGAGCAGAAGTACTCTGTCATGAGGGAGACATCAGCGAAGAAGCTATGGGATACACTGGAAGAAAAGTTTCTAACGAAAAGTCTTGAAAATAGACTTTATATGAAAAAGAAACTTTATCGATTCACGTATGTGCCCGGCATGTCGATGAATGACCATGTGAACTCATTCAATAAAATTTTAGCAGACCTGCTAAATTTGGATGAGAAATTTGAAGATGAAGATAAGGCATTATTGTTGTTGAATTCTCTTCCTGATGAATATGATCATCTTACCACCACATTACTTCATGGGAAGGATACGATCACATTTGATGCAGTCTGTAGTGCGTTGTATAGATCTGAGACTCGAAAGAAAGATAAAAGAGATCACAGAGATACAACTGCAGAAGTTTTAACAGTAAGAGGTCGTTCACGCAGCAGCAAACCTGATAGAAGGGGAAAGTCCAAAGGGAGGAGACTTGCCAAAGATGAATGTGCCTTTTGTCGTGAGAAAGGGCATTGGAAAAAGAATTGTCCTAAGTTACAAAAGGGCAAGGCTATTTCTAATGCATGTGTAGCAGAGCATGATGAGGAGTCAGACTTTAGCTTGGTTGGCATGGCAATGGCATGTCATACGGATGAGTGGATTCTGGATTCGGGATGTACTTACCATATGTGTCCTAATAAGGACTGGTTTTCTAGTCTTAAAGAGCTAGAAGGTGGAGTTGTTCTTATGGGCAATGATAGTGCTTGTAAGACAATGGGAGTGGGTACAGTCCAATTGAAGAATCACGACGACTCAATCCAAGTCTTGACGGACGTTCGCTACGTACCTAGCCTGAAGAAAAATCTCATCTCATTAGGGGCCCTAGAATCTAAAGGGCTCACAATCACTTTGAGAGATGGATTACTAAAGGTAGTAGCTGGGGAATTGACGGTGATGAAAGGCACAAGAAGAAATAACCTGTATTTTTTAAATGGAAGTACAGTTATTGGATCAACATCAACAGTTTCTGCGAAAGATGTAGATTCAGAGGCTACCAGGTTATGGCATATGAGATTGGGACATGCTGGTGAAAAAGCTTTGCAGACTTTAGCGAAGCAAGGCTTGTTGAAAGGTGTAAATTCTTACAAATTGGAATTCTGTGAACATTGTATTCTGGGCAAGCAGACGAGGGTGAAATTTGGTTCAGCAATTCACAATACGAAAGGAATTCTAGACTACGTTCACAGTGATGTATGGGGACCTACCAAAGTGGCTTCTTTGGGAGGTATGCACTATTTTGTTACTTTTGTTGATGATTATTCAAGAAAAGTATGGGTGTATCTAATGAAAAGAAAAAGTGAAGTATTGGATGCATTTCTGAAATGGAAGAAGATGGTTGAGACTCAAACTAGTCAGAAGGTCAAACGACTTCGATCAGACAATGGTACTGAGTACAAAAATGACCCATTTCTTCAAGTATGTCAAGATGAGGGCATTGTGCGACACTTCACTGTTCGGGATACACCACAGCAGAATGGGGTGGCAGAACGCATGAATCGGACTATACTGGAGAAAGTTCGATGTATGTTGTCCAATGCTGGATTGGGCAAGGAGTTTTGGGCTGAGGCAGTTACATATGCGTGCCATCTAATTAACCGTTTGCCATCAACTGCAATAAATGGAAAAACTCCTATGGAGATGTGGACTGGTAAATCTGCTACTGATTATGATTCTTTACATGTTTTTGGTTCCACTGCATATTATCACGTAAAAGAATCTAAGTTAGACCCAAGAGCAAAGAAAGCATTATTCTTGGGAATAACTGGTGGAGTAAAGGGATACCGTCTCTGGTGTCTTGATACAAAGAAGATTGTTTTCAGTAGAGATGTGACTTTTGATGAATCGACCATGTTAAAGTACAAGGATTCACAAAAGGATGACAAAACCAGTAGTACTTTACAGCAGGTGGAGCTTGAAAAGGTTAATGATGATCCAGCTAATATTGGAGGGACAAATGATGAAGAAGTTCCGACCCAAGAACCTCTACAGCAACAAGATTCAATTGCATATAGGAGGCCAAGAAGAGAGATTCGTAAGCCTGCTCGCTTTGATGATATAGTGGCCTATGCACTTCCAATTGCAGATGATGATGTTCCGTCTACTTACACAGAAGCAATAAGTAACCCTGATGGTGTAAAGTGGAAGCAAGCCATGAATGAAGAAATGCAATCTCTTCATAAAAATAGGACCTGGGAGTTGGTGACACTGCCCAAGGGAAAGAAGGCAATTGGATGCAAATGGGTATATGCAAAGAAGGAAGGATTTCCTGGAAAAAATGAAATTCGATACAAGGCTAGATTGGTAGCAAAGGGTTACGCTCAGAAAGAAGGAATAGATTACAATGAGGTGTTTTCTCCAGTTGTAAAGCATTCGTCTATTCGGATTTTGCTAGCCTTGGTTGCGCAATATGACCTTGAACTAGTTCAGCTTGATGTGAAGACCGCGTTTTTACACGGTGATTTGGAAGAGGAAATCTATATGATTCAGCCAGATGGATTCAACGTTGCTGATAAAGAAAATTGGGTTTGCAAACTAACAAAGTCGCTTTATGGATTGAAGCAATCTCCGAGGCAGTGGTACAAGCGATTTGATCAGTTCATGAAAGGGCAAAGGTACACAAGAAGTAAATTTGATCATTGCGTGTATTTTCAGAAGTTACAAGAAGGAACTTTCATATACTTGCTCTTATATGTTGATGACATGCTAATAGCATCTGAGAGCAAAGTTGAAATTGAGAAATTGAAGACTCAACTCAATCTCGAGTTTGAGATGAAAGATCTAGGTGAAGCTAAGAAGATTCTCGGCATGGAAATATGTAGAGATAGAGCTCATGGAAGAGTTAGCTTGTCTCAGAAGCAGTATTTGAAGAAGGTACTACAACAGTTTGGCATGAATGAGCATACAAAAACTGTAAGTACCCCGTTGGCTTCTCATTTCAAGCTTTCTGCACAACTATCTCCTTCGACGAATACGGAACAAGAATACATGTTGCAAGTTCCGTATTCTAATGCAGTGGGTAGCTTGATGTATGCAATGGTGTGTACAAGACCTGACATTTCACAAGCAGTTAGTATAGTGAGCAGGTATATGCATAATCCTGGAAAAGGACATTGGCAAGCTGTGAAATGGATTCTACGGTATATTCAGAAGACCGTAAATGTTGGATTACTGTTCAAACAGGATAATACACTTGGTAAAGGTGTTATTGGGTACGTTGATTCTGACTATGCTGGTGATTTGGACAAACGAAGATCAACCACCGGTTATGTGTTTACACTTGCTGGAGGACCAATAAGTTGGAAGTCTACACTACAGTCTACGGTTGCGTTGTCAACCACAGAAGCCGAATACATGGCTGTAACAGAGGCTGTAAAGGAAGCTATTTGGTTACAAGGTATGGTTAAAACCTTGGGATTGGTTCAGGAGCATATTAACGTGTATTGTGATAGTCAAAGTGCTATTCATTTAGCAAAGAATCAAGTCTATCATGCACGTACAAAGCATATCGACGTACGATTCCATTTTATTCGGGAAATTATTGATGAAGGGAAAATTCAGCTTCAGAAGATTAAGACTGCAGATAATCCTGCAGATATGTTGACCAAGGTGGTAACAACAACCAAGTTCAAACATTATTTGAACTTGATCAATATCCTGCAAGTTTAACAGTTGAAGAAGGCACTATCAAGTATTGTCGTCAAAGGCAGAAAGAATTGTGTGAAGATAAGATTATTCTAATCAAATCTTCAAGGTGGAGATTATTGGACAGCCACAATCTTTGAAATGTCAAAGATATTGGGTGTCAGGGATTTGGCACCGAAAATCTAAGCATTTAAGGCACCAAAATTTGGTTTGAAATTTGGCATGGGATAATTGCAATTATGGTCCCTATTTGTATAGGTTCTTTGCAAGTTAATCCCTGAACCTCAACTATAAATAGCCCTAACCATTTCTCATTTTTTCTTCATCCCAACATTTGCCATTCTCTACTTAAGGCATTGTTCTCTCTCCCTATTTGTAAAATTTCACTTGTATTTTTTGGAGTGAAATATATTTGGTAGTGCCCGAGGACGTAGGCAAAATTTGCCGAACCTCGTTAAAATTCGAGTGTTCTTTATTGTTTATTTTTACATATTTTGGGAGTGTGATTGTAGTGATTTATTGTGCTATTAAATTACGATAGAGGGATATTCTGGCTAGGAAAGACTTGGTACTTAAGCGATCCTCGTGATCCACCTCTCTTTCCTGGGAATTGAACTTAGTGTGATTTTTTAGTACAATAATTTTACTCTTTTACACGCTTCCGCACAACATTCATCCTCTCTATATCTCTGGCATTAAAAGTTTGTAACTCCACTCTCTTTTTAAACCCCTCATTCTCCTCGCAAATTCGCTTCCTCTCCTCTTCTTTCGCATTCAACTCCTTCTCCTTTTCCTCCAACACCTGCTCCATTGCATTAATCCTCCCCGTAAACTCTGCAATCATAGCATGAAACTTCTTCACGTCTTCCTCTAATACGTTCTTCTCCTTCTCTAATGCTTCCCTCTCCGTTGGCCCCGTCCTTAATGCCTCTGCTTTTGCCTCCAGTTCTCCAACACTCTTTTCCAAAGCCCTGTTGCTCTCCGCCACGTTTTCCCTCTCCTTCTCGACCTTCTCCATAAACTCCTTGTCTAAAACCTCCAGTATATCGTCCTCTCCCTGTATATATCGCATATAACTCTCCAATGCATATTCATTCATGCTATTATTTTGAGCAAAATAACTTGTGGAATTCTGAGATATATGTTCATTGAAGATTGCTAGTTGGACCAACCAGTGAAGGATACCAAGCCAGTTAGGCCAGTTGTGTAGGGAATTAGGGGCACGGAATGTGGATTTGTTGAATTTGAAGGGGCAATTAAGGGATTTGAGGAGGAAAGATAGGTCGTCTTCGAGTTTGGAGCAAGGGAAATCGATCATGGAAAGAAGGGATGTGAGGATATTTGAGAGGTCCTTGGCGGAAGGGGCCTGAGAAGGTTTGGTGGAAATAGGATGAATGGAATGGGACGATAAGAAGGCATTGATGGAGCGGATGGTGGCCACTTGGAAAGCGCGATCGGAGTAGGGTTCAGCGGCGGAAATGGCGCGGCCCATACCAATGGAGGAGGGCCGGCTGCTGGCATCGGAATCACGCAACTGTTGTATTGGCGGAGGATGGAAGGAACCGGTGGCACGGCCGCGCACGGTGCCCCTCATTTTCCTCGGTCTAGGCAAGGCGGTGCTTTGTTATTTTGAATTCTTCCTTTCACTTCGCAGCGTCTTTTCTTCTTCTTTGGGCTAGATTTCACATGTTCAGCTTTTTATTTCCCGCCTAAGAGGTTTTTGTTTGAAACTAGAAAGTGATAGTTCCCATTGGGACCTACAGCGAGGCCAACGATGTCGTTTTATTTATCCCCATTTTATTTGAAAATTGGCCATATTGCTTTTAAACATTTGTATTAATTTTTGAGAAAAATCTCAACATTATACATCAACTTTGATTTAATTTACAATTTGATACATAAACTTTGATTTAGTACAATTATACATATGATGGTTTAATCATAGATATTTAAAAAAATAAATACATCAATTTATTTTTATATTAAGTAAATGTAATTATTTGTGGATAAAATATATAAGCATAAAATGATGTTATAATGATAATTGTGTTAATAATTTGTGAGAATTAGATTAAATTAAAACTTCATGTATAAAATTATACAAAACTAAAAATTCATGTATAAATTTATATATTAAATAAAAATTCATAAATAATTTTGAGATTTATCTTTAATTTTTTTTATCAAAGTTTGAATCGGAATTAAGAGGGACTTAGTATTTTTCCACCTCATGATTTTAATGGAGTATGATTAATGTAAATATGATTTTACAACAATTTGTATACATTCAAGGTTTGATTTACTACACATTTTTTCGGGGAATATAATTATTTATGAAATTATATTTTATTAATTAAAAGACAATATTAAAATATTTTAATAGTTTTTAATTAATTTTGTTACTAATTACGAACCCATCAGTAAATATAACAAAGTTCATTTTTCTATTTATTTTGAGGTGATTTGATAAAAATGTAAGTTTAAGAGATAAAAGATACGAAAAATTAAATGAATGGTTAAAATGACTCTTTTTTTGTAAAATGTAACGTCCAAAAAAGTTATTATGCCTTTAAATTAATACAAGTCCTACAAACAATTAGAGGTTTTATGGGTCAAACCGAGTTAATTTGAATTAAGCTATATTATATGGTATTAACACAATCTACACTTGACCAAGTTTAACTCGACTTGAAATATGAACCTTAAATTTTATTTAAGTCCACTTATATTTGTAAATAGGCCAACCCAGACATATTTTATCCTCGTTCATATTTTCTTTTAAAAACTTACTATTAAATTTCAATTTATGTTATTTTTAAAATTTAATATTTCATAAATTTATATGTTTTATTTTAATTTTAACTTTTACCACTTTTAAATTTATTTATTTTGGATAAATCTATTTTTACTATCCAAAGAATGTTACCAGCCAAAATTCATTTACAACTTACAAAATTGAATTAAACAATAACTCCCCAATCTACACATAATTTTATATTCATAACATCAGCTCTATTTATTAGCTTAAATTTACTAAAAATGTGGTGAATTTGTATTAAAAACTCAAAAATCAAAACTTGAAAAGCTAAAACTAGTGAGTTTGTGGTCTAGCGAATTCATTGGACCTCTAGTAAAATGAGTAAATTCTATTTTACATTTTCTTAATATTAGCTTTATTATAGTATTTTAATATAAATATAAATTTAATTATTTTTTAAATAATTAGATTTTATAAATTTGGTTAATCAATAAAAAATATTTTTTAATGAAGATGTAATTTTAATAACTCATAACTATTATTTAACATAAATATTATGTAATATATTATTTTTATTTTTATTTTTTAATTTTTATTGTAATTATACACATAATTTAATCTAATATATTTAATGGTCATTTTTTATTTTTACTTCACTGTCACCATTATGTTTAAATTCAAATAAATATACTTTTACTTTTACCACTACAATAACTAATCTCATTAAAACTAATTTCACCAACCATTCAAGCTAAGCCTTAGAGTGATTTCACCTCCATTGTTTGATCTACGCTACCTTGGAGAAACTTCATAATTAGCATGATTAATGTCATGCTTTTCAATGTTATAATAGTTCAACCAGTTTATTGCTGCTAACTCAGTGCATGTTTTACATGTGACTGATTTTTTGTACTTCACCCTTTTATTTTAGTTATGATACTAAAATCTCCCTGCAACAAGGGTTAGCTGACAATGACGATAATCTTTATATTTTTTAATATATTAATGTGATTGAGCTTTAGGACTTCACCCTGTTATTCTCGACATATAGAACGAGAAAGACCACCTTTTCATCTCCTAAACTTTTATAAACACAAGGTTTATATATATTTTGCTCAAATCCAAAAGTCTTGATCGCTTAATCGAATCTTTGATTCCACGAGCGAGATGCTTGCTGAAGTCCATATATGCATCTAAGCAATTTGCAAACTTTATGCTCATTTATTTTTGTAACACGCCAAACTTGATCATTTAGAAATATTCAAGTATGACGTGTCACTACTTACTAATCGGTTTAAATCTAAAATTAGTTCTGGCGTAAATTTTGCATAACTTCAGCATTTAAATAAAACCTTTAATAGATCAAAGATAACAGTATATAATTCATGTAACAGCCCGTTTTCAGAAAAATCGGAACAGTAGTTTTGGGACCATAAATCTGAAATCAAAAAATTTATTTTATTATTATTTTATGGTCTACAATATGATAGAAATACCGTATAAAAATTTCGTTAAGAAATTTTACCATTTACATACTTAATTTGATAAGAGGGACTAAATTGCGTAAAGTACAAAAGTTGAGTTCTAATGGCTAAAGGTATTAAATAGCTATAGAATTTTAAAGTGGAGGTCCTTATATAATAATTAGCCATTAAAGTTGTTAGTGGATAAGCATGAGTAGTCATCATTGGAAATTGAGTGAATTATTAAAGTTAATTTTGGAAATTAGTGATTAAATTTATGATAAATAAAATAAAATAAACTATTATCATCATCTTCCATAAAAAAAAAAATAGAGAGAAAACCTAGCCATGGAAGCTTGAAAATTGGGCAAGCTTATTTTGCTCTATTATGTATGTATTTTTGTTTCATTTTTTATGATTTCTATGTTTTCGGGATCGTTGTAGCTTAATCTTGCTAGCTCAGGGATTAATTTGCAAAACTGTTAAAGAATTAGGGTTTTGCTATTGATGAACATACTTGAGTTTTGAAGTTCGATGATAGAAAATGAATGGTTGTTGTTAGATAAACAACATTTGTAAAGAGAATTTTGATGAAATCATAAATTAGTGGCTAAATTGAAAAATGTGATAAATTTATGGTAAAATTTGTGAATTTTATGAAATATATGGGCTGCTATTAATATGTATAAAAATTGGCTAGGCTTGAGTAAGGATTAAAGTGCATGAAAATTCATTTTTTGAGCCTAGGGACTAGATTACAAATGAATTAAAAGTATAGGGTAAAATAGTAATTTTATCAAAATTCCATGTTGGATTAAATTGAATGAGAATTATATTGAAATGAGTTAAATTCATTTGTATAGATTCTGTCAGACCTCATATAGAGTTAGATCGAGGCAAAGAGAAAATATTGGATTAGTTGCCTCCGTATCTACGTACACTTATCGAGGTAAGTTCATGTAATTAAATTGTATATTTATATGGTTTACATTGAATTATATGTATGTGATTTATATAATTGCCGTGTATAAATACCGATCGCATATCTGATGATTACCGAGTCCCGTTTGAACCTTAGGAATTCATAGGATACAAATAATATGTCATTAGAGTTACCGATTTGGTTGAGGTCCTACATGTGTTGCGGACACACCACAGCTCGTATGAGCTTACCAATTTGCAGCTCGTGAGAGCTTACCGATTCTCAGCTCGTATGAGCTTACCGATTCATAGCTCGTGAGAGCATACCGATTTATAGCTCCTATAAGCATACATGTAATGGCCTAAATTCAATGTTATCAGAACAGTGGTTTCGTAACCACAAATCCAATTTAAAGAGAAATTTATTTTAATATTTTTTGCATGAATATTGATATGATAGGAAAATCGTATGAAAATATCGATAAAAAAATTTTACCGATTTAGTGGTTAATTAGAAAAAAAAATCATTGAAGAAATTGGGTAAAAACAAGGTATCGAGACATTGATCTCGTAAAATCGAGTCTAAAATATTTTTATAAATATTTATGAAATGTTAGTAATATGGTATTAAAATTTTGTTAGAAAATTTTAACGTTTGGGCAATCAATTAAATGAAAATGACTAAATTGAAAAAGGTGTAAAAGTGGTTAGGATGATTAAATAGCTTAAGTGTTTAATGAGAAAGGATTTAAAAGGAAAATAGACCCAAATTTTATTTGGGCTGGACGGCAAAGGCATGAAATCAGCAAAAAAATGGATGATTTAAGGACAAAATTGGAATATTGCATTATTAACTAAATAAAACTAGGACTAATATGGAAATATCTAGATTTCTTATGATTTCTCTTCATTCATCAGCCAAAACGCCATAGGAGGGGTTCTTTAAGCTGGTATTTCATAATTTTTGCACCAAGTGAGTTAATCCTTGCCTTTTTCTTGTAATTTTTGTGTTTTTAAGACTTTTACAACTAGGTCCTATTATTAAATTCATTAGTTTTTGATTTCATGGATGAAATTAAAAGTCACCATGTTTGATTTCTGTAAGTATATGAATATTTAGAATGGAATTGAAGCTTTGATCATATTATATGATAATTTTATTGAATGAAATGAATAGAAAGTGGATATTTAGGACCTATTTGTAAAAGAGTATAAAATTGCAGTCTAGTGCTGAAATTCTTATTTCCAAAGGCTATAAAGTAGTTTAAAATGATAGAATAAAGTGTTAATTGAGAAAAGTCAGCTCAATTGAGAGGTTAATTGAGTAGGGATGAAATTATCATTTATTAAAATCTTAGGGGAAAAATGGTAATAAACCCCTTGCACTAAAACAGTTTTGGACAGCAGCAGTAGGCTAACTTTGAAAAATCACCATAAATTTTATAAATCGAATTATAGGATGAAAAAAATATGGAATTAAAGATTATTGAGTCTAGTTTCTCGTAAAAGAAACGGTGTAAGCAACAGAATTTTAAATCATGAGATATAATAAATTTTGTGAGATAAGGTCAGAATGATTTTGGGTTCCCCTGTTCTGACTTTGAAAAATCACCAAAAATTGAATAAAAATAATTAGGGGCTTAAATTTATATGTTTGAAATCCTTAATGAGTCTATTTTCAAGAGAAATAAACGAGAACATCATCCGAATACTGTACAAGGAGATAATTAATTTTTAGTGAAGAAAGGTCGGAATTGTCATACAGCAGAATAGTGGTGACTTTAAAGAATAAACTGCATTTATTGGCTAAACCAAAAATTCTGAAAATTTTATAGTAAGAAGTTATGTGAGTCTAGTTTTAGGAAAATTAGCAGATCTTAATTTTGAGTTTCGTAGCTCAAGATAAAAACAATTTAGTGACTACGACCCAAGTAGACAGCTTTGAATGAACTATAAATAATAGTGGAATTGTAGAGAATGGTACATATGAACATGAAATGTTAAATTGATGATTAAATTTATTTATTTAGATCCCGAAGACTCAAATACGAAGCTAGATCAAGGAAAGGAAAAAGTTCGGGATTAGTAGATTTTTGTATACAAACAAGTATCGAGGTAAGTTCGTGTAACTTGAATTATATTCTTAAATGCTTGAAATGTATGTTATTGATGTGAATATGAATTGAATGTTCATTATATGAAACGGTTGAATGAAAGGAAAATTCGATGGGTCTCTGAAAAGGAATTGACTGTAAAAATGATCTAGCCTGGACGGGTGATCCTATCCTGATATAGCCCTCCCGAAGAATATGTGGAAAATGGATTTAGCCCAGACGGGTAATCCGAATTAGGGTCTGAATTTAGCTTGGATTGTAATCCCGAAAATACTCTATGAGTTTATATTACAGGGGATTTAGTCTGGACTGGTAATCCCGCTGTAAGGATGAGGTTCGCGGGAGTGTGCTCTCTGAAATGGAAATGTACACACATGAATATGAATTGACGGACCCGGATTTGTGCACTAAAGTGTACCCCTGAAAATCCATCGAAATTCTAAGAAATTCAACGGGATAAATATGGGAAAATAATAATGGAATGAAAATCATGGTATTGATGAGCTCATCAATCATGGTATATATTATTGATACATTGAAATTATTGGACTAACTTGAATGTTGAGTTTGTGCATGTTAGGGTAACAATGCATTGAATGGATGTATGAATGTTTATTGTATTGTATTGAAAATATTAGGTAAGTATAATTCTTGTTACATGAGCTTACTAAGCACAATGTGCTTACCCTGTTTCCTTTTTCCCTGTTTTGTAGTATTAAGAGCTCGGAGGTCGGAGACACATCACACTATCAACCTCAACATTTTAGTATATCAAGAAACTTTATTTTGAAAATCAATGCCATGTATAAGTCAATAAAGTAAATATTAATATGAAATGAATGTAAAGTTAGCCATTGGTGTAGCTAACAAATCTTAGTTTTGGTATGTGATGAGATTATCTTATGGATATGCATGAATCTATTTGAAAATATGTTGAATTGGATTGGTTGATTGGATTGGTCTCGGTTTAAATTTTGCAGTGAAGGTTAGATATCTATAAATGGGTTATATTGAGTTAAAAAAATTTCCCTATAATTTTAATTTAATACCGGTTTGGTCCCGATGTATGTTTTGGGTTTCGGAGGCCCATCTAAGGGACGTCCTAACATGTTTTGGTAAATGAATAGTATTTAACTCGTAATAACGAAAAAACATTATTCGGTAAACTCCGATAATGCCTCGTACCCTATTCCGGCGACAAATACGGGTAGAAGGTGTTACAATACATGTACATGAATTGACGGATTACGGTTAAGTACACCTCGTGTGTACTACCTATGTTTCCAACGATATTTTAAATGGTTCAATGAGCAATGTTTTGTTATAAGACAATATGAGTTCGATACAAACCATTACAGGTAAATACATGAAATACATGGAAATGATATTACGTGATATATTGAAACATGAAATGGATGATACATATATATGAAATTTGCTTAGTGATTATGCTCATCCATGTTTCTTAGGTATTATATGTGTTTTACATGGTTATCATGTTGAGGATATGTGTTTAGGCTTTTAGCCAAATTGGTTTGGATATGTTTTGTATGCTTACCTTGAATGTGATTAAGGCTCCGTTTGTTTCACTGAAAATGACTTCCAGAAAATAATTTCTGGAAAATGATTTACTTTTTTGAAAAAACTAATATTTTCTGGTGTTTGGATGAATCTGTGTAAAATACTGTTGTTTGGTAGATTTCTTTAAAATATTTCATAAAAGTTGTTTTTAATGAAAAAAAATACGTTTGAGATTTTCTTATTTTTTTCATTGTTTAATTGAATTTATTTTTATCTATAATTTTATATTTTACATTGTTTTTGTATATATTAAAAATATTATGTTAAATTCAGTTTCATTACAATGTCATTTTTTAATTACATGACTATCAAGTGAGTATTTTTTATTTAAAAATGTGACATCAACAAAATTGACAAAAAAATTTAATAATGTCAACAATTAGACTTGATTTTTAAATTTGAAAAGTAAAGGGACAATTCTTGAAAAACAAAAGAACAAAAACTAAATTGCAAATATGTATAATTGTAATGAATATTTATTATTAAAATATTAATATTGAATATTTTCAATAATATGTGAATAATATTATTTAAAATTATTATTTTAAAATTTATTATTGAAATAAAATTGAAATATTAAATAATTTATTAAAATAATAAATTATATTTATTATATTAATAATTTATTATATGACTAAAAATAAATAATTAAATATGTATGTTTAATAATATTAAAAAATATAATATTTTAATAATTTTAAATATTTAAAAAATAAAAATAAAAATTATTATAAATATAATAATATTAAGCTTGATTTAAATTAATCTTTATATAAAAATAAAATTATCTATAAAGGAACTCTTTTCCAGAAAATGACTTACGTTTTTCAAAAGGGTAAGTCATTTTACAGGAAAAAGGGCTTATTTTACGTTGACCTATAAGTCATTTTCCGTTGACCAAACTATTTTCTGTGAAACAAACACAGGAAAATGCATAAAACATTTTCCATAAAACCTTTTACATGTAAACAAACGGACCCTAAATGGTAAATTAATTTTTTTGTTATACGAACTTACTAAGCTTAAATGCTTACTCTGTGTTATTTTCCATGTTTTATAGTAATTCGGAAGCTCATTCGGTTTGGAAGCTTGTTGGAGCTATGTCACACTATCCACTGGCTTTTGGTACTTTCGAATATTTAAATTTGGTTATAATGACATGTATAGGTTAATTTGGCCAATATTGGCATATAAGTGCTTTGTTGAGATTAGTCACCTAAATGGCTTGTGTTGTGTATATTTTGATGTATATATACGTGGTCTTATCATATTGATGTTTGTTAGAATGATATATTTGGTACCATTAGGGATTATGCATATATGTATATGGTTATTTAGGTAAGGTTGGATACTTGGTTGACATGTTTTTAAGTTGTCACTTGAGGTGTCTAAGTGCATATTGGTTGTATGTGGTGATAATACATGTTTAAGACTTGATTTTAGCTTGTTTTGAATGCCTTGTTATGACTTGGTTATATGCAGATTGTTGAGTTTAGGTTGATACCAAATAGGGTGAGAAATGTGGCTTAAAAAATGATCTATTTTCATCCACACGAGTAGAGACACGGGCCTGTGTCTCAGCCGTGTGTGACACACGGTCAAGTGACATGGTCATGTGTTGCAACAGCCCGACTTTGGGCCTAGTCAGAACAGTGGTTTCGGAACCACTAATTCGAGGTCAGAAAAATTATTTTACGTGTTATAGAATGATTATATGAGTGCATGAAAATTTTGGTATATTAATTTTAGCGATTGCATGCTTAATTTTAAGAAATGACTAAATCGCGTAAAGTGCGAAAGCTTTGTTCTACAAGCTAAAGGTGTTAAATAGCTATGAAACACTAAAGTAGAGGTCCTTATTGAGTAAATAAACCAATAAAAAATGGTGGCTGAACATGAATTTTTAATTCATGAGTTTGGTCAAAGGTTAGGTAGATTTTTTGTGATTTTATTGATAAAATAAACATAATATAAAAAGAAAGCTTCATCTTTTTCATTCATCCTCTTCACCACTGAAATTTTCAGCAAACTTAAAGGTTTTGAAAGCTCAAACTTTTAGCCACTCATTCTTCTCACAAGTAAGTGATTTTGATGATCTTTCTTGCTGATTTTTATACTTTTGGAATCATTGAAGCTTAATCTAGCTAATGAGGGGTGATCGTGATCTCGAGTGATGATGATAAAATAATAAATTAATCGTACCTAAAAGACTAACTATCATCACGATAAAAGGCAAGCACACTTATCGAGGAGTAGTATAGCTAGTGGCAAGACCAGAATATCGAATCCAATGAACTAAAAGTACTAGTAATGACTTTCTCCCTATTATCTAACCTAAGAAAAAATGAGGGTTTTGGTTGTAAACTATCTAAACTAAACTAAAGAAATGACAATGAGTAAATTGGGAAAATTACTTTTGGGGAAAACTGATTAATAAGGACAATACCTAAGGAAGAATCCACCTAGACTTCACTTGTTATCTAACTCTGAACCAGACGATTTCTTCATTCGACTTGATCCGTAGAGATCCTTAAATTATGTTAATACCTCCGTCGAGGATAAGAACAACTAATCCTAGGTTGATTAATTGAAATCTCTTTCTAATTAAAACCCCTCGTCTTACATTAACTCGATCTATGGATCCTCATATTAGATAAAGGGTGTATGGACGCCAATGCAATGGAGGAGGGCTCGGTCAACCATGGCCAGGTTTAATGTGTCAAACAACAAGGTAAGAGGTGATGTTATGGCAAGGGAGGGGGACATGGAGTAAAAAAAGGGATCATGAACCCCCTAATTATGGTAAGTTTGACCTTCTAATAGAGGAAACAAATCCTCCTCATTATAGTGCAAGAGGTGGACAACAATACTCATTAAGTATAAGAAAAATTGTCAAAAAAAATTAAATACAACAGTGTGAACAATGAGGTTTGAGCCACTATGATAGCTAAGTAACCACTAAACCACTAGGCATTAATTCCCTTGTTCTCATTCACGTATACAAAATAAATAAAATATATGGGATGTGACACTGGACACACGACCATGTACCTCCAACTTACAGTTCAGTTTGTTACACAGTCTAGGACATAATAGTGTGACTTATGTTAGGAATTTTAAATTTAGGTCCACACAACTACAGTTTGTTACACGGTCGTGTAAACCTTTTATGTAACACTCATATCCCGTTTCCGTTGTTGGAATAGGATGTCAGATATTACCAGTCAAGTTGGAATAGTTAATATGATTTTTATTCAATAATTAATTCAATTCCTTAATTATAAGTAATATTCAATAAGAAAGAGATCATTTAGTTTTAGGTCTTAGATTGAGCTTTCGAAATTCTAAAAATAAGTTACAAACATTCAGGGAATCGAAACAAATCAATCCGTTCAGAAAGAATTCAAAAATTTTCAAGTCAGGGGTCATTCGATCGTGTGTCCAGGCCGTGTGGCAAAGTCTAGCCTATGTGGCTCCAGACATGGCCGTGTGGTTAACCTACACACCCGAGTACAACCTCACATGCCCATATGCATGGACCGTGTAACTATCTGATTTGGATCATACAGCCGTGTGCCTACCTGTGTAACATTCAAAAAACCCTCACATGGCCGTGTCGTAAGCCGTGTGTCTACCCGTGCGAAAATTGCACCTACATTGTTTTTTTTAAACACATTCTGGGCATATGCTTGTGTGCTTCACACAGTCATGTGATAGCCCGTGTCCTAGGCCATGTAAGCCCAAAAATGACCAATTCCAAGCTAAATTTTCACCCATTCGCTTAGGAGCTTAAACACATTCAATACACACTTTCATAGGCTAAAAACTATCTTCAAACACATTCAAAACATGTCACTGGATTCAACTTATATATATCAAACCAGTGTACTCTTGTTGACACTACAAATCATTTCATATCAAGGTATAGTTACATATCAAAACATCAATTCATTTCAAACCATAATCTCACTTATTGTCAATGTTTCCTACCAACATGCTTAACACTTAAACTTAGATGAAACATGCATAATTTCACTTGTCACAACATATAACACAACTTAAGTAATTTTTGCTAGAACTAAGATTCGTCTACCAAAGATCTCTTGGATAGTGTGATTTTTTATGTTGCTTCGATCTTTAAAGCCTACAAAACGTAATATACAAAATGAAACAAATACAGGTAAGCTTGAATAAAACTTAGTAAGTTCATTTTATAATTCAATAAAACTTTTCGATCGAACATAGCATAAAGCAATATTAACATAGAGATTCCCAATGTATGAAACCTATAACAGTCATTACAACCAATTTAATAGTTTAGTATGCTCAGTAGACTTTGTTTGATTGAGTTTTATTCCAGTATATCTATAGATTTTACTCATTTGAGCTCTATTTAATATAATAGTAGAATTTGCTCGTTTGAGCTACTTTTAATAGAATCATTAGGTATCGCTCGATAAAGCATACTTTCAGTATAATCAATAGGTAAGGCTTGATAGCACATACATTTCAGTGGGATCAGTAGGTATGGCACGAAAGCGCATACGTTCAGCAGATAAGGCTTGATAGCACATACATTTCAGTGGGATCAGTAGGTATGGCACGAAAGCGCATACGTTCAGCAGATTCAATAGATATCGCTCGCATAAGTACCAGTCAGTATATCTGTAACAACCTGTTTTTAGCTAAATCAGAACAGTGGTTTCGGGACCACAAATTTGATGTTTAAAAATTTATTTTATTATTATTTTAATGTCTACAGTATAATATTATGCTTCTGTAAAAATTTCGTTAAGAAATTTTACCATTTGCATGTTCAATTTGATGAAAAGGACTAAATCGCGCAAAGTGTGAAAGTCAGGTTCTATTAGCTAAAATTGTTAAATAGCTAAAGAACTTTAAAGTGAAGGTCCTTAAATGGTAATTAGACCATTAAAGGTGATAGTGGATGAGCATCGCTTGGCAATTTGGTTATTTTTAATGTTGGTTAGGTTAAAATAGTAAATGGCCAATTAATGAATAAATAAAAATAAAACAAAATGGCCATCTTCTTCCCACATGCATGAACCGATTTTTACAGCAAGAAACAGACATGGGAGAGCTCAAAATTTCAGCTTATTAAACCTCTTGCATGTAAGTAATTTTGATGTCATTTTTTATCGATTTTTATGTTTTTGGAATCGTTGTTGCTTAATCTTTCTAATGAATGGGCTAATTTGCAAAACTATGGAATAGTTTGAGTTTTGCCATTGATGAAAATGCTAGGGTTTTGAATTTTAATGGAAGAAAATGAATCTTTGTTGTTAGTTAAACAACTTTTGTTAAGTGATTTTTAATGAAATTGTCAATTAGGTGCTAAATTGAGAAATATGAAAATTGGGTGTTAAATGTGAGAAATTGTGAATTATATGGGTTGTTATAAGTATATAATAAATTCGGCTCGACATGGGGTTGTTTTAAATTTCATGAATTTTGTATTTTATGAGCTAGGGACTAATTTGTAAAAAAGTGAAATAATAGGGGTAAATGTGTAATTTTGCCAAATGCGTAAATTGTGTTAAATTGAATGAATTTTTTATTAAATAAGTAAACTTTGATATTATATAGATTGAGAAAAACAAGATTTAGATCTAGAACGAGGGAAAACAAAGTATCAGATTAGTTAACCTAATTGTCGTTACATCGAACGAGGTAAGTTCGTATGTTAATATTTGATGTTGAATTGTGTATTATTTGCCTTATTATCATTGAATTGAAATGGAAAAGATTGTGTATAAGTCTACGAGATGTGATCGACCGAGAATCGACAAGTGAAAGTCCCGTAGAAACTTTAGGAATAGTATAGGATACAAATGTCATGACATTAGGGTTACTGAGATGAGATTATGTGTAAGACCATGTCTGGGACATGACATCGGAATGAGATTTTGTGTAAGACCATAGCTGGGCTATTGGCATCGATACAAGATTACATGTAAGACCATATCTAGGATATTGCATTGTTATTATGTATATGTGTTCCCGAGTATCCTTTAGTGATTCTGAATGGTTCAACGGGCATAGTCAAGATGAGAATGAAAGTATAATTGAATTAAGTGATACAGGTACGTACAGAACCTATGTAAGAATCAAATAGAGGTAATTTGGTGAATTCATATTGTATCATGTATATGACATGAGAAAGGTTTGTGTATAAATATGTATTATGCCAAAATGTGTTTATTTGGTTATATTGAGGTATGAATTGAATGATATATGAGATATAAGTTATAGTTGTCTTAACAATATATATTTATGGCACATAGTGTGCGAAATACCGTTATTTGATGATATTTTAAATGATTGATTTGGCTAAAAAAATGTGATAGATATTGGATCGAATAAAGTTTATTTATATATATTTGCTTATGCATATGTAAATGTGAATAAATTGATAAGTAGTGTTCGAATCATATGAGCTTTGTAATGAATAAACTTGTGAAAATCTTAGTTAACTATATGCATAAATATGAGATAGAATGGTGAAATCATATGAGTTATATTATGATTTGAGTAATTGTTTAAAATGCGATTATTTAGTAATATGAGTTTATTACCATACGAGCTTACTAAGCTTTATATGTTACTTTGTTTTCTTTTTCTATGTTTTATAGTGTCTCAGAGACTCGCTCGGGTTAGAAGTCTTCAGAGATCCCATCACACTATCCAGCTATCGTTTTAGTACTTAAAAGCTTTGTGAATTTGGTTATATGGCATGTATAGGCTAGTTGGTTTATGAAGTGTATAAGTTTTTTTAGCTATTGAAGCCTAAATGAGATTGATATGTATAGCCAATTGATTTGGCTCATCTTTGGTATGTTTCATGGTTATGTATTAGGCTAGTTGAAATGGTTTGTTAATGATATAAAATTTCATGTGTATAAGGATTTACAAGTTAGTTTATTGTATGTGCTTAGTAATATGATTGATGATGTTGTGGTGTATGAATGTATTAAGAAATACTTTGTTGAGGTTTAGATTTGGGAAAATAAATGGTTGAATAAAAGACATGTTTTGCATGTGAATTATAGCTAGTAAAGCATGATATTATGGTATGTATTTGGCTAGGTTAATTGGTGTGGATTGATAGATGAAATAGTTGAATTTGAACTAGTATAAATTGTGTCTTGAAATTGTGTTAAATGTGTTTGTGCAAGCGTATAAAATAGGGTGGCAAAATGGTTTTGCAAATGGTTTAATTTTGTCCACACGGGTGCGACACACAGTAATGGTACACAGCCGTGTGTCCCCTGAAGCTTAATTAAAATTCAAGTCAGTTAGTTACACGGCTTAGACACACGGGCGTAGGTCGGTTGTGTGGCCAAGTCAATATACCCTCTAGTTTTCACACGGCCTGGCACACGAGCGTGTGGTCAGTCGTGTGATACAAGTTAGTATGTATGCCCTGTTTCTACACGGCCTGTGACACGAGCGTGTCTATGGCCGTGTGAGGCACATGACCTGGTCACATGGGCGTGTGACCCCTGCTTGAATGAAAAATTTTCTAAGTTTCTAAAATTATTCTGAGTTATCAGTTCAGTCCTGAACCACTTCTAAAGTATGTTTAAGGCCTCGTAGGCCATCACAAGGGACAATATGATTGACATATGAATATGAATGCTTAATACATGACAAATGTATGTGATAAGTTGTGTATTGATCGGTAATACCTCATAACCCTATTTCGGTGACAGATACAGGTTAAGGGTGTTACATTTATTTTGGTATCAGAGCTACGATTTAGTCGATTTTAGGACAAACGTAGTGTATGTGAATCTAGCTATACATGTCATATTTAACCTGTGATAGTGTGATATCTCCTGAATCTGACAAAAATTATTTTAATTGGACAGATATGCTTTCCAACTGAGCTAATCCCGATAATGCAGAAAGTTATACTCAAATGTCTGAGTGAAAATGTGTTTATGATAAGTCGAAACTCACAAAGGTATGAATAAAAGTTCATAATATCATGTTATTGAGAAATTTTATGTTATGTGCATGTATATGTGATAGTTAAATTTGAGGCTTTACGACCCTCACCCCCTTATCAAAATAATGTTATCATGAAATCCGTAATATTTAGATTGAATAAGCTCATAAGTGTGGAATTACAGAGTTCTGCAATTGAAGAATTAATATTATGATCATATAAGAAAATGAGTCAGCAAGTAAAGACAGTACTAAAAGAGATATTGGATCATTCTGAAGGCTATTCGAATTATGCAATGTTACTGTTAAAAATAGAAGAAGTTGACTTCGATGAAACAACCTATTCAGGTATGATATCTAAAGAATGTATTAACTGGAAGTTCTTCTGAATTGATTTCTGTTAGTGATGGGATAATGAGAAATCAGTGATGACAGAATTAGACAGTGGAATAATGTTTGAATTGTATCGATAGTTGAGTGCAGTGGTTATAGTTGAGTAATTTACAATGATCTTTTCTGGGTATTCTATCGGTTTAGTCCTGAACCACTTTTAAAGCATGTTTAAGGCCTCGTAGGCCATCACAAGGGACAATGTGATTGTGTATGATTGACATATGAATATGAATGTTTGATACATGACAAATGTATGTAATAAGTTTCGTACTGATTGGTAATATCTTGTAACCCTATTCTGACGACGGATACGGGTTAAGGTGTTACAATATCAGTGGATAACGCTCATTTGAGCTTCTTCAGTATATTGGTGGATATCCCTCGCTAAACTTCATTCGATATATGTAATATAACATTCAATAATAGTATATTAACCAATAATCTAAGAATTATTAGAAGCGTAAATAAATGCACGAACCCGTATGATTGATTTGTAGTAACAACTCATAATATCTCAATTAGTAATAAATGTCATTTCAATTCATTATTTCCATTTCCAATTACACACATCAATATAATCCAACATTATGCAACTAAGTTCATATAATACATATGTAAATGTACTAAAATTAATCTGAACGAACTTACCTGACTAAATTGCAGCAATGACAAAGGTACAGGGATTAGTCGGTACTTTTCTCTTTTCCTCGATTTTCTACTCATTCTTGATCTAAAAATAATATTTTCATTCAATTAACTAATTCCAACAGTAAAATTAACTCATTTTATACAATTAAGTCTTTTTTGTCCTTTTTGTGAAATTGCCCCCAATATTTCACTTTTATGCAATTTAGTTACTAGCTCAAAGCATGCCATTTAACCATTTTTATTCAAATTTCAGCTTAGGTGAATATTCAAGTGCCATTCTATAGCCCATTTTTTCAATTATTTTACATCAAGTCCTTGCGCTTTTACTATTTTCACATTTTAGTCATTGAACATTAAAATCAACAAAAGCTACTTTATAAAATAATCCTATTGAGCAAACAAGCTTAATATTCTACCATAAATGTAACACCCCTAACCCGTATTCATCGTCGAACTAGGGTTAATAGGCATTATCGAACATTTCATATCATAATCAAACCTTTCACATACATTATACATACACATCATCACATCACATTTCATCATAATCATATAGTCCCTTCAAAAGGTCTACGAGACCTTTAGCATGCTTTAGAAAAGATTTAGGACTAAACCGATCACATATAAATTTTTTTGACACTTAACAATTTTTTTAAGTTATAGAGGTTACACGCCCGTGTGATCAGGCCATGTGCCTCACACAGCATTAGACACGTCCGTGTGTCTAAGTAGTGGCAAAACAAGGCATACATACTGACTTAACCACATAGCCTCAAGACACGCCTGTGTACAAGGCCGTGTGAAAATTAGGGAGGTCACTAACTTGCTCATACGGCCAGTCACACGTCCATGTGTCCAGCCCGTGTGACTATTCGAAATGGCCTCACACGTCCGTGTTTGGACCGTGTGCTCAGCCGTGTCAAACCTATAAGGTAACTGACTTGACCACACGGCCTACCGCACGCCTTTGTGTGAGGCCGTATGGGCAAAAATAGGCCATTTGCAAGGCCAAATTTACCACCTTTTAAGGGTCATCCCTACAAGCAGAAATGACATATAATTCATACCCAAATTGCAGCCAAAACATAACTAAAACATGCACAAACCATGCCATAATATGACTAATCAATTTCACACTCAAATTCAATTCAAAGCATACCAATTTCATGAACTAAAATAATTCCAATCCATTTGTCTCAATAACATTTTAACCAAACTCAAAATCATATCAAACATTACCATTTCACTACCAAATCAACCATGAAACATACCATGTAATTTTCACCACAGCATATCAAAATGGCCATTCACACAAGACCATTTATATACATCAAATATATCATTTTTCCATCACATAGCCTATACCAAAATCAAATCCATAGTCTCAAACATATTCATGCCATATCACATAGCATGAAATAAACTTAACAGATATCATAACATTAATCTTAGCCTATATATGCCATACATTAATATTTACAACGTCAAAGTATCAAAATGTCGTTCGATAGTGTGACAACGATCCTTGAGCTCACGGTAGGTTCGAAAATCTATAAAACAATGAAACCACACACAAAGTAAGCTTTCAAAAGCTTAGTAAGCCATATACAAATAAACTTGACATATAAAACTATTATAAGCCAAATTATCCATGAAAACCATAGCAAATCACATATACAAGCTTCATAATTCATATCTAATTCACTTGTTCTCAAATCACTTGCATATAACATATCATTTCCTATATAGATCACATATCATCAATTATAAGCATACTCACATTTCATTCTCAAATAACATTTACATTTCATATGTACCTGGATCGGATACACATTCACATATTTATCCATTTCTCGATATTTCCCGTTGAACCGTTTGGAATTAACAAGGATACTCGGATAGCTCATAAAGCTCGTACAATGCCATATCCCAGATATGGTCTTACATGTTATCAAATATCGATGCTACTGTCCCAAACAGGGTCTTACACGAAATCATATACGATGCCGATGTCCAAAACATGATCTTATACGATATCATATCTCGAAATCCTATGTCATGACATATGTATCCTATACTATTCCTAGGGTTCGTATAGAGCTTTCGAATATCTCAACTCAGTCGATACTTTCACATTTCTGAACATTCAGCATTTATAGCATTTTAATATCAAATGAACATATATAATTCACATGAAACACGTTATTTGCATATGAACTTACCTCGTACGGAAACGAACAGATTGAACCGACTATTCGACCACTTTCGACTTCCCTCGATCTAACCGTTTTTTTCGTTCTTGATCTATATAAATTTAAATTTGACTTATTTAATCATACAATCATTTATTTTAATCCAAAAACACATAAATGAACATTTTATTAATTTTAGTCCCTAAACTTTCATACTTTCATCAATTTAGTCATTTTTGCATAAAATCACAAATTACAACAATTTCTTTAAAACCCATGTATGTCAAATTTCTATAGGGTCTCTAGCAGCCCAAAACTTTCATTTATTTCACATTTTAACCCCACATTTTGTACATTTCACAATTTAGTCCACAATAAGCAAATTCATAAAAAATTACTATACAAAACATGTTCATCTATCACCAAGCTTTCATACCTCACCCTTTAACATCATAAAACTCATATTCAACAATGGTATCTCAAAAATTCATCAACAATCTTATAAATCATGGCATGGGCTAGCTAGAACACATAGCAACAATCGTAAAAACGTAGAAATTATCAAAAACCGAACAAAACTCATACCTTAATTAAGCCAAAATCATAGCCAAACCTTAGCAAGCTTTTATTCTTTCTTTTTCTTTCAATTTTCGGTAAACAAGGATGATAATGCATGAATTTGGCTTTTTGTTTTGTTTAATTAATCTTTTATTTAACAAATTACTAATTTAACCTTATTAACATCATTTAAAATCCACTATCATATGTCCATGCATGTCCATTCATTAAAACCATGGTCTAATTGCATCATAAGGACCTCACATTTATTAAGACATAGCGATTCGGCACTTAATCAAGTAGAACATAGCTTTTTCATTTTCTGCGATTAGGTCCTTTTATCAAATTGGACACTCAAACGATAAAATTTTCACACGAAACTATCACACATATCATATATCATGCTGTAACCATGGAAAATAATATTAAAAATATTTTTTGACATCAGATTTGTGGTTTCGAAACCACTATTCCGACTAGGGTCTAAATCAGACTGTTACAATAAAACTTCAAGAACAACTCAATTTCATCAATGGCATAATCCAAAACATTTGACAGTTTTACAAATTAATCCCCGAGTTAGCTAGATTAAGTTAACACGAGCTCAAAAAAATAAAAATTACTAAAAACGGGCAAGATTTACCTACTAAATCGACAAAACCTAGCTCGGCCGAAGGTTTCTCATCTCAACAATGGTATATTCGGCTTTTGAAGGAAGAAATAAAGAGATGATAGCCAATTTTGGATTTTATTTTATTTTCGTTTTTACCTAATTTCATAAATTACTATTATAGCCTTACAATTTCAATAAAATTTCATGTAATTAGCCTTGCAAACCGTCCATTATCTACTTAAATGGTATAATTTCCAATTAAGGAGGGTTTAATTGCACAATTGATTCTTCAATTATTTTAAATTTTAACTAAACAAGCTTATTTTCAATTTAATCCTAAACTAATAGGACTAAAAGAGCAAATAGCCCAAAAGTTATTGGATTTAATATTCTGCTTGGACTTTTTTTACAGTGGTTTAATTACCATTTTGGTCCATTTACTATTTTAAATCTATTGCAATTAACTTTCACCTTTTTTACAATTTAATCATTTTACCTTAATTTAGCAGTAAATCATCAAAACAGCTTCAATTCACATATAATACAACTCTGTAAATATTTAATAAAAATATTTATGGCTTTAAATTATAGAAACGAGGTCCTAATACCTCGTTTTCAATAACCACTTGACTTTTGAATCGAATCATTTATACTAACTTTTAATTCAATTGGTTAAATTCATCAAATCAAAATTTAATATAAAAATTATTATTGATTTGTATAATTTAAATACTAATTACACAAGTTCACTTATCGGATTTATGGTCCCCAAACCACTATTACTGACACCATTAAAAAACGGGCTGTTATATTTTATACACAACATCAACCTTCCACATGGTTTGAGTACGCAACTGTGTTATCTGGCTCTGGACGGCTTGGCCACGTGGCCACGTAACCCCTATTTTCTGGTTTTACCCTACTTTTATGTTATGTTATGAATTAGTTTTTGTTTGTTTCTGAATTGATTCTGAGGCTTCATAGGCTCAATTTAAGCCCATTTTTTTGTATGAAAGTTATCATTATTGAATGACTATCTATTACTGTTTGTTTTGGAGTAAATTTTGAATTGAAATAGCATATTCCTATTCTTTTAATTACTGTAGCATTCCATAACCCTAGTCTGACAACAGATACAGGTGAGGGATGTTAGATAATTTCTCTTTGTCAGGTAGCGATATCGCAACACTCAGGCTTCGGTGTCGCGACACCGAAAACAGTGGCAAACTTGTGGATCTTGGGGGCCTTGGTATCGCGACACCCAATGGTCGATGTTGCTACACCATTAGAGTTTGCCTCAATTTCTTCACTTCAACACCTTTAGGTGTATCACGAATCTAAAGGCTCAATATCGTGACGTTGGCTCAGTGTCATGACATCCATCCTTCGGTAGCGCAACTCCCACGACAGTAAGCTCCACGTTGATTTTCGTTGAAGTTTTGCATCCTCAAGGTGAAAGTTCTGGGTGTTGCGACTTTCATGACGTAAGTGTCGTGACATCCATTCTAAATGATTTTTTCCTCGAGGTTGGGCCATTATCATCTTCCTACACAAAATCACATTGTTAGGTTCTCCGTGACACCGTTTGGCCTATTTGGGTCTCAAGAGAGGCAAAACTCAGCAAAAACGTTTATTTAATGCTTGAAACTAAAAATCAAGAAAAAAACATATAAAAGATACTAAAATTGCTTGATAATAAGCTCATCAAATGTAATGGAGAGCCTAATTTGACATAGCAAATTATGACAAATCAATATTATAATTTGAATATTTTATATTTATCTCAAATAACAATGAATTATAATTTTAAAACTATCTTCTATTTATTTAATGTTATTGTTTTCTAAATTTAAAAATAAATATTAAATACAATTATAATTATAATTTGGTAACTTTTTTTTAAATAAAATAGAACTATTACAAAATACTAGAAAATTTTAAGAGGAGAAGTTTCGTATATTTATAGATCTTCCTCCTTGCTAAAGGCCAACTTGGTAATATTATCAACTTCTTTGTTCTCATTTCTAGGAACATATTCAATCAACCAATTTTTCTCATTTTGCAAAAGTTGTAAGACATGCCTGATTAATATAGAATTTGATTTCTTCAACAAGGACTCCTTGATAGTTTCGATAACTTCCATATTGTCTGTCTGTATCACAATTCTATCATATATTCTGCCTTGTGTCAACGTCATACCATCGAGAATACCCCATAGTTAAACTTCAAAAACAAAACATTTACCCAATATGCGATTAAACCCAAGTAACTATTTGTCACAATGATCTCTCAATATACCACCTATTGCAACATAACTTGTGTTAATTTTAACGGCTCTATCGGATCTTAATCAAATCCATCTTCCTATTTTATGTATTATAACATAGAATTGATTTATGTATAGTTTACATTAAAGTTATAAATAACATGAATAAATTTTATAAACTAAGATATATAAAATTATTTAAATAAATATGTTGTAATATAAAATTATATAATCATGTTATGATTTAAATAAAATTACTTATAAATCTGTGTTTAAATTGAATGTTTATTAAGTAAAATTATATTAAACATATAATCTTTTATAATATCTAATTAACATATGTAGGGTAATAAATGATTAATAAATCATATTAATTAACTAAATATTTTAGATTATAAATTATTTTAACATATTTAAGTAATTTATAACATAATTATGTTACAATAAAATAAAATTAATATAATCCTATAATTATGTTATAATTGATTTAAATTTTATTAAAAATAATTATACGAAATCTAAAACTACTATAGTAAATCTAAAATATATAATTTAGTATTTAGCGTATGTAAGTTGTTTCAATTTAATTAATGAATAGAAAAAAATATGGTTGCGTGACTTGTCGCATATATATATATATATATATATATATTTATAATATTCAAACCATTATGGAATTATTGTATTATTTTAATATTAAATATTTATAAAATTAAAATTTTAAAAATATTTTGTAATTTCATTATTTTCCAATTTATTAATAATTTTAAAGGAATTCATTAAAAAATAATGATAAAATATAACTCCTTTACTCGTTAACTAAAAAATTTTCACTTTATTTAATTAAATACTCATCCCTAAAGCCAAACAACATAAAGCATTAAATTTTAGCGCATTCAATTTATATATATATAAATTCATTACATAAATTTATTCTTAAATAGTTGTTAATTATACCATCAAATAAAACAACAGCTAAGAATAAAGTTATTAAATAGTTTTTACATAATTCAAAATTTTAGGTTATCGATTATTATTTGGTTCCGGTGGGACAGATCTTTGAGCATCCCTTTAGGCGGGCTTTTTCCTTATGTGCTCTCATTCCCTTCAAAATTTACTCCTCTCTCCTTCCTTCCCTCGCACCTTTCTTTTCATTTTCACTCTCAATGGCTACTCCCACCGAATCCTCCCTCCTCTCCGATCTCCAAACCTCCGATGACTCGAAAGGCATCCACTCACTGGTCTCCGACTACCTCCGCCCCATCTCCACTCTCGCAAACTACAAGAAGAAGAAAACTGACCAAGCCGCCGTCCGCTCCCTCGCCAAACAGTTCTTGTCCTTTCTTTCCAAATCCTTCCCAATAATATACAAGCGTATCTACATACAAAACCCTAATCAACAACAACAAGCCTCTCTTAGTTATTTCTTCGAGACTTACCGACTTTGCATAACTTGTCTCGAGTTCGTCTCCTCGCAGTTAGCCGGCGGTGCGCACTTGGTTCAGATCCAGAGATTGAAGCTCGTATACTGTTTGCAATCGTGGGGCCGGTACGATGAGGCAGAAAGCGAAGCACTTAGGGTTTTGGAGAGGCTTAGGGGGGAAGTCAAGTCTAAAGGTAAATTTGTTCCGGGTATTGATATTGCTGGTGGTGATTCGAAGTTTGGATCTATTGTGGTCGAGGCGGTGGCGTCTGTAGTGAAAAGCGTGGCCATGGGACACTGTAAAGATTCCGGGAAATATGAAAGAGTTCTTGCCTTGTTGGAGCAAGTGAGGCCTTGGTGCAGGTACTCAATTTCTTGATTTACATAAATTTTAACACGAACCATTTGCTTATCTAATTTTTGTGAGCCTTTTCAGGGCATTTGAAGCCGATGTTGTTGAGAAGTCGCACAATGTGCTTGTTACTTTTCTGGGTAGATGCTGCCGGTTTTTGATTGAGGAGATTAATCATTTTGGCGAGGAGTTGATTCGAGGGTTCTGCAATGAATGTTTGGCCGAGTATGCAAGGTCAATGATGAAGGATCAAGTTTTCAAGGTATGGTTGTTAATTTTTGGCTCAACATATATGTTTATGTTTTTAGTTTTCTTACTAATTCTTACATTTGCAGTTTGCCCGCAGAATATGTTCCTCATTGTTCTCGCTAGAGAGAACCGATAGCTCAGTTCAAATTGACTTAGTAACGTTTTTGTTAGTCTCCATTTCCCGTGAATGCAAGGTAAGAGTATCTATATAACGTTTTAGAATGGTTGAGGAATAGGGTTCTATAAGTCATTTAGCTTCATTGATTTCAAGACTTTTGTATGCGTACAACTTTCAACTCTAAATTCATGATGCAGCCAACAATTCCCAACACCGATACAGATAGTAGTGGCACATAGTAGTAATTTTGTAAATAGTGTTTCTCGTTAGGAATGCTCATACCCATTTTACTTCTGTACCCATTTGAACCTTTCACAATTAAGCAGTTGCAGCACTTTTTAAGCTGGATTAATGTGTCAGCTTTGAAATCCATTATTTGAAGACTTATGGTGCTGTTTGATAGTTGTCTGTAGTAATGATGGTGTCATTCTGTTTTTTTTACATACCATCATTCTTTTTATTTGCTTATGTCGACACATTGAGATCTTACCAAACATTCTTCCTAATTTGTTTCTAGTTGTTTTGTGCATCATTTTGCTTTTCTTGCTCGCTTTTAATTTTTTAATTTTTTATGAATGGACATTTTTAATTGGCTTAGGGCTTCATAACTAAAGTTTATCTCTTACACTGTGATTTATTGATTAAAGTATCTTTTGGCAGGTTGATATAGATAATAATGCAATGGAGTTTGTTGAACTTGTTGATTATTGTGCCAATAAATGTAGAGATGCTGACACAATTTTCTGTAGTACTCTTGCAAAACGTTTAAAAGACATGGCAGGTGATTTTCATCAGGTATGTTGCTAGACTAATTGCTTTTTTGTGGCTTGGATCTGTATCTATTTCATTTATTTGGATAAGATGCCCTGAGTTATAATCTTAAATTTGGTAGAATTTCACAGGCTACAATTCCTGTTGATCTAATACTGAGGCTTTATGCAACCGGGCTAGATTTCTCTGTGCACAATGTTAAGCTGAAATATAATGATTGTACCACTTCCAAAGGTGTAGAAGATGATTCAGCTATTGATGTTTTGTTTCTTGAAAGGGATAAGCTGCACAATTTGTCTGGTTTATTTGGTTTGTTTGGAAATTGCTGTAACATTGGTAAAAGTGACCCTAGCATTGCATCTGATGTTGAATGCAAAAATTCTCTGGCTTGCAAAGACAAAAAGGCTTGTCTAGTGATGTACCATAATACACTGAAGTTCTTGTGTCAGCCACTTGCTGAACTAGTAAATTCAGAGAAAAAACGCATACTTGCTGAAACTGAAGCCTCATCTGATTCTAGCAGCCTCTGCATTATCCAGGACGCTTTTTATCAGTTCTGTGATAGTTTCTTTTCTCTTGAGAGGTAAGCTTATTTCATTCTTTGATGGATTGATTTGCTTTGTTGTAACCAAATGTGATTAGGATGACAATTTGGCATTGTAGTCAAGGGTGTTTAATTTTTTGTTTATCCAAGTGACTAAAATGACATGATCTTTTTCCCTTCTGAATATGACATTCTTACTGCTCATGTGTATATTGGTATTACTGTAATTATGTAAAAGTTAATGAATTAAGTACATTTTTAGTCATTATTAGAAGGATGCATGTCAACAGTTATAATTGTGCTTGCTTAATATTTTGAGTTTGATACATTGCTAACTATGGATGATGCTAAATTTATGCTAATGCTAATAAAATTACTTATAACGTATTTTGCTACATATTGGGGAATTGTTATGCACATAAATCAGTTATGAATATGATGGTTGTCCGAATTTTCTCTTGCACTTGCAGCTGTGCATCTGAAACAAAGAGAGAAGGATTTGATAATGGTGAAGTGTTAGTACCTAGTATAATTGTTGCGGGGTTCATTCTTTCCACCTGTACAAAGCGTAAAATTCAGGTCAGTTGATCTTATTGGTATTCACATGGAAAATGAAATTTAACTTTTGCTACTTGGTTGTTTATTTATTGACTAATTTTGGATGAGGTGATGTTTATTGAACTTTCACTCTTGCTGACTGGCTTTCCCTTTTATATTTCAGAAGAGTGTGTGCTACATTAAGCAAATAATTGGCAGTGGTAGGATTCAATCTCAAGGGCTAAAATATGTCTATGTCTCTCTGTATAATATTGGTGTTCTTCTGTACAGAAGCAAGCAAATTAAAGAGGTACTTAATTCCTTGAAACTTGTGTATGTTAAGGTTATGGTATTAATATTTAAATGCTCTTTTGCATGGTTGGCAACTTTTATTATATTTACTTTCTAAAGGAAACTTTATCATTTCTGTATAATTGAAGCTATTTTATGCATATCCATGACATGTATGGATCTGCATGTTCTTGTTGCAAGCATTCTTGTTCAATTCAATTCCTTTGCATTTAAGTTCCTCATTCATATAAGTTATCAATCTAACCTTTGCAGGCTTTGAAGGCTTTAAAACTTTCTCATAGAGCATCATGGACTAATATTCAACTTCTCTGTGAGATGTTTATTCATAAGAAAAGTTCTGGTGATCATCTGTCAGAAGATGTTGTCAGAGATTTGGTAACTGATGCATGTACTAGAAGTGCATTTCTTTTGGAAGTTCTCCACGCATGTGGAAATCTTAAGGTGGAAAAAATTATTGTGGAGAGTCTTGAAAACTGGTCCGCGCTTGAAAATTTGTTTAGACAGTTGTCAGGTCCTATGCCTTTGATAAAGCAATGGGTTAAGGTATTGTCAACTCTTGTCTGTTTTTCTGTATGTTTTTGTTATGATGGCCAATTGTTCTTTTGATTTCAGATACAGTGCAAACTTCATAAAAACAAGGATTTAGAGGATAGTGCTCCAATTTTATGTTGTATGCTGTTGTCTTCTGCGGAAGTGTCAAAGATGGCCATTTGCAAAATTTTAGAGCAGGTTCATATTGTTAGTTATTGAAAATGGCCCTTCTAGATATTTTTTGGTTCTGCATGCTTATGACTAATGGATGATTTTACCAATTTCAGGAGCTTCTTGCATATCAAGAAATGACTCATGGGTACCCAGATTTTTGTCAGAGAATGCAAATTAAAGTTATCAATTTACTTCTGCAAGATGCTTATGCCATAGAAGATAGTCCTTTACTGAAAGCAAGGATGTTAATTAGAAAGGGGAGAACAATAAGGGCCAATGGGATTGAAGCTTTGAAGGACTGTATTTGGTGCTTGTCTGAAGCTATATCTATTATGGTACTGCACGAGATCACTTCTTTATTTTTCTGCCCTGTTGATATTAATTGTGATACTATTGCTTCTTTTTTGTGTTGAATCCATGGCTAACCTGAAATATTATTTAAATAGAAAAACTTCTACAGTGAAACAAGTATTGCTGGAACTCCAGCCTGCCATCAATTAGCTGCTGCTTATTGTTTACTTGCACTATGTACTCAGGAAGCTGAACCAAACTCAGAGGTATTTTTGCATAAAAAGTCTGTTGATTTGACTAATTAGTGCTTAGTGATTCTTTCGGCTTGACTAATGCGTATTGATCAAGATTAGTGATAAATTTCTATATTAAAACAGCAACTTTATCAAGATATCTATGCTGCCTTGGATCTTTGGTTGAGCATATTCATTCCTGATAGTTCTTTTGTGGATGACGAGTTCAAAATGGTGTCCGGAAATACGCTGCAACTTCTATATAATGTACTTGATTTGCTATCAGTGAAGGTGTGCTTATTGATATGATTGTCGTTATCTTTTGATCATGAAAATCTATTTGTCTAGAGTTGTGAACATCTTTTAACTGTTTCACTTGTTGCTTTTTCACCTTTTTGTCTCCAGGGTTACACGAAATTACACAGTAACATATATAAACTGATAATTAGAATATACAAACTAAACAATGTAGAACTTGGGAAATGTGTGGCCAACCTTTGGGAGTGTAGGCGGCTTAGCCATGCACTCTGTGTTTCTCCGGTAAATGAGTCATTCATCACAAACTTATCAGAGCATTGCGGTGGAAGTTCCATATCTGTTGACTTCTGGATGCATAGTCTAAGTGGATCCCAACCAGGGCTTCTTGGGTTCCAACAGAACCTCACATGTTTCTTTAACAATTTCAATCATGGCTTAAAAAATCATGAAAGCGATATACAATCAGCTGTCTCACCTAACAATGTAAATCTAGTTGCTTCTGAACTCATTGCGAGTGTAAGTCATGTCAGCTTTCTAGTAAATGCTACAGTTTTTTGTATTGAACGTTTTATGCTGTTGGCTGAATTGGTCAGTGATCTTTCTGTTGCTCTCATAGGATCCTGTGCGTAGTCATTCTCTCTTCCTTGCGGGGTATCTCTACTATGATTTGTGTGAAAGACAGATTTGCCGTGGACGATTATTTGAGGTTGATTTCAAATTTTTGGATGATCTAGCATCTTTTATTTTACTCCTTCAATTTTCCTTGTTCTGCAACATTTTAATGAATCCAATATGACTAGGACTCTCTTTTCCATGAAAATCTTAATCATATTGTTATTATGTTTTTCTCCCGTTATTTCTTATTATGATTTTCTTTTCTAATTGCAATTTTTCTGCTAGGGTCTTTCATATGCAAAAGAAGCTTTTCGATTGCGGAGTCAACTTTTCAAAAGAAAATTTACATTCTCAATTGAGGCGCCGGTTGAGAAATACAACGAATCTGGTGACATTGGTGAAATTGCTCAGACAGCTATAAATGGTCCTAAGAATCTTCAAGTGCACAGAATAGTTGCTAGTGAACTTTGGTCTTTCGACAGTAGTTCATCAAACCTATGTGGCTGTTATCTTAGTCCGTGGAATGTACTTCAATGTTATCTTGAAAGCATTCTTCAGGTTAGAAGTTTCTCTCTTACAATGTCTGATTTATTTCTCCCTAATGTTTTCCACTTTATAGGAATTTTTTTATTTTTTTATCGACATACAATTTCCAGGTTGGATGTATTAATGAAATGATTGGAAATGGGGTTGAGGCTGAATCTTTCCTATTATGGGGAAAAAGTATCTCCTGTTCACAGAACTTACCACTATTTGAAGCTACTTTTTCTTCTATCTTGGGTATGAGAGTCATTAGCCCATCTTAATTTGTGTCTTGTCGATACTTGTTCTTTCTTACAACTGCATCGGTGGTTTGCTGAAAGTGTACCTTCTGCTGACATTAGGGAAATTATATCGAAAGAAACGACTCTGGAATTTTGCAGAGCAGGAACTGAAAAGTGCCAAAAGAATTCTGGTGGACAGCAGCAGCCTTTGTTCCTGCATAAGATGCCGATTGATGCTGGAAGCTAATCTTGACCAACAACTTGGTGATTTGTTCCGTAATCTTTTTGATATTTCTATCATAAATGATTCAAAAGGGAAATTATCTCGTGCTGAAGTTCTGTATAAATCAGCCCTTGAGAAATTAAATTGTTCTGAGTGGAAAAATATCATTTGCGATTCAGAAAGTAATGTGGATCTGGCAGTCAGAAATACTATAATAAATGGTGAAGATGTTGCTGGCAATGCTGCTACTCAGCCAGAGGCAATAGGTGCTAGAAAGGGTAGGAAAACGAAGAATGTATCCAAATCTGTGGTGAAGGAGCAACATGTGATACCCGATCGAAGAAGTTCAAGGGTAACTCGCTCTAGATTTCGATCATCTCAAAACCAAAGCACAACCTGTACTGGTGAAGCACAAATTGAGATTTCGAAACATTCAAATGGTAATGTTGCATCCAAACTATCTGACACCTGTTGGGAAAAGGACTCCTCGCTCTTGGGTAAAGGAAGCTGTATGGAGGAATTGACGAGTGAAATTACATGCTTTTGTAACCAAACAAAATGTTGGCAGTGCCTTCCTGCTGAGATTATGAAATCTGGGTTACTGATCTACTTCATAAATATGAAATGGGAGTATGCCCACAGGAAACTCTTGGTTAGGATACTTACTGGTACAGGTATGGTTCTTTTGCCTTGATATTATTTGATTGTACAAGCCAACACATATACCCAGCAACATATAAAAGCTAGTAAGCTGGCTTTAGGTGTCTTTCAATTTGAGCCAATATAACTAAATACAAAATATGTGATATTAATTGTTGTCTAATTGAAAGTGAAAAAAGAAAAATGTTTTACTCCTTTGTAAGTCAAGTGAGGTTTAACAAACATTGTACACTCTTTATTGGAAAAAGCGCTGCATGTAGGATCATACTCCAGTCATCTGTCTCAAGACTTTGTTTTTATAGGATAGACTGTATAGTGGCCTTTTTGTTCTTTACTGTAAGCTGCTATTTACAAATTTCAGTCTTGTAGCTGTTTTCCTGGGCCTTGTTTAAGTGAGGAAAAGAGGAGAATCATATATGGGGGTGATTTATCAAGAGAGTAGTAATATTGAGAACGTATAGCTTAGGCTTGAGGAAATTGTTTTTCTTTCTTGTCAATTAAATGCACTCTTCATTATACATGGTGTTCATTTCAGTTATTGTAGGTTAATGTATGAATGCGGAATTACTTGATAATTTCTTGTAACTTCTTTTTTCATATCTTTAGGAAAATGCTTGGGGTATGGTGATCAAACTCATGAGATACACGAAGTTGTTTGGCAAAGCATATCTTTCCTAGTCAGCAGAAATGCATATACTCAGACTTGTTCCTCTGCTCACAGAACTTTCTTGCTTGATTTGATTGGGAGGGAAACTGTGGGAGATACTTTTGCTATTGAACGTGCAGCTATCCTATACAGAATAGGCTGGATGACTCTGAAGGGTTTCCATTCTAAAGTTGCCAGGTATGTGTTCTTGTGATGTCTGTCACTTGTGTACATGTTCGAGTAGTGGTTATGCTCAAAGAAGTTTACATGTTTTATTTTCTAATTGCTTTTTCCTGAAATCATTTTGTTTTTGTATTAAGAAAGTACTTCAGTTATTCTTGAGGATGAAGTTTGAAATTTTTTTTTTTGCTAACCTTTTGCTTTTGTTGCTTTTCTTTTCTAAAAAACACCCTTGTAATTTCATCTACTTAATTCTTCTGGACTAGTTGTATTCTTATATAGGCTTAGAAAGAATGACAATTTTACCAAAGGAGGATTACATTATTATTTGAATATCGCTGATTATTTGTTCTTCTAGGCTAGGTCCCGATTTAACATAATTGTAATCTGCTGCATCAATTCTCTTCACCCTTGTGATATGTTACTTGGAATATCCTCTGTTAGGTTGTAGGATACTTATTTACACGCATCACTCTGTATATTTTTATATGTTTTCTGATTCACGTGTATCTAAATAAGTATAGTAAATTTCTAATATCAGCTTTATGAATTATATCTTTTGTATCAAGTACTTGTTTATTTTCCTTTTTTCTTGGTTTATATTCTGAACAGGATCGATTGCTGTGATCTTTCCAAAGTTCAGTTATCAAAAACAGTACACTGGTTGAAGCTAGCCTTTGTACTCAGCCGTGAGGTTCCTGTACTTTTTCAAAAGGTTGAAGTTTTTTATTATTCTGATCTATCTTATGCTTGCATAAGCTTAATATAGTCTTAGGTAAATTTTATTTCAACTGCTTGACTGTGGCTTCATGTAAGAATCTGATTGTGGTATATCAGATCCAGTGACACTAAGAAACTGGTTTTCCGTTTGAGACTGAACATTTTTCTGTGTTTAGTTTATTTTAACAAGTATGGTACAGTTGAGTATATCATATTCACTATTTTCTGACAGTTAATTTAGGACTAGTGCAACACTTAGAAATTTGATCTGTTCTTTTTGCCCCCTAATTAATTTACTTTTCCTAATTTTGTGATCTATAATAACATCAGACCAAATTACTGCTGCCTTAAACTAGTTCTTGAGATGTGTTGCTGCTTCTAAATGTCTTATTCATCCAAATCCAATGTAATCTAAGTTAAGTTCACTAAAGGTCAATAATGAAGTTTCTCTCCAGAACTGTTGATATACGGATAACATCTACTGCACCTACATGGCTGTAATGAAGGAGAAAATGAGCATACAGTTAAGCTAAATTTGATTGCTAGTGCTATTTTTAATTTACTTGTGAAATTTGTCTTAGATACTAGTTTGTCTGGGAGTTCCCAAATAATTTCCAATTATTGTCTTTGCAAGTTGCTTCTAACAAATTTGTTCTCTTAACTGTTTTAACCTTCTGTCTTTTCTATTACTTTTTCTCTAATGTCTTGGCAGCTAAATTTTGTTTTATTAATACCCAGGTTTCCAGACTGCTTTCTGCAATATATCTGCTTTCTGCAACTAGTGAGCACTTTGCTTTGCCATCTTGCAAAGCACTCTCTGAAAGTCATTGGGCTTCATATTTTCATCAAGCGTCACTTGGGACTCATCTTAATAACCAGTTCTTCCCTAGTACTTCTGGGAGATCGAATGCTCAACGCTTTGTAGATTCTGGGGTAGGTTGCACACTTCATCTTGTCTTTCCTTGGTGGCATTTCCAATATGATGAAGTAGCAAGACAAGTTATTTGCCAATAAATCTTAATAGTTCCAAAAATTGTCTTAAAATGTCAAGGCATTTAACTTGCATATTATAGATGAATCGCATCATGCTCCTTAATGTTATCAGGATAAGTCTGGCACACAAGAGTCATTCTGAATTTTGCTGGTCCATCTTTAATTATGATATTGGCAATATTATTTATACCCTGGTGAATCCTGTTTCGTCAGGACTAGGTGCTAATTTGTGGGGTCTTACCAACTTTTTCTGTTTTGCCTTTTCTATCGTCTACTTTTATGTATTTTTGCTATTTACTATTTCTTGATTATTGAGGCTGGCAGCTTTTATCTCATTCTGTAGATCAAAACTTTTAAAACACCTGCAATTTCACTTTTTTGATTGAGTCGTTGGATTTTCATTTTCAGGACTTGAATGGGGTTGTTTCATCTTGCGCACATACAGAGACATCCACACTGTTAAGGTTTATGCTGTTGCAACTGAAAATTCATGAGATTTACTAGCTTCTATAGTTTCTCTTTACCCCATCAACCCCCAATGTGCACATACATATGAAAAAGAAATGTTATCCTTTCTTCTTGTTTTGCTGCAGGCTTGCCCCCGAGTCAGTCAATGATCTTGAACAATTTGTGATGAACTTTTATGTGGGCCTTCCTGCCACTGCCATCATATGTATAAGTTTGCTCGGTCATGATTATACCAATTTTTTGCAAGAATTGCTACTTTACCCATCTTCCATTCATGCATGGATGCTATTGTCACGGTTGAATTCTAAGAATCAACCTGTTGTTTTGCTTTTGCCTCTGGATTCAGTTTTAGAAGGTATTCTCTTTGATAGAAATATAAATAATTAAAAATTAACATTATATTAATGCACTGGATGCTAAAAATGTCTGGAAAAAATTTACAGAAGTTTCAGATGATGCTGCTCCTAGTGATGATAATGCAAGGGCTTGTCAGGAATTGCGCCAGCTGATGAATTCAGGTAAAAAGTGGCATTGTCCATGGGGTTCCACTGTGGTTGATAATGTTGCTCCGGCATTTAAAATGATATTGGAAGAGAACTTCATGACATCTTCTGGCTGTCCTTTAGAAGATACAAAAAGTACGAGGTCTTTGTGGTGGATGGTTAGAAAGAAGGTTGATCACCAACTTGGTAAACTGTTGAGGTAGGTATTCTCTTTTCATCAACTATGTGTCCATCCATTTTTGACACAATTATTGTGATTTGGGATTGGATCACTAGTGGCCAACTGGTGTTCACAAAACTTCATTCACAAGTTCTTCAACTTTTCTCCTTTTGGCTACATTTTAGTAAACTACCCAAAGTTTGTATGTAATTTGCAGCATTTCATGTTGAAATTGACTACTGATGTATGAAATATATATATGCCTGGCCTGCGTTCCAGTAATTTAGAAGATTCATGGTTGGGTCCATGGAGGCATGTGCTTCTTGGGGACTGCTTGGACTGCAGAAGCTTGACCACAGTGCATAAGAAGCTGGTGCAGGATCTGAAATCTAAATGCAAAATGGACATAAATGAGAGTTACCTTAAACTCGTTCTTGGAGCTGCAAAGTTTGACATTGAAGAAGCATGCCTTTCACAGCGGTGTTTAAGAAAAGGATGCTACACTGGCAAGCTTGAACATCACGAACAAGAAAATTCTCAGTCTAATGGCATTGATGATGTGTCTGCATTGGCCTCTCAACTAATACGTGAAGCAGTGAATGAGCTTCATATGGAGGATGCCATTTGTAGGGAACCGATAATTTTGGTGTTGGACTTGGATGTCCAGGTTGGTGAAATTGTTATGGTTTATTATATATATTTTCATTTCAGGGCATATCAATATAGCATGAGTTTATCTTGCTCCAAGAAGATGGTTGTCCTCTAATAGCATTTTTTCACCTCATCTTTGCTTTTGCCAACATCTTCTTGGTTTGATTATTCTTTTTGTTTTTTCAACTTTTCCCCTTCGAAAGTCCATCCTTTTCCCTTTTTATTTACTTTATTTATTGTAACAACTGACTATACAAGGACTGTGTACAGATGCTTCCATGGGAAAGTATACCCATACTAAGACAGCAGGAGGTTTATCGAATGCCTTCTGTAGGCAGTATCTCTATCATACTTGAGAGAAGTCAGCGATATCATGAGCTAGCTTGTACAAATGATGCTGCTTTTCCTCTGATAGATCCCTTGGATGCCTTTTATTTGTTAAATCCCAGTGGAGACCTTAGTAGCACACAAGCTGAATTTGAGAACTGGTTTAGGGATCAAAATTTTGAGGTGATTTATCCATTTCTCTTATTAGTTGTTGGATTTGTCGAAGGGCAAAGCATTTATCATACAATGATAGAAAATACCACTTTTTGCTCTGTTAACTTGAATCAGCTAATCTTTATTCCATTTTGCTTTACATGGAATGATGTTCGGTAAATAATTTCTTTCTTAACAAACGATATAATATAGGGAAAGGCTGGAACTGTGCCAACAGCTGAAGAACTGGCTACAGCCTTGAAAAGCCATGACCTTTACTTATATTTTGGCCATGGAAGTGGTATGCTTGTTACTACTGCCATCTACTGTATGTTACTCGTCGTGCTATTCTTTTTGTTCCTTTGCATTAATTTTGGATATGCATTTGTGTGCTTTTGGTTGGTGTAGGGGAGCAGTATCTTTCCAAAGATGAGATTCAGGGACTGGAGAAGTGTGCTGCCACCGTGCTAATGGGTTGCAGCAGTGGCTCACTGAGGCTTAATGGATGCTATGTGCCGCGAGGTGTTTCGCTATCCTATATACAAGCTGGTTCTCCAGTTACTATTGCCAACTTGTGGGAAGTGACAGACAAGGATATTGACCGTTTCGGGAAGGCCGTGCTTAATGCATGGTTGAGAGAAAGAATGGATCTAGTAGATTGTTCCCAATGCAACCAACTGGTGAAAGAATTTGAGGCCATGAAAATTAAAGGCCGTAAAGGCAATTCCAGAAAGAAATCGGCAAGCAGCAATTTAACTGAAACTGCAAACAGTGGTTCATCAACGAATGCATGTGAGCACAGACCGACAGTAGGATCATTTGTTGGTAGGGCTCGAGAAAGTTGCACCCTCCCTTTCTTGAATGGCGCGTCGCCAGTTTGTTATGGTGTCCCAACAGGGATTATGAGAAAGAAAGATTTGTAGCAATTCCAAACAGACCACTCAAAGGTAGCTTAGAAGTTGTACAGAGATTTGATTTCGGCTTACTACATTATTATTTTTTAAAATTACCAAAAATATATATATATTTTTCATGTGATAACTGATAACGAGAATAATTCTGAACCTGTAAAACAGGAATGTCACATTGGATTACTCGACGGGTAAGTGCTAAGATAAGCGGAGCTCAGCCATTCTCGATTCTTTATAATGCTCTTTGAGTGTAACAGGTTACTTAACAAAAAATTTGATTTATTTTAATATTTTAATTATTTAAAATATATTTATAATTTTTATATATATCATTCAAGCTCATAAATCCAATTTAATAATTAAAATTGGTTAAGTTAATTAACAAATGGAATTGACCAACCTAAAATTAGATCAATTTAATAAAAAACTGACTGATTGATTTTAATATTTTAATTATTTTAAATATATTACTCATGCTTATTAACCCAACCCGACAAACCTAAAATTAGTTCAGTCAATTGAGTAGGCCGAATGCTCCCTTATCTGAGGGACACGCCAAGGCAGTTAGTATTGAAATTGCCTGGCCACACGTTAAAGCAACTTCGGAATTCATATATTGTCAAGATATTTAATTTACATACTCATAATCAGACCATATTAAATCCCTGCAATACTTATTGACAACGCGAAAATTTGAGTGAAGCAACAATGGAACAATCACAACAAAAGCATCTAGTCTCCAATTACTGTAATGTTTCCATTATTGAAGGATTTATCTCAGTACCCCTAAAATACAATGAGGTTCATTAGCAGTTTAAGGTTTCACAATACGTGCATTGTTTCCCTGCATCCCCCAAATTACTAAGTCTACAATTCTATATATACAGGGTTAGAGAGAACTCACATAAGTTGAAAAAAAGAAAAGGAATTACCAGTACATCAAAACGATTACACAACAACAAAGGAAAACAGGCTACTCATTTTCCCAGCCAACCTCTGATACAACCCCTCAAAATGAATGAGAAATAAATTGATGGAAATTTGAATTCTAAATTTCTCTTTTTCTGGCTTCACCTAATTTTTGCTTAGACTATAGTGAAATGTTGGATGTAGCCTTTCCTGTTTCCCCTCCTTCATAGGTACAGCTTTATCCTACATTTGACCTCCAATGTCTTCTCTTCTTGTCCTCCTCCTCCTGCCTGAACGTCCTAAAAGAACTCTGCCATGTTGACGGAGCCGGCTAACCAAAGATACATTGCCCCCACCATCATTAAAATAGTCATCATCTTGATGACCCCCAACAGGAGAGGTAAGGCGAACACCAACAGCATTCTCATCTGCTGCATGTGTAGGCCGCCTTGTTCGTCTACCAAGGTCATTCCCTGATGGCCCAAATGCATGCAGAAAAAGAAAGAAATTCAAAACATTATTATCTAACCCCACATCAAAATCTCCACCCCTTTCTATAGCATCTGCTGTGTCGAGACCACCCTCTTCATCCGTCTCAAAACCGTGATGATTTCTTTCTATTACATAATCACCAAAAACCATTGCCCCAGGCATTGTTGACCTTATTGTGCTGATCACATCCTCCTGCTCCTGCTCCCTTTCAAGCCTTCTCCACTTCTGTTCAATGGTAGGATCCGCTTCACGTGGCTGAGCACATGGATGATCTGCTTTCATGTGTTTCCTTAATTCCTTAAAACTACCAACAAAGGTGCAGTCATCCTGCATGCAACTTCTCTTTTTGGCATTTAAATATTCCCTTGCAGGTTCCACCACAGTCCATCCTTTTACCTGACCCCTGCAAAGTGGACATGATATTTCTGTTACTTCACACTTCTCAACACGCCAACTAGTACCGGCTGCCAGAACTGAATTATCAATAGAAGTATGCAACCGTTCTTCATGATTGAATGGAACTACTTTAGTGTGGAACTTCTTGTACTGGTCAAGGCAGTTCGAGTATCTGAAGCTAGTTCCACACATGTACGGACGACAGCCCTTGTCATGGGATGAACAGAGAAGAAGAACAGCATTGTGAGGGCACTCCATGCAAACAGAACATGTTGCATCTTCCCAATCCCTATTATCCAAAGCTTTGGTACATTTTTTGGGGTGTAAATCTCCAGAGATGCCTTGGCGACGACAATGCAACAAGAATGGGGTTTGCTGGCTTGCTGTTCTACGCCGTCCTTTGCCACCTTTTGCCATTTGCAAACTACACTTCAAAAAAGAATGCAAAATCAAAAAAATCTTATGACTGCAGAAATAATCTGAGACCAACATATAAAAACAGCTAGATTACCCGGAGTGCTTAAATTTCTAAAGCTTTTAGCCTATGAACAATAATGACTAAACCATAGCAAAATGAAATTTCCAGAAAGCAATCCACCAATGACATGAAAATTCAAGTTAAAATAAAATCCTAGTAATACCAAAAAATTCAAGGTTCATAATCCTAAAACAAACATTACATAAATCCAGTCATAATTGACATAGACCAATCTAAAAGAACATCAATAGAAAAGAAAACCCTTGACAAAATTAACATCCATGTTACAATTACAAGTGATTGAAAATGAACATCGCAAAAGAACAAGCCCAATCAATGGGCAAGCCAATTATGACATGAAAATTCATAATTTAAAAGGACGAAATTGAAAGACCTCACCAGTTTGATAAAAAAAAAGTTGCAAATATCTAGATCGAGATAATGGGTCAGTTGGAGATACCAAGTCTCATATGATAAACAAACATCCAGAATTAATAGGTTCAATGAATCGAAAGAACGTGCTTTAGAAGTAGATTCACGTTATAATATGAAACTATGATTTCTACCCAAATAGAAGTAGTGAAAGCTCAATATATATATATACTACATAAGACAAGAATATTGAACGGGAAACAGTAAAACCAAGACGACGAGACGTACCAGGGAAAAGAAGAGTGAATTTGGGGGAAAATTAAGAGAAAACTGTAGGGTTTTGTTTGGCCAAGGATTGGAAACGCAGAAGCTATAACAATGATATAAGCGCCATGCGCAAAGCTTTGTAGCGTAGAAATGAGTCGACGAATCCGATATTCTGAATATCCGATTAATGGGTATTATTTCCTTTGGGAAAGCAACATCACCCAACGTAAAATGGAAGTGCTACTCACGCTCTCATTTGACAATAATTTACGTCGTGGAGGAGAGAGGTTAGAAAGAGGCGAGTGAAAAGCACGCTCAGTTGAATCTGTGGTAGATGAATGATGAAGAAAGTTGAGAGAGGCGGTTACATTGAAAAATCAAAAATCGAAGAGCCAGTATTGTGGGCTTGGCTGATGGCGGTTCACTTCCCTCACTGCCTCGTAAAAAGGGGTAAGGTAAGGCCGCTCACAACTACTTCCAACTTCCACGTTGTTAGCCATACCTAGCAACAGGCCTGAAACCGAAAGTCTGTTTGTCTCCATCCGAACATGTAACAACTTTAGTCTAAGGCCTGTTATTAATTGCTTACAAAAAAAATTTGGAAGAAAAACTGTGCAGATCAAGCTGCTTTTGATTGAAATTTTTAATTTTTTAAAAATACTTCTAAAAACGAGAGGTTAAAATTTTTAACTTTTTCTCTCCTAAAACCATTTTTAGTACTTAATTACTTTTTCATCCCTCCAATAACATAATAATTTCTTTTTTTCTTGATGTTTAATTTCAAATGTGTTAAAATCGTTAATTAAAAATAAAAAATATTTTTTAAAATACTAATTATAAATATTTAATTGTTATATTTAAATATTTAAAATATAGTTTTTATATTCTAATTAAATTTTATAAATAATTAATATTTATAACTTAAAAATATTTAAAATTTATATTTCATATATTAAAATATTAACAAGTTATAATAATTTTTTTTATATTTTTACTAAAATATAATAATATTAAATAATTTAAATATTATTTAAATGCATATTTGTTGCTTGATAACAACATGTCTAAAATGGACATTTTATTTCTCAAAAATATTTTTTGATAGCAATGCTAAACACTCAATTTTTAAACCAAACTTTTCAAAAGCATTTCTCAAAAGTACTTTTCAAAAGCACTTTTCAAAAATATTACCAAACTAGCCTTAATAGAATTTAACCTTGAAATAAATTTGAGTATGAAAAGATTTGAGTTTGAGAAAATTTGAGTTTGAAAAAACTTAAGCTCATAATAAATCGAAGCCTAAGACTGATCTGACTCGAATTTGAGATAAATTCACCTAAAGTCTGAAAAAGTCCACATTTATAAAACAATCATAATAGATGTTAATAATAACTATAATTTTATGATATTACTTAAAATATAAATAAATAATTTTTTTTTTGAAAATGTATTCATGAGTAGAGATGTTCATGGGCCGGGTCGTGTCGGTGTGGGTCAGGCCTAACTAAAATCTTAGACCCAGACTTGGCCCGAACAATGAGCTTAAAATTTTGTCTAAGTCTGATCGGGCTGAAAATGGTAAGACATGGGCTCGACCTGCCGTATTAAATTTTTTATAAGATTTTTAAATATGTATAATGCATCAAAAATATTAAAATAAATATTTTCCAACAAATTTAAAATAAAATTTAAAAAATATGTATACTTAAATAACACTAGGATAAATATATTTTAACAAGCAAATGCCTCTAAAATAATAACAAAATTAACAATAAAATAAGTGCTATATAATATCCAAACAATAACAACAAAATAGTGAAATGATAGCAAAATAAGGAGAAAACGACAAGAAAATAGCATAAAACAGCAAAAAAAATAACAGAATTTTTTTGTCCTTTTTGTGAATTCGGGCTGGATCTGGCTTGAATAAAAATGCCTTATCCGAAGCCTGACCCGTTTTTAAAACATGCCTTTTTTTTTTTTCCAAAATCCTCTCACTTTTTCTGACAGGCCTTCAGGCCAGGTCGGATGACTTGACCATGAACAGTTCTTTTAATAAGCATTGTATGTTTGTATAAAATTTTATTAATAGGAAATGTAATTAATAATATTTTTTTATGTTGAGTTATAAAGTTCAATAAATTTTTTAAAATATTAATTTAATATAAAATACTTTAATACTATGATTATGTATGTATAATAAATATAATAAAATTAATAATTATTAAAATCTATAAAATTAATAATTATTAAAATCTATAAAATTAAAATTTAATGATAATATAATTGTTGGACCTAATTTATTCCCGGGGCCCATATACAAATAACCCAAATTAAAATAAATTAAAGCCAAACACTAGCCCAATATCAGACTAGCCCAACACCCCTAAACCGAAATTAGAAACCCTAGCAACGGGTGGCCACTCCTTGTGCCGCACACCCCAACAGTAGCCACCACGTGCGCCGCACGTCGCGCACCACGCCTTCGGGGAGAGTCCCTCTCAATCACGCACTTGCAAACAAGTAAAAATTGGTTGTAAAAAATGGGCTATAAAAGCCTTCGAAAATACTGTAAAGGGATCCTTTTTTTTTTTTCCGAAGAGAGAATACTAAAAAATATTCATTCGAATATCAAATCGAGTTTAAACAACCAAAATAGTTCAAGCAAAAGTCAGAAACTCTAATTTTAAGGTTATTTCCCTATTTTGTTTTTATTATTTTTTATTTTCTACAGTATATATACAAAACCCTTTTTTTAAAAGAAAAAGAAAGGAAAAAAACTTACCTTTTCTAAATTTCGGCCGCCGTGGCGACGGCGGCCAGCGACGGTGGCCGATCGGAGTTCTGCCGGAGACCCCTGGGCCTGCAGAGAAAATAAGCAAGGGGGGAGTTTTTTCCTTTGAAATGTGAGGAATGAAATTTCAAAAGAAATTTTTTGCTTTTATACCAAAAGGAAATGACGCCGTTTTGAAGATTGGGTCAGAGGCCCAAAACGGTGTCGTTTTGGCCCCTGACTCGCGCGGTGACCCGACCCGAGGGAAGGATCCGCGCGTTTTCTTTAGAGGGGCTAATTGCACTTTTAGCCCCTCCGCTTTTTCATATTATTTCAATTAAGTTTTCGTTCCTTTTAAATTCGCCTCTAAGTTTTGTTCCAAATCCATTTTGGCCCATACGTGGACGGTGTCGTTTTGAAAAGGGAAATTTTCTGATTTTGGTCCCTCAAGGATGTACGCGCGTTTCAATTGGGTCCTCTGTTTCTTTTTATTTTCAAATTTTGCCCCAAATTCCTCTTTTTTAGCCCAAATTGGTCCTTATATCTCCTGTTTATTTCGATTCCACCCCAAAGTTTCTGTTTTTGATTCGATTTAGCCCCACTTCGATTATTTTTTACATTTTACCATTAAATTAATTGTTTTTAGTATTGTTTTTTAATTTTGTTATTATTATTTTACATTTTTCTATTATTTGCTAGTGTTACTATTTTTATTATTTAATATATTCTACTATTATAATAGTTAGTGTTATTAGTTATTATTATTGCCATTATTATTTTAAATAAACAGTTTCTTTTAAATTTGTTTATATATATATTTTAAATCTAATTATAAATATACAATTTATTTTCTTAAAAATCTCGTTGTAATTTATATTTTGCTTATTTTAAATATTTTTCTTTATATATATTTTTTATATTATTTATTAGTTCTTTATCCATATTTTAGACAAATATACTCAAATTTTAAACTATTTTGCATATTATCTCATCACACATAATATTTATTTCATAAACCCATTTGTAAATTATTCTTGTCATTATTATTATTTTTCATATTTATTGTCTTTTATTTTAATTATTATTTCTTTTATTTTTTTCCCTCATTTTATTTCTTATTTTCACTTTTTTTCCTTCTATTATTTAAGATTTCATTAATTCTTACTTATTTATTATATTGTTGCTCTTGTTATTTGTTCCACTGTGATAATTTTGTTCTTATTGCTGTTATATACGTCTGCATGCTCATTGTATTTCGATTACACATATCTTTTCACAATGTTACATCTTTACTCAAATGCAAAAAAATGTTTTTTTTTTTTTAAATAAGGCAATGCTTGATATTTGGGAGCTTTGAGAGAATCGTGCCCTAACTTACTGAGCTTCGATTTTTCTCGTCGATCCTAAGTAGCCAAGTACCCTTCTAAAAACAAGATACGTGGGTTCCAAATAAAAGCTTATCCTCGAGAGCTCGAGATGTTACACCCTAACTCACTGGATGTGACATTTCACTGTCCCGAGGTAAGAATTTTTTAACAAAGGCAATGTTCGATATTTAGAAATTTTGAGAAATGGAGCCCTAACTTATTGGGTTCCACTTTTTTTAAAAGCCCAAATAGCTGAATACCCATCTTTTGGCTTTGGAACGCGAGTTTTTTTCAAAGGGTGTAATACCCCTTAACCCTAAACCGTCGCCGGAACAGGGTTACAAGGCATTACCAAACAAATCAAACAATTTACAGACAATTCTTAATAAATAAATAAGATAAAGTTTATTTAACAAATAAATTATAGTATAGTCATAAATGTATATAAATTATATTTTACTTCTCTAATTGATTTCATTCATTCATTTATTAGTTTTCTAAAAATTTCGGTAGCATTTTTACTTATTTTTATATGAACCTCCTGCAAGTTTAAACCAAAAATAACTCATTCCAAAATCAATGGCACAATAAAAAAAAACAATTTAAACTTAAATACACCTAAATCATAACCAATTAATTAAGATAGTAATTTAATAACTAAGCATTCATAATGCAAATCAAAATCAACTAACAACTTCATTTGTTTTTAATTCTAACTTAAGTCAAACTAATAACAAAAAATATGGTATATCATTCATACAACCATATTACAAGCATATCTAATTAACCTATACAACACCTAGTACATGCCACTTTTATTTAAGAGGAGAAACATCACCAAAATCTTTTCGCTAAAGTCGGGATTGCTCGGATGCTGGACCAGGACACTAGGCTTCTATTAACCTGCGCACGGAAACAACCGTACGCTGAGTATTTCATACTCAGCGGTTGTAAAGCCCTCTTATCCGAGACCATCGCCGGAGTCGAGCTTGAGGTGTTACCAAACTTGTTTCATCACTTTTTGAATTTTATAACAACTAATTTAATTTTCGTAGCAAACTGTCTTTCTGCATCATGGTCGCTTAAAAAATCATATCTCGAGTTACGAAACTCGAAATCAAGATCTGTAAATTTTCCCTAGAACTAGACTCATATATCTATCTACTAATTTTTTTCTAGAATTTTTGGCTAGGCCAATTAGTACAATTTATTAGTTAAATTTACCCCTGTTTTGGAATTCGACTGGACTGACATCTACTTACTGCAAACCACTTTTCTCTCTGTACAAAATTCACATGAATATGATGTTTATTTCTATTAAAACTAGACTCAATAAGGATTCTAAAAATATAAAGTACACCTCCTAATTATTTTTGTACAATTTATGGTGAATTTTCAAATTTGTAATAGGGGATCCAGAGATCACTCTGGCCCTGTTTCACTAAAACTCAAATATCTCATAACATATAACTCCTTTACCTGTTTCGCTTCTTTCATAAGAAAGTAGACACAATAAGCTTCCATTCCATTTTTAATTCATCACCTAATTTGGTTTCTACTATTTTTAGTGATTTTTCAAACTCACATCACTGCTGTTACAACATTCCATTTTATGACAAATTTTTACTTTTCTATGAAAATTCATGAACTATTATCACTTTGAATATACATGGTCTCATACATGATCTAAATTAACCATTCCAAGGACTAATCATTATCAGGCATTTTCTCAACCCAACCACAACCATATCGCAAGATTAATTACTCAAAATGAGTATATTGCTATACATGCCATATAAACCAAAAGATAATAACCCAAAAACTACCGGAATAAATCAGAATAGTGTGATTCCTCGTGATGATCTGATCCTCCGAACCCACGTTAATCTACAACACATGTCAAACACATTCAAGTAAGCTTATAAAAGCTTAGTAAGTTCATACGCTTGGAAAGTAAACTTACCAAATTAATAAATCATTCACATAGTTTACATTTCAGCACTATCTCCTGTCATTCACAAATCAAATCAATTTTACTTAGTATCATTCAATAATATCCATACTCGAAATTCATCCTTTTGGGGCCGTTTACCATTTATCACTTCTTCACAAATTAGGAACTATACGGAATTGAGTACATTGCCTTCTTTATACCATAGTAGAACTATGGATTTACACATAATCACATTTCTTTTTCCGAAGCCATAGCCCAGCCATGGTCTTACACGGATCACATATCATACCGAGGCCATATCCCAGATATGGTCTTACACGGGTCACATATCACTTTTCTCCTATGCCATAGCCCAGCTATGGTCTTATACGGAAATCACTTGGCACACTTCACCGATGCCATAGCCCAGCTATGGTCTTATACGGGAATCTCTTATCATTTGTTTTCGATGCCATAGCCCGGCTATGGTCTTATACGAAAATCACTGATCATTTGTTGCCATGGTCCAACCATGGTCTTTTTCCGTCAATTCGTCACGTATCATGAGACAAAGGTACTCAATCCGATAGTTTCCTACAATTTCATGCCTTTACATTGTTTATAATCTTATCACATAATTTTGTCATACACATCATATAACACATTACAAAATTCATAATATTAACAATGATCATTAAAATTTAGCCACATGAACTTACCTGGGCTAATTCACAAAAGTTGTAGAAATTCGAAAATTATTCGATTATTTTCTCATTTCCGCGACTTGCTTCGATTTCTTGGTCTATAAATGCAAAATCGTTCATTCATTAGCATTTATTTCAATTTTACCATTTTCCACAATTTATGCACTATCATTCCCGAAATTACACTTTTACCCCAAACTTTACCATTTTTACAATTTAATCCCTAATCATTTTACTCATCAATTGAGCTATTTCTTCTCAATTAAAACTTTATCTTATCATTTTGAACTATTTCACAGCCATTGATGCACAAAATTCCCACATAAAGCCCCAACTTCAAGATTCTTTACAATTAGGTCCTCAAATACTTATTTTCTATTCAATTCTTTCAATAAAATCTACATATAAACAAATTAAAGCTTTAATTCCATGCTAAATCATCATATATTTCCAGCACATATTCATAGCAACTTGCAATATTAACCATAAAATCAAAACTATTGAATTAGACAAGAGGACGTAGTTGTAAAAGTCATGAAAATACAAAAATTTCAAGAAATAATCAAGGTATGAACTTACTTGTAGTAAAAATAAGAAAAACCAGCTCTTAGAAACCCTTCTATGGTGTCTTTGCTGGAGAAGATGAAATAAAATGAAAAATATAGATATTTCTTCTAATTTAATCCATAAATTACTATTAGATTTCTACTTATTTACAAAATTGCCATTGGTTCACACTACATTTCAGCCAATTTTTAATCCATCCGTTCAGCCCATTTAACTTTGGGTTTAATTACACTTTAAGTCCTTCTTCATTTAGCCTTCATGCTATTTAATCATTTCTCATAATTTTGCACTTGTTACAATTCAATCCTTTTTACTCAATTGACTATCAAAACCTTAAAATTTCTTAACAAAACTTTAATACTAACATCCTAACACTCCATAAATATTTATAAAAATATTTATGGCTCGTTTTAATATCCCGAGGTCTCGATACCTCGTTTTCACTTCTTAATTATTTAATATTTATTTCTAAAACACTATTCACTATTTCAATTATTTCCATAACTTCACATTTAACTTATACTCATTAAACTAATAATATTTTATACTAATTTGTCGGATTTAGTGATCTCGAATCACTATTCCGACACCACTGAAATTTAGGCTGTTATAGTGGTATTACCATAATTCAAATTGCAATAGCAATTATAAAAATAAAATAAAAACTCAGCATCAAATAACATTTTTTTTTTAAGTTATCATTAAATAACAATAAAGAAACAATCTTTAGCTATTCTTCAATTTTAGTCACAAATCACATTTATCAAGTTTTAATCACCACAATCATTTTAAATTCATGCATTTCATTTCCAATCTAAATTTTCAGTCCACAATTTTAATTTCTTTCATATTCACTAGTACAGTCGATCAAATTCATTTGATCTTCTCATTTCAATTATTCACCCTATTAACATTTCGGACTTTAACGGATACACGGATTTCAACCCAAACACACCAGTACGGAACATTGTGCCTAAAATGGTACATAGTACCTGATTAGTATACGACACATAAAGTGCCTGAAACGACACACGAGGTGCCTGATATGACACACGAGGTGCCTGATACAACACACAAAGTGCCTAGTATACGACACATAAAGTGCCTGATCGGTAAAGTCGGTAAATCCCGTACACTTCCAGATCCTATGGCATGCCAATTATATCCGACTCAGCCCGACTAGTTAATAGGGTAGTTCCATTCTCACTTCACTTCCATTTCCAATCAAAGATCACTTTTCAAATACAATTTCACATTCAAATCAATTTACAATTCAATTATACATACACATTCACTATTCAATTCAATTCTCATTCAACTCAAATATCAATACTTACCTTATATGTCACTTATTAAATATAGAATTTATATAAAACATATAATAAAAAGTAATTTGAATTATAGTAATACAAACCGTGAATTTTTCGTTTTAATCCTCGATAGCTTTCTCCTTTCCTTTGTGCGCTGATGTTCCGGGTTCTTTGTTAACTACGAAAATAATAATTTATAATCATCAATACAACATGATTCAATTTAATTCATGAGCCTAAACATGCAAATTTAACCATTTTTAATGTATATATATATAATTTCACCATTAAGCTGTCTATTTGAGTCATTGTTACTAAATTATTTATATCTTGAGCTATGAAACTCAAAATTAATATCTGTAAATTTTACTTAAAACTAGACTCATATATATTCTCACCATAAAATTTTCAGAATTTTTGGTTTAGCCAATTAGTACAGTTTATTCATTAAAGACTCCCATGTTATTTCATTTGACAGTTCTGACCTCTCTCTACTAAAAATAAATTATCTCATTGTACAGAACTCGAATAAGGTTCTTGTTTATTTCTTTTGAAACTAGATTCATTAAGGAGTTCACACATATAAATTACACTCCATAATAATTTTTGTACAATTTTTAATGATTTTCCAAAGTTAAAACAGGGCATCTCGAAATCACCCCGAACCAGTCTTACAAAATTTCAAATATCTCTTGATTCATCAATTCATTGCTTACACTGTTTCTATTATAAGAAACTAGACTCAGTAAGCTTTAATTCCATATTTTATTCATCCTCTAGTTCAATTTATACAATTTTTAGTGAATTTTCAAAGTCAGACAATTGCTACTTCCCAAAACTGTTTTGATGTAAAATGTTAATAACCAAATTTATAACACCAATTCACACCTTATTTCTATTCAAATTTCATTTAAACTCAAATTTAACTATTAAATTTTCAACATATTTTCTTAATTCCGAATTTTCCTCAATTTAGTCCCTAAAACACAAAACTTATAGCTTACTTTGCAATTCAATCCTTATATCTATTCTAACTTGAATTTCATTCAATTAAACCCCTATTTCATCATTTTATTCAACATGAACTTTGTTTAAAAACCTAAGAACTTCCAAACTAACAACTTAATTTCATCAAAAACTTGTTTTAAGACTTCTAAAACATCAAAATTATGAGAAAAGGACTTGATTGAGCTTACCAATTAACTCCAAGCTTCATAACCCTATTTCCCCTTTTCTTTCTTTTTCATTCACCTGTTCGAATGCTTTCTGTTTTCTTTTCTTTGTTCTTTACCTTATTTTCTTTCTTTTATTTGTTTTAGTTGCTAATAATATATTATAATTTAATTAAATTATATAATATATATAAATATCATCTACTTAATTAATAAGAAAACTTGTAATCATGTTACAAGTGTATATTCATATATTATTACACATGTTTATTTTCTTTTTCGTACATTTGTTTTTACTTAATTTAATTCTAAATATAATATTATTTAATACAATTTTTAGCTTAAATAAAATAATAATAATAACTAATTTAATTAATCAATAACAATTATCTAAGAAAAGCCTTAGATTTTTAACAGTTTATGCCACCTCATCTATGCTAATTGGTAAAATTTCTAGTTTGGTCCTTTTTATTTTCTATTGATCTATAATTGAACCTTTGCCCTTTATTCAATTTAGTCTCTCTTCTTTTTTTTTTTTTTTATCCATTACTCTTAATTAAGTTAAATTCGCATAATTAAAATTTAATTAAGTTCACTACTAGACTCATAAATATTCCTAATAATTATTTACGAACTCCATTTACTAAGACGGAGGCCCGATAATGTACTTTCTCCGGTGCCCGTGAATTTTGGATCATTACAAAGGGCCACCTTAGTCTCGAAGATTTGAAGTGTTACGTCCTAACTTACTGGGTGTGACATTTTATTTCTTCGAGATAAGAGAGTCTTAATTTTCAACTCGATTCACTCAAGCTCTCTTCTAAATAGGAGGATCGTATTTTAAATCTTTTCAAATTTTCGACTCAAAGACATTATTTAATCAATAGGTACCAATTTTGTGCGTCACGAGGGTGCTAATCCTTCCTCGTACGTAACCGACTCCGGAACCTATTTTCTCAAATTTTGTAGACCAAAACCATTGTTTTAGTAAATCAAAATGTTTTATTAAAGCGATCAATTTTAAGGTGGCCCAATCACACCTCGAAAAAGGATTGGTGGCGACTCCATATTTTTAAAGTCGATCCCCGTTTTCAAACTTAGAAATGGTTTCGACAATAATAATATATTATATAACTATTGTTGAAATCAATTACCTGACCTAACCTTAAACCGATATACTAAATTAATATATTATTAATACATAAAATAATAAAATAATATATAACTATTATTAAAAGTATTAATACATATATAATTCAAAAAATATATTTCACATCATGCTAACATAACATTATTTTTATTATATTTAATGTCAACAAATAATTCAAAAATTATAAAAATAAAAAGAAATTAAATTCAAAATTAAAAATATATAAAAAGTTCATAAAAATTCTAAAAAAATTAACATGGATTACATGTGGACTATCATGTAGGTTGTTATGTTTAAAAACTTAACATTTTAGTTAGTATTCTCGTTGAAGAAAAGTCATTTTGACTTTTTTTCAAAAGGTTGATGGTCAAATTTGAAAAAGATTGAGGTTAAATTTAACTAAAAAAAGGAATAAGGGTCACATTGACAAAATATGTAATATTAAGAGCTAAATTTTACATTATGCTAATAATAAATAACTAAATTCGTTGTTTACTAGACAAAACTGTTAAGGGCAATATGCAACTAGACCTGTTCATGTGTCGGATTACCCATTTAGGCCCGAAGGTCCGCTACAAATTTGGGAGGGTTTGGGCAAAATATTAAGTTTAAAAATGAGCTTAGGAAAAAAAGTAGGCTCATTTAAAGTATAGGTCAGGCTCAGGTTTAGACATTCAAGGCCAGAGCAGATCCAACTCGATTTTAAGTTTGTAATACTTTATATATACTAAATATATAATACTACTCTAATGTAAATATTAAAATAATGTTAAGATAAGTGTATAAAAAAATTTAATAAATAAAAATATATAAAATTATGAAATATTAAAATAAAATAATAAAATTATTTAAAATTAATAATAAATAATATGGCAGACAAATAGACTTTAATTAATCTTTAATAAATATGAATAAAATTGAATAAAGTTTTAATCCATATTTTAACCCAGACTTGGTATAAAAAATATTAATAGACTAACACCGTTCATGAGCATGTACGCAACAGAGCTTGGGCTGTTTTCGGATTTGGCACAAGCCCATCAGTTGAACTGCCATTATTGAGGTTTCTGCTTTGTTCAACTAGGGTTTTTCTTTTTCCTACTTCGGTACTTCCTTCTTCATTCTATCTCGATTTCTCCCTCTTTCTCCCCTAAATGACGAAGTTCAGGAAGCTTAATCGACCTACTGGTCATCGCATGTCCATGCTCAGGTGCTTCATTCTCCTTTATAAAATTGGTTGTTTGATTTTTTTTCTCTTTTTATATTGTTTCTTTTATTCTTCAATTGCAGAACAATGGTTTCCCAGTTGGTAAAGCACGAGCGCATTGAAACTACCGTTGCCAAGGTTCTTTTCTTTTAAGCGTATCTTTGATTTCCTGGGGTTTTGATGCGTTTCCTTACTTTGTTATATTGATTAATCTTTCTAGTTCCGTTGCTTTTAAGTCCTTATTTCTGTTGTTGGGTTTCTCTTAACTGAGTCATCAAATCTGTGTTTTATTTGTTTTACCTGAATTTATCTAATTTCCTGTTTCTTTTAGCGTTAAACTGTAAGTGGATTGTACATTTTATTAACTTTTTTTTATTGCTTATTTTGTTGCAGGCAAAGGAGATTCGGCGACTTGCTGATAACATGGTACAGCTTGGGAAAGAGGTATTTTAATTAATTGTAGCAAGTGTTTCCTTGGTTGGGCAACATTGGAGAATTTTGCCTCCTTTCTAATGGTGACATGGTTAATGTTTTGTGTTAGTAAATGAGTGTTGTTACTCCATTAATTTCTAAGTGGTGTGGCATTTGTCAATTCGGTCTTGATATTCACTCTGGAAATTACTTAAGCAAATTAAGTTCTGTCAATTTATTGCCTCTGTGTTGAAGTAATTCATAGTTTCACAACTTATTTGAAACAGAATTGCACTGGTAAAAGCGAAAAATTTTAGGTTTAACGGTAAATCTAAAATAACAGAAGCACTAAGGGTTACTTGTCCTGATGTTTTGTTGTGAAATACGTAGTGTTGATGTCCTGTATCCAATTATTGCCATCTTAATGGGGAAAATGTTAAAATAGCATGAAATTCTCATATAAGTTGCCTTTTGGAACATTTGGTCAAACTATTTTAACTGCAAATTTGGATGTGCCATGTTGTAGTTGTTGCCTATATCTTGTTTGTTACATTGATCTACGGTTCAAGGGAATATGTAGGATGGTGATTAACGGTCTTGGTCTCGTTTCAGGTGTTTATGGTTTTTACATGCTAGGTAGGCATGTAGAACCTTTCTTAGTTGTTTCACCAGACATCTCTTCATAAGGCATCCGAAAATGATGTGATGGTCAGCCGAGTTTATGGTCATTAAGTATCAGAAGATTATCCATTTACAAATTAATACATGTATTTTGCTGACATCTATCATTAAAGTGGGTGGGGGGGGGGAGTGGAGTTAACTCTGCCATTATATTATGCTAGTATTTCTTTTGATCAAATCTGATTTTCAACATTGCCTTGTTTCGTTTCAAAATTCTTCAAGGGTTCACTTTTTGCGGCAAGGCGTGCTGCTGCTTTTGTCCGAGGAGATGATGTCATTCACAAGCTATTTACAGAACTGGCATATCGATACAAGTGAATTCTCTACCTGTTTCTTTCTTTGTTATTTATGGTTGTCATGTTGATTCAATCCAATGTGTTACAGAGACAGGGCAGGCGGATATACAAGACTGCTTCGAACTCGCATCCGAGTTGGTGATGCTGCACCAATGGCCTATATAGAGTAAGAATACTATCTATTCTGCTAACTGCAAGCCCAATTTCCTACTTTGATTTTGATTTAGCTTGGTACAATATAGACAACATAAAATTAAAATGTTTCAATAATTATAATTAAATAAAAGTATTTGGTTGGGCTTCTATATCATTTGCATTTGGGCTTCAAACTTGAATGGTTATGCCTTTATTAGTTCTCATGCAAAAACCAAACTTGAAACTGAATTAATCAAGCTCAGCTCTGAATCAATTAACTGAAACTTTTTAGCTGAATTTCTTCAATTAATTTGTTTAGGTTGGCTTTAACCAAAACTATTAACCCAAAGATTGAAGATTTTTGAGTTTGGGAACTTTTGAGTTCCGAATGTTTGGTCATGCAGTCTAGTGTCTGGTATGAGATACATTAACAGTTGATTTGCCTTTAGTGCTCTTGTTTTTATTATGAGAAATGACAATAGTGATCATACTGAACAAATGTTTAACTGTGCTCCTGAAGTGTCGTGGAATTTACATGGAAGCGTCATACATTTTGATACTTTGCTTGCAAATTCGAACAGGTTCATTGATAGAGAAAATGAGCTTAGACAGTCGAAGCCACCTACTCCTCAGCCACCACAAAGACCTTCTCTGGATCCTTGGACAAGATCCCGGCTTAGCAGGCAGTTTGCACCCCCTAAAGAGGAGAAAAGCTCTGAATATGAGATATGAATCAGGAGCCCTTATTCTCAGTGGTTTGATAGTGTTTTACAGATACAACAGGTTAAAACAACTGGCAGAAATCTGGCTTGCTAGTGTCATCGGTTCAGCGAGGATGGAATAAGTTGTTCTTTTTGTTTTCTTAATATTATTTGGGATGATTTTAGAATGTTGTACAAATTGAGTGCATTTTTTGTTTTAATAGGTTTTAATATATGATACTGCCCAGCTATTGAACTTTTGACCCCCTTTTGTTGTGTTTTGAGGTTTGAGTTTTGTTTAGGTTGTGGAGTAGAGTCCAAAAGCTAGCGTATGAAATCTGGTGTGACTTTAACTGGGTTTTATTTTTATAGTTTTAAAAAAATAAATTATTGGAGCTTGCTTGATCAGGTTAGTTCAATTATGTTTTTTGATTGAAAGTTTGGTTATATGTTCAGGTTTAAAATTAAAATTTTATTATTGATAATACCTGGTGTTAGAATATTTGAATTTGGCCTAGTGAAGAGATCAGTCTCTTATGACGAAAAGAAAAGTGTAATTAGGTGATGGCGACTACGTTAAATAAAGTACTGCAAGACCATGAACCAGAATTTAAGTATTAGTTACAACCTATGCTATGGCACTTGTTCTATAACTTACGATCTCTATTGTGAATATTTAGTGTTGACCTACATATGCAATCTAGCATTGGTGGCAAAAGGGCCTGAGTATCGAGCCATTCATTAGTCAAGTTCGAACAAAATTTGTCCCAAGACTAGCCGGTGGATTGGGCTTTAGGGATATGAGTAAATTTGATATAGTTTTACTAGCCACGCAAGGGTGGCCTTATTACCAGACTTTCCTCTTTACTGGCTCGAGTTAACCCCGATTTTTTTTGTCCTAATTTGGGTTCAAATCCATCGCTCATTTGGCAATCTTTTTGGAGCACAAAAGGTCTTAAAATCCTACTTATGTACTATTATACTATTATAGTATGTGATATAGAATTATATAATGAAATTGTTGAGTATGCTTTATATTTCAATCAATTTTGAGAAATAATCTCTTACTTAATCTTTGTTTATTTGTTTTAGTTGAACTCTGATTAGACTAAATTATTTTTTATTATTTGACTTACAAATTTAGCCTATAAATAGATTCTTTTACAATATTAGAAACTACACTCATTAAAAAGATTAGAATTCATAACACTTTTGAAAAATTTTGTGTTTACGTTTTGAGGGTTCTTTGTTTTCGGGTTTCAGGGTAGAATTTTTATTTGATCTTTTGTATTTTTCGTTTTTTTGCCATTATATTAAAATTATATTTACCCGTGGCTTTTTATTCTCTTTAGAGGGGTTTTTTTACATTAAATTTGTGTGTTCAATTTTTCAATTTCTTCTGCTATTTTTTACTTATTCGTTACTCAATCAGGTCGATTCTCAACAGAAATAGTTTTTTTTTATAAGTATTAATATATAACTATTATTATATTATAAATTATAATAAAATTTATATCATCAATAGTTATATGTAATTTAATACATTCAAATACAAGTTTATAATTATAACCAGCAATAAATAAAACATTATTAAACATTTAATATCTTGATAAATATTATTTTTATTAAATTATATTTTGAATTGGGCTTTAACTTTTACAAATTGTACTTGGGTATTGAGTTTATTTTTATTTATTTATTTTGGACTTGAGACTTGAGTTATAATTAGTTTTTTTTTTTTTTTGAGTTTGGGTAATCGTGAATATATTATTTGAGTTTAGGTTTAGTATAATACATTTAGATTTTGGAATAAGTATTTTAAAATATAAGTATAAGGTTTATAAATTTAACAAGAAATATAAAAAATTCTTCATTTGTTAATATATAATGTACTACTATTATTATACTATGGATTATAATAAAAGATACATTATTACATGATATTATAATGTTTAATCATTGATGCACATATACAAACTATTAATATGTTATATTTTATGTCATATGATATAACATTATATAATATAGTAGAAAGAATAACTTTTAAATATATAATAAATATAAGGATTTAAAGCTTATTTCAACCAGTATAATAATAAATAATAATACATTATAATAATTAATATATCATGTACTATTCAACTATTATAGTAAGTGATATAGTAGTATATAATGAAATAATATATTTTACAAGTACTATCGTATATAACTAATATTATATTATAGATGTAGCATCAATAGTTAGGTGTAATTTAGTATATTAAAATACATGTTTATAATTATAACTATCAAAACATAAAAGGTGATCCACTTACACCATATAAAAACTAAAGTAGTTTTACACACTTTCATAATTATTTAAATGATTAGTATTTTAACGATCCAACCATTGAATTTATCAATATAATTGTACTTGTTATGCATGTAAATTTTCGAACCAATCCGATATCACTATCATACGGACATAGAATACTCTCTCTCTATATATTAATATATATTTAATGGTTGAATTTTTTTACATGAAAAAAAATAGTTAGATGTTTTAAATTTACATCAAATTTGATACGCATGGTCAACGTGAATAAAGTATAAAATATAATGGTTGGATCGTTAAAATATTAATTATATAAATAGTTACGAAAGTTTGTAAAACTACTTTAGTTTAGTTTCTACACTGTGTAAGTGGATCCCTCTCCTACATGAAATATTATTAAAAATATAATATCTTAATAAAATATTATTTTTGTTAAGTTGGATTTTGCATTGTGGTTTAATTTTTACAAATTGTGTTTGGATATTGTGGTTAATTTCTTTTTATTTTGGACTTGAGATTTGGGCTACAATTTGAGCTTAGTATAATATATTTGGGGTTTTAGAATCAATATTTTAGAATACGAATATTAGATTCATATATTTAATAAAAAAGATAACAAAATTAATTGACGATATACTATAATAATGAACAATAAAAGATATTTTGTTAATTCACATAATATCATAGAATAATACATTTTACATACAATAAAAACTTTAATTATTTTCTATAAAAGAACATTATTTTATATATATATTTTATATTTTTTATAAAACAAATTTGAATTATGTTATAATTGTATAGATGTAAAATGAATTATTACATTTGAAATTAAAATACTTATAACTTGTAAAATTTAAAATTATTTGAATCTGTTAGAACCTATTAGGCTCGATCTGAACTCAAATTTGAAAAAATCTGAATTCGAAAAATTTAAATTCAAAAATATTCAGGTTCGTAACAGATTCGAGCCCGAACTGATCCAGACCTATGGGAAAAACAAGGAAACCTCGCCTAGATATAAGAGTGGGCATCAATGAAAAGCCCATAATCGAAACAACTGGAAAACATTTGGGCTGATCCAATAACCATATAACCTGAACTCCTCCACTAGACCCGATTCTATCCTAAAAAATAAAAACCGCCCCTATATAATGTTCAAAACCCTAACAAATCTAGAACTGGAGTAACATTGAAAAACCCTTTTTGGAGTTGCATAAGCAGAGCAACGCAGTCGCTTTTTTGGGGTTTTTTTTCTTTTTCTTTTAGACAAACCTTAATCGTCGAAGATGCCGAAGTCCAAGCGTAACAAAATAGGTTTGTCTTCTTTTAATCTTTCATTTTTTTTTTCTTTAGGTGTTATAAAGTTCTGAAAATGTTTGAATTTTATGGTACTTACAGTCTCATTATCAAAGACAAAGAAGAAGGGTAAAGAACATAAAGAATCAATTGTGAATGCCATAAGGGAAGCTGCGGAAGATTACAATTCCATCTATGTTTTCTCTTTCGAGAACATGAGAAATCTCAAATTCAAAGAGTTTAGAGAGAAGCTCAAACCTACCAGCAGGTAATAATTGTAATTTCAATAACCCATTTTTCACCTTTTTCTCGTTGATTATTTTATATTAAAATTTGTTTGGGTTTTACTTTAGATTTTTCCTTGGTTCGAATAAAGTCATGCAAGTTGCACTAGGCCGTTCTGTTTCTGATGAGATTAGACCAGGTCTTTACAAAGTCTCTAAGGTACACTGCTATAACTTGTATATATTTATATGGGTAATTTTTCTATCAACTGCCCTTGGAGTAAAAAAACTCCACAAGCCGGTCTAGGATGATGACGGGTCTTTCTTTAATTATTATTTTATTTTGTTTAGGTGTCAATCCAGACCTGCTTGTGAGGTTTTTGATTCCACTGGCAGTGTATAAGATAATAAGCCTATTTATACATGTTTCTTTGTCATTGATGTTTGCGTTTTGTGTTACTTTTCTTTATTATAATTATTACTATTGTTGAATTGTTTTAAAGCTTCTGCGTGGGGATGCTGGACTTTTTCTTACCAACACGCCTAGAGATGAAGTCGAAAGGTAACAATGTCCTATCTTACTACCGGTTAGGCTGTTGTGGTTCGAATTCAGTTTCACTTGTTTATCTTTTTTCGGTTTCCTTATTTCCCATTGTTGTGCAGCTGCTTTAATAAATTTGAAGAAAATGACTTTGCAAGGACAGGAACCATTGCAACCGAAAAGGTTGAGAAAGACAAGCTCTTATTATTCCACATCACGTTTATGATACTTGATTATTAACCTTGGGGCTTGTAATTACTTTCTACCATTTCCAGGTGGAACTTTTGGAAGGTCCTTTGGATCAGTTCACACATGAGATGGAGCCATTTTTGCGCAAGCAAGGCATGCCTGTTCGGTTGAACAAAGGTCAGATATCCGTCTCTTAGGCTTTATGCATCGTACATGTATGGTGTATATATCGACTGAATTTGCGTAGTAACTTGATCTATGGTGATACAGGTGTTGTAGAACTTGTTTCAGACTTTGTTGTCTGTGAGGAAGGAAAACCTTTGTCACCTGAGTCTGCTCGGATACTGGTGCGTTCATGTTTCATACCTTTGAACTTGATATGCTCAGATGATGTTTTTGTTTATTGGAACTCAAATGTTGCTGATGTTATTTGCAGCGCTTGTTGGGGATCAAGATGGCTACTTTCCGGCTAAACTTGATATGCAGATGGAGCCCTGAGGATTTCGAGCTTTATAAAGAAGGACTAGACGAATCGGACGTAGAATGTGCCTAAACCAACATTTCCAGAGTGAATATGATCTCATTAATGTGGTTTGATCATTCAAATATCATCTCTTGGATACTGACATCTTGTTGTTAACAAGTAAAATGCAGCTGCGGCATTGGTGTCGGTTGTTTAACAGTTTTGTCTGGATTTCAGGTTACTGAAGTCTTGAGTGTTTCATTGACTGGTATTATTCTGCAATTATTGCACTAGATTTTGATATATGTTTTGATATATTTGCCTTTTTAAGTGCTCACCTCTGTAAAATCTTATGTTATAGTATTTAATCTACATTTGACTAGCGGGATATTTGAAATTGCATCCCTATTAAATGGTTGATTTTCAGTATCAGTAATGAATTGCAGTGTTCTATTAAATGGTTGATCTTCAGTATGAGTAACGAATTGCAGTTTTCAATAAAAACGAAAACATGGTAATGATACACAGTTTACTAGGTATACTCTCAGCTCTAAAGATTTATATACTGAGGTATTTGGTATCGCAATCAATGTTAATCTAATGTAAAGCTCCACTGTCCAAGTATAATTTGCGGATGATATGCTAACGTGGTTAGGCCTGCAACTATGTTGCTTTGACCATTTATTATCTGAACCACTGCTAATCTATACGAGTTCCCATTTTACCTATTACAAATGGGTAAGACAGGCTAAAATGACAATTAAGAGAGAGAAGCCTAAAGCTTTAATTTAAATGTCTAAATTAAGAATTGTATATCTTGTAAGTTTAAATTTTTTTTGAGATTCATCCGAGTTTAAATGGTTTTTTTTATATATAAATTTTATATAAAAATATTAAAAAAAGTACTATTTGTTACTTTATAAAGAAAAATTGAGTATTTTTTTAGTTGGATGTCAAATCAATTAACGATTTAATAATAACTAGATTTTCACTCTCTATTGGATGAATAAAAATATTTTATGGTAAAAAAATATTTATAAGGACATATTAATAAATAATTATTACTAGAGCGACAAGGTTTTTTTACATGAATTTATTTTTCAATTTTATTTCAAAATTATAAAAAGTATAAAAATATGAAAATACTTTTATAATAATAGTTATCTTAAAATAACAATATTTTAATAATTTTATAATTAAATTAATGTCGAATTGAGTCATAGTAGCAGGAGTTTAAATTGTAGTTTAGAGAAGGAAAAACTAGCAAAGCTAAAGAGGAACCGTAGGGGTATCAAATCATTGATGTGCAATGGCAGGGGAACAAGAGTACTGATTAAACATGGTCATATGCAACAATGCGAACTGACATGCCAATTTCAGAAGGAAAACTTGATAGATTGATCATTGTTCCAAAATGCAGTTTTTTTTTTTTTTCCTTTTTTTTCTTTTTTGCATCCCATAAAATTGTAAATGAACCACACGGTTTCTTCAGAGATGGACAACGTAAAACTCACAATGCAGCCAATTCAGCCTTTTTATCCTCCAAAAGCTTTAGCTCCTCACGCCAACCTTCCACTTTTGCCAACTTTTCCAACTGTTCTGGCTTCATATCTTGCTGTGGTGTTTTCTGTTGTTGAGCTTCTGCTAGCCGAATCTTGCATATGCAACCCAATATTCAGGTAAATCAGACAAACAAAGCTTGATAGTTTAGTTATTGAAAGCATATTGAATTTAAAACAAGACCAGGGAAAACCATAAAACCATCACGCTACATCCAACGAATGGGAGGGATACAAGTGTAAACAATTAATTGGCAGTATGCCAGTACTGAAGTAAAGAAGCAATTCCATGCTGAAGTCACTCAAAGGTCGTTAGACATGCTTAGGAACAAATTAAAGTTGAAACTTGCATGAGCAATGCATATATCAATGAAAGAGTTGTCAAACATTTAATTATAATCCTTTAAGTCCTCTGATAAGTTAGGTATACATCAAATTAATCACTCTATATGTTTTCTGCATAAACAAGCTTCTCTTAATATTAGTGCAAACAAACGTACATCCTTCCACAAAAACCAGAATCTTATTTAGAGCCTCTCATGGAGTGCATCTAATTCCGAAAGGAAATAAAGAATAAGTAGGGCTTCTGATTAATTCAAATACGGAAACCCGAAGCAAGAGAATAAGCGAGAGGGATATGCACCACCAAAAGTAAACTGTTAGCAGTGACTTTCATTATACTCACAAGTCACGGCCCCAAAAAGAGCATAAACTATACGTGATTGGAAGACAATTAAGCAAGCATTACAGTAATGAGTAGTGTGGTGAGTCATATTTTACACTTCCTTTTAGAACCTTTTTCAAAAACTCTGCACCATATAAAGAGGTGAAGCCATATGGTCATACCAACAAAATGCACAAAAAATCAGCATGTAAATGCATATGAAGTCAGTTAGCAAAGAGAAATTGAACATTTTATTAATATGGATATGTGGAAATATGATTATACCTTTTTTCTGTTTGTCATTCTCTTTATTTATTTTAAACCTTAAAAAATAATTTTCAATTTGCTCTCCTCCCATAACAGATGATTAGTGACAAGTCTTCTGCCTCTAGAGCTTAAAGGACGGATCTAATTTTAGATAAAGATTTTTACATAGAAATGACACGTGAATTTTTCTTTCTTCAAGAGTTCGTTATGATGTACTATAGTGATGGACAAATTCTTTTCCTTGTTAATACAAACGTGAAATGAGCCATACCTTCTTTTTAAGTGCTCGAATCTTTTTATCAAAATCTAGAACTGGTGCCCCAGCATCTGAGGCCTCCACTGTGTTTGAGGGAGGCGAGGTTGATACAGGGTTTGGGGAAAAAGCAAGATCACTCATCTGAGATGTCAATGATTTAACAGACTTTGAACCATCTAAATCTTCCTCGGGTACATCCTCTCTTTTAGTCTCGTCATCTGACACTTCTTCCAAGTTCTTACCCTTTTCAAGAGCAGCCTGCCATAAGTAAATTGGTAAATCAAATGCTAAGTTTTAATGCATGGATCTTCTTGCCTATAGTCTAGAAAAATCGCAAGACTAGATGCTTGTATCTCGCTAAACAAACTATATCATGTTTGCCTCTTCGCGATGGTGCATGAACCAAGCAAGAAAAGAAAATGACCATCTACTTGGAGACTTGAAATGAACCATGGCTCACGCATGGGCGAAAGTGGCAAAGGAGAAAATTAGAGATAAAACATAAGGCTAACATGTAAATCTAGGCCAACTGAAGTTTAACAGAAGGGATGAGAAATGAAACATTTTTCTTATGATATAGTTTAATGAACCAAGCAAGAAAATGAAATGAGCCAAAATTGGAAAGACAATTAAATGGAAGTTCATGAAAGAAAAAAGAAAGAAAGCAACACGCTTCATACTTGTAGCCGTTTCTCCTTCTTTCGTTCATTTCTCTTTGCCGACTTGGTCTTTGGTTTTGCATCTGCAGGTGGATCATAACCTGGAGGCACTACTTGTGATGCCATCTCCTTTTTCCACTGCATCATCAATTAAAACAAACATCAATGTCATTTAGAAAAAAGGCAACAACAAATTGCAGGAGATAATTCCATGAACTAAAACAGAGAATCTAATAACCCCAAAGAACGAAGTCTCTACTAGACTTTAGCTGAATGGCACAGTCAGAGTACTAATGGTTGTAGCAAGGTATACACATTCAACAGCAGATTATAGAAAATCAAGTACTTTTATCATTATCTTTTTAGCTATAAAACTCACCCATAAATCCAAAAGCAAAAACTCCCCGCATTCCAAAACGCCAAATATAAACACGGAAACAAGTTTCATCCATCATCCATCAATCCATGCATAAACACAAGCAAGGCATACACATAAAAAATAAAATACAAAATTTGATGCCACCCTTTTCCTATTCCTCAAATTCTAATCACTAAAACAAGCCAAAAGATGAAATTTTACATGCACGGAAATGCACACATTATATAAATGGACATATGACATACCAGGGCACCTTTAGACTGGTAAATGGCGACTTCCTCTTGGGGAACGTACCCGGCCCGAATACGAATGGGTTTGCGGAGGGTGCCGTCGGGTCTTCGGGTGGGCGCCAGAATTCTTTCTCCTTCTTTTAGGGTTTTGCTCAATTCCGCCATCTTCTGCAATTGCTCTTCTCCTCCTACATTATTGCTTGCCATTGATGTAATGTTTTTGAAATTAATCGATTGGTTTCGCTCTGATCTTTGTGACTCTGATTACTGCTTCAGTTCGTGAAATCAATCAAAATGCATTTATTATTTTACAATCCTATCAATCAGCTCAAAAGGTGTAAGAATTTAAAAATTGAAAGAACGATTTTTTTTAATTAAAAAGTTTGTTTTGTTTTCGAGTACTTAAATGCATATGCTATATTTGCGTTTTGATCCCTTAAAATGGTTACATTTTAATTTTTCTCCCTTTAACTTTCCTTTTCTGGTGAAGTATTACCCAAGGAATACTAATGGTAAACTAAATTACACCATTCTCCATCCAACTACTAGACGCTTTTATTTTAATAATATAAATATGTAAAGTTACAAATTAATTATTTTTTTGATATACTTCATGTTCGTTTTACAATTTATGTATGAGATTCGTGGCTATCTTTCCCAATAATGTCGTCTTCAAAATTTGAATCTGGATCCTCCTTTTAAGAGTGCAATATGCATACGTGAATTATTTTTACACATGTATGTCTAGGTAAAATTTTTTTCCCGCATAATATCCTTTTCTTCTTTATCGCAGCTTTTGTGTTCCTTCCCTAATAAAGCCAAACATACATTAAAATTCTATTTCGATGTCACCTTTGTTTAGAAAAGACCACAAGAGAACTCACCTTCTTATCCTGTATCTACTTGGTTTAAAGAGCCAGTTTAAGATTACTTTTAAGAAGTAAGCACTTTTGAGATAAAAGTATTGTTAAATAAGATACTTTTTAGCTTTTCAAAAGTATTTTTAGGATAAAAAAATGTTTTGCAAAAGCACTTTTTTAACTAAAAGGAGAAGTAAAAAATTTTAACTTTTACTCAGAAGTACTTTTTTGCCATCACTTTTGAAAAGCAATGTTAAACTAAACCAAAAAACCTTAAGCCCCATCCTCGCAAATTTAAACACGAAGCCCAAATTTAAAAATCATACCAATCTGCAAACATCACCGTTTACCTTCCTACTATTGGGATTTCAAATTGTACATCGCAACCTCAAGAACCTTAAAAGCTCGCGAATGAAGTGTTAGCTTTAAAATGGTGAATGAATCTAGAAGCGGTTGAGTTGTTTCCTTAAAAAAATGGTCAAGAAATTTTAGCTTTTAAGGGAGATGGAATTTTAAACTATTTTTTAGAAATCAAATCAATTAATGCAATAATTCAAAATAAAATGAAGGAAAATTTAAATCTAGCACAAAGGTGTATAGAGGTTCGGTTTGATTTGTCTACATCCTCTCTTGTAGCTCTACTTGAATTGATACATTTGAATATAAAATATAACCTTTACAATCTCTATCTTTTTGTAGAAACCTCTCATATTTTTTACAATGGCTAAAATTAAAATCACTCTAAACTTTCAAGGCTTTAACTAGGAACCTCTCCTTTTTACAAAGATATTTTGATGTAGACAATGAAACCACTAAAGTGTGATGATACAAATTTTGAGCTCTAACAAGATAGATTAAGAACTTGTACAAGAAAAGATATAAGAAAATGAAGCTTTCTTGTAATTTCTTGCTAATTCAATTCATTTGATTCTTAGATATGTACCCATTGATCCATTTGTACCCATTGATCCATTTGTAGAAACCTCTCTATTTTTTACAATAGCTAAAATTGAAATCACTCTAAACTTTCAAGGCTTCAGCTAGTAACCTTTCCTTTTTACAAAGATATTTTGATGTAGACAATGAGACCTCTTAGGTGTGATGATACAAATTTTGAGCTTTAACAAGATAGATTAAGAACTTGTACGAGAAAAGATACAAGAAAATGAAGCTTTCTTGTAATTTCTTGCTAATTCGATTCATTTTATTCTTGAATATGTACCCATTGATCCATTTGCACCAAGGGATTGATTTCTAGATGTTTAGAGTCGTTGGAGGTCGAATATTGTTATTGGAACCCTTAAAAATCTTGTTTAGAAAAAGTAAAAATTTGTCACCCGTGAGATTAAGGAATTAATCTCAAGACTGATATTTTGCCCTTAGAGAGGGGAATAACTTTTAACATCCTTTGGAATTGATCTTTGTATTCAAAATTCATAAAATCATTTTTAAAAAACATTGATAGATTTTGATCAACCTAAGAACATGAGAAACATATGAAACTATTTTAAACAAATGCTTTTGAAATTTGAAATTTGAAGGTTTGAAAATGCTTTATGAGATTTTTTTAATAAAATTTCCACGAAATGATCTGTGAATGATATGTAATTTCCTTCTTAGATATTTGTTATATTAAAACGCTTAATAAATCAAAGCTAACAAATTTTCCTTTACATATAACAAACTTTAAGAAACATTTGCATTTGAAAAACTTTCCCTACGTTATAACAGCCCAATTTTGGTGAAATCAGAACAGTGGTTTCGGGACCACAAATCCGAGCCGAAAATAAAATTTATTTTATTTTATTATATGGACCGTATTATGTTAGAAAAGTCATGTGAAAATTTTGATAAGAAAATTTTACCGATTCCGCGTTTAAGTACGAGAAGGACCAAATCGCATAAAATGCGAAAGTAGAATTTTAGTAGCTATAAGGATTAAATAGCTATGGAATTCAAAACTAGAGATCTTTATATAGTAATTAGACCATCAATCAAAAGATGGAAAGTATCTTTGTTGAATCATCCACGGAATTTGAGAAAAAGAAAAAGGGCTAAATTGGAAAGTGAAATAATTTAATTAATTAAAAAGATGATAAAAAAGAAATATCATCTTATTTTCTCATCTTCTTCCCCAAAAATACATGGAAACCCTAGGAGAGAGAGAAGAAACTTTCATGGCCAAATTATGTAAGTTTCCTTGGCCCGTTTTTAGTAATTTTGATATTTTTGAAACCGAGATAGCTTAATCTATCTATTTGGGGGATCAATTTGTAAAGTTAACAAAGTATGGAAAATGTTTCATGGATGTATATTCTGAAAATTTGAAATTTATGGTAGAAAATGAAAGGTTTTTGATAGATAAACAATTTTTACGAAGTGATTTTGATGAAAACATGATTTAGGGACTAAAATACAAAGTTGTGAAATTTGATGAAAAATTCTGAATTTTTATGAATACATGTGCTGTAAATTTTGTAATGGGATTTTGGTTAGGCTTGGAATAGGGAGTAAATTGCACAAGTTTCATTTTCCGAGCCTACGGACGAAATGGGAATTTATGGAAAAGTTAGGGGCAAAATAGTAATTTTACCTAGGATGAAAATTGAGACCACTTGAATGTGAAATATGATAAATTAATGTTAAATTTACTCGTATAGACCCGGATAGACCAAATTCAGAACTAGAACGAGGAAAGAGGAAAATGTCAGATTAGTAGACTTTACGTACACGAACATTGTCGAGGTAAGTTCGTGTAACTAAATTATGTTTATGTACATGCTTGCATTGATTGTGTTTATATAAATTGTATAAATGTCGTAAATATTGAAATGATTACATATCTGATTAAGCCCGATAAATAAAATGATTAAATTAAATGATAAGTCCCGATAGATGATAAGGGATAAACAATGAGCATATTACTTATATGCTTGAAATGAATGTGAAATGAGTTTATTTGAATTATACGAATGTTGTAGATGTATGATATAATCACATGCCCGATAATACTTGAGAAAAATGTTTAAATCCCGGATAAATAAAATGGAAAATTAATGGATATGTGATTTCCCGAAATGAATGAGGTTCTGCATTTGTTGCTGACGGGATTTAGCTCGGACGAGTAATCCTATTGACCTTATTACAGGAAAGGATTTAGCCCGGACGGGTAATCCTGATGTAAGTCCTCTCAAGCATATGTTATGGATTGGATTTAGCCCGGACGTGTAATCCAAATCAAGCTCTTTAAAGCATATGTCATGAAAAGGATTTAGCTTGGACTGGTAATCCTTTTGTTTATATATATATGGCTCGAGAGTGTTCTCTCTAAAATAGTACCCTAGGGGTACCATTGAATATGAATTAAAGAATCCTGATTTCTACACCACGAGTGTACTACTTGTGTATCCATCAATATTTCAGATAAATTCAACAGGTAAAATTTCTTGACATGAGAAGATACGAATAAGAAATAAGTTATTACACATATCGGCCTGAAATACATGAAAATGATGATACATGACAAATGATATATGAAAACACAAGATGATGATTTTTGTACATGAACTATATTTGATGAATATATGTTCATTCTTGATTATAGACTTGTACGCCTTGAGTGTACTAATCGTGACCTTGATATTCTGAGTAATATGAGTAAAGTTCTGATATGAAATGATCTAAACTTGAAAGGACCTATTATGAAATTATACTTGTAATAATGAGATGAATTATGCATGTTGAATGAATAAATGTTATGGAAAGCATATGTGCTTGGAAACTTTATTATTGTGGAGCTCATATATGCTTTGATGTTAATATGGAATATATGACTAACAAGGGCAATGAGGATGTGTGTAGGGCTTGAGGTCAAATTGATTGAATATGCCTTACATAGTTACCTCAAAATAGAATGAATGGTAAGTTAAGTACCATGTTATGCGAACTTACTAAGCATTTTATGCTTACTTAGTTTTATTTCCCTGTTTTATAGTAAATCGGAAGCTCGTTGGATTGGAAGTTTGGCGAAGATCACTCACACTATCCATCGGCCCATGTCGGTACAATATGGTAAATCAATTATGGTTGTAATGGCATGTATAGGAAATATTGGCCATATTGGCATGTAATTGTAAATGATGCTTGGAATCTAGCCATTGGAATGACTAGTAATGGTTTGTTCTAATATACTTGTAATGTCTAATTATGGTACCTACATGTATGTTAAGTAAGGTATTATGATATATTCATATGTGGTATGTTAAGTATATAAGATCAAATTATTGTTAATACCTAAGTTAAATTAAGGTAAGTTGTAAACACACATGCATGTGATGGTATGCCCTGATAAATAATGGAATTTGCTTAATTTGAATGCTTGAAATGGTTGGAATGTGTTTGGTATGTTTTAGTGCAGGAAAAGGGTAAATTTGAGTGACAAATGAGGCTAGGAAATAGCTTTATTTTGCCCACACGACAGACACACGGGCGTGTGTCTAGACCGTGTGTGACACACGGCCAGGTACATGGGCGTGTAGTTAGGCCGTGTGTCCCCTGCACCTCAAATTTTGAGAAACAGAATGCTCAAAATTGAGCACACTGGCAGAGACATGGGCGTGTGTCTCAGCCTGTGTGCTACATGGCCTAGAACACGCGTGTGCCTCTTGGCCATGTGAATCCTACAACTATTTTTCGAAAATTTGAATTAAGAACACGACCTAGCACAAGGGCGTGTGACATCAATTTGTTCATGAATTGTAAGTCAGAGAGTTACATAGGTTCGGGACATGAGCATATGACTCCACACGGCCTAACTACACGGGCGTGTCCCATACCACACGGGCGTATGAAAGTGAGAAAAATTTTGGAATTTCGCAAAAAATTTCCTGAGTTCCAAATTTAGTCCCAATTCGATTCCAATATTTATTTTGGCCCTCAAGGGTCCATATAAAGGATGTTAAGAATGATTTCGGTAAATGAATAGTAATTTACATGAATTAATTGAAAATGTTGTGAAAGTTTTGGTAATGCTCCGAAACCCTGTTCCGGCGATGGATAAGGGTTAGAGGTGTTACAGTTAGTGGTATCAGAGCTATGGTTTAGTCAGTTCTCGGACTAGACGTAATATATGTAGAGTCTAGAAATACATGCCATTATATAACCTGTGATAGTGTGATATCTCTCGACTTTGATAAAAATTATTTTGCAAATAGATAGAGATGCTTTCCAACCGAGCTAATTTCGGTAGTGCTGAAAGTGATACTCGCAATGTTCGAGTAAAAATGTTGCGTATGATAAAAATGGGACCTATAAAGGTATGAATTAAATATTTTATAATGGACATGTTAATGATAAATGTTAAGTGATATGTATGTATTTATGAAAGTTAAATTTTGAGGCTTACGATCTTCACCCCCTTACTAGTATAGTGTTATATAATGAAATTCGCAAGATTTATATTGATTAAGCTTATAAATGTGGAACTAAAGGGTTCAAAGGCTGAATGATTAATGATGTAGTCAGAATGAGAATGGGTTAGTAAGTAAAGACGGTATTAAAAGAGATTGTGATGTCATTGTTAAGGAAGAAGTTAGTCATGAGTAAACGACTTTTCCAGATATGATAATTACAGAACGGATTAGCCGAAAATTCTTCTGAATTGACTCTTTCAATGAACTGAATGATGTAAGATTATTGATGACTTAATTAGTCAGTAGAATAGTGATGAAATTGCAAAGATATTTGAAGGCAGCTATTATAATTGAGTATATTACTGCAACATCTCCTAGGTACTCTATAAATTCTGTTATTCTTAGAGGCATATGAAATTGTTTATGTTTAGAGGCAATATATGTTGTATTGAAAGGCTAGTAAATCATGATAAATGGAATTACTGTAGGTCAGGTTGATTTATAAGCGGTATTATTGTATCTTACTTGAGTTTTCTAATTCATCATGATTGATATAAGATTTGAGAATAAGATTCATACGATTTTATTTTCTATTTCTACTGATTGAAGCCTTGGATTGTGAATGTGCAAGTTATATTGTCTTTATCACAGTTGTTTCTACTGAGTATGCATGATATTACCCTTCTGAATTTTCTCTGAGATATCATCAATCTCTTTATTATTCAAGATGGGTTATCTGTGAAAGATATTCTTTGATCAGAGGTAATTATATTTATTACCGTTATAAATATTGACTCGATCATGAAGTATGGTGATAGAGATCACAGATTATAGAAACTGTATTACTGCATTGGTTAATATTGGGGCCATTTTCGGTTCTCCCTCTTCTAATTTGAGGTACATTATTGATATTGAAGTGTTGCTTTATTTATATGGTTGAAATGTCGGTCATATTATAGCACTATGGTTTTGAATCTATCTAATAGTTATGGCTTTAGAAAAACTTGAAGCTTTAATGTTAATAATTGAAATAGCTACATTGATGACATGGTTATTACAAAAAGGGGTAAAATTACAAAAAGGGGTAAAATTTGAATGGATTGACAAATGTTAGTAAAGTTTTGACCAGCTAGAAGCTCTGTTGATCAAAGTATTAATTTTGGTTCAGCCTGAATTAGGTAAGGAATTCGTTATTACAATACTGCATTATTGAATGGGATTAGACTGTGTTTTAATGTAGTAAGGCAAAATAACAGCCTGTGCTTTCAGATAGTTAAAAACCACATAGGAAGAATTACTCGATACATGATCTAGAATTGAAAGGTATTGTTTTTGTATTGGAGTCTAACAATATTACTTGCTTGGTGAAAAATGTCATATATCCACCGATCATAAAAAGTTGAAATATCTGATGTTGCTAAAAGAGTTGATTTTGAGATAGCTTATATGGTTTGAAATGTTAAAAGATTGTGATTTGATAATTGAATATCATTCAGAAAGAATGAATGTGGTTGCATATATTCTGAGTAGAAAATTTCTGTATAGTTTGCAAGCCATGGATACCAATTATGATTGTGTGATAATAGCTCAATTTTAACTGAGTGTAGAGCTAACCTGATGTTTCTACAACAAATTGGTGAAACCCAAAAAAGTGATAATGAATTGTAAGTTAAATAAGTATAGTGTGAAATAATTTCTGATTCAGAATTTCAGAGTAGAACTGATAAATGCTTGTTATTCAAAAAACAGAGTTTGTGTACTGAAGAATTTAGAGTTTGTATAGAAAATTTTACATGAATGATCACAGTGGTACTATGTCTGTTTATCTGGGGAATGATGAAATGCACAATTATTTGAATAGGATGTATTAGTAGATCGGAATAAAATGTGGTAATTCTGAAATTATATTTGAATGTTAGATGTATCAACAGATAAAAATGATACTTTCAGGATGGTTATAGCCAGCGAAGATACCGAACTGGAAATGAGACAAAGTTACTATGAACTTTTTATAGGGATTATCCTTGTCTATAAAAAAGAAAGATACTATTTGAGTAATTGTCGATTGTTCGACAAAGCTTGCACATTTTATCCTGATATGAATGGACTTCTCACTTGATAGATTGCTTGAATTATTTGTTTTTTGTAGATTGTCAGATTATATGATGTGCTGGTTCCTGTTAATTCTGATAGAGATTTATAGTTTATATTCTTATTTTGAAACAAGTTACAAGAAATTCTGGGTATACGGTTACATTTTAGCACCGTATTTCATTCTTAGACGGATGATCAATCTAAACATATGATTCAGAATTTGGAAGATGTGCTTCAATGTTGTGTACTTGAAAGTGAGGGTAACTAGGAAAAGTATTTGCCTCTGACTGAATTTGCTTATTATAATAGTTAACAATCAAGTATAAAATTTTACCGTACGAGGTCTTATATCGTCACGAGAACTCCGGTGTTTTGGACTGAGTTCAGTAAGAAAAGATACATGTAATTGGTTTAATTCTTTAAAACTGAAGAAATATAAAAGTGATCTGAGACAGTTTAAAAGCAGTATCTGATTGTTAGAAATCCGATGTGAAACTAAAAAAGAAAAGAAATAGAGTTTCAGATTTGCGACAAAATATTTTTGAAAGTTTCGCCATGGAAGAAAGTTCTCCAGTTTGGCTGTAAAGGGAAATTAAGTTGTGGTTTATTGGGTCATATAAGATTATTAAAAGAAATTGCACCTATTGCATATTGATTGGTATTATTATCAGAATTCTACAGAATTCGCAATATTTTTATGAGTATATGTGTTGTGACAGTATTGATCAGACCCATCATCTATTATTACTTTGATAAATGTTAAATTCAGCCTAATACAACTTACAGTGAGAGATAGATTGAAATTCTGGCACCTGAAGAGAAAGACTGAGAAATAAAAAGGTAGCTTTAATAGAAGTTTTAGGACAATGACATGATATAGAGGGAGCTACGTAGGAACTGGATAAAACTATGAGAAAGTAATATTTGAATCTCTTTACTGGTAAAATTTGAGGACGAAAATTCCTTAAGGGGGAGTTGTAACAACCCAATTTTAGTGAAATCGGAACAGTGGTTTTGGGACCACAAATTTGAACTGGAAATAAAATTTATTTTTATTTTATTATATGGGCCGCATTATGTTAGAAAAGTCATGTCAAAATTTTGATAAGAAAATTTTACCGATTTCGTGTTTAATTACGAGAAGGACCAAATCGCATAAAATGCGAAAGTAGAATTCTAGTAGCTATAATGGTTAAATAGCTATGGAATTCAAAACTAGAGGTCCTTATATGGTAATTAGATCATCAATCAAAAGATGGAAAATATCTTTGTTGAATCATCCATGGAATTTGAGAAAAAGAAAAGGGCTAAATTGGAAAGTAAAATAATTTAATTAATTAAAAGATGATGAAAAAGAAATATCATCTTATTTTCTCATCTTCTTCCTTAAAAATACATGGAAACCCTAGGAGAGAGAAGAAACTTTCATGGCTAAAATTGGGTAAATTTCCTTGGCCCGTTTTTAGTAATTTTGATATTTTTAAAACCGGGATAGCTTAATCTATCTATTTGGGGGATCAATTTGTAAAGTTATCAAAGTATGGAAAATGGGTCATGGATGTATATGCTGAAGATTTAAAATTTATGGTGGAAAATGAAAGGTTGTTGATAGATAAACAATTTTTACAAAGTGATTTTTGATGAAAACATGATTTAGGGACTAAAATGCAAAGTTGTGAAATTTGATGAAAAATTCTGAATTTTTATGAACACATGTGCTGTAAATTTTGTAATGGGATTTTGGTTAGGCTTGGAATAGGGAGTAAATTGCACAAGTTTCATTTTCAGAGCCTAGGGACGAAATGAGAATTTATGGAAAAGTTAGGGGCAAAATAGTAATTTTACCTAGGATGAAAATTGAGACCACCTGAATGTGAAATATGATAAATTAATGTTGAATTTACTTGTATAGACCTGGATAGACCAAATTTGGAACTAGAACGAGGAAAGAGGAAAATGTCGAATTAGTAGACTTTACGTACACGAACATTGTTGAGTTTATGTACATGCTTGCATTGATTGTGTTTATGTAAATTGTATAAATGTCATAAATATGTGAAATGATTACATATCCAATCAAGCCTGATAAATAAAAATGATTAAATTAAATGATAAGTCCCGATAGATGATAGGGGATAAACAATGAGCATATTACTTATATGCTTGAAATGAATGTGAAATGAGTTTATTTGAATTATACGAATGTTATGGACGTATGAAATAATCACATGCCTGGTAATGCTTGAGAAAAATGTTTAAATCTCGGATAAATAAAATGGAAAATCGATGGATATGTGATTTTCTGAAATGAATGAGGTCCTGCATTTGTTGTTGACGGGATTTAACTCAGACCAGTAATCCTATTGACCTCATTATAAGAAAGTATATTGCCCAGATGGGTAATCTTGATGTAAGTTTTCTCGAGCATATGTTATGGATTGGATTTAGCCTGGACGGGTAATCCAAATGAAGCTCCTTAAAGTATATGTCATGAAAAGGATTTAACCTGGACTGGTAATCCTGTTGTTTATATATATGTGGCTCGAGAGTGTACTCTCTAAAATAGTACCCTAAGGGTACCATTGAATATGAATTGACGAATCCTGATTTGTACACCACGAGTATACTACTTATGTATCCATCGATATTTCAGATAAATTCAATGGGTAAAAGTTCTTGACATGAGAAGATATGAATAAGAAATAAGTTATTACACATATTGGCCTGAAGTGCATGAAAATGATGATACATGGCAAATGATATATGAAAACACGAGATGATGATATTTTTACATGAACTATATTTGATGAATATATGTTCATTCTTGATTTTAGACTTGTACGCCTTGAGTGTACTAATCGTGACCTTGATATTCTGAGTAATATGAGTAAAGTTCTGATATGAAATGATCTAAACTCGAAAGGACCTATTATGAAATTTTACTTATAATAATGAGATGAATTATGCATGTTGAATGAATACATGTTATGGAAAGCATATGTGCTTGGAAACTTTATTATTGTGGAGCTCATATATGCTTTGATGTTAATATGGAATATATGACTAACAAGGGCAATGAGGATGTGTGTAGGGCTTGAGGTCAAATTTATTGAATATGCCTTACATAATTACCTCAAAATAGAATAGATAGTAAGTTAAGTACCATGGTATACGAACTTATTAAGCATTTTATGCGTACTTAGTTTTATTTCCCTGTTTTATAGTAAATCGGAAGCTCGTTGGGTTGGAAGTTTGGCAGAGATCACTCACACTATCCATCGGCCCATGTCGGTACAATATGGTAAATCAATTATGGTTGTAATGGCATGTATAGGAAATATTGGCCATATTGGCATGTAATTGTAAATGATGCTTGTAATCTAGCCATTGATATGACTAGTAATGGTTTGTTCTAATATACTTGTAATGTTTAACTATGGTACTTACATGTATGTTAAGTTATTCATATGTGGTGTGTTAAGTATATGAGATCAAATTGTTGTTAATACCTAAGTTAAATCAATGTGAGTTATAAACATGCATGCATGTAATGGTATGCCATGATGAATAATGGAATTTGCTTGATTTGAATGCTTGAAATAGTTAGAATGTGTTTGGTATGTTTTAGTGCAGGAAAATGGTAAATTTGGGTGACAAATGAGGCTAGGAAATGACTTTATTTTGTCCATACAGGCAGACACACGGGTGTGTGTCTAGACCATGTGTGACACACGGGCGTGTGTCTAGACCGTGTGTGACACACGGTCGTGTGTCTAGACCGTGTGTGACACACGGGCGTGTGTCTAGACCGTGTGTGACACATGGCTAGGTACATGGGCGTGTAGTTAGGCCGTGTGTCCCCTGCACCTCAAATTTTGAGAAACAGAATGCTCAGAATTGAGCACACTGGCAGAGACATAGGCGTGTGTGCTACAGGGCCTAGAACACGAGCGTGCCTTTTGGCCGTGGAAATGCTGCACCTATTTTTTGAAAATTCAAATTAACCACACGGCTTAGCACACGAGCGTGTGACTTGGCTGTGTAACATCAATTTGTTCATGAGTTGTAAGTCAGAGAGTTACACATGTTCAGGACACGGGCATGTGACTCCACACAGCCTTGCCACACGGGTGTATCCCATACCATACGGGCGTGTGACTCTTAAAAGTGAGAAAAAATTTTGAATTTCGCAAAAAATTCCCTGAGTCCTTGATTTAGTCCCGATTCGATTCCAATACTTATTTTGGACCTCGAGAGTCCATATAAGAGGCGTTATGAATGATTTCAGTAAATAAATAGTAATTTACATGAATTAGATGAAAATGTTCTGAAAGTTTCGGTAATGCTCCGAAACCCTGTTTCAATGACAGATACGGTTAGGGGTGTTACAAATATCATATAGATGCTTTCAAAAAATGGTTCCCTTTATTAAATGTTATTTGATTTCAACAATAGAACATGGAAATTTAGCAAAAGTAATTACTAATGACACAAAGGCTTTATACAATAGTTTACAATTCACAGAATTAAACATTTTTGCATAAAGTTGCTGATTGAGTCTTAACTCAATTGGCTTGGATATTATTACCAATACAGGAGGACGTGGGTTCGAGTATGCTGAAGTGTATTATCTTCCTATTTATGGGTTGGGGAGGAGCTATGTGTTCGAGTATGCCAGAAACAACTTTGTAACACTCTAATAATTGTTTGTATATTGTGATTAAGGATACATATTTACTAAATTTTCAAAAATCAAATCACCAAATATATTCATATCTAGCTTAATTTATTGCAAAAAGTAATATCTTTTGCCTGGTGACGTTGGAAAAGAGCTTACTGTTGATTTTTTTGTTCTTCCATCTTCTTACTTATACTGTAACACCCCTAACCCGTAACAGTTGCCAGGATGGGTTAAGAGGCTTACTAGACTTTCAACCCATTTTAGAATAGTAATTCATCAAACATTTAGCAAATATCATCTCATTTTAGTACTTATCAGTCATTCATACTTATAACATGCTTAATTCGAGCATACAAAGCATGCAACATATATTCGAGACTGAAACAGTAACATTTGGAAACTTTGAGAAAGTTTAAGAAAATTTTTGAATATAGGTCACACGCCCGTTTGGACAGGCCGTGTGCCTCACACAGTTACCAGACACGCCCATGTGTCTAGGTCGTGGGAAAACAGGGCATACCTATTGACTTGTCCACATGGCCACCAAACACGCCCGTGTGCCTGGCCGTGTGAAAATTAGGGGTATACTGACTTGGCGACACGGCCAACCACACGCCCGTGTGCCAGCCCGTGTACCATACACGGCCAGTAGACACACTCGTGTGTCGAAGCTGTGTAACTCACTGACTTGTTTTAACTAAGGTGCAGGGGTCACACGGTCAAGACACACGCCTGTGTGCTCAGACCGTGTGGCACGAAAATAGGCTTTGTTTAAGCCACTTTTCACACCAACATCCATGTACCTACAATCAATCATATGATACTAAAACCACATTCAAAATAGGCAGCCAAATAACCAATTCAATACACATTATAAACCATTTCATAATTAACCATTTCTTTTCTCAATTCAATATCATTTATATAGCCAAACACACATACGAAAATGAAATATTCCATATACCTTAATGCATCAATATAATAAATCTACAATTCATCCACAACTCCATATAACATCATTCAAACCAGCATTATTAAATACCAAGCATCATTGATCACATTTACCCCAATATAGATATATCATATGAAGCATATATATTAAACCAACCATTTGCCAACCTAAGCCATATCACATAGCTTAGTCATATACCAAACTTGTACCAAAACCATTAACATAAGTAGCCATACATTTCAACTTATAAACTAGCCTATACATGCCATATTTATACAATTTCCTTGAGTTCCAAAAGTACCAAAGAGTTGATTGGATAGTGTGATGTAAATTTTCGACTTTGTCCGAATCGAGCAAGCTTTCAAAATCTATAAAGCATAGAAAAAAATAAACGGAGTAAGCATTATAGCTTAGTAAGCTTGTAAAATGTAGAATTAAACTTACTAATATAACATTAAGCAATTAAACAATTTAAATCCGAATCATTTGCCAAAATGCCTATTCACAAGCATCCATTCACGAGTTAGTCACTTAGCCACAATATAATCATCCATTCAAAATGATAAAACCAAGCATGAAATGTTCGTATAACACCCAATTCATCTCACATCTCATCTATACATTCCATATAAATCATGTCACATTTCATCTCTATAATTCATATAACTCATATCACATTTCATTTCTATAATCAGTATCAGTATAATACCCGTTGAACCTAATGAAATATCGAGAGATACTCGAGTGATACACACTAAGTGTATAAATTGGTAATCCGTCAATTCATCATCATTCTCGCTCTTTCAAGCCATGATCGGTAAACTCCTCTTGAGCTGGTAAACGGTAAGCTCTATCGAGCTGAACAGTAAGCTCCGAAGAGCTGAAATAGTAGGCTCCAGAGAACTGAATCGGTAAGCTCATACGAGCTATGGTGAGTCCGCAAAAATGCAGGACCTCGACCAAAACGGTAACCCTAGTGACATGTCACTCGTATCCTACGACTTTTTACGGTTCAAAGGGACTCGGTATTTATCCAACATATAACCAATTAGGCATTTCAATTCAAATATCTCATTTATAAAATTATATATATACAACTCAACAATTACAAATATATAAAAGTCGATTCTAATTATACGAACTTACCTCGTATAGCTCGGATAAACTTTCGATTACTCGTTTACTTTTCGTTTCCCCCGATCTAGTTCCGGTATTTGTTTATCTTCATCAATATAATGTCAAATTCAGTACTTTCAGTAATTATTCAATTCACTTTAGTCCATAATTCATGTATTTGGCAAATTAAAGATTTGCCCATATACTTTTGACTACTTTGCAATTTAGTCCATAACACATAAAATGACAAATTTGCACAATTAAATCTTGAACCATGCACAGCTGAATTTTATACTTGATACTAGCATCCGATATCTTCTATTTATTCACACTTTCAACCACAATATTACCACATTTCACAATTTAATCCTTAATTCTCATTTTTGTCAAAAATCACTTAACAAAACTTGTATATCTAGCATTAAACCTTCATAATCTACCATTAATCATCAAAACAACCAAGCATTAAAAAATGGCATCATTCAAAATCTATAACAGTTTTAAAAACGAAGGTACGGGCTAACTAGATTGAGCTACAACGAGCTCAAAAACGAAAAAATCATTAAAAACCGAGTCAAAACTGTACCTAAATGAACAACCAAAGCTTGGCCGAACCTAAAGCATTTCCATGGCTGATTTTCTTCTCTTATTTTGGTGGTGAAGAAGAAAAGATGATGATATTTTAATTTTTACCTTATTTTATTAACATATTTCATAAATTACCTTATTAACCTTAGTAATAAAACATGAAAATCACTTAATATAAGCCCGTAATTGTCCACTCAACCTTTAAATGGTTTAATTACCATTTAAGGACCCCACTAATTAATTTCATAGTGATTTAATGCATTTAACTAATAGATCTCATATTTTACGCGTTATGCGATTTAATCCTTTTTACCGAATTAATCAATCAAACGGGAAAATTTCTTTACAAAATTTTCACATTATAATTATATAATGTTTTAAACCTTATTAAAATAATAAAATAAATATTTTGACTTTAGATTCATGGTTCCAAAGCTACTATTCCGATTTGACCGAAAACGAGTTGTTACATATACGTAGAAAAACAATCCAACCATATTAAGCATAAAGCTTCGTGATGCATACTTCAATTTAGACGATTATGTTTTTAGTCACCTTCAACCCAAACTTAAGCATGACGAAAATGAAAGCACAATGTATCATAAGACAAATAAGTATGTTTCAATTATTACATAGTAAATTAAATAAGTTTCTCATACATCCACTAATTTTAAATTTTCATACATTATTTATTTTCATAATTAACTTTGACTTGAATTATTTTTAAAATATATAACAAATAGGATGTCATATTTTCACAAATAATTATCATTTTTAAGTTCAGCTTTGTCATGTTTATATATGTTGTCAAATTTGAAAGTAAGGATAATTTTGTAGCTAAAACAGTGGCCACAACTTCAAGCACTGTTTCATTGTCAAGCTTGCGTATCTGTTGTGGAATTATTTGGGTGAATTAGAGTCCATAAATTGAAGACCAATTGATTGATGTAACACCTCAAACCCGACCTAGACGTTATGGCCGAATCTGACAATGTCACCTGAGAGTATGTTAGAAAAACCATACCGTTGGTAAAACCGCTTTTTCATTTAACCACTTTTCATTAACTTATGTTAATTCTAAATCGTGTCGATCATTTTCAAAATGTTTTTCATTTTCAAAACGTTATTCATTACGAAAGCTTTTAAAACTACCTGCGTATTCGTGGGTATTTTTGATAAAACATTTAGCTCTTTTGAAAACCTGAGTTTCACTTACCACTAGCAGATATAAATCATAAAGCAGTATGAAATCCAAATTTAAGTAAAAATCTACAGAAGCCATGATTACAACAAAAAGAACCCAAATTAAAATTTAAACCATGGCTAAGTATTAAACAGTGAGCTGCTCTGACCCGTCTAAGTCAAGGGATTACCTGTACAGATAAAGCAGTAGGGGTGAGTTTACGTGAACTCAGTGTGTAACCCCAATACAAAACAAACAGACAATATGCAAATAATCACAGTCTGGGCTTAAGCTCTTTTTAGTAATAGTATCAATTTTAGTTTGGGCTTTAGCCCATCACTACAGTAACAGTCATGCAGTAGGGCCTTAGTCTGTCATAGTAACAGTAGGCAGTAGGGTCGTAGCCTATTACAGTAATAGTAGGCATTAGGGCCTTAGCCCATTACAGTAACAGTAATAGTCATGCAGTATACAGTATGCAGGTCCTACCCAACCAACCGCTATGCACCATCTCCTGTCCAACCCTGCACTCCTGTGGGGTTTAAATCACCCACCCATCCCTACACTTACAAATAGTACTGGTTACGGCACTAATCAGTAATTTGCAGCTGAGCTGCTAGTATATTAGGCTTAAAGCCATCATTAATTTGCAGCTGAGCTGCTAGTATATCAGGCTCTAAGCCTTTCAATACACTTCTTCAAAATATATCATTCCAACCCCCATGCAATGCAACATACAGTCATGACATGCCATCTCATGGTATCATACATATAATCAGTACAATATTATCATCATGCTCAATATACAGTCATACATATATCATTCAGTCAATTAGGGATTTAAGCTTTGCTTACCAACCCTACAGTAGGTTCATAGTCGACTCGAGCGACCTGTACAACATTAGTAATCAAATAGGTAAAAATGGGCTCACTCGCCCATGTGGTCTGCTCGTGTGGACCCACACGTCCGTATGGACTACCTATGTGGCTCACACATCTGTGTGGCCCACATGGCCTAATTGGTTGAGCTTGTATGTCACACACGATCTTGCCCGGCCATTACATGACCATGTCATGCGTGCATGGCCTGGCTCATCGATCACACGCCCGTGTTCCGTCACACTGCCTACCACACAGGCGACCACACGCCCATGTGGCATCGACAGAATACTTTTTCGGCTTTTGCCGATTCCTGTTTTCTATGCAATTGAGTGCACACCTGGTTTCAAACAAAGCTAAAATGATCCTCTATCCTTTCCGAACCTATAATTGACAATTTAAAAGCTAATTTCAGTCACTTAAATCGTTATTAAGCTAAATCAGTACAAATAAACAATTCCTAACTCTTACCGATAACCCCTACCTTAGAGAGAATAGTGACGAATTCGCACCTCATCGGCACCGATTGGAAATCCACAACCACTCAAGGACCTCCTAAACATGACATAAAACCCTTCTTTACCAACTAATCATGAGAAAAAATTAAGAATAATTGAAGTCATCACTTACTGAATGCACGAAGAGAACGTTGTGCTAGTAAGAAACAAAATAAAAATCGAAATGAAAGGGAGGAGAACAAAATAGAATTCGACTAGGGGAAAGATGAGAAGAACCTTCCAAAATAAATCCCACTAACCCTAATCCCCTATTTTACTCCCACTAACCCTCAACTACTTAACCACTTCAGTATTTCAATTCATCTTAAACACCCACACAGCCTCAGCAGCAAAAACAAATCCCACGCTTACCCGGAGACTCGAACACAAGACCCATTCCATACCAACACTCTCCTTAACCACCAGACTAGTAGGCCCATTCTGATATTATTTACTAACAATGAAATTTAAGCCTACTAACTAAAGATATAGCTTTATTCAGAAAAATACAAAAAATTACCCTAGTCAAGGTTTGAACTTAGGACTTCTCACACACACCTAGAATACATGACCACTGAAGCAGACAGACAGTTGTGTCAATTAACTACAGAAACATAACATAAATTCCTGGGGCATTACATTTGAAATTTAAGGCTTGAAGATTGGTTTCTTGAGGATTGAGTTTGGTTACTTGTAGAACAAGTAAAATCAATTTTTATAGTTGAAGACATTGGATCACATCCGGACTCTTATGAAAGTATTATCTTATGCAGATTTTTAGTTTAAAGGTGATTAGATTATAACTCTAATGTAAGCAAAATTTTAAGTAGTATATGAACTTAAGTTTTGTCTAGGTTAAAGATTATTGAAAGTAACTGAAAGATTAAGAGCTCAGTGAGAAAACACATTCATTAGTTAATGCGACCCAATTCTCTAACTTCATCATTTTCATTCATTTTTGTTCATTTGGTTTTATATGTAATTCATTGTTGGTTTCAACAAGCTAGTGGATAGATCGATTGAACATATATAATTAGGGCTCAAATAATTTATAATTAAGTTCTAGCTTTTCGCCTATTAATTATAAATTTATTTAGTCATGTAGTCATTCCACTATAATATCATGATTGAGCTATCCTTAGTTACATACTATTACAAAAGCCACTTAACCAATGCTTGTCCAATGACCTTATCATAAGTATGTTACCATTATAGGATATCCTTAATCTTTTTGAGATAAATCTGTTCTCCCCATATGATTGTATTTTATCTCACGATAAGTACTACATCTTTTTTCATGAAAATTCAATTACTATCAAATAGTAATGAAATCATTTATCATATAGACAAACGACTCGTGGCCACGTTTACTTTTCATCTACCATGTAATATCGATAAGAGGATATCGTTTACCTATTATTTGGGCTATGAATTCCACTATTGTGAATGATGCTACATACTACATTAGTTGAATACCCAACGCACTGACTTTTGATTCCTTATCTATTTGAACTCAAGCTTGTATTTACTTCAAAGTGTATGAGTCACGCATACATAGTCCATCATCCACTCAAGATTAAGGTATGCCACATTATGAATGTCACAGGAGAATAAATCCATAAACAAATTTAGAATCTATTATGCTTATGTTTGATGTATTGTCAGTCTAGTCAGTCATATCTATGACTCTATCTTTTGGGAGTCATCTGTTCTATTACTCAAGACAAAGCATCTTTCCAATTGTACTTGATAAACAGTATATTAGTCTTTCAATCGGTTTGATCATTTTTGATTAGACTAAAGACATATCTAGGTTCATCTTCTAATACAAGTTATCTTTCTATATTACGATCCGACTACGTAATACCGCTTAGTATTAGTTAAATGTTAGATAATCAGCGAGCCAATATTTTCTTTAATTTTGCTTTACGTGCAAAAATTTTAAGGAAAATATACAAAGGGTATTAATGTAATTAATGAATATTTTATTAGACCAATTTGTTTGAAAAATACAATTATCATTAGATAAAAATACTACACTAAGAACACTAGGTCCAAATGTTGGAAAATCCTGTTTGAAAATGTTTTTTTGTTACAGCGAAAAAGTAAAAATTTTCAAAATCGAGTCAGTTTATGATATTTATAGAAACAAACTTTTCTCGGAAAGCACTTGTACTTTGTGCAAGAGGGATCCTTGTGGTTCCTAGCTTTCAACTGAATGACCTTCTCTGCTATTCTTCTACCATGAATTGATTCGAATGTGGGCTCAAAGCTCATGAATTAAACACAAAACTAAAAATAATTTTCTTATTTTAGTAGGAAAGTAAATCTTTCTCTCAATAGAAACTGGTAGAATTGTTATTCCCAAAGAATAAAATTTATACTTAGAAATAAATTTTGACTATTTTCAGGCAAAATAACAATAGTGAAAATTTATGTGTAAACTTGTATGTAAATAACTCTAACAGTGTCATCTATTTATAGTGAGAGATAGAAGAATTTTGGTTGAATAAGTCGTACACAAATAATATTATGATAGAAAAACTCCCCTAGTTCAACTAGGAAAGTGGGGTAACTAATCTTATTAATTATACTAGGGTTGCCACCCTTCGTACACATTATGAGGGGTTTTGGGCCTATTTTGTATTGAGTCCAATTATATGTGCTTCTTAAACTTTTAACTCAGCACTTTATAATTTAATTCAACCCAACACATGTTTTTCTATTCCCAAAATAAATATTATTTATTAAATTAACTTTCCAATTAAATAATTTTTTCAACCTAATTCTAATTCCATTAAAGTCATGACAACTTTACCATAAAAGAATTAATGAGAAAATATATTTAATTTTCATATTCAATGGATTCAAAGTGACCAATTAACTTTATTCCATTTTTGAACTTCAATTATTTGATTAAATAATAATTAAAAAACTTAAATTAATTCTCAAGTCATTTCCATACTAGTGAGAAACCACATTCATTTCCAAATGTAATCCATTTCTCCAACTTTATCATTTCTATCCATTTATGTTCATTTGATTTTAAATGCAATTCATTTCTTGTTTCAATGAGCTAGTGGCGGGATCAATTGGACATATGTAATTAGGGCTCAATTGATTTATAATTAAATTCTAGCTTTTCGCCTATTAATTATAAACTCATTTAGTCATGAAGTCATTTTACTATAGTATTGTGACTGAGCTTTCTCCAAGTACATTCCATTACGAATGTTACTTGATCAGTGCTCGTCCAATGACCTTGTCACAAGTGTGTTACCCTCATAGGATATTCTTAATGTAACATGCCTAACACCCCTTAAGATGAGAATAGTTCCATTTCAAAACTTGCATGTGTTAGAATTTTTGAAGTAGATAAAATAGAAATTATTAATGTTAGTAGGGAAGGTAATTGGATCCCATAGGAAATTAAAAGGCTTTTGAATGGAGAGAATTAATTTGAGGTATTGACTAGATTAGATTAGATTAGAGTAGATTAGATGGATGGGAAAAATAGGAAGGACTAGAAGTGAATTTAACCAAGAAAGTAAAATAAAGTATGGATGCGATTAAAAGTGAATATGAATGATTGCATGATATTTATGATGGTCAAGTAATAATATGATCATACCTAAAGAAAACTAACTACTATCACGATGAAGGCAAGCGCACCTATCGAACAGTAGTATAATTTAGTGGCAAGACCGGAATGTCGAACCCACAGGAACTAAAAGTACTAGTAATAACTTTCTTTCTAATATCTAGCCTAGATATGAAGGGAATTTGTTTTTAAACTAATTAAATTAAACTAATTAACTAAGAACACGACATAGAGTAAATTGGGGAAATTACTTTTGGGAAAACTGATTGATTAAGACAATACCCAAATAAGAATCCACCTAGACTTCACTTGTTATTAGACTCTGAACTAGATGATTTATTCACTTGACTTGATCCGTATAAATCCCTAATTTATGTTAATATCTCTTTCGAGACTAAGAACAACTAACCCTAGGTTGATTAATTGAAATTTCTTTCTAATTAAAACCCCTAGTGTTGCATTAACTCGATCTATGGACTCCCTTATTAGATTTGACTCTAATCCGGTAGATTTTCGTTGTCATATGTCTAGGATTGCGATCAACTCTACTTAATTGTGTTGGATCTACTCTTAAACAAGGACTTTTGCTCCACTGAATAAGCACATTCAACTTATATTAATATCCCGAAATATTAACACAAGAATTCATAACACAATTAAGAACAAATCAAGTGTTTATCAAATAATTCAAATATTAAGAACAAGATTCGTCTTAGGTTTCATCCCCCTCAGGTATTTAGGTGATTTAGTTCATAATTATAAAGGAAAACATCTTAAAGTTGGGAAAACAACAAAACATAAAGAAAACCCAAAAACCTCTGAAGGAAATTGAAGGGAAATCTTCAGCCTTGATGGAAATCCTGCTTCTGGGATGGATCAATCGGCGTTTTTCGAGTAATTCCTTGTTTTCTACTCTGTATGTTCTCTTTAACCCTCTTATAGGGTTTTTATATAAACTCTGGAATACCTTTTTTAGCACTTAAGTAGCCTTTTCTGTGTGGAATTAAAGCAAGTCACAACAGGGACACGCCCGTGTGACTCAGGCTCAGGCCATGTTCAATACTATTAAATTGACACAGCCATGTGGATATCCCGTGTGTGGAGGTCCAGCCGTGTTGGACTCTAATTTTGGCCCATTTGGTCTGTTTTTGGCCCATTTCTCGTTCTTTTCACTTTCCTATGCTTACCTAAGTATAAAACATGAAATTAAAGGATTAGGAGCATCGAATTCCATAAATCTAATGATAAATCATCCATAAATATGCTAAGCATGGGGTAAAAATGTGTATATATTATGGTTTATCAAATACCCCCACACTTAAGCATTTTCTTGTCCTCAAGCAAAATCTTCAACTCACAATTAAGAATTCATTTTTCTCAATTTATAATTCCTATCAATAATGTTTTGAAATAATCCATAAGTAATCATACCTTGAGAGTTCAACTAAAAGAACATCAAAGTTTCAAACAATGCAAGTTGAACATTTTGCTCAGTTTATAATTCCTATCAATAATGTTTTGAAATAATCCATAAGTAATCATACCTTGAGAGTTCAACTAAAATTTCAAACAATCCAAGTTGAACATTTTATCACGAAAACATAGGTATCTCCCCTTATCTAAGTAATTATCTTTAGTTCAAAATCACATAGAGTTAACATCCTCACTAAAGATTCACTCAAATCACTCGAGGTGTTTAAGGATAATAAATTAAGCACTCAATTGTCAACATGAAAAGTTACTACCATAAGCTTGCATGAAAATCAAATCTCCACCAATATGTATTGACATGATATATCAATCAAAAGGTCTTTAGGGGGTTGTAACGTGGCTTTGGTTAGGGGGTGTGGTCACAAGCTGAAAAAGGAGGTTAGAATTGATATTGAATTGAAAAATTACCTAACTAGAAAAATACTTATACTGAGAAATTACTTTCCTGAATAAATGATCCTAGAATTGAACTTTTCCTCGTAAATAACATCGTTCATGCTCAAGCATAGCTTTGTAATGCTAACGACAAATCAACCAATTGAACAACTTCGTTTTTTTAAGAGCAAATCAAATATGAAACTTTACTAGAGAACGAAAAACATAGCTAAGCAATTTATTCAAATCAAGTCTTGACAAAAAATAGGGATCAAATTAATTAAAGGGATTTCAATAATAATGGGTTGTCGGTTAATATTGAGGTTAAATCAATAAATGGGTTATTAGGCTCAAGGGGGTTCACTAATGGTTAATTATGAGGGTAGGCTTTTATGGAGTGAGTGGGTTAAAACCTAGGTGCCTTTATCATCTTAGTATATCAAATTAAGGGTATGGTCTCGACATGCATAATTGAAGCAAGTTCTAGAATAACAAATCAATATTGACACACTCATAGCGATAATAAAAGTGAGTAAGAAAGAATATATGCTCTAAAGGCTCAAAGTCTCACATAAATTATGGCTTTTGATGTCAATCTTATGAATTTCAAACTTCAAGATAATGCCTAAACTTTGGGAGACAACCTAGAAAGAATTTTAATTTTCAAAAATCAACTTATCAGGTTTGATTCTCTAATGACTTAAAGTTTAAGCACTCAAAGCATAACTCCCTATGTTTTAATCCAAGACATCAATAAAAATCATAAATCAATCCAAATTCATTCTAATAGTGAAAGCCAAGATTCAGGGATTTTAGAATAATGCAAAATTCAGAGATTTTCTGATAATGATATAATTTACCCCCCACACTTAATATGTACATTGCCCCTAATGTACAAAGATGGGTCTTAAAAAAATGATCATAAGATAGGGAGAGAAGTGAAACTTCTTGAATATTTGGATGGAATCCTTGAGTTGGAAGTGTGGAAACTTGATTCTGAGGTGTATCTGTAGCTAAGACAAAAGTGAGGCTACTCCGGTGGTGATAGAGGGTGCCAATCCATAATTGCTGCGCCAAAAGAATATTATACTTGGGTTGTGGTGGCTATAGTCGTGGTTGAGCAGGACATGACAGTCGTGGAGTAGTTTTCCCATTAGAGTTGGATATTCTTAAGTAATAGTTACCTTTGGAACTTTTTGTAGCTACGATAGCATCAATAAATATTTAGGAAATATAAATTAGCATGGTTACTCATGAAGGAATAGCCGATATAAAATGCTCATTAAAGACTATGCTAAATTTTTAGAGTATAAAAATTAAAATTGAAATAAAGGGAAAAATAAAGCTAAAGAAACCTAAAAGTTATAAGAAAAATAAAAATGAAAATAAAAATAAAGATAAAGACAAAAATAAAGACAAAGATAAGAGGACTCGAAAGTCCTAATCCTTAGATGGTTCGCGAGGTGGGGGCGGTGATGAGATATAGAGATGCTGATAGATTTGCTATAGAGTAGCACCAATATGATCGAATTGTTGAAAGCACTGCTGCTCGAATCGTGTGAATCGCTTAGGGAGATCTGTCAATGATGTAGCCACATAAATTGGGCGATGGATTGGTGGTGGCTGAGATGGTGGCTCCTCATGAGGTGGAGAGACATCATCAATAATGTCCTCTGAGTCCTCCTACTCAGTGGGTTGAACTAGACGGTGCTGAGGAGGATCGTATCCATGTCATCGCTCGATTATCCTCATGTGTAGCATGCTCGAGATGCACTATGGGGAAATCTGGCCTATGAGAGTGAGTGAGGATGATTACATCACTGTGTTAAGAAGGCCGAAGTGGCGAGCTAGTCGAGTCACATAGGGACCGATGCAGATGGCTCATCTCCTATGTCGCTCCGTCGGGTGTCGAATGGCTAGGGCGATGAAGTAAGCAAGGTCAAAGATGTACCCGTGTGCCATGCTCCATAGGAAGTATGCATTGTGGGTGTTGACGACGTCGGTGCTCTCTCGTTGGCCCGTCAATGTGTGTGCGAGGATGGCGTGGGGGTACCTCAATGATGGGGAGAGAGCTGTCGCCTTAAAGCGACTAGGGTCGTCAGAGGCTGAAGTAGGGACTAGGGCCCTCCAATAGGCAGTGGAGGAATAATGAATATGTTGATAAAGCTCAGATAAGTCTTTGTCATCCATGAATTCTTCGGTATAGAGGCCCAGAGCTACACCGAACTTAGGCACACTAAGCTAGCGAGCCAAGCCGCCAAGACGGAATTGAACTATTCTGGGATCATCGAATTAGGACATAATCGTCTGGAGATGAAATGTTGAACATAGCTCTAGAGTGAGCTCTAAGTACATCGGTTCGATGGTGTCGAAGAAGCGCCCCTATGAATTAGTAGTAAGAAGGGCCCGAACCGCGTCAGCCAATTGGACCTACTCTAAGGCGGCCCAGTTAATACAACGTCCCATGCCGAAGGGCCTGGCCCTAAGAATTTGGAAGAATTCTTCTTGGGATCCCTGTGGAAACTGAAGGAATAGGTGTCGTATTTTCGTGGTTGCACTAGAGGAGGTATCTCCGGGCCCTTTTCGCTTTTTTGAAGCAGGGACAGCTATTTTTGATTTTCCACGAGGATTCGACATAGTGTACCTGAAAAAGAGTTAACAGTTGTTAATGAACGGTGAAGATGAACATATACTATCCATATTTACAAGTTAATCAACCAAGAAATGAATAAAGCTAACTAAACTCAACTTCCTATTTTAATAGCATGCTCAAGCAAAACTAACAAAACTCAAGCAAGAAGTAATTTCAAGAAGGGAATTAAGTGCTCGAATTATCCTAGAAACTAATAAAACTAACAAGACTTAAAAGCAATCAAATAAAAAGGATTCATTTGACAAGAATTTGATGGGAAATGGCATAGTAATAGCATGACTATTTATGTATTTCTTGTAGCATAGCTAGTACTAACGGTAGATAAAGAGTGCAATATATGGAATAGATTCTAATGAACATGAAAAATATGTGACAAACAAATAATAAGAAAATAAAATAAATAAAGTAAAAAAATGGAGTAAAAATAAGAGTAAAAGTTAAAAGTAATGGGAGAAAAAGGGGAAACCGATAGTGGCTAGAGGTGTCACGACACGGTGGTCGGATGGTAGTGGTCATCAGTGTAAGGGGGAGGGCGGTGCAAGGGGGTGGCCGGATGGTGGTGGAGGGGGGAGAGGGAGAAATAATGAGGAATAATTTTTTTGGGGTTTTTAGTTGGGAAGGGTGAAGTAGGAGGAGAGGGGAAAGGAGAGGAAAAAGGAAAAATGGGAGGAATGAGGGAGAGGGGGAAGCCGGATTTTTTAGGGCGGTGGCCGAAATTGGTAATGGCGGTGCTGAGGGAGCGGCAGCTAGGGTTTGAGGTTGGGGAAGATGATGAATAGTGAGGGGTTTAAATAGGGGGCCACGACCATGTGCGATCATTTCAGCCCGTGTGTTTTGCGATTTTGGGTTTTGAATGCGTCTGATACTTAGCCCACGCCCGTGTTCTTTGGGCATGTTAGTGCACACGACCGTGTACTGCTTCGTTTGCTTCTCTCACGCCCGTGTTATGGTTCACACGCCCGTGTTTTGGAAGTCAGTATCGACCATGGTCTTTAGGCACGGGTGTGTCGCACTTCCGTGTTCATTTGGCAAGTTTGCCCACGGGTAATGGACACGGGCGTGTCGCTCGCCCGTGTTGATTTGGTAGGTTTGCCCACTACTATATCGCACGGTCGTGGGGTTTTGTCGAATCCCGTGTCTCGTTCTTGGCTTTGGGGAAATTTTGCTCTACTTTCATATGGCCGTGTCGCACGGCCGTGTCTTTACCCGTGGTGTGTCCACGGCCTCAGGCATGCCCGTGTGCCTAGCTGTGTGGCTTAGAAAAACCTGTGTTTAAGGTCAGTTAGTGATTTAGATGTTATAAACTAAAACTTAAAGAAATCAACAACGTTAGTGCTCGGGTTGCCTCTCTAGAAGCGCTTATTTAAAGACTAAGCTCGACTCTACCTTGTGTGCACCTTTACGAGGGTTCGTGGAGCCTAAGCTCTTCTTTATCATTCCTGAAATCCTCACCTCTATAAAGTTTATGTCGATGACTGTTTACCTTGAAAGTGCCGTGATTCGGATGTGTTACCTCGACTGTGCCATAATGAAAGTTTTTCACTACCGTGAAAGGAGGTGTATTGTTTGCATTAAGCTCAGAAGTGGCAAATCTTGGATTCGTTTTGTCCACCAATACCTTGTCCCCAATCTTAAATTGATTCGTCTCACCCTTAGGTTCGTCATGGCGCTGATTTGGTTCATTGTGTATTTTTGGTTTTTCCTTAACCTGTTTCATCCAATTCCTCGATTTGTAGCCTTCGCTCTTCATAGATTTCTCCCTTGTTGTTGCTGAACCTGTACGTGGCTCAGTATTCTTGTGAGGAATGTCATGCAAAGAGGGTTGAATAGTGAGATCATTCTTATTAAGAGGATTCGTAATATCATCTCTATCATTGGTCATCTTAACAAATTTACGAGCTTGAAGAGTAATCGTGTCATCGCCTACACGAAGCGTGAGTTCACCTGTGCCCACATCAATGATAGTCCTAGCAGTTGCTAAAAGAGTCGTCCTAGAATTAATGGTACATCGCTATCCTCATACATGTCTAGAACAAGAAAGTCTACTGGGAATATAAATTTGTCAATTTTAACAAGCACATCTTTAATTATACCCTAGGAAGTCTGATGGTTTTATCAGCTAATTGAATGCTCATCCTAGTTTGTTTGGGTTTCTCAAGACCTAGTTGCTTAAACATTTTATAAGGTATTACGGTTATAGTAGCCCCTAAATCAGCCAAAGCATTTTTAACATTTAAACTACCAATTAAACAAGGAATCGTAAAACTCCCTAGATCTTTCAGTTTGTTGGGTAGCTTGTTTTGCAAGATAGATGAGCAGACTGCATTTAGCTCTACTTGCGACAACTCATCCAACTTCTGTTTGTTTGCTAAAAGCTCTTTTAAGAATTTAACGGTGATTGGCATCTGCGAAAGAGCTTCAATAAACTGTAAGTTAATATGTAATTTTTTTAAGAGCTTAAGGAATTTACCGAATTGTTCATCTGTGCGGTCTTTCCTTGTTGCATTTGTGTATGGGAGACGAGGCTTATATTCTTTACTGATTGGCTCTTTGTGACTTACCTCAACCTTACCTTTACTTACCACAGCTTCTTGCCTTGGTTCTGATTCGTTTTGAGCTAACTCTCCTTCATCAAGCATAGTAATAGCATGGATTTGCCCCCTTGGGTTAATTTCTATGTTACTTGGCAAGCCGCCTTGTGGTCTTTCAGAGATCAGCTTAGTAAGTTGTCCTATCTTGGTTTCAAGCCATTAAATCGATGCTTATTGATTTTTGAGTGCTGTCTTGGTGTTTTAGAAACGTGTTTCTGACACTGAGATAAATTTCATGAGCATCTTTTCAAGGTTCGACTTTTTCTCTTGTTGGTAGGGTGGTTGTTGAAATCCTGAAGGAGGTGATGGCCTTTGATTTCCTTGATTCCTTTGGCCTCCCCATGAAAAAATTGGGTGATTTCTCCAACCTTCATTGTAAGTGTTACTATAAGGATTATTTTAAGGTCGAGGATTATTACCTATATAATTCAGTTGCTCGTTGTCCATGCCATGTCCATAGGGTGGGTAATCAGGATTTGCGTCACACCGCATAACTAGATGTACCTGCGTAGAACCAATTAAACTGTCAATCTTTTTATTCAAATATTCTACCTCGCTAGAAAGCATAGCGACTGCATCAATATTGAAAACACCGATAGCTTTTTGTGGCTTTATCCTCATGACTTGTCACTGATAGTTATTTAGTGACATCTCCTCTATAAACTCATAAGCCTCCTCAAGTGTTTTGTTGTTTATGGTTCCGCCGACAGCTACATCAATCATTTGCCTCGTTGAGGGGTTCAAACCATTATGGAAAGTCTGAACCTATAGCTATAAGGGTAACCCATGGTGAGGGAACCTCCTCAACAAGTCATTGTATCTCTCTCATGCATCATAAAGTGTTTCTAGATCCATCTACACAAAAGAAGAAATATCACTCCTCAACTTTGCCATTTTAGCCGGCGGAAAATATTTTGAAAGAAATTTTTAGGTCATCTATTCCCAAGTAGTGATAGACCCTCGTAGTAGAGAGTTCAACCACTATTTAGCTTTATTCCTCAAAGAAAAGGGAAATAACCGAAGGCGAATGCATCATCAGAAACGCCATTAATCTTAAAAGTGTCACAGAATTCCAAAAAGTTTGATAAATGTGTGTTAGGATCTTCATCCTGCAAACCATCAAACTGAACAAACTATTGAATCATCTGTATAGTGTTAGGTTTCAGTTTAAAATTATTTGCAGCAATAGCAGGCCTAACAATACTAGATTCAGTACCAGCTAAATTAGGCTTAGCATAGTCATACATAGAACAAAGAGTAGGATTTTGATTTATAGGATCTGCGGCTACCACAGGAGGTAGTGGATTGTTTGGATTTGCCTCCATCTCTTCAGTAGACTCGGTTTTGTCCTTTTCCCCTTCTTCTACGTACTGTAAGCTTTGCCTTATTTCTCTACTATTTCTGTGAACTGTATCTTCTATGTTGCTATCAACAAGCAAAGGTCCTAATGGGTTCCTTCTAGTCATAAACTAGAGACACCTGTCAGAGACAAATAAAAGAAATGAAAATTAGCAAGTAAAAATAAAAATAAAAAGTAATTTACAATAAAAGTAAAAATGGCTAAAGTAATAAAAATAGAGTGTTCCTAATATTTTATTTCCTCGGCAATGGTGCAAAAAACTTGATTGCATGATATTTATGATGGTCAAGTAATAATATGATCATACCTAAAAAATATAACTATTATCACGATGCAGGCAAGCGCACCTATCGAACAGTAATATAGTTTAGTGGTAAGACTGGAATGTCGAACCCACAGGAACTAAAAGTACTAGTAATAACTTTTTTTCTATTATCTAGCCTAGAAATAAAGGGAATTTGATTTTAAACTAATTAAATTAAACTAATTAACTAAGAACACGACAGAAAGTAAATTGGGGAGATTACTTTTGGGAAAACTGATTGATTAAGACAATACATAAGGAAGAATCTACCTAGACTTCACTTGTTATTAGACTCTGAACTAGACGATTTGTTCACTTGAATTGATCCGTAAAAATCCCTAATTTATATTAATATCTCTTTCGAGACTAAGAACAACTAACCCTAGGTTGATTAATTGAAATTTCTTTCTAATTAAAACCCCTAGTGTTGCATTAACTCGATCTATGGACTCCCTTATTAGATTTGACCTCAACATGTGTGTGTTACCCTTATATGATACCCTTGATTCTTTTGAGTTAAATTTGTTCACTCAATACAATCCTATTTTATCTCATTGTCACCATTGTTCTTCTTAATGATTAATATGATCATTGTCAACAAACGACTGTGATAAATTGAACAAGCAACCCGTGGTCACGTTCCATATTTATCAATCCATAAAATGCCAATGAAAGGATATCGTTAACTTTTTAATCGAGCTATGAATTCCATTGTTTCTAGTAAATTCATGCCATACACAAGTCATGTACCCAACATACCGGCTATGAGCTCGATCATCTTTAGAACATAAGCCTTCACTTATATCAAAGCATATGAGTTGCATACGCATGGTTAGTGACTAACTTGGGATTTAGGTAAGTCATCATGAACGTCACAACTGAATTAATTTCAAATGAATTTAGAATTAATTCATCTTGGGTCCAGACCAATGTGTCATTCTTCCAATGAATACATCTATGTCTCTACCGTGCTGCTTTGATGGCCAAGACTAGTCATCTCTCCAATTAAAATTGTAGACGACGTAATAATCCTTCTAAGTATTTGAATCAAATGCTCACTTTGATTCTTTTACGGGATCTTGAGCTCATGTAGATTATCTATTAAAGTAAGTTATCTTTCTCATAACGTAAACGTTCTTACAGTGCCACTTATCATCAGTTTGAACTTAGACAATCAATTAGCTAATATTTGCTTGTCATAATTTCGCTATGCATGCAAAACATGAAAAATACAAACACAAAAGACATAATAGTGAAATGTGAAATTAAGTTTATTTATTTATTCATCGTTTAAATATATAAAAAATAATTACATGTTTACTATAATATGGACACATTTCCCAACAGAAAGGCATTACTAGGAATTCGTAGTGACCATAATGGGTTCGGAAAGTAGTCTTTGTGATGTCATCATTCTTAATTTTGATTTGATAATACCCGAATCCTAGATCGATTTTGGAAAATAACTTGGCACCACCCAACTGATCGAACAAATCTTCAATTTTGGGTAGTGGGTATTTGCTCTTAACGGTTACCTAATTCAATTGGCAGTAGTCTATACACATGTGAAGTAGTTCATCATTTTTCTTTACAAAAAGAACTGGTGCACCCCATGACGAGACATTGGGTAAAATAAATCCTCTATATAACAACTCTTGCATATTGGCCTTTAAATCTTTTAGTTTTAAAGGCGCTACTGATATCGCGTGATATGTAGTAATAAAATTTATAAAAACTGATCACACCAAAAACTAACTAATATCACGATTTTAAGGCAAGCGCACCTATCAAACAGTAGTATAGTTTAGCGGCAAGACCGAGTTATCGTACCCAAGGGAACCAAAAGTACTAGTACTCACTTTCTTTCTATTATCTAACCTAAAAGTAAAAGAGGTTTGTATGAAACTAATTCTAAAACTAAACTAAGAATGCACAAAAAGTAAATTGGGGAAAAACTCTTGGGAAAAGCTAATTGATATAGGCAATACTCAAGGGAGAATCCACCAAGACTTCACTTGTTATTAACTTCTTGAACTAGACGATTTCTTCACTTGACTTGATCCGTAGAGATCCCTAACTTATGTTAATACCTCCGTCGAGGATAAGAACAACTAATCTTAGGTTGATTAACTGAAATCTCTTTCTAGTTAAAACCCCCTAGTCTTGCATTAACTCGATCTATGGATCCCCCTATTAGGTTTGACCCTAATCCGACAGATTTATGTCACCCTATGTCTAGGGTTGCATGCAACTCTGCTTAATTATGCTAGATCTACTCTTAAAACAGGGACTTTTACTCCTCTGCCTAAGCACATCAGTTTTTTGAATTAATACCTAGGATTATTAAACCAAGAATTAAGAACACATAATTAAGAACAATTCAAGTATTTATCATATAATTCAAGAATGAATAATAACAAGGTGTGTCTTAGGTTTCATCCCCCTCAAGTATTTGAGGGGTTTAGTTCATAATTAATAAAGAAAACATCTCAGAAGAAATAAGATAACAAAACAGAAAGAACCCAAAAACCCCTGAAGGAATTTAGGGAGATCCTCTGTCTTAATGTAGAATTCTGGCTTCTAGGATGAATCGATCGGCTTCCCTTGGAGTAATCCCTTGTTTCCACTCCTTGTGTTGGCAAAAAGAAGGCGCTCTTTTTGGGAGAAAAGAGTACACACTCAGATTTGCCTCCTAGGGTCTTTATATAGAGCTTTGGGATGCCTTTCTTAGCCTCTAAGTATCCAAATCCGAGTGAAATTGCACTTCCTCACTACAGGGACACGCCCTTGTGCCACGCCTATGTGGTTTCGACAAGAGGCCGTGTTTAGGCCTGTTGAGGGTGGCATGGCCGTGTGGCCTGGCCGTGCTTGTCGGGGCTGGGCCGTGTTGGACCTCATATGGCACTGCTGTGTGCCACGATCGTGTGGTGACTCCTTGGGCCGTGTCGTGACTTCTTGGGCCTTGTCGTTTTTACACTTTGGCCCATTTTCTTCGTTTTCGGTCCATTTTTCATTCTTTTCTCTTCCCTATGCCCTCCTGAGTATAAAACATGAAATAGAAAGGTTAAGAGCACCAATTCTCACAAATTTAATGATAATTGATCCAGAAATTAGGCTAAACATGATGTCAAAATATGTATAATTTATCGTTTATCAAATACACCCACACTTAAGCCTTTGCTTATCCACAAGCAAAATCTTAATCCCTAATTAAGAATCATTCCTCTCAACTTACAATCTTTATCAATAATGTTTCAAACTAATTCATAAGCAGTCATACAATGAAAATTCAATCAGAAGAACATTAAAGATTCAATTACTTTAAGTTGAGAATTTTATCATTGAAACATAAGTTTTCTTCCCTGCTCCTAAGTAACTATCTCTTGATCAAAATTAAAAAGATTTGACATCCTCATCTATCCACTCAAAGTGTTTAGGGTTCAAGGATTAAGCATTCTTTAGTCAACCTGAAAAGTTATTACCATAGGCTTGCAAGAAAATCAAGTCTACACCACTATAGATTGATATGATACGTTGATCAAAAGATCTTTCAATGGTTGTAATGGGGGTGTTGTCACAAGCTAAAAAAGAAAGGTTAGAATCGAGATTGAACTGAAAAATTATCTAGCTAGAAAAATCTCTATCAGTGGAACATATTTCTAGAGCTAATTCTTATGATAACATCATTTCCACCTTGGTAGCCTTAAAATAGAAATATGCAAAAACTAATGAAATATTACAGATTGCAACTGAATTAATACATATGCTTTTTTTTAAGAACAATTCAAGTAAAATTCATTATAAACTTTACAATCTGGAAAAGAGAATAAAGCTAGAGAATAATTTCAACTCAAATCTCGACAAAAATAGGGGTCAGAATAATTGAATGGAATTCAACAAAAATGGGTTATAGGTTAATATTAGAGGTGAGTCAAAGAATAGGTTGTTAGGCTCAATGGGGTTCACTAAGGGTTAATTTGTAGAGGTAGGCTTTTATGGAGTAAGTGGGTTAAATCCTAAGTGCCTTTCTCATTTCAGTGTATCAAATCAATGATGTGGTCTCGACATGTATAATCAAAGCAAGTTCTAGAATAACAAATCAGTATTGACTCACTCAAAGCAATAATAAAAGTGAGCACGAAAGAATGTATGCTCAAAAGGCTCAAAAATCTCACCAGAATTATGGCTTTTGATGTCAATCTTGCGAATTTCAAATCTCAAGATAACACTTAAAATTCAGGAAAATAACTTATGAAAAAAATTAGGGTTCTCAAAAATTTCAACTTATCATGCTTGATTCCCTAATGTTTTAAAGTTTGAATAATCAAAGTACAAACACCTATGTCTTAATTCTCAATTTATCAATAAGAATCATAAATCAATCAGAATTAATTCCTATTAAGAGACTGAAGATAATGCAAATTTGAGAACAATGCATCAGATTTCAGGGTTTTCATAGATAATGTAATGATTGAAAGTAAATTTCCCCCCCACACTTAAGATGTACATTGCCCTCAATGTACAAAGATAACATTAGTAGCAATAGAAGCACAAGATCATAAGATAGGGAAATGAATGAAACTCTCTGAATTTTGGATGAATTTGTGAGACGGATATTGGAATTGGAAGAGCCGACAGTTGTGGCAGGGTGTTCCCATTTCCATGTGGATTTGAGCTGTATAACTCCTTTAAAACTGTGAATGTCTTTATTAGTCGTAAGGAATTTGGATCAAGAGAGATTACTTGTTAGGGGTTAGCCGATATTAGAAAGAAATAAAATAAATAAAGTTTTAAAAATACTAATATTCAAATAATGAAAAAGATAAAATGAAAGAAAATAAAAGTAAAAATAAAAAGGAAAATAAAATTAGAAGAAAATGTGAAAATAAAGATCAGTGTTCAAATAAAAATTAAGATAAAAATAAAGTTAAGAGGAATAGAGGTCTCTAATCCTCAGATGGATCACACGGTGGCGGTGGTGAGGTGATGTGAAGGTGCTGGCATATCTGCTGTAGTGGCGCATCGATGTGATCGAAGCGCTGAAAGCATTGCTGCTCAAATCGGGATAGGCACTCAGATATGTCAGCATGAGACGCTGCCGCATGAATTGGTCGGTGGGTCGGTAGGTGCATCATCTTCTGGTGGTGGGACATCATCACGAATGTCCTCTGGATCCTTGGCCTCCTGGATGAGGCGGTATTGGAAAGGGTCGCCTCCTAGCTTCCGCTGGATCATCCTCATATAGCGCAGTATCTGGATGCCCTGAGGGGACATCTGGCCGATGAGTGTGTATGAGGATGTCTGGGCCACTGTGTTGAGGAGCCCGAAGTGACGGGCCAAGCGTGTAATGTATGGGCCCATGGATATGATGCCCTTGCGATGTCGCTCGGTCTGGTGCTGCATGGCGTGCGCGATAAAATAGGCGAGGTCGATGGGGTGCGCGTTCGCTATGCTCCATAAAAAATAGGCATCATGGGTGTTGACGACGCCTGTGCTCTCCCGTCTACCTGTCAAAGTATGCACGAGAAGAGCCTGAATGTACCTTAATGATGGGGTGAGGGCGGTCGCCTTCGTGCGACTGGGGTCGTAGAAGGGATAGCCTAGGGCGATGTTGCACCAACAATCTACGGTTTGATATGGATGCGACGGGGAAGCGTAGGAAAGTCTTCCTCCTCCATGAATTGCTCTGTGTAGAGGCCGAGAGCTGAGCCGAACTCTGGTATGCTAAGGTGACGTACACAACCTTCTAAGCAAAACTGAATAGTCCCGGGATCATCAAATTGGCTCATGACGGTCTGAAGATGGAAGGTGGAGTAGAACTCTAGAGTGAGTTCAAGGCATGTGGGCTCGATGATTCGGAAGAACTGTTCTCAAGGATCCATCATCAGTAGGGCTCGGACTGAATCAGCAAGGTTGACTTGCTCTAACGTATCCCAATCAATGCATCGACCGGCGCTTAACGTTCGGTCCCGTAGTATCTGAAACAACTCCTCTTGGGAGTTCTGGGTAAATGTAATGAATGGGTGGCGAGCCTCGGAGGTAGGCCTCGACGATGAACCACCTGGTCCCTTTCGTTTCTTTGAAGGAGGGGCAGTAGCTTGTTTTTCGCGTGATGTCGACATAATGCCTAAATAACAAAATAATAAACATTAGTCCTAAAAAGAATTAGAATTTAAATAAAAAAACTATAAAAATAATATGACAATGTTCCTAATAATATGGGTACTAACCTAAATAGTATAAATCATCCATCCTAAAATGATATAAAAAATATGCAATATAGTTGTGTATTTATACTAAATGCATGAGAGTTTAACTATGAAAAACGGCAATCAATTGTAACTCTAAGTATCATGTAATCCTAAAACTTTCTATAACATTCTAGATTATTCATCCTAATATAGTTAATTCCATGCTTGAATCTAAATATATTCATAGTATTTAAAATAAAATGAAACTAAAAACTAAAAATAGAAATAAAAAAGTAAAAATTTGCAAGAAAAATGAGAAAATAGAACCAAATGGGAGAGGTGCACGGTCGTGGGAGAGGATTTAAACGGTCGTGGGGCACTTTTCACGGGCGTGGGATGGTCTTGTGCGAGCGTGGTGATGTCTTGAGGATCGGCGGCGGCATTTATGGTGGTTGGGGAAGAAAATTTTTAGGGTTTGAGTGAGGGAGAAAATAAATAGTGGCCCCTATTTATAGTTTTTGGGTCACACAGGCATGGCACATGCTCCTGTGACTCGGGTTTTGCCCGTGTGATTCAAAATTCGGTGGTTTTGGCGCGCCTGGTTCGAAGTACATGCCCGTGTTGGCCATCTCGCACGGCCGTTTGTGATCTTGTTTGCTTTTCACATGGTCGTGTGATTAATCACACGGCCGTTTGCGATGAGGTTTTGTTATTCATACAGTCGGTAGGTAGTTACACAGTCGTGTCTAAATTGACAGTGTTGGCTACGGTCTGGGGACACGGGCGTTTGGCTTTGTGCAAGCCCGTGTCTAACTTGAATGGTTGCTACGGCCATATTGCACGGCAGTGGCGATTTATCGTTAGCCCGTGCTTTTGGAAAAATTATGCTCTATTTGTACACGGCCTGGGTGCACGACCGTGTATCTACTTTAAATGTTCACACGGCCGTAGGCACGCCCGTAGGCATGGCCGTGTGGTCCTAAATTTCTGCATTAAAAAGGGTTAGTTGATGTATAAAAATACTAAAATCAAAAATAAAAGAAAAGTTACTAAGTTAGTGCTCGGGTTGCCTCCCGAGAAGTGCTTATTTAGAGTCTGAGCTCAACTCTACCTGGATGTATCACGGGGGGAATTTATGGAGCTGAAGCTCTTCCCTGTTATTTTTAAAATTCTCACCTCTATAGTGTTTAAGCCTATGGCCGTTTACCTTGAAAGTACCGTGGTTAGGGTGAGTTACCTCAATGGTGCCGTAGAGAAAGACTTTCATTACCGTGAAGTATGGTGTATCATTTGTATGTTCTTCCAAGTTTAAGGTTCGAGGATCGTCGTCCCTTAAAATTACCTGATCCCCTATCTTGAACTGATTCGTTTGCTTTTGAGGGTCATCTTGGTGTAGCTCTGGGTTGGTGTGGCATATTTTAGATTTTTCTTGATAGTTCAGCCACTCATCTAGTTCCTCAATCTGAAGTATTCGCTTTTTGGATGCATATCCCTCGGATAGACTTGTCTGTTGGTTGGTTGCCTCTATGTAGAGTGTATCCTGCATAGAAGATTGGGTGGTGAGTTCAGTGTTTTTACAAGGACTCGTAGCTATATTATTATTTGCTGTCTTAATCGAGTTCTGAGCTTGTAAAGTGACTATGTCATCACCTACCCGTAATGTGAGTTCTCCTGTTCCTAAATTAATTTTTGTCCTAGTGGTTGCTAAAAAGGGTCGTCCTAGAATTAGGGGTACATTGCTATCTTTATCAATGTCTAAAACTACAAAGTCGACTGGAATATAGATTTATCAATTTTGACAAGTACATCTTCAATTATGCCCTTAGGTGCCCTAATAGTTTTGTCAACTAGTTGAATGCTCATCTTGGTTTTCTTAGGGTTTCCAAGACCTAGTTGTTTAAACAGTTTATATGGCATAACATTTATACTAGCCCCTAAATCAGCTAAAGCATTTTTGGCATCTAGGTTACCAAGTAAACAAAGAATAGTAAAACTCTCTGGATCTTTTAGTTTGGTTGGCAATTTATTCTGTAGAATGGCTGAGCATACTGCATTTAGTTCCACATGAGGTTTCTCAACCAGCTTCCGCTTGTTTGTTAAGAGTTTTCTTAAGAATTTAACAGCGTTCGGCATCTGCAAAATTGCTTCAACAAATGGTAAGTTAATATGTAATTTCTTTAAAAGTTTAAGAAACTTACCAAATTGCTCATCTGTGCTGTCTTTCTTTAGTGCATTTGGGTATGGGATACGAGGCTTGTGTTCTTTGATGTCTGGCTTGTTATTGCTTACCTCCACCTTACCTTTACTCACCTCCGTCTCCTTTTATAACTTTGGGTTGTCTTTGGTTAACGCCTCCTCATCTATTGTGTTCATGGCATGAAGTTGTTCTTTAGGGTTGGTCTCAGTGTTACTTGGTAGTCCATCTTGTGGTCTTTCTGAGATTAACTTTGCGAGTTGACCAATTTGATTCTCAAGTCCTTTAATTGATGCTTGCTGGTTCTTTAATGCTGTCTCAGTGTTTTAAAAATGGGTTTCTGACATGGCCATGAACTTGGTGAACATCTCTTCGAGATTTGGCTTTTTTTCCTGCTGTGGTGGTGGCTGCTAAAATCCTGAAGGGGGTTGTTGTCCTTGATTCCCTTGTCCTCCCCAAGAAAAATTGGGGTGGTTCCGCCAACCTGCATTATATGTGTTGCTATAAGGATTATTTTGAGATCTAAAATTGTTACCCATACAATTGGCTTGCTCCGTTTCTGTGCCATGGTCGTAAGATGAACAGTCTGGAGTAAACATATTTCCTGGAGTTACGTCGCACTGCATCACTTGTTGTGCCTGCGTAGAACCAACAAAATTATCAAACTTTTTATTTAGAAGTTCTACTTAGTTAGTAAGCATAGTGACAGCATCAATATTATAAACTTCTGCAACTTTTGTCGGCTTTGTCCTCATGACCTGCCACTGATAGTTATTCAGTGACATCTCTTCAATAAATTCATAAGCTGCTTCAGGTGTTTTATTGTTAATTGTTCCTCCTGCGGCTGCGTCGATCATTTGCCTTGTTGATGGATTCAAACCATTGTGAAAGGTTTGAACTTGTAGCCACAAAGGTAACCTATGGTGCGGGCACCTTCTCAACAAATCTTTGTATCTCTCCCAAGCATCATAAAGTGTTTCTAAATCCATCTGTACAAAAGAAGAGATATCGTTTCGTAATTTAGCTGTTTTAGCTGGAGGAAAATATTTTAGCAAAAATTTCTCAGTCATCTGTTCCCATGTAGTGATTGGTCCTCGTGGTAGAGAATTCAACCATTGTTTAGCTTTATTCCTTAGAGAAAAAGGAAATAATCGGAGACGAATGGCGTCATCAGAAACACCATTTATTTTAAACGTATCGCATAATTCCAAAAAGTTGGCTAAATGTGAGTTGGGATCTTCATCCTGTAAACCATCAAACTGCACAAATTGCTGAATCATCTGAATAGTGTTAGGTTTTAATTCAAAATTATTAGTAGCAATAGCAGGTCTAATAATGCTAGTTTGAGTACAAGCCAAACTAGATTTAGCATAATCATACATAGTGCGAGGCGCTTCATCTGGTTCTGTGGGTAATGCTGGAAGTGGTTGAATGTTTTGATTTGCTTCCATTTCTTTCGCAGGTTCAGGTTCTTGTTCTTGGTCTTATTCTGGATAATGTAGGCTTCGTCTGATCTCTCTGCGAGTTCTGCAAACTGTCGCTTCTAAGTCTTCGTCAAAAAGTAGTGGTCCTCCTGGTTTCTTCTAGTGATAAACTAGAGATAACTATAAGGGAAAAATCAAAGAAAATAAAATAAAATAAAATAAAATAAAAATAAAAATAAAAATAAAACTGAAAATAAATAAAATAGTAATGGCTAAAGTAATAGAAATCGAGTTTTCTTAATATTTTAGTTCCCGGCAACTGTGCCAAAAACTTGATATCGCGTGATATGTAGTAATAAAAATTATAAAAACTGATCACACCAAAAACTAATAATATCACGATTTTAAGGCAAGCGCACCTATCGAACAGTAGTATAGTTTAGCGGTAAGACCGAGTTATTGTACAAAAGGGAACCAAAAGTACTAGTACTCACTTCCTTTCTATTACCTAACCTAAAAGTAGAAGAGGTTTGTATGAAACTAATTCTAAAACTAAACTAAGAATGCACAAAAAGTAAAATGGGGAAAAACTCTCGGGAAAAGCTAATTGATATAGGCAATACTCGAGGGAGAATCCACTAAGACTTCACTTGTTATTAACTTCTTGAACTAGACGATTTCTTCACTTGACTTGATCCGTAAAGATCCCTAACTTATGTTAATACCTCCATCGAGGATAAGAACAACTAATCCTAGGTTGATTAACTGAAATCTCTTTCTAGTTAAAACCCCTTAGTCTTGCATTAACTCGATCTATGGATCCCCCTATTAGGTTTGGCCCTAATCCGATAGATTTATGTCACCCTATGTCTAGGGTTGCATGCAACTCCGCTTAATTATGCTAGATCTACTCTTAAAACAGAGACTTTTGCTCCTCTACCTAAGCACATCAGTTTCTTGAATTAATACCTAGGATTATTAAACCAAGAATTAAGAACACATAATTAAGAACAATTCAAGTATTTATCATATAATTCAAGAATGAATAATAACAAGGTGTGTCTTAGGTTTCATCCCCCTCAAGTATTTGAGGGGTTTAGTTCATAATTAATAAAGAAAACATCTCAGAAGAAATAAAATAACAAAACATAAAGAACTCAAAAACCCCTGAAGGAATTTAGGGAGATCCTCTGTCTTGATGTAGAATTCTGGCTTCTGGGATGAATCAATCGGCTTCCCTTAGAGTAATCCCTTATTTCCACTCCTTGTGTTGGCAGAAAGAAGGTGCTCCTTTTGGGAGAAAAGAGTACACCCTTAGATTTGCCTCCTAGGGTCTTTATATAGAGCTTTGGGATGCCTTTCTTAGCCTATAAGTATCTAAATCTGAGTGAAATTGCACTTCCTCACGATAGGGACACGCCAGTGTGGTTTCAACAAGAGGCTGTGTTTGGGCCTGTTGAGGGTGGCACGACCATGTGGCCTGGCTGTGCTTGTTGGGGCTGGGCTGTGTTGGACCTCATGTGGCATGGCCGTGTGCCACTGCCGTGTGCCACGGCCGTGTGCCACGACCGTGTGGTGACTCCTTGGGCCGTGTCATTTTCAAACTTTGGCCCATTTTCTTCGTTTTCGGTCCGTTTTTCATTCTTTTCTCTTTCCTATGCTCTCCTGAGTATAAAACATGAAATAGAAGGGTTAAGAGCACCAATTCTCACAAATTTAATGATAATTCATCCGGAAATTAGGCTAAACATTAGGTAAAAATATGTATAATTTATCGTTTATTAGCTATTCAGTAAAAAACACATGAAACGAGAGCAGTGCTAGGAGTAATCTCAATTGGAAACTTAACATCCATGATAGGCAGTAATCCCGAAAGCTCTTCCAGAATAACATCTGAAAACTCACTCACAATTGGTACCTACTAAAATCTTTCCCTACTACAGTTAAATCCAAAATATATGCTAAATAAGCAACCTCACCTTGCAAGATCAATCTCCAAGCTAAAACTGCAGAGATGATATTATTTTTAATGTCATGTTTTACTCTTGGTATGAACACTTAATTACCATTTACATCTAATAGTTGTACACCTCTAAAACGACACTCAATAACCGCATTATACCTAGACAACAAATCTAAGCTCAAAATAGCATTAAACTCATGAAAACTCAATAACATTAAATCAGCCGGAAAGACTTGACCACAAAATTCTAGTGGATAGTCTTGAATTACTCTGTTAACAACCATATTTTTACCAAGGGGATTGGTAACCAAAACATTTATCTCGGTAGGAACGACTTTAAGATTCTTCATACCTACCAACTTAATGCAAATTTACGAATAGGTTGACCCTGGATCAATTAACCCATGAATGATAATGTCAAACAAAGAAAAATTACCCGTAATAACATCTAGAACTCCAATGTCCTCCTTGGCTCGCATCACATAAGCTCTAGTCTAGGCTTTAGATCCTGACCAACCAGTGATCCTTTTTTCATTTCCTTGGGTGGAGCTCGAACTCACGGTAGCTTTGGTTCTCGACCTTTGTTATGCCATACGATTTACCCTAATAGATTGCCTAGTGCCTCTATCACCTCATTTCGAACATTTCCTAACCAAGTGGACCTATGCACCACACCTAAAACAAGCACCTGATGTTTTCCAGCAAGTACTCGCATGATATTTCCCACATTGACCACAAGTAGGAATGGTCATCCTTTTCGAACCACCCATGCTAGCTACAGACATGGCTTGACGTCTATCATGGCTCTGCCTGAAACCATCAAGTTGATGACTTTGTACTAGAGTAAAAGAGAAACCTTCATCATCTCTGATTCTCTTAACCTCAGAAACTGAAAACGAGCATGCCGCTCCTCTTTTCCTCTTTCCCAATCTCTTACCTTGTTCTTTTCTTGTATCATTAATTCTAACCTCTGAGCTTTGGTGGACAGAGTGACTAAGTCCCGAATCTTTGGTGCCACCAATATCATACAAATTTCCTCGTTTAGTTCCTATTCAAATATGATGTAGAGGGTTTCTGTAACACCCCAAAATAGGGCTTAGGAGTTTTAGGGGTATTTTAGGAATTTTAGCCTTAGAGTGCTCAAAATTTCAAGACATGGCATATTGATAATGTTCTCGATTATAGTTTTTAGAAAATCAAATCATTTTTGAAAATATGCTTTGGAAACATTTAATTTTAAAAAAAAGGACTAATTTGTAATAGAGTCAAAACTATGAGCATTTATGTTATAGTTTCCCCAATTTTTAAAATTGAACTTTTTTCTTCCCCCACCAGCATGTTTTCACATTAGTTTCCACCTTTCATTGTGCTTGTCGTCCCTTCGATTTCCCTAGCTCTCCCTACTCAATTTTGATTCCCAAACTGTGATCCTTTGATTTCTACTATTATCTAAGCCTTAAACCTCCATAAAATCTCTTCAAAACACCCAAAAACACCCAAAAATCCTTAAAATTGAATTATTAGCCCTCAAATTGCATGTTTCAAATAAAAGTTGAAAATTGGGTCATTAATGGTGGATTTCAGAATTTTGAGTAAAAACGTGGTTTCAAAGTGTTTTTCAATTAGTTTTGATATAATAAGAAGGTTTCTAAACTTTGAAGTTTCATTAAGAATTTCTAACGTTTTAATGAATTTTCAAAAAATAACTATGAAACATGTAGAAAAAGTCCATACCATGAATTGAGTATCTTATTGTAGTTTAAAGGTTGGGAACTAGTCGTAGGTGAATTATAAGGTGAATGGAACCAGATTTAGGCGAAAGGACTAATTATAGACCGCGATATTCAAATTCAAAGTTTGTTATGTTAAATGTTTTAGTTATATGAGAACTTAGCTTAGGCTTGTGTTTTTGTTGGTTAAAGTGAGTTCTTGGTTGTTATTTGACTAAGTTTATTGTATGATTATTGTGTGTGAGGCCTCGGATTCATTAGAGCCTACTACGAGTTAAGGAAAAGTTAGTTGAGCTTTCAGCTTTCCGGTGAAAGCATAAAGTGGTGAGTGTTTAGGATTGCTACTCGTAGGCAAGAGTCATATGTTATTTGGGAATTTAGTAGTAGCCTAAACCCCTATTCTAAATTTCAAGAGTAAGTTTTGTTGTATCTATATTCGTTTTGTGGTTTTGTGCTTATATGATTATGAAATTGTGCATAGTGAGAGAAGCTCAAATATGTGATATGTGGATATGGTAAATATTGTGAAAAGTGTAAATGTATACATGATGCATATGTTATATGACAGTGATAGTGTTTTGCAAAAGATGCTAACATGCAGTAATAGTGCACGGATAGCCGGTAAGTGATATGTGTTTGTTTTCAAATATTTTGGCCTTGTTATCTTGAAATTATTGCATATAGTTGGCATGCCATAGGATTGTGAGTACTCACATAAATGTACAGTGATTTTGGGCGTAGAGGCCCTGGGACATGTTTGGAGGGATAAGGGAATATGAGCTAAGCTCCATTCAATAGGACATGTTTGACTCTATGAGTCATTTGGTGTGATTGGAGATTCGTGTATCCGATTTCTAATGATAGAGCTTACTATATGTTTCATAACTCAAGTGTCAATCTATCTTATTATATGTGATTGCATGAATCATGTTTTATGCTTAAATGAATATGTGATATTAGATTTGTGCTTGAATGAGTATGCAATTACTATGTAAATAGACTACTAGATAATACATGAATAAGTAAAATATGACACTAGTCATAAGAACAATGTGTTTCTTTTACATGGTTGTTTGTGGATGCATGATGGCATGTTTGCATTGTGGTTATTCTACTCGTTCATTAAGCTTGTTAAAGCTCACCCACTCTTTTCAACATATGCATATTAGTGACATTTTGGTATGGGCGGTATGGTTTTTCGAGGAAGTGATCTAAAGGATACTTGTTAATTCTCGTAAGTGTTCATTTATTTATTTGTGTATTGGTGAATAGGGAAATGTGGTAGACTTGTTTAATGCCATGATGTGTTTGGACTATTTTTCGGTTTTGCTTTTGTTTTTTTAGAGGTTTATGAGTTTATATATTTGCTTAGGTTTATGAACATTGATGATGGCATGATGATACTTGCACAGACATGTTTTTGGAATTTTGAACTATTAATTAAGCTATTTGGATGTTTATTTGTCTTAGTAGTTGATGTATGATGATTAGAAACATATTTGGAATGGATATATACACTTGTACATTGTGTTTTTATGTTCATAGGCAGAGGTATCGATATTCAGGTTTTAAAAAATGATACATTTATGCCTTGAAACATATAGAAAGTCAAAATAGAGATTTGGTATTGATACTTGGCTTGAGTATCGATACTTGAGGTTGATTTATCGATACTTTAAGTAAGGTACCGATAATTTTTTATTTTTTGAATTTTGGTGAGAAACATAATGCAAGTTTGGTATTGATTTTCCATCTGGTATTGATACCATGTTGGAAAAATATTGATACCTTGAGTTTAGCATCGATACCTATGTGTTTAACTTTGAAATTTTACTAAGTGGTCAAAATGCTTGAATTTTTATCATGGTAAGTTGCATTAATGTGTGTCTAGCATGATCTACTGATGATTAATGCATGTATGTCTTCAAACTTGTGCAAATGCTATTGATAAATGATAAATTATACATGTTTTTACCTCATGCTTAGCCTAATTTCTGGATGAATTATCATTAAAGTTGTGGAAATTGGTGCTCTTAATCCTTTTATTTCATGTTTTATGCCCAGGTGAGCTTAAGGAAGAGAAAAGAGCAAGAAACGGGCCAAAAACGGAGAAAATGGGCCAAAGAATGAAAAGAACACGGCTCGGAGATTCACTACACGGTCGTGCCACTTTGAGCCCAAACACGGCCCAATCCAGACGAGCACGGCTAGACCACACAGCTGTGCCACCATCAATAGGCTCGACCACAGCCTGGGCCTCGATCCACACGGACGTGGCACACGGGCATGTCTCTGTCGTGAGGAAGTACAATTTCACTCGGAAAATGATGCTTAGAGGCTAAGAAAGACATTCCAAAGCTCTATATAAAGACCCTAGGAGGCAACTCCAAGGGTTTGCTTTTTCTCCCACAAAAGAGTGCCTTATTTCTGCCAACACAGAGAGTAGAAGCAAAGAATTACTCTAAGGGAAGCCGATTGATCCATCTCAGAAGCTGAATTCTCCCTTAAGACTAAGGATCTCCCTTCAAATTCCTACAGGGGTTTTTAGGTTCTTTATGTCTTGTTATTTTATTTCTTCTGAGATGTTTTCTTTATTAATTATGAGCTAAATCCCCCGAATACTTGAGGGGGATGAAACCTAAGACAGATCTTGCTATTATTTTCTCTTGAATTATATGATAAATATTTGATTTGTTCTTAATTGTGTTTTTAACTCTTAAATTGATATTTCTGGGATATTGATTTAAGTCGAATGTGCTTATGTAGAGGAGCAAAAGTCCATGCATAGGAGTAGATCCAACACAATTAAGCGGAGTTGCATGCAACCTTAGACATAGGGCGGCATAAATCTGCCAATTAGGGTCAAACCTAATAAGGGAATCCATAGATTGAGTTAATGCAAGACTAGGGGTTTTAACTAGAAAGAGATTTCAGTTAATCAACCTAGGATTAGTTGTTCTTATCCTCGACGGAGGTATTAACATAAATTAGGGATTTCTACGGATCAAGTCAAGTGAATAGATCGTCTAGTTCAAAAGTTGATAACAAGTGAAGTCTAGGTGGATTCTCCTTTGAGTATTGTCCAAATCATTTAGTTTTCCTAAGAGTTTTTCCCCAATTTAGTTTTTTTACATTCTTAGCTTAGTCCAATAGTTAGTTTAGTTTAATAAAATCCCCTTTTACTTTTAGGTTAAATAATAGAAAGAAAGTTAGTACTAGTACTTTTGGTTCCCTTGGGTACGATATCTCGGTCTTGCCAATAAGCTATACTACTGTTCGATAGGTGCGCTTGCCTAAAAATCGTGATAATAGTTAGTTTTTGCTGTGATCATTATTATAAATTTTATTACTTCATATAGCGAATATCAAGTTTTTGGTGCCGTTGCCGGGGAATTGAAATATTAGAAACACACTATTTTTATTACTTTAGCAATTTTTTACTTTTATTTATTTTTCAGCTTATTTTTTATTTTTCTTTCGATTTTTTTATTTACTGAAATTTTCTTTTCTTCCAGGTACCTCTAGTTTATGACTAGAAGGAACCCGGAAGGACCACTACTTTTCGACGAAGATTTAGAAGCTACCATTCGCAGAACTCGCCGATAGATAAGAAGAAGCCTACAATATCTAGAGCAAGAACAAGAACCTACTGAAGAGATGGAAGCAAATCAAGATAATCTACCACTTCCTGCAATAGCCATAGAACCAGTGAACTAAAACGATGCTCCTCGTACTATATGGATTTAGAGACGCTTTACGACACCTGGGAGAGATACAAAGATTTATTAAGAAGGTGCCCTCACCATGGGTTACCTCTGTGGATACACGTTCAAACCTTTCACAACGGTTTGAATCCTTCAACAAGGCAGATGATTGATGCAGCCGCCGGTGGAACAATCAACAATAAAACACCAGAAGTAGCCTATGAATTTATCGAAGAGATGTCACTGAATAACTATCAGTGGCAAGTCATGAGGACAAAGCCAACAAAGGCAGTAGGAGTTTTTAATATTGATGCAGTTACAATGCTTTTCTCTCAGGTAGAACTCTTAAATAAAAAGATTGATGGTTTTATTGGTTCCACGCAGGTACATCCAGTCATGCAATACGACTTAAACCTAGGAGGAGTGAACGAGCCATATGGACATAACACAGAAAGCGAACAAATGAATTATATGGGTAATAATTTTCGACCTCAAAACAATCCTTACAGTAATACTTACAATGCAGGTTGGAGGAATCACCCAAATTTTTTATGGGGCAATCAAGGAAATCAAAGACCACCACCACCACCTCTGGGATTTTAGCAACCACCCTATCAGCAAGAGAAAAAGTCAAATCTTGAAGAGATGTTGGAAAAATTCATATCGATTTTCGAAACTCGTTTTCAAAACACCAAAACAGCATTTAAGAACCAACAAGCTTCTATCCAAGGGCTCGAAAATCAAATTGGTCAACTCACAAAGATGATCCCTGAGAGACCACAAGGTGGTTTACCGAGTAGCACAGAAACTAACCCAAGAGAACAAGTTCAGGCCATTACTGTACTTAATGTAGAAGGGTTAGGCAAACCAAAACTGATGCAAGATACTCTGGTAAGCAATAATAAGGATAAGGTAAGTCATGATACACAAAAATTGGTAAGTGAAGAGTATAAACCTCGTGTGCCATACCCCAATGCGACAAGGAAAGACCACACTGATGAACAATTTGGTAAATTTCTTAAACTCTTAAAGAAATTACATATTAACTTACCGTTATTTGAAGCTCTTTCGCAGATGCCAAACGCAGTCAAATTTTTAAGGGAGCTTTTAGCGAACAAACGGAAGTTGGATGAATCGTCACATGTGGAATTAAATAGTGTGCTTAGTTATTCTACAGAATAAGCTGCCTAACAAACTAAAATATCTAGGGAGTTTTACTATTCCTTGCTTACTCGGTAGCTTAGATGTTAAAAATGCTTTAGCTGGTTTAGGGACAAGTATAAATGTCATGCCGCTTAAATTGTTTAAACAACTAGGTCTAGGGAAACCTAAACAAACTAAGATGAGCATTCAATTAGCTGATAAAATGATTAGATTCCCTAAAGGTATAATTGAAGATGTGCTTGTCAAGATTAATAAATTTATATTCCTAGTAGATTTTGTTATGTTAGACATGGAGGAAGATAGTACTGTACCCCTTATTCTTGGGCGACCTTTTTTAGCAACTACTAGGACCATAATTGACATAGGTACAGGTGTACTTACTTTTCGTGTAGGTGATGATAAAATTACTTTACAAGCTCGTGACTTAAATGAAAATGCTGATGAAGAGATTGATACGAGTCCTTTTAGAAGACGTCTCTGAAAGGCGAATACTTCAGATTGAGGAACTCGACGAGTGGCTGAACTATCACGAAAAACCCAAAACATGCCACACCAAGCCTGAGCACCACCAAGACTACTCTTAGGTAGAAACAAATCCGATTAAGGTAGGTGATAAGGTGATCTTCAGAGAAAATGACCCTCGAATACTAAATTCAAAAGAACACACAAGTGACACTCCTTACTTTACGGTAATGAAAATCGTTCCCTATGGTACAGTCGAGATAAGTCATGAGTCACTTGGCCCTTTCAAGGTAAATCAAACTCGACTCAAACTTTATTTTGATAATGAAATTGAAAACATGTTAGAAGAGTTCCAACTCTTCAACCACCATGACCGTACCAACATGAGCAGAGTTGAGCTTAGACTCTAAATAAGCGCTTCTCGGAAGGCAACCTGAGCACTAACACCACTAACCATTTTATTTTATTTTATTCTATTTTGTTTTTATGTTGTTTTTAGTGCAGGATTTTTAGACCACACGGCCACACACACGGCCGTGCCTAAGGCCATGTGAAAACAGGGCTAAAAATTTCCCCAACACGGGATGCGTTAAATTCCCACGGGCATGTGAGGTGCCCGTGGGCGAACCTGTCGAGCACTACATGGGCGTGGCACCAAATATACACGGGTGTGTGCGACCAAACATGGCCGTGCCCTTACCCCGTGGTCAACACTATCAAATTGCACACGGGCGTAAGACACGCCCGTGCCCCAAGGCCGTGGTCGAGCCTGTCATTCAAGACACTGGTGTGTGACCATACACACGGTTGTAGAAGAAGCAAACATCAAAGGACACGGTCATGCGACACGGCCGTGTGCCTCAACACACCCTAGGTACACGGGCGTGTGCCTCGAACCAGGCGCGCTAAAATCCCTGATTTTCGAACCACACGGGCAAAACCCAAGCCATACGGGCGTGTGACATACCCGTGTGACCCAAAAACCTATATAAACAGGCCACTATTCATCTTCTTCTTCAATTGAAACCCTAAAATCCTCCCACCCAAAACCCACATCAAGCCTTCCTAGCGTCGTCCCCAGCCTCCAAAGCTCCTCCACGACTGTGCCACCCGTACCACGACCGTGTTCCACCCCATTAGTCACCTATTCGGTTCCTTTTTCTTATTTTTTTAATTTCTAATGTTTTTATCTATTTTTATGTTAATAACATGTTTTATTTAGTTTTTACATTATTTTAGAGAATGAAATTCATTGATTTAGCATGAACAATCTAGAATACTATAGAGAATTTCATACTGCCATTTAGACTCTCATTTGCTTGCCACTTTTTCTTATCTAGATTATTTTTCACTTAGTATAAATTGATATCGATGCCCCCATTATTTGTTGTCATGTTTAGGATAAGTAGAATATTTTACTTAGGTTAGTGAATCAACATTACAATACTAATCTTAATATGTTTTGTTTTGTTTAAGCATAAGAACTTAATAATATTCATATTATTTATTTAATTTTAGTTCAGTCCCTATTAGGACTAATGCTTATCGTTTTATTTTTTAGGAACCATGTCATCATCACGCAGTAAGAAAGCTGCCGTCCCTACTTCAAAGAAGCGGAAGGGGCCCGGTGGTTCCTCGTCGAGACCCACTGCTGAGGTCTGACATCCTTTTATTCAGTTCCCGCAGAACTCCCAAGAAGAGTTATTCTAGATTTTGAGAGCAAGACCCCTCGGAGCGGGAAGGTGCATTGATTGGACTGTTTTAGAGCAGGTCCACGTAGCAGATGAGGTTCAGGCCTTGTTGATGACAAATCCGTGGGAGCAGTTCTTCCAGATCATAGAGCCCACATATTTTGAACTCACTCTCGAGTTCTGCTCCACATTTCATCTATAGATCGTGATGAGCAGACATGACGATCCAGGGACGATCCAATTTCGTTTAGGAGGCCTCGTACTTCAGCTTAATGTACCGAAGTTCGGTACAGCTCTCGGCCTCTACACGGAACAGTTCATGGAAGAAGATGGCCTTTCTACGCTCCACTGCAACATCCATCTATCACCAGCTAGGTGTTGGGAGGCCCTAGTCCCTACATCATCCACGTACGACCCTAGTCGCTCCAAAGCAACCAACCTCACCCCATCTCTGAGGTACATACACACCCTCCTCACACACACACTGACGGGAAGACGCGAGAGCACAGTTGTCATCAACACCCACGATGCCTATTTTCTATGGAGCATGGCGAACGCACATACCATCGACCTTGCCTACTTCATCGCCCATGCCATCCAGCACCAGACTGAGAGGCATTTCAGGGGCGTGATATCTATGGGTCCGTATATCACACGGTTGGCCCACTACTTCCGGCTGCTCAACACCGTAGCCCAGACATCCTCCTACACCTTGACCGGCTAGATGTCCCTACAGGGCATCCAAACTATGATACATATGAGGATGATCCAGCGCCGATATGGGACTGATCCTCCACAATACTGACTTCTCCGAGATTCCGAGTAGGAAGATTCCGAGGACATTACTGATGATGTCCCACCACCACCGGAGGAGGCCCCAACTGAGCCACCACATCTTCGCCGCCCAGTTCATGCGGCGGCTTCACACGTTGACATATCTGAGTGCTTCACATGATTCAAGTAGTAGTGCTTCCAACGCTTAGATCATATCGAAGCTACTCTTCAGCAGATATGCCAGCACCTTCACATTTCATCACCGCCCCCACCTCGTGACCCATTTGAGGATTAGAACTTCCTAATCCTCTTTTCTTCCCTTTTATTTTCCTTTTCATTTTTCATTTTATTTTATCTTATCTTTGTCATTATTTGAATTTGAGTTATTTCATTCCTTTATTTGAATTATTTCATATCGGCTATCCCCTAACAAACATATTCTGTTAATCCAAATTCCCTAAAACTGATAAATGCTTTCGTAGTTTCAAAGGAGCTTTACAACTCAAATCCAAAATCTAAAGGGAATATTGCCACAACTTCACACAGATGACACCGCCAAAGCCTACACTCTCAACATGAAAGCTGTGGACAAACAAACACTACCACCACCGGAGTATCCACCTCCGCACCTTCCTTCGTCCCAGACACTCTGTAGGCACCATCACCTTACAAATTCATCCAATTTAGGGAGTTTCATGCCTTTCCCTATCTTATGATCTTATGCTTCTATTGCTACTAATGTTTATTTGTACATTGAGGGTAATGTACATCTTAAGTGTAGGGGGAAACTTACTTTCAGTCATTGCATTTTCTTTGAAACCCCTGAAAATTTTTAAAACTAACATTTTGCATTGCCCTCAAAATTTCAAACTCTCACTTTCACTCTCTGCATTATCTTCAATCGCCTATTAGGAATTAATTCTCATTGATTTATGATGTTTATTGATGTGTTGAGAATTAAGACATATGTGTTTATGCTTTGATTATTCAAACTTTAAAACACTAGGGAATCAAGCATGATAAGTTGAAATTTTTGAGAATTTAAATTTTTTCTAGGTTGTTTTCCCTAATTTTAAGTGTTATCTTGAGATTTGAAATTCGCAGGATTGACATCAAAAGCCATAATTCTGGTGAGATTTTTGAGCCTTTTGAGCATACATTCTTTCATGCTCACTTTTATTGTTACTTTGAGTGAGTCAATACTAATTTTTTATTCTAGAACTTGCTTCGATTATACATGTCGAGACCACATCATTGATTTGATACACTGAGATGATAAAGGCACATAGGATTTAACCCACTGACTCCATAAAAGCCTACCTCCACAAATTAACCCCTAGTGAACCCCATTGAGCCTAATAACCCATTCTTGGACTTCCCTCTAATATCAACCTATAACCCGTTTTTGTTGAATTCCATTCAATTATTTTGACCCCTATTTTTGTCGAGATTTGAGTTGAATTATTATCTAGCTTTATTCTCTTTTTTAGTTTGTAAAGTTTGTAAATATTCAAGGTATTATATTTGATTTGTTCTAAAAAAAATATGTATATACAGTAAATTCAGTGTAATTCATATTTCAGTTTTAGTCTAACATTTTTGTATATTTCTATTATAAGCTATCAAATCTAGAACAATGTCATCATAAGGCTTAGCTCGAGGAATATGTTCTAGTGATTGAGATTTTCTAGCTAGATGATTTTTCAATTCAATCTCGATTCTAACCCTCTCTTTTTCAGCTTGTGACAATACCCCTAACCATAACCCTATTACAACCATTGAAAGACCTCTTGATCAATGTGTCATATCAATCTATAGTGGTGGAGATTTGATTTTCTTGCAAGCCTATGGTAATAACTTTTCAGATTGACTAAAGAGTGTTTAATTCTTGAACCCTAAACACTTTGAGTGGATAGAGTGAATCTTTAGTGAGGATGTTAATTCTTGTTAATTTTGATTGAGAGGTAATTACTTAGGAGAAGGGAGAAAACCTATGTTTCTGTGATAAAATTCTCAACTTAGAGTGTTTGAATCTTTAATGTTCTTCTAGTTGAATTCTCATTGTATGATTACTTGTGGATTAGTTTGAAACATTATTGATAAGAGTTATAAGTTGAGAAGAATGATTCTTAATTGTGAGTTGAGATTTTGCTTGAGGACAAGCAAAGGCTTAAGTGTGGGGGCATTTGATAAACGATAAATTATACATGTTTTTACCTCATGCTTAGCCTAATTTCTAGATGAATTATCATTGAATTTGTGGAAATTGGTGCTCTTAATCCTTCTATTTCATGTTTTATGCCAAGGTGAGCTTAAAGAAGAGAAAAGAGCAAGAAACGGGCCAAAAACAGAGAAAATGGGCGAAAGAATGAAAATAACACGGCCCGAAGATTCACCATACAGTCGTGCCACTTTGAGCCCAAACACGGCCCAATCCCGACGAGCACGGCCAGACCACACAGCCATGCCACCATCAACAGGCCCGACCACAGCCTGGGCCTCGATCTACACGAACGTGGCACACGGGCGTGTCTCTGTCGTGAGGAAGTACAATTTCACTCGAAAAATGATGCTTAGAGGCTAAGAAAGACATTCTAAAGCTCTATATAAAGACCCTAAGAGGCAACTCCAAGGGTGTGCTTTTTCTCCCACAAAATAGTACCTTATTTCTGCCAACACATAGAGTAGAAGCAAGGAATTACTCCAAGGGAAGCCGATTGATCCATCTCAGAAGCTGAATTCTCCCTCAAGACTAAGGATCTCCCTTCAAATTCCTACAGGGGTTTTTGGGTTCTTTATGTTTTGTTATTTTATTTCTTCTGAGATGTTTTCTTTATTAATTATGAGCTAAATCCCCCAAATACTTGAGGGGGATGAAACCTAAGACAGATCTTGTTATTATTTCCTCTTGAATTATATGATAAATATTTGATTTGTTCTTAATTGTGTTTTTAACTCTGCAATTGATATGTTCGGGATATTGATTTAAGTCGAATGTGCTTATGTAGAGGAGCAAAAGTCCCTGCATAGGAGTAGATCCAACATAATTAAGTGAAGTTGCATGCAACCCTAGACATAGGGGGGTATAAATCTCCGGATTAGGGTCAAACCTAATAAGGGAATCCATAGATTGAGTTAATGCAAGACTAGGGGTTTTAACTAGAAAGAGATTTCAGTTAATTAACCTAGGATTAGTTGTTCTTATCCTCGACGGAGGTATTAACACAAATTAGAGATTTCTACTGATCACGTCAAGTGAATAGATCGTCTAGTTCAAGAGTTGATAACAAGTGAAGCCTGGGTGGATTCTCCTTTGAGTATTGTCCAAATCATTCAGTTTTCCTAAGAGTTTTTCCCCAATTTACTTTTTATGCATTCTTAGCTTAGTCCAATAGTTAGTGTAGTTTAATAAAATCCCCTTTTACTTTTAGGTTAAATAATAAAAGGAAAGTTAGTACTAGTACTTTTGGTTCCCTTGGGTACGATATCTCGGTCTTGCCACTAAGCTATACTACTGTTCGATAGGTGCGCTTGCCTAAAAATCGTGATAATAGTTAGTTTTTGCTGTGATCATTATTATAAATTTTATTACTTCATATCACGAATATCAGCTATGAATGACATATGCTGGTTTTAAAATAGTGAACATTGTAGTGTACGAGTAGTAAGACGGTGGTGTGGCATCTTTATATTCAGGCTCAATGACCGAGCCAGGTATAGGGTGTTATGGTTTCCTTTATCAGAACCAAATCCTATGCATACCTGCTCAATATAACAAACTCCCTCTCATATTCAAATACAGTCATCCTTCCCTGACTCAGATTCAAGAATTCTCTTTTCATTTACTCAACAGAGAGTCAATTTATACACTTCTCGTGAAACTTCTGTAAAAAGAAATCCTAACTAATTTGCTTACGCGAAGTGATGCTCGTCACCATATAGCACTACTAATAGGTTTCATCTTTAAGCAATGAAACTGCACACTGAAGATTATTAGGTGAAGTGCATTGCAATTCTTTAGTAACTCATAGCACTCGCAAAATCCAATTTTTTGCTTCCACTGAATCGTCATCCTACCTTTCCCTAAATTCTTTAGCACCCTGCTTTCATATTTTCTTCACCTGATCGCTCCAAAGCATATTTGGAACTTGAACAGGAGGAGGGGCTAATGATTAAGAAAGGTTATTCTATAGTTTTGGAGGCGGTGGTGGAGTAGCACCCATAAATTGATCAAACCACTGCCCTATTATTTCCAGCAGTGCATTTTATGCGCTGGTCCCTGTAGCCCTTCTACTCTCGGAAGGAATCGGCATGACAAGTAGATGTGGCATTCTTCCCTAATCTTTATCATATACTTATCTCATATATGCATCAACATACATTCACAGTCATATAAATATCATGTTTATCACATAAATATAAAAACATGAAATTTAAATGACTCTGACCTGCCAAAGTTTTCATGATTCCATCCTAAACAATAAAAATGGCAAAATTCACCCCAAATTTAAATATCATCAAGTTGGGTGTTGCTACATCACATAATTGGTGTCCTGACATCAAAGGTAGTAGGTTCCTAAAGTGGTCTAGAGGTGGTGTTGTGACTTCCAAGCTTGGTGTTACAACATCGAAGGCAACCCACTAACTCATTATCCTAAATTGGTGTTGTAACACCGATAACCCGTTACTGTTGCCAGAATAGGGTTAAGAAGTATTACCGTACAAATTAGAAGATTTCATAACACATAGCATATGATTAATAAATTTATCTGAGCCTACGAAGCCCTAAAATGGTTTATGAACTATTAGGGACCAATTCAAACAAATCAAAACATTTAGGGAAAAATTAAAAATTTTCACTTCAGGGGTCACACGGCCTTGTGTCCAGGCTGTGTGACAGAGCCCAAACCTTCTGGCTCTAAATATGGCCATGTGCCTATCCCACACGCCCGTGTGGCTACTCCACACGCCTGTGTGTCTACTAGGGTAACTCACAGACTTGGGTCATGTAACAGCCCGATTTTAGCTAAATCAGAATAGTGATTTCAAAACCAAAAATCTAAGGTTAAAAAAATATTTTAATATTATTTTATGTGTTTACAGCATGATAGCAAGTATGTGTGAAAATTTCGTGATTTAATTGTATCATTTGGATGGTTAATTTGATAAAAGGACTAAATCGCGTAAAATGAAAAAGTTGCATTCTATATATTAAAAGTGTGTAATTGCTATGGAATTGAAATGTGAAAGGTCTTATGATGATATTAGACCATTGTTAATGGAAATGGTCATAAATGGCCATGGATTATAAAAATTTGATGTTATTTCATTAAGGTTATTATAGTAAATTATGAATTAAGTAAATTAAAATAAAACAAAAACCAAAATTCTTTCTCATTTCATCATCTTAGCCGAATTTGAAGAAAGAAAAATCGGGTTTGAAGCTTTGAATATTTCGACACACTCCTAGATTGATTAAGGTACGGTTTTAGCTTAATTTTTTATGATTTCTATGTTTTTGTAATCGTTACAGCTCAATCTAGCTAGCCCGTACCTTTGATTTTGAATCTGTTAAAGATTTTGAGAGTTTTCATTGTTGAATCTATGTGTTCTTTGATGTATGATGATGAAGTATGAATATTTGCTAATAGTTTTACAAGTTTTATAAAGTGAATTTTTTATGAAAATGCAATTTAGGGATTAATTTGTGAAAAGTGTTAAATTTGTGGTTAAATGTGTGAAAAAGTGAAAAATATGGGCTGCTAGGGACTCACCTAAAATTCGGCCAAGCATGGGTTTTGTTGAATTGTGTGAATTTTGTGTATTTGTGAAATAAGAACTAAATTGTCAAAAGTGTGAAACTTTAGGGGCTAATGTGTAAAAATGCCCAAATGTGTATTTTTGGATTAAATTGAATGAGTAGATGAATAAATAAGTTAATTTTAAATTCATATAGATCAAGAAAGAAAGAACTCATATTTAGATCAGGGGAAAAGCAAGGTTATCGAGTAGTCGACCTGATTCGTTAATTTTGAATACAAGGTAAGTTCGTATGTGAATATCAATGCTATAAATATATGTTAAATGTTTGATATTGCATAAATTGTGTAAATGAGACTATGGTTATGTTCGACGATGTTTCAACTAGTTATGAGCATTTAGTATGCGAAATTGAGGTAGCTTTGGCTACGTATTTATATATTTGCACTTGGTGTGTGAGAATGAGATAGTTTCGACTATGTGCCTATATATTTGCACTTGATGTGTGAGAACATGTTAGCTTTGATTATGTAAACGTACCGTGGCACTAAGTGTATGAGATTGATAAAGTATTAGCTACTTGCCTTAGCACTAAGTGTGCGAGTTCACTAAGTATCCAAAGATGTTCAATTGAATTAATGGGTACGACAAAGTTATGAATGAGTAATAGTTAAATACGGGAAGGTACAGGTATGTACTCGAATTGAGTAATGCATTGAATAATATAAAGTATGGAAATTGTATCTCAATTGATGAATGCAAATGTGGTAGGTTGGTAAATGATTTTAAGACTTAATATGCTAAGTTTTTGGTTTATATGAGTACATGTGATGAGTTGATATAATTTCTATACGAACTTACTAAGCTAGAAAGCTTACTTTGTGTTTTTCTCTATGTGTTTGATAGTGAATCGAAGCTAGCTCGGATCCGGGGATCACTAGGAGCATCATCACACTACCGAACCTCAATTTGGTACCTTTTGAAGTTGTATATATGGTATATGGCATGTATAGGCTTGAGTCATGTGGATATGTATTTTGGTAATGTGTTTAACCTTATGATCTGGCTCGAGAATGTTGCAAGTTTGATATATATATATATATATATATATTGCCTTGGGAATTAGCATATTTGGTTTGGAATTATGGATGTCCAAATGGTTAATGATAAGTGATGTATATGCACTTATGTTATGTTTGGTAGGTGGCTTGTGATGGTTAGATGAATGCTTAAATTGGCTAGTTGGCAAATGGTATATTTATGCTTGAGAAATGGCTTATGGTAGCTTGATATTTTGGCATGTGAATTGGTTGATTATAGCTTGAGTATGAGGTAGATGATGTGTGAATAATATTGCTAATGAAGCAAGTGATTTTGGTATAGTTTAGTTAAGCAATTGGTGTGAAATGAATAGGAGAAATAAATGGAATGGTATGACATGAATTGTACATGAAATGGCTCTTGATTGGATGCCTATTGAGTGTTGAATTGGTATCATTTGAGTTGTAATAAGTGTTGTAGGTTTGGGTGAGAAATGTGGCTTAAAAAAAGCCTATTTTCCTCAACATGTGCTGAGCACACGTGTGTATGGCTCGACCGTGTGTAACACATGGCCATGGTACATGACAGTATGTCCCCTGATGATACTTTAGAAATCAAGTCAGTGAGTTACACGGCCTAGACACACGGGTGTGTGGTTGGCCATGTGACCAAGTCAGTAGACCCTCCAGTTTTCACACGGCCTGGCACACGGGCGTGTCATTGGCCGTGTGATGCAAGTCAGTATGTATGCCCTATTTCCACACGGCTTAAGAAACAGGCGTGTCTGGAGCTATGTGAGATGCATGGCCTGGTCACACAGGCGGGTGACCCCTATTTGCATGAAAAATTTCTAAATTTCTCAAAGTTCTCGTATGTTTTTGGTTTAGTCCTGAACCACTTCTAAGCATGATTTAAGGACTCATAGGCTTTCATAAGGGACAATGTGATTGTGATTGAATGCGATATGTGTATGAATGAGAATGATTTAGAAATGAATGTTAATTAATGTGATTTGATTGGTAATACCTCGTAATCCTATTCCAGCGATGGATACGGGTTAGGGGTGTTACAGGTCACACGATCATGTCGTAAGCCGTGTGCTAACCCGTGTGAACCCTACACTTAACACGCTCAGGGTACACAGCTGTGTGGTAGCCTATGCCTCAGGCCATGTGTGCCCGAAATTAACCTTAAACTTGCCATTTCCATTCCCAAATGCTTAAGTACTTTCACATGCTAAAAACGCATGCAATCAAGCTTTCAAGAGGCATTCAAAGACACTCAAAACATGCCAAAATAACCAACCTAAATGTCTAACCAATGTGTCATCCATAACACCACAATACAATTACTTACCCAATTCATTTCCTTAACCAAATGTACAAGCCACAGACACCTTCAAAATGACTTACATTCAATCCCAAAATGACGTACCTAATTCAAGAAAAACTTACCATTTCATGCATAACCACTTATGCTTTATCTAAAAATTTAAGCATGCTTACCACACATAGCTACTCATACCATAATATCATATGCACGATAACAATACCATACAAGTACTTATGAACCAGTACAATACATAATTAAATTCTCCTATTATATGTCATATAAGTCAAGTTGTATTCAAAAGCTACCAAATGATCTTCAGATGGTATGATTCTTTGAGTTGATCAGATCTCTTGATTATCCACAAGGCGTTATCTACAAGGAAGCAAGACAAATACAGGAGTAAGCTTTCATATAGCTTAGTAAGTTTGTCAATTAAATGAATAAGCTTACCCAATTAAACATGATAATTCCAATAAATAAGTTAATGAATGGAGTTCCTGTTATAAGGCTATTAACAAAATTCCTGTAAATCACAACCACAACAGGTAAGTAATGCTTAATACAATAATACAAATTAGTTTTCACATTTCAATAACATTCAGAAATCAATAAAATATAGCTCGATGAACGATATACGGATATGAGTACACGGTTAACAATCCAACACACCAGATGTTCATAAGAGCTAGTACCACCCAACACACTAGATGCTCATAAGAGTCAGTGAACAAATAATATACAGAAATCATCTTCACTGCTAAGAATAATCTTGCATCACGCGCATAATAACCTATTAGCATACCAATCATACTCTATCCTACGTTCATCGTTTTAGAGCATTCCATCATAGAACAATACGTGAATATCCCATTATCTCATATTTCATATGTAAGCAATAGTTCAACAACCATACATTCATTGGCTCAGAATATCTCAATCAGTGATTGATGTCATATCAATTCATTATTTCTATTTTCAATTACATGCATCAATATAATCCAACATTATATAATTAAGTTCATATAATACATTTAAAAATATATTACAATTAAATTGAACGAACTTACTTGACTAAATTGCAGTGATGACAAAGGTATAGGGACTATTCTAAAATTTTCTCTTTTCCACGATTATTAGCTCGTTCATGATCTAGAATAATAATTTTATTCAATTAACTAGTTCTACCAAAATAATTTGTCACAACTAATTGTGGCAGATCAATGGCCAAACTTTAATAAACTATTATAACAATTTTGTAAATATTTTAATTTAATCTTTACGAGTTTGGTTTACGGAAATGAGGTTCTAAAACCACCTTTTTTGATACCAATGATAATTAGGTTGTTACAAATGGTGTATTGAGATACAAAGTGAGGGTATACATTGGTAACACAAGCACATTGAAGGAGCAAATCCTTAAATTACTAAATAACTCTCTTTAAGTAGGCATTCTGGCACCCAAGCAACATACTCCAGAATTAGGCCTTATTTCTACTTGTTGGGACTAAAAAGGCAAGTTATGGACTATGTGCAATCGTGTGGTATTTTTCAGAGATCTAAATATGAACATTTGGCCAACCAAAGTTACTTCAACCCATTCACTCTATAATAAACTGAGTATGCCAATTTCACCAATATCACTTTAATATAAACACACAATTGAAACAAACGCAATTCAACAAATAATTTAGTAAGTTTCATATGAACTTATCTGGAAAAATAGCATATAAACGAGTCTTTAAGGACAATTTTTGCTTTTCCTCGATTATCTCTAGTTTGATCAAATTCCCAATCTATACAATTATTCAATTTAATTTATCAATATCAATATCAAACATTTTATATCATTCCATGATATGCATGTATCTATTTAATTTCATTTTTCAAAACCCCCTTCAAATTTTTATTTTATTCAATTTAGTCCCTAAAACTAAAATAGTTATAACTATCAAATTCAAGTTTTGATTTGAAAACTGATTTCAATTACATCCTTTTAGGACCCTCTACTATCAATTATTATAGAAATTTCACATCAATAATACAATTTATACACTTTAGTCTTTTTGAACAAAACTAATAATTAAACTTTACAATCTTTTAATTTTTCACATCTAAGCTTAAAACCTATCAATTTGACACCAATTTCTTCAAGAAATCAATCATGGAAACTTTTAAAAACTTTAATAGTTTTACAAATTGGTACATGAACTATCTAAATCAAGCTCCCACGACCTTAAAAACATAAAAAAAATTATAATAAAATGACTTAATTGCACTAACCAATTAGTAGCCGAAAGTTTGAAGCTTTAAAAATGGATTCCTTAGGTTTTCTTCAAGAGGTTTCAGTGGTGGATGGAGAAGATGAAGCTTTCTTCTCTTTCCACAAATTTTGTAATTATATGCAAATTAACCTTTTAATTAATCTTATTTTAACTAAACAACTTTAATTAATCAAGTTAATCAACATATAATGCTACTGTCCACTAGTACCCATTCCTAAATGACTAAATTTCCATTTTTGACCTTTAGTTAATTGCAATTTGAGTCCACTTTTGGCCAATTAAAAATTTATGGTGATAAAACTTTTATAATTTAGTCCTTATACTTAAATTAAAAAATTCATAAGCAAAATTGAAGGACTAAACTTTAATAAACTATTATACCTTGTAACGGCCCAATTTTAGTGAAATTGAAACAGTGGTTTCAGTAGCACAAATCTGAGCTAGAAAGAAAATTTATTTTAATATTATTGCATGGTCTATATTATGATAGGAAAGTCGTATGAAAATACTGATAGGAAAATTTTACAGATTAAGTGATTAATTAGAGAAAGGGTCCAAATTGCATAAAATGTAGAAGTTGAATTCTAGAAGTTAGAAGGATTAATTGGTTATGGAATTCAAAACTTGAGGTCCTTATATGGTAATTAGACCATTAATTAAAAGTTAGTGGATATTTATGGATGAATCATCCATGGAAATTGGGAAAAAGAAAAGGACTAAATTGGAATTAGAAATAATTAAAAGATGATAATTAACTAAAAAGAAAATATCATCATTTTATTCATCTTCATCCCTAAAACTTTGATGGAAACCCTAGGAGAGAGGAAGAAACTTTCTTGTCATAAATAGGTAAGTAATCAAGTCCCGTTTTTAGTAATTTTTATATTTTTGAGATCGGGATAACCTATTCTTTCTATTTTGGGGATTAATTTGAAAAGTTATCAAAGTATAAAACTTGTGCCATGGATGATCATGCTGAAAATTTGAAATTTATGGTAGAAAATAAAAGGTTGTTAGTAGATAAACAACTTTTACAAAGTGAATTTGCAAGAAATTGAGATTTTAAGACTAAATTGTAAAGTTGTGAAATTTAAAGAAAAATTCTAAATTTTTGTAAATAAAAAATGCTGAAAATGATACATGAAAATTTTGGTTAGGCTTGGAACAAGGATTAGAATGCATGAATTTCATTTTCCGAGCCTAGGGACGAAATTGGAATTTATGAAAAATTCAGGGGCAAAATAGTAATTTTTCCTAGAGTGTAAATTGAGTCCAAATGAATATAAAATATGATGAATTGATGAATAAATTCATTTATATATATATCCGAAAAACTCAAATACAAATCTAGAACGAGGAAAGCAAAAAATTTCGGATTAGTAGATTTTCGTACAAACAAATATCAAGGTAAGTTTGTGTAACTTAGATGAGTATGAAAATATGATGCTTTAAATGATGTATTGAATTGAATGTGAAATATAAAATTGTACATGTGAAATGTATAAATGTTGCAAAATAAGAAATGAACACATGCTCGGAATTATTCGAAATGAGTTAAGTTCTGTTGAATATTGAATTTCAATGGATAAAGGTGATTTCCCTTGCTAAATGAGGTCCTGAATTTGTTGCTGATGGGATTTAGCTCGGACGAATAATTCTATTGACCTTATTACAAATAGGATTTAGCCCGGACGAGTAATCCTAATATAAACCCTCTCAAGCATATGATACATATTGGATTTAGCTTGGACGGGTAATCCAAATCAAGCTCTTTAGAGCATATGTTATAGAAAGGATTTAGCCTGTACTGGCAATCCTGATTAAACTCATGTGAGCATATGTGGAAGATGGGATTTATCCTGGACTGGTAATCTTGTTGTATGGTATGTGGCTAGAGTGTATGTTTTCTGATTATGTACCCTAATGGGTACCCCTAAACATGATTTGATGGACTTTTGAATTATACACTTTGAGCATACTACCTGAGTATCAATCGATAATTCAGTAATTTAACGGACAATACACTAACATGAGAAATCATGAGATCAAAAGAAAAATGTATTGAATGTACATGAAACACTTGAAAGATTTAGCATGATAAGCTCATATATGTTAAAGATGTTATGTGAATATATTTGATTAACTCAAATTGTTAAAGTTGTGTACGTTAGGTTGCTAATCAAGTGACATGTGTATGATTAATTTAATGAAAACTGATGGCAAGTTAAATTCTTGTTACATGAACTTACTAAGCATTAAATGCTTACTAGGTTTCATTTCTCTATTTTATAGTACTCAAAAGCTTGTAAAGGTTGGAAACAGTCAGAGCAACATCACACTATCCTTCAGCTCATTTTGGTATAAATATGGATCTTATTTGGTATAATGGCATGTATAGGCTAGTAAGGCTAATGTATATGTTGAATAGGATGTATGTAAACTAGCCATTGGAATGGCTAGTGATGACTTGATTTTGGTATGTTTATAAAGTAAATTATGGTTTTCTATGTATGTTGGTATAGTTTGAGTTGGTAGATTAAACATGTATGTTAAATGAGGTAAGATTTGAAATAAGTGAGTACATGAAAATATGACATATTTAATAATAAATTTGGTTGAATTTGAATACTTGAAATGGTTGGTTGGTATTGGTAAATTTTGTGCAGGTGTTGGATGAAAAATGATGAGGAATAAGGCTCGAAAAATAGCCTTATTTTATCCACACAAGTAGACACACGGACATGTGTTTAAGCCGCGTGTCCTCTGTATCCTAAGAATTGGGAAACAGAATACTCAGAATTGGGCACACGGGGAAAGACATAAGTGTGTGTCTCAACTGTGTGAGGTACATGGCCTAGAACACTAGCATGTCTCTTGGCCCAGAACACTAGCATGTCTCTTGGCCCTGTGAAACATGCAGCTAATTTTTAAAAATTAAATTAACCACACGGCCTAGCACACGGGCGTGTGACTTGGCCATGTGACTTAAATTTCTACATGAGGTACAAGTTAAAGAGTTACACGGGTTGGGGACACAGGCGTGTGAAACCACACGGCCTGACCAGACAGGCGTATCCCTTACTATACGGGTGTGTCACTTACCATACGGGCGTGTGACTCTTGTATATGAGAAAAAATTTGAAATTTTGCGAAAAATTTCTTGAGATCCCGAATTAGTTCCGAATCGATTTTAATGTATGTTTTGGGCCTCGAGGGTCCATTTAAAGGATGTTATGATTAATCTCAGTAAATGAATAATATTGACTCGATTTAGTTGTGCGTGTTCTATAAACTCTGGTAATGACTTGTAACTTTGTTCCAGTGACAGATCCAGGTTAGGGGGTTTCATTTGTTGGTATCAGAGTTATAGTTTAATCGATTTTCAGACTAACGTAACAACTATGAGTATATCTATACATGCCATTATAAATTGTGATGGTGTGAGATCTCCTGACCATTTTAAATGTGGTTTTTTTTTTTCTTATAGTAATGTCTTCCAACCAAGCTAGAGCTGAATCCGAGAAAGCTATGAGCCATGCTCCGGCTTTAGTTTAAAAAGAAGCAACTAGTAGTAGCAGAAGGTCTGTATAAGAGGGCCGAGGTGAGGAGGCAAAAGAAGCCTTCTTCCAAATGATGACAGAATGGTTCACTAAATTTGTAAGAACAAATCCAACTATACAATAGCAACCTCCCCCACCTGTTCCTCCACCAATTCCCAAAATGCCATAAGGTACTGAGCTTGTTAGAATTGGTAAACTTCTGGCAGATAAAATTCATAAATATAAGGTAGAAGAATTCCGAGCTACAGCTGAAGATGACCTAGAAAGGGCTGAATTCTGGTTAGAAAATACTATCAGAGTTTTAGATGAACTCTCATGCACACTAGTAGTGTGTTTGAAATATACAGTATCATTATTAAAAGATTCAGCCTACTAGTGGTGGAATACACTGATTTTTGTTGTACTAAAGAAACATATTACATGGGAATTTTTCTAGACTGAATTTAAAAAGAAGTATGTCAGTTAGAGATTCCTCAATCAGAAAAGAAAAGAATTTGTTGAGCTTAAACAAGGAAAAATAACAGTATCTAAATATGAGCAGGAATTTGTCCGATTGAGCAAGTATGCTAGAGAATGGGTTCCAATTGAAGCTGGCATGTGTAAACGATTTGAAGAAGGGTTGAATGAAGATATCAAATTGTTGATTGGAATTTTAGAAATAAGGGAATTTGTAGTATTGGCCGATCAAGCACACAAAGCAGAAGAATTGAGTAAAGAAAATAAACAAGTTAGAAGAGAAGCCTAGACTTTTAGTAAAAGACCTATGGGGAGGTCACAATCCTCTGTTTCAAAGAAATGGAAGAAATATTATGATCGTTCTACCACATTCACGGGATATTCTAGAAAGGAACAGGGCTCTCAGTGTTCTAATCCGATGTCTTCTTCCCCATCTGTAACTAGTGTGGGAAGTGTTGGTAATCTCAAGCTGAAATGTAAATTTGTAATAAATTTCATTTTGGGGAATGTCGTTTGAGAAGTAGAGCCTGTTACCGATGTGGTTCTCTTGATCATTTCCTTAAAGATTGCCCAGAAAGGATTGAAAAGGATGCTGATCAAACTTTAAAGTTGAGTAATCCTGTCTCAAGAGGAAGACCACCTTGTTACCCCGGCAATGTCAGTGGTAACCGAGGTACTACAAAAGATTCAACAGCTAGTCTAAAGCACGAGCACCGACAAGGACATATGCTATATGTGCTAGAGAAGATGTTTCTGCATCAGACGTTATTGCTAGTACATTCTCTCTACTTGATACTTATATTACTACTTTGATTGATCCTGGTTCTACACATTCATACATATGCACAAAGTTAGTGTCTGTTAAAAATTTACTTACTGAATTCACTAAACTTATGGTCAAAGTTTCGAATCCTATGGGCTAGTGTGTTATGGTGGATAAAATTTGTAAAAACTATCCATTGATGATTAAGGGTTATTATTTTCTAGCTGATTTGATGCTACTGCCTTTTAATGAATTTAATGTGATTTTGGGAATGGATTGGTTAACCCAGCATGATGCAGTGGTAAATTGTAAACAAAAATGTATTGTGCTAAAGTGCCAGAATGGTGATTTACTTCGTGTTAAATCTGATAAACTAGATAGGTTGTCTAATGTGATCTCATCTATGTCAGCAATGTATGTTAGAAAGGGGTGTAATGCTTATCTTGCGTATATATTAGACACTAAAATATCTGAGTCAAAGATTCAGTCAGTACCGGTTGTTTATGAGTTTTTTTATGTGTTTCAAGAGGAATTACCGGGATTGCAACTAGAAATGAAGGTAAAATTTACTATAGATCTTGTTCGGGGAACAACTCTGATATCCATAGCACCTTATAGAATGGCTCCTACTAAATTGAAAGAATTAAAAGCACAGTTGCAAGAACTCACTAACAGGGGCTTTGCTCGACCTAGTCATTCACCTTAGGGTGCACCGATTCTGTTTGTGAAAAAGAAAGACAGATCTTTGAGATTATGTATTGATTACCCGTAGCTCAACAAAGTTACAGTAAAGAATAAATACCCATTACCTCGAATTGATGATTTATTTGATCAGTTGAAGGGTGCCACTGTGTTTTCAAAGATTGACATCCGTCCTGGTTATTATCAGCTACGGGTAAAGGAATCAAATGTTCCAAAGATAGCTTTTAGAACCAGGTATAGGCATTATGAGTTTCTTGTGATGCCGTTTGGTTTGACGAATTCACCTGCAGCATTCATGGATTTAATGAATAGGATTTTCAGATCATATTTAGATAGGTTTGTGGTAGTGTTTATTGATGGTATTCTGGTTTATTCTCGAGATGAAAAAAAGCATGTTGATCATTTAAGGAATGTACTACAAACACTACGTGAAAAGCAATTGTATGCTAAATTTAGCAAATGGGAGTTTTGGCTTCGGGAAGTTTGTTTTCTTGGATATATAGTATCTGCGGAAGGTATTCGGGTAGATCCAAGTAAAATTTTAGCTATAGTAAATTGGAAGTCAGAAGTTTTTTGGGATTAGCCGGCTACTATCGAAGATTTGTACAAGGGTTTTCAATGATAGCTTCCCCGATGACCCGTTTATTGCAGAAAGATGTGAAATTTAAATGGACTGATAAATGCGAGCAAATTTTTGACAGATTGAAAGACTTGTTGACGAAAGCACTAGTGTTGGTCCAACCTGAATCGAGTAAGGAATTTATTATTTATAAGGATGCATCATTAAATGGTTTAGCTGTGTCTTGATGCAAGAAGGTAAAGTAATAGCCTATGCTTCTAGACAGCTAAAACCACATAGAAGAATTACCCGATACATTATCTTGATTGGTAGCCATTATGTTTGCACCGAAAATATGGCAACATTATTTGTTTCGTGAAAAATGTCATATCTTTACTGAGCACAAAAGTTTGAAGTATTTGATGACACAGAAAGATCTGAATTTGAGATAGCACAGATGGCTTGAACTATTAAAAGATTATGATCTAGTTATTGATTATCATCCGGGTAAGGCAAATGTAGTTGCAGATGCTTTGAGCAGAAAGTCTCTATTTGCTTTACAAGCAACGAATACCCGATTTTCATTATCTGAAAATGGGTCGATTATAGCTGAGATGAGAGCTAAATTGATGTTTCCACAACAGATCTGTGAAGCTCAAAAGAATGATAATGAATTGCAAGCTAAATGAGTATAGTGTAGATTATGTTCTGATTCAGAATTTCAGATTGGATCTAATGGTTGTCTGTTATTCAGAGGTAGAGTATGTGTACCAAGGAATTCAGAGATTGTACGAGAGATTCTACGTGAAGCTCATAATAGTATGATGTCTGTACATCCGGGGAGTAATAAAATCTATAATGATTTGAAAAAGATGTACTAGTGGTTGGGAATGAAACGTGACATTTTTAAGTTTGTATCGAGATGTTTGGTATTTCAGCAAGTCAAAGCTGAACATCAGGTACCTTCAGGATTATTACAGCCAATTACGATACAAAATGGAAATGAGAAAGAATTACGATGGACTTTGTGTCGGGTTTACCCTTATCTCCAAAGAAGAAAGATACCATTTGGGCAATTGTTGACAGATTGACAAAGTCAGCACACTTTATTCTGGTGCGTATGGATTTTTCTTTGGATAAATTGGTTGAATTGTATGTATCTGAGATTGTCAGGTTACATAAAGTGCTAGTCTCTATTATCTCAGATAGAGATCCCAAGTTCACATCTCGTTTTTGGAGTAAATTACAAGAGGCTCTGGGAACTCAGTTGCATTTTAGTACCGCATTTCGTCCTCAGACTGATGGTTAGTCCGAACGTGTAATTCAGGTATTAGAGGATATGCTCTGATGTTATGTGTTAAAGTTTGAAGGTAACTGAGAAAGGTAGTATTAAAATGACACCGTATGAGGCTTTGTATGGTTGTAAATGTAGAACTCCATTGTACTGGACAGAACTCAGTGACAAAAAGATACATGGAGTTGATTTGATTCATGAAACCGAAAAAAAGGTGAAAGTGATTCAAGACAGTTTGAAAGTAGCCTCGGATCATTAAAAGTCCTATGCCAATCTTAAATGAAAAGAGATTGAATTTTAGGTTGACGATAAGGTATTCTTGAAAGTGTCACCTTGGAAGAAAGTCCTTCGATTTGGTCGAAAAGGTAAATTGAGTCTATGGTTCATTGGGCCGTATGAAATCATTGAAAAAATGGGACCTGTTGCATATCAGTTAGCATTGCCGCCAGAACTTGATAAAATTCATGATGTTTTCCATGTGTCCCTGTTACAGTGGTATCAGTCAGATCATTCACATATTATTTCTCTGATAGAAATTGAGATTCAGCCAGATATGACTTACAGTGAAGAATCGATTAAGATTTTAGCACGAGAGACAAAGAAGTTGAGAAACAAAAAGGTAGCTCTAATAAAAGTTCTTTGGCAACGACATGGGATTGAAGAGGCTACCTGGAAACCGGAGGAGGTAATGAGAAAACAATATCCGAACCTCTTTACTAGTAAGATTTTCAAAGACAAAAATCCTTAAAGGGGAGAGTTGTAACGGCCCAATTTCAGTGAAATCAGAACAGTGGTTTCGAGACCACAAATCTGAGCTAAAAAGAAAATTTATTTAAATATTATTTCATGGTCTTTATTATGATAAGAAAGTCATATGAAAATACTAATAGGAAAATTTTACTGATTAAGTGATTAATTAGAGAAATGGACCAAATTGCATAAAATGTAGAAGTTGAATTCTAGAAGTTAGAAGGATTAATTGGTTATAAAATTTAAAACTTGAGGTCCTTATATGGTAATTAGACCATTAATTAAAAGTTAGTGGATATTTATAGATGAATCATCCATGGAAATTGGGGAAAAAAGGATTAAATTGGAATTAGAAATAATTAAAAGATGATAATTAACTAAAAAGAAAATATCATCATTTTATTCATCTTCATCCCCAAAACTTTGATGGAAATCCTAGGAGAGAGGAAAAAAACTTTCCTGGCATAAATAGGTAAGTAATCAAGTCCTGTTTTTAGTAATTTTTGTATTTTTGAGATCAGGATAACTTATTCTTTCTATTTTGGGGATTAATTTGAAAAGTTATCAAATCATAAAGTTTGTGCCATGGATGATCATGCTGAAAATTTGAAATTTATGGTAGAAAATGAAAGGTTTTTAGTATATAAACAACTTTTACAAAGTGAATATGCATGAAATTGAGATTTAGGGAATAAATTGTAAAGTTGTGAAATTCAAAGAAAACTTTTGAATTTTTGTAAATAAAAAGTGCTGTAAATGATACATGAAAATTTTGGTTAGGTTTGGAACAAGGATTAGATTGCATGAATTTCATTTTCTGAGCCTAAGGACGAAATTGGAATTTATGAAAAGTTTAGGGGCCAAATAGTAATTTTGCCTAGAGTGTAAATTGAGTCCAAATGAATATGAAATATGATGAACTGATGAATAAATTCATTTATGTAAATTCGAAAAACTCAAATATGAAGCTAGATCGAGAAAAAGAAAAGATTTTGGATTAGTAGATTTTTGTACAAACAAATATTGAAGTAAGTTCATTTACCTTAGATGAGTATGAAAATATGATAATTTAAATGATGTATTGAATTGAATGTGAAATATGAAATTGTACGTGTGAAATGTATAAATGTTGCATAATAAGAAATGAACACATGTTCAGAATTATTCGAAATGAGTTAAGTTTTGTTGAATATTGAATTTTGATGGATAAAGGTGATTTCCCTTGTTAAATGAGGTCCTGCATTTGTTGCTGACGGGATTTAGCTCGGACGAGTAATCCTATTTACCTCATTACAAATAGGATTTAGTCTGGACGAGTAATCCTGATATAAACCCTCTCGAGCATATGATACAGATTAGATTTAGCCCAGACGAGTACTCCAGATCAAGCTCTTTAGAGCATATGTTATAGAAAGATTTAGCCTGGACTGGCAATCCTGATTAAGCTCTTGTGAGCACATGCGGGAGACATGATTTAGCCTGGACTGGTAATCCTATTGTATGATATGTGGCTCGAGAGTGTGTTTTCTGATATGTACCCTAATGGGTACCCCTGAACATGATTTAACGGATTTCTGAATTGTTGTAATAACCCGAAATTCACGGCATCGAAAAAGTATGTTGTCGGGCCTCCGTCTTAGTAAATTAAATCCTTAAATAATTATTAGGAATAATTATGAGTCTAGTTATATGTCTAATTAGGTTTTAATTAGGTGAAACTAGTTTAATTTAGAGTAGTTAGTAAAAAGGACTAGATTGAGTAAAGGTTAAAAGTTTAATTCTAAAATAATAGAAAGAAAAAAGGGATTAAAATGGCAATTAAGCCATTTGTAATAATTGAGGCGGCAAAATGGATAGAAAAATCTAAGATTTCTATTTAATAATCGTAATTATTATTATTAAATTATAAAATAAATAAGATAAAGACAAATGTATGGTACACAATTAATACATGTGTAAAAATTACATTAGTACAATTGTAAATAAATAATTAAATTATTTATTATTTAAGTTAAAAGATATTTATTAAATTAAATAATTAAATTATATGATTTTTGTATAATAAACAAATTGAATAATGACAATTGTAATAAAAATATTAGTACATTTGTTATAAAATAATTTGTTTACTTAATATTAAAGTAATAGATAAATAGAATTAAATTATATTATTATTTAAAATTTTGGGATTTTATATATGATAAATAAATCAAAAATATAACAAATGTAGTATGATGATATATTACATATAATGTTTACATTTGTAAAATATTCATTTGTTATTAAATAAGATATTAATAACATTATTATTAAGTTAATATAAAAGAAATAAGTAAATAAAATAAAGTAAAGAACGAAAGAATAAAGTAAAAAAAAAAAAAGAAATAGAAAGAGAACAGAGCAGCATTTCAAAACAAGCAGGAAAGAAAGAAGAAAAAGAAGGAAAAAGGAAAAACTAAAGATTTAGGATTTAAAGCTTTAAAAGGTAAGTCAATTTAGCTTATGTTTCAGAAGCTTTTAAACGAAGTTTTGTTGAAATTAAGTAAAAGCCATGGAAGTTCTTAGGTTTCCAAACATAGCTTATGTTGGATAAATTGTTGAATTAAGGGTTAAATTGAATGAATTCTAAGTTAGAATTGAAAAAAGGATTAAATTGTAAAAGAAACTATAAGTTTTGTGTTGTATGGATTAAATTAAAAGAAATTTTAAATTAGGGTTATATTATGAATACTTGATTTTTAGAATGAACATGGAAGGAAAATAAATAGAAATGAAATATGAATTAAGTTAAACAAACCAAAGAGTTAATGGTGCACCGCTTTCTAAATTCAGACCTATTAGAGGAGTTCGATAAGGGTGTCCCCTCTCCCCTTACCTCTTTGTGCTCTGTATGGAATGGCTTGGTCATCTGATAAAGTCAGCTATTTCAAAAGGTAAATGGAATCCTATTCGTCTATCTAGAAATGGACCTGCTATCTCTCATCTTTTTTTTTGCAGATGACTTGGTTATTTTCAGTAAAGCTGACACTAGGCATTGTGAAGTTCTAAAAATAATTCTGGAGGATTTTTGCGCGTTGTCTGGATAAAGAATCAACGCTAAGAAAACCAACATTTTCTTTTCGAAAGGAGTGGATGATAATATGGTGAACTCGATTAGCACTGTGTTTGGTTTTCAACGTGTTCATAATCTTGGTCACTATCTTGGAGTTCCCCTTTTTCATCAAAGGGTTACGAGCAATACTCTTCAATTCGTGGTGGAGAAAGTGCGTAGTAAGCTTCAAAGTTGGGAAGCTAGGAAGTTATCTTTGCTGGCCGAATCACCTTGGCCCAATTTGTCCTTTTATCTATCCCTAGTTACTTCATGCAATCCATGATGATACCTAAGAAAACTTGCGATAAGATAGAAAGTTTGGTTAAACAGTTTATCTGGGGGGCTTCTGAAAGGAGAAGGAAGATGCCTTTGGTTAACTGGGATGCAATTTGTCAACCCAAAATGTCTGGAGGTTTAGGATTGATGAAGCTTAAAGATCAGAATATCTCCTTCTTAATGAAGTTGGGCTTCAAATTAGTGTCGGATAAGGAAGCCTTTTGGGTTCGTGTGGTTAGATCGAAGTATCAAATGAATGATGAGCTACCAAATTGTATTGATAGGAATAGGTGTTCTTTCCTTTGGAAATCACTGTCCAAAATTTGGACTTTATTTCGTGATAGCATTCATTGGTCCATTGGAGATGGTCGTACTATTCGGTGCTGGAAGGACAATTGGATACCTCACATTGGTCCTCTTCTTCGGTATACACCCTCTAATTTTAGCCTGAACACTGATTACACTTTGTATGAGATGACTTCAGAGGACGGATCGTGGAATCTTGATCTTTTTTGAAATTGGTTACCGGAAGAGGTGATTCAAACCATTAAAGGTATCCCTTCTCCACATTATTCTGAAGGCTCAGATAGAATTTCTTAGAGTCATTCTCCATCTGGTGTTTTCTCTGTTAAGTCTACCTATAAGGCACTTAAAGAAAGAGATTGGAGTCTGAAGGATTAGAAATGGAAGTCTATTTGGAAGTGCCCTGGCCGTCAACAAGTTCGTAGCTTTATTTGGTTGGTTTTGCAGGGAAGGATTCTTAGTAATGCTGAAAGAGTTAGGGGGCCTTTCTGAGGATCCCTCTTGTCCTATTTGTGGGTACTTCTTGGAGGATTCCTTACACATTTTACGTGACTGTCCTGCGGCTAAGGATGTTTGGGTTCAGGTTAATCTAGGTAAGTATCTCTCCAATTTTTTCTCAAGTCCTTCTCAAGACTGGATTCTTCTTAATTTGTAGGTTAATAGGTCAATGTTTGAAGGAAAAACTAGCTGGGCTTGTTTTTTTGGCCTTCTTCTGTGGCGTATTTGGAAAAATCGCAACTTATGCATTTTTCAAGGCAAACTTTGGAACTCAAAAGATATTGTTCAAGGTTCAGTCAGCTAGGCGATTCAAGTACACACATCTTCTTAGAAAGTCCTTCCTGTCGTTCTTGGTCAATCATCTGATTTACATATCTCTGAAGATCGAGTATACCTCAACACTGACGGAGCTGTTCAAATTGATTCTGGTTCTGCTGCTGCTGGGGGACTAATTTGAGACAAAAAAGGCAATTGGATTGCTAGCTTCCATATATTTCTTGGTAAATGTTCAGTTTTTGATGCGGAACTTTGGGGTATTTTAGATGGACTCAAACTTGTTCAACGGAGGGGTTTTAATCAAGTTGTCATCCTCTCTGATTGCTTAGAAGTAGTCAAAGCTATCCTTGGAAGTTCTTCTGCAAATTCTAACTCTGCTTTAATCAGGCGCATTCATAACATCTTATCCCAGCAAAATCAGTGGATTCTAAGATACATTCCAAGGGAACAAAATCAAATTGCGAATTGGTTAGCTAAGCACGCTTTGATTGGAAAAGCTACTATGCAAGTATTTGATGTCCCTCCAGAAGGTTCTAGTAGTATCATAGAAAGTGACAAGTTTATGAGTGATACATTCACTTGTGCTTAGTTTTGTAATCTTTTTATTGTTTATTCCTTTTCACCAAAAAAAATAAGGATTAAATTAAATTTAAGAAATAAAAAATTAATTAATTATTAAATTAATACTGTAATTAATAATGTAAATTATTATTATTATTTTCATAGCTAACAAGGAAAACGAGGCATCGGCATCCAAAGGAAAAGAAAAGATCATTGAGGAGTAAAGGCGTATTCCAGGTTTGTATTACTATAACTCAAACTATTTATTAAATGTTACATTGAATTTGTAGTCATGGGACATTTAAGATAAGGTAAGTAATAATATTTGAAATTAAGTAAGAATATGTGTGAATATTGAATTATATGTGAATTGAGATAATAGATGTTTTGAATTGATTAAGTATTTGAAATTGTTGTGGAAATGAATTCGAAATTGGAAAAGTAAAATAATACCCTATTAATTTGTCGGACTAGATTGGATACAAATGGCATGTCATAGGATTATGATGTGATGAGGAGATTTGTAGCTCGGCCGAGAAGATGATTTTGTTATTATATGCTTCAGTTTATCTGAAGAGGCATTAATGCCTTATTGGTGTGTTTGGGAGGATATGATATACCAATGTGTTTGGGAGGTTATATTATACTGGTGTGTTATGGAGGATTTATATTATTCTGAGTGTGTTTGGGTTGGATATTCTGGTGTATTTGGGTGGAATCTGTGTATCTGTCAGGGTTCGAGTCTTGTTAATAGGGTAAATAAAATAAAATGAGAAATAAGAATGCAAATTGATTGATCTGTATGATTGAATGTATGAGAATAAAAGTATGAGCTAAATAGTGATTTGAATTAGTATGTGAAATTTGATAGTATAAATCTATGATTCATGAATTTGATGAAAAACAATATTGTTGAAATACGATATTAGTTGATAAATTGCTTTATAAAGTTGTATAAATTATATGTAAATTAGTTTTAGAGATTTATAAGGTTTTATATTTACTATTTGTTATTCATTAATGTTAAATAGTTTGATTTATAGTAATACCACTGAGTATGAAATACTCAGTGTACGGTTGTTTCCATGCGTAGGTCATTAGAGTTTCAGATTCGGTCTAGCATCCAGAACGATCCCGACTTCAGCAAGAAAATTTTGGTGATGTATTTCTTCCTTTTGTTTAAGTGGCATGTACTAGGTAATTGTACACGAGACATATATATATATATATATATATATATATATTTATAGGTTAAATGATTTTGGTTGTAAGTAAATGGTTATGATATTTTGGATGATAAATAAAATTTAAGTATTAAATCAATGTATTAAGCATGATTTAGTAGCATTTTAATGTATAAAATCTTTAGTTGAAACATTGGTATTGGTTTGTTTTTTGTTTGAATTTGCAGGGGGTTTTATGTAAAAATAAGCAGAAATGCTATCAAAATTTTTATAAAAAAAATTTCGAAGTATTCGAACAAATCCTATTCCACTTTTAATACACGTTTTGGGCTTCGAGAGTCCATTATAGGGACTTAATTAGTAAATTATACTATGAATGTTATTTTATTTATGAATTATTCGTAAGTTGTCTGATATATCCAGTAATGCCTCGTAACCCTGTTCCGGTGACAGTTTGGGGTTAGGGGGTGTTACAATTGTACATTTTAAGTGTACTACCTGAGTATCCATCGATAATTCAGTAATTCAACGGACAATATCCTGACATGATAAATGATGAGATCAAAAGAAAAATATATTGAATGTATAAGAAACACTTGAAAAATTTGGCATGATAAGCTCATCTATGTTAAAGATGTTATGTGAATATACTTGATTAACTCAAATTGTTAAAGTCATATATGTTAGGTTGCTAATCAAGTGATTTGGATGTACATGTGTATGATTAATTTAATGAAAACTTATGGTAAGTTAAATTCTTATTACATGAACTTACTAAGCATTAAATGCTTACTAGGTTTTATTTCTCTATTTTATAGTACTCAGAAGCTTCTGAAGGTTAGAAACGGTCGGAACAACATCACACTATCCTCCAGCTCATTTTGGTATAAATATGGATCTTATTTGGTATAATGGCATGTATAGGCTAGTAAGGCTAATGTATATGTTGAATAGGATGAATGTAAACTAGCCATTGGAATGGCTAGCGATGACTGGATTTTGGAAAGTTTATAAAGTAAATTATGGTTTTGCATGTATGTTGGTATAGTTTGAGTTGGTAGATTAAACATGTATGTTAAATGAGGTAAGATTTGAAATAAGTGAGTATATGAAAATATGACATATTTAATGATAAATTTGGTTGAATTTGAATACTTGAAATGGTTGGTTGGTATTGGTAAAGTTTTGTGCAGGTGTTGGATGAAAAAGGGTGAGAAATAAGGCTTGGAAAATAGCATTATTTTGTCCACACGAGTAGATATACGGGCGTGTGTTTAAGCCGTGTGTCCCCTTCATCTTAAGAATTGAGAAACAAAACGCTCAGAATTGGGCACACGGGCAAAGACACAGGCGTGTATCTCAACCGTGTGAGGTACACAGCCTAGAACACTGGCATGTCTCTTGGCCTTGTGAAACATGCACCTAATTTTTGAAAATTAAATTAACCACACGGCCTAACACACGGGCATGTGGCTTGGTTGTGTGACTTAAATTTCTACATGAAGTACAAATCAAAGAGTTACACCGGTTGGGGACACGGGTGTGTAAAACCACACGGCTTGACCACACGGGCGTTCCCTTACCACACGGGCGTATGACTCTTGTATATGAGAAAAATTTTGAAATTTTTGCGAAAAATTTCCTGTGATCCCGAATTAGTCCCGAATCAATTTTAATGTATGTTCTGGGCTTCGAGTGTCCATTTAAAGGACGTTATGATTAATCTCGGTAAATGAATAGTACTTGACTAGATTTAGTTGTACATTGTCTATAAACTTCGGTAATGCCTTATAACCCTGTTCTGACGACAGATCCAGGTTAGGGGTGTTTCAATACCAACTCCGTAAATATTTTAATTTAATATTTACGAATTTGATTTATGGAAATAGAGTTTTGAAACCATCTTTTTTGACACTATTGAAAATCGAACTATTACAAATGTTGTATTGAGATACAAAGGGAGGGTATACATTGATAACACAGGCACATTGAGGGAGCAAATCCTTAAATTACTACATGACTCTCCTTAAGAAGGCATTCTGGCACCCAAGCAACATGCTTCGGAATTAGGCCTTATTTCTGTTGAAACTAAAAAGGCAAGCAAAATGCTTCCGAATTTGGCCTTATATCTGTTGGAACTAAGAAGGCAAGGACTATGCCCAACCGCGTGATATTTGCCAGAGATCTAGAGATTTAAATATGGACATGTGGCCAAAGTTACTTCAACCTATTCATTTCCTAATCAATGCTTGGGAGGTAATTTCTATGACAGGATTTCTATGAATTCTGAGAACTACACCATAATTACAAATGAAGAAAATAGTTTGCGTGCTTGAAATCAAATGTGCATTTTGTACTGTTAAAAGCATAACATAATGGCAAAAATTACAATCTTTGATTATTTAAAAACAAACCCCCAAAAAAGAAAAAGAAACAAAATTCAACTTGTGGAACCTTTAGAAGTACATCAAGACCGCAAGGAAGGTTTCCCCCATCATAAAAATCGCATGGAAATGACCCATTTCCCTATAATCATGTAATCAAAATAAAAATTAATATGGACAAAAGATAAAACAAATCTACCCACGGCAAGCATCAATGTTTGGCAACAAATGGGCTGCCTTTGCAAGCTGATTCGAAGAATTGTTGCTTCAAGTATAACATGTTATCTTCCAATGGGCCCAGTTGAGGAGGTTTTGACACGGCGGAACAAGGTTGCTGATTAAAATCGTGTTTGGACTTTGAGAGATTTACTCCCTCTTATCCTCTTCTGAGTCGTCTTCGGGATCAGAGACACCGGCATTTCCATTATTTCTCTCTTGCTTGACTAAATTGACATCCCCATCAGACTGCCCCTTTGTTAGAGATTGAGCTTCTTCATCATCAAATTCATCCTTGACATCTTCCGAGTAGGCATATCTATGCAAAGTTTAACAGTATTTAGCATGTTAGCATGAAAATTGGAGATACTACGGATGAAATTAAAGCTTTGAAATGACTGTACGGACACTCGAAAGAGAATTGTCATGACAACTTATATATAGGGAAGATTCCTTGACTATTTGAATGAAGATTCTAAACTAAAAAGGTAAGTACTCGGAGTAGAATATGGCCACAATTTGCCATCCTTTGGTCAAATTGAGCTCTATTCGGCAGCAAAATTTGCCATCCTTTTAAATTTGAGGGGGAAAAAAGGCTAAGGTCATCCAATTGACACAGTAAAACTTCAAAAGAGTAAAACGCACCTTTGGGAGCTCTGAGATGGAGCCCAGAGGTAGCAAATAACACAGAGTAGTGCAAATGAAAGGATGTCCCAGAAAGCTGTGATGATCCAAGCACTTTGCCACCTCTCATTGAATGGATCTGTTGCTTTGAAGTATACCTGTAGTACCAACTAAATCAGATCTGTGATAAATTGAACCCATTGTATCTTACTGACGGCTAGATACCAGCTTTAAGTACAACTCGTAATACTTCACTTGAAACACAAATATTTGTCATTTATCTGCAATAAAATAGCAAGAGACACTAAGAAAGAAACCAAAATCTAAACGAAATATACCTCAAAAGTTATCCATGCAACTGAAGCAATCACTGCCACAGCTAGTGCATTTGAGAATTTCCTATAGAGGTCCAACTTTGCTGATATTCTCTTTATCTGGATGAGAAAACTACTGTCAGTCATTGAAACTTGTACCGAATGAAAGAGGAAAGTGAGAACATAAAATCATGATAAAGAATGAATGCAGTTATTATAATGGAGAAACTTAAGATCACCAATCACTAAAGCATAAAGAAAAAAGAAGAGAACACAAATACCTGTAACTGCTCTAGTGTTTTTGAAAGAGATGTAAAGATCCACAATATAAAAAACGCATCCAGGAATGCATCAGGAAGGACTAGGAAGAGTCTTGCTCTTCCTGATATGTCATTGATGGTCCCTACATACTCGGTAATGTCCAGCAATTCAGAGGCCAGAAAATAAGTAGCTCCAAGAAGAAGCACCTTTGAAGTAAGGCCACCTAAAGTTGGACGTACAACACCATAACCCATCGAAACAGAAAGAATGAGAAGTCGAGAAAGTGTTTTTCTTATTGCTCCAACTGTCACAACCCAAGTTGTAATTACAACAGGCCTCATTCCTGTACTGTTAAAATTAGAATAGTCGAAATACCACAATATCATTTCAAACAAACCGAGACCAATAACAGCAGTGATACAGTGCTGAAGTAGCAGGATATCTTTCCAAAACCTCACGTACTGTGAGAACCAAATGGCACTAAGCAACAAATAGGCAATCATCATGTAAACATAAAACTTCTTCAATGGTGCCATTCTCCCAGGTAAATAACCATCAGGATTCTTCCACACGGTCTTCCCACTCATTGTTGTTCCCTTTAGCTTCGGATCACATGCTATGAAAAACAAATTATACATCCCCGTTTTCATGATGGGAACCTTAGCATTGTCCATACTTGTTGACAAGTCGTTCCCACCAAAATATATGTTCAGAACCATAGGCCATTTACTATCTGTTGAGGAAGGTATCCGAATGACTTCGCCTTGCTTGCACCCTTCCAGCTTAGCAAGATCAGGAGTACAACATATCGATCTCTGTCCACCATAAGCTGAACCACCTATGTTATTTCTATCAGCAGCCTCGAAAATCACAGCTTGTATCAACCCGGTACCATGTTCCTTGTCGGACTGTTCATCTGCAGCAGCCTGAGTCCTCCAGAATGTGATATTCTCAAATCTAAAAAAATAAATAAAATACATTTAAGGCTTAAAATTCATCACCAAGAAACTGGTTTCCTTATGAATAGACATAACTGTTTTAAATCCATGGCCACATAAGATCATGAGAAAACAGCATTAATTATATATTTGGAAAAATGATAATAGCGTAGAAAACTCGGATCTGCTCAAATAATCATTTCCATTTGAATACGCAATTAATAATTAGTAAAAACAAAAAGGAAAAATTATATTTCTGGTTTTTTTTTTTCAAAATTAAATCTTCCGACGATGACCTTAAATATAAATAAACCTAAGCATTAACTACTTCCTAACAGATCTAATCCACATAAATAAAACAACACCATATTCTTCACTTAAAACTCTAATGCACTGAGTTTAAAAAAAAAAAAACGATTTAAAACTTTTAAAATAAACATAATGTATCTTTAATGTTACCGGATAAAAGAGCGGCCATCGGAAATGGAGTTGTCGGAGGAACGAGAAGCGGCGAGGCCTTCACTGCCGCCAGGGAGAAGATAAGCGTTTCCGACTTCATTGAAGAGTTGGTTTTGGTAAATGTGGATGGAAGCGTTGATGGTTGTTAATGCGGTTGATAATAGAAGGAAGATAGATATTAGATATGCGGAATCCATGGCTAGGAAATTGGGGGAATAGCCTCAGGCTCTAACCAGATCCAGAGAGTAGATCGGCGAATTTGAAGGGAAAGCAGAGTGAGTAAGATTGAAGCAATGGTTTAATCAAAGAAGCAAGCACACCGTCACTGTCGGTGAGCGGAAAGTACAGTTACGCGCCCTATACGCGCGGCTCCGTGGCTGTACTACCACCAACCTATCAAATGTGACAATAACATTTTGGTTAAAATATTAGTTTGGTTATATTAAATATATATATATATGTATATTAGTTTGGTATTTTAATATTTTTACAAATTTAAACGCTTTGAAGCGTGAGACTCAAGCATTTGTAAAGGTAAAGAAAAGTGTCAAACAATGAGTTAATGAAATGAAAAATAATGAGACAGTATCGATTGAGTCTTAATACGATTAGTATGTATATTATTGTTAATATAAGAGGACGTAGTTTCGAGTGCACTGAAACGCATTATCCTCCTATTTATAGGTTAGAGAGGGCCTATGAGTAATTCTATGCATTGTGTAAAAAAGGAGCAGATATAATTACAATCTATAATGGGATTATTTAAAAAAATTAATGCCATTATTAGTGAAGTAATTAATATCCTTTCTATACTTTCACACTCGTAGTAGGATATATCTGTTCATGGGTGAGGTCATTTATCTAAGCCCAAAGGTCTGTTCGAAAAATGGGAGGATTTAAATAAAAATATGAGAACCGAAAAATGGGCTTGAGTTTACTTTAAGGTTTGTTTCTTACATGGGTTGGGCCTTGGACAAGATTTTTTAGCCCAAGCTCGGTCTGGCTTGACCCGAATGTATTATGTTATAAAAATATTATATTAATTATGCAGGTTAAATAATAATTATATATATTGGTGGAAAGTAAAGTCCTAAAGTTCTTTAACAAAAACTAACATTCTCTTAGTCTAAATGTAACAACCCAATTTTCAGTGGTGTCGGAATAGAGATTCGAGATCACAAAATCTGACTAAAGAGTTAAGAAAATTTATTAAATTAATAGTTATGAAATAAGTGTGGATATAGAAATATTGTTGAATTAGTGAATTATGTGATTGGAAAGAAATAATTAGGCAAATTGGGCTAAAAATGAGGTATCGAGACCTCAATATTATAAACCAAGTCGTAAATATTTTTATAAATATTTACGAAGTGTTAATAAGTTGGTATTAAAGTTTCATTAGAAAATTTTAACGTTTTGATAGTTAATTTATTAAAAAGGACTAAATTGTGAAAGGTGCAAAATTTGGGAAAAGTGATTAAATAGCTTAAGTGTCTAGAGAGGAAGGAGTTAAAAGGTAATTAGACCCAAATTAAATGGGTTGGACAGCATGGGTGTGCAGGAAAACATAAAAATCAAGTGTGAACAAAGGGCAAAATTGGAAATAAGGTAAAATATAATAGTAAAATAGGATGTAATTGAGAAATCTAGACATTTCTTCCAAAAAGTATCAGCCAAGAACGCCATTAGAGGTCTGAAAGAAGCTGGTTTTTCATATTTTACACCATGTGAGTTCAATTCTTGCTTTTTCTTTGTAAATTTTATGTTTTTGTGACTTTTACAATTAGGTCGAACTATCTATTTCATTAGTTTTTGATTTCATAGATGATTTTGAAAGTTACTATGGACTATTTCTGGATTTTTATTATGAATAAACGTAGAATTGAAACTTTAATTTCGTTATATGATGATCTCATTAAGTAATTTTGATGGAAATTGATTTTAGGACCTAATTGTGAAAAAGTTTGGAATTAGGGTTTTGTGTTGAAATTTTGAATTTCAAAGGTTTAAAAATATCTGTTAATGGTTAGATAAAGTGTTAATTGAGAAAAATTAGTTCAATTGAGGGGTTAATTGAGTAGGGACTAAATTGTAAAAATTGTAAAGTTTGGGGTAAAAGTGTAATTTAAAAAATTAAAGGGCATAAATTGTGAAGTAGAATAGAATTGAAATAAATGCTAATGAGATAATGATTTTATAAATATAGATCAAGAGCCTGAAGATAAACGGGGAAAAGAGAACATTTCTGATTAGTCCCTTAGCTGTTGCAATCTTTACAAATCTGCCCAGGTAAGTTCATATGGCTGAATTTTAATGATTATTTATGGTTTTATGATTGATATGAAGTATGAATTTCATATATTCATTATTAAATCATAAATACTGTAAAAGTATGAAAATGGAATTAATTGTGTAAATTGAGCAGAACGCAGGAATGAGTACTTTCGTTCAGTGATATGTGATGAATTGACGGAAAAGACCATGGTTTGACCATGGCAACATGTGGAAATATGACTACGTGATTCTGTGTAAGATCATTTCTGGGATATGGCATTGATGTGATATGTGCTTCCGTGTAAGACCATATTTGGGATATGGCATCAGTGTGATATGTGCTTCCGTGTAAGACCATAGCTGGGCTATGGCTTTGATGTGTGATATGTGATTAAGTGCAAGACCATAGTTATACTATGCCATTGTGAAAACGATGTACTCAATTCCGTAAGATATTTTCTATTATGACAAATTGTGGCAAGTGTTAAGCAAATTTTATGTGATAAAACATATTGAATAGTGAAAATTGAGCTCAATTGTGTGATCTCATCACTCAGAGATTGTGTTTGGCAAGTTATGTTAGTGAATTATGTGTATGTGAATTAAAGTGATAGAACTTAAACAACTAATGAAATTGAGCTCACTTACATGAATTTGTCATTTGAAATTGTGATCGACAGGAAGAGATAGCGAATTACATGCTTATGAATTGTTATATGTATTTGCTTGAAATACAAGAAAATAATGGTTATTGATATATGAAAACACAAGACTAAGATATATGAATATGGAATATGTTTGATAAATGTGTTCATTCATAATTATAGAATTGTGCACCTCAAGTGTACTATTTGTAAAAAGATGGTGTTTCAAATGATTTGATGAGTAAAGCTTAAATATGAAATAGTCTGAAATCAAGATAAGTTGTTATGAAAATGTATTTGAAATATAGAGATATTGTTATTACATATTATATGAATACATGATGTGAAAAAGTATATGTATATGAGAAACCTAATGAGAGTTGAGCCCATACATGTTTCTTGGTATTTATATGAAGTATATAACTAACAAGGGTGATGAGGATAGGTGCTATGGCTCGTGATCAAGATGACTGAATGTACCTTGTATGTTTAAATTGAATTTAAATGAGTGGTAAGTTAATTACCAATTTATACGGACTTACTAAGCATTATATGCTTACTCTGTTTCATTTTCCTCTGTTTAATAGTATTTCGGAAGCTCGTTGGTTGAGAAGCTTGGTGGAGATCAATCACACTAATCATCGGCTGATTTTGGTATGTATGGTAAATGAATTATGGTTATAAAGGCATGTATAGGTTGATCAGCCAATGTTGGCTCGTAAATGTTCTAATTGTAACTAGCCATTGGTATGGATTATATTCAGCAAATTTTGAATGACATATAATTATGATTTTATCATGTTTGATATGGGTTTAAAATGGACAATAGATGAGATGGTATAAGGATAATGGTTAAGAATGCTTTAAAAATTGATAAATATGTCTATATATATGAATGGTTGATTGATAAATTTGGATATTTAACCATATAAATTGATTTTTGAACATATTTAAGTGTTGGTGTAAGTAAAAGACCAATTAGGTGAGAAATAAAGCTTGGAAAATAGCCTAATTTTTGCCCACACGGGTGGACGCACGAGTGTGTGTCATGACTATGTGTGACACACGGCCTAGCACATGGGCGTGTGTTTTGGCCGTGTGTCTCCTGCATCTTATATTTAAGTACTAGAATGCTCAGAAATTGGCACACTGGCAGAGACACGGGCGTGTGTCTCAGCCGTGTGAAGAACACGGCCTAGTACACGGACGTGTGACCTGGCCGTGTGACTCCTGCACCTAAATAAATTACAAGTCATAGAGTTACACGGGTTAGAGACACGAGCATGTACCCTACCCTACACGGGCTTTTGAGCTACACGGCCTGACTAACGGGCGTGTATGCCCTATACTTAAGAAAATTTTGAAATTTTGTAAAAAATTTCCTGAGTTTCCAGTTTAGTCCCAATTTGATTCAAAAGCATATTTTGGGTCTCAAGGGTTCTCATAAGGGACTATATGACAAATTTTGATAAGAATATTGTATTTTGATATAATATATCTATTATTTGTTCTGAAAGTTCTGGTGATACTCCGTAACTTGGTTCCGGCAACGGAATCAGGTTAGAGGTGTTACATTAAAGTTTAAACAGTTCATTAGAGAATAAACTAAAATTCTATTCCTAGATGATTCATTGCTACTAACTTCATTGTACTGCTTTACCTAGCTAGTTGAGGCTTAATAACTTTCATAGAACTCTATGGGAGTCCTTGAAAGATAAAAAGGTTTTTGTTTTTCCATAATCGCCATAGATGATTCCGAAGAGCGTAGACCAAAGAACTTCATGCCTTGTTGTTTGTCCATGAGATCCTAAATTTGTCCTAATCCACTCGAGCAAACTGCCAGAGAAAAATTAGGACCATCTTGTTGCAGCCACAATTAATTTCCAAATGTCATTGGCAGCTGAGCAGTCCCTAAAGGTATGTAGAATGTCTTCTGTCTCATAATAGCATACTGGGCATGCTTTATTTTGGCTGATTCCTCTTTTAACTCATTCAAGGTTAGTAAGCAAGCGTTGTTTGTAAACCAGCCATAATAAAAATCGAACCCATTGTGCCCTTGAAATTTCGAAACGTCCTTCCATTTGTTTTCTTGTTCGTTCCATATGCTTCCTTTTAGCATTTGATACGCACTTTTTACCGTGAATTTCCCGTTAGATGTGATATTCCAATAAATTTTGTCAGGTCTGACTTCTGAATTATATCTTCTGTCAAACAATTCCTTAGTACATTGATGTCCCAGGTGCCCTCTTCTGTAACCATATCTTTAACTAAACATTCCAAGGCTAATCCCTCTGCTGGTGATGCATATACTTTGAGTGGACCTATTTTTGGAATCCATAGATCTTCCCAGCATCTAACATTGTCCCCTATTCCAATAGACCAACATAGGTTTTCTTTTAGTAATGGCCAGGCTTTCACAATTCCTCTCCAAACAGATGAGCAATTTTCGTGTATGATGCTTTCTGAGACCGGCTCTGTCATTCGATATTTCGATCGTAAGACTTGTACCTACAGAGAGTCCTTTTTAGAAATAAGGTTAAAACTTAGTTTTAGAAGAAAAGAGGCATTTTGATCTTTTAGCTGTCGAATGCCCAATCCTCTACTTTTGTAGGTTGACAAATAGATTTACAATCAACTAGGGGCAATTTTCGATTTCCTGTATTGGCTCACCATATAAATTGTCTCGCCAATCGTTTAATTTCTTCGCACACTCTTTTTGGGATTTGTATGGATTGCATGAAGTAATTTGGGATGGAGAGAATGACAGATTTAGCCAAAGTGAGTTTCCTACAATCGAGAGTTGCTTGACATTCCAGCTGCATAGTTTAGCTCTAACTTTTTCGATAACAAACTCCAACGTGGCTTTAGTGATTCGGCTATGTAAGAGTGGAATTCCTAAATAAGTTTCCAGGTTTTGGACTTTCTAGAATCTGAGGAGTCGGCTTATTCTATTGCTCATAGTCTCATCCACTTCTTTTGAGAAGAAAATATTAGTTTTGCGTGCGTTGATTTGATGTCCCGAGTATGTGCAGAATCGTTCCAGATATCCTTTAGTAGTATGTTGTATTTTATGTCAACTTTTAAGAAGATCACTAGGTCATCAGCAAAAAAGAGATGTGACAAGGCTGGTCTTGATTTGGATAGTCGTATTGGGCTTCATGCCTCTATGTTAACAGTTGTTTGGAAACTATGGCCTGCCATTCCATATAGAGCACAAAGAGGTAAGGTGATAAGGGACATCCTTGCCTAATTCCTCTTGCTGGTTGGAATTTTTCTATGAGAATCCCATTCCATAGAATCTGCATGGTAGATGTTGAAATGGCTAACATAATAACTTTTCATAGGAAGTCTGGAGTGCTTGCAGCCTGAATAGACTTATCAATGAAGTCCTATCAAACCCCATCATATGCTTTCTTCAGATCGATTTTGACTGTTATCCATTTTCTACTTTTTCCTCGCATGGAGTGTACAACTTTCTAGACGACGATGACGTTATCAGAAATTAGTCTTCCTGCAATGAATCATGTCTGTTCTTATGAGATGATTTTTGGAAAGACTATTTTGAATCTATTAACAATAACTTTCATAACTAGCTTATAAAGAACTGAGTAGAGACTGATGGGTCTAAACTGGGAAATCTCCTTAGGTTGGGCGAATTTTGGGATGAGCACTATAAGTGTATTATTTAATTCAAGCTCTATGGACTTTCCTCTGAATACACCTTTAACCCATTCACAAACTGCACTTTCAATACCGTTTCATTATTTTTGGAAAAAGAGAGTGTGGTACCCATCACTTCCTGGTGCTTTTAAATGAGCCATATCAAAAAGTGTCATTTTGATTTCTTCATTCGAGACATCTTTTCCCAGAAAATCTATGTTTGTTTGATCCAATTGTGGAAAATGATTGGGTGATAAAACACTCCTCCTATCTAATTTTTCTCCATAAAACTTTTGGAAGTACTATATTGCTTCTGATTGAACCTCATTTGGCTCATAAAACCAATCCTAGTTTGCATTGCGTAAGGCATATGATGGGTTTTATGAAGTACTTTTTGATTTTTGCTTTCATAGTAACTCCTCATGATTAAGAATTTCTTCTATCTCTTCTCTTAATTTCATCTCTTTTTGTATTAGAGAGGTTGAGTTTGTCTTTTCCAGCGCATAATGTAACAGCCCGGTTTAAGCCTAATCAGAATATTAGTTTTAGAACCACAAATCCAAGGTTAAAAAAATTTTAGTATTTACGACATGTGAGTAGATATGTGTGAAAGTTTCGTGTTTTAATTTTATCGATTGGATGGTTAATTTGATCAAAGGACCTAATAGCGTAAAATGCAAAAGTTGCATTCTACTTGTTAAAGTGCTTTAATTGCTATGATTAAATAAATGTGAGGTCCTTATAATGCTATTAGACCATGGATAGTGGAGATGGACATAAATGGTCATCTATTATATGATTTTACAATGTTTGAGCTAAGGGTAAATTGGGAAATTGTATATTAAGTTAATTAAATTAAAATAAAACAAAAATTCATTCATTTTCTCTCCATCTTCAACCAAATATTGAAGAAAGAAAAAGTCATTGAAGCATTTTAGGTTTCAGCACACATCTAGCTTGATTGAGGTACAATTTGAGCTCGGTTTTTGATGATTTCAATGTTTTTGTGATCGTTGCTTCGTGTTCTAGCTAGCCCGTACCTTGATTTTTAGAATTGATAATGATTTTGTAAAGTTCCATAGATGGATTCTTGAGTTTTTGAATGTTTGATGTTAGAAAATAATTGGTTAATGATAGATATACATGTTTTACTAAGTGATTTTGAGTAAAAATGCATATTAGGGATTAATTTGTGAAATTTATAAATTTAGGGGTTGAAATGTGAAATAAATGAAATTAATGGGTTGTTAGGGACCTAGGGAAGATTCGGCCAAGCTTGGGTTTAATTAAATTTTGCTAATTTTATGTATTTGTGAAATAGGGACTAAATTGTAAAAATGTGTAATTATAGGGGCTAAAGTGTAAAAATTCCTAAATATGTGTTTGTGGATTCCATTGAATGAACTAGTGATTAAATAAGTTAAATTTGAATTTATTTAGATCAAGAATGAAAGAAATCGAATTTAGATTGGGGGAAGTCAAAAGTTATCGAGTAATCGACTCATTCTATCGTTTTCATTCACGAGGTAAGTTCATATGCAAATAAATGTATTTCATTTGAATTATATATGTTTGGTTGTTATTGAAATGTATTAAATGGTGAAAGATCATATATGAGAAAGTATAGACAGAGTTACGACTTCCGGAAACCCCGTACAAACCATAGGAATAGTATAGATACGTATGTCATGACATTAGGATTCTGAGGTGTGATATCGTGTAAGACCATGCCTGGGACATTGGCATCATATATGATTTCGTGTAAAACCTTGTCTGGGATAGTGGCATCAAAATATTATAACATGTAAGACCATATATAGGATATGGCATTATATGAGCTTTACGAGCTATCCGAGTATCCTTGTCAATTCTGAACGGTTCAATGGGCAATATCGAGAAATAAATGAATATGTGAATGAGCTATCTGGTTCAGATATGTATGATGTTATATGAATATTGAAAGAAAGGTAAGTGAAGTACATGATTTATGAATAAGTAAATTAGATAAGATCTATGAAGCTTGCATATGTGATTTGCTATGGTTTCCATGGATGAATTGACTTAAGTTTATATTATGTGTTAAGTTTATTTGTATTATGGCTTACTAAGCTTTTGAAAGCTTACTTTGTGTGTGTTTTTCTTGTTTTATAGATAATCAAAGCTAGATCGATCTCGGGGATCGTCAAGGATCATCATCACGTTATCAAACACTTTGTTGGTACTTTTGAAGTTTTGTAAATATGGTATATGGCATGTATAGGCTAGAGATGTTATGGTATGTTTGGTATGGTAAATCTTTCCATGTGATGTGGCTTGAGATAATGAACTTGTTTTGGTTTATGCTTGGTAATGAAATATTGTAAATGTGATGTATATATATGGCCTTGTGTAAGTGGTCATTTTGGTATGAATATTTGGCTAGAAGTTAAATAGCATTCATGGTGGAGTAATGTTAGTATGTGATGAATGAGACATGGTTTATGATGGCATGTTTTGTTGTTGGAATTATGAGGAATTGGTATGATTTTGAGTTAGGTTAAATGAGACGTTTTTGACTTATGGTGCTAGTATGACTTTGATCAGTTTTGAATTGGTAAAAGAGTATTGAAATGGTTGATGATGTTATAGCATAAAAATTGCATGAATTGGTGATGTTTTGGTTGGAAATTTTATGTCATTTGATATTGGATTTGTGCTTGTAGGGATAACCCTTTTTGGGTGGCATGTTGGCCTTGTAAATGACCTATTTTTGCCCACACAGGCAGAGTTTTTTGCCCACACAGGCAGAGACACGAGCGTGTGTCTCTGCCAGGTTGCTCGAAGGTTCAATTCGAATTGAGCCTAGGTGCTCCACATGGCCTCACACACGAGCGTGTGGTAGGCCGTGTGGCTAAGTCAGTATACCTTATAGGTTTGACACGGCCAAGCACACGGTCCAAACACGGGCGTGTGAGGCCATTTCGAATAGGCACACGAGCTGGACACACGGGTGTGTGACTGGCATTGTGACCAAGTCAGTAAGCTTCCTAATTTTCACACGGCCTGGCGCACAGGCGTGTCTGGTGGCCATGTGGATAAGTCAGTATGTATACCATGTTTTCCCATGGCCTAGACACACGGGCGTGTCTAATGCCGTGTGAGGCACATGGCCTGTTCACACGGGCGTGTGACCTCTGTTACTAAGAAAAATTTTAAAGTTTCAAAAAATTTTGTATGTGATCAGTTTAGTCACGAACTTTCTTTAAAGCATACTTAAGGTCTCATAGACCTATATAAGGGACATTGTGATTAAGATTGAATGGGATACGATGATGTATGAATAATATATGTGAAATGATTATATAAAATTGTGTATTGTTTGGTAATGTCTCGTAACCCTAGTCCGTCTACGGATACGAGTTAGGGGCTTACAGGTAATGTATCTTACTTATCTTTTTCATTATTTCTCGTTTTCGAGTGCCAATGTGCCCAAAAATTTTTTTGTTCCCCATTGTATTCCCATAGTTTGGAAATCGCACTGAAGATATCTTGATGGTGAACCCATCCTGCTAGGAACTGAAAAGGTCATCCTTTTGCTGAACTGAAATCCAGGCATAAGTCCACTAGTAGAGGTCGATGATTAGATTTTATTGAAAAGTACGAATCTAGGATATGTTGCCAATTGCGTGATCTAGTCTTTCAAGTACTCCTCCCATTTGCCATGTGAAAGAAGGCCCTCAGAATCCTAGATCATGTAAATCGTTGTTCTCAACAAATTCTCCAAATAAAGGACACTGTTTCCCATCAGAAATCCCTCCATTCTTCTCATTTTTGGACAAAATAGAAATAAAATCACCAATTGCCAACCAGGGAATATTGGTTGTAGGAATAGTCTCCTTTAAAGCTTCCCACAAAAGAATCCTTTTCTTTTTATTGGGACTTCCATAGACGAAGGCAATAAGGACTATTTGGGTAGGGATTCCATAAGATATTTGTGTGAGAATGAATTGGGGGTGATTTTGGAGGATTTCAAGGTTGACAGAGGATTTCCAACCAATCTATATTCCCCCTGAAAATCCTCTAGCTTCAACTCGGTGTGAATACTGCAGTCTTAATTTTGCTATTACTTCGTCAGCTTTGTGACCACTAACTCTCGATTATAATAAGCTAACGATGCCCGGCTTATGCTTCCTGTTATACTCTTTAAAAGTACGAGAAAATTTTTCATTCACACATCCTTGGCAGTTCCATGAAAAGATTGATATTCTAGAGTTCATTAGTATTAAAACAAAAGAAGATTTTAACGGGGATATTTAATTACTTCTTCGTCTCTATATTATCTCCTGATTTTCCACCAATCCCTTTAGGGATTTCATTTACCAGCCCTTTTTGGACTTGGATTTGCAATAATTCAACCATATTATTGATAGATTCAGATAATGAGTTTTTTTTTAAGGAGAAACCTTAAAGGGGTTACCTTTTTCTTTGTTGAGTTTGAGATTTCTTCCTTTATGAGTATTCCCTACTTTCGCAATACCAATTGTTGTTGGTAATGCTACTTGGTGGGTTCCTGTTTTGATTCTTTTCTTCTGAGCAGATCCTTTGGTTGTAGATTGATTGTTCTCTTTAAAGCGAACTACTGAGTGCTTAGTGGCGTCAAGAATGCCTATTGTCAGAGTCTTCACAATTTCTTGCAACGTTTGTAAGCTTGATTGAGTTGAACATTCTTCGATAATTCCCACAACATCCTTTTCAGGATTTAATTTGTTGGAATTGCTATAGTGGTTTAGAGACTCAATGTTTATGTAACACCTCAAACCTGTCCTAGAAGTTAGGCCCAAATCCGGCGTGTCACATTGAAGTGTTTTTACGAAAAACCTTGTTTTTCATTAAAAATCCTTCTTAAAGAAATTTGAGTAAAATTCCAGCTTAAAGTTGTTTTTCAAACGGCTTGTGTTTAAAAATCAATCAACCTTATACACATGTGGGGATTTCTAAATCGAACTACCCATCCGCTACACAGCAATGGTAGCCCAGTTGCGGTACTACCTAACGTTGCAGCAAAGCTGCTAATCACATATCGGGCTTGAAAAAAAGCCAACGGTGGATCCACGGTCGTCAAGCAGCCATGAGATCCTCAAATTCTTCCTCCATACCATAATTTTCACCCATATGCAACCTAAACAGAATATCATATGAATACTGCAATCATACATATAACATAAGTCCTACATTTAACACATAGGGGTTTGTGCATATCTAAACCAATCAAAATAAATCATTACTTAAATCTTATAAATTAATAAAACAAACCATTAACATAAAATCATATGATAGTTATCAAATCACTACAATCAAAGAGCATTTTAATCAACTATTTATGCAATTTTGAACTCGCCTTTATAACTATACAAAATACCAAATATATATATAAATATACACGACTAGAACTCACATAAATAATTTATCTAGCTTGATTAATACATTATTATCAAACATACTTAATCTTAAACTAAACTTACATCTTTATTAATCAACAATTAATATCTATCTAACCACATAAAGACAAATTCACTTTAATGGCATACTTAAAATCATATCATTGATCGCAAATGTGCCTAAAACTTATAGTTATATATATATCAACTAGATTCACGATTAATAACACATATCATGGCTGAATTTTCAACATTTAATAAATACACACCCATCACTTGAATCCATATATATATATATATATATATAAAAGATCAACCAAATCTACTTCACTACCATTCGAACATAGTACCTATGAAAAATATGATTGATAGTATAATTTAAATATTCAACTTAGCCATTTTCGCATGGCTTAGTAATTACATATCCCAAAATTAAGCACAAAACATACAAGCCTATACATGCCATAAGATTCTAAATTTAACTTTTAAAAGTACCAAAATGTAGACGATAGTGTGACGAGCTTCACTGACGATCCCCGAGCTCGTAACGATCACAACGAATCTAAATCACAAAAGTAACCAAAAACAGCAAGTAAGCTTTAATAGCTTAATAAGTTATAAGTAATTCATTAAATCTATCATTTATACTTTTAATAAATATTCCAAATAATATAGGTAAGGTTTCATTAAATACTAACCCATGAACAAAAATCATAAAAACACTTCTTGCAATTTAAATTCATGGCTGAATATAATTCAAAATTTTCCATCCTCATGTACTATCCAAATATTCCAGCATAAAGCTACTAAAATATACATCTTATGCCTAATCCACATAGCCGATTCAATTTTACCATTCATCTAACAATCAATATAATTTTTATAAACATCTTTCCATATCAATTTATTCAATTCAAACTATACCTCTAAATGGCATTTCGTATAAGCTACAATTAACCATATTTACTTAATTTCATATAATAACATATCATAGTATCGAAACTTACCGGACTCAATCTTTGATCTTTAAAGATTTAGTTGCACACTTAGTACTCAATGACCAATTTCACACACTTAGTGCTCGGTATCAAATACAATTTGCACACTTAGTACTTAATGACCGATTTCGCACACTTAGTGCTCGGTATCAAATACAATTTGCACACTTAGTGCACTTCTCAAACTTGTTACTCATTTAATTATATACACATATGTATATCCCATGCAATTACATCAAACACACACACATATATATATATATATATTTCATACTCAAATATATCAACTCATATATCCATCACATTCGGTCATATCACACTCACATAAATATCACTTTCGGCTATAATAATAGTTTATATACATACTTCCAATAAATTCATAAACATCATTACAATTAAATTCAAATTGACCTAATTGCTTAAAAACTTACCTCGAGTATCAACGAACAATAAAGCTCGACTATTCGACTATTTTTGCTTTTCCTCGATCCGAACCTGATCCTTTATATTCTTGATCTATTCAAAATCAAATTGAGCTTATTCAAAGAAAATTTCATTCAATTTAATCAAACCCTCATAATTTAACAATTTACCAATGTATCTTCTACATTTCACACTTTTATAATTTAATTCAATATCAATTAAACACAATTAAATAAAAAATTCAACTTAATCTATTTGTCGAATGCTCCCTAGTCTCAAATAAGTCCTTCCTTTTTAATTATTTAGCAAACTAGACCTTAAAAAATATAAATTTCATAATTAAGCCCTGTCAATTCAATTTCATAACATTTTTTACTAAAAAAAAATACTAATCAAGCTCATATTTTAAATTTTCCACATCAAGCTCAAAATTCTTCAACTCACCTTCTTGACCGAACACCATATATTCATCCATTAACAAAATTAACTCATGGGCTATATAATAAAGTTAACTAAAACCTTAAAAATACCAAGATTTTGAAAAATCAAACTAAATACATACCTTAGATTGAATCAACAAAGGCCGATTAGCTTGGTTCTTCTTCTTTTTATTTTCGTCAATAACAAAGCACTATGAACCTTATTTTATTCCTTTTTCCTTATTTGTTCTATTTCATTCCATATAATATAATATTATTACTTAGTATAAACACATAAAATAAATGTATAAAATCAATAGCACAAAACCATGTGCCGTCAATTCGGTTATCGCATAATAAATCACCAAGTTTTCATTTTATGCTATTAAGCCCTATTTACAAAATCGACATTCAATTGATAAAATTTTAAAACAAAATTTTCACACCAATCAATTCACACATTCAGAACACAATTAACTAATAATTAAATATTTTTCGACTCGGATTCGTGGTCCCGAAACCACTATTTTAATTAGGGTCAAAATCGGACTGTTACAATTAGATCCTAGATCTGTACCAACTTAATCGTAAAACCCGAGTATTAGGTGACTGGCATCCAATCATGAGTCAAGACCGATACTATAGCAACTAAAATGATACTAAAAAACCTGTTAAAAAAAGACTTTCGGCCTTCCTTACCAACCCCTAACGTTACCTTAATTTCGCGAACACGGTAACCTAAATGAGGAATTCGGCTCTTCCTGACAAGCCCCTAGTCAACTTTGGAGATTCAAGATCTAGCGAAAGTAGGTATAAAAATCAAAGGAATAAGGAAAAGGAACAAGGCCGAATGTAGAGGATTTCGGCAAGAAAAGAAGAAAAAAGAGAAGAAAAAAAATACAAATCGGCACTTGAGGAAAAGATGAGAAATTTGGCATTAGCCTAGGATCCCAAATTCGGCACATATTTATAGCCCATAGCCTCAATTCCCAATTCAGCTCCATCACTTCCCCCTTCTCATCTCCTCGTTTTTCTCCCTGATAACTCCCTAATCTATTTCCTAAATTTTCTCTTCTGATTACCTCTCTGAGAGTCCAGCTTCACGCCACTACTAATATTCTAGGAGCCTAAAATTAAACTCCAAAATAAATTTAATATTTTCCCTTTTAAGCTTGGACCCAAACTTTAGTAGGGGCCTTCTAACACCCAAATAATATTTTCCCAAGACTACTAAGCACATATTCACATAAAAACCCCATAAAAAGAAGTTCGCGATTTTTGGGGCGTTACAACTCTACCCCCTAAAAGAAATTTCGTCCTCGAAATTTCCAACTAATTAACGATCGCTTAACATAGACTACATCATCACGCTTTCACTACGCACTCTAATTCTAAAGCCAAAACTAACACTCAGTACACTATGGTAGGGTACGCACCAGTATTCGCATCTAGAGTGTCTTCGTCCTCTTAGTGACGTGCTGTATAGACCAAAGCTTGCTGCCTCGCCTCAGCATAACCTGCACCTCCACTTGGTGCTCCACGACTGTGTTCATTACCATTTTTGCCCCTGGCCTGACCTCGGCCCTTTGGCAGCTGTTGACCACCCCTCGGTGGCTTAACATTAGCCTGGCCCACAGCTTGCACTTGAACTGGCCTCCTAGGGCAATCTTGATCCTATGCACTATGGATCCACAACCCAAACAAGCTCCTATCCTCCTCCAACACTCACCTGGATGACCTCTCCCACAATCAGTATAAGGTGGTATCCCCGAATTAGCAGCAGAGGGCCCAGCTCTTACTGGCCCATTGACTCTGGCCTTAGCCCTAAGCCTTTGTCCAACATCGGAAGCTTCAGCCTCTCTTTTATTCCTACCCTTCTCTTTTTTTCGATTTAGACGCTCAGTGTGCTTCACCTCATCTGCTATCTTCGCTTTTTCAACCAACTCCAAGAAAACTCGCTCCCTCTGTGGAGCTATCAATATGCTGAGGCTATCCTTAAGACCATCCTTAAATCTAACGTACCGCTCATAATCCTTTGCCACCATAACCCTTGCGTACCTACTAATGCGTAGAAATTTCACCTCATATTCCGCTACAGATTTGTTCCCCTGGGTCAGGTTCAGGAACTCCTTCCTCCTAGCATCAACATAGCTTGCACTCACGTACTTCCCTTGAAACGAAGTTTTGAAAAACTTCCAAGTAATCTGCTCGGCTTGGGTACCCTCTTTCACCATCAGCCACCACTGATAGGCTTCTTCCCTAAGTAGTGACACTGCCCCTTTCAACTTTTGCTCAGGGGTGCAGTCCAAGTCGTCTATTATTCTTTCAATGGTCTCCATCTAATACTCGATCACATTAGGAGCCACACCAGCTACACCCTTAAAGACCTCAGCCCCGTTAAAACACAGTCGCTTCAGAATTGACCCTCGATTCCCCATACCACTATTGGGTCCAATGACCCTTTCCAAGGTCCTCAGCATTGCCTGCAAAATTGCTTCTTCTCTAGTGGCCCGATCATACGGTTCAGTTTCAGCTACGGGTGAAGCCGGAGCCTCTTCCACTTCAACATTGAACATATAGCCCGATGCCGACGACTCAGCCCTAACACTTCCGCAACCTCATCCGCGGCCCCTTGCACCTCTTCTAGCGCTCATTATCTGTATTAAAAGTTTTATAAAGTTTTAGTTAGTTTCAGTATTTACGCCGATGTCTTTTGGGAGTATTAAGTAGAATGTTGTTTTCGTAGTCGTAAATCCTCTACAGTCTCAGTTCCCTATGGGCTTTAGTTTTACTCTAGGTATATTCTAAAAGTAGCCCACTATTTACAGTATAACAATTCAAAATAAATTTAGTATCAGAAGAACTTACTTGGTTCGACGTCGGAGACTCGGTGTGGCACACAACAAGAATTTTCTTTCCAAAACATTTTGATCCAATCAAAAATCGTTTTTAAACCAAAATAATAAGGCCCACTTCACAGCCCGAGCTTTGCAACCGGGCTCTGATACCACTAAATGTAACACTCTAAAGCCGACTTAGAAGTTAGGCCCGAATCTGGCATGTCACATTGAAGTGTTTTTTGCAAAAAAAACTTTGTTTTTCATTGAAAACCCTTCTTAAAAAAATTTGAGTAAAATTCCAGTTTAAAGTTGTTTTTCAAACGGCTTGTGTTTAAAAATCAATCAGTCTTTCTATAGGTTAAAAATTATTTTTTTAACTTTTTAGGGAAAATATTTTTATGTGCAAAAACTTAATTTTGAATAAATTCATTGTTTCAAAATAAAACGTGGGATAACTTAGAGGGAATAAAGTAAAGTGTTCAATATAACAAATAGCAGAGGTAAAGCCTTATTATAATTCGAAATCAAAATACTTAGAAACTATAAAGAAAAACAAATAAAATAAAGCATCTTGCTAGTTGGCCACCTCTAAGTCCCTCCATTCATCGAACAGCCTACTAAAGGTCTCCTGAGAAAATTAAAGAGGGAGTGAGTTTCGAAACTCAGTATGTACAACCCTCAGCAAACAAATAGCATACAAGCAATCAATTGGGCCAAAGCCCTTATCATAATATCATCATCTTAAACATATCATATATGCAATGCAGAAAAAAAAACATTCCCTAATAATCCATCCGCTACACAACATTTCCCGACCAACTTTATACACCTGTGGGGATTTCTAAATCGACCCACCCATCAGTACACAGCAATGGTAGCCCGGTTGCGGTACTACCTAACGTTGCAGCAAAGCTGCTAATCACATATCGGGCTTGAAAAAAAGCCAACGATGGATCCACAGTCGTCAAGCAACCATGAGATCCTCAAATTCTTCCTCCGTGCTATAATTTTCACCCATATGCAACCTAAACAGAATATCATATGAATGCTGCAATCATACATGTAACATAAGTCCTACATTTAACACATAGGGGTATTTTAGTCATTTTTGCTCTTAGGGGTATTTCGATCATTTTTAAGTTTTATGGATTCAGTACCTATCTGGATCGTTAACAAGTCCCCATTGGCTAAAGTGAACAGGCACTATGCACCAGGTAGGATTCCAGAAAAGAGGAAGTGGGTCATTGAGACCGCTTAAGTACCAAGCTCTCCCTAGATCCAATCCTAGACATGCATATACCCATTACTACACTTCAACCTTATGACTTGTCCATGGTTGCATTTGTGTTTTTAAGTTTTATTAATGTTTGGCAGTTAACAGATACTAAGCCCAAACCCATATACAAAGCCCATTCTTAATCATATGGCCCATTAGGCCCAAATCATAATCGTATGGCCCATTAGGCCCAAATCTCTATTAAGTGGCCCATTAAGCCCAAATCCAATTCAAATCATGTAATATGCATGACTAACTCAATTCATATAACTAAATCAATAAATTTCACAAAACTTAGCCTTAGGGCCCACCGGGCCCATTTAACCACTTTCGGCTTTTCTACTTTTTGGCATTGCTGATATCGTGTGTGTAGTGTTTGTACACACCTAGCGATAGAGCGTACTGCAATTTCCTCTTAGTCACGAACCTACATTCGGTATTACTTAACAATTAATCATAGGCTAAATACAAACTTTATCTATAAAAATCCTGAAGCCTCACCGTAACCTTACCGTGTGCCAAGCCTTAATAGCCCATTTTCTTTATCACCAACCGCGATTAGATCGTAGATCTGTACCAACTTAATCATAAAACCCGAGTATTAGGTGACTGGCATCCAATCACGAGTCAAGACCGATACTATAGCAACTAAAACAATACTCAAAAACCTGTTAAAAAAAAGACTTTCGGCAATCCTTACCAACCCCTAACGTTACCTTAATTCCGTGAACATGGTAGCCTAAATGAGGAATTCAGCTCTTCCTGACAAGCCCCTAGTCAACTTTGGAGATTCAAGATCTAGCGAAAGTAGGTAATAAAAATCAAAAGAATAAGGAAAAGGGACAAGGCCGAATGTAGAGGATTTCGACAAAAAAAGAAGAAAGAAGAGAAGAAAAAAATACAAATTGGCACTTGAGGAAAAGATGAGAAATTTGACATTAGCCTAGGATCCCAAATTTGGCACATATTTATAGCCCATAGCCTCAATTCCCAATTCAGCTCCATCACTTACCCTTCTCATCTCCTTGTTTTTCTCCCTGATAACTCCCCAATCTATTTCCTAAATTTTCTCTTCTGATTACCTCTTTGAGAGTCCAGTTTCACGCCATTACCAATTTTCTAGAAGCCTAAAATTAAACTCTAAAATAAATTTAATATTTTCCCTTTTAAGCTTGGGCCCAAACTCTACTATAGGCCTTCTAACACCAAATAATATTTTCCTAAAACTACTAAGCACATATTCACATAAAAACCACAAAAAAAAAAAGTTCAGGATTTTTAGGGTGTTACAGTATATAGATGGATTAGGGATGGTTGAGGGTTCCTGGCTTGATTTTCTTAAAATTTTCGCCCTACACAAGAAATTCGATCCTTTGCTTTCATCATTTCTACAAGTTAGGTCTAATTTCCCTTTACTTGAAGCCCTAGTTGTTACTTCCATTGGGCTTGGTTTGGTGTTACTGACATAAAGCTCTTGAGACCCTGCAGCAGTTTTTTGAGAATACAAAATAGATTTATTGCCGATGCCAGCTTTGTCTTGTTTTGCCCCATCGGTCTCTATTCCTGTTATCAGTGCTTGATGTCAGCCTGGGCTTTGTGATAAAACACGCTTATGGTTTCTTTTTTGTTAGAAATTGAAAGCCTTTGTTGTAGATCGGTTGTACTTATTCTCCCGCTTGGTTTATTGTTGGTCCAAGAATAATCTACAGCTTGCTTCTCTGATTTTGGCCCATCAATGTGGTGTGAATTTTGGTCTGATTGCATAGGGTCGTCCTCTCTTCCTGAGCCCAACTTGAGAAGGCCTGGGTTAACTTGTTCAAGATCCATTCTAATTTCCTCTTCATGGGCTTTGAGAAATCCATCTCAATCTAGGTTTTCCAAAACCTGGAATCTTGAGTTTCTTTCTGTACCGGCTACACCTTCGTCGTCATTTTTCCATCCTACTCTTTTGGTTTTCCCTACCTTCTTTTCTATAGGCATTCACAGGCCGTATATACATTGATTGGAGTTTTCTCCTTTATTTTCCCCTAAGGTAAGTCCCTGTTTCGTCTTGTCTCTTGGGATGCCTTCGTCGATTCCTTCTAATCCCATATCTCCTTTAGGGCATTTTTCTTTTGTGTGTCCATAGTACCCGCACGGGAAGTAAACCGTTGGAAGTGTTCGTACTCAATTTGCTGAGTTACTCCATTGATAAGGACCTGGGTAATCAAGGCCTTGTCTAAGTTAACAAAGACCGCCATTCTCAGGAACTTCCCTCCTACACCATTATGGGTATTAAAATCTAGTTTTGCTACTTTTCCTAAAGGAAAGTAAAGTAAAATACTAAACTAAGGTTTGAGAAATATTGATGATTCTATATTTAGAATGTAAAGCTACTTCATACATTTACAGAGTGAGTATATATAGAAGGCATTGACTAACCTCTCTTCAACAAACTCCAGCTATACTAACAGCTAATGACTAACAACCTAACTGCCTAAGCTGACCTATACAACAACTCTATCATGCACCTATCTTCTCGACAGAAGAGACACGAAGAAGACTTCAAAACCGCGTGAAAGACATCAAAGATAGAGGTTTTGTAAAAATATCAGCCACTTGGTCACAGGCAGGAACCTCGCTGACCAAGAGAGACCCATCTGCAACCTTCTCACGAACAAAGAAAATATCTAATTCAACATGCTTGAATTTTGAGTGCAAGACAGGATTTGCTGCAACCGCAACGGCACTGGAACTATTACACCAAATAGTTAAAGTATCTGCAGACGTAACTTGTAACTCCTAAAGTAAAGACAGCAACCAAGTCACCTCGCTAGTAGCAGCTGCAAGACTCCTATATTCTGCCTCAGCCGTAGAACGAGAAACTACCTGCTGCTTTTTAGAACACCAAGCTATAGGAGAATCCCAAAAGAAAACACAATAGCCGGATGTGGAATGACAATCATCAAAATCAAGCCCCCAGTTGGCATCATCATACCCAACCAAGGACAACCGAGAGGACGGACGAAAAACTATCCCAAAATCCAGAGTACCACACAAATACCTCAAGATGCGCTTTAGAGCCACCATATGAGTTGTAGTAGGATTATGCATGAACTGACATATCTTATTCACAGCATAAGTAATATCTGGTCTAGTTAGAACAATATACTAGAGAGTACCAGCAAGACTTCTGTACTCTATCGGATCCTCCAAACACTCGCCATCCGCTTTAGACAAACTAGACGAGCTGACCATCGGTGTATGAACAGACTTTGCTGTGAGCATCGAACAACGAGCAAGAACTTCCCGAATATACTTCCGCTGATAAAGATGTAAACAACCAGACGTCTGAATGACCTCTATCCCAAGAAAGTAGTGCAAATCACCCATATCCTTAAGCGAGAACTCACTATTCAATAGCTGAACAAACCACTCAATAGCGGTGGGCAAATTGCCAGTGACTATGATGTCATCAACATAAACTAAAACATAAAGAATTGAATCAGCAACTACCCGAATGAATAAAGACGAATCGAACTTGGAACTAACAAATCCCACTGAAACAAGAAACTGTTTCAACTTTTCAAACTAGGCACGAGGAGCTTATTGAAGACTATATAAAGTTTTCCGCAGACGGCACACCAATGATTGACCATCGGAACCAAACTGCTCATACCCCGGAGGTTGCTGCATAAAAATCTCAGTATCAAGATCACCATTCAAAAAGGCATTGTTGACGTCAACTTGCCTCAGCTGCCACCCTTTGAAGATTGCTATGGCCAAAATGACCCGAATAGTGACCGGCTTCACAACAGGACTAAATGTCTCTTTAAAGTCGCTTCCAGAAATTTGAGAGCACCCTTTAGCAACAAGCCGAGCCTTTCGGCGTGCAACAGATCCATCCGGATTTTTTTTAACCTTGAAAATCCACTTATATCCTATTATCTTGCGATCTAACAGTCGTGGCACAAGCTCCCATGTAGAGTTACGGATGAGAGCATCATACTCATCCTAAGCTGCAGCATGCCACTCTACGGACAACAAAGCTTCATCAATTGTGAAGGTTCGACAGTTTCAACCGTTAGGACTTTAGGTTTGAAAACACCAGCTTTAGACCTAGTCACCATCGGATGAGTATTGGTCACAGGTAGAACCGGGATCAAACCAGTTGACGACTGTTCAAGACCACCTTTACACGAAACCCTAGTATCAGAACCCAAAGGAGGAGAACTATGAGACTGACGACCAGACCCGGCCTCCGGACAAGCCACAACGAGAGTAAAAGACAGCGAGCCCGGAGCTGGACAAGGAACAGAGGGCTCCATCGAACCAGAAACACTTGGTCAAAGGACCGGAACAAACGCCACAACAGGTGACGCCAGATCAAAGGCACACCTTTGTGGAATGGACGCAGACGGTAAAAATTTAGTTTCATCAAACACTACATGTTATTAAAGAATAACCTGACCAGTAGGAAGAAGACATTGATACCCCTTGTGCTGAGTACTATATCCCAAAAACGTAGATGGCTGAGAGCAAAATTCTAATTTATGTGCCATAAACGGATGTAAGTAAGGATAACAACAAGCGAAAAAGGCAATTTATGAGCTTTTCCTTACTGACGAGTAGTACACACACTAGCAAGACAAGCATCATTATTTACTAAAATGTTACACTTACTTAAAACACTTTTAACAATATTAGGGGCCGGATGACTAAGCCTTTTATGCCACAAAAACAAAATAGCACAACCACCAGACTTATTCTGAACCAAATTTGCAGTAGCAACTAAAGGTGCAGCATGCGAGGTAAACAGAGCGGGCAACGAAAACTGGTACAGTCTATCATAAATGCGACCCGTTAGCAGTGTTTCCCGGGTCTGGATGTCTTTTATAAATGTTAGGTGAAACTCAAAAAACACCCCATTATCGTTAGCAAATTGAGAGAAAGATAACAAATTTTTTCGAATTTGCGGCACACAGAGAACATTCGATAAGCGAAGTAACTTAGACTTAGTGGGTAAAACAGTATTACCAATTGACAAGATTGGAACGAAAGTCCCGTTGCCCATCAAGAGAGAGGACGTACCTGCATACAGAGTGGAGTCTTGTAAAGCCAACGCATCACGACAAACATGATTACTCGCACCTGAATCGGGATACCATGATGCCGTCTCGACCGGAACATAAGAATCCGAACCACCACCATTTGTTCCAAATTGAGCAATGTTAACATGTGAGCCTGATGAATCAGAAAAATCCGAAGCATTCAAATCACCCACTCGCGGAAGCCCAATACACGGGTCAGATCTAGTATAAACACAGGCCCGCGGTTTAGTCTTCTAAGGAATAGGTTCATTATTTGCAGGCCCAAGTTGAGCACAATTAGTGGAGGGCCTCACATTAGAATTTGGCCTACTAGGCCCACTTGGAACCAGACGTGAATACCCATCTATAATTGGACCATGCGGCCCACCATAAAACCTATGCTCAGGCATAGGAAATTGTGGCCTAAAGTGGTAACCAGCTGAAACCCAATTTGAAGAATCTGGAGAATACATTTGACCATCATAACACCAATTTTGACCAGCATAAGGCCAATTCTGACTAGCAGAAGTCGTAAACTTCATCCGTTGGGAAGGCCACCCATAAACACCGTATGGCGCACCAGCTATGGAATTAGAGGAAAATCTCGACACCGGCGACGAATTATTAACAACCGACCGATCACTTCGTGGACCATCAAAGTCGCGATTAAATCTGTAGAAACAACGGTTAGCCAAATGCCCGATCTGATTACATATCTGACACTGTGCTTTCGGCCGGAAACCTCTGCCACGACCATCGGTAGGAGGACGACCACCACGAACAGGGCCATCACGACCTCGCGATGGTGCTTCTTCCACTAAGTTAGCATGCATAACCACCTCCTGAATAGACCGTAACTGTCGACTCTTACACTAGAGCAATGCTTCGACTAACCGCTTAAACGGCACCAGTGCAGACAAAATCGACACTGAAGAGACAACCGAATCAAATTCAGATGGAAGGCCCGCAAGAAGAACGGCTATCTTCTCCACCTCTGAAACTCTCTCACCAGACGCTGCCAACAAAGCACACACATGCATGATCCGATCTACATAGTTCTGAATAGAGAGCTCACCTTTCTTTAATAAATGAAGATCATGGCGTAGCTTACACTGTTTAGTATCAGTATCAGCAATGAACAGACTCGCCGCCGTAAGCTACACATCCGACGCAGTAGAAGCATCGATAAATGACGACAAGAAGGAGCTATGGATCGTGGACAGTAACCACGAAGTAAGCAATTAATATTTCTAAGAATATGCAAGCGCAGACGGATTAAGAATGAGAGTTCCATCCGTCGTTTGAACAAACCTGGTTGGAGGAGTCTGTCGAAGACCATATAAAGCTTTCCACATGCGGCACACCAATGATTGACCATCGGAACCAAACTGCTCATACCCCGGAGGTTACTGCATAAAAATCTCAGTATCAAGATCACCATTCAAAAAGGTATTGTTGACATCAACTTGCCTCAGCTGCCACCCTTTAGAGACTGCTATGGCCAAAATGACCCGAATAGTGACCGGCTTCACGACAGGACTAAATGTCTATTTAAAGTCGCTTCCAGGAATTTGAGAGCACCCTTTAGCAACAAGCCGAGCCTTTCGGCGTGTAACAGATCTATCCAGATTTTTCTTAACCTTGAAAATCCACTTACATCCTATTATCTTGAGATCTGACGGTCGTGGCACAAGCTCCTATGTAGAGTTACGGATGAGAGCATCATACTCATCCTGAAGTGCAGCATGCCACTCTGTGGACAGCAAAGCTTCATCAATTATGGAAGGTTTGGCAGTTTCAACCGTTAGGACTTTAGGTTTGAAAACACCAGCTTTAGACCTAGTCACCATCAGATGAGTATTAGTCATAGGTAGAACTGGGACCGAACCAGTTGACGACTGTTCAAGACCACCTTCACACAGAACCCCAGCATCAGAACCCGAAGGAGGAGAACTATGAGACTGACGACTAGACCCGGCCTCTGGACAAGCCACAGCGGGAGTAAAAGACAGCAAGTGATAGCCACAGGTCCCAGAATCAAACGACGACTGATACCATGAAGGAAAGTAAGGTAAAATACTAAACTAAGGTTTAAGAAATATTGATGATTCTGTATTTAGAATGTAAAGCTACTTCATACATTTACAGAGTGAGTATATATAGAAGGCCTTGACTAACCTCTCTTTAACAAACTCCAGCTATACTAACAGCTAATGACTAACAACATAACTACCTGAGCTGACCTATACAACAACTCTATCAATGAAGGAAAGTAAGGTAAAATACTAAAATAAGGTTTGAAAAATATTGATGATTCTATATTTAGAATGTAAAGCTACTTCATACATTTACAGAGTGAGTATATATAGAAGGCTTTGACTAACCTCTCTTCAACAAACTCCAGCTATACTAACAGCTAATGACTAACAACCTAACTGCCTGAGCTGACCTATACAACAACTCTATCATGCACCTATCTTCTCGATAGAAGAGACACGAAGAAGACTTCGAAACTGTGTGAAAGACATCAAAGACAGAGGTTTTATAAAGATATCAGCCACTTGGTCACAGGCAGGAACCTCGCTGACCAGGAGAGACCCATCTGCAACCTTCTCACGAACAAAGAAAATATCTAATTCAACATGCTTGAATTTTGAGTGCAAGACAGGATTTGCTGCAACCGCAATGGCACTGAAACTATCACACCAAATAGTCAGAGTATCCGCAGACGTAACTTGTAACTCCTGAAGTAAAGACAGCAACCAAGTCACCTCGCTAGTAGTAGCTGCAAGACTCCTATATTCTGCTTCAGCCGTAGAACGAGAAACGACCTGCTACTTTTTAGAACACCAAGCTATAGGAGAATCCCAAAAGAAAACACAATAGCCAGATGTGGAACGACAATCATCAAAATCAAGCCCCCAGTTGGCATCAGCATACCCAACCAATGACAACTGAGAGGACGGACGAAAAACCATCCCAAAATCCAGAGTACCACACAAATACCTCAAGATGCGCTTTAGAGCCACCATATGAGTCGTAGTAGGATTATGCATGAACTGACATATCCTATTCACAGCATAAGCAATATCAGGTCTAGTTAAAACAATATACTAGAGAGTGCCAGCAAGACTTCTGTACTCCTTCGGATCCTCCAAACACTCGCCATCTGCTTTAGACAAACTAGACGAGCTGACCATCGGTGTATGAACAGACTTTACTGTGAGCATCGAAACGAGCAAGAACTTCCCGAATATACTTCCGCTGACAAAGATGTAAACAACCAGACGTCTGAATGACCTCTATCCCAAGAAAGTAGTGCAAATCACCCATATCCTTAAGCGAGAACTCACTATTCAATAGCTGAACAAACCACTCAATAGCGGTGGGCAAATTGCCAGTGACTATGATGTCATCAACATAAACTAAAACATAAAGAATTGAATCAGCAATTATCTGAATGAATAACAAATCGGACTTGGAACTAACAAATTCCACCGAAACAAAAAACTGTTTCAACTTTTCAAACCAGGCACGAAGAGCCTGTCGAAGACCATATAAAGCTTTTCGCAGACGGCACACCAATGATTGACCATCAGAACCAAACTGCTCATACGCCGGAGGTTGCTGCATAAAAATCTCAGTATCAAGATCACCATTCAAAAAGGCATTGTTGACGTCAACTTGCCTCAGCTGCCATCCTTTGGAGACTGCTATGGCCAAAATGACCCGAATAGTGACCGGCTTCACAACAGGACTAAATGTCTCTTTAAAGTTGCTTCTAGAAATTTGAGAGCACCCTTTAGCAACAAGCCGAGCCTTTCGGCGTGCAACAGATCTATCCGGATTTTTTTTAACCTTGAAAATCCACTTACATCCTATTATCTTGCGATTTGACAGTCGTGGCACAAGCTCCCATGTAGAGTTACGGATGAGAGCATCATACTCATCTTGAGCTGCAGTACGCCACTCTGCGGACAATAAAGCTTCATCAATTGTGAAGGTTCGACAGTTTCAATCGTTAGGACTTTAGGTTTAAAAACACTAGCTTTAGACCTAGTCACCATCGGATGAGTATTGGTCACAGGTAGAACTGGGATCGAACCAGTTAACGACTGTTCAAGACCATCTTCACACGAAACCCCAGCATTAGAACCCGAAAGAGGAGAACTATGAGACTGACGACCAGACCCGGCCTCCGGACAAGCCACGGCCGGAGTAAAAGACAGCGAGCCCGGAGTTGGACAAGGAACAGAGGGCTCCATCGAACCAGAAACACTTGGTTAAAGGACCGGAACAAACGTCGCAACAGGTGACGCCAGATCAAAGGCACACCTCTGTGGAATGGACGCAGACGGCAAAAATTTAGTTTCATCAAACACTACATGTTATGAAAGAATAACCTGACCAGTAGGAAGAAGACATTGATACCCCTTGTGCTGAATACTATATTCCAAAAACGTATATGGCTGAGAGTGAAATTCTAATTTATGTGCCATAAACGGATGTAAGTAAGGATAAGAACAGCAGCCAAAAACTCTCAAATGATCGTAGCTAAGATCACGACTATAAAGAGCCCTAAACAGCGAGCGACCCTCTAGAACCGGAGTAGGAAGTCTATTGATAAGATTAACAGCACAGCAAAACGCATAGCCCTCAGGCAGTTAGGTTGTTAGTCATTAGCTGTTAGTATAGCTGGAATTTGTTGAAGAGAGGTTAGTCAAGGCCTTCTATATATACTCACTCTGTAAATGTATGAAGTAGCTTTACATTCTAAATACAGAATCATCAATATTTCTCAAACCTTAGTTTAGTATTTTACCTTACTTTCCTTTATTCCCGACCGTCGCCCTAATTTCTCGTATGACTTGCCGTTTGTACATGTGCCTAGGTAATCCAGGGAGTCGGATCCTGGCCATAACTCAAAGTCTTCATCTTCTTCTGATCCTAGTGCATTTGTTGTTTTCTCATTCATGTAAAGCCCTAAGCCCATCAATCAATCTTTCCAAGAAAAAGATTTTCCAGTTTCTTTTGTTGCTTCCATAACGACATCCTGATTTTCCTTGCTATCTTGTATTCAAACTTTTTTGTTGATCTATTCGCTGATTCGCCTTCATCGCTTCCATCATGCTCCTTAGGGTCCTTTAATAATTATATATATTTATATTTATATTAAAATACTAACTTAATAACAGTTAAATGCATTACCCTGTTATGAGTAGAGTTAATGATAGTTAAAAAGAAGTTATTCAGTTAAGCAATATTAGTTAATGGTTAGTTAGTTAATACAGTTAGTTCCTGTTAGTCAATTAAGTTCACTTGTTGTTATTCTCCTGTATTAAATATGCACCTTGAACTTAGTTGTTAATACTAGGAAAGCATTCTTCTTTTCACTCTTATTTGCAATTGTTAACATTCCTAAAACCTAAAAAAAAATTGTCCAACTAAATAATTCAATCCAAAATATAAATTTTAAAAAATATATTTAATACAATAAAATATTTATTATATTTATGGTAGAGGTTTTTAATATAAATACTTTTTAATGTATTTTTAATTTGTTAGAAAATTTTTATTTAAACGTTTTTAGTGCATTTAGTGTATTATATTTTTAAAAATTATTTTTAAACATAAAACTAATTTTAAAAAAGCAAATATGGACGGGAAAAGTCAAGCTCGAAATTACCTTTCTTAAATTAAGTCAAGTTTAAACAAAAAATAAAAATAAAACTCATTTTCCAGGTCAAACTAAACCCAAACTTAAAAAAATAACCTAGATACCCCCGACCCAACCATCAACCACTTTAGTGTTAAATTAATTGCTAATATTTTTTAACATATTTCTTTTAGTTTTTTGATATATTTACATAATTTGTAAAGATTTTAATTGAAATGACTGTTCTATTTTGAATTGCTACTAATTTGGTAGCGATAAATAAGGCAAAGGAAATGGGAAGGAAGGAAACCGATGTGATTCGGGGCAAAGCGAAAAACCACGGAATTCAACTGCTAAAAAGGTTAAGGACAATGTGTTTGGGAAGGTTTATGAATTAAAGGAAATTGGAGGGAAGATAAAACATGAATAGAAAACTGATTTTTCAAATTATTTTAAAATATTTGCCTGCTAGAAAATAAATAAATTGGCCCAGGCTAACTACCCAATTATTATTTTTCTTCTCTCGTAGGCTATTTTCATGGTTAATTGTAATTATACTAAAGTTTTAGGAATTTAAAGAATAATATGGGTCTGGGTGAAAATAATATATATTTATAAAAAGTTTAAGGTAAAAATTAAGGTTTTAAATTTTATGGTTCCTACAATATTTAAGTTATTTTTTTAGATTAAGCCGTTTGATTCTCGTATTTTGTTTTGTTCAGCGGCGGTGCTAGTCTACGGGTTGGCTATCACCTGTCTTCTTCCTCTCCCATAAACTATTTCTTTCTTTTTTCTTCTTATTCACTACACGTCTTCTCTCTTTTTTTATTTGTAGATCTATTTTGTAGGTATCTTTATTGTCTTTGCAAGTAGTGATGGACAAATAACGGTGCTTATCGTTCGCTAAAACTCTACTAGCCGCCTGTAGTTTTTCTTAGAAAGTGGGTGACTCTTCGTCAACTTCTTAATTTGTTTTTGTTTGAGAGTATTTTAGTATAAAAATGAGTTCACGTGTCAATTTGGACCCGTGTTGTCTTAAGTTTTATATGTTTTTTATTTGTTTTTCTACTGTTTAATAAGTTTTCAGCTTTAGAAGTTTCTGTATGCTCTTGTAGCATGTCTCTTAGTCTTGGTTATGCATGTAATCTTAGTTTTACAAGTGATGTTAGGGATTATTTTATTGTTTTCCTATCTAGTTTAGTGAATGCCCGATTCTTTTATTTTTACTTGCTGCTTTGGACCGTCCAGGACTAATTTCCTTATTGTATTAAGTGCTTGAATTGTGACAAAATTAATTGTCAACATGTCATAATATTCTATTGATGTTGAGACTAAAACCATTGTTGTGTTGATAGAGCTTAAAAAATTATTTTTTTAAATTTATTTTGGGTTTCAATTGACTTTTGTAATTATATTTATTATTTTATAAAAAATTTAAATTATTTGATAAATTTTCAATTAAATTAATATTCAATTAATTCATAACATAAACTTCAAAAGATATACATATATCAAATTTTATTTTTGATACGTGAAGTATGCACTATTACCAAACAGTTTTTAAAATATGATTGTTAAAAATATCGAATAAATTTTCAAAAACAATACAATATATATAAAGGTAATGATTATTAGAATCTTTTATAAAAGTCCTCCCATAAATGCAGGAATCAAGGAATGTGAAAAAAAAAAATATTTTTAGAAAATTTTTAAAAATATATACATTTTGGGTTTTTTTTTTAGAATTTTATGGTTTTCTTACAATTTAAAAAAATGTTATTTTTTTAGAATTATTTATTTTAAGATTTTTTAGGAGTTATTAATAATTTTTTTTAAAAATACTAAATTAATATCTTAATTATAGTTAAAGAGTCAAATTAGATATTAACACTTAAGTTAATGCGTTGCGTTATTATTTTATTGAATAAAATAATTAATTGATAAGTTATCAAAATATTACAACATGATTGGATAATCATATTTTAACGTTTAATAGTTGAATGAAAAAAACAAAACTTAATCTTAGTATGGTCACCATAGTTACCATTATTGTTGTTGTTATATCAAATAAGCAAATTTTATGTTCTATAAAAAGAATTAATGGTCAAATGCTATAGAAGGTCCTTTTACTATGTGTTTTGAGTGGCTTTAGTACTTAAATTATATTCTGATTATTTATAGTCATCTGTTTTTTTGAACATGTATTTTTAGTCACGATGCTAACTTATTTTCCGTTAATTTTATCAAATATTTTGATGTGACTTATTTTTTTAAAACTTAATTTTTAAATTGTTAAAATTTTTAAATTTTGTTATATTTTTGCCACTCATATGCTATTTCAATGATGACATGACACATTCATTTAAAAGGCTAATAATTAATTTTGTCCCTAAAATATAAATAAAATATTAGTTTGATATTTTTAAATATTTTCTTAATAATTATTATAAAAAAGTTTTTTTTAAATCTAAAAAAATTAAAAATATAAAATGTATTACAAAAATTATAAATAATTGTTATAAATTGTTATAATAATTAATTTTTTTAAATTAAATAATTGTTAAAAAACTTTTTTAGAATAATTATTAAGAAATTATTTAAAAATATCAAAATAACATTTTATTTATATTTCAAATACCAAATTAGTTATTAGTCCTTTAAATTAATGTTCCACATCATTATTTTAACGAAAGATAAGTGGTAAAAATGTAACAATTTGATAACTTTAATGGCGATTACATAAGTTTTAAAAGTTGGATGGTCAAAAATAATTTTATATAAAGTTCAGGGATAGTTGGTGTAGTTTACCCTTTAAAATTTGGTACTTGAGTTTAACTTAAAGGTTCACTTCAATACTTGAGCTTTTTAAGTTTGATACTTGAGTTTTTCTTTGTCTCATTTAAGTACCCAAGTTTAGCTTCAATGTTTAATTTGATACATGAGTTTTATATTTTTTGTTCCATTTAAGTACCAGTGTTTTTTCACTAGGGTGCACGTGTTAAACATTCATTATGTTGTTTGGTCTAGGCACCAAATTTAACATGAAGTTAAACTCATGTACAAAATGGTATTCTAACAGTATTTATTATAAGGTGGTTATCTACTCTAATACATACATATATTTAAGCACTTTACTGAGTTGGTGTCACCCTTAATTACGTGACCAACTTAGTTATGAAATTATAAAAATACTATCTCTTTTAAATTAAAATTAAAATTATTATTTATGCTATTATTTAAGCCCGATAATTGAGTTTGTGTCACGAGCTAATTAAGCACCAACTCGGTCAGAAAAATACTAAAATATTATATTATTTGAGGGTATTTTATCTTTTTTATATTTTTAAAAATAAATAAAAAATTTACATATGGGAGGATTTAAATTCATACCATCTATATTTTTTACCACTCAATTAAAGCTTTATTTTGATATTTTTAGTACATTTTAGTTTTATTATACAGATTATAATACCCCATCATTTGTATATATCAATAATGTTAGTTGAGTTAATGTGATTCATAATCGGGTTATGGTCTCACTAGAAAATAATATAAATATATTTCCTTTTAAATTATAATTATTATAATATTTTTATCTTTTTATATTATTTTTAAATGAAGAGATAATGGTAAAAGAAAAAACTTGTACTTTGATATAATTGTCAACTTTTAATTTGCCTATTATAACACCTTAACTTTTCTATCGTCTAGCATCTTCGAACTTAGGACTAACTATGTTAGTAATATTTTTAAAATTTGACAAATGAGCCAAAGAATGGGTGCCATGTGGCAATACGGCCAAGTAAAGAGGCAGATAAAAGGGGTTTGAAATTAAGTTCAATGTTTTTACTTTTGGATCAAAAAATTTATAATTTAAAGTAAAATTTCCTTCTCTTTGTAGGGTTTTGGGAGTATAAAGAAATTTATTGGAGGAATAAAGGGAAGAAACGATTGGAGAGGGGGGTTGGAAATAAAAATTTTGAAGCTCACAGTCGGGTGTCCAAAACACAGAAGTATATGCATTAATGAGCTCCCATTATCCAACTCTTTTGATTTCTCTTCATTATGTAATCACTTCTTAATGTACTTAATTTTTTACTCCAAAAATCATGATTTGGATTTGAAATTGATAACATAAATTTAAGGTGTCTAGCAGGGGAACAGGACCAGAGATTCTCGAAACAATGTCGTTTGACGATGAACTAGCTTATTCTGGACTTTGAAGCATGCAAGAAAATCCAGGTTTTTTAGAATCTAGGGATTTGATTGTGTTGTTTTATCTTTGTGATTGAAATGGGGACTGCAACCTTCACTGCCACTACGTTTACAATTTCTACCTAAAGCACCGAACGCCCATTTAAAGAAAACCATTTGGGAGGGGACATTTTTTGAAATTAAAAAAAAAAAAAAAAAAAACTAAAAGGTTGAAAACCCAAAATACGTAACATATAATTTATTTTATTAATTTATTATTTTAAATTAGTTGACCAAAAAGTAAAGAAAATGAAAATTCATTTCAAAGCCCTTCTGTCTATCCATTTACTTAACTTCACTGACACGTGATGTTCATTCGTTAGCTCACATGTCAAAATCTGATATAAATTAATATCATCAGCTCCAGGTGTTAAAATAGATAAATTAAAAGTGTTTGACCCATGTGTCAAAATTTGACATAAATTAACACGACCAATTCCAAGTACCAAAATAAAAAAAATTAAAAGTATAGATATTACATTGACAATGTTGTCAATGTATAAGAAGATTTTTTGTCATTATCTCTTAAATAAAATACTTATCAATTATAAATCTAAGGATTCAACGCATGTTGGATAATATTTGTTTTGAATGAAAAAGAGAAACTAGTGACAGAATAAAGAATCAATCAGCTTATCACAATTCACACATGATGTACTCCAAGCCCATTTTGTTGGAGCCAGTGCTGAATGCAATCAGGTGGAACATCAATATACCAGGTGATTAATTAATCCCTTTTGCACATTTTTGCCAAAGAATCTGCAACAAAATTTGCCGCTCTCATGACATGCATCACATGAACTTGCCATTCTCATTCCAATAGCCTCCAAACTCGCCTGACAATTGCAAGTGAGCAAGCTCGTATGTTCCTACTGGTCACCATTTGGATAGCTTGTAAACAATCACTCTCTCTTAGAATCTAAGGTAACCTTCTTCCTTAGTATGAATAAAACTATGAGAGAAAATTTGTGATGAAGAAATCAATTATGTATCTTGAATGGTTAATCGTCTCTGTATACAATTACTTGATATTTATAATACATGAATAATAGTTTCTTGCTAACCACTCTGCTTAACAGTTTAACAGCTATTTAACCACTTGAATAACAAATCGTAACCCATTTGTTAACTCTCTATCATTCATCCATCTTCCTGATAGGTAAGACTCGAAGAAAGTGTCAAAACCGAGTAAAGTGCGACAAGGAAAGTGGCTTAGTAAGAATGTCAGCAACTTGGTCACATGCAGGTACATCACCAACAGTAACAAAACTGTTAGCAACCTTCTCGTGAACAAAGAACAAGTCAAGCTCAACATGTTTGAACTTGGAGTGGAGAACAATATTAGCTGCGACTGCAACGGCACTAGAATTGTCACACCAGATAGTAAGAGTATCAATAGACTGAACTCGTAACTCCTGAAATAACGACATCAACTAAGTGACATCGCTCATAGCTGCAGCAAGACTTTGATATTCAGCTTCAGCCATAGATCGGGAAACCACTTGCTATTTCTTGGAACAGCACGAGATAGGTGTGTGGCCAAAATACACTCAGTATCCAAATGTAGAGCGCCAGTCATCAAAATCCAACCCCTAGTTAGCATTGGCGTAGCCCACAAGAGATAGGCGAGTGGACAGTCAAAAAACAATGCCATAGTTAAGAGTACCACATAAATATCTCAAGATTCGTTTTAAGGCAACCATATGTATAGTAGTAGGACTGCGCATGAATTGAAAAATACGGTTTACGACATACAGAATATCAGGACGAGTAAGAACTACATACTGTAAAGCACCAGCAAGGCTTCGATAGCCAGTAGGATCACATAGTCGATCCCATCATCCTTAGACAAACTAACCGAGCTAACCATAAGAGTATGAACCTTCTTGGCATGTAAGAGCGAGCTTCGAGCAAGCAGATCACGAATGTATTTCTTCTGACATAGATGAAGACACCTAGTGGAAGAACGCATAACCTCGATCCCAAAAAATAGTAAAGATCCCTCATATCTTTGGGTGAAAACTCAGCATTCAACTGTTGAATAAAACTAGTGATAACTGTAGAAACATCTTCAGTAATAATTATATCATTGATAAGCGTTAATTTATACATATTTTTACCACATGTTTAGCCTATATTTTGGATGAATTAGTATCAAATTAGTGAGAATTGGTGCTCTTAATCATTCTTTTTCATATCTTATACTCAGGAGAGCCTATGGAAGATAAAAGAATAGAAAACGGGCCCAAAACGGTGAAAAATGAACCAAAATGCACGAATCACATGGGCCAAGAGGTGCCACACGGCCGTGCCACACGGGCGTGCCTCACAAAGCTCACACGGACAAAGTCCCGACAAGCACGACCAATATACACGGGCGTGCTAAATCACACGGCCTCTGTCGAAACCCACACGGGCGTGGCACACGGGCGTGTTCTAGTCGTGGAAAAGACGAATTTCACTCGAATTAGGATGCTTAGGGGCTAAGAAAGAGTCCCCAAAACTTCTCTATATAAAGATCCCATGAGGCAACATAGAGGGGGCCTTCTTCCCACTTTTACACACCCTCTATACTCGTTTCCTCTCGTCTTTCTACCACACCACAGGTAGACGCAAGGGATTACTCGAAGGGAGAAGCCAATTGATTCATCTCAGAAGCCGAAATTCTGCATCAACATAGAGGATACTCCTAAATTCCTTCAGGGGTTTTTGGTTTCTTTTATGATTTGTTATTTGATAACTTTTGAGATGTTTTCTTTTATCATTATGAACTAAACCCCTCAAATACTTGAGGGGGATGAAACCTAAGACAGATCTGGTTATTTATTCTTGATTTATATGATAATTATTTGAATTGTTCTTTATTATGTGTTTTAATCCTTGAATTAATAATCCTAGGCATTAATTCATGAATTGGATGTGCTTAGAGCAGAGGAGCAAAAGTCCCTGTGATAAGAGTAGATCTACCATAATTAAGCGGAGTTGCATGCAACCCTAGACATAGGGCGACATAAATCTGCCGGATTAGGGTCAAACCTAATATGGGGAACCATAGATCGAATTAATGCAACCTAGGGAGTTAATTAATAAAGGAACTTTAATTAACAACTTAGGCCTAGTTGCTCTTCACCTCGACGGAGGGTTTAGCATAGATTAGGGATCTCTACGGATCAAGTCAAGTAAATAACTCGTATAATTCAAGAAGATAATAACAAGTGAAGTCTAGGTGGATTCTTCCTTGAGTATTAATCATATCAATTAGCTTTCCCTAAAAAGTCTTCCCAATTTACTTTTTCTTTTGTTTTATTCTTAGTTTAGATTTTAGAATTTAGTTTTAAACAAATCCCCATTTAATTTCTAGGTTAAATAATAGAAAGGAAGTGAGTAATAGTACTTTCGGTTCCCTTGGGTACGATACTCAATCTTATCACTAGACTATACTACTATCGATAGGTGCGCTTGCCTTTAAACGTCGTGATATTAGTTAGTTTGGGTTTGATCAAGTTCTTTATAAATTTTATTACTTCTTATCACGAGGATATCAAGTTTTTGGCGCCGTTGCCGGGGAACTAACTGAAATATTACGAAAGCTCAATTTCTATTACTTTAGCTATTATTTATTTATTTAATTATTTTTACTTTTATTATTTTTTATTATTTATTTATTTTCCTTTTAATTATTTTATTTTATTTTCTTTTTAGGATTTTTCTAGTTTATGACTAGAAACAACCCGACAGGACCACTACTTTTTGACGAAGATTTGGAAGCCACAGTCCGCAGAAATCGTAGAGAACTTAGACGAAGTCTACATTATCCAGAGCAGGAACTTGAGCAAGAGCCAGAACTTACTGAAGAGATGGCCGCAAATCAACATGTTCATCAATCTCCAGCACTACCAGCCGAACCAGAAGCAGCTCCTCGAACTATGTACGATTATGCTAAACCTAGTTTGATTGGTACTCAAACTAGCATTGTTAGACCTGCTATTGCTGCTAATAATTTTGAACTAAAACCTAACACTATTCAGATGATTCAGCAGTTTGTGCAATTTGATGGTCTACAGGATGAAGATCCCAACGCCCATTTAGCAAACTTTTTAGAGCTATGTGATACTTTTAAAATCAATGGCGTTACTGATGACGCCATTCGTCTAAGGCTATTTCCTTTTTCTTTGAGAAATAAGGAAAAACAGTGGTTAAATTCTTTACCACGAGGCTCCATTACCACATGGGACCAAATGACTGAAAAATTTTTGCTTAAATATTTTCCCCCTGCTAAAACTGCTAAATTACGAAACGATATTTCTTCCTTTGTGCAGATGGATTTAGAAACACTTTATGATGCCTGGGAAAGGTACAAAGATCTTTTAAGAAGATGCCCTCACCACAGATTACCCTTGTGGCTACAGGTTTAAACTTTCCATAATGGGTTAAACCCATCAACTAGGCAGATGATCGATGCAGCCGCAGGCGGAACTATCAATAATAAAACACCGGACACAGCTTACGAATTTATTGAGGAAATGTCATTGAATAACTATCAGTGGCAAGTCATGAGGACAAAGCCGACGAAAGCCACATGAGTTTATAATATTGATGCTGTTACTATGCTCACTAACCAAGTAGAACTATTGAATAAGAAATTTGATAATTTTGTTGGTTCTACGCAGGTTCAACCAGTGATGCAATGTGATGCAGCCCCAGGAAATACGTTTAATTCAGACCATCTACACAACATGGACGCTGAACAAGCCAATTACATGGGTAATAACTCTCGACCTCAAAATAATCCTTATAGTAACATTTATAATGCAGGTTGGAGAAATCACCCAAATTTTTCATGGGGAGGACAAGGAAATCAAAGACAACAGCCTCCGGTATTTCAGCAGCCACCACCTCAACAGGAAAAGAAGCCGAATCTTGAAGATATGTTCACCAAATTCATGGCCGCTTCAGAAACTCGCTTCCAAAACACTGAAACAGCATTAAAGAATCAACAGGCCTCTATCCAAGGACTCGAGAACCAAATTGGTCAGCTTGCAAAGTTAATCTCGGAAAGACCTCAGGGTGGGCTTCTAAGCAACACTGAACCAAATCCCAGAGAACATGTGAAAGCAATCACCCTAAGAGATGGTAAAATGCTAGCAGAACTAGAAAAGAAGCATGCCCACGAACTGCCAAAAGATAAAGTAGAGGAATCTAAGAATGACGCTATTCCAACACTCAAAGAATACAAACCGTGCATCCCATACCCAGCAAGATTAAAGAAGGACCAAACAGACGCCCAATTCGGTAAGTTTCTTGAACTTTTCAAACAATTACATATTAACTTACCCTTTGTTGAAGCAATTTCACAGATACCGAAATACGCGAAATTCCTAAAAGAACTCCTGACGAACAAAAGGAAGCTGGAAGAGTTAGCCACAGTGGAACTCAACGAAGAGTGTTCAGCCATTCTCCAAAATAAACTGCCAACAAAGCTAAAGGATCTAGGGAGTTTTACTATCCCTTGTTTAATTGGTAGCTTAATTATCAATAAAGCATTGGCTGATTTAGGTGCAAGTATTAATCTCATGCCTTATAAAATGTTCAAACAACTAGGTCTAAGGGAACCTAAACCCACTAGGATGAGCATTCAATTAGCCGATAGATCTGTTAAGTATCCTAGGGGAATCATTGAGGATGTGTTAGTAAAAGTCGATAAATTTATATTCCCTGTAGATTTTGTTGTGCTTGACATGGACGAAGACATTGACGTACCTTTAATTTTAGGACGCCCATTTTTAGCCACTGCTAGAGCTATTATTGATGTTGGAGATGGTAAATTAGTTCTTAGAGTTGGGGAAGAGAAAGTGATTTTCAAAATCTATGATGCTATGAAATTTTCTAGAGAGCAAGATGATTCATGTTATTTTGTCGATATAATTGATCACTATGTTCAAGATAATTTGCAGGAAATCTCTATCACCGACACTCTGGAACTGTGTCTCATTCAGGGGGAGGGTGAAACCTCCTTAGAAGTAGAGAAGGTAAGAAAATAGTTAGACTCTAGCGAAACTATCACCAGACATATAAGCTATGAAAATTTAAAGATGCATGATAAGCTAAGGCAGAAACCTTCCATTGAGGAACCCCCTAAGTTAGAGTTAAAACAACTGCCAGAACACTTAGAATATGCCTTTTTAGGGGAGAACTCAACTTTACCGGTCATTATTGCATCAAATTTAGGATCTAGAGAAAAGGAAGAACTGCTCCAGGTTTTAAGAAAACATATGCAAGCCATAGCCTGGAAAATTTCGGATATCAAAGGAATTAATCCTTCTTTCTGTACCCACAAGATTTTAATGGAAGATGAATATAAACCAGCAGTGCAAGCTCAGAGACGATTAAATCCTAACATGAAGGAGGTCGTAAAAGCCGAGGTAATTAAACTTCTTGATGTAGTTATCATTTATCCTATTTCTGATAGTTCTTGAGTAAGCCCCGTGCAGGTCGTTCCTAAAAAAGGTGGGCTAACCGTGGTGTCCAATGACAAAGAAGAACTCGTGCCAACACGAACAGTCACAGGATAGAGAGTATGCATAGATTACCGAAAGCTAAATGACGCCACACGAAAAGATCATTTTCCTCTGCCCTTTATCGATCAAATGTTAGAAAGATTAGCCGGTCACATGTATTACTGCTTCCTAGATGGCCTCTCCAGTTACTTCCAAATTCCGATAGCTCCAGAAGATCAGGAAAAAACGACGTTCACATGCCCATACGGTACATTTGCATATCGTAGAATGCCTTTTGGTTTATGTAACGCTCCTGCTACTTTTCAGCGATGCATGCTAGCTATCTTTAACGAATTTGTGGAAGATATCATGGAGGTATTCATGGATGATTTCTCCGTTTTCAGTAACTCTTTCCAACACTGTCTAAATAATTTAAAGCTTGTTTTGATGAGATGTGAAGAGACAAATCTAGTGCTAAATTGGGAAAAATGTCATTTCATGGTTCAGGAAGGTATTGTGCTAGGACATAAAATCTCTAACAGAGGAATAGAGGTAGACAAAGCTAAAGTTGAAACTATTGAGAAACTACCCCCTCCCAGTTCAGTTAAGGCTATAAGAAGTTTTTTAGGATATGTCGGTTTTTATCGTAGATTCATTAAGGACTTTTCTAAAATAGCTAAGCCTTTAACTAAATTGCTGGAAAAAGACATACCTTTTAACTTCGACCAAGAATGCTTAGAGTCTTTTGGCACCCTTAAAGACAAGTTAGTCAATGCGCCAATTATGATTTCACCTGATTGGAATTTGCCTTTTGAACTGATGTGCGATGCAAGTGATTTTGCCGTAAGTGCAGTTCTTGGACAGCGAAGAGACAAGCATTTCCAACCGATTTACTATGCTAGCAGAATATTGACAGCCGCTCAAGCCAACTACACCACCACGGAAAAAGAACTGCTAGCCGTTATTTTTGCTTTTGATAAATTCTGATCTTATTTAATCTTGTCTAAAGTCATCGTTTTTACTGACCATTCAGCTCTTCGATATCTCTTAGCCAAACCTGACGCAAAACCTCGTTTAATAAGATGGATTTTACTCTTACAGGAATTCGACTTAGAAATTAAAGACAAGAAAGGAGCTGAAAACTTAGCGGCAGATCACCTCTCAAGATTAGAAAATACACAGCCCAAGTACCTTGAGAATATAAACGATATGTTCCCTGAGGAACAACTCCTAAATTTAACAGGTACGACACTTCCTTGGTTTGCCGATTTTGCAAATTATTTAGCAGCCAATATAACCCCAAAAGGGCTAACCCATTAGCAAAAGAAGCGATTCTTTGCTAATTTGAAAAACTACTTTTGGGAAGATCCTTTTCTTTTTCGAATTTGCGCAGACCAGGTTATACGAAAATGCGTGGATGACATAGAGGCATATCAAATTTTGGAACACTGCCACTCAGGACCCACAGGAGGACATCACAGTAGAAACAGAACCGCTCACAAAGTACTCGAATCAGGTTTTTACTGGCTTACTCTTTTCAGAGACGCCAACAGGTATGTGACCTCTTGTGATAAATGCCAACGAACAGGTAATATCTCCCAACTTAATGAAATGCCTCAAAATTATATGCTTTCATGTGAAATATTCGATGTATGGGGTATAGATTTCATGGGACCCTTTCCTAATTCATTCGGAAATAAGTACATACTAGTAGCAGTGATTACATGTCAAAATGGGTAGAAGCTCAAGCCTTACCCACAAATGATGCTAGAATGGTAGTATGATTTCTGAAGAAAATTTTTTCTCGATTTGGAACACCTAGGATAATCATAAGTGATAGGGGCACACATTTTTGCAATATCCAATTTGAAAAAACCCTAAGAAAATATGGAGTACACCACAGAACAGCCACCCCCTACCACCCACAAATTAGCGGTCAAGTCGAAGTAACGAACAGAGAACTAAAATGCATCTTAGAAAAGACAATAGAATCAAATAGGAAGGACTGGTCTAGGAAATTAAATGATGCATTATGGGCTTACAGAACTGCATTTAAAACACCCATAGGAACATCTCCTTATAAACTCGTTTATAGAAAAAATTGCCATCTACCATTTGAACTCGAGCATAAAGCATTCTGGGCTATAAAATTTCTAAACCTTGATCTTAAAAGTGCAGGTGAAAAGAGACTTCTGCAGCTAAACGAGCTAGATGAATGGCACTATAACGCGTACGAGAACTCACGATTATATAAGGAAGCCGTAAAGCGACGTCATGACAAAAGGCTAAAACGACCCAAGCAATTCAAAACAGGTGATCTTGTCCTACTCTACAACTCAAGGTTGAAACTATTCCCTGGAAAACTCAAATCAAGGTGGTCAGGTCCGTTTACTGTTCTTAAAGTCTTTCCATACGGCACTGTCGAGGTAACTCACCCCAACCACGGTACTTTTAAGGTAAATGGCCATAGGCTAAAACATTATATAGGTGAGAACTTTACAGAAAATAAGGAGGAGCTTAGGCTCCATCCCGTTTCTTCTTGACACCTCTAGGAAGAGTCGAGCTTAGACTCTAAATAAGCGCTTCTCGGGAGGCAACCCGAGCACTAACGTAGTAAGTTTCTCTTTTTTTTTTTAAATTTTTCATAATTTTATTGCATAAACTAATGTTTTTCCTGCAGAAAATATGGACCACACGGCCAGGCACACGGGCGTGCCTAAGGCCGTGTGTATACTAAAAAGCAGAGACACAGTCGTGGGGGCATACCGTGTGCAAACAGAACACCGTTTCCCCAAAACACGGTCTTCCGATAAACTCCCATGGCCGTGCGATATGGCCGTGACGACTCATCGCAATCTACACGGGTAAGACAGGAAAACTCACGGCCGTGCAAAATAGCCGTGGCAACCCTGCACCTTCCACACGGGCAAACATAGAAACACACGCCCGTGCCATAAGCCCGTGGAAGCTACTGTTAATTCAGACACGCCCGTGCACCTTATTACACGCCCGTGCGTTTAACTAAGGACCAATCTCCACGGCCGTGCTCAAACTATACACGGGCGTGCTCATCGAGCGTGGCAAGCCAAAACGTCCGATTTTCAAAAAACACGGGCTAAACACGACTCACACAGGCATGCGACATGCCCGTGCGACCCAAAATGTATATATATAGGGCCATTTCTACCCTCCCATTTCACCCAAACCCTAAGATTTTCTCCCCAAACCTTCCCCAAACCTCCACAAACACCATCCCAGCCCTCCTACCGCCACCATACTAGATTTCCACGATCCACACGCCCGTGCAACAGTACCCACGAACGTGTGACACCAATTTTGGTTCTATTTTTCTTCCTTTTTCTCATTTATTTATTTTTACTGCATTTTTTGGTTTTTACATTACATTCTTTTATTATTTTATTTATTTATTAATACTATTGATTTAGGCTATTAGAGAATTAGGAAATAGAGAATAATCTAGAATAGTTTAGAATTCTAATTTTGCTTGCCATTTTAGATTCCATTTCAGAATTTCCTGCCATTTAACATCATAGTTAGTTGCCACTTAATATACCTTGTAAATAGGCCACTTAAACGCACATAATTATACCATTTGTTATTTAGTTTAGTATATATACATCCATTCATAGAAGATTTTTTATTTTTATCCCCAACCTCAAAAATGATTAGATTTTACTACCAAGGTAAATTTTCATATTAGGAACATGTTCATTTTATTCCTCAGCCTCTTTATTTTAAATATTTACATTTCTTTTATATTATTTGTCTTTTCCTAATAAATTTTTGTAGATACCATGTCATCTTCCCGAGCCAAGAAAGCTGCCGTCCCCGCATCTAAGAAACGAAAAGGACCAGGGAGCTCTTCAACTAGGCCCACTTCCAAGATGCGCCACCCATTTCTTCAATTTCCACAAGACTCTCAGGAAGAGCGCTACAAGCTGCTGCGCGCACGCAATATCACGGTGGGCCGATGCATCGACTGGAGTGCCCTCGCAGAAGTACGCTTGGCAGATGATGTCCGGGCCCTGCTCGCCACCGACCCTTGGGACCAGTTCTTTCGGATCGTAGAGCCCACATACCTTGAACTCACTCTCGAGTTCTGTGCTACATTCCACCTTCAGACGGTGATGACACGGTTCGACGATCCTGGGACGGTCCAGTTTCGTTTGGGAGGACTCGTTCGACAGCTCAGCGTCCCAGAGTTCGGTGTGGCACTCGGGCTTTACACCGCACAGTTTATGGCTGAGGAGAGCTTCCCCACCCTCTCTAGGCGCATCCGTATCCGACCCTTTGACTGCTGGAAAGAGATTGCCCCAAGAAGACAACTATACAACCCCAACGTCAGCAAAGCCTCCGCTCTCCCTCCCTCTCTCAGGTATAGTCATGCACTTCTTGCTCATACTATTACAGGCCGCCGAGAGAGCACAGGCATCGTCAACACACACGACGTCTACTTTTTATGGTGCATGGCGAATGGCCGCCCCATCGACCTTTCATATTTCATCGCCCTCGCCATGCAGCATCAGACCGAGAGGCACCGAAAGGGAGTCGTATCCATGGGCCCGTATATCACTCGACTAGGCCGTTACTTCGGCCTATTTAATACCACAGCCCAGACCTCCTCCTACACATTACTTGGCCAGATGTCCTCCCAGGGCATCCAGAGCATGCTTTTGATGAGGATGGTCGAGAGACGACTTGGTGGCGACCACTTTCACTTCTGCCTTGTCCAAGAAGGCGAGGATCCAGAGGACATTCCTGATGATGTCCCATCGCCACTACCAGCCGAGGATGCGCCAGCTGAGCCACCACGCTCTACACGATCACACCAGACGGCAGCTTCCAGTGTTGACATATCCGAGCGCCTGGACCACTTTGAACAGCTCATCGATTACATTGACGCCACCTTAGCGCACATATGTCATCACCTTGGCATCGTCCCACCACCACGACACCCACCAGAGGATTAGATCCTCTTTTATTTTATTTTATTTTAGTCTTACTTTTTATCTTATTTTATTTTATTTTATCTTTTGTTTTTCTTTATTTTCTTTACTTAGTATACACTAATCTTAACCTTTAATATTAGTCTTTCTTTTTCCTTTTGCAGCTTTTTAATTTCCTTATATCTTTCTTTATTTTGAATTTTCGTAAATTTTCTATTTTATTATCATAACGGCTATCTCCTAACGAAGTAATCCCTCTTCATCTTAACCTCTCACGACTAATAAACCCCTTCGCAGTTTCAAAGGAGCTCTACAGCTCAAATCTCTACGAAAAAGGGAACACAGTGCCAAACCTACCAGCTCTTCCACTAATCCATCCAAAGCAGGGAGTTTCATACCCTCCCCTATCTTATGATTTTATGCTTTTATTGTTGTTAATATTTTCCTTGTACATTGGGGGCAATGTACATCTTAAGTGTGGGGGGTAACGTACTTTCACTTTTTCTACTATCTTTGAAACCTCTGAACTTTTCCTAATAGCAATATCTTCAGTCTCCTATTAGGAATTTATCCTGATTAGTTTATGATTTCTATTGATATATTGAGAATTAAGATATAGGTGCTTGTAATTTGATTATTCAAACTTTCAAACATTAGAGAATCAAGCATGATAAGTTGAATTTTCTTGAGAATCCCCAATTTTTGCATAAGTTATTTTCCCTAATTTTAAGTATTATCTTGAGATTTGAAATTCACAGGATTGACATCAAAAGCCGTAATTCTGGTGAGATTTTGAGCCTATTGAGCATACATTTTCTTCGTGCTCACTTTTATTATTGCTTTGAGTGAGTCAATACTGAATTGTTATTCTAGAACTTGCTTCGATTATACATGTCGAGACCACATCATTGATTTGATATACTGAAATGATAAAGGCACCTAGGATGTAACCCACTTACTCCACAGAAAAAGCCTTCCTGCATAAATCTAACCCCTAGTGAACCCCGTTGAGCCTAACAACCTTTTCCTTAACTCACCCTCTAATTATTAACCAATAACCCATTGTTGTCGAATTTCATTCAATTATTTTGATCCCTATTTTTGTCGAGATTTGAGTTGAATTTTTCATCTAGCTTTATTCTCTCTGCCAGATTGTAAAGTTTTGTTTAATTTATTGTAATTATTTGGATTGTTCTTAAAAAAAAAAGTACATACAGTGAAATTCGATTGTAAATTATAGATTGTAAATAGTTCGTCAAAGTTTTTGCATGTTTCTATTTTAAGGCTACCAAGGTGGAAATGATAATATCACAAGAATTGGCTGAGAAATATGTTCCAGAGATAGAGATTTTTCTAGCTAGATAATTTTTCAAGTTCAACCTCGATTCTAACCTTTTTTTGCAGCCTGTGACAACACCCCTAACCAAGCCCCGTTACAACCATGAAAAGACCTTTTGATCAATGTATCATATCAAACTATAGTGGTGGAGATGTGATTTTCTTGCAAGCCTATGGTAATAACTTTTCAGGTTGACTAAGGAGAGCCTTAAATTTGAACCCTAAACACTTCGAGTGAATAGAGTGAACCTTTAGTGAGGATATCAACTCCTGTTAATTAAGATGGAGAGATAACTACTTAGAAGGAAGGAAGGGACTTATGTTTTCAATGATAAAATTCTCAACTTAGAGTTATTGAGTCCTAAATGTTCTTTAGATTGAATTTTCATTGTATGACTACCTGTGGATTAATTTGAAATATTATTGATAAGGGTGGTAGATTAAGAAGAATGGTTTCCTTTAGGGATTGAGATTTTGCTTGAGGACAAGCAAAGGCTTAAGTATGGGGGTATTTGATAAGCGTTAATTTATACATATTTTTACCACATGTTTAGCCTATATTTTGGATGAATTAGTATCAAATTAGTGAGAATTGGTGCTCTTAACCATTCTTTTTCATATCTTATACTCAGGAGAGCCTAGGGAAGATAAAAGAATAGAAAACGGGCCCAAAACGGTGAAAAATGAACCAAAATGCACGAATCACACGGGCCAAGAGGTGCCACACGGGCGTGCCTCACAAAGCTCACACAGACAAAGTCCTGACAAGCACGGCCAATATACACGGGCGTGCTAAATCACACAGCCTCTGTCGAAACCCACACGGGCGTGGCACACGGGCGTGTTCTAGTCGTGGGAAAGACGAATTTCACTCGAATTAGGATGCTTAGGGGCTAAGAAAGAGTCCCCAAAACTTCTCTATATAAAGATCCCATGAGGCAACATAGAGGGGGCCTTCTTCCCACTTTTACACACCCTCTATACTCGTTTCCTCTCGTCTTTCTGCCACACCACAGGTAGAAACAAGGGATTACTCGAAGGGAGAAGCCAATTGATTCATCTCAGAAGCCAAAATTCTGCATCAACATAGAGGATTCTTCTAAATTCCTTCAGGGGTTTTTGGTTTCTTTTATGATTTGTTATTTGATAACTTCTGAGATGTTTTCTTTTATCATTATGAACTAAACCCCTCAAATACTTGAGGGGGATGAAACCTAAGACAGATCTGGTTATTTATTCTTGATTTATATGATAATTATTTGAATTGTTCTTAATTATGTGTTTTAATCCTTGAATTAATAATCCTAGGTATTAATTCAGGAATTGGATGTGCTTAGAGCAGAGGAGCAAAAGTCCCTATGATAAGAGTAGATCTACCATAATTAAGCGGAGTTGCATGCAACCCTAGACATAGGACGACATAAATCTGCCGGATTAGGGTCAAACCTAATATGGGGAACCATAGATCGAATTAATGCAACCTAGGGAGTTAATTAATAAAGGAACTTTAATTAACAACTTAGGCCTAGTTGCTCTTCACCTCGACGGAGGGTTTAGCATAGATTAGGGATCTCTACGGATCAAGTCAAGTAAATAACTCGTATAATTCAAGAAGATAATAACAAGTGAAGTCTAGGTGGATTCTCCCTTGAGTATTAATCATATCAATTAGCTTTCCCTAAAAAGTCTTCCCAATTTACTTTTTCTTTTGTTTTATTCTTAGTTTAGATTTTAGAATTTAGTTTTAAACAAATCCCCATTTAATTTCTAGGTTAAATAATAGAAAGGAAGTGAGTAATAGTACTTTCGGTTCCCTTGGGTACGATACTCGATCTTATCACTAGACTATACTGCTATCGATAGGTGCGCTTGCCTTTAAACGTCGTGATATTAGTTAGTTTGGGTTTGATCAAGTTCTTTATAAATTTTATTACTTCTTATCACGAGGATATCAATCATCACATATACAAGAACATATAAAGTAGAATCAGACGTAATTCGAACAAACAGAGAGGCATCAAATTTAGATACGACAAACCCAACAGACACTAAAAATTGCTTTAGCTTATTAAACAAGGCCCGTGAAGCCTATCGAAACCCATACAAAGTCTACTTTAAGCGACAGAAGAATGGCTTTCCAATAGAATCACACTAAGCAAATCCCGGAGGTTGTTGCATGAATACTTCAGTATCGAGATCTCTATTTAAGAAGGCGTTTTTCACATTGACCTGACAAAAACGGCCAGCCTTTTGAAACTATAATGGACAAGATGACCCAGATAGTAGCTGGTTTGACTACAGGGCTGAAAGTCTCTTTAAAATCATACCCAGGCACTTGGGAACAGCCCATAGCAACCAACCGTGCCTTTCTGCGATTGACGAATCCGTCTGGATTTCTTTTGATTTTAAACAACCACTTACACCCTATTGCCTTCTAACCAGGAGGGAGAGGTACGAGTTCCTAGGTCGAATCAGCCATCAGGGCATTATACTCTACTTGGACAGCTAACTTCTACTCTAGATGAGCAAATGCCTCTGTAATAGAACAAGGCTCAAACTCACTAGCCTCTGTAGACCAAGCCCTAGGCTTAAAAATTCCCGCCTTTGACCGAGTAACTATAGCATGAGTATTTTTCGAAGAAACTGTAGGAACCCGTTGCGGTATAGTTGGTAACTGACTATTGGAAGAAGAAGCAGGTGAAGATTGGTGCTCCCTTAAAGTAGATCCAGAGTCAGCAGGGACTACTTCTGGTGGGCTACAAGTGGCAGGTGGATCATTAGAATCAGACCGCACAAAACCATGATCTGGACCAAGCAAGGGAGATGATGAAGAGATCGCAGCGAGTCGTTCAGAAGTTGCAGGAACTATCAAAGAGGTAGACATAACTATCAAAACATAAGTAGTACCCCGTATAGAACTACAAGCGTCTTTCACCATCGGTGACAAAAACAGGAATTGTGCTCACCAAACACAACATGTCAAGAAACAAACACTTTCTTATCCGGGGTAAGACAATACTACCCCTTATGTTGAGAGCTATACCCTAAAAATGTACAGGGTTGAGATCAAAAATCCAGCTTACGTTGAACAAACAGACATAAATATAGGAAGCAACAACAGCCAAATACCCTGAGATGATCATATCGATGTTTACACCCATAAAGCCTTTGATATGGGGACTGACCTTTAAGAACTAAAGTGGGCAGCCTGTTTATAAGATGAACAGCACTGCAAAACGCATAGCCCCAGTATTTCATAGGAAGATTAGCCTATGCCAATAGCGTAAGCCTGGTTTCCACAACGTGCCTATGTTTACACTCAGCGACTCTATTTTGTTCAGAAGTGTGATGACAGGATGGCGATGAAGAATTCCCTGATCAGCTAGGACTGAGGCAAAAGCCAGAGACTCACCGCCTCAATCACTTTGAAACTTTTTAATACTTTTCCCAAATTGGGTGGCAACTATTTTCTGAAACTGAAGGAAACAATCAAGTGCTTGAGATTTATGTTTAACCAAATAACCTACGTAAAACGACTGTACATGTCCATAAAAAAAACATAATACGGATTTTTCTCACAAGCAATAGAAGCTGGACCCCACAAATAAAAAATAACTAATTTAAAAAATTCCACATATTCAGTAGTAGAATGGGTAAAAGGTAATTTATGGGACTTTCTCTTTTGACAGGTAGTACAAACATGAGTAAGAGATTTCTTATTAAAAACAATGCCACATTTATTTAGAACATCATTGACAATTTTAGAAGACGGATGGCCAAGCCTATAATACCACAGAGCAAACTCATCTGGAACAAGAGAACTGGTTTGAAGAGTGACGTTGTGAACATCAAAAGGTGTAGTAGACGAAGCAGACGGTCCGACCGAAAAATGATAAAGTCCATCACGAACTCAACCTTGCAACAAGATTTCTTGCGTCTGAAATGTCCTTAATAACACAATAGGATGGGTGGAATTCAAAAAATACATTATTGTCCTTAGCAAATTAAGACACAGACAGGAGGTTCTTATGGATACTTGGAACACACAACACATTAGTCAGATGTAACAACTTTGAATATGTAGAAATAACAGTTTTCTCGACACATACAATTTTAGTAGGAGCCCTATTTTCTATTAAAAATTCAGATGTACCAGAATATGGAGTGGTTGCATTTAAATCTGCAGCATTCTGGTAGACATGATGGGAAGCGCCAGAGTCTGGGTACCATGACGTGGTCCCAACGGGGATCGGGATATACGAACCAACACTATCAAAATTAGAGTCATACTATTTGGCATCCGAATAGTCAGAAGCACGGAAGTCAAGAATTCTAGGCAAGCCAATGTACTGTGAATTATCCACATTAAAAACACGAGCATGGAGTTTAGTTCGCCATGGAACCTCAAGAGGAGCAGTCGAAGAGAGCCTTCAACACCAACAAAATTAGCAATAGATGACCTAGGAGAAGTTTAAGGGATATTTAGAGCAGCAGGACCCGGCCCACTATTCAAGCCTGCAACATTTGGTCCAGAAATTCCAGCAATAACCCTCATTTGAAGATAGCCCACATCACGCCCAAGGCCACATCCAAAGCTAATCTTGGCTGAATGATCATATGGCCCGAATGAGTTGTAGCCTACATCATGTCCATATGTATTAGGACAATACTCAAACTGACGCCTAGCCCAAAAAGGAATTGAATACTCAACAAAATTAGCAACCCTAGGATCCATTTGTTGAGAACCACGTCACTGAGACCATCGTCCCCACAAAGCATCAATAGTCCCTTGTGCCAGAGCAAACCTAGTAAAACCATCAGTGGCCGGAGGCACTTGCACCGTGGGTGGACCGCCATAATCCCGATCAAAGCGGTAGTAACACCGCTTCTCTATATGGCCAAATCGATTGCAGATCTGACACTGCACCCTAGGCCAGAAACCTCGATCGCTACATGACCTCGTCGTGGAACGCCCATCACACGAATAAGAAATAGCCACCGCAGCATTGCCAAGAGCCTCAACAACATGCGCGACCATCGGAACCTCACGCATCACTCTCATCTGCCAAGTTTTGAACTTCAATAGAATGTTAATGAGCTTATTGAAATGTCAATGTGCCTGGTGAGAACGAGACCAACATAAAGACTGAATCAAACTCAACAAGAAGGCTTGTGAGAAAAACCTTCATTTTCTCAGCATCCGATACGGCAGATCCCGATGCCGCAAGTAAGACGAAGAGATTTTGAATTTTTGAAACATACTCTTGTATGGTTGAATCGCCTTTCTTCACAGAATATAGATCATGACGAATCTAAGAAACTTTCATACTAGAGGAGGCTACAAACAGGTGACTCGCAATACTCTAGACTTCAAAAGTAGTTTTAGCAGTTATAAAAGAAGGTAGTAACGACGAATCACTCGTGGAAAGAAGCCACAAAGTAAGTAACTTATCCTGTTGAACGAACAAGGATGCTGCTGGATTCGGTGTTAGATCGCCACCGGGCGATGCCATAAGCCTCGGTGGTGCAAACAAGGTACCGTACAAAAAACCTTGTAAATCTTAACCTTCAATAATAAGACGTACCTGGTGCTGCCACTGAACGAAGTTCGTCGCATCCAGTTTCACTATTTCATGATGAGGAAAACTTTGAATTAAACACGAATTAGAAAAGATTGAGTTAGAAGGATCACCAGAGGGAGACTCGATTGATGGATCCATGAGCTAGGAGCAGAAGCGACCACTAGGAACTAAGCGACTGATACCATCTTAGAATCTAAGGTAACCTTCTTCCTTAGTATGAATAAAACTATGAGAGAAAATTTGTGATGAAGAAATCAATTTTGTATCTTGAATGGTTAATCGTCTTTGTACACAATTACTTGATATTTATAATACATGAATAATTGTTTCTTACTAACCACTCTGCTTAACAGTTTAACAGCTATTTAACAACTTGAATAACAAATCGTAACCAATTTGTGAACTCTCTATCACTCCCTAACCTTACATTTCGGTGTCCTTTATTCCATGCCAACACTAAGCCAATGTACATCACTCAAATCTTCGTAACAAGAACCTCTGATAGACTAATGACTCTTTGAAAGCCAACTATTCATTGACCTTGCTTATCTCGCAACACTCCTCCAATCGATGATCAACCATTCTCTCCTTGCACTGCCCCATCAACATCGATTTTAATCCAGCCCTGCGGAGGAGTACACCATTGAATCATTGTTCTATCTCGTCTAGCAAATTGACGACACCACGCCATGACCTGTTGGATGCTTATAGCTCAGCTAAGACAGTTTTTAACTTACACTTTCACGCAAAAGCCTCTTCCTTGAAACAACCGCAAATTACGATTCTTCTATATCTGCCAGCAAACCTATCCAAACAACAAGTGCCACTAACCCCCTCACATATATGATCACAACCCATTGACAATTTTGATAATAACTAACCCAATAGTGCTAAAGTAAAGAAGCTGCCTCGGTACATTGCAAGTATTAGCCATTCCCATATCCCTTTTGCTACCCCGCAATCTCGAAGAACATGAAGACCGTTTTCATAAGGCGTCCTACACATATCACAAATACAGTCATCACAAAGCCCCCTTTGGAAAAGTTCAACTTTACACACGATTCTCTCCCTCAATGCCAACCATAAAACCGTATTCTTTGAGGCAAAACACTCTTCCATATTAGCTTCTATTGCCAGTGCATAGCACTATTGGATACACCTACCAACCTACCATACACATATTGGATTGTGAATAGCCCCAAAGATCTATCATTCCAGCAAATCATATCAGTCCTTATACTTATTGTTGGCGTCAGGATTGACCCAATCCGAAGTAAGATATTTGGCTCTAAAAACTGACCAAAATTTTCCCAATCCCATTCACCAAGTATGTCAACCACATCACAAACCTTTACCTTCTCCATTTGGTCACCCAATTCATGAGCCAAGCTTCAGAGAGGCCCAAGCTCACCTATCCATGTATCGTCTGAAAACTGAGCAGTTTGCCTATCGCCAACATTCCACATTAAGTTTTCCCGTAAAAGGCTCCAAACATTTTCTAACGACCTCCAAGTAAATGAGCAATTCGTTCGAATTATACTTATTGGGCAACTTTCATCCACCTTATATTTCTCACGCACCACCTATACCTATAAATCATCCTACAAAGTTAATAATCACATTCCAAATTTCATCAAAAAAACTTGATTTTAGAGCCTCAACTGGCACAACCCAGGCCCGTTTTCATTAATTATCACTTAACTTATATTTTAAAATTTAATTATGGGCATGACAAATCTAATACTTTTTAATATGTTTATAAAGGAAATATTTTTTTTGAATGTTTTATAATGAAAATAATTACTTTTTAAGTTTTTTCCTTTCGCATATACCATAAAGGGACTAATTTACCAATAAATGTTAGAATTTTTTTTACATGAATAAATCAATTTTTAAAAATATTATTGGAATAGGCCATTTTTTGAAAAACGCTTTCAACTAGAAGTGTTTTTAGGTGATTTGTAGAAAAAGCGCTTTCAGGTGAAAGCATTTTCAGCGTGTTGCTTGGAAAACGCTTCCAACTAGAAGCACTTTTCCCCCAACGATCCAAAAAATGACTACTTTTCCAACGGTTATCTAATTAGACATTCCCCCCCCAAAAGGTCAAAATTTTTACTATAAACCCCCCAATTTCATTTTTTTCCAATTCAATCTCAACTCTCTCTCACATTCTCAATTTATTATCAAATTCCTTACAAAACCCACTTAAATTCACTAATTTTTTTTCACTCTCTCAATTTTATTTATTTAAATTATCTTAACATTTTCTTAAATTATTTTTTCTAATACAAATTATTTGGATTTTTTTCGAAATTATTAATGGCAAATTCTTTAATCTGTCATGATAAGAACCACATTTCTGTCGATCAATTGCAAATGGTAAGAATATTTCTTATTATATTTTAATGTTGTATAATTTTTATATTTTTGTGTTATATTTGAATTTAATATTTTGTATATTTTTCCTTGAATAGGCGGAAGATTGAATTTTGCAAACCAACATTCGTAATCTACCCGCTCCTCCATCGTTCTTGATCGAATCGTACTTAAGAGAAGTTAGTTTTTCACACGTGGTCCTTGTAGGTAGGGGCTGTAAGTTGGACCCGACACTCTTAAGCGCGTTGGTGGAAATGTGGAGACCTAAGACGTATACTTTCCATCTTCTATGTGGCGAGTGTACTATAACTTTGAAGGACATGTAGTTACAGCTTGGTTTACTAGTGGATGAGTTCGTAGTAACTGGACTGTTTACGCCGATTGGAAAGTCGTATGCGACGAACTTTTAGGGTTGGTTCCTAAGACAATTTTTGGAGGTTGGATAGAACTGCCTTGGTTAAGAAGAAATTTTGGTGAGCCCGATGAGGATTCGACTGAAATAAAAAAAGAATAACATGTTTGGGCTTACACCCTTATGATAACTGGGGGGTATCCTAATGATGGATAGATCACAAGATTTGGTTCATTTAAGGTGACTGCTAAAACTCGTCAACTTTAGAGAAGCGGACGAACTCAGTTAGGGGTCCGCCATTTTGGCGACCTTGTACCAAGAGATGTGTCGAGTGACTCAACCACGAAAAATTAAATTGGTGGTTGCATGCTACTACTACAGTCATGTGCACGGTATCGATTGTCGTTTTTACGTCCTGAAGCAAACTACCCTTACAGGTTCTCACTCGTAACAAGGTAAAATTCATTAGATAATTTATTTACCGTGATAAAATAATTTAAAGTTTAAATTATTCTGTTAACAAATTATTTCAATAGTTGGAATCATAATATGAGTTACGCAAGACTATTGAATGAACTGTGAGATATATGGCTTTTGTTAGACCAATGATTTGAAGTGGAGGTAAGTATTTTTTTTTTAATTTGAATTATTTTATTATAGTATTTGATTTGAGATTTAATAATGTATATATAAAATTAATTTTTTTGTTATTTTAATATAGTTTATATGGATGCCATACAAGGATCCGACAATTCGGGAATGCATCACATTCCAATTCCTAGTAAATCTCAACATCTGGCACATGAAGATGCTATTGGTAGTGTATGCTATCATGGAGAAGCATGAGTCAGATAAGGTGTTGTGGCAATTCGGGTTTAAACAATTGATTTCAATGGCACCTTAAGACCTCAATGATCTAAAACCTATTGACTTGTGAGGGGGGTTGGATGAGAACTAGATTAGATTCCATACATAATATATCAACATGTGGAATAATCAGGATGAGTTTTTACCTCCTCACGAGGCCATTATCGCTCCAAAGTTAGCTTGCTATCCAGAGTACATGCCTTGGTTTAGGCTTGTTGGCAAGCCATACTTGCTGAGCGAAGAAGATAGGAATGGGCAACCGCATACGAATAGGCCACAACGGCCACTAACATATCCAAAGTCTGGCAAGGTGGGTCTGTCGTCTACTAGTACGCAAGAGCCGACATCGACACCAATGCCCACACCACCCTCTAGTCAGTATATGTCATCCTATTCTGGTGCGTATGCAAACACTATCATTTTCATACAAGCACCATATATTCCACCACATTTTTCTACTTCTACTTCGATGTCAGGTTTTGTTTTTGGACCTCCGTTCCTGATATATTACACATTGATGCCAATCACATTTCTGATGATGACGATGTCGACGACGACCTATAGGTAGTCTATGTTTCAACCATCAATCGAAAGTCCAGTCATTATTCCACCGGCGTACGGAATACAATATAGTTATACCCCTAACCGATTGTGATGCAAACACGTTCGGGATCATTGTTTTATCAAGATGGATCATTTTTCCAACCACCTATTCCTAGATCAAAAGATGCACGATGACAATCAAGAAGCAACCAATCGCAATCAACTACGGACAAAGACGAAAAAGATGAGAGGCCTGTACCGCAACTATGCCGAAGGTTCAACCAAGGAGGAATCTGACTCGCAACCGTTGACCACCCCAATGTGGACACATTTTAACACATGATAATAGTTGATTTACTTTATTATTGTACTTGTCATGTTAACGTTTTAATAAATATCAAACGTGTTTATTACATTGATGTCAAACATACTTATTTTAAAATAAAAATATTTTTTCACTAAAGTTAGCCTTTGTTATAATTTATTGATTTATATTGTATGAGAAAAACGTGCTTGTAATGGCCTAAATTTAGGGTTATCGGAACAGTGGTTTCATAACTACAAATCTGATTTAAAGAGAAATTTATTTTAATATTTTTGCATAAATATTGATATGACAGGAAATTTGTATGAAAATATCAATAGAAAAATTTTACCGATTTACTGGTCAGTTAGAAAAAAGAAATTATTAAAAAAATTGGGTAAAAACAAGTTATCAAGACCTCGATCTCGTAAAATCGAGTCAAAAATATTTTTATAAATATTTATGAAATGTTAGTAATATGGTAATAAAATTTCGTTAGAAAATTTTAACGTTTGGGCAGTTAATTAAATGAAAATGACTAAATTGAAAAACGTGTAAAAGTTATTAGAAGGATTAAATAGCTCAATTGTCAAATGAGGAGGGATCTAAAGTGTAAATAAAGCCAAAGGAGATATTTTGGGCGGCATAAGCTGAGAAAAATCAAGAGAATGGATTATTTAGGGGCAAATTTGGAGTAATGCATTATTAACTAAATAAAACTAGGACTAATATGGAAATATCTAGATTTATTGTGATTTCTCTTCATTCTCATCAGCCAAAACGCCACAGGAGGGGTTCTTTAAGCTGGTATTTCATAATTTTTGCACCAAGTGAGTTAATTCTTGTCTTTTTCTTATAATTTTTGTGTTTTTAAGACTTTTACAACTAGGTCCTACTATTAAATTCATTAGTTTTTGATTTCATGGATGAAATTGAAAGTCACCATGGTTGAGTGCTATAAGTATATGATGATTTAGCATGGAATTTAAGCTTTAATCTTATTAAAATATGATTTTGTTGAATGAAATGAATAGAAAGTGGATATTGAGGACCTATTTGTAAAAGAGTGTGAAATTGAAGTCTAGTGCTGAAATTTTGATTTCCAAAGGCTATAAAGTAGTTAAGTGTTAATTGAGAAAAATCAGCTCAATTGAGAGGTTAATTGAGTAGGGACGAAATTATCATTTATTAAAAGCTTAGGGGAAAAATGGTAATAAACCTCTTGCACTAAAACAGTCTTGGACAGCAGCAGTAGTCTAAATTTGAAAAATCACCATAAATTGTAGAAATCGAATTAGAGGATGAAAAAAATATGGAATTAAATTTTATTGAGTCTAGTTTCTCATAGAAGAAACAATGTAAGCAATGGAATTGTAAATCATGAGATATAATAAATTTTGTGAGACAAGGTCAGAATGATTTCGGGTTCCCCTATTCTGACTTTGGAAAATCACCAAAAAATTGGAGAAAAATAATTAGGGACTAAATTTATATGTTTGAAATCCTTAATGATCCTATTTTCAAGAGAAACAATCAGGAACATCATTCAAGTTCCGTACGAGGAGATAATTAATTTTTAGTGAAGAAAGGTCAGAACTGTCATATAGCAGAATAGAGGTGAATTTAAAGAATAAACTGTACTTATTGGCTAAACCAAAAATTCTAAAAATTTTATGGTAAGAATATATGTGAGTCTAGTTTTAGGGAAAATTAGCGGATCTTAATTTGGAGTTTTGTAGCTCAAGATAAAAATAATTTAGTGACTACGACTCAAGTAGACAGCTTTGAATGAACTATAAATAATAGTGGAATTGTAGAGAATGGTACATATGAACATGAAATGTTAAATTGATGATTAAATTTATTTATTTAGATTCCCAAGACTCAAATACGAAGCTAGATCGAAGAAAGGAAAAAGTTCGAGATTAGTAGATTTTTTGTATACAAACAAGTATCGAGGTAAGTTCTTGTAACTTGAATTATATTCTTAAATGCTTGAAATGTATGTTGTTGATGTGAATTTGATTTGAATGTTCATCGTATGAATATTGATGAAACATTGATATATTTGATAAAAAGGGGAGGAAATCCCGGTTGAATGAAAGGAAAATTTGATGGATCTCTGAAAATGAATTGACGGTAAAAAGGATCTAGCCTGGACGGGTGATCTTATCCTGATATAGCCCTCCAGAAGAATATGTGGAAAATGGATTTAGCCCAAATGGTAATCCAAATTAGGGTCTGAATTTAGCCTGGACTGGTAATTTAGATCCAAGCTCATTAGAGTAATTGTTGTTGCAGGGGATTTAGCCTAGACTGGTAATCCCAACAATACTCTATGAGTTTATATTACAGGGGATTTAGCCTGGACTGGTAATCCCACTGTAAGGATGAGGTTCGCGAGAGTGTGCTCTCTGAAATAAAAATGTGCGCACATGAATATGAATTGACAGACCCGGATTTGTACACTAAAGTGTACCCCTAAAAATCCATCGAAATTTCGAGAAAATCAACGGGATAAATATGGGAAAATTATAATGGAATGGAAATCAAGATATTGATGAACTCATCAATCATTGTTTATACTATTGATACATTTAAATTATTGGACTAACTTGAATGTTGAGTTTGTGCATTTTAGGGTAACAATGCATTGAATGGATGTATGAATGTTTATTGTATTGTATTGAAAATATTAGGTAAGTATAATTCTTGTTACATGAGCTTACTAAGCACAATGTGCTTACCCTGTTTCATTTTTCCTTGTTTTGTAGTATTAAAAGCTCGGAGGTCAGATTCGGTTGGAGACACATCACACTATCAACCTCAACATTTTGGTATATTAAGAAACTTTATTTTGGAAATCAATGTCATGTATAAGTTAATAAAGTAAATGTTAATGTGAAATGAATGTAAAGTTAGCTATTGGTGTGGCTAACAAACCTTGGTTTAGTATGTGATGAGGTTATTTTATGGATATACATGAATTTATCTTGAAAATATGTTGAATTGGATTGGTTGATTTGGATTGGTCTTGGTTTAAGTTTTGCAGGGAAGGTTAGATATCTATAAAGGGGTTATATTGAGTTAAAAAAATTCTATGGTTTCGATTTAATTCCATTTTGGTCCCGATGTATGTTTTGGGCTTCAGAGGCCCATCTAAGGGACGCTATAACAATGTTTCGGTAAATAAATAGTATTTAACTTGTAATAACTGAAAAATTAATTCGGTCAACTCCGGTAATGCCTTGTACCCTATTACGGTGACGAATACGGGTAGGGGTGTTACAGTGCTTTTGTAAAGTACAACATGTTAATTGCAGTGAAAAATTTAAACAATCTATTAATGATGTGTTGTCCTTGTATCACCCCTTCGGTATTGACATGATAGCATTGTATGTTTGGGTTCCTACACCACCCATATAACTTCGGTTGGTTTTACTTCTCCAGGATATCCATTTTGTCGTGTATTCGAGTGGACGTTGGTTGACCTTTTGGTTTGTGACGTAATGGTCTATCGGGTAACAACTTGAATAAAGCGCTTGATATAGGCGACCATCTACGTTCATCTGGGACTGGTGGAAATACGTTTCTCCACACGTCCAGTTTCTGAGGTGTACATGGTATGATCCTCTGACAATCCCTTAGTCGGGTTTTTCAAACTTTGTTACCCGAAACCATAGGTCTTCGTATGAGTGAACACTGGATACATACAGTTCACTCATATTTTTTCCTTCCTAATTTCTTTTAGCACATCCTTTCTCTAAACATAGCCGCCCTGCATCTGCCCAACATAATTCGCCATTCACTTTGGAAAAATTTTAGCCAAATGAAAGTATGTCTCTTTGACAACCGAGGTTACTAGTAAATGGCACGTTCCCTTCAAAATGGAATTGATGCATTCCTCCAAGATTTTTGTTATGTGCCCATAATATAGACCCTCGTCGTAAGATTGTGTCCACTGTTTGAGGGGTATGTTGCAGAGGTAGACTGCCCCGTCATTGTTAATGACCTTAAGTTTCCCGACATTTTAAGGAAATGATTTTTGATGAGCTCGTACCATGTCAAGACAAATGAATAATAGTTTATCCGTAATGTCCAACATTTGTTCACCAGTTAAATATCAAAGAATAATTAATAGTGGCGATTACATACCCATGTTGATTACTTGTGCTCGTTGTGTAATAAAGTCGTATTGTCCGTGGTAATTCAACAAAGCATACCTTAGACAATATCTATGGTATGTGCGATCCTAAAAGCTTCCCTGTTGTTTAATTGCGACAAATATTTTAAGTCCCTGATCAGAGATGACACAAATATCGCATTAGGGGCAAACATCCCTCCTCAACCTAGATAGGAAGAAATCTCAATTGTTTGTTAACTTTCTAGGCGAGATTGCAAAGACAATCAGCAGGATTTTTCGATTGTTGTCTTGTACGACAACCAATAACAACAAATAGGTATATCTCCCTACATAAATGTATTGTCATTTTGTACAAGTGGCTTACAGTACTAGAATGCCTCTCGACATTATTTGAAAGTCCAAAACAAATGTTTGAACATTTGGCATCCATGGAGCAACCGGTCATTGTAGTATGTAGGCCCTGTTTCTAGATCGATTACACAACCTGGTATGTACGTCTCTAAGACCTAACACCACTGGCATATCTCGTTATACGACACGTCCCACCCACTATGTATCTTATCCAATGCCTTCTGCTTTGTGATCCAGGCATTACGGTATGAAGGCATGTAATTGAACTGGCTAAGAATATTTGCAATTAGAACCAGCACCGCAATTATGGGACTCGCTCTGACCATAGGTAGTATTATTTTTGCAATAATCTTCGAATCCAATTTCGGATGATCCTGTGAGATACTTGCAACAACACGAGTACATTAAGATTAGTAATTCAACTGTATCATACGCTAAACTAGTATTAGTACAGTACCCGTGACAGCATACATATGCGGAGCAGTATATTTCTTTATCGTCCACAACTATGACTTCTTCTTAACAGATGCCATGATTTTCTATGCACATCTGTTGTCTCACATTGTGTACTTTGCCTCAAACTTATTAGATTGGGATTTAACCACATGGAAGTTTACCCCATTCTTGATGTTGTATCGCTTCATTGCGATGATAAAACCATCTTTAGTTGAGAACTCTTTTCCCGCTTCTAAATCACCTGAATCCAACGAATAACTCGCATGGCCCAACCTTCTATTTGGTAGTTCTACAAACTTTGACCCATCCTCTGCCGATAGGTCTATATTATGCATGTAGGCTGGAGGTGAGTATGTCGTGAACTGTAGATCTTCTTTGACGTCATCGCCATGACCTTTACCATTTGAACCTCCATCTTCTGGTTTAGTTGGAACCGAGTCTAGTTTAAAAAGTAATGCAATTTCTGAACCATTAGCATTGGCCTTTTGGATTGGATTGGCATCGGATTCAGTCCCCTTTTCATTCTCGACTCCACCAACATTTACCGTGTTGGATATCCTTTTACTGGTGGACATTATAAAAAGTACACCATCCCTTCTTGTATAGTTATCAAAATGTTCAAAATCACCTATTGATTACCAACCATTGGAAGTTGATATCGTTCCCCTGTAATTGTTTCCAGCATTGAAAATTGGTTGACCGAAGTTCAAATCAAAACCATTAACTAAGTGTCGTGTAGAGGTCCTACCACCAACCCCGACTGTTCAGTGTTTTGGTTGTCGTGGTTGAAAACTAAAGCCAAAATAGATGATTGTCTTCCTATTGATGATTTTGGGGTATCATAATAGGAACTTTCTAACAAAACGGTGAATCCATGATGTCCACAAAACCAACTAAAAAGTCAACTAAAGCAAGTGTAGTTATCAATTAACAATTTAGCTATAGCAAGTAAAAATATCGCTCCTAAGAGGACTAAAGGTACTAGTAATTATCGTCTTTCTATTATTTAACTGAATAATTGGAGTGATTGATTGAAACTAAAATTAAATAAATTAATTAACTAAAGAACACGATAAAGAATAAACAAGAAAATAAACGATTAACTGTAACACCCCTAACCCGTATCTGTCACCAAAATAGGGTTACAGAGTATTACCGAAAACTTTTAACTAAAATATTCGATTACAATCATTTATAAAACACATCGTATTCCATTCAAACATATGCATAAAGTCCCTTTTTCGATCCCTCAAGACCTTAAAAACACTTTACAAATGATTCAAGACTAAATCAAAAACATTTAGAACTTCATGGCAAAAGATAGAAAAATTCATAGTAGAGGGGTTATGTAACACCCCTCGCCCGTATTCAACACCGAAACAGGGTTCGAGGTGCTACCGGACTTAAACTCAACCAATCATATAAAATCGGGCCGTAAAATTTTGATCAATTTAAAACTTTTCACTTTACAAGCATACTATTCCCTAAACGGGCTTACAAGGCCCAAAACATACATTCAAGGTAGTCCGGGACCAAATCGGGGACACTCAAGCACTCAAGAAGCTATCTTTAAAATTTACTAACAAACACGTCACACGCCCGTGTCACTCCACCCACACGCCCGTGTGAACATCCAACACGATAATGCCAACAACCTGTGGAGCAATCTGCCCATACATACACGGCTAGGGCACACGCCCGTGTGTGCTGCCCGTGCCAAACTCCCAAACTTAAGAATTTTATGCAACATAATGCAGGGGACACACGGTTATACAACACGCCCATGGGAGCAGGCCGTGTGTCACACACGGTTTAGACATACGGGCGTGTATCTACCCGTGTGGACAATTACAAGGCTATTTTCCAAGCTATTTGTCACCCTCACAACATACGCACACATACTTATCCAATAACATACAATTTGGCATAATTGAGCTCTTAAACATCTACAAGCATGTTATGCTCATGTCAATTTCTTATGCAATAAATATCATAGGATTTACTCACACCATTACCACAAACTTGTCATGACTATCACTAAGCATGCATAATCATATCCATAAACCATTCTTGAGGCATTATTAACTATTTACCAATACTTTAGTCTTGCATCAGTTACTTACTCATCAGTGAATCATAATTCAATCCTTAAACATACATGCTATGAGCCACATCACAAGAGATAATAACATACAAGCATAAGAATAATCATACAGGCCCATAAAGTCATTAGCCGACATAGGCTAATTTACTTAATTACATACTACCTTAACAACCAACCAATGCCTTTGGCTAAATCATAATATTACATACTCAACATTACAACCCTATACATGCCATAGACTCGAAACACTAAGATTTACTTACGCCGATAGCGTAAACTCGACAGTGTGGTATTATCTCTGACGGCCTCCAACCCGAGCTAACCTGGCAACCCTAGGGAATATGGGAAAGAAAAAGGGAGTAAGCTTTACGCTTAGTAAGTTCATATGAAAACAATAAGCAACTTATTAATATGTTTATCAATGTTTACAACATATTCTCAATTTCACTACAAGCTGTCTTCCTAAGCAATAGTCACTAAATTATTTATATCTGGAGCTACGAAACTAAAAATTAAGTTCCGTTAATTTTCTCTGAAACTAGACTCATGTACCTTTCTACCATAAAATTTCCAGAATTTTTGGTGTGGCCAATTAGTACAGTTTATTTCTCAAAGTTGTCCCTGATTCACTATCTGACAGTTCTAACCTTTGTTCATTTCGAATTAAATATCTCATTATACAGAATTCAGATAACATTTATGTTTGTTTCTATTGAAATTAGACTCATCAAGGAATTTAATCATATAAAATACACATCATAACCATTTTTACACAATTTTTAATGATTTTCCAAAATTGGAACAGAGGATCACGAAGTTATGCTGAACCAGTTTCACTAACGTTTAAATATCTCACAATTTACACGTCTTTTGTTTAATTAGTTTCTTTTATAAGAAAATAGACTTAATAAGCTTTCAATTCATATCTTATTCACTTCTAATTCAATTTCCACCATTTTTGGTGATTTTTCAAACGTACACAACTGTAACTGTCCAATACTGTTTTAATGCAAATTTCACTTTTTCATGCTTTCTTAATAAAGCTTTAATGGTAGCACTTACCCCTTATCATTCTTACCATAATTCGATCAATTTATCAAATTTATTGCTCATCATTTACACTTACATACCTGCACTTTTCATTAGATTTCATATTCACACTTATCATATAAATGCATCAATCATAATATTCACTTACACATTCTTAACAATTCATTTGCATATACATTCACACACTTAACCTTTATCACATGTGCTCATTCTTTCAATAGTGCCTGCATACATACGTCATTTCATAATCACTTGCATGTTCACTTTACTTTAATACAGTTAATCTAATCTCGTTGAACAATTTCGGAATATAAACAGATATACAGAGGTTAGCACATAAGTGCTATACAGACATGGCAAAGCCATGCGGTAGCTGAAGCTACTAACAATAGAGTAGCCGAAGCTACAATCAGTAAAGTAGCCGAAGCTACTAACAGTGGGTAGCCGAAGCTACAATCAGTCACAGTACAGAAGTTAACCACGGGCCTGCTCACATAAACTGACAGGTGTCTGCAACACATGCAAGACCACCTAGGACCCGGGTAACTATAACAGTCAGAAACAGTGGGGCCTTCAAGTGACATGTCACCTATATCTATATCTATTCCTACTTGTTCAACTGGGATTTACGGTCAATACACCCTTTCCACGATCACATAGGCATAGACAGTTCACAATTATTTCAATACATTTCCATAACACTTTGTACCATAAGTGCATTTTTAAATCCATTCACCAACTTGGCACATTAAACATTTATTCCACATAATTCAATTAATACACAAATTTTAGGCTTCAAGCACAACTTACAATAATATTGTACTATTATGATCATACCAACTTACCTCAAATGCCGAAACGGCTAATTTTTCCTACTTTAATCCACCATTTCGTTCTTTCCCGATCTTAGTCCATAACCTCGTACTTTCCGATTTAAGCTCGAATCTCAATTTTTTAATCTAACATGATAAAATTCATTCATTTAATCACTAAATTAATTAGAACAATCCAAATTCACAAATTTAGCAAAATGACCACTTTGCCCCTAAACTTTGGCAAAATGACCATTTTGCCCCTAGGTTCGGAAATTGATTTTTATTCAATTTCTTTACTCCTTAAGCCTAGGTGAACCATTTCATGACTACAACAACTCACAAACATCATTACTACACACATTAACAACTCATTTTACAACTTTGCATAATAACCTTTTTAAGGTATTTTCATGCAAATTTCCTTCACAAAGTTGTTTATTACACAACTACAACTCATATTCTTCCATAAAAACTCAGCAAACAACACATATATGATCATGGCAAAACCCTAGACTCTTTATCATTTTGCAAACTAGACCCCTCATTTGAAAGCTCATGCTTTGGGGGTTCCAAAAATGTAAAAATCATCAAGAAATAATCAAAGATCACTTACTAATTAGGGCTCAAAGTGGCTGACATTTTAAAGCTTTAAAATCCCTTTCTTTTGCCGGAAAAATTGGTTAAGAAGGAGATGAAAAGGGATGATATCATCCTATATTTATTTTATTCAATTTAAGCTACCTAATTTTGACCAAACTTTGAAAATTTGACTTTTATAAATTTCCTTGTCTCATGGCCGGCCACACTAATAAAGTGGGCCTATTTATCCATTTAAAACCCCCAATTTTGGTTCTCAATCAATTTAACACCTTTAGTCAACAAAACACAACTTTTACCTTTTGTGCGATCTAGTCCTTTTTCAAAATTGGACTAGAAATCGCTAAAATTAACTTACCAAAATTTTCATGCACTTATAAAATTATGCTATAACACATAAAATAATACTAAAATAATTTTCTCTAGCCTCGGAATAGTGGTCTCAAAACCACTATTCCTACTAGGCCCAAAATCGGGCTGTTACAGGTTACACGGCTAAGACACATGCCCATGTCTCAAGTGTTTGGGCATTCGAAGTAAGGACACATGACCGTGTCCCAACCCGTGTAACTCTCTGACTTGGTTCACACGGCCAAGCCACACGCCCGTGTACTAGTCCGTGTAACTCTTGAAATGTAACTTATATAAACCTACAGGTGATACACGACCGTGTCCGTGGCCATGTGTCACACACGGCTGAGACAGGCACCCGTGTCTTAAGACGTGTGGACGAAAAATAGGCCATTTTTAAGCCATTTTCCTCACCCAAAACTTGGTCACTTATACAAGCCAAATATACCTATTTTCATGTATCCAAATTATACCTAACACATGCATATTCAAGCTAGATCATCATAGTATTTTATCATATAACCAATATGCCTAAAAGGCACATTAATCACGACAATCAAACTTGATTATAAATTTGCTAAGTTTAGTCCTAAATAAACCAACCATTGGAACTATTTCTATACCAACATTTACGACAATGTTCACATACCAATCATACTTAAATGTACCAATTTGACCATTTAACAACTATCATCACTAAACCTTAGTAAACTTGGCCATATGCCAACCATATCCAAATTTACCAAATTAGCCATTTATCTACTCAATACTCACTACCTAATTCCAAGTCAAATCATACCTCAATGACAACCTTTAAGCATACCAAAACAACATTTCATAGCATACATTTAACTTACCATTCTATCATTCACCATTTAAGCACCAAAATGCCAAAATGTCAACAATTATAACATCACATTTACTTGCCAACATAACAACCTATTCATTAATCAAAGTCCCAAATTTACAAGTCATATATATAATGACCATTTCATCAATCACAAAACACCTATATATGTTATTATAACCATGACTCAAAATTATCAAAATTTATCGATATAGTCGATGGATAGTGTGATGGATCTCTTACTAGCTTCCAACCCATTCGAGCTTCCGATAATCTATAATGTAAAAGAGAAACTATATAAGCAATGAATGATTAGTAAGCTCGTATAAACTTTAAGCATAATATTTCATTTCAATAATAAACTTTATAGAATAAACATAAATCTATGCCAATACTATAAGATTCATTAATCGATATACTCATCAACTCACAAATGAGTAAGTTTATTAATGTTGCATATTTGTTGACCATTCATAACATGATAGGATTTCATGAGACATAATATATATAATCATCAACCTTTTATAAGATTATATATTTTTCTATTTACTTACTTTCCATTCTATCCCCAGTGCTTACTATAAGCCTAAACAACATTATTAACTCTCAATTCAGTGTATTTATCCGTGATATAGGTGTATTCATTCAAAGCATAAGCAATTTTCTCACATATAATACATCCCAATTACATACTTACCGTTCCATTCCCTTTTCTTACCTATTTCGTATGCATGGTACAAGTATAATCATAAACATCAATCATATCCATAAGCTTGGCATAAGCCTTAGCATATCAACAACACATGTTAGTTTATTTAAACATGATTCATATGAATTTGACATGAATAAACATTATACTTGAGTATGATTCAATTGGATTTATCATCCATCACAAAATATCATGTTTTTCCATGTATCGCCATTTCATTAAGTTTCATATAAACATGTCTTAGTTCTTATTGAACACTTACTATTTCATTTGCATACACATAAGACATTAATAAAACATTAAGCATAGCCATAAGCTAATGATTAAACACATAACTTGGCAATATCATCACATGGTAAGATATGGCACGTAACATAACATCACTTATATAATACATTTCATAAACATGAATATTTATACTTTGATCATTGATACATCATACCTTTCCATATTTGTCGTAATGAAGTCAATCAGAATCCTTACTAGAGCTCACACCAAGTGTGTTAAATGATGGTTGTAACTGTCTATTTTCATATTTTATGTTTGAAACCATCCCTTTTCATTAATCGATGGTCGTCACCATCCCTTTTCATAGTTGATGATCGTCACCATCCCTTTTCATAATCGATAGCCAAAGTTAGCCCTTTTCATATTCAATAGCCAAAATTATCCCTTTTCATATTCGATAGTCGAAGCTATCCCTTTTCATATTCGATAGCCGAAGCTATCCCTTTTCATATTCGATGGTTGTCACCATCCCTTTTCATAATTGATAGCTGAAGCTATCCCTATTCATATTCGATGATAGCTGATACGCTGTTGGATTTTTTCACCGAGACATTATTTGATATTATAAAATGATAGCATTTAAAACATAATTTGCAATGCTATTTAAACATACGAACTTACCTGGCTAAATTGCATAAATGTCAAAGTACAAGGGTATTTTGGTAATTTTTTATTCTCCTCAATTTTCCACCTGATCTTGATTTAAATTAATAATTTCATTCAATCTATTAATTTAGACAGTAAAATAGTATATTTTTATGAAATTTAGTCATTTTTGAATTTTTACAAAATTGCCCATAAATTTTTACTTTTATTCAATTTAGTCCATAAGCCTAAAACATGCAAATTAACCATTTTTACCGAAAATTGAGCCTATTCGAATACTTATGGCATCCAAAACAGCCCATTTATGCAACAATTTCACAAAAAGTCTTTGTATTTTTATTATTTTAACAATTTAGTCCCTAATTGATAAATTCATCAAAAATCACTTAACAAAATACTTTTAAATACCAACTAATATTTCAAATTCATCATTTAACATAAAAAATCACTAGATTCATCAATTTCAACATTCAAAATCTTAAACAATTTCAAAACTGAAGGTATGGGCTAACTGGACCTAGTTGCAATGATTTCAAAAATATAAAAACCATTAAAAACGAGTGCAAAATGGACTTACATACACACAAAAAAAAACATGGTTGAAACTCAATTCACCATAGCCATGGATTTCGGTTGAAACAAAGAAAGCTTAATGTTGAAGATTACCACTTTTTAATTATTCTTACTTTATTAATAAAAATAAATTAACTTATAAAACATATAAAATTAAAAGATTTTAAAGCATCAAACTGTCCCAGTATCTTAGGTATGGGTAAGTTACCCATTAAGGCCATCCAACTATAATTCTTTAAGCAATTAACAACTTCAAATTAATAGTGATTGACTTTTTTAACTTTTACAATTTAGTCCTTTTTGCTTAATTAACTATCAAAACGTTAAAAATTTTCAACGAAACTTTAATACCACCTTAATGACACTTCGTAAATATCTATAAAAATATTTACGGTTCGGTTTATAGAAACAAGGTCCTGATACCTCATTTTCTAAAACCACTTAAACTTAATAAATTGCATATATAACATAAGTTATCAAATAAAAAACCTTTTTAACACCATGTTTGACTTGTGAATATTAAATAATAATATTTACAAACTTACTCGTTGAATTTGGTGGCCCCGAAACCACTATTTCTGACACAACTGAAAAACGAGCAGTTACATTAACAACCAAAAAGCGAGACAATACCGAGGAAAGAATCCGCCTTGACTTCACCAGTCTTTATCAATCTATATTATGTTATTTCTTCACTTAGTATCTTGATATGTAGAAATTCCTAAATTATGCTAATATCTCTCTTCAATACTAAGAACAACTGACTCTAGGTTGATTAATTGAAATTTCTTTCTAATTAAAACCCTTATTATGGCATTAGCTCGATCTATAGATTCCCTTATTAGATTTAACTCTAATCCGATAGATTTATGTCATCTTATTTCTAGGATTGTATGCAACTCCACTCAATTATGCTAAATCTACTCTTAAACATGGTCTATTCCTCCTCTGATTTAAGCACATCAAACATGGATCAATAGTTTACAAATATTAAACCAAGAATTAAGCATACATCGTTGAGAACAAGATCTAAGTCTTTATTGCATAAAGTAAAAATCAAACGACAGAATCCATCATAAGGTTCATCTCTCTAGGTATTTAGAAAATTACTTCATGCTATCAAATAAAATCATCCAAAATATAGTATAACCACAAGAAATAAAGAAGTTCATTATAATCTCTAGACAAATCAAAAGGGAATATTCAATCTTGATAGAAATCTGCTTTAGAATCGATTTCAATGGTGTTTTTTCAATTGTTTCTTGAGTATTCTATGACAGCTCTCTCTTATCTTCTTATTTTTGTCATATATAGGTCTTAGAATGTCCGAAAAACCCAAAAAATCGTGTTTTTTTTGGCTATTCAGAGTGTAATTTATGAAATTGACACGGCCTACCACATGGTTGTGTGGCAGCTCGTGTGGCTCACATGACTGTGTGGAATGGTCCAACTCGTGTGGATCATATAACTTGCTCTAATTTTCTAGTTTTCGCTTGTTTTTTACTCATTTTTCTCCCACATGCTCTCTTAAGTATAAAAACATGAATTTAAAAGATTGGGAGCACAAAATTCACCATCAACATTGAATAACCACCAAAAAACGCATTAAGAATGAGATTAAAACATGCTACTTTTAACACTTATCAACCCACCACACAACTGTATCGTTGAACTCTCGGCTTGTTCTTCCGTCTGGCCTCTCTAACAGGAACATATGTTAACCTCTGAAGGCCTTCGTCGTCCTTACAAACTCAGCATATAACTCGAGAAATGGTGATCCACTACTAAGAAACGCTTGTACCATTGTCTCCAAACCCTTCGCACATTTGATTTTTCAAAAGCGTCATATTTGACAGGGTCAACCGAAGCACAAAACGATACTTAAGGGGCGATACTCTCACCTGGTTGGATTTGACGATTTTCTGCTTAATTCTTTTTTGAAGTTTTGACAATTCAATTTGCTGGTTAAAAGCCAACCGCGCTATGTTCTTTGATAAAAAATGACACCATTCTCGGTGTCATGCACTTCATCTTCATAGTAAACAATGACATTAATTTGTCCACTCATTTTCAAACTTAGATAAGTTGTTCCATATGTTTGAAACAAAAACATCATGTAGAAAAATAGTGTTGTAATTAAATATGAACAACAAAAATCAATGCTTACTTTAAACAAATAGGTTGCTTCAACTTATGCCTTATGTGTGAACTTCTCCTCTTCTGATCTTCTTACAATTTTTCTTTACTCGTAAATGGATTATGCCACTCGATGCTAAATTAAATTGGTTTTATAGACTAGAGGTGACTCGTAGTTGGTTCAGAAAATTCCCCAAGCCTATTAGGAAGTTGAAATTTGTAAAGAGAAAATGCTCCAAGTAGGATACATTATCAACAAAAGCATTAAAAGAGCGTCTAGCTATAAGCGTTTTCAGTACCATGTCAGCTGAAAAAGCTTCCAGGTGGATGCGCTTTCAGTGCTTCTGATGACAGTGCGTCTTACTTGAACCATTTCTCTCTATAAATTTCAACTCTAGCCTTATTCCAAGAAACCCATCATATATTTCGGGAGTTCCCGGGATATATTTTCTAAACCTCACTATTCGAAAATCATAGATAAGAGAATAAATAATTTACTGAAAAAATGGGATCAAACTAATATTAAGAAAGCGACAAAATTTAATAACTAATATTTCATTGTTGCTAAGTAGATCGAGTTTCGATTATGGATCCAATTCAATTTTCCAATTCAAATATATGGTTAGTGTAAATACAATGTCTTTTATTTTTAAAATAAATTATTATTATTTAACATCTCAAAAAATTATTATAAAATAATTAAAAATCTAAAAAAAACACTAAACCTTACTTTTAAATATCTAAACCCTAACCCAACAACAATAAGCCTAATTTTAAAATAAAAAATAAAGCATCGAAAAAATCAGGTGAAAAACACTTCTAACCGAGAGCTTTTTCCAAAAATGATCTATTCCGATAATTTTTTTCGGCATTTATCGGTAGATTAATCCCATAAAGGTCTGAATTAAAAAAAGAAAAAAGAATTTGGAGAAAACAAATATGAGGTGGCAGAATACGAGTGGGAACTGGCAACAAAACTGATATAAAATGGGTAAAAGAGGCCGAAATGCAGTCCTCTCATTGCTTCCCTCCTTTTGTCCGCTTTACAAGAAACCCTCATAAATCTTTTTGGCTTTGGCGCTCCCTCCCCCCCTCTCTCCGTCCGTATCAGCAAACAAAGGACCTTTTGTTGCACTCCATCTCCCATAACTTTCCGGTACAATTACAATCTCCCTTTGTTTATTATATACTGTCTTGTTCTTTACGTTTCTATAGTTTCCGTTTATCTTCGCTCTTTTTGGGTTTGTATCTGTTCTGCTTTTTAAACAATTTGAGGAAAGCTAGGAAGAATTGAATTGAATCATTGACATTGATTATCCAGTTTAGGGTAAAGTTAAAAAAGAAAGAAAAAAAGAATAAGAAAAAGCACTAGTTCAAGAATGGGTTTCTTTTAGGTTAATATGAGTAAGCCTCGTTACGGAGAATTTGCTTGCCAAGTTTTTCTTGTTATTCAATTGTCACCCATTTATTGTGCTTCTTAGTTGCATCAGAATTTGCTTACGGATGCCATTGTTGTGAGCTACGATTTGCTAAAATGAATTTCTCTAATAGTTAATGAAAATTTTCATTGTCTTGAAATTTAATTCTCAAAACTAATTTTGTGGAATGTTGTTTTTGTTATTAACTTTTTTTACCCATATCTTGTGCTTCTTGGTTGCATCAGGATTGAGTTATAGGTGCCAGTTTTGGGAGCTAGAATTGGCTAACATGAATTTCTAACTCAGATAACGGTTTCTGAAAATTTTCATTGTCTCGAAAATTAATTCTCAAAAGTCAAAACTAATTTTGTGGAAAGTTTTGATCTTTTTTTAACTTATTTGTTAATTTATTCAAATAATAGAGTTGAAATAGTTCAAATAGCTTTTATGACACTGTCTGTCTGCCAACAAGAATTAGAAATTAAGAATCCCTTAACAATGAGAAGGTGTAACTGCAAATGGGGTTGACTTAATGCTTGATTGTTTGTACTTTTTTTCTGGCCCGTAAATCCTTGTCTTGTTAAGTTGGTGGTTTGATCTTATTTTTATTGGCTCGGCATACCTATTGCATGATAACTGATAAGAATTGATGTGTTCAAATAAATGCAATTTCTGAGCATTTGGACAATTCTCATTCCATTCCCAGGGTGCCCCAAGGTTTTATAAGCATTTCTTTTCACCCCTTGGCTTTCTGAACAAGAAAAATTGATAGTAGTTCTGACTGATGTCTTGCAATATGCATGATAACTTCTTTTTACTTTCAGTGGGTGGGACACCATAGATTTTTCGAGAATTATAAATCATTCCTTTTGAAATATAGTAGATTAAGAGATTTTGGAACACATTAATTGATTCTATGATGCAAGTCATTGACGGTACACAACTAACAAAACTTGGAGAATGCATTTATCTTATCAATATCATCATGATTCATAACCGAAACACTTTCTGTATGATAGATGAAAGGAGCTTCAACAGATAGGGGCTTCAGGATATACATAAGGATCTAGAAATGGGACAAAAGGAGTCATATTGGATTAATGGGTATTTTGGTAAATGGAAGTTCTTTGTCCCTCCGAGACGATCACCATCCACTGCAAAAGTCAAGCAAAGGATTAGGAGTTCAATTTATAATCTATTTATTAATAATTTTGGTGCATCTTGGAGCACTTGAGCAATGGAGCCTGTGGAGCATCACTTGGAGAGTTGCTCTTGGTCTGCTTCACGTTATTGGCTTTGTTTTATTTCCTATTACCTTATTGGTGCTGAGCAATGGAAAAGACTTTCTGGTGCAAACTTCAATTGCAAATTGTGATTCTTCAAAAAGGATTAATTTTCTGTTTGACATTTTTGTGCAGTGACTTGTGACCACAACGTTATATCTCTTGCATCAACAAATGGCAAGTCGTTCTTCCCGTACTATATATGTTGGTAACCTACCTCTGGATGTCAAAGAGTGGGAGGTTGAAGACCTGTTCTACAAGGTTTGTTCATTTAGTCTTTTCTTTGTTTTGTACTTTACTAAAGCAAAGAGAAGAAACGAGAATACCATAGACTGATTCTGTTTATTTTGGTCAAAGTGCTTCTTGTCTGATCTTGGTCAGTTGAGTTAGACTTTTTAGTTGGCCTTTGATTCTGTTAATCTTTTTCATGATTCTTAAAGTTTCCAAAACATGTTACTAAAACAGTTAAAGAGTAATTTGTGTGAAAATTATTCACTACTTCATTTGCCTACTTCAAAGGATAATTTTATCCTGCTAAAGAAAAGCTACATTTGTCTGTGTTATGCACCCTTAGATAGGCATCGTGCATGATTTTCACATTTTGGAATGTTTACCTTGGTCAAATGCCATAATCTACACTGTCTGCTTCAGCGTTTATATTGTTCTTGCGGCAAACGTTTCTTCTTGATCGCTCTTGTTCAACCCAATTTGTGCAATTGAAGAACTTTAAATCTCTTTTTATATAGCTGTTATCATCAGCGCTTGAAAGGTTCTAGTTTTTTCTATCATCTTCTAACTGTTCATAGAATATCGGTCTTTGGGCACTTTTAATATGACTTTTGCGAACTGCAGTATGGGCACATTTTGTATATAGAATTGAAGCTTCCTTCCCGTCCTCCTGGTTTCTGTTTTGTGGAGGTATGCATCTTACATCAAGACATTTTTTGAGCAATTTTTTCTTGTGCCTATTACTAAGCTGGTGTTGTTTGCAGTTTGAGGACCCTTTGGATGCTGAAGATGCAATTAGGGGTCGAGATGGCTATAATTTTGATGGGTGTCGTATCAGGGTAATTGACTTTTAATTACTATATTATGATTATGTAGCCCTTGTTCCCTAAATGGATTCTTATTTTACCCATGAATCAGGTTGAACTTGCCCATGGTGGTAGAGGGCAATCTTCTCGACATGATTATGGTGGAGGCAGCAGCAGAGGTGGTAGAGGACGATATAGTGTTTCTCATCGGTCTGAGTTTCGAGGTGAAACTTACACACTTTTTAAAATTCATTTTACAGTTTCAGACTTTCAGTCCTTATATTTCACTATGATCTGTCCGGTTGTTTTTTTCCCTTGTAACACATTGACAGTTTGTTCACTGTGATTTAGTTGTTGTTCGCGGGCTGCCTTCTTCTGCTTCATGGCAAGATCTAAAGGTGAGGTTTTTCCAACTTCTTCTAAATCAAGGTTCCTCTCATGTGGATCTGATAAGTTACAATCTCGTGAAATTATGTTAGGATCACATGCGTAAGGCTGGAGATGTATGCTTTGCTGAAGTCCATCAAGATGGTGATGGTATGAGAATGAGATCTAATTAGGTTCACTTACTATTTTCATGTTACACCCATCATATCTATCTGGTTTTGCATTTTCTTTTATATTTTCAGATTTCCAAATTTGCTTAGCTATGGTTTTTCCTCCTGTAGGAGCCATGGGTATTGTGGACTACACAAATTATGATGACATGAAATATGCAGTATGCTTATTGGAATCTATGGGTTTTATTTGCATGTGACATGTGCTTCTCGATTATTTTACTTACATTGCTCTTGATTTCCTTGTTGTGCAGATTAGGAAACTAGATGATTCTGAATTTCGAAATCCTTTTGCAAGGGCTTATATCAGGGTAATCCCCTTTTCTATTGGGTTTGCAAAGTTGTCTGGTTTTGGGCTTTTTTAAACATTATCTGTCCATGTTTTAAGGTTTTGACTGAAGAACGAAATTTGTGATGACTCATTTTTTTGAGTTGACTCTTAATATGGACTTCGTTATGTTTACTGATTTGCTTGAAAATATAATGGCTCTTGGGTGGTGATGGGGTTTCTGCTGCTGCTGTAATGGTTGAATAAAAGTTGTCTTTGACACAAAATAAACACTCCTTTGTTGATGTGGAGGGCATTTTATTTGTCCTTTTTTAATTTCTCCTTAAAAATACATTTTACTGGAACTTGCAATTGTCATTTCAGGTGGACTACTATGAGGCCGGTCCTCGCAGGGGTCGAAGCCAGAGTAGAAGTCACATTAAGAGTCCAAGGGGGAATCAAAGGTATCTATAAGTTTTATTTATCTTTTGCTTCATCTCCTGTGTTTCTCCTCGCATACACAAACATTGAGAGGTAGACACCCAAACAATCTCCATGCTTGTATGCGTATAGCCACAACTGTATGCCTGTGGCTATCGTCTTTACCATGGTTAGACTGATTCTTCATCTTTATCCAGGTCTATATCAAAATCGAGGTCACCTTCACCTGCCAGATTAGCCAGGTATGTATATAATTTGAAGTTTGATATATGTTATTTTATTTAAGTAGCCATTTTCCTCTCCGTTTGTACTCATTTTTGCATCTCGTGCTTACACGTGCACAGATCAAGGTCAAGGTCGAACTGATTGCAGGTAAGTTGTTTCCATCAGTAATTGCAATGGACAAGTAATAGTGTATATGTAGGTAGACAAAAAGATCAATTGCTGAAAGCATGAATTAAGTTTCTTGAAACCAAAATAAAAACAACCCAAGGGTGTTTAATCTATGGGTTGGTTTATGTTGCATCTATAGATAAAAAATTGGATGCCTATTATTTGTTCATAGGAAAATACCGACATACCATGATAAAAACTTTCAAGCAGTTTTTGTATTCAGGTTTTATTGCTGTTGCAGGAATGTTTGCAGAATGGCTAGCATCTGTTGAGTTTCCTGTTGACTTGTAGCATTAGAAACTTGATGTAGCATTAGAAACTTGAAGGGATATATGAATATTTTGGTACCATATTGTTGTGACTTGTGAGGATAGCTCAGTATCTTTATGGTGTATTTTTGTATTGTACCCTCTTATTTGGATACATGTACTGCGTGCTTGTAATGGGACTGATTTGTACCTTTTGACTTGCTAGTTTCTTGACAGAAATTAAAAAGCAATAATAGCCTATTTGAATACAACTTAAAGATTAAGACTATAGTTATGGATATTTTTTTTTCTGGCAGTTATGTTCCATACAGAGATGGCACAATAAGACTTTTATTTGTAATAAAATTTAAGCCTTATTATTATTGTTTTGACTTTTATGGAACAATGAATATGGAGCAAAATTGAGCATCAACTTGTACTAAATTCACCATAGTTCACTGGAAGTGTCGAGAGTCGAAACATTTGGTTTGCACCAGACTTTATAACGCTTAGCTTATATTTCAACCGACGGTTCCATTGTTTTATAAACTTGGAAACCATACAATTAATACAGAAATTAATTTGTCAAGTACATTAAAATGCCCAAATGTCAACTTTAAAACCATAATGTTGACAATAGTGTATACAACGTAAATTAATACATGTATTTGCTAGGAGTTAACCAATGTGTAGTGATGACATTATATTTGCAGTATAATTTGATTCAATTGAAAGCTGTACAAACACGCCTGATTTCTCCTTTGGACCCTGTTTTGACACCAATTTGGCCCATCTTCACAATGGAATCAACGAAATCAGTTTCAAAAGATGGTCCAAAAATAGGTGTGAGGATTCCAAAATAGGAGTCAACTACCATCCTGGTAGTTTCATCGTCGTATAGCCTGGCATCAGATTCCAACACTGCAAACCCATTCCTGATGTTGTCCAGTATCTGTTTATCAAAAGTACGCTCACTGCCTCGATCCATTGGTAATCTCACATTCACGTCTCCATTCTGTGGGCAAATGGATTGCAGCTGTGGTAAAAAATCAGGGTTTATTGCAGGGTCTGAACCCCCAGCAGGTGAGAATTTGTAAAGCCGTTTGGTCATGAAAAAACAAGCTGTCGTTCCAATTGTATGCGCCGCTGCATGCATTTTCATTGGAAAAACAAAATAGCATTAGATGCTCAAGAGTCCAAAGTGGAGGACCATCATTCATAGTTGTAGATTCATTATTTAATTGGCACAGTTAACAAAGTGAAAAAAAGCTTCACTGAAACCTTATCTATCCTATAGTAAGTATGACAGGCTATTGTTCATGAATCTAGCCTGGAAAGGAAAAAAAAAACAAACAAACTCGAAAACACCAGCTTACCTGCCTAGCATGGCCCTTAATTAGTAACATACATACATATGTAAGTATTCGTAAGTCATGATATATCAGTTGAGTTCCTACTGCAACCGTGAGATCATCAAACATGCATGAGGGAGAGAGAGAGAAAGAGAGAGAAAGGGGTAATTTACCGCTGAGAAGCACAAGGTCTTTCTCAGAGAGTCCTTTCTGGAGAAACTTAGCCTTAAGTTGCCGGATTGAGTCACTAACATCTGGCATGTTAGCCGCCAGAGAAACATCCGAAACCCTTCCATCTCTACGCCCTGTTGGAACTTCATATGATGGTCCATTTGCCTATATGCCATACATACATAGAAGCAATCATTAAATGTTGAGAGAAGAAAACAATTTATATCCACAAATGAAATATATTCATATACCAAAGCTATAGCATCTCGAGCTGCTAAGGCAACTATATCAGCACAAGAAACCACTCCCGGACATTTAGCTTCCAACTGAGCTTTGGCTTGCTCTATCACTTCAAATCCCCCAACTCCTTGGTGACCAAATGCATGCCTCTCTGCTTTTGGACCATTTTCTATCAGGATTGAACCATCACAGCCCTGATGATATCACACACATATTATATATAATGAGAATCCTAACGTAATGTTAATGGAGAATGAAGAAAAGAGAGAGAAAGAGAGAGAGACCTCAACAAAGCAGTCATGGAAATGGAGCCTGAGCAAGACAGGAGGGATGTTGGAGATAGACTGAGCGGCATTTCGAACAACGCTGGACACAATGGACTCAGCATCTGGGCATGCGTTTGAATAGAACCCCACTCTTAGTTGGCCTTGCACAACTCCAACGGCAAAAAATGCTAGCAAAAGGAAAACAAAACCCATTGTTTTCATGATGTTAAATACACCGTATAACAGTGAGAATCAACAAGACGATGTCCTCAAAGATGAACAAATATATATATGTATATAGTCGCTAACAAACAAAAAGAAGGAAGAGGAATTTAAGTAAGCGGCGGAAGGGTCAGCAGCTCTTAAGCTGACAGCTTCTGGGATAAAGAAGCCAATGTGTCAACTCTTACCCAAAATTTGCATGTGCCTTCTCATTTTTTCTACTTCTACTTATACTACTCCCAATCCCAACTCTTTTTTTTTTAATTCCATCTATACGCAAATATAACTTTTTAATATATGATTCCATATTTATATGAATCCAAGATTTAGCAACACTTTTTTTTTTTATATAGATTCATAGCAATTATTATTTTTATATAAGAAAAGAGTGTCATTCAATGGAAATTATTGTTCATCATGATACATTCTCGAACAGTTCCCAATTATTAAGTGCAACTATCTTCCACAACTACCAAAATATAAATGCATTATACATTTGTTGGGAAAGGGCCCAATTCGTTCTAATCCTTTTCCTATGAGAGGATGGAATTTGGAGAGAATAATTTCTTTTTCTAAATTAAATTAAAACATAATTTTAAAATTTTAAACAGATACAGATATTACTTGAAGAAACATGTGTTTATTAAATATACTATCAAATTCTTGCACGTATTTATTTCTGTCAACCCAATTCTTCAGAGAGTTGATTTTCGTATCCATTTATTATTATTTTGAAGTAACGGATGAAGTTGGAAGCTGTCAAAGAGATTGGCTGAAAAAAGAAAGAGAAAAATGGACTTAATAGAACTCAAAACATGGGTGTCCCAACCCAAAGGGACCATACAGCACATGCAATGAAAGTTCCTTAAGAAAAACAAATTGGTGAGCCATTTGGACGTAAGTGTTTAAGTTGGAGATTTTTTTTCCAATACATAATTTAGTCTTTGAATGTCACTTTTCCATCTGAATAAACTGGTAATTCTGAGTTGCATGGGTGAAAATTGGATGGCTAAGTTTGTGTCTTTAAATCAGGTTTTAAAATGGTAGTCTTAATTATACGTTATGTGATGGAATGAAATTGTCTTCACTCGTTGTCCTTGTAGCAAGCTTTCTAGAATCTTGAATTGTTTACAGTTATTCTTTTTGGTCAAATGCTTCTTGGATATCCTTAGAAGCTGGTAAATTGATTGAAGTGGTTTTGCATTCATATGCTTTGACTGACAATTGTTTTTTTTCTTTTAAAGAAAAGATAAATTACATCAACTCAATTGCTTAAAAGCATCACTCAACTTTGTCTTTTTATAAAATCTCTATGATTTTGTTTGGAGTCGCATCAAGAACCTGTAAGCTTCACTTCCATGTTAGACTCATTTTGGCTAATTGATCCGCAATTATGTTGCGTTCTCTAAGCACATGTTTGATTCGCCATTGTCCTTCAGATCTCATAATTCGTTGAACCTGTCTAAGCACAGTAATATCTGAATTCTCCAACTGGATATCAATCAAAGCCTGGACCACATCAGGATTATCGGTTTGAATTGTTGCTCGTCTAAATCCTCTATTTAACACTACAAGAAGCCCATTCAGGATAACCCATATTACAGCCTCAAAAGGTGAACATTTCCCCAAGTATCAATTAAATCGCATAATTCAATTTCCAACTTGATCCCGCAACACACCTCCAGCAGAATCATTCCCCCTATCTCTAGCCACTGCACCATCAGTGAATAAATGGACCTATGTATCGACATGAGAATTAAAGCTCGACCTCAGAGTATTTATCTTGTGACCATTGTGTTGTAATTCGAATTGTTGAACCCAACTAATGGAGGCTTTAACAACTTCGATTGTCGACCAAGTAACATTCTGGAAGATGAAAAGATTTCTATTCTTCTAAATACACCAAGAAATTAATCCAAAAAGGCACGACCAAGTAACGCCACGATCCTGCACTCTTATATGGCAACAAAGGTTAGAAGATAACCAAACCTGAAAAGTATCAGAAAAGAACCTTTGTTGTTGTTTCGTTGGTATCACATGCATCCAAACTTCCTTTGCTGTTGGGCAATCTCAAAGTACATGGGTAATATCCTCAAATCCATGTCTACATATAGGGCAAGAATTGCTATATCCAATCCAATCCCTTGCCTTGTACACTCCGAATTCGTTAGAAGTCTTTGCTTAGATGCCAACCAAACGAAGAATCTCACTCTTTGTGGTCCCTAATACTTCCATGTATTCTTCCAAAAGTCCTCTCTGGGGTTTCAAATATCTTCTTTTAAAGACTAGTAAGCACTATGTATTGAAAAGGAGCCTGAGGTCGAACAAGCCCAAATCACCCTATCCGAACCCAAATTAGAATGAGGAGGTGGGATACTAACAATACGATTGATCACTTCATCATACAACCATATACAAAATAGATCCAAATTCCAACAGACGTGATCAAATCCCTTAGAGTGTAATGTTGGAAAATATGGACATTACATATATAATAAGGGTAATTACATGTTATTATTTACTATCATGATATGTTAGCCCAAATTAAAAGTAATCTGATTTGGTTAGAATTTTATTGGGCTTTAATTATTAAATAAAGTATGTGTCAAATATGTGTAGATACTCTAGTAATTAGAATTTGATTAGAACTAATATGCCAAGCTTATGAATATTAGGGTTATGGTCCCCAAATAACACACAAGATATCTTTTTTAATATCCCATCATTAGGGAAGAGAGAGCAGATATTCTTTGAATTTCTTGTGTGCTAATTTGGAAGATCAAATCCCCAAAATTTGGTAAAACTTCAAGGAATTCATGGATTCAAGTATGCTTTCGCATTTAGTTTTATTCTTGATTTATTCTTGATGATTTGATATGATAGATCCTGGTTTATTCAGTTTTATTTTAGATTTGTTTTAACAAATCTAGCAAGTGGTATCAGAATTTTGTCATGTTGAATCATTAAGAACGAATTGATTCTTTATTATTTTTGTGTTGATTAGGGTTTTAATTTTCAATTTAATTATTTATATTAAAAAAAATTTCAAAGATACAAGGAAGGTCAATATCTTTTAAGATATTTAATTCTTTTATGTAGTTCTTTATTTTTCCTTCTTTTCTTCTTAATTCTAGTTTTCGATGATCTCTGATTTTAAATTTTCAGGAAAGAAATTAATGTTCTTCTATGATTCTATTGCTCATAAATTTAGGTTTGGTCACTTTTAATTTTCATATAACTGGAAAGATTTACAGTTTTAATTGAGAATTAAAAACCTGAGGATTTTATGTTGTTTATACAGTTTTAATAAATATTTAAAAAGCTGTATAGGTTTGGGTTTCATTAGAAACTATTTATGATATATATTTGACTATATCAATAGACGGATTGTTAATTGCTAACCGCTTGTTTTACAGTTTTACAATTAAATATATATTGTTTTGGAGACGCTTTAATAATTATGTTTAGGATTTTATTCATATTTAATCAAGTTTCAGATAAGACAGTAATATTTAGATTTTAATTTTTCCTTTTTTTTATATGTTTGAATAAATTCAATGTATAGTTTACATGATGATATATGGTTGAAAAAAATTGCTTCAAATAAAGTATCTCTTATATACCGATTATTTATCAATGAATTCATTGTATATGTTGAATCCTTAAGGTTGATGGTAATATTTGTTAGTTTTAATTTCTTTTATCGATTCAATTTCAGAGTTTCATTATAGTCATTTTTTTTAATTCAAATTCGATTCAACAATTGTACAATTGAATTCAATTTTTATAATAATTAATCCTTGAATTCAATATATAGTTGATAGAATATATTATTTATTATCGAGTTTATATGCTTATTCTTTTCATACTATTCAATTTAAGCATATATTTTGGATTTGAATTTACTTGGGATATACAAAGCAAGTCAATCAGGGTTATATTTTTTATGGTTTAATTATGATGAAATTAGATTTTGATGCAAATTGATGTTAATCATAATATGTGATTAAATAAGTTGGCTTTAAGTTTGGTTCTATAATCTTAGGTTTTGGCATCTTATGGTTTCAAATATTTGGTTAAATTATGATGATATGGTTTATTGTATGAATTGTGGGATATGCCAACTATTATGATTTTTATTTTCAGATTTATTGGCTTGAAAATATTTTTCAAGCATTCATGTGAATATCTGTTTAATCATAAATACAACTTTGGATTTACATGGTAAATTCATGGTAAGTTTTTCTATTTGATTATAAATACATCTATATGCGTGAATTGCTTTGGTGTTTTTATCAGTGCCAAAATTATGAAAACATGTGTTTGTTAATTATTTGGCTTTGAACCACTACATTATTTCTGTTTGGTTTTGATATATATGATTTTGGAACAAAAAAAAGAGAGAAATAGTCAAAAATTAAGGTTTTCAGTTTTTTTATTGCATTATTAAGACAACCTTATTTTGAGTTATTTCGGAGTCTATAAAGCAATAAAAAATAGTTTTGACATTTGACTATTGGGAAATTTTAAATTTGAATATTATATGTTTATATATATTTTAAAATAACTTAATTGAAGCAAAAAGTCACTAAAGTGTTTCTTTTTGTATAAATTATTTTGTTTTAAAATATAAAAGGTTGTGTGCATGTAACTTAAGTTATGTTAATATTGATTGGCCCAAATGAAAGTTAATAATATTACATGTGCAACTATGGTAATAAACAGTGACAATTATTTGGTTTTACATGTGAGTAATAAATTAGCCTAAAGGAAGATTTATTGTTCGACATGTTCTTATTGTCAATGTTTGGTTACTATACCAAGATATCACTTATAAGTTAATATTTTGTCCAAAAAAATAAAATATTAATGGAGTGTCCGATATCTTGAGATGAGGTTTACCTTTATTCAAATTATTTTGGCTTAAATTTGAAGTCTTATGTGAGGTTTTTTATGGTTTATGATTTATTCAACTATTCTTATATTTGTCAACATCATTGTATGTTATTTTGGGATAAATATATATATATATATATATATACACTATTATCATTTAATTTAATTGAAAGATGAAATTAAGAAAAATATTTAGAAACAAATAAATTTAGATTTTGTCTTTGGGTTTTAATATTTTAAATATATTAGTTGAAACATAACGCCGTCAAAGTGACCTCTTTTGCGTAGATTATTTTATTTAAAATATTAAGATGATTACATGTTTTTGTGATTCATGTGTTTATTAATTGACCCAAATGTAAGTTAATATTTGGCAGAATTTCAATGAAAACTGTGGTGATAAATGTGTGACAATTATAAGGTACTTTATGTGAGCAATATGTTAGTCCAAAGATTAATTCATTGTTTGACATAATTTATTGTCAATGTTTGATTGCTACAACAAGAGTATCGCTTATTGTTAATATTGCTATCCAAAGACTTGATATTAATGTTGTGTTTGGTATCTTGATATGAGATTAGCCATTATCTTGAATTTATTGTTTACTTATGAATATTGATGTGAGCTTATTTTTATTTATTTTTTGTTCTATATTCAACTAATTCATCTTCTACTGCCACAATATCTGCTAATATAAATTCTATACCCATGCTTAATGGGACTAATTTCAATGAATAGAAAAAGAATTTACTTATAGCGTTTGGTTGTATGAATATAGACATTGCACTAAGGGAAGAACAACCCACACCTCTCACTGCGGAAGACACCCCTTATGTTAAAAAGGGTTTTGAGAGGTGAGATCGTTCAAATTGCATGAGTCTAATGATCATGAAACACAACATTTTAGAAGCCTTTAGGGGCATAAAATCTTAAAAGATTACTTAGGTCAAGGTTTCCTTGACGAAATTGAGAAATGTTTTGCTAAAAAAATGATAAGGTTAAAATGACATCACTTCTGACTTCTTTGATGTCTATAAAGTTAGGGGTTAAAGAAATTCTAAGCGATCTAAGGGTTATGAGTTTTATGATCCCCCAATTAGGAATATTTTTGAGATGAGAATTGCAACATTTTTTAGGATGTTGAGTTTGGAGGGAGAAATAAGGTTAGAGACATTACTTTTAAAGAGGAATTGAATTCTAACTCAGTTCCTACTATCATTTTGATGATATTTAGGTTTTCATACCTATCATTGATTAAGAAGTGAATCCAAAAACTCAATAAGACAATGTTGAACAATTCCCTATTTAAGATGAGGTAATTGTTCAAGAAGAACAAGCTCAACAACCTCAAGAATGAATGTCATTAAAAAAGTCCACTAGAGAAAGGTTATAATGGCTTTAGTGGAATATTTTGACCTTAAGCTGCATCAAATGAACATTAAGTTAATAGTTTCTTAATGGTAACATTGATCATACATTTATATGGTGCAACTAGTAAACTTTGTGTCTAATGATGCAAAGTTAATGATTTACAAATTAAAGAACTTCATCTATGGGTTTAAGCATACTTCTTGTCAATAGTATTACAATTTTACCAAATGATTATCTCATTCGGTTTAGAGATGAATTTTATCGATAATTGTATATACCATAAGTTTAGTGGGAGTAAGGTTCTATATTTGGTTTTATATGTTAATGACATACTGCTTGCCAATAATAAGTATAACCTCAATCAATGCCCTAAGAATGATTTTGAGATTACAAAAATGCATAAGTTTTTTTTACATTATAGCAGTGGAAAGTCTAATGTACGTTCAGGTATGTATACATTGGAATATTTTGTACACTATTGGGATGTTAGGTAGATATTTTAAGCAACCCTGGTTTGGACCACTGGATAGCATCCAAGAGGGTTATAAGGTATTTTTAGAGAACAAAAGATTACATGCTCACATATAGAAGATCTAATCAGTTAGAGATCATCAGGTATATAGAACTCCGATTTTGATGGAATATGGATACAAGATTTTGTCACTAAGGTGCAAATTGTGAAAACAAATTGAAGCCTTTTATTCCAATAGCAACAGAAGCACATCAAAGTAAAAACACATAGACTTTAAGTTCTTGGTTGTTAAAGTAAAAGTTCAGAGTGGTTAGGTACCTATAAAGCATATTAGGACAAACTCCATGATTGCGAATCCGCTTATTAAGGAACTAAACCTAAGGTTTTATAAGAGCACACTGCTTATATGGGTGTAATGTCATTTAAAGGATATTTGATTTTAGTGGGAGTTTGTATTTTTAAATGCTTTTATGTTATAGGCACATTTTCAGTTATTTCAGTTTAAAGATATTATGTTTATTTTATGCAGAAATAAAGTTTATTTAGTTTATTCACACTCTGATTTTGGTAACGTTTGATCTCATTAAGAAGGACCAGTTGGAAATAGTCATGTTTAGTTCATATTGCATTTAATTTCTATGCTACACATCAATACTTGATATATGTCATTTGGTTGTGTTAATATTCATGATCATGGATGGATTTAGTTATGATATATGTAACGAAAGTTGCCTTGGTTCTATGTTAACATAATTAATGGACGAGATTGTTTGGAATACCTTTTGGATGTGATAGTAAAATTTTGAGCTCATAAGGTTATATAATGACATGTAATTATAGAGTAATTAGTATATAATTTGGTGCAAGTGGGAGATTGTTGGAAAATATGGACATTAAATATATAATAAGGGTAATTACATGTTATTATTTACTATCATGATAGGTTAGCCCAAATTAAAAGTGATCTGATTTGGTTAGAATTTTATTAGGCTTTAATTATTAAATAAAGTATGGGTCAAATATGTGTAGATACTCTAATAATTGAATTCTACTCAAATTCTAATTAATGATGGACTACTTAGAATTTGATTAGAACTAATATGCCAAGGTTATAAAATTAGGGTTATGATCCCCAAATTATACACAAGATATCTTTTCTAATATCCCATCATTAGGGAAGAAAGAGCAGATATTATCTGAATTTCTTGTATGTTAATTTGGAAGATCAAATCCCCAAAATCCAGTAAAACTTCAAGGAATTCATGGATTCAGGTACGCTTCCGCATTTAGTTTTATTCTTGATGATTTGACATGATAGATCCTAGTTTATTCAGTTTTATTTTAGATTTATTTTAACAAATCTAACATGTAATCCATGTCAAGATTAGCATAAAAAGGGATTTGCGAACTTAATGGACCAACACCTGGGATCCAGGAATGTTTCCAAAAACGAACATTAGTACTATCTTCAATGAACCAAGCTAAGTTCTCACGAAAAAGGGGCCATACCTTAGAGAGAGACTGCAAAAAATGTGAACATTGACTCCTAGAAATTGAATCTGGAAGTTACTTTTTCGAACCATATTTTGAACAAAAGACATGAACTCACAATGTGTTGTCTGTAGAGAATAATTTAAATCCAATCTTCATAAGAAACGACATATTGTGATCATGCAAATGTCAAAATCCAAGACCACATCGAGACTTAGGTTGACAGATGGAGTCCCACCCAATTAAAAAATTTTCGGATGGCCACCATAACTCTCTCAAATAAACTACCTCACTAAACATTCAATCTCTACACAAATTCCCTTTAGTATCAACATAGACTACATGAAATAGTTCGGAATGGAAAGCAGAACAGACTATGCCAAGGTTATTCTACCAATGATGGATAACTTCCTCGTATCCCAATTTTGCAATTTACGCCTCACCTTTTCGACCATAAATCTCAAGGTACTATTAGTAACCCTATCATGCAGGAGAGGTACCCCTAAATAAATACCAATGTTCTGAACTTCTTGAAAACCAAACATTAAACTAATACAATTACTTACATAATCTTCAATTCCTTTAGAAAAGTAAATATTACTTTTCCGAATGCTGATCTTGTGTCCAGAAAACTCACAGAAATGGTTCAAAACATTTTCAAATAAATGGGCTTGATCAAGCTCTACTTTGAGAAAAATAGTCAAGTCGTCTGCAAAGAACAGATGGGAAAGCACAAGACTCGTTCTTGAGAGATGAATTGGCCTTCACCTACCAACATCGATTTTCGATCAAATAGTATAACCAAGTCATTCCATACATAGAACGAAAAGATATGGCGATAATGGACATCGTTGTCGAATCCCCGTAACTGGCTTAAATTTCTAAGTAGGAACTCCGTTCCATAAAATTTGCATAGAAGAATAAAATATGGTCGACATGATCAATTTTCGAAGAAAGTTAGGTATCCTAGCATCTTGCAAAGGAGCACCAATAAATTCTCAACTCACTTTGTCGTAAGTCAAAAGGTCCCTCATGGGCTCCGAAATTTTTCCATATAACCTCTCAAAAAAATCCACTGCCTCTTTTTGAAGAATACTCTAATCAGAACACCACTCTCCATTATCAATGTGCAAGGCCATGATACGATTAAACTTCCTTCTTTATACCATACGACTATGAAAAAAATTGTATTTTTGTTACCTAGTTGAAGCTAGTCGCATCTTGCCTTTTGTATCCACAATAGCTCATCGTGGTTAAGCACATTTTCCAATTCATCACGAATCTCTATTTCTTGTTGGACTAAACGATTAAAATCAGAATGATCTAAAGCCTATTGGATATTGGAAAGCATCCTCATGAGATGCCATTTATGGGAACCTAAGAATCCATAAACATTCAAATTCCTCTCTTTAATATACGAGGTAAATTCAGTAAGAGAGTCAGCCATATTACTCGTACAGTTCCACTTATTTTTGACAAAAGTGGAGAAATTAACATGCTTTGTCCACCCCATTAAGAACCTGAAGGGTCTTCTTCTAGCCAAACTGAGGTCTAGTCTAGTATTAAGGAGAATATGTTTATGGTCAGATTTAATGCGCAGAAGATGAAAAACTAAACATTGCGAGAAAGCTATCACCAATGTGTCTTTAGCTAATGCCAAATCAAGTCTTTCAAACATACCGCCTCTTTGCCAAGTAAATGATTGATCAGTGTACCCCAAATCCTACAATTCAAGAGAATCAACAAAGTTGTCAGAAAGATTACATCTCTTTTCGAGAGCATGATAACTTTTTTATCATAAGATAAGAGAATAACATTGAAATCACCCATTATTAATCATAGAGAGGAAATATGCGATAAAACAGATTTCAATCCATCCCAAAGTAACCTTTATTTCCTCCTATCAAGATGACCATAAACAAAAGAAAAAAAATAGAATTAGTAGGAATACTGTCAACAACAAGAAGGAAAATGAATTGATGATGATTTTGGATAATTTGAATCTGAACAGAATCCTTCCAACCCACTGAGATACCTCTTGAAAAGCTAATAGCTTCAACAGGGTGAGAAAAATTAAACCCCAATATGTCAATAATACAATTTGCTTTTTTTACTGCTTAATCTCGATTCCAGTAAACAAAATATCTGAACCAAATTCCACTTATATTCATGAAAGATTAGGAGAAAATTACTGCTAGTGCACCCTTAACAATTCCACAAAAAAATTACATCTAAAATCGTATACAAAATTAAAAAAAGAATACAACCTTATTGTCTAAGAGGGTCAAATCTGGTCAATTGCTTTTCTATTATTAAAGAATCGCATGTTTCAATTTCCCTTTGTTATGAGTCGAAATAATCTCGACCAAGTGGTTCATTGACTTACGCAATGCAACTCGTGAACTTCCAACATTTTTGAAGCGGTTGTTTCAGCCATGGTTAATTTTATTAAATTTTTTTGTGACACGTCCACCTCTAATTTTATCACCAGAACCCCTACCAGATGCGCCATCCACGCTCTTCTCTGAGACCAACCCAATATTCCCTTCCACCTAAGAGTCAGCATTTGGGTTCTTATTTTCTTTGAAAATCACCACCGTACGTTTGCTAGGGTTAAGACTGCCAACCATCATCGACGTTGTAACACTCATCATTCCTTCCATCACTAAGGTCGTAGTAGAAAGAGATCCCAGAATAACTCCACTAGTTTTGTTGACTAACCCGTTACCCGAACCATTAGACCCGTCGTCCACACCCAGACCTCCATTACCGAAATCAGTTACAGAGGACTACTGCTACTCCGAACTCTCCATTGCCCTGTCCAAAAGAGAAAAGACCTTAACTCCTAGTGATCCACTTAGGTCCAATCCATTTCTTTTCTCCCTTAGGCCTTCAGAGAACCTATCATCTATGATTTGAAATCTATCAGTCCTCTTGTTAGATGAAACAGGCCCAACAGACGACCTACTAGCAACACTATTAACTTTTACCGGACCTACCATGTTCCTAAAGCCCGGTTCATTAAACTGGCCTTTATCTAATGCTCCACTCCCCAATTGATCGTTGCTGTGTCGAAAAATCTCCCTACTTTGGTAGGGCTCATTAGAGATTCTTTTGCCTTTATTGCGTCGAATATCAATCGATTCATTTATATCACTAGGAAGAATTCCCGCATTTGATTTCATATCGGTCAAGGCCTTAAAACAAGATCCCCTCTTATCCTTCACCAAATTTTTAGCGTTCACCTACGAGTTATCCCTAAACTTTCGCCTAGATTTTCTTTCTACTAGCATCCATGACCCGTATGTTTCGCCCTTCTTCCCTATGTTGTCCATGGCCATGCTGTGATTTTTCGATATCATTTCAGATGGTGAAGGTCAAAGGTCCTAAAGGTGCAAGCTTCCTTTGCATGGACATATCTTCTACAATAAAAATATACCATTGCTAAGAACTCATATTCAACTCTTTGGATTTTTCAATTAATTAGAATTTGCAATAATAGTGGCCTATCTAAATTGACATAAATAGCCATTCAGGCAAACCGACTTCTTACTCTATTATCAGTGTTCATGTCCAATTTGGCCACCTTCCCAACCATTGCCCCTATTTCCACCAAAATCTTACGCTTATACAAATATCCTGGCAAGCCCAAAAGCCTGATCCACGACATCACCACATTAAAAAATACTTGTGTTGGATTAAATCCATGGTTGCGTTATCAAGTATTGACCAAATATAACTTAAGGACCTTCTCACAGTCAAGCTTGTTTTGGAATTTGGCCAAGAAGTATCCATTTTCAATATTCATTAGATGAAATGGTGAAGAGAGCTTTACAGGCTATAAACTTTATTCTACAATACTGAATACCCAATATGACGACCCAAAAGTTTCAAGATCACGGTGTTATCCATAGCCTAATGAGAATTTGATGGATCTTATTCGAGAATTCAATAGAATGAATGCCATTCACAATAGACTTCTGAATATCTCCTTCCAACAAATCAAAGTCCTTTTTCTCCTAAAGACTATTCTCACCAAAAATGGATGAATGACCTATTAGTTTGTCTTTCCAAAAGATTGGTTGTTTAGCAATAAAATCAACCATCTGTTAATTGCTGAAAACGGGTTGAATTTTACTTAAGAATTTGTAGTAACTTATAGCAGAAAAGAAGACAAGAAGAAGAAAGAAGAAATAGGAAAAAAGTATGGCAAAAAAAGACATAGATAATAATTTGAAAATAAAATAGAAGAATTTATTTATTCTTACTGTGTCCTCCTCAACACCCCTCATTGCTTATATAACAGAGTCTTAGAGTTGTTATAATCCTTAAAAATCAGAACTACCCATATATTTACAAGCAGCAAAATCGGAACCAACCAAATCATATGTTTTGATTTTTTTTTCAACCTCACTGTATTATTCAAAATAGAAAGAAATAACAACTAGTAAAACGAGTATGTAACAACTACTCCCCTTTTCGACAGGATCCTTGACCTTAAGGATCGAAGGTTGGGGAGCGATGCTGCAGATCAGCCAAATCCTCCTAGGTAGCATCCTCTGGAAACAAATTTGCCCATTCAATCAACACCTCGGTCATTGCCTGGTTTCCCCTCTTTACCAATCTCCTATTTATAATCCGGACTGGCTCTTTTAGAAGGGTCCAATCCCAATCCATTACTGGTAGTACAGGTTGAATTGGTTGCTGGTCAACATGATGCTTAAGCTAGGACACATAGAAGGTTGGATGCACTCATGAGTCCGGAGGTAGTTGGAGGTGGTAGGCGACTTCCCCAATATTAGCTTCCACTTTGAATAGCCCAAAATAATGAATAGCTAACTTATGGTTGAAAACCCTCTAGAGGCTATGTTGTCGGTACAATTGGAGTTTTAGATAAACCCATTCTCCCACCTGAAACTGCCAATCACTCCTCCTCTTATCTGTAAAATTTTTCATTCTCTCCTGCGCACATTTGAGATGGAATTGCAGTATTTTTCTTACAGCCTTTCGTTATTGAAGGCTTCGATCTACACAGGCTATACCCGACGAACCAGCTAAATACGACAGATGATGTGGAGGTGCTAGACCATAAAAAGCTTCATAAGGCGTCTCCTTGATAGCAGAATAGAAAGTGGTGTTATACACCATTCAGCTAACGACAACCAGAAACTCCATTTTTTTGGTCGTTCCCCAATCATGCATCGTAAATAATTTTTGAGGCACTTGTTTAAGGCCTACATCTGTCCATTTGTTTGCGGGTGGTAAGCAGTTGAATGGTGAAGTTTTTTCCAAAACTTAGTGAAAAGTTCCTATAAAAATTATTGACAAAAACATTATCCCTATCAAAAACTATAGTGTCCAAAAGACCATGGAGTTTGAAAATATTATCTAAGTAAGCTTGAGCAATTATTAGAGCGGAGTTTGGATGGTCCAAACCACGAAGTGCTCATATTTCATCAAACGGTCTACTACAACCCATATGGTGTCCTTCTCCTTCAAAACTGGCAACCCGTCTATAAAGTCCATGCTTATATCTGCCCACGCTCTAGTAGGTATCGGCAGTGGCTGTAAGAGTCCCGGTGAAGCTGATGGATTATATTTGTTCCTTTGCCAGACATCATATTCTCTCACCCACCTTTTTATGTCTTTGGATATCCCTTTCCAATAGACCTAACTTGCCATGCGATGTCATGTGACTGTAGTGCCCAAGTGGCCCCTTAAGGTACTATTATGAAAGAAAGTAAAAATCTCCTTTTGTATTTCTAGATCAAATCCCACCACCAACTTTCCTTTTCTCCTAAGATAAAAACTATCTCATGAGTATTTTGGATGGGAGCTAGGATTTTGTTGCAATTCGACACACAACTTACTTAATTGGGGGTTGTGTTTCTATGAATTTTGTACACGATGCAAGAATTCTGAGACAACAGAACTTTCTACCATTCAAAACAGTTGCTTCGAGGAGCAGTCGGGTTCCTAAGAAAGAGCATCGGCTACTATACTCTTACTCTATTTCCTGTACAAAATATCAAGACTATATCCTAGCATTTTAGCCACACATCTTTGTTGGAAGGGTGTGATAGCCTGCTGGTCGAAAAGGAAATGAATGCTTTGATGGTGGGTTCAGATCTTAAAATGTCGACCAACCAAATACTGGTGCCATTTCTTAACAGTTAATAGTGTTGCTAGCATTTTTTTTATAAATAGGCAGCACTTTATACCTTACACCGAAGGCCTTATTGAAAAACACCACCGGGTGACCCTGTTGATAGAGGACGGCCCCAACTTTAACATCGTTAGCGTTAGTATCAACACAAAATTCCTTGTCAAAATCAGGTACCACTAGGATAGGGGTTGAGATGGCCACTTTCAGAGCTTAAAAAGCTTCATTGATAAACTTGTTGGGGTTGGAAGCATGTATTACCTATGATGGTAATTAGTGTTGATACTGAGAACACGGAAAGCATGTATTACCTATGATGGTAATTAGTGTTGATACTGAGAACACGGATTACCTATGTAGGTAATTGGTGTTGGATCAAATGAACAGCAAGAAAAGCTTGTGTTCTTAGGTTCAAAGCAGAAGCAAAATAGAGAAAAAAATTTTGAGAACAAAAGATCAACTCTCTCTATATCATGAACATTAGTTACACATTTCAAATATATTTGAAAAACAAATAAAAATAACTTGAGCAAGTGAACAAACATTAAATGAACTTAATGATAACCTAGGACCTGTCTAAAATAGAACTGAGCAGCTAACTAGCCTTTTTAGTCAAAAAGTTTCTGTCAAATCAGTTCACAGGTCGGTGGATGGACAAAACATACTTCTACCAGATAAAGTACGTGAAAACTTGTAAACTGCACTTCAACCACATAAAGTATGCACGTATGCATGATTTGCATGGATGCATTAATGCTGCTGAAGTTGCCACTTTGAACACTCCTCCTTGGCAATAAGGCAGCAAACTCCAATCTCTTTTCTCAGAAGCTCAAACCTTGTGACAGCCAATGGTTTGGTTAAAATATCAGCAAGTTGGTCTCTTGAACAACAATGAACCAAGCTAATTTCTTCTGACAATTTAGCTTCCCTTATAAAATGATATCTGATCTTGAAGTGCTTCGTTTTGCCATGAAACACAGGGTTCTTGGCAATTGCTACAGCTGACTGATTGTCAACTTTGATCTCAGTTGCCTCTGCTTGATCAGCATTCAAATCTTCAAGCACCTTTCTAAGCCAAATGGCTTGATTAACAGCAGTAGCAGCTGCAATATACTCAGCTTCAGCAGTAGATTGAGCTACTGTTTGTTGCTTCTTTGAACTCCAGCTGAAAACACCCGAGCCTAGAGTGAAGAAGTAACCCGATGTGCTCTTCATGTTGTCGACTGAGCCTGCCCAATCACTGTCTGAATATCCAACAAGCTTCAGCTCCTCTGCTCTTTCAAATTTCACACCAAAATTCAAGGTTCCTTTGACATATCTTAGAACCCTTTTTGCAGCTTTTAAATGTGCAACATTGCTGCAGTGCATGAACCTCGAGAAAAGGCTTATTGCATACATAATGTCAGGTCTTGTTGCTGTCAACTAGAGTAGGCAACCAACCATACTTCTATACCCTTTTTCATCCACACGATCATGCTCACTGGTGCTTGACAGTTTTTCTCCTGGTGCAACAGGTGTGTTAACAGGTTTGCACTTTAACATGGAGAATTTGTCTAAGACTTTCTCTGCAAATGCTCTTTGGCTTATGAAAATCCCATCCTCAAGTTGATTTACCTCCATACCGAGAAAGTATGTCATCAAGCCAAGATCAGTTATCTCGAAAACTTCTTGCATTTGCCTCTTAAAGTCTTCAATCAATTCACATTTACAACCAGTGACCAACAAATCATCAACATATAGAGACACAATCAGCAAGGTCTCCTCTCCAGCCTTCTTGATGTAAAGAGTAGGCTCACTTATACTATTTGTGAACCCGAGCCTCGACAAGTAGTCATCGATTCTGTCATACCAGGCCCTTGGAGCCTGTTTCAATCCATACAAAGCCTTTTTCAGCTTGTAAACTTTGTGTTCTTCATCAGCAACCTTGAAACCTTCAGGTTGTTCAACAAAAACTTCTTCCTTTAGAAGTCCATTTAGAAATGCTGATTTAACATCCAATTGATGCACTTTCCACTGTCTCTGAGTTGCTACGGCAAACAACAGCCTTATGGTGTCTAACCTTGCAACGAGTGCGAAGGTTTCAAAGAAGTCGACCCCTTGCTGTTGACTGTAACCCTTCACAACTAATCTGGCCTTGTGCTTATTTAGTGACCCATCTGCATTCTTCTTAGTCCTAAACACCCATTTGACACCGATAATTTTTCTGTTTTCTAGCCTATCAACAAGCTCCCATGTGTCATTCTTGTGGATCATCCTCATTTCAGCTTCCATTGCTTCTTGCCAGCAACTTTCCTTTACTGCTTCATCATAAGAGGAAGGCTCAACTATTGCAACATTACACCTTTGGTAAACATCAGCAATAGTTCTTGTGCCTCTCACAGGTGCATCATCAACATCATCAACTGGCCCTTCTTCAGCTAATTCTAAGTTGCTGTCTTGTTGATTTTCCTCATTCAAGCTTGCATCTGTCTCATTCCAATCCCAAACTCTTCCTTCATCAAACTTCACATCTCTGCTCACAATAATGTTCTTTGTTGAAGGATCATACACCCTATAGCCCTTTTTTGTACTGCTATAGCCAACAAAGATACCAGGCATTGATCTTCTTTCAAGTTTGGTTCTCTTCTCAGCAGGAATGAGAGTGTAGCAAACACAACCAAACACTTTTAGGTGTGACACGGTTGGCTTAAGTCCATGCCAAGCTTCAAAAGGAGTTTTATCCTTAACAGCAGTAGTAGGCAATCTATTGAGCAAATATACTGAAGTATTTGCTGCTTCAGCCCAGAATTTGCTTGGCAATCTGCTTTCAAACAATAAGCATCTAGCCATGTCGAGCACTGTTCGATTTTTCCTTTCACATACTCCATTTTGCTGGGGAGTATAGACTGTTGTCAGCTGATGGTGAATTCCAGCTTGTTCACACAGCTTCTGGAATTTTTCTGATAAGTGCTCAGCACCATTATCAGACCTCAAGGCTTTAATTTTGTAGCCTGATTGATTTTCAACCAGTGCCTTGAATTTGCTGAATGCTTCGAATACTTCAGACTTCTGCCGCAAGAAGTATATCCAACAGAATCTGCTGAAATCATCAATGAACAGCACAAAATATTTGCTGTCATTCAGAGAAGATGTCTTCATCGGTCCACAAATGTCAGTATGAACTAACTCAAGCTTGCTTTGAGCTCTCCATGCTTGATTAGTTGGAAAAGGCAATCTTGCTTGCTTCCCGAGCTGACAAATTTCACAAACATTCTCACTGACTTCAACTTTAGACATATCTTCAACCAAGTTTAACTTGTGCAGCTGATCAAGTGACTTGTAATTAACATGGCCTAATCTCCTGTGCCATAAGCCAGTGTTATCAATGAGGCTGGTGTAGGCCTTCTTCTCAAGCTGATTCATATCCAGCATGAAACACTTATCGGCCATAGCTACTGAGACCAGTTCCTGACCACATGTATCTCTAACAGTGCAGGTACCATTCTCAAAAATCAATGAGTACCCTTTTTCAACCAATTGACCAACACTTAATAAATTCTGATCAATATCAGGAACAAAAAACACATCAGAAATAACTTTGTTACCTGAACCAGTGTTGATCACAACATCACCTCTGCCTTTAGCTTCAATCAAGTTCCCATTGCCTATCCTGATTTTTGAGGTGAAAGTCCTGTCAAGGTCCTTGAATAAGCCTTCATCAGCTGCCATGTGATGTGAGCAGCCACTATCCATAAGCCAACTGTATTTGGCTTTACTTGTGGTTTCAAGGCTTGAGGCTGTAAAAACATGCTCCTCCTGAGCTTGAACATTTTCAGCAGCTTGAGCTTGGTTTTCCTGCTGATTTTGTGTTCTGCCTTTGTTCTTGCACACTTTTTCAATATGTCCAAACTGTTTACAGCTTCTACATTGAACATCCGGTCTATACCAGCAGTTCTTTTCTGGATGTGTGTTCCTTTTACAGTGAACACATGGTGGAAACCTCCTTTTTTCTGCATCTTTCTTCGATTTCTCCCTTCTATCGACCCAAGGTTTTTTCCCTTTGTAGCTGGAACTTGAGGCTTCCTTAGCCTTTGCCTGGAAAGCTCCTTCAGGATGCTCTTCCTGCCTATTGGCTCTTCTTTGCTCAAGTGCATATAGGAAGTTTACCAACTCAGACAAGGAGATGGTTGACAAGTCCCTCGAGTCCTCCAATGAAGAGATCTTCGACTCAAATTTTTCAGGGAGAGTTGTAATGACTTTTTCAACAATTCTGCTCTCACTGAAATCATCTCCAAGGAGCCTTATGTTGTTGACAGTAGCCATTATCCTATCAGAGTACTGCTTAATGGTCTCTGACTCTTTCATCTTAAGGTTCTCAAAATCCCTCCTAAGGTTGATAAGTTGCTGCTGCCTTATTTTAGCTGACCCCATAAACTCCTCCTTCAGCTTCTCCTATGCTTCCTTGGGTGTGCTACAAGCCATTATCCTAGTGAAAATCACATTGGATACCCCATTTTGCAAGCAGGCCATTGCTTTATGCTTCTTGGCACACTCTTCACTGTGTTGCCTCATCTGTGCAATGGTTGGGTTAGCTCTCAATAGAGCTGGTTTAGCATCATTTTCGACTACACTCCACAAATCATGTGCTTGGAGGTATGTCTTCATCTTGACTACCCAAATGTGGTAGTTTTCTCCAGCAAACACGGGTGGTGGTGGTGGTGTAAAGCTTATTTTTGCAGCAAACAAACAAACCAACGAAAAACTTCTGCTTCTGCTTCTTTCAAACACTTTTCACTCGAATACAAAAACACAACCAAGGTCCTCAAAGAATTAGGCTCTTGATACCATTTGTTGGGGTTGGAAGCATGTATTACCTATGATGGTAATTAGTGTTGATATTGAGAACACGAAAAGCATGTATTACCTATGATGGTAATTAGTGTTGATACTGAGAACACGGATTACCTATGTAGGTAATTGGTGTTGGATCAAATGAACAGCAAGAAAAGCTTGTGTTCTTAGGTTCAAAGCAGAAGCAAAACAGAGAAAAAATTTTTGAGAACAAAAGATCAACTCTCTCTATATCATGAACATTAGTTACACATTTCAAATATATTTGAAAAACAAATAAAAATAACTTGAGCAAGTGAACAAACATTAAATGAACTTAATGATAACCTAGGACCTGCCTAAAATAGAACTGAGCAGCTAACTAGCCTTTTTAGTCAAAAAGTTTCTGTCAAATCAGTTCACAGGTCGGTGGATGGACAAAACATACTTCTACCAGATAAAGTACGTGAAAACTTGTAAACTGCACTTCAACCACATAAAGTATGCACGTATGCATGATTTGCATGGATGCATTAATGCTGCTGAAGTTGCCACTTTGAACAAAACTTTGTCCATGCCCATTCTTTCTTCTTTAAAAACTCGATAAGAGGTTGAACAATGGTTTCGTACCCTAGTATGAACCTCTTGTAGTACCCCACTAATCTCAAGAATGACCTAAGCTCTTTGGTTGAATATGGTTTAGGCCAGTTGAACACATTATCGACCTTTGATTGATCTATGGCCACAGTTCTACGAGAGATGACATGGCTTTAATACTAAATGTTGGTAGCCCCAAACTAACATTTTTCTTTTTTAGTAAACAACTGGTGGGATCACAAGATGTTTAACACTTGTTCTAACTGTAATAAATGTTCAGACCATGAGTTAAAGTATACTAATATGTCATCAAAGAAGACGAGTATCGATTTCCTCAGCAAATGTTTAAAAATTGAATTCATTAGAGCCTAGAAGGCGGATGGAGCATTAATGAGCCTGAAAAGCATCACTAAAAACAAATAATGACCTTCATTAGTCTAGAATATTGTCTTGTAGATGTTTTCTTTATGCATGCGGATTTGATGATAGTCAGTGTGAAGATCCAGTTTTGAAAAAAAACTACCTGACCAAGCTCATCTAATAGTTTTTCTATTACAAGAATTGGGAAATTGTCTCTGATAGTTAACTTATTTAATTATTGATAGTCACACATAGATGCCAACTCCCGTCCTTTTTTTTATCATTACAATTGGAGAGGCAAATGCACTATTACTATATTTAATAATCCCGTTATTGAGTATCTTCTAGATTAATCATTCTATCTCATTTTTCTAAATAATCGGGTAGCAATAAGGTCTCATATTGACTATCGTCGATTCATTGTGTAGCGGAATGTGATGATCTTGTAAACATGACAGGGGTAGCCCAACTAGTGTTTAAAATACGTCATTGAATGCCTCTAAGAGATTGAGCAAATTCCTAGGAATTGGTTCAGGTGGCAATTGCAATGATGCCTAAACAATCATAGCCATCAAGAGCAAACAAGGGCTCCAATGATTCCCCACAATAGAAAAGTTTCTAGTAACCTCTCTATCTAAACAAACTTGTATAGCCCCCAGCTGAATGCCCAATAACTAACATTCATTTCCTTCATGATTAAACTACATTTTCAAAACCTTAAAGTCCCAAGTAATGCTCCCCAAGGATAGAAGCCACTACACCCTTAAAACCATATCACAATCTTTAACAGGTAGAACAAAGGAATATGTTGAAAAACGTAGTCTTTAGGCCTCCCATTTCACCCCTTGGCACAACCCTTTGGTAAATATACTACCTCCATTAGCTACTATAATCTTCAACTTATATTTTTAACTGAAGGCTATAGCGAGCTGCCTCACCAGTCTTACTCCTATAAAATTATGTGTGCTTCCCGAATCAACCAAAATAATAACGTGAGCATTTCCCACTAATCCTACCACCCTCGTCGTATGGGTACCTTGGGATCCTTGGATGGTATGGAGCGAAAGTATAGGAGCTTAGGCCACCGTTTCGATCAGAGACCCAACTGATTTCTCCAATTCCTTGTGGGCCTCTTCCCCATCCTTATCCGATTCTGAATCCAATAGTAGCTGATATAGTTGGGACCTAACACATTTGTGGCCCACACTATATTTGGAACCATACTAAAGGCACAGGCTCTTCTTTCTCCTATCGTCAATCTCTGCGGTCGATAACGCACTGTTAAACTTCTTTGGTGAACCTGTCACCGGAGTTAACTTGTGAGCTGCATTTGGCCTCATGGAACCACTATTATTACGCATTCCCCAAGGCTTAAAATTTTAAAAAATAGTACTTGTATGACTCTGAGTGGAAGACTTCGCAGAAGTAGGACTTCCCATCAAGAGTGGCCTCCTAGGAGATTGTTGCAATATGCCCTTCACCTTACGCGCCGCTTGAATCCTTTTGCCAACATTTTTGGCTTGAATAATTGTAAGTACTGCTCGATTTCAGTTTTCAAGTTACTAGTAAATATGCTTAAGGTATATGATTACGGCAATTGTAATTGATTCAACAAGCTAACAGAAGTGTCGGGATATTGGTCCACCACCCCATGTTGCTTCAATGCCACTAAGTCAGACATGGGGTCCGGAAAATAACCTAACGCAAAACACTCCTGCAAGCTCTGTGCATAAGTTTCCCAAACCAACATGTGAGGCCCCCTTTTTCTTTATACATAAAAATGGTACCAGTCGATAGCCTTGCCCTCCAAGTGTAACATAACTGTTCAGACCCTAACATTGGAAGAGACCCTTTCGACACCAAAATATTATTCCAATTTTGCCCACCAACCTCTAAAGCTGGACCCGTCAAAACATGGACATTCTAGCTTGTGAAACTTAAAGAAGTGATCTTCCACATGGGACCACAGACTGACATTAACCTTAGGTAAAAAGGAATGAGTGCCCTTTAAAGGTGAGTTAGGATGTAACAGCCCGATTTTGGGTCAAATCGGAACAGTGATTTTGAGACTAAAAATTCATTATTAAGGTCTACAGCATGATAGAATTATTTTGTAAAAGTTTCGTGAAGAAATTTTACTGTTCGAATGTTTAATTTGATAAAAGGACCTAATCGCGTATAATGCAATGCGTATAATGCAAAAGTTGCATTCTACTTTTTAATGTGTTTATTTGCTATGAATTAAAATGTGGAAGTCCTTATTACGTGATTAGACCATTGGTTTTATTAATGGACAAAGTTGGACATGGAATGGATGAAATTTTATGTATTAAATAAAGGGTAATTTAGTAAATTAGTTATAAAAGTTAATTAATATTAAAACAAAACCAAAATTTGATTCATGTGTCATCTTCTTCAACCGAAATAAGGAAAAAAAAGAAAAGAAATTGTGGTTTTAGGTTCGACACTTTGGAAGCTAAATCGGGTAAGCAATTTGACTCGGTTTTTAATAATTTTTACGTTTTTGAGATCGTTGCAGCTTAATCTAGCTAGCCCATATCTCTGATTTCAAAACTGTTAAAGATTTTGAAAGATGCCATTGATGAATAGGCATGCATTTTGATGATTCATGATGGATTATGAATATTTGATATTAGATTTTCATCTTTTATAAAGTGATTTTTAATAAAAATGTCAATTTTGGACTAATTTGTGAAATTTGATAAATTGTGTGATAAAAGTGTGATTTTATGATAAATATGGACCATTAAGGGTCCACATGAAATTCGGCTAGCATGATTTGGGGGAAAATTATGTGAATTTGTGTTTTTATGAGTTAGGGACTAAATTGTAAAAAAAGAAATAATAGCGGCAAAAGTGTAATTTTGCTAAAAATGTGTAAATTGTGTTAAATTGAATAAATTTTTGAATAAATAAGTAAATAAATGATTTAATTTTGAATTCATATAGATCAAGAAAGAAGGAATTCGGATTAGATCGGGGAAAAATAAAGTTGTCGAGTAGTCAACTCGATTTGTCGTTTTCATCTCCGAGGTAAGTTCGTATGTGATAATTTCATTATAAATGTATGTTAAATGCATTGATATTTCCTAAATTGTGATTATAAGATTATCAATAATGTTTGAATTGTGGAAATGACTTATTGGATACACTAGTCATGAGGTGGTACAATGATATTAGCACTTCGGGTGCGAGTATTTCTGATTTGGCTTCGGGCCATGCATATCGAATGATTTGGCTTTAGGCCATGATATCGACACATCGGGTGCGAGTTATACCTTAATTTGGCTACGGGCCATGGTATAGGTACTTATTGATTGAGATCCTTGAATATCCAACTTCTATTCCGAATGGTTCAACTAGCATAGTTAAGTTGAGAATGAAGGTACGATTGAGTTAGGCAAGACAGGTACGTACAGAACCTATGTGAGAATCGAATGAAAGTGATTGGTTGAGTACATATCGGACCATGTATATAAAATGAGAAAGATATGTGTTTAAATATGTTATTTTCCAAAATGTGTTCATTTGGCTATATGGAGGTATGAATTGAATGTTATATGAGGATTGAATTGATTAAACTTTTGAAAGCTAAAGTTAGCTACATGAATGATTATATTATTGAATGTGGTAATTTGATATGAGAACTTGTTACAAACTTGAGAAAGGTTTGTGTTTTGGCATGTGAGATAGCATATTATGCTTATGACATTGAATTACAACTATTAGTTATGTTAAGTTTATTAAGATACGAGCTTACTAAGCTTTATAGCTTACTTTGTGCTATTTTTCTATGTTTTACAGAGTTTTGGACGTTCGCTCGGGTTGGAAGTCTACAGAGATCGCATCACACTATCTGGCTAATAATTTTGGTATCTATACACTTTGTGAATTAGTTATATAGCGTGCATAGACTTTATAATTGTTTGATAAGCATTGGTAATTTTGGCAATTGATGCCTATATGATTGATGCAATTAGCCATGAGATGTGGCTTGGAAATTGATGTTAATTTGATGTGTAAATGTTACCTTATGTAATGGCATAATTTGGCATGGTTGGTGATGGTTTAAGTTGTTTTACTTGATTATTCGGTAGGTGATGAATAGTTGCTTATAATGCATGATCTTAAACTTGATCAATGAATGGTTAGTAGATGATTTATGAGTCAAGCTTGATGTGTGATTGATGATAAAACATATATTTGAAATAGGTTGAATTGATGAATGTGATATGTGTTTTAGTATATGATGGAATAAGTGTGAAATAAGAAATGAGTCATGTTAGCTTTTGTATGTGTTTTGTATCGGAAATGGTTATGATTTGAGTTGATGAAATGGAGAGAATTGGTATAGCATGTTTGGTGCATAAAATAACATGTATTGGCTGCTTATTAATTATATTGAAATGGTACAAAATTATGTGGTCTAGTTATGCATGAGAAGGGTGAGAAATATGGCTTAAACTAAGCCTAATTTTGTGCCACACGGCCTGAGCACACCAGCATATCTGGTGGCAGGGTGTGGCACACAACCTTGGCACATGGGCATCTGTGGCTATTTCAAATAGGCACACAGGCTGGACACACGAGCGTGTGATTGGCTATGTGACCAAGTCAGTAAGCTCCCTAATTTTCACACAACTTAGTACACAGGCTTGTCTGGTGGCTGTGTGGATAAGTCAATATGTATGCCATGTTTTCCCACAGGCTAGACACACGGGCATGTCTGGTGATCGTGTAAGGCACACGGCTTGATCACACGGGCGTGTGACCTCTGTAACTTAGAAAAATTTTTAAGTTTCGAAAAATTTTGTATGTGATCGGTTTAGTCCCGAACCTTTCCTAAAGCATGTTTAAGGTCTTGTAGACCTACTTAAGGGACATTGTGATTGAGATTGAATGTGATATGATGAGATATGAGTAATGTATGTAAAATGATTTATAATGATATGAAATGCTCGGTAATGCCTCTAAACCCTAGTCCGGTGACGGATACGAGTTAGGGGTATTACATAGGAGACGTTTCTCTAAGTAAAAACCTAGTTGGTAAAACATCTAGAATTCCCTTCTTCTTATCACTCGACTGTCTAGTAGAAGCCGTTGTAGATGGCTACACACCAGCAACAGAAGTAGACGGTCGACCCAAATATAGTTCTAGCAGTCTCTGTATTTTAGATTTGGTCTCTCTTCATAACCCATCCTTTAGTTCCCTCAACTCCAGTTTGAATTCTTCCTTGAATTCCACCTTTAACTCTTTTAATTCGTCATTCAACTTTGTGCTCCACTGGGAAACATCCTCTTACAGCTTTGCCACTATTTGCTATAGACTTCCCATATCTTTTTAAAGTCAAGTAGAAATGCCATCGCCAGACATCGTAGATCATTGGCTCTAATATCTTGTTAATTGCTGGAAATGGGTTGAATTTTACTTAAGAATTTGCAGCAACTTACAGCAAAAAAGAATAGTAGACAAGAAGAAGAAAGAAAGAAATAGGGAAAAAGTATGGCAAAAAAAAAAAAGACAAAGATGATAATTTGAGAATAAAAAAGAAGAACTTATTTATTTTCACTGTGTCCTCCTCAACTCCTCTCCCTGCTTATATAATAGAGTTTTAGAGCTGTTATAATCCCTAAAAATCATAACTACCCACGTATTTACAGGTAGCAAGATTGGAACCAACCAAATCATATGTTTTGATTTGTTTCCAAACTCACTGTATTATTCAAAATAGAAAGAAATAAAAACTAGTAAAATGAGCACGTAATACCATCATATCACTACCCTCATCTTCATCTTTATCCTTAAAAAGAAGACATTGGGGTTCTCTTTATTTTTCATATACATTTTTGACTAATTTTTATAAAACTTTGGAGCGGTATTTCTTTCAGGACAAATTCTAAGTTTCACAGTAGATTGGAACCATACTTGATGGCAAGCATAGGCTAAGTAGGGGAATTTGATAATACTCTAGAATGACTTGTTTTTATGTATTAATTGCATGATTATTTTGAGTATGATGCTACTAATTTGAGCTATTTATGATCTTTTATCTTGTAGGGATTAAATTGGAGGCAAGAAGTAAATTAAATGGTGAAAAGCATGAATTTAAAGATTAAATGGGCCAACATGCGACACAGGAAAAATGTGGTGCCAAAAAGTGCAAGCATGGAAGGCACAAGGGCTAAAAATGCAAAAAGAAGAGATTTTGAATCATAAGACTCTATTTTAATTCCAATAATATTAGGATAATTATTCAAGATTATTTAGGATTATTTAATTTTAGGATTTATCTTTATTTATCTTTAATTATTTGTAATTATCTTTAGGAATTTAAGTAGGACTAGACTATCTTTCTTAGCACTATAAATAGGGGATGAAGTGACTCAATTTAGGGGATCTTTTTTTGTAAACACTCTCATCCCCATAAATTCAGTCTTTTTGTTCTTTTCATATTTCTATAAAAAATTTCCTTTCCATTATTTTTATTTGTTTTTCCCTAAAAATCATGAGCCACTAAATCTAATCTAACCGAAGGTTGTCGAAAATCCCCAAAAAGGTTCATGAGGTTTAAAACTCGCGCTTAGCCTTCTCAACAGGGTATTCATCGCTTCTCCACACTACGGGGCTGACGCTTTCGAACATATCCCTTAATAGGTGATCTTTTCAATATGTGCTGATAAACCGTAAATTATACATGTTTTTACCTCATGCTTAGCACATTTATGGATGAATTATTCCTTGGTTTGTGGAAATTGATGCTCCTAAACCTTTAATTTCATGTTTTATACTTAGGTGAGCTTAGGGGAGTGAAAAGAACAAGAAACAGGCCGAAAACAGAGAAAATGGGCCAAAGCAAAGAATCAACAGGGCTTGGAAGTTCACCACACGGGCGTGTCACACGGCCATGCCATATAAACAGGCTCGAGCACGGCCTAGAATCGATTCACACGGGCAACCTACACGGTCGTGCCACTCTAACAGGCTTCAACACGGCCCAACATTGACTCACACGGGCGTGGCACACGGGTGTGTCCCTGTCGTGATGAAGTTCAATTTCACTCGGAAAAGGCTACTTAGGGGCTGAGAAAGACATTCTAAACTCTATATAAAGACCCTAAGAGGAAACTACAAAGGGGGTACAGTGTCGAGTACATTATTCCCGCCAAGATGGGGAGTTAGAGGCAGGGAATTACTCAAAGGAAAGCTAATTGATCCATCTCAGAAGCCAGGATCTACATCAAGACAGAAAATCTCCCCTCTATTCTTTTAGGAGTTTTGGGTTTTCTTATGTTTTTCTATTTTATTTATTCTGAGATGTTTCTTTTTATAATTATGAACTAAAACCCCAAATATCTAAGGGGGATGAAACCTAAGATGAATCTTGTTATTGTTATCTGAACTATATGATAAATATTTGATTTGTTCTTAATTGTGTTTTTAACTCTTGAATTGCTATTTTTGGGATATTAATTTAAGTCGAATGTGCTTATGTAGAGGAGCAAAAGTCCCTGCATAGGAGTAGATCCAACACAATTATGCAGAGTTGATCATAATCCTAGACATAGGACGACAAAAATCTGCCGGATTAGAGTCAAATCTAATATGGGGAGCCATAGATTGAATTAATACGAGACTAGGGGTTTTAACTAGAAAGAGATTTCAGTTAATCAACCTAATATTAGTTGTTCTTATCCTCGACGGAGGTATTAATATAATTTAGGGATCTCTACGGATCAAGTCAAATGAAGAAATCGTCTAGTTCAGAGTTAGATAACAAGTGAAGTCTAGGTGGATTCTTCCTTAGGTATTGCCCTCATCAATCAGTTTTCCTGAGACCAATTTCCCAATTTACACTTTGTCATTTCTTTAGTTTAGTTTAAAATAGTTTACAACCAAACTCCTTTTATTTCTTAAGCTAGATAATAGGAAAGAAGTCATTACTAGTTCTTTTAGTTCCTTGGATTCGATATTCTCGTCTTGCCACTAGCTATACTACTATTCGATAGGTGCACTTGCCTTTTATCGTGATATTAGTTAGTTTCCAGGTCAGATTAGTTTTTATTACTTCATCTCATCTCGATCAAGTTTTTGACGCCATTACCGGGGAACTAAGATATTAGGAACACTTGATTCCTATTACTTTAGCCATTCTTTACTTTTATTGCAATTTATTTTTATTATTTTTTTATTTACTAAAAATTTCTTTTTATTTTTCCCTTTCAGGTATCTCTAGTTTATGACTAGAAGAAACCCATGAGGACCATTATTGTTTGACGATGATTTAGAAGCTACAATTTGTAGATATTGCAAAGAAATAAGAAGAAGCCTGTGATACCCAGAACAAGGACAAGAAGAAGAGCCAGAACCTACTGAAGAGATGGAAGCAAATCAGGATAATTAGCTACCTCCTATAGTAGCCGCAAATCCTATTGAGCAAAATCCTGCTCCGCGTACTATGTATGATTATGCTAAACCTAATTTGGCTTGTACTGAATCTAGTATTGTTAGGCCTACTATTGCTACAACTAATTTCGAATTAAAACCTAACATTATTCAAATGATACAGCAGTTTGTTCAGTTTGATGGTTTGCAGGATGAAGATCCTAACGCTCATTTAGCCAATTTCTTGGAATTCTACGACACATTTAAAATAAATGGCGTTTCTGATGATGTCATTCGTCTTCGGCTATTCCCATTTTCCTTAAGAAATAAAGCCAAACAATGGTTAAACTCTCTACCACGAGGGTCTATCACTACATGGGAACAAATAACCAAAAAATTTTTGCTCAATTATTTTCCACCGGCTAAAATGACTAAATTAAAGAATGATATCTCTTCGTTTGTGCAGATAGATTTAGAAACACTTTACGATGCTTGGGAGAGATACAAGGACTTATTGAGAAGGTGCCCTCACCATGGGTTACCTCTGTGGTTTCAAGTTCAAACCTTTCACAATGGTTTGAATCTTTCGACGAGACAAATGATCAATGTAGCCGCCGGTGGAACAATCAACAATAAAACACCAGAGGTAACTTACAAGTTTATAGAAGAGATGTCACTGAATAACTATCAGTGGCAAGTCATGAGAACAAAGCCACAGAAAGCTGCCGGAGTTTTTAATATTGATGCAGTCACCATGCTTTCTAATCAGGTAGAACTCCTTAATAAAAAGATTGATAATTTTGTTGGTTCTACGCAGGTACACCCAGTAATGCAGTGCGACTCAATTCAAGGAAACATGAGCTATTCTGAAAATCCCAAATATGTATATGGCATGGAAACTGAGCAAGCCAACTATATGGGTAATAATTCTAGATCCCAAAATAGCTTTTATAGTAATACTTATAATGCAGGTTAGAAGAACCACCCAAATTTCTCATGGGGAGGACAAGGAAATCAAAGGCAACCATCTCCTCCGGGATTTCAACAGCCACCGTTCCAACAAGAGAAAAAGCTGAACCTTGAGGAGATGCTCACAAAATTTATCACCGTGTCAGAAACTCGTTTCCAGAATACTGAGACGGCACTGAAGAACCAGCAAGCATCCATTCAAGGACTCGAAACTCAAATAGGCCAGGTCGTTAAGCTAATTTCTGAAAGACCACAAGGTGGGTTACCAAGCAACACCGAGACTAACCCTAAGGAGCAACTTAATGCCGTGGATACAATAGATGAGAAAGAGTTAACCAAAACCAACCTAGAGCCATGTACGGAGACTGTGGTAAGTAAAGGTAAAGATGAGGTAAGTTCTAAAGAAGCAATTATCAAAAAATATAAGCCTCGTATTCCACACCCAAATGCGCTAAGGAAAGACCGCACAGATGAACAATTCGATATATTCCTTAAACTTTTAAAGAAATTACATATTAACTTACTGTTTATTGAAGTTCTTTCGTAGATGGCAAACGCCGTTAAGTTTTTAAGAGAGCTACTGATGAATAAACGAAAGCTAGATGAGACATCTCATGTGAAACTGAATGTAGTGTGCTCAGCTATTTTACAGAATAAGCTACCCAACAAATTAAAAGATCCAGGGAGTTTTATAATTCCTTGTTTACTTGGTAGTTCAGATGTCAAAAATGCTTTAGCTGATTTAGGGGCTAGTATTAATGTAATACCTTATAAATTGTTTAAACAACTAGGTCTCGGGAAACCTAAACAAACCAAGATGAGCATTCAATTGGCTGATAAAACCATTAGATTTCCTAAAGGCATAATTAAAGATGCACTTGTCAAAATTGATAAATTTATATTCTTAGTCGACTTTGTTGTTCTAGACATTGATGAGGATAGCAATGTACCCTTAATTCTAGGGCGTCCCTTTTTAGCAACTACTAGAACAATAATTGATATAGGCACAAGCGAGTTTACACTTCGTGTAGGTGATAACGAAGTTACTTTACAAGCCCGAAACTCGAATAAGATTGTTGATAAAAATATTGTTATGAGTCCTTGTAACAAGAATGATCTCACTGTCCAACCTTCTTTGCAGGATACACTTCATATAAGGGCAATCCAACCACAAACGAGTCCATCCAAGAGAAACGTACATGAAAAACAAATGCTCCAGATTGAGGAACTAGATGAGTGGCTGAACTATCAACAAGAAAAGCCCAAAATATGCCACGCCAACCCAGAGCATCACCAAGATGACCCTAAGGTAAAAATGTATCAATTTAAGGCAGGGGATACGGTATACTTAGAGGAGGAAGATCCTCGAATTTCGAATTCAAAAACTCATACAGGTGACACTCTTTTTTTCACAATACTAAAAATTTTCCCCTATGGTACAGTCGAGATAACACATAAGACATTTGGCACTTTCAAGGTAAATCATACTCGACTCAAACCTTATATTGATAAAACAACTGAAAGCAGGATAGAAGAGTTCCAACTCTTCAAACCACCGTGACCGAACAAGCTTGAGAAAAGTTGTGCTTAAACTATAAACAAGCGCTTCTTGGGAGGCAAATCGAGCATTAATGTAGTAAAGTTCTTATTTTTAAGCTCTCTAATTCATCAATTAACCCCCTGAATGCAGATTTTCAAACCACACAGCCATGCCCACGGGCGTGCCTAAGGCCGTGGACACCCCACAGTTAGAAACACGGTCCTGCGATACTGTTGTGGCCAAACCTGTCAATTCATACACGGGTGTGTGATTCCAAACATGGCCGTGGGAAAAACGAACACCAAAAGACACGCCCGTGCCAATGAGCCTGGGTGAAACTAAAAAATTAACACGTGCATAGGACACGCTCGTGCCAACCAACCGTGGCCACACCGATAAGATCACGAGACACACGGCCAACCCACAGGGCACACGGGCGTGCGCCACGGCCGTGGGGCCAAATTCCTATAACTTAAATTTTAATTTTCATTTTCATTTTTTTACTTTATATTCCTCTTTTTCCTCTTATTTTTAAATTATTATCAAGTAATACTTGAATTTTACACATAGTTGTACTTATCCTCTATAGCCACCTCCACCTCACGGAATCCATCCAATTCAGGGAGTCTTAATTCTCTCCCTATCTTATGATTTTATGCTTCTATTGCTACTAATGTTATCTTTGTACATTGAGGGCAATGTACATCTTAAGTGTGGGGGGGGAACTCATTTTCACTCTTTGTATTATCCTTAATTCCCTGAATTCTACTCATTTTCTTCTTGCATTGTTCTCAAATCCTTGAATCTCGACTTTCACAAATAAATTATGATTGATTCATGATTTTTATTGATATGTTGAGAATTAAGACATAGGTATTTATGCTTTGATTATTCAAACTTTAAAACATTAGGGAATCAAGCATGATAAGTTGAAATTTTTGAGAATTTACAATTTTTCTAAGTTGTTTTCCCTAATTTTAAGTGTTATCTTGAGATTTAAAATTCGCAGGATTGACATCAAAAGTCATAATTTTGGTGAGATTTTTGAGCCTTTCGAGCATACATCATTTCGTGCCCACTTTTATTATTGCTTTGAGTAAGTCAATATTGATCTGTTATTCTAGAACTTACCTCAATTATACATGTCAAGACCACATCATTGATTTGATATACCAAAATGATAAAGGCACTTAGGATTTAACCCACTTACTCCATAAAAGCCTACCTCCATAAATTAACCCCTAGTGAACCCCATTGAGCCTAACAAACCTTTCATTGACTTACCTTCAATATTAACCGATAACCCATTTTTTTGTTGAATTCCATTCAATTATTTTGACCCCTATTTTTGTCGCGATTTGAATTGAATAATTGTCTAGCTTTGTTCTCTTTTTCAGTCTATAAAGTTTATAAATATTTGATTTGTTATTAAAAAAAATTGTATATATAGTAATTCAGTTGTAATTCATTCTTCAGATGTATTTCAATATTTTTGCATATTTCTATGTAATTTTTAAGCTATTATTCTTAAACGATATCATCCAAAAGGCTTTATTCTAGGAATATGTTTCAACGATAGAGATTTTTCTAGTTAGATGATTTTTCAATTCAATCTCGATTCTAACCTTCTTTTTCAGCCTGTGTCAGCACCCCTAACTGAAAGCCCCATTACAACCATTTAAAGACCTTTTGACCGATATGTCATATCAATATATAGTGGTGGAGATGTGATTTTCCTACAAGCTTAAGGTAATAACTTTTCATGTTGACTAATGAGTGCTTAATTTCTGAACCCTAAACACCTCGAGTGGATAGAGTGAATCTTTAGTGAGGATGTCAACTCTTGTTGATTTTGAGTCCGAGGTAATTACTTAGGAGAGGGGAGAAAACCTATGTTTCTACGATAAAATTTTCAACTTAGATTGTTTGAGACTTTAATTTTCTTGTGGTTGAATTTTCAGTGTATGATTACTTGTGGATTAGTTTGAAACTTTATTGATAAGAATCATAAGTTAAGAAGAATGATTTTTAATTGTGAGTTGAGATTTTGCTTGAGGACAAGCAAAGGCTTAAGTGTGGGGGTATTTGATAAACCATAAATTATACATGTTTTTACCTCATGCTTAGCATATTTATGGATGAATTATTCCTTGGTTTGTGGAATTTGATGCTCCAAAACCTTTAATTTCATGTTTTATACTCAGGTGAGCTTAATGGAGTGAAAAGAACAAGAAACGGGCCGAAAACGAAGAAAATGGCCAAAGTAAGGAATCAACACGACTTGGAGGTTCACCACATGGGCGTGTCACACGGCTGTGCCACATAAACAGGCTCGAGCACGGCCTAGAATCGATTCACACGGGCAACCCACACGGTCGTGCCACTCTAACAGGCTTGAACACGGCCCAACATCGACTCACACGGGCGTGGCACATGGGCGTGTCCCTGTCGTGATGAGGTTTAATTTCACTCAGAAAAGGCTACTTAGGGGCTAAGAAAGACATTCTAAACTCTATATAAAGACCCTAGGTGTAACACCCCTATCCCGTAACCGTCACTGGAATAGGACGGGGCGTTACCAGAAATTCAGAACAGATCAGTACAGAATATTCACAGATTTCCAAATTCAAACAATATTATAATTCAGTAACATGACATGAAAGATCAGAAATAACTTCATTCTTTCATCGGGGACTAAACTGAAAACAGTCGAAAGATAAGAACTTTATGAAAATTTTCGAATTACGGCCATACGGCCGTGTGCCTAAGCTGTGTGCCTCAGACGGTCGTGCCCTAACCTTAACTCTGGCCGTGGACGACACTGCCAACCTCAGCACGGTCACCGGACACGCCCGTGTGTCCAGCCCGTTGGCAACACTGCCAAACATCACACGGTCACCAGACACGCTCGTGTGTCTAGCCCGTGTGAAAAATTGACCAAAACATTTCAGATGCAGGGGTCACACGATCGAGTCACACGCTCGTGTGCTCCGATCGTGTGGCACAATATAAGCTTGGTTTAAGTTATACTTTCCATCCACTAGAGGTCATAACTATTGGCCAAGTTCATGCCACAATAATACCATAATTTCAACTCAATTCAATGCTTTAGAACATACCACCACTTGATCAACTCATTCATATACACATACCTACTCAATATCCTACAAAGCATGTCAATAGTCCATACAAAGTTCATGTTCCAACACATGATACATATCTCTTCCATACCACATTCAAAACTTACCATTTCTCCACATTAGTATGTTACAAAATGACCAAAACTAGTAGATTACATGACCATCATGAACTTACATAATTTGGCATCACAAGAATAAGCCAAAATCAAGCAAAAACATATCATTTGCCATCCAATTCACATAGCATTACAAACCAACATATTCAAGCTTACCTAAGGACACTCTAGCCTATACATGCCATAATTCAAATATTTACAATTTTTAAAAGGTACCAAAACGAGTTCGATAGTGTGGTGACAATCCTTGACTTGTCCCGAGCCTTCAGTAGGTATAATAACTGTAAAACAGACAGAAATTACACAGTGTAAGCTACAAGAGCTTAGTAAGTCAACTACTCCCAATTCAACTAGTAATTCATACCATGTATCAAACATTAACAAGTACACATATCCATTTCCATGATAGAATACATATTACTAACTTAACAGTTCACAAAATACAGAATCTCTATACTCAGAAATTTAGTACGATATAGACGTACCTGCATAGCTTAACAAGTTATATATATATATATATATATATATATAATCCCATACCTCAAACTCTTTCATCGGACAATCCAGAATCGAATCAGACGTTTATAAAAGAGTACAATGCCGACGTCCCAGACGTGGTCTTACATGTAATTCAATATTGATGCCTCTGTCTCAGACAAGGTCTTACACGAAACCAGAAACGATGCCAATGTCCCAGACATGGTCTTACATGATCTTCTAAATAGATGCAAATGTCTCCGACGTGGTCTTACACGAAAGCATATCACGGAATCCTTTCAGACGTATACAGAGTTGTTCTCAATCTCGAATATTTTCACAATTCTAATAGAATTCATTCATAATTCTAATAGAATTCATTCATCAGGCTCTCAAGGCCATCCAATACAGATTATATTCATATATACAAAGACTTAATCAACCTAACACATAATCGTAAGTTGACTTACCTCGGACGAAACCAAACGAACAAGGCGATTACTTGATTACTTTAGCTTTACCCCGATCTAAGCTCATTTTTCCTTGTTCTTGATCTAAACAAATTCAGATTCAGTCATTCAATATTCCATTTCATTCAATTCAATCCATATACACTTATTTAGGGCATTTTACACTTTAGCCCTTACATTTTTTTACATTTTAACACTTTGGTCCCTAATTCACAAAAACATCAAATATGCACAAATTCGTTACAAAATGGCCTAGCCGAATCTTCATGGCTCTCATTAAAGCCCATATAACACATTTATTTCACAATTTAGTCCTCCCAAAGTCTCATTCTCACAATTTAACCCATAGAGCTCAAATTCATCAAAATCTCATGGCAACACATATTTATTCAACATCCATTCATCATAATTCATTCAATTTCACTACAAAGCTTCAAATATCAACAATGAAATTTTTCATAAACTTCATCAAAAATAGAAATTGAGACATGGGCATGGAAGAATACGAAACAACGATCACAGAAACGTAGAAATTATCAAAAACCGAGCTCAAAACATACCTTGATCACTACTACAAAGTGCCAAACACTAAGGAGCTTTCTCTCCTTCTTTTATTTTGTAATTTCAGTGGAGGAAAATGTATTATGAAACCATTTTATGCTTTTTGTTTTATTAATATTAACATATAATCTAAATGACAATTTTGCCCTTTTATTAAACCATTATAAAACACATGTTTTAAGGTCATTTATGACCATTTAAACACTAAATGGCATAATTACCATATAAGGCCTTAATTATTAAAAGCCATTCCAAAAGCATATATGCAAATGTGACATGTAAATTTTATCACATAAACAATTCAGTCCTTTATCACAATTAAGCGCAGAGTCAGATGAATTAAATCGCAGAAATTTATCAGATGCTAATTCATATACCACAGACATAGAAAATAATATCAGAACATTTTTCAGACTCGGATATGTGGTCCCGAAACCACTATTCCGACTAGGGTCCAAATCGGGTTGTTACACTAGGAGGCAACTACAAATGGGGTACAGTGTCGAGTACATTATTCCTGCCAAGACGGGGAGTTAAAAGCAGGGAATTACTCGAAGGAAAGCTGATTGATCTATCTCAGAAGCCAGGATCTACATCAAGACAAAAGATCTCCCCTCTATTCTTTCGGGAGTTTTGGGTTTTCTTATGTTTTGCTATTTTATTTATTTTGAGATGTTTCTTTTTATAATTATGAACTAAAAACCCTAAATATCTAAGGGGGATGAAACCTAATATGAATCTTGTTATTGTTATCTAAACTATATGATAAATATTTGATTTGTTCTTAATTGTTTTTTTAACTCTTGAATTGATATTTTTGGGATATTGATTTAAGTCGAATATGCTTATGTAGAGGAGCAAAAGTCCCTACATAAGAGTAGATCCAACACAATTAAGCGGAGTTGATCGCAATCCTAGACATAAGACGATGAAAATCTACCGGATTTGAGTCAAATCTAATATAGAGGGCCATAGATCGAATTAATGTGAGACTAGGGGTTTTAACTAGAAAGAGATTTCGGTTAATCAACCTAAGATTAGTGGTTCTTATCTTCGACGAAGGTATTAACATAATTTAGGGATCTCTACGGATCAAGTCAAATGAAAAAATCGTCTAGTTCAGAGTTAGATAACAAGTGAAGTCTAGGTGGATTCTTCCTTAGGTATTGCCCTCATCAATCAGTTTTCCCAAAAGTAATTTCCCAATTTACTCTTTGTCGTTTCTTTAGTTTAGTTTAAAATAGTTTACAACCAAACTCCTTTTATTTCTTAGGCTAGATAATAGGAAGGAAGTCATTACTAGTACTTTTAGTTCCTTGGATTCGATATTCCGGTCTTCCCACTAGCTATACTACTATTCAATAGGTCCACTTACCTTTTATAGTGATATTAGTTAGTTTCCAGGTCAGATCAGTTTTTATTACTTCATCTCATCAAGATCATGTGCAAAGGCAGCCACTTTGTATGTTTTGGGAAGGTTGCACAGTCAGTTCGTTAGCTTTCTACGTCAGAGATTGGCGAGCCCAAGAGAAAAAATGGTGTGGGATTCGCCATTGAGAAGTGGTGATCTAGCATAAGATGATCCCACAAAAGCGATTGTTGGCTAGAGTCAGGTTTTGTCAAATCTTAAGTCTAAATTCTTAGAGCTGGTGGTCGTAGGCATCCTCTTCCAGTATAACTGACTTATTCTTCTTGAGAAGGGTCACTTAAAAGCCAAGAATTGAACCCAAGGCAAATCGAGGCAACCGGAGGCTGGAAAATCACCATAAGAAATCTTTTTCTCAACTTTATTTTAATTTTAATTTCTTAAAATTCAATTCAGCTTTCAATTTCATCTTTATTTTATTTTATTCCCAGATTAAAAACTTTAAAATTCTATTTTTTTTATTTTTTCAAGAATGCTGGTTTTCTTGGGCACGATTCTGCCCAGGATTTCGAGAAACAAGCATTTGTACAATCTCATCCCTGAGGATTCGACCCTACTTCTCCTTTACTGTTCTTTTTCATTATTTTGTAGGTAATGGAATATTTTTTGTGCTCTCAACGACCGCATCACTTATATTTTAATTCGCCACTTTATAATTTTCATGACTTAAGTTGTTTTTAATGCCTCGATATTAAGAGTCAAAGCCAAAAAAAATTGTTGATTGTTTTCTTTGTTAATTTTTCCTCTACTGCCACCTATCACCACCAATTCTTTTCATCACTTAATGACAATTGCCAAGTCCCATTATAGGTAAATAATACTTGATTTCATTATATTTTTAGAATCACCTTTCGTGATCTCCAAATATCATGTTTTGGCATGGAGATTAAGTTACCCTGCCATAGTTTATGTTTAGTATAAGTTTGTATCATTTTCTACTTTGAAGCAAAAGTGTTAGGCAAACCGTAGAAATGTGGCTGGTTGTAAATTAGTTGCTTCTAGGTTATGGAAATTTAGAAATTTAGTTTGTGATTTTTAAGATTTAAAATATTTTACTCAAAAGGGCGTAGTTAGGGATGAAAATTTTTTTATTTAAGTTATTTAAAATTTTTATAAATTTAAATTAGTAGAAATAAAATTGTACTTTCGCCCCCTAAAAATGATAGAATTTTAATTTAATCTTTTAAAAATTATAAATATATAGGCTATTAGAATGGTGAAATTACATTTTTACTATCGTAAAAATTACAAACTAATTTCGCCCTCATAAAAAATTTTCTGGCTTTGCCCATATATGACACCTATATCTAACAAAAGTTATACATTTTGTTACCTAAAGCTAATGTGTTAACCTTTTAGTATTTAATTCGAGTTTAAAGTTTTTTTAAAGTAATTCAACTTTTAGAGTTGGTTTGATCAAAATTTATAATTATCTAATAATATTAGCAATTTACTTTCATCAAATCAACCTTAAAATCTCCAAATCAAATCATATTCATTAGACTATATTTGACAAATTAAATGCAAAATTGAATAAATTCACAATCAGCAAAATTATGAAGAATTCAAATATAATAATATTAGTAATTAAATTTCAACAAATCAATTTTAAAACCCGAATTAGACTTTAAAAAGTTAATATCAGTATCTCTGTGTATCAAAATATATAATTTTTATCAAATACAAATATCATATTGGATATAAAAAGTAACACAAATACCATATAAAGAAAATGTTAAATGATATATTCAAAATGAGCTGAAACAATTAAAGCCTTCGGAGCGACATTTATAGATGAAAATCTTGTTTCAATCAATTCATTGGACCAACTTGCACACCATGCCAACAATGCCTTCTTTGTTTCTGTGGACGATATCACTAAGCGCATTAAACTCACTTTGTTGTTTAACATTTGTTTCAAAATGGCTTAAGCTACGGGTTTTTACTTACGGATAGGAAGGAGCTGTCGGAGCGTGATTTGGGGGCGAAACATTAATTTCCTGCTCATCTTGATGATGGGAAGGAGGAGGAGAAGAAACAGGGAAATCATTGAGAAGAATGGTACCAAGACCAATTTCTTTTGAAGGAATTTGGAGGTTGTTGATGTTAACGTTATAAATCAGCACATCATCTTGAGATTCAACTCCATTGAAAAGATATGGTTCACGTCTTAGAATTTTCTGAAGGTCCCTTTCAAGTTTTTGGATTGTTGTAAGACTATTGTAAACAACTGCTGACCTTTTCCTTGAATGATTTCTCCATGAACTTCCCAGATCTTCAACTGCATAATCAAACACCCAAAATTTTATAATTTATTTACTCAACTTCTAGGGTAGAAACAGTCTAATTATGAATATCATCCTTTTATGAAAACCGAAAAGATAGTCTTTTTACTTTAATTTATTAAAACTTTGATTCTTATATTTTATAAAAATTGAGAAATTAGTCGAGTAACACTGTTATGTTTTAAAGTTGAATTTCTAACATAGAAATCATCAGCTCAATTATATGCAAGCAATTACTAAAAATAAGCAAAAATCAGCATTTCATATGTTTACCGACAAACTTTTTAGTTTTTATATGGTACTCCATTTTTGTAACGTAAAGAGGTAGGATTCATAATTAGACTCATATTTGAAATATATGTGCACTTAATACATGGGTGACTCGAATATAACATGTTAAAAGAAAAATATATATAACCCTTTTAAATTTTAATGATATTATCTATCATATTAAAATTGTTCATTACAATAAATAAATATGTTTTAAAAATATTTCATGTCATATCTAAATTGATATTTAACGCCTAAGCTAACATTTAGGATATGAAAAAACTAAATTCATACAATAATGATAATTTAAAAAAATAATAAAATGTTTTGAATTTAAAAAAATAATAATTAAACCATTAGAACATTGATATAATAAAATAAAGAAAAGGTAGGAGGTAAAAGTAAGTGGATAATGAACCTGGATGAAAATCATCATCTAGATTCTCTTGTTTTATAGAGCAAAAGTTGAGATTATGTGCAGTTGAAGACTCAGAACTTGCATAATCTCCCATGGCGGATGATGAATAGGAGGCATTGCCATTGTTAGTCACAATTGATTTAGGCACTGCTTTTCTTTTCTTCTTTTGAATAATTTGAAGAGTCTTGGGTATATAGTTTTCCAGGGGTTTCCCTAATCTGTACCTTGAACCACAAGCATTGCACAAAACTGGTTTCTCGGGTGGTCCATTTCGCCAAAGTGGTGTGCCTAAAATAACCAAAAACATCACGAAGATAACAACAGTGGCGGAGCACACGGAAATGGAAAATTTTTCATTTAATCTCTTTATAAATTATAAAATTTTAAATTAATAGTTCTTAAAAATGATAAAAATTTGATTTAATCCTTTAAAAATTATAAATATATAAATTATTAAAATGGTGGAATTGTATTTTTACTGTCGTAAAAATAGATAATTTAATTTCGCCCGAAAAAATTTTCTAACTCAGTCACTAATTCATAGATCGATTTAGGATTAAACCCGACAGGATCTATTAAATAATATTTCATATTTAATTAACATATTCTACACCAAAATAATTCAAATAAGGAATATTTTTATTAGGGTTTACTTAAAAAATTAATATTTAAAACTCAAAATCATATGACAGTGAGAATATAATTAATTGCAACAAATATTTATAAATTGGAAAAAAAAAGGGGTGGGGGGAGGGGGGAAGAGAAAAACTCACTGTCAATCCCACAGTGAAAACAAGGTCCTTGTTTTTTCATTTTAGTCCCAAACATAAAATCCCAATCTGTGAAAGCCAAAATCAGAAAAGATTCAAAGTAAGCAATGTAAAATAAATATCAACTTCTACAAAGAAAAACAAGAGACTTACTTGAGAACTGAATAACTACCTATCAACAAACTCTCTTCTTTTTTTCAAATTTTGCACTACCCATTTGTCCAAACAGGCTTGTGGATTCCATATAAATGCATTCTATTGTGGGTTCCACTATGTGTATGTGTGATGTGGCAATTCTCCATTTTTCTCTTCTCTGTGAAAAAAAGCACCTTATAATTGGAAATATTTTCCAAAATTGCATTTTTATTTTATTTTTTATTAATTGCTTTGGATATCTTACAATGTAACAAAATCATCACATTTATGAGGCATAGAAAGATACCATATATATATAATTACCCTTTAATTCTTTGAGTACGAACTTATTAAATAACAACACATTAAGAGTTTAAGCAATTATATGCAAAGATTTATTACTAAATTTTTTTAGTTAATATTAATAGGAAAAATTATACCAAATTTGATTGAAATTTTTAATTTTTATCAAACTTACGAAGCTACAACTAACGTTTTCGAATTATTATCAAGATGCCACTCCACCGTTTACCATTATTTGGATAATGTGAATCCGATTGTAACATATATTTAAAAAAAAAGTTAAACTATCAAAATAGTCATTTTGTTTATCTCAAATTACATTTTATTCACTTATGTTATCGTATTGTAACATTTTAGTTACTGAGTCATTTATTGTCGTTAATGGTGTAACAGTAAGTTGATGTGACACGTTAAATCATCATTTTAAATAAAAATTTTATGTTAATTTATACAATCGGTTCCCATATTTTTTTCATTTTGAACAATTTAATTTTTTTTCTTTTTTGTTCTTTTAATTTTCCTTTTTTTTTCTTTATTTTTCATTCTCTTCTACTTCTCCCTCTGTCTTCCTCCCTCCTCTATTTCTTTTAACGTAGTTTTTCTATATTTTCCTTTTGTTAAAACTAGTCCTTATACTTTTATTTTTTTAAAACAATTTAATTTTTCGAGTAAGGTGAGCTTGTGGACTAGTTTTAATAAATGAAAAACATAGAAAAACTACGTTAAAAGAAATAAAGAAGGGAGGTAAACAGTGGGAGAAGCAAAAGAAAATGGAAAAAAAAAAAGAAAAGTTAAAATAACATAAAAGAAAAAAAAATTAAATGGCTCAAAATGGAAAAATATAAAGACCAATTGTAGAATTTAATTTAAAATTTTCATTTGAAATCATGATTTAACATGATGATTAAAAGAAACAAAACCCATTTCTTATTCCATTTTACATGGAAACCGAATTGAAGAGAAGAAAAATGGGAGAACGGACTTAGGGTTTATAAATTTCAAGTTTTAAATTGGTATGTTGAATTTAGTTCTTTTCTAGTCATTTTTATATTTTTGGAATCCTGATACTATAAGTTAGTCAACCCATATCTTGCTTTTCGGTACTGATTAAGATTTTAAATGTTACTATTGTTGATCAGTTAAAACTTTAGAGACTAATTTGATAGATTTTTAGGTTAGAAGTGAAAGGGAATAAATTGCGAAAATTTCAAAGCTTAGGGGTAGAAATGAGAAATAGGGACTTAAGTTTAGCTTAGAATGAAATTGGTATAAAAATTCGGGATTAAATGTGAAAGTTATGTTAGTTCCGGATTTAGGAATTAAATTTAATTAAATGCAAAAGTTACATAAATTAGCATTTGAAGGTGAAATTGTTTGTGAATTGATCAAATGTGTTGTTTATTTTATTCTGTAGCTAATGTCGATCTGGATTCCTCGAAAAGGAAGGAAAAAGACAAGGTCGTCAACGAATAATTCGGAGTTTACGGTTTATGTTTCTATAATCCGAACTAATTTATAAATTGCTGCCTATTAATTTATTTGTTTAAGGTAAGCATTTGAGGTGAGAATTCTTCTCAATTGTGATGATTTGAGTAATTTATGATTATGAGGATTCAATTATGCCTATTTGAGAAATACATGTGTTTTATAAATGTATGAATTGAATTTATGTTTTTGGAAAAATTATGGTTATTATAAAGTTGAGTTAATAAACACATGTTGAGAACGTATATGAAATTGAAATATTGGTTGTTTGGAAATATGAAATAAAAATCCTATTAACTATTCAAGTTGAGTTGGATATAAATAGCATGCCATAGGATAGAAAGAATTCAGAGTTACTTCAAGTTTGAGTCAATGAGGCATTGGGTGTCAATTTGCTTTGATGTAACCTATGAGACACTGGGTTTCAAATTTATTTATAGTGCTGGGCACAACCATTTGCTTCAAATTTATCCGTTTGGGCACTGGGTGCTACACTAGTGTATTGGTTGGATCCATGTATCCGTCCAAGTCCAAATTGTGTTAATAAGGGAAGTAAATGGTAAATTTTGAGTATCAATTTGAAATGACAAGTAATGTTAAATGAAAGGTGTATTGGAGATTAATATAGGAAATGGATATGCATGAATGGAATTTGCCATGTATTAACATTAGTAAAATGTATATAATAGAATAGAAATGCAGTTGAGTTATACTCAACGTGCATTTTAATTTTGTGCATAGGTTAAGTACTTTTCAATTTGTATATCAACTCAGCATCCAAAAATAATCCCAGACTCCACATTTGATGATGTTCTTATTTTGTTTCTTGGCATGTACCTAGTGAGTCTTGTGTTGGAATGTTGGTAACATAGTTGATAGCATTTTGGACCTTGATGTTTTGATAGCTATGTAATTATATAAGATGTTTTGGCAATAAACAATTTGTTGATAGGTTAATGGTAGTCTTGATAATTTGCTAAGTGTTTTATGGTGGAGAAGTTATATGATAGGCATTGTTTTGAGTTACACGCTTGAATTTGATTTAATGCTTATTATGCTTCGTTATGTAATAATATGATATGGATACAAATTAATTTTTTTTCACTTAAGCTTCGCATGATTGTAAAGCTTGTTTTCATTCATGGTAATCTTGCATTTGGTTGATAATGATTTGGTGTATGTATTATGAATGGAATCGAATGTTTGGTTATACATGAATAGGTATGTTTAGATGATGATTTGCATGTCTTAATTATGTCTAGGTATATCAATTGAGTTTTAGGTAAGTTTTGGGCATAAATTGGATATTTTAAAGGGATATATTTTACCATTTTTAAATTTAGGTATCGATATTTTTATATTTGGTATCGATACCTAACCATATGAACAGTTTTAAAAATAAACAGAATATCAAAATGGTATCGATTTTTATTTGAGTGTCGATATTTTTTACAAAATATCGATACCATAATATAAATATCGATGCCCTTGTTTTGCAAAGTAAATAGAATTGAATTTTGGTATCAATTTTCAATAAGGTATCGATACTAACTAGGATTTTCATTATTGACAATTAAACTTTAAAATTTTACAATTCAATCTCACTATATGCTTGTATTACATAGATACGTCCGTGTAGAAATAAAAAATTTTAATATGTTTGATTTTATATATGATTTAATGATAAAGAATTGAGTTTTTGTTATTTAAAGTATTTGTTGTTTGTTAGATTTTTGTAGTAGCATCTTATTACTTGCCTTCAACAACTGAATTAGATGAGAAGTGTTACACACACTTTAGACAGAGCTTTCTCGATCCACTCTATCCGACAAGCATTCATCAAGATCAAACTTGAGTTCTTGCCTTCTTCGTTCAGACTGTTGGAGCTTACATAGGATGGTAGATTAGTCTAGTTGAGCCGGCCAATTACTTCCGTCCAATTACAAAGAAAAAATTTCAACAAAAGGCATGGAATAATTTAGAAAAATTAAAAATTAATGAGTAAAAGAGTAATTTACTCAAATTGAAAATAAATGCTTCAAATAGATAGCATATGTGTAAAAAAAAAAAAATAATTTGAACATGACTATTTACTTTCTTTCTTTTTTTAACCTCGTATTACTATAGTATATGTGAGACCCAATTTCTGCCCGAGCCTAATTAAATCAGCCCAAATTAAACACCCAAAATTAAACCCACTACACCCCATTAAACCGAGTACTAAACCAACCACTAACCACTATACTCCATTAACTCTATCACCCTACTAAACCGACCACTAACTCCATCACCCCACTAACTCCATCACCCCACTTGCTTGCAAAACAAGTTTAAAATTTGGCTATAAAAGCCATTCAAAACCATTGTAGAGGGGATTGGTTTGTTTTTTTTTTTTTTTTTGAGAAAAAAGAGATTCAAATACAAGGAAAAGAGAGACTTTCAATACAAGAGATACACGAAATTAATCAAAAATCTAAGCAAAAGAGGGTTTTTTTTTTTATCTATTCTCGTTTTAAGTTCTTTGTTTATTTTATTTTATCTTTCAATTTTATTTTGTTTTTACATATGAGGTAAAAATGAAGGGAGGGGAGAATTACCCTTCTGGCCCCTCCGTTTCCCTCGCGTGACGCATTTTAGTCCTATGTTCTGTTTTTACCCCAATTTCTCCCCTAAAATTTTATTTAAATTTTATTTCAGTCCCTATTAAATATTTTTGGCTTTTACTAGATTATTTTCCTTATATATGTTTTATTTTATAATTTTTATTATTATTTTTATTTATCCATTTAGGTACATAGTTTTTTGGTGCTTTTATATTTAAGATTGTTTTTTTTAATTATCGTATATTCTATATATATTTTTTACATTTTCATTTTTTTATCTTTTCATTTATTTCTTCTATTATTATTATTATTATTATTATTATTATTATTAAACTTTTTTACCTAATATTTCTTTATTTATTTATTTGTTCACTATTACATTTTAAATTAGTTTTTATTTGTTTATTTACTTATTTTATATATATATATATATATATGAATGGTTTGTTTTTTTATTATATATTTTATTTTTATTTTTGCTCATATACTTGTTATTTATATTATCGCATTCAATATTATTCTGTTATCCATCTTAGTACCGTAATTCTTTTTTTTCAAATTACAATACGTTAACCTTCAATAAATTCATAAAATTTTGTTTTAAAAAACAAGGCAATGTTTCGTGTTTGCAAGTTCAAAAAATCGTGCCCTAACGTGCTGGGTTGCGGTTTCTCGTTCATCCAAATGTCTAAATATCCTTTTAATTCCATGTTTTGGAGGATTAAGGGACGATTTTGGTTTCAAGGGTTAAAATGTTGTATCCTAATATACTGGGTATGATATTTTATCCTTTTGGAACAAATGAGTCTTAATATTCCAAAACGAGTCATTCAAATATTTTCTAAAAGAATCGTATTTTAAAATCTCTTTAAATTTTCGATAATAGGACAATGATTAATCAATTTGGTACCAATTTTTGGGCGCTACGAGGGTGCTAATCCTTCCTCGTACGTAACTGACTCCCGAACCTATTTTTTCTTTAAATTCGTAGACCAAAATGTTTTATAAGGTGGCCCAATTACACCTCAAAAAAGATTGGTGGCGACTCCATAAATTTTAAAGTCGATCCATGCGTTTTCCAAAATAGAAAAGGGTTTCGACAGCTTGGCGACTTTACTGGGGATGATAAGAGAGTCAAGCCGTAAAATTGATTAATTTATGTCCTTTTGTCGAAAATGAAATCTTGATTTGAAAATTATGATTCTTTTGCCGCGTTTGTTTCGGTCATATGTTTGTTGTGGTTAAAGTCTTGTAGGATATTCCTGCATCATATTGCATGACCGTTGTGGTCACACCTTTTAAGTGGGAGTGAGAATCTATTTACTTCGTGAGGTTTTCACCTCTGTGCAGGATAGTGGATCGCTTCCGAGATACATCCGTACCTATGTCTTCGTGAGATTTTCATCTCCGTGCAGCCATAGGGAAATGTATTCCCCTAAACTGAACTCGGTCCATATGATCCTATAATGGGTGAGGATCGAGGAATTTTCTGGTTCAGGTACCTCAACTTTAGAACCAAATTACATGTACAAAAACCTAAGAGCCCACCCTAGGTAGAGCCACGCCGAACCCTAGTGGTCACATGGATAGGTGCTCTATTTTGTTTATTTCTTCTGTGTTGTCGCATTGGCTCTTGTTTAGACCACATTACATTTTCATTATAGCAGTCCTTTTGTTGCATTTCACCCGTCTATTTTATGATCCTCATCACATGGCTTATATTTGTTGTAATTTTTGTATCTTTCTACACATTGCATTGCATGACTGTTGTGGTTACACCTTAAAGTGGGAGTAAGAAGCTACGCCTTCGTGAGGTTTTCACCTCCGCATGAGCTAGTGGACTGCTTCTAAGATACATCTGTACCTATGTCTTCATGAGGTTTTCACCTCCACATGGTCATAGGGAAATATATTCCCCTGGACTAAACTCGATCCATATGAGCCTATAATGGGTGAGGATTGAGGAATCTGTTGGTTCAGGTATCCTTCCTTTAGAACTAAGCCACATGTAGTGAACCCTAAGAGCCTGCTATAAGTAGAACTACACTAAACCTTAGTGGTAACCCAAATAGGTGTTCTAGGTTGTTTATTTTTCCTATACTAATGTGTTTCATTTTGTTTATGATTGTATCGCATCTCATTGTATTGCATTATTTTAGAAAAGAGGTGTTGATTCATATTCGATTGCTAAATAGAATAGCTTATCATGAGGGAACGGATTTTTTGATAAGGTGGATTATAATACTGTCGTCCGAATATAGTCCAAGTAAACACAACAGAAGAAGGCTGATAGTCTGCGAAAGAATGTAAAATTCTGCCCGAGGTTTCAAACTGACAAAGACTGTGCGAAAGCCGTCATGTCTCGACCTTTTTTAAAGAAGCTAACGAGCATCGCGAGGATAGGTGAGTGATGAGTCGCGACCCTGATCAAGCAAAAGGAGCTAGAAGGGGCATCCTTTGGAAAGTTTACAAGATTTGACCTTACATCCAGATATGAAGAAAGAGATTGATGTTTTCACCTGGAATATGAGGGCAAGGCCGTATATCTATTCGTTTTATATAAAGAAGTTTATTTTCTAGAAAAGTTATTCTAATGAAATTGAATTCAGAATCAATGCCTCTATTTCTTTTTGCATTCGTCTCATGCATTTGCATTACATTGCATCATGTGCATTAAATTTCACAAAAGAACCCTATTAATTAGAGATCATATTATAGTTACCCTGGAACATCGTTACTACACTCGAAGAAAAACAAAAGTCATGGATCAAAGGTTAGAAAAGTTAGAACAGATGCAGAAGGAGATGCAAGACCAGTTGCAAATTCAGATGCAAGAACAGTTGGCTAAGATCCAATAGGATATGAGGGATCGGATGCTAGAATCCCAGAGAAGCATGATGAGCCAGTTAACATAGTTGTTAGCTAGCGGGTCTGATAAAGAAAAAAGTCTTATGGTCGATATCGGAAACAACAATGAGGACTCTGCTTATCTTCCAGACTCTGCCCCAGCAAATTCCCAAGTTCAACCACCAAGAGTGTCTGTTAATATCAAACCCCAGTGTCAATATGGTACTTCGGCACTGGCAAACTTCCCAACAGGTTCGAGCTCTAACCCCGGAGATAATTTGGCAAAACCAACGGTCCCCGACTTCGACAATGTAGTAGAAGAGGAAAAAGTAAGGGCGGAGCTCTCAAAACAATTCGAGGATCGATGTAAATGGTTGGAGGAGAAGTTCAAAGCATTGGAAAGCGCTGATTACCAATGCGGAATGGATGCTAAAGAGTTAAGTTTGGTACCAAATCTGGTACTCCTTCCAAAATTCAAGATGCCGGAGTTTGAAAGATACAACGGGACCAGCTGTCCTAAGGCTCATATTATAATGTTTTACCGAAGAATGACGGGATATGTCAACAATGATCAGTTGTTGATTCACTATTTTCAGGATAGTTTAATTGGGGTTGCGGCAAAATGGTACAATCAGTTGAGTCGTACCCAGGTCAAATCATGGAAGGACTTAGCGCAGGCCTTCATGAAGCAGTATGGTCATGTAACGGGTATAGTGCCTGGCAGGATCACGTTACAGAACATGGAGAAGAAGTCGAACGAAAGCTTCAGGCAGTATGCACAAAGGTGGAGGGAAGTAGCCACATAAGTACAACCACCTCTTTTAGAGAGGGAAACAGTAATACTTTTCATCAACACTCTAAAAGCACCGTTCATTAACCATGTTAGGAAGCACTACTATGAGCTTTCCAGATATAATAATGTCCGGTGAGATGATAGAGAACGCTGTAAGATGCGGGAAGATAGATACAGGAGTAAGCACCCAAAGGTCAACCCCAAAGAAAAATAAAGTGAACAGTGTGAGCAAAGGGTATTCCAAATTGGTCGCCGTAGACCAGCTGATGGCCGTGACTACTAGCTTTCAAGGTCCCTCAAGGTAGGAATCCGGTTCGAGGCTGAACTCAGAAAAACTCTAGTTCACTCATATCCCGATGACTTATAGGGAGTTATACCAAAATCTGTTTGATGCGCATGTGGTATCTCTGTTCTACTCGAAACCTGTGCAACCCCCATACCCTAAGTGGTACAATGAAAATGCCCAATGCGAATACCACGCAGGAATCACGGGGCACTCGATAGAAAATTGTATCCTTTTTAAGAAATTAGTCGAAAGGCTTGTTAAAATGGGCATTGTAAAGTTTGACAATCAATCTGGTATAGAAAATCCGTTACCCAACCATGCTAATAAGGGGGTAAATGCGATAATCGAGAATGCGGGAAAAAGAATTTAACAGGCATTCACCTTTGTATACTTAGGAGTGTTTTGAACAATGGGACGGTGGAAGAGATCCCTGTATTTTTTAGGGCTAATCTAGAGTAATATTCAAAACACACTTGTTACTTTAAGCCTAGAGGCAATAAGAATCCTTTTGTGAAATAGGCTTATGTCCAGCGTCTTTATTTCAATAAAATGTATTTTCGTTGCTCATTTCAAACAACTATTCTTTTATTGTCATTTCCTTCATGATTATACCACACAAGTAAATATTCTTGGATTCTTTTGTTTTTCGGATCTTACTTCGCCCTTATAACAGGTCTCCAGATATCAATGATATGAGTGACACTACTACTAACTCAGAATCTCCTTTTAAGCGAGATATGTGTTTAGTGGGACCTCAGGACTTTGAAAGATGACTGAGACTGTAGCTTATCTCATAATATGTTAACGACAGTGAATAGGAAGAGAAGTAAACCTCATGTTACAAAAAATCAGTGGAACCCATAATCTTCTTCTATGTGGGGCATGTATGTTGTCAGGCCAATTTCGCCAAAAGACTCTGACGAGTATTGATTCATCTTTTTGTGGTCGTTGATTACGTTGCCAAGTAGACGGAAGCTGCTTCATATGCCAATGACGCTAGGTCAACAGCCAGCAGATTCTATGTCAGTATGGAATGCCAAAAGGATCACATCTGACGATGTACTAAATTTAAATAACGGCATGATATCAAAAGCATCCGGTCTGTTCAAGATTAAACACCATATCGCCCAAAAATAAACGGTGCAAAAAAGCAAAAAGGATCGTGAAAGCCTCTATCAGAACCTCTACTGGGGCAACACTTTTCTTGTTGATTTATGGAATGAATACGGTTTTGTCTGTTGAAGTCGAGTTCTCTTCTCTACGGGTTTTGTCAAATGAAGTTGGTTAAAGGAGAATAAATCAAATTCTGATGATTAAGCGAACCTGATTGAAGAAAGGAGGTCGAAAACTATCTGTTACGGTTAAATATACCAAGATGATACGAAGTGATGATGAAAAGATCGTTCCAAAAAATTTCATCAAGGAAACTTAGTTTTGAGAATGATCCTTCCTATACAAAAGGATCTCAAAGAAAATGGATGTCGAATTGGGAATCACCTTATCCTTAGAGGGGCATTGATGTTGATTAAGGTAGATGGTAAGAACCGACCTGACCCTGCAAATTTGGATTCAATCGAAGAATACTTCGCTTCTAGAAAAAGAAAAAGAAAGAAAAATAAAGAAAATAAAGAGAAAAATAAAAAGAAAAAGAAATGAAAAGAAAAGGAGAGGCCAAGGCGAAAACCCGCAAAGGGCGCCTTGAGACCAAAAGGGATTTGAGTTGAAAACCCGAAAAGGGTAGCTCAAATTTTGATCAAAAATGGGGCATGCGCTAGTCTTACTATGCCTGAGTTGACAATGAGGAAATATGCTACATCTTGGGGTATTGACAAAGTACTTCGAATCCCTAAAACACATATTGAGCTCAAAATGGTCATTAGAAAGTTCGTACAGAGAAGCTCAGGCTGCGATATCGGGGGCACCTAATTTTCCGTTTTTACCCATTTTGGATTTGCTATCTTTGATTACCTTGTTTGTTTCAGGTTCTGTTCCCAATAAATTTCCTTCTTTATACACTTGCTATATTTGATTGACTTATTTGTTTCGAGCTGTGCTCCCAATTAATTTACTTTCCTATCCATGGTTATGATCTTTGTCGAGCATTTTGCATTCAAATAATGATTAAAGGACTAATAATACTTTCACAAAAGAAGTTTTGCTTATTACTCTAGAAATTTCTAAATAATACGGGAACCTGAAACAGGACTGTTGTTTAGAACTTACCAAGCCTAAGGGTTGGAATTGTCTAAGAGACTACCTCTTAAGATTTTCTGTCAAAGATATCAGAGACAAATATTGCATTGATGATACAATCTTGACAAATAATGAGCAATGTCAACCCAAGCTTTAAAAGGGGATCATTCTCGAGAGAAAAATGATATTCTGCATTTATGCAAATATCAATCATACATATCTAGTCATGACACCCAATGAACAATGTAACAGACCAAATTGATAGAAGAAGAGTCAAATCATATACCCTTGAATTACAATGGGAATGGATTGAAGAAGAATCAGATTATATTCCCCTGAGTTGCAGTGGGAGGGTTTGAAGATGGTGCAAGCCTTATGTCCCAGAAGTACAGTGGACTGGACCTTGAAGTTATAGTGGTGTAAACCAGTTGAACAAAATAAGAATATTTCTACGAGTTTTCTATTAGAAAATATCAACTGAACAAGAAGACCCATGTCAGTGAAGTGATAGCCTTAACAAACAGCGAATAATAGTAGCCCAAGCATTAAAAATGGGATCATTTTCATGACATTCTACATTCATACAAATGTCATTCATAATATACTTAGTTAGGGGCATTTGATTCATGTTGATCATGGCATCCTAATCATTTGGCATAAGCATAAACCCCAGAAAATCAATTCTATAGATAGATTCCCCAGTGGACAGTGTAGCAAGATTGGTTAAAACTACAAATTTTGGCAGATCTTATCTCCGCTGAGCAGGAGCAAAGTAGATCAAATTTTGGCGAATCTTATCTCCTTGTATCGGCAATGGAGCAGATTTAAGCCACTAGCTTTATCTCCACTGAGCAGGAGTGGAGCAGGTTAAAGATAGCAGATCTTATCCCACTAAGCAGGAGTGGAATAGATCAAATTTTGGCAGATCTTATCTTCGCTGAGCAGGAACGGAGCCGATCAAATTTTGGCGAATTTTATCTCCATGTATCAGCAATGGAGCAGATTTAAGCCACTAGCCTTATCCCCACTGAGCAAGAGTGGAGCAGGCTAGATATAGCAGGTCTTATCCCACTAAGCTGGAGTGGAACAGATCAAATTTCGGCAGATCTTATCTCCGCTGAGTAGGAGCGGAGCAGATCAAATTTTGGCGAATCTTATCTCCATGTATCAGCAATGGAGCAGATTTAAGCCACTAGCCTTATCTCCACTGAGCAGGAGTGGAGCAGGTTAAAGATAGCATATCTTATCCCACTGAGCAGGAGTGGAACAGATCAAATTTTGACAGATCTTATCTTCGCTGAGTAGGAGCGAAGTAGATCAAATTTCGGCAATGGAGCAGATTTAAGCCACCAGCTTTATTTCCCTCAAAATGCAGTGGGTTAGAGCGAGGCTACTTGAAGAAAGGAGGGGTCAAAAAGTCAAGACTCGACAGTTCCGGGCAAAATTGGCCCTTCTAAAGTCTTTGCTTCGTTCTCGTTACACAACAACGAGTGAAGAGGGGCAGCTGTGAGACCCAATTTTTGCCCGGACCCAATCAAACCAGCCCAAATTAAACACCCAAAATTAAACCCACTACACCCCACTAAACCGACCACTAACTCCATCACCCCACTAACTCCATCACCCCACTTGCTTGCAAAACAAGTTTAAAATTTGGCTATAAAAGCCATTCAAAACCATTGTAGAGGGGATGGGGTTTTTTTTTTTTTTGGAGAAAAAAGAAAGATCCAAATACAAGGAAAAGAAAGACTTTCAATAAAAGAGATACACGAAATTAATCAAAAATCTAAGCAAAAGAGGTTTTTTTTCATCTATTCTCATTTTAAGTTCTTTGTTTATTTTATTTTATTTTTCAATTTTATTTTGTTTTTACATACGACGTAAAAATGAAGGGAGGGGAGAATTACCCTTCTAGCCCCTTCGTTTCCCTCGCGTGTTGCATTTTAGTCTTATGTTCTGTTTTTACCCAGATTTCTCCCCTAAAATTTTATTTAAGTTTCATTTCAGTCCCTATTAAATATTTTTGTTACTAGATTATTTTCCTTATATATGTTTTATTTTATAAATTTTTTATTATTTTTATTTATCCATTTAGGTACATAGTTTTTTGGTGCTTTTATATTTAAGATTGTTTTTTTTAATTATCGTATGTTCTATATATATATATTTTACATTTTCATTTTTTTATCTTTTCATTTATTTCTTCTATTATTATTATTATTATTATTATTATTATTATTATTATTATTATTATTATTATTATTAAACTTTTTTTACCTAATATTTATTTATTTATTTATTTGTTCACTATTACATTTTAAATTAGTTTTTATTTGTTTATTTACTTATTATTTATATATATATTTGAATGGTTTTTTTATTTTATTTTTATTTTTGCTCATATAATTGTTATTTATATTATCGCATTCAATATTATTCTGTTATGCATCTTAGTACCGTAATTCTTTTTTTTCAAATTACATTACATTAACCTTCAATAAATTCATAAAATTTTGTTTTAAAAAAACAAGGCAATGTTTCGTGTTTGGAAGTTCGAAAACTCGTGCCCTAACGTGCTGGGTTGCGGTTTCTCGTTCATCCAAATGTCTAAATATCCTTTTAATTCCATGTTTTGGAGGATTAAGGGACGATTTTGGTTTCAAGGGTTAAAATGTTGCATCCTAACGTACCGGGTGTGATATTTTATCCTTTTGGAACAAATGAGTCTTAATATTCCAAAACGAGTCATTCAAATATTTTCTAAAAGAATCGTATTTTAAAATCTCTTTAAATTTTCGACAATAAGACAATGATTAATCAATTTGGTACCAATTTTTGGGCGCTACGAGGGTGCTAATCCTTCCTCATACGTAACCGACTCTCGAACCTGTTTTTTCTTTAAATTCGTAGACCAAAATATTTTATAAGGTGGCCCAATTACACATAAAAAAAGATTAGTGGTGACTCAATAAATTTTAAAGTCGATCTATGCGTTTTCCAAAATAGAAAAGGGTTTCGACAGTATATATATTAGTTTGTATTCCTATGCGATGCATGGGTCACTAATGTATATTAAATTTATAATATTTTTACAATTTTAGTTTTTGTTTAAAATTTTTAATGAATTTCTTCAAAAAAATCATTAATAAGTTGAAAAATAATGTAATTACAAAATATTTTTTTTAAATTTCACTAATTTAGAGTTAGTTATATGAATGTTATTTAATTTTAAAATATTTAAGATTAAAATAATACAAAAATATAATGGTTTGAGTATTAATATTACTATAATATAATTTAAATAATATTATTAAGAATTTATTACTTGTTATTTACTTTATATATATTGTTAGATTAATTTATTTTAATGTTAAAATTGTTAAAATTTGATTTTTTTGTAATTTTATTTTTATCTTTGTTCTCCTTTAATCAGTGAATGTAATTATCTCTTATCATATTTGAAAAATATAAGTTTAATTTGATAAATATTATTAATATGTGTCCCTTTTTTAACTATATTTTAATAATAATTTAATATTTATTAATTTTAATACTATTTAAAAATTAATATAATTAAGTAAAATCTTAAAACAAAGAGATAATTTATTTAAAACTAACTTTATAATCAACAAATAAAAATTATAAAAAAAATTAAACAAAACATATGAAATAACTTTAAAAAAAATTAAAAGACAAAACTTATCCAAATCGTAAATAAGTGTTTCAAAGAGTAAAGAGTAATTTTGATAAAAAGATGAATATACCATTGTTATTATTTATTTTATTTATTTTTCTATTTTTAATTACAAAAATAATCAAAATTAAATACATATTAAAATATTATTAAATAAAATGTATTCAATTTATTTCATAAAAAAATATATTTAACTTCAATTAAAATTCAAGTATTTTAAATTTATATTTAATTCAGTTATATAATAACCTTTAATTGAATTCCTTAAATTCTTTTTATGAAAATTTAATTAATTAACATTAATTATAAAATTTTAATGAAAAATAAATTGATTAAAATATAACAAATTATTAAATATTTAACATGTATTTGCTTAGAAAAATCTTAAAAAAGAAAAAAAATGTAAAAGATAACAAAAAAAAAACATAATTATCATTTATAACAAATTAAAAAAAATAAATTTACAATCGATGAGACCTTCACTTAATAGAAAGGTTAACGCTTTTTGAATTTTAAGTCTGTATAAATCATACGTAGATTCTTATTTTATATTTATTTTGATTTATGTCACATCATGTATGAGTATTTTATAGATATATCTTGATTATTTGTCTGATTGTATTTTATAACAATTAATTCCAATTATAGATATTCAGATATATTCTTTGTAATTACAATTTCCATTAACTTCAAAAAAAAAAAAACTTCGCATATATCAATTGGAAAATATATTGTGTTTAATATATAGTTAGATTAGAATATAATGTAATTTATAATTTAATTTAATAATAATTTAATTAATTTTTATAATTAATTAGATTTTTATTATTTTCAATTAAAAATTATTGACTATAAATATTGAAAATAAAAAATAAATAAAATAATAACTAATTAATAAATAATAAAAATATTTTTATTTAAATTCATTTAGTTAAATTAAGATTTAAATATTTAATATGTATTTGCATTAATTTTTTTAAATAAACAAAAAGTAAAAGAGAAAAATAAACATCATATATAACAATTTTGTTTTTAAAGTAAACTTATGGCCAATGAAGCCTTAACTTAATGTCAAGATTAAGACCTTAAAATTTTTAAAATTTTAAGTTCGAGTCTCGCTCTATATAAATCATGTGTAGATTTTTGGTTCATATTTATTTTAATTTGTTTTTCTTCAACCATATTTGAGTTATGTATAGATATATTCTAGTTTAGATTTGGTTATATTCTTGTTATTAGTTTGGTCGCACTTTAAAATGATTTTGTATTTGTAACTTCCAAAATAAAAAATTATATATTAATTGAAATATACACTATATTTAACATGTGATTATATTAAAAAATAATGTAATTTTAATTTAATTTAATAATAGTTAAAAAATATAATTAATTTTTTATTTTTATTAAAAATTATTGAACATTGAGATTGATAGCGAATAAGTAGAATAATAAATAATTAATAAATCAATTAAAATTGATTTGATAAAAATATATTTTCTATTTAAATTTGATAACTTTATCTTTTGTTATTAAATCAATTAAAGTTATCCTTTTATTTAAAATTGATTTAATAAATAAATTTTGGAGAATTAATGTATTTCTCATTAAACTTTAGTGAATTAGGTGGATATTTTTCAAATTTTAGAGTATAAGAATACTTTATATTTTTTATTTAGATGCAGTATTGGAGGTACCGGATGGGGTAATACAGTTTGAACCTGTGTTAAACAGATGTTTGATAAGAGTTTTAACCACCATTTTATACAAGTTAAAGACAAGAATAATTTTTTATTAAACTTTGAGTTTTTGTTTTAATCTATATTATTATTATTTAAGCTTTTAATCAATGTTGTTTGAATCAGACCAGACTGTCAAAACAAGAACTGGCTAGGGTACAGTCCAAATAATGGCATTAAACCAATTAGATCAAGAACTGACATGAATCAGTTGAACCAATTAAAAAATCAATAGAATTGGCGGTTGAACCCACTAAAAAACTTATTGAACTGGTGGTTGAATCGACTAAAATATGATTGAATCAAAATTTTTAAATATTTAATTTTTTTATAATTTTTTAATCAAATCGGTCGAACCGGTCAAACCGATGGCTTGACTAGTTTGATCATCGACCCGATTTAAAAAACATTGCTCCTAACAGAAGTTGGTACTATGAGTCAATTGGGCACCAACTCGATTAGGGAAATTACAAAAATATTTTTTATAATTAAAATAAGTTATATTATTCGAGGATACTTTAGTCTTTTTATTTAAAAATCAATAAAAATATGCTTATGATGAGATTTGAACTTATACTAATTACATTAGTAAATCCTTTTAATTTACCACTCAACTGAAGCTTTATTTTATTATACATAATTATTACATTCATTAATTATATTCATTTAGTATTCTTAGCTTGATATATTTATATGTTTAAAATTTTATTTTACTCACATTTTAATCTATTTTTTTATTTTAATATCATAGATATTTAATATGTTATCAATAATGAATTTTTTTTAAAAAAATAAGCAAAATCACATTAACTCAATTGTCCAAAAGCATCATAAACTGTATCTTGTTGAATAGTCCCCAACACATCATTGGGAGACACATCAAAAATCTGTAGGCTTGACTTCCATGGTAGACATGGTTTAGCCAAGCGGTCCGCAACTAAGTTTGTCCCTCTAAGAACATACTAAATTCGCTACTACCCTTCAGATTGCATAGTCTTTTGGACCTTTCGAAGCACTGTGATGCCTTAATCTTTCATCCCCTTATCTGTTAAGACCTTATTTCTTAATCATCTATAAATTATCTATCTAAATTGTGGCCCATTTAAATCATTAATGAATTTTAAACCATATATTTTTAAATATATTTAAAATTTTAAATATGTGATTTTTTTCTTACATACACTGTTTTAAGATTTGGACTAAAGATTAACTGGCTTACTTTTCTTTAATAAATGTTGAATGGCCATTTGAACAATGGGCGCACTCAAGGGACGACATTGATGAGCCGCTCTTTACATGCCTAATAAATTACTCTAATTATTAATTAAGAACAAAAATCTAAATTATATTTTAACTCCTCTCCCATTTGGATGTCTAATCATATTGCAACATTCTTACTCGCCACAACAATAATCTTACTATAACAGAAAAGTAAAATAATTGAAAATTCAATTGAAGTATTGGGTAGAAATAGAGATGTTAGGGATTGAATTTAACTTACTGTTATTATGATTAAGTGAAGAGGTTATTTTTTGTCGATTGAGTCTTGATTTAGTTTGTATTGGTGTTGTTGTCAGTGTAATAAGAAATGAGATCGAAGGTGTTGAAGCACGTTTATCCTCCTATTTAAAGGTTTAGAAGAATTATGGGTAGTTCTAAGCATTATATCAACTTCAAAACTTTTAAATACTTTCGCAATTGAATTAGATTATAAAAAAGAAAGTGTTTGTCCATCGAAAGATTATTAGCACTAAATAATGTCATATTCGATATTCGAGTCAAAGAAAATATTTTACTTGAAAAATATAATTTAAATGAATAATAGATTTTTAAAAATAGTTTTGTTAAAAAAGAATGACGATTTTTTGTGTTAGAAAAAATAAGGGTAAATGATGAGAATAATAAGAGATAAAATAAGTTCGTAAAATATGATGGCTTTGAGGCGTATAGAACATTTTTTAAGACTTCTATATACTCTTTAACATGATCCCAAGTAGAATAGTGAAAATGATTCGTAGAAAAGTCTTTTATATAGACATGCAATAAGTGTATCTTTTCACTAGATACCCTTTAATAGGAATATATCTTTTAATAAGATACATTTTCATAGAATTGTGTTGTTTTACATGATAATTTTACATAAAGTTGTATCTGACAAAAGATATATCTTTACAACACAACTATTTGGTCAATAATTATAATTTATTAGACTTTCCTAGATAATAAAATATTATTACCTACCAACATTTTAAGGGTAAACTAAACCCATTTCACTAAACTATCAGTAAACTTACATTTTTGTCACTCAACTTTAAAAAAGTTATAAAATGGTTATTGAACTATTTAAAAAATTTCATTTAAGTCGTTCAACAGTTAAAGTTGTTGTTGTATGGGCTTCTTCGTTCTCATTGCTTACACCAACCGAAAGTTATTTTTTTTCATTTTCTTTTACAGTTCAATTCTTTTCATGAAAAAGTTTTAAAAGTTATGAATCTATAAATATCGACTCTATTAACTAAGAATTTATAAGAAAATTTGGATTGAAAAAGAAAATAATTTTTAATTAAGTTAGTGTAATTTAATAACATCAATTTTGCTAAATTAGATAAATATTTAATAATTTATCTTATAATTTAATAGATTTTTTTTTTTTTACGAGTTAGTGTAAGAAAACTGTAATGGCCAATTTTTGACCCAAAATAATAAACCCAAAACAACAATTATAAAACCAAAAAGAAAAAAAAACAAATCAGCCCAACTATTAACCCATAACCCAAACAATACTAACCCAATTTGAATAAACCCTAATAGCCCAAATACCAAAAACATTTCAGTAAGCAAAACAAATCCCTTAAACTGCAGCCGCCAACCCTTCATCTCCCTCTTCCACGCGCAGCGCCAGCCACCACGCGCACCAACCAGCAGCCACCCACGCTTCTGACACCTGCAACAAGAAGTAAATACGAAGGCAGAGAGCAATACACAGGCAGCAGAAAAAAAAAAAAAGACAAATAGAAGCGGCAAAACAAATGGAAATAGAGAGCCGTTTATTTGGCTATAAAGATGGGAAAGTTCATCTATGTATTTTTTACGCTCACTAGCAAATCAAAGATATACTCAAAATAACAAACCCAAGAACAGAGGCTTTGAAACAAATCGGAAATTACCAAGGTTGTCGATTTTTCAGAGTTTATCACTGTTTTCTTTTTATATTACTTCTTTTTTCTATATTTGTTCTTTTTATTTTTTCTATTTGCGATATTTTTAGTGTATATATATATATATATAAACAAAACAAATCGAAACGAAGGAGAAGAACCTCACCTGATATTCCCGTGGACTCGTCATCGGAGATTTCTTCTCCACCGTTGAAGTCGAAACAAGAGGAAAAGGGAGGTTCTCCTTTCGATTTACCAGAGGAAAGAGGGCTTGGCCTTCATGCACGACTTGAATGGGAGACTAGAAGCCCATCCTCGCGCTCGTCGGCCACCTAACACGGTGGTGGTGCGGCGGCACAATGGGGAGGGTTCTAAAATCCTAGCAGACCAAAGGGGAAGAAGAGAATGTACTGCAACCTTTTTTTAAAAAAAATTTAGAGCTGAAATTAAGTAAAAAAAAAGGAGGGTTTTTTTAAAACATGGAAGAAACAGCGTGTTTTGCAAGGGTGACCCACGCATTCTCCTTTAAAGGGAGATTTGCGCAAATGGTCCCTCCCTTCCTGCGGTCATTCGATCAGGCTTGTTTTTTTTTTCTTTTTGTTTTTTTTTAAATTTGGCCCTTAGATTTCGTCTGGCCTTCAATTTGGTCCCTTTAAGTGTCATGCTGAACACGCGCAGGGAACTTAGGGAATATTTTCCCATATAGTCCCCGCCAATTTCAGTGCACTTCGTTCAGATCCTAGGTCAACTTTTCAGTATTTATATTTTATACCCCGAATTTTAACTTGTTTTTCAACTACGTCCTCAGTCCATTTAATTCATTTATTTATTTTTCTAAACTGTTTTATTGTATGTTTTTCTTTTTTTATATATGCTAGTCACTTTATATTTGCTTTTAACTTATTCTAATACTGTTTGCCCAAAATTATTTATTTATTTTAACCTGCCTTAAGTATATATTTTATTCTAATCTATTTTATATGTATTATTTATTTTATATTCCTTATCTATTATATATATATATAAATGTATATACATAGTTTATTTCAAGCTTTTTATACTTATTATTCTTTTAAAACTGTTTTGTTATATATATTTATTTCAAACTATTTTATGTTGTTTATTCTTAAGTTATCGTATATTATATATATTCAAATAACTCTTTTATATTACCTTCGAACTGTTATTATTATGAGATATATTTATATGGTCTATTTTTAATTCTTTTACATATTATATATTTTAAACTTGTTATTTTTTTCTTTTTTTAAAATCGACTTATATATTACTCATTTTTAAATTATTTTATGTACCTTATTTTAAACCCCTTTTTTACTTATTTTAAATGATTTTATTATTATTTATTTTAGGTTTTTCATATTATTTACTCTACACTTTTATTTATACATATTATCTATTTTAAAATTATTCATATACATCATTTTATTATTATTATTTGCTTTATGTATTATATATTTTTAAAATTCTTTTTTACATTATTTATTTTAAACTCATTTATCATCATTTTAAAATTTGTTTACATTTTATTTATTTTAATTTGCTTTATACCTTTTTATCATTTAATTCATTGGCCTTTATTTATTGATGTTATTATTTGAATGTTGTCTGATTATTGCCATTGTGTATATTTTAATTCGTTTATTTCATATCTTTTGTATTATTGTCATTTACTCGTTATATCCTATTCATGCATCGTTATTCCATATTCTTTACCATACTGTCGTTTTATGTCATGGCATCGCAAATTAAATTCCAACGCGTTTATCCAATACTAATTGTTTTATTCCAAACAATCAATAAGACCATATTCAGTATTTGGAAACTCGAGAAAATTGTACCCTAACTTACTGGGTTGTGATTTTTCTTGTTGGATCTAAACAACCGAATACCTTTCGTTTTTTAAATACACGAGCTTTAAATAAAAAGAAAAACTTATTCTTGGGAATTTAAGGCGTTGTGTCCTAACTTACTAGATGCGACGTCTTATTTTCTCGAGATAAGAAAAATTTTAGAAAATGAAGGCAATATCTCGTATTTGGGAATTCGAGAAGATCGTGCCCTAACTTACTGGGTTTCGATTTTTCTTGTTTGACCTAAAAGACGAATATCCTTTTATTTAAATACACGAGTTTTTGAAAATTAAAAGATGAGTTCGTTATTGAGGGATTAAAATGTTGTGCCCTAACTCACTGGGTGTGACGCTTTATTACTTCGAAACGAGACTATCTTTAACATCTATTTTTACTTACTCGAGCTTTCTTGAACATTAATAAAAAGACTGTATTTTAAAACCTTTTCAAAATTTTCAACATTAGGACATTAATTGATCAATTCGGTACCAATTTTGGGCATGACGAGGGTGCTAACCCTTCCTCGCACGTAACTGACTCCCGAACCTGATTTCTCAAAATTTCGTAGGCCAAAAACACTGTTTTAGTAAATCAAAATGCTTTATTAAAACAAAGGTGATCTGATCACACCTAATAAAAGATCGGTGGCGACTCCCGTTTTCGTTTTCAAAACCAAGTCAATCCCCTTTTCAAAAAAATGGTTTCGACAAAAACAAATTGCAGGAGTCCCATGGTTGTGCTTTCAACATGACGTGGAATGTGAGAGTGTAGGATCCATCAGTAATTCCCTTTGGCCCCCACGAATCCAATGTTATTTCTCACATTTTTTGTTTTCCTTTTCACTCACATTCAATCTTCTTTTATGGGTTTCAATCAAATCTTATTTGCTGGAGATTTGTATGTCTCAATTTAGGGTTATATTACTTTCATGCACTATCAATTACGATGGCTGTTTTCTAAATATAAATTTTAGTAATTTTTTAAATAATTTTAAAATATATCTTAAATAATTATTTTTTAGACATTCTTTAAGCGGGTCGAGTTAGTTTTAGATTAACTTAATTTAAATTAAATCAATTTATACTGGACGATTAAGTTTGAAGTTTGAATAATTTTAAGTTTGGTTAATTTTGAATTTGAATCATTTTAAATTTATTATTATTATTAAAAAAATTACTTAAGTTGGAGCCACATTTCTGAGTTATTTAATTTCGAATTTTCGAATTCAAATCAATTTTTGTATTTATTTAAATGCTAACCTTGTTTTTTTAATAATTTTTGTTAATAAGAAGGAATTTTACCATTTTGAAATTTGAAACAAAGATAGGTTAGCGGGTAAAGTAAAATACAAATAGGCGAATTTAGGGGTTGACAGGGGCCTCGGCTCTCTAAAATGAAAAATTATTATTTAAACCTGTTGACACCATTTTTTCGGAAAAAAAAGGGATCGACTTTAAAATTAAAAAATGGAGTCGCCACCGACCTTTTTCGAGGTGCGATCGGATCACCTTAAATTATTTTAATAAAATATTTTGATTTATTAAAAAAATTAATTTGGTCTTCGAAACTTGAGAAAACGGGTTCGGGAGTCGGTTACGTACGAGGAAGGGTTAGCACCCTCGTAATGCCCAAAATTGGTACCAAATTGATTAAAAATGTCCTTATGTCAAAAAGTTTTGAAACGATTTCTTTTGAAGCATTTGAACGACTTAAATTGGCCGGCAAGATTCTCTCGTTTCAAAGGAATACGGTATCACATCCAGCACGTTAGGACACGATCCTTTAGACCCTCGAAACCATGATCCAATCTTGTCCTAAAAACTCATACATTTGGAAATTACAAAAAGGGTGTTCACGTATTCGGTCCAACCAAAAAACGAAACCTAACACGTTAGGGCATGATTTCTCGAATTTCCAAACACGAAATATTGCCTTATTTTCGAGAAATTGTCGAATAAGCGATTAAAAAGTTGGTAAAGAATGAATTTATTTGATTCGCTCGGGCTCAAAAAGATGCATCTAGTAAAGGCTCAAATGTATTGGAGTTTGGATCACAATACGATGACGAGAAATACAAGCATAGGATCAAACATGAAGTATTAATACATGGCAATGATGGCATACAAACGAATAATTCTATACGAAAGAACAACTTAAGAGATACACCATAGTAATAGTCTCACATCGACATTATGCGAATGTTAACAATAATATCCAAAATTTTATGAATTGAAAATAATTTCAAACGAAGTTTAAAACGAAATAAAAGACATAATACCATATAAACGAATGCAAAGCAAATCTCTTGCAATTAAAATAAATAATATACAAAAGTTTGGAAATAGCTAAAAATATAATAAATTTTTTAAAGTGAGCTATATATATATAACTATATTTACGAGGAAATATACATACATAGATAAGTTTAAAATAAAATACCTACATGAAATGATGTAAAAGCTAAATATTTGTATAAAATAATTTTATGTAAAATGTGTATATATATAAATAATTATTAGAAAATGTTAAAATGGGTCAAATATATTTTAAAACAGAGCATCTAAATGAAAATATGTGAAACTTGAAATATATATACATTTGAAATGAGTAACATGTAAAAGTTTTTTAAGGTAAACAAAATAAAAGGTATTTAATATATAATATGTAAATACAATATAAATGATACATATATAAAGTTTGAATAAATAGAAAATAAAAGGTTAAAATAGATAAAACAAGAAAAAGGTTAATAATAATAATAATAATAATAATAATAATAATAATAATAGTAATAGTAATAATAATAATAGTAATAATAATAATAATAGTAATAGTAATAATAATAATAGTAATAATAATAATAATAATAAGTAAACAAAGAAGTAAGTAAATAAATAAACTAAAACAAGTTGAGGACTAAATTGAAATTAAAACAAAATTTAGAATCTAAAAACTAAGCATTAAAAACAGCAAGAGGACCTAGATGAAATGCGCGCGCAAAGAACAGGGGCTAAAGCTGGAAATATTCTAGCTCCCAAAATGTTGCGTTTAGGCGCGGATTAAATTGCAGTAACGCGCAAATCAAAAGGGGAAATTAAAAAAACAAAAAAATACACAGGGGGCCCAATCGAATACCAGCGCGAACGAGAGGGACTAAACGTGCAAATAACCCTAAAAGACCCAAACGCGCCAATCTCAGCCGTGCACGGGTCGGGTCATCGGGTCGAGGCATATACGGTGCCGTTTTGAGGCCATTGAAGTTGGCCTAAAACGACGTCGTCTGATGCTCTTTATAAAGACAAAAATAAACCCTAAAATGAAGCACCTAGCCATTAAAAAAAATCAAAACAAAAAGCTACCCTCTCCACCATTCGGCCGACCATGAACTTTCTGCCCAGCCTCCGCATGCTACCGCCGCCGTACACAGTGGTCGGCGCATGTTAAATGGTCGATTTTGAACCTAAAATGCTCCCCAACCCTAGATCTAAGCCCTAAATGTTCAAAACCCCTCTGAAACCGAAAGAAAATGATGAAAACTCTTCGTATTCGAGGGTCGAATATCGCAACGAAGGTAAAATTTTTCTAAACTTTCCTTATCTAGATATATGAATGATATGTTTGAAATAAGTAGACTGCAAAAAAAAAATTTTGTAATGCCTCTGTTTTGTGTGATTTTCTATTAGAAATCGTGAAGGGCTTTACATTTTTCATTTAGGCTCTTTATAGCCGAATAATAAGAAGAAAATACAATATTTTCTTTTTTCTTCTTTGTTATTGCTGTGCTATTGTTCTTTGTTTTCTCTCGCAGGTACGGAGGTACAGGGCCAGCTGTGGGGGTATGTGATATTCGGTGTGGGGTGTACGGTGCTGAAGGCTGGGGCTTGGCTGCGGCGCAAGGGGAAGAAACCCTAGGGTTTCTGTTTCTAACATATTTTGGGCCGTTTGGGCCTTGAATTTTTGGGCTTGGTTTGTAGATGGGTAGGGTTAAATTGTAATCGGGTTAGACTTGTGTTTTGGGCTTTAGGTTTTAGTTTTCTGATTTGGGTCCTAATATTTGTAAAAAGAGGGACATTGGTTTTATTTTTGTTTATTTGGTTTGGGCCAAAATTGGCTACTACAGCTGCCCCTCTTTGCTCATTGTCGTGTAACGAGAATAGAGCAAAAACCTCCAAAGGGCAATTTTACCTAGTCTAACCGAATCTTGACTTCTTAAGTGCCTTTTTCTTTAATTAGCCTCATTCCATTCCACTGCATCTTCAGGGTATAGGACTTGTGGCCTTAGTCTATTTCACTAGACTCAAATCTTTGATCTACTCTTGCAACTTTAAGAAAGCCAGATCTGCTACCTTCAATCTACTCCCTACAACTTCAGAGATGCCAGACTTAAATCTTTGATCTACTCCTGCGACTTCAGGAAAGCCGGATCTGCTATCTTCAATCTGCTCCCTACAACCTCAGGGATGCCAGACTCAAATCTTCGATCTGCCCGTGCAAATTCAGGAAAGCCAGATCTGCTATCTTTAATCTGCTCCCTACAACCTCAGGGATGCCAGACTCAAATCTTCGATCTGCCCCTGCAAATTCAGGAAAGCCAGATCTACTATCTTCAATCTGCTCCCTACAACCTCAAGGGTGCCAGACTCAAATCTTCAATTTGCCCCTGCAAATTCAGGAAAACTAGATCTGCTATCTTTAATCTGCTCCTTGCAACCTCAGGGATGCCAGACTCAAATATTCGATCTGCTTCTGCAACTTCAGGAAAGCTAGATCTTCTATATTTAATCTGCTCCCTACAACCTCAGAGATGCCAGACTCAAATCTTCGATCTGCCTCTGCAACTTCAGGAAAGCCAGATCTGCTATTTTTAATCTGCTCCCTGCAATCTCAGGGATGCCAGACTCAAATCTTCGATCTGCTTCTGCAACTTCAGGAAAGCCAGATCTGCTATCTTTAATCTGCTCCCTACAACCTCAGGGATGCCAGACTCAAATATTCGATCTGCCCCTGCAACTTCAGGAAAGCCAAATCTGCTATCTTTAATCTGCTCCCTGTAACCTTAGGGATGCCAGACTCAAATCTTCGATCTGCTTCTGCAACTTCAGGAAAGTTAGATCTGCTATTTTTAATCTGCTCACTGCAACCTCAGGGATGCCAGACCTAAATCTTCGATTTGCCCCTGCAACTTTAGGAAAGCCAAATCTTCAATCTGCTCTCTGCAACCTTAGGGATGCCAGACTCAAATCTTCGATCTGCTTCTGCAACTTCAGGAAAGCCAGATCTACTATCTTCAACCTGCTCCTTGCAACCTCAAGAATGCCAGACTTGCTATTTTTACCAATGTTGCTACACCATCCTCTGGGGGACCTATCCTGTAGAATCAATTTTATGCATATGCTTATACGAAATAATTAGGATGAATCGATGCTCCTAACTAAATGTGTTATGAATGACACTTGTATGAATGCAAAGTGCCATGAGAATGATCTTTTTTAATATTTAGGGTGCCATCACTTATTGTTCGTCAGGGGTCTATCACTGACTTAGTACACTGCCCTCTTGCTCAGCTGGTATTTTGACCAAAACTCGAAGAAATAATCGCATTCACTCGACTAGCTTTCCCCACTGTAATTTTAGGGTCTATTCCACTGTAATTTGGGGATATAAGGTTTGTACTATCTTTAAACCACCCTGCTGTCATTCCTGGCTATAGGATTTGTATCAACTTCCATCTATCCCACTGTAACTTGGGGGTATAGGATCTGTAACTTGTTCCATCAACTGGTCACTCCCTGGGTGATCTGACCGGATGTGTATGTAGAATATCATTTTTTTCTCGAGAATGATCCCCTTTTGTGCTTAGGTTGACATTGCCCGTTTTCATTGAGATTATATCATCGATGCGATCTCTTGTTTATTCAACTAATATCTCTGACAAAAAGTCCGCAGAGATAAACTCAATTTTAAGCTTAAATATTTCCAACCTTTACACTTGGTGATCTTTTTAAACAATAGTCCTGTTTCGGGTTGCTGTACTATTTAGAAGCTTCCAGAGGAATACGCGAGACTCCTTTTATGAAAGTAATATTAATCCACTAATCGTTATTTCAATGCAAAATTCTTGAAAAAGATCTTAGCAATGGACAGGAAAGAAATTAAATAGGAGCGTAGCTTAAAGCAAGCTAAGATAATGAACGCAATCAAGAATGAAATTCATTTGGAGTATGCTTTGAAACGAATAAAATAATCAAAGATAACTAATTCAAAAAGGATAAGATGGAAAATAGGTGTCCCAGATATCGCAGCCTGAGCTTCTCTGTTCCAACTTCTTGAGGACCATTTTAAGCTCCATATGTGTTTAGGGGATCCGAAGTACTTTGTCGATACCCCCAGACGTAGCATACTTCTTCATTGTTAATTCAAGCATAGAAAGACTACCATATGCCCCACTTTTGATCAAAAATTGAACCGCCCTTTTTGGGTTTTCAACTCAAATCCCCCTTTGGTCTCAAGGCGCCTTTTGCGGGTTTTCGCCTTGGCCTTTCCTTTTCATTTTTCTTTTCTCTTTCTTTTTTTCTTTTGTTCACAAATTTTTGAAATATCTCTTGATTGAATCTGAACTCCCAGGATTGGGCAAGTCCTAGTCTACCTTTTCAATGTTTTTCCATATAAGGCATTCTTTACCATATAAGGTCTTTTCCCATTTGGCATCCACTTTCTTTTGAAGTCCCTCTTGCATAGGAGAAATCTTATTCAATGTCCCATCATGAAGTTCTCTGGGGTGGACCTTTTTTGTTGTACGCTTGCATCATTTGACCATGGCAAATAGCTTTTAACATTTTCTCTCCAAATTCAACTGATCATATCGGGATCAAATCCATTCCACAAATTGAGGCATTGCCCCGGTGAAGGTCATTTGACAAGTATAGAGGGTAAATGGTAGCTTCTCTATGCCAACCTTTACAAGTCTCAGTCATCTTTCAAAGTCTTTTTGGACGATTTTTTCCTTCTTCTTCTTCCCCTTTTTTTTAGCGGCCTTTGCTTTATTGATATGGCATCTGATATTTGAACAGACTGTAAATTTTAACATGGTGCAATATTCTTCACTGCCACTTTTCTTTAAGCTTGAATTTGGATTTTGAATTTGAATTTGAATTTGGATTTGGATTTGGATTTGGATCTGGATTCAAATTTTGAATTCGATGACTGTTTACTTCGTAACTTTGGCATATGAAGCGACCCTACCCCCTTAGTGATGTAATTGACAACCAAGAAAATAAACGGATGTCGGTGAGATTGGCCTTATAACATTCATGCCCCACATATACAAATCCATGAAGAGATAGAAAAGGCATGTAAGTCTTGTCTTTCACCATTTGGTATTTTCGACGTACTGACGCAATAGTAGTACCCGAATCTCTTAATTAACTTGGCTATCGCAAAACTATTGGAATGTATCTTTATACACCCTTATGGACCTTTTTTAAGATATTCTCAAGCATCTCTTAATATGATCATAGGAAAACATCCTTAAATTCTTTGAAAGCACTCCATAATGTCTTGCCTTATTTCTGCGGTGAGTTAGGTTTCGATCTCCATCTCTTTCCCAAGCCCGCAATGTCAACTGACCCTTTGTAAGTTAGGATCTATCCTTCATCTCGCTCTACCATCCCTAACAAATCAGAAGATAGTATAATCTCGGTCGCCTTCGAAGTTTGAGATCCCTCTAAATACATATCTTACTCAAAAGGGAGTCAGTAACAGTGTCGTTCATGACATTGATATCTGGGTACCTATTGTAGGTACAAAGGCAAATTCCAGAGAATAAATGATTCTAGGGATAATTATTTGTATGGTATAATGAAAAATAAAAGAATATTTGAATGAAAGTCCAAAAAATCTATAAATGGAAAGAATAAAAGAATATTTATTTAAACGAAATACATTTCATTGAAATAAGTATTTTGAACACAAGCCTATTTCACAAAAGGACTATTATTGCTTCTAGGCCGAAAGCAAAAAGTTTTTTTTTTTGAATATTACTCTAGATTGGCTTAAAAAAAAGTACATATCTCTTCCACAATCCTATTGTTCAAAACACTCCCCAGTACATGAGGGTTTGGAAACCTTTGAGTCATTGGTTCCCTCTTCAGATGCGTCATTAAGTTCAAATTCCCCAGTATCACGTCTTGCGCTAAAGCCCCAAACTTGATGTACTCTTGGATCCCATGCCCCTACTCATCATGGTACTAATAATAGAATGGTTGGGTAATGGATTTCCTTCTTCAGAGGGATCATCGAATTTTACGACTCTAATTTTGATGAATCTTTCAACCAGCTTCTTGAAAGCAATGCAATTTTCTATTGAATGTCCTGTGACCCCTGCGTGTTACTCACATTGAGCATTTGAGTCGTACCATTTGGGGTATAGGGGTTGAATTGGTTTCAAGTAAAAATGGGCTACAATATGTGCGTCAAACAACACTTGGTACAACTCCCTATACGTGATTGGGATGGGTGAGAACTGAGGTTTTTTTGAGTTCGGTCTGGGATTGGGCTCTTGCCTTAGGGAGATTTGATGGCTAGTAGTTGTCGTCTTCGGCTGGCTCACTATAAACGACTTCGATTGGCCCTTTTATACCTATTTGTATTGTTCACTTCCCTTTCCTTTTTTTGGGGGGCCTTTGTAGTCCACTCTCCCCTTCTCTTTATTTCTATTAAGCCAAGGATAATAGGATTGACTCGATCATCCTCTGGGTTAACACCTGAACCCCTCGGGAAATTTGATAGTACCGACGTATCAATATGATATTGGGGCTTGATAATGACGGGTGCCCCTTGCGGATACACGTCTGGTTGGGCTGAAAAGCTTATTAGAGGGCAACCTGAGGGATAGATAAGGTCTTTCTTATCATCTGTACTATTGACTATCGGGCTTTTCCTCTTTTCAAGCCCTCCGGCTAGTAACTGGATTAACTGGCTCATCACATTCATTTGATCTCGCATATCCCGTTGAATTTTGGCCAATTGTTCCTGCATCTGTATCTGCCTTTGCTCTAATCTCTCTAACCTTTGGTCCATGGTTTTTGTTCTTGCGCGATGCTTAGTTGGTAGGCTTTTGACGATTTCTAAATTAATTGAAATAATTTTACCTAATTAGAGTCTTATTGCGAGAATCTAATGTAACTTATATAATGCAAATAATGTAATGCAAATGACGCAATGCAAATACATAAATGCCAATGCATGAAATGAATGCAAGAAAGAGAGGCGTTAACTTTGAATTCAATCCTATTAGAAGAACTTTTCTAGAAAATAAATTTCTTTACATAAAACGAATTACATATGCGGCTTTGCCCTCATAGTCCAGGTGGAAACACCGTTCCTCTTCTTCATATCTGGATACTATGGCCAAATCTCGCAAACTTCTAATAGTTGTCTTCACTAGCTCCTTTTGGCTTGATCTGGGTCGTGACTATTGCTTACTTATCCTTGTGAGACTCATTAGCTTCTTTAAGAAAATTGATGGCTCCTGAATCATCTTTGTCAACTTCAATCCTGGAGCTAAGAAATAATGTCGAATTCCTCCACGGACTGCTCTTATTGTGTCCACTTGGACCATATTTGGACGACCACATTATATTCCACTTTATCAAGAAATTCATTTTCTTATCACAAACTTTTCTATTTAGTAATCGAATTTAAATTAACACCTCATTTCTATGATGATGCAATGCAATGCAATCAAAACAAAAGAAAACACGTTAGTACAAGAGAAATAAACAACATAGAACATCTAAGAGGGTAACCACTAAGGTTTGGGTACGATTCTACCTAGGGTAGGCTCCTAGGGTTCACTGTATGTGGCTCAGTTCTAAAAAGAGGGTACCTAAACCAACAGATTCCTCAATCCTCACCCATTATAGGCTCATATGGATCGAGTTCAGTTCAGGGGAATACATTTCCCTATGGCCATACGGAGGTGAAAACCTCACGAAGCACATAGGTACGGATGTATTCCGGAAGCGATCCATTAGCCCATGAGGAGGTGAAAACCTCACGAAGGCGTAGCTTCTCACTCCCACTTAAAGGTGTGACCACAACGGTCATGCAATGCAATGCAAGAGTATTCTACAAGACTCGAACTACAACAATCAATAAGACAAACATATGCAACAAAAGAATCATGATTTTTTTCAAATCAATTTTCAATTTTCAACATAAGGACAAAATCAATTTACGGCCTGACTCTCTTAGCCTCCCTAGTGGAGTCGCCAAGCTGTCGAAACCATTTTTTTCAAAAAAAAAGGATCGACTTTAAAATTAAAAAATGGAGTCACCACCGACCTTTTTCGAGGTGCGATCGAATCACCTTAAATTATTTTAATAAAATATTTTGATTTATTAAAACAATTAATTTGGTCTTTGAAACTTGAGAAAACGGGTTCGGGAGTTGGTTACGTACGAGGAAGGGTTAGCACCCTCATAACGCCCAAAATTGGGACCAAATTGATTAAAAATGTCCTTATGTCAAAAAATTTTGAAACGATTTCTTTTAAAGCATTTGAAAGGCTTAAATTGGGGGGCAAAATTCTCTCGTTTCAAAGGAATACGGTATCACATCCAGCACGTTAGGACACGATCCTTTAGACCCTCGAAACCATGATCCAATCTTGTCCTAAAAACTCATACATTTGGAAATTACAAAAAAGGTGTTCACGTATTCCGTCCAACCAAAAAACGAAACCCAACACGTTAGGGCACAATTTCTCGGATTTCCAAACACAAAATATTGCCTTATTTTCGAGAAATTATCGAATAAGCGATTAAAAAGTTGGTAAAGAATGAATTTATTTGATTCGCTCGGGCTCAAAAAGATGCATCTAGTAAAGGCTCAAATGTATTGGAGTTTGGATCACAATACGATGACGAGAAATACAAGCATAGGATCAAACATGAAGTAATAATACATGGCAATGATGGCATACAAACGAATAATTCTATACGAAAAAAACAACTTAAGAGATACACCATAGTAATAGTCTCACATCGACATTATGCAAATGTTAAAAATAATATCCAAAATTTTATGAATTGAAAATAATTTCAAACGAAGTTTTAAAACGAAATAAAAGACATAATACCATATAAACAAATTCAAAGCAAATCTCTTGCAATTAAAATAAATAATATACAAAAGTTTGGAAATAGCTAAAAATATAATAAATTTTTTAAAGCGAGCTATATATATATATATATAACTATATTTACGAGGAAATATACATATATAGACAAGTTTAAAATAAAATACCTACATGAAATGATGTAAAAGTTAAATATTTGTATAAAAATAATTTTATGTAAAATGTGTATATATACAAATAATTATTAGAAAATGTTAAAATGGGCCAAATATATTTTAAAACAGAGCATCTAAATGAAAATATGTGAAACTTGAAATATATATACATTTGAAATGAGTAACATGTAAATGTTTTTTAAGGTAAACAATATAAAAGGTATTTAATATATAATATGTAAATATAATATAAATGATACATATATAAAGTTTAAATAAATAGAAATAAAAGGTTAAAATAGATAAAACAAGAAAAAGGTTAAAAATAATAATAATAATAATAATAATAATAATAATAATAATAAGTAAACAGAGAAGTAAGTAAATAAATAAACTAAAACAAGTTGAGGACTAAATTGAAATTAAAACAAAATTTAGAATCTAAAAACAAAGCATTAAAAACAGCAAGAGGACCCAGATGAAATGCGCGTGCAAAGAACAGGGGCTGAAGCTGGAAATATTTCAGCTCCCAAAACGCTGCGTTTAGGCGCGGATTAAATTGCAATAACGCGCAAATCAAAAGGGGAAATTAAAAAAACAAAAAAATGCACAGGGGGCCCAATAGAATACCAGCGCGAACGAGAGGGACTAAACGCGCAAATAACCCTCAAAGACCCAAACACGTCGATCTCAGCCGTGCAGGGGTCGGGTCATCGGGTCGAGGCCTATATGGTGCCGTTTTGAGGCAATTGAAGTTGGCCTAAAACGACGTCGTCTGATGCTCTTTATAAAAACAAAAATAAACCCTAAAATGAAGCACCTAGCCATTAAAAAAAATCAAAACAAAAACCTAAGCTACCCTCTCCACCATTCGGCCGACCATGAACCTTCTGCCCAGCCTCCGCATGCTACCGCCGCCGTACACGGTGGTCGGCGCATGCTAAAGGGTCGATTTTCAACCTAAAATGCTCCCCAACCCTAGATCTAAGCCCAAAATGTTCAAAACCCCTCTGAAACCGAAAGAAAACGATGAAAACTCTTCGTATTCGAGTGCCGAATATCGCAACGAAGGTAAAATTTTTCTAAACTTTCCGTATCTAGATATATGAATGATATGTTTGAAATAAGTAGACTGCAAAAAAAATTTTTTTAATACCTCTGTTTTGTGTGATTTTCTATTAGAAATTGTGAAGGGCTTTATATTTTTCATTTGGGCTCTTTATAGCCGAATAATAAGAAGAAAATACAATATTTTCTTTTTTCTTCTTTGCTGTTGTTGCCCCATTGTTCTTTGTTTTCTCTCGCAGGTACGGAGGTACGGGGCCAGCTGTGGGGGTATGTGGCACTCGGCGTGGGGCATACAGTGCTGAAGGCTGGGGCTTGGCTGCGGCGCAAGAGGAAGAAACCCTAGGGTTTCTGTTTCTAACATATTTTGGGCCGTTTGGGCCTTGAATTTTTGGGCTTGGTTTTTAGATGGGTAGGGTTAAATTGTAATCGGGTTAGACTTGTGTTTTGGGCTTTAGGTTTTAGTTTTCTGATTTGGGTCCTAACATTTGTAAAAAGAGGGACATTGGTTTTATTTTTGTTTATTTGGTTTGGGCCAAAATTGGCTACTACAAAACCTTTTAAATGTTTTTAAAATTTTAAGTTAGTAAAGATAAAATTACACTTTGATTCCCACTAAAATTATAAAAATTCGATTTAATCCTTTAAAAATTATAAATATATAAACTATAAAAATTAAAATTTCATTCCACCCCTAAAAAATTAATCTAACTTCCCCCTAAAAGTACAGAGGCCAACCTTCTATTTCTACTATTAAATTAATTGACTTCAATGAAATGTAAGTTAAATTCAACCTTCTTGATTATCAACTTTTAGACAATTTAATAAGATTATTATTATTATTTTACAAGAGCAGATAATATTAAAATTATATGTTTATTTAATTTTTTCAATACATAAAGTAACATTATTTTTTTAGTCTTAATTTAATTAGTATGAGTATTGTTCCCAATACAAGAAGACATAAGTTCAAGTGTACTGAAACGTATTGTCCTCTTATTTATGAGTTGAGGAGAGACTATAAATAATTCTAAACATTATATAAAAAAGAACAAATATAAGCATAACTTATAATGAAATTATTTAAAAAAAAACTATTATTTTACCTATTAATTGAATATTCGAATGACTAATCAATTTATGGCTCAATCCACGATTTGTTTTCTCTTTCTTCTTTAACAAAAGTTTAATCTTATAATTTATAAGTCTCAAATTCGACACAAAACAAGTCGTGTTTAAATTTGAATATGAATCGTTAAATTTAAAATATTATACCTTAAATTCAATGATATTCTAAATAAATTAAATTATGTAATTTTTTATATTACTAGATTTTGAAATACTCACAAGGTGAGTAAAAAAATATAATTATTTAATTTTAAATGATGTGATTTATTGACACGATTGTTATTGTAACAATTAGAAAGACGCGATTTCCTGCGCGTTTAAGTAACTATTTTCTTTTGCTTTTAAAGTTTGAGATGTTTGTAGTCAAATGTTTAAGTAAGCAATATATATAAAAGGAATAATGTTACCTCTGATACTTATACTTTCATAAAATATTTAATGTAGTATCTATATTTTGAAAATGTTTAATATAGTATTTGAACTACCAATATGTATTTTACCATTGTTCTTGTACTTTAATAAAATATCTAATGTGGTATCTGAACTATCAATATGTGCTTTGTGTCATATTTGTTGCAAAGATGGTACCAAAGACCAAGGGTCGTACACTTGAAGAAATACAAGCATCACTTACTACTTCTCCGTAGTGAGAACCAAGTATAATGAGTTACTTTCCTGTACTAATTATTATAATCCATGGTGTTAACAAGGTTAGTGAATTACTAAATCAAGCAATAAATAATTGACACATTTTTTTTTAAATTATCAAGTCTATATGGACAATATAAAATTATATGAAAAACCAAAAAAAAAAAATTAAATTAACCATTTTTAGGTCTTTGCTTTTAATTTAATTTAATTCTTTTTTTATCTAGTTTTTAACGTAATGTTATATTATCTACAAGTAATTGATGATTTGGAAAAAAGTTATGTGTCGAATTTGTATTGGTTGGTTTAACAATTCACTAACGATATTAACGTCAAATACTATAATAAAATATATATTGATAGTTTAGAAACTACATAGGAAAATTTCAAAGTAGAGGTACTGCATTAGACATTTTATGAAAGTATAAGTAATATCACATAGTGATAGTTCAAGTACCATATTAGACAATTTTTAAAGTACAAGTATCAAATTGAATATTTTATAAAAGTACAGATACCAAATATGATATTACCCTAGGTAACAGAAATTCCTCGCGAGGAGTTTTATATTAGGTAAGCTTAATTAGTTAAGATATCCCCATTCTCAACAATGCGCGTGCAACACAAATATCCTTCTTGCACTCAGGTATTTTAATGGTCCTCACTCTCCTTTCACTTCTACACCACTGCCTTTTCTCTGCAGGTATCTCCTTCTCTCTCGTGGCTCTTACGATTATCAGGTAAAAATACCCATTATTCTTTGATTTCTCTTAAAAGGTATAGTGCTTTTAATCTGTTTTTTATATTTTAAAGTGTTTTTCTTTTTTAATTTTTTAATCTCTCGCCATGCATGGCTTTAATGTTCTTCCCAGTTTCATCAGAAAAAAGAGAGAACGTTATTTCACGTTATGATTTTGTTTTTTAATGTATTGTTGATCAATTGCTTGTGCAAATGTGTACGTTATGTACTCTGATGGATTCCAGTTTTTCGCATTGTTATATTCTGTAATCTTACACTTTGAATTGGTGCTTTATTATTAGTTTTTTTAAATTTTATTTTCCAGTTTTAAGCTTTTTGAGAAAAACTCTTAAAACCCATATAGTGAACCCCAAAGTGATTGCTGAAATATGGGTTTTACGCATTTATAATTGTTTTAATCTGCCACGGTTAATTTGTTGCTTGTCCTTGCTTATGATCAGCTACAAAGAGATTTATTGAGATAGGTTTAATCCTGGTAAGAACAAAAGATACATTTATCCTGGGGAGATTATTCAGTTTTTACTGTGCAATTGGCCTATTTGGATTCCACATTGGTATTTTATTATTGTTTAAGTGCTTAAAGAATCCTTGCCTTTTGCTATGATGGGATAAAAAAGGAAGAATTTTTCTGAGGAATTCTTACAGTTGGGACGTTTTTTGATAAGCACATGGGCGGTATTTATAGGTCGTTAACTCGTCATCAACTTGTCATGTGTGTGATATTTATTGTTGATCAACTGGCAGGCTCTGCATTTAGTTTTGGTTATAACATAGGCTTTTTTTATTGTGTCTTCGAATTTGAAAATTGACCAATCTTTTCATTCAAACAGTGATCTAGGACTAGAAAGCTTTTGAAAGATCTAATGGCAGATGCTACTGATTCATTTCCTGACTTGCGGAGTGTGTATAAAAGTTCTGGTTTCCAAATTAATCGCCTAAGTCAGAATGTGGCAAACATGAAGCTAGCTTCTGTGCAAGATGGTGACAAGGAGAACTCACTGGGATCCAATAACAAAGGTGCTGAAAATGTTGGGTTGCCTCAAGATTCTACCCCTAATGTATGGGGACATCCGAATGTGATTCAGAAACTTAGGATGCAAGGTAATCGTGGTTCAGAAAAGGTTACTGACAAAGCCTGGCCAACTCAAAATGCTGTTTCTTGGACGCGACAAGGTGATAGAACATGGGGAAATAGTAGTATAAAATCTCCATCTTCAGAGTATGGAAGGAATGACCCTGATCAAGCTGGTTTTACTTTCTCTAATAATTCTCAGGATGGTCAAATTAAAACCGACCATGAAGTGGGTGATAAGTTGGATGATGAAATTGGAGATAATCAAAATGTTGATGATGAATATGCTAATGGTGGCTCTAATATTGTGTACGATAGTGATGATATCGATGATTATGTTTCCGATTCAGATGAAGATGAGAACAGCCATGAAGCACGCAAGGAGAGCAAGTGGTTCTATTTGTTTTTTGAAAGTTTAGAGAAACTGACAGTTGAGGAGATTCTTTCTCCGGTTCGGCGGTGGCACTGTCCAGCATGTCAAGGTGGGCCAGGAGCCATCAACTGGTACCGAGGCGTGCAACCCTTATTGACTCATTCCATGACTAAAACAACACGGAGAGCTAAGCTGCATCGTGTATTTGCTGGACTTTTGGTTGAGGAGATGCGCAGGAGAGGAGCTTTTATTAAACCAGTCAATGATGCATTTGGCAGGTGGGAAGGGCTGACTGATAGAGTTGCAGATTACGAGATAGTTTGGCCTCCAATGGTTATCATTATGAATACAAGATATGAGCAGGATGAGAACGGCAAGGTACTTTATGGCTATCATCTTTGTTTTCGGAGATCTTATTTTCCTTATTTTCCCCTGGTTTCAAGCAAACTGGTACAAATTTTTCAGTAAAATATCTTGTAAAAGAAAACCCAAGAAAATGCTACGTAGCATTTATTGCTTTTTTGGTAAAATATCTCTTGTGCTCTTGTATTAATATACTCTTAATATCTCTTGTATCATTTCATCAGTGGATTGGAATGGGAAATCAAGAGCTTGTCAATTACTTCAGCTTCTATGCTGCAGTAAAAGCAAGACACTCATATGGTCCACAAGGGCATCGGGGAATGAGTCTTCTGATCTTTGAGAGCTCAGCAGCAGGATATTTAGAGGCTGCACGCCTGCATAAGCATTTTAAGGAGCAAGGGAGGGATAGGGATGCTTGGGATTGTTCACGGGTTCCATTCTGTCCTGGTGGCAAGCGCCAACTCTATGGCTACATTGCCATGAAAGAAGATCTGGATTTATTTAACCAACACTCTCAAGGTCAAATCACTCTCTCTCCTCTCAAAATATCGTGTCTATATGTACACTTGTGCTTGCATGTGCTAGATAAAGAAATAAAAGAAACTCCATAGTAGCAAGGAATTGAATGCCTATACATTTATAATTTTTAAAGGATTAAATCACATTTTTATCATTTGGGGGGGGGGGGGGAGTAACTTTGCTATTTGCTAATGGAAATATTATTTAATTATTTAATATAAAATTTTCAACTTTTGGTGCCATTGCAAACTTAAAAAGATGATTTGCAGTTCTTTTTTCTTTTGGCTTCTTGGCAAAGTTTTGATTACTTTGATAGTCACAGCCTTACTTGAGCATGGAGACAGGAGGTAATCCCCAAAAACAACTCTTACCAGTTCGTGACAGTTTGTTCTTGTTTAGGATAAAGCGACATTGCCTTAAATCATACCGTTACTTTAGTAAGAGAAGTAGTTAAACACGCATTTAAATTTGCCGAATTGGCTGGTGTTTTGTTTCTATAATTCGTTTTAAAATTTAAATATTTCCTTTTCTTGAAAGAAAAAATTTAATGGATGATTGATGGTGGAAGATGCATAATTTCATCTGTATTGGCAATGTAGTTTCCTTTTTCAGTCATGTTTGATACTCTATGCGATCAAGCAGGAAAGTCCAAGCTGAAATTTGAGACAAGATCATATCAAGAGATGGTTGAGAGTCAGATAAAGAAGTTAAATGATGATAGTCAGCAGCTTAACCTACTTAAAAAGAAGGTTGCTCAAGAACAGCAGCACTCACAAGTCCTTGCAGAGTCTCTAGGACGATTGAGTGAGAAGCTGTGCCAGACGACAGAGGAATATGGTATCATGAGGCAGCAAACTAGATTGCAGCATGAGCAGAACAAAGAAGAGGTAGCATTCTTAAAACTTTGTATTACTTTACTTTTATTGCCAATCATGGTTGCCAAGTTAGGACACGAAGGGTGTCCTGGGACCACCTTCTCCATGTTTCACTATTTGGTAAAATGGTGATCATACTCAGTGGTATTGTCATGTCGTTTCTTAATAACTTGTAGGGAAGCCGAACTTAAGGTAAATCTAAGAAGTCAGTTCCGAGGCATGCTTGTGCTTGACATTGAATCTTCTCCATGTTTTATAAGTATATTTAAGTTGACATCCAATCTTCTAACTGGTTATCTCAATGCATTGATTTCCAGTGGGGCGCCAAAGAACAATATTTTAAGGAGAAAATTAATGTTATTTACCAAGCCATAAAGTCGAAGGAAGATAATTTTGAGAAGCTGCAGAGGGCAGCGAGGGAGAGAGTTGAGTGGTCAAATGCAACTCCGATAAATAATGAAGATCAGCACAGGTAACAGTTATGATTCAAAATATCTCGTTTTCTCACACATGGCCTACTTCATGCTGTAATGAAGATTTTTCTTTTCTGAGATGGAATGTCTATACTATCTGCTACCTTGAGAAGGTCTTTGTTTTCTGCTGACTTGATACTGCTCTGTCCATCAAATAAAATATGTCTCTTTATTTTTCCTTTAAGTTTCTGTGTTTGTCTGATGCATACTTAAACATAAAATGAGGTATGATCTTTCAAACATATGCAAAACTTAGAACAAGATTATTTCTATACCCATTTTAGACGCCTACTATATCGGACTCTAAACCTCTGACCGTGGGTAATTCAAGGTCACTTGCTGCTACTGGGGTCTTGTTTTGTTGAAACTGAAACTTGTTGACTTTATACTGTAATTATGATCTGATAATAGTTTTCAACCAAATTTGAACATTCAGTGCTACTGAGTTGGAGGAAAACTCAAGGTCCATAACAATCCAGGAGAAGAGGGTGGAGGAATTTGAGGCAGAGAGGGAGAAGCTAATGAAAAGTCATCAAGACCGAAGGTTGGCAATCACACAGCGGTACTGGGAAGAGCTGATTGAGCTTGAGGAAGGGTTTGAAAAAGAATTGACCCTGCTTATGGGAAAGTACAACCCCGATCGCCTCGAGGAAGAGACTACTGACAGCCTTGAAGGACGAGACAAGAGAGGAGCAAGAGATATTGAAATAGAATAGACAACAATGATCCTATTTGTAGAGGGTAAGGAGCAGCATATTATGTTTTGGGTCAAAGGTATACACCAGTTTTATTACCAAAGATACTTCAGTTTTGGATATAGAGGGCTAAAGGTGAAGCCTTTCCGGATCGGTACAAACATTGGAATAATGAAACTTCAAGTGCTTTATTATTATTATTGAACATATCTGAGGATTTTTGTGTTTAAGCTGTCTTGCAATGACAAATTTTGCAGTGGCATATATGTTTGATGATTCGATGTCTGGATTTCCATGCAAAAAGAAAACATTTTTGTTGGCTAAGAAATCGACAAAAAAAAAAACGGGGTTTCTGCAGATTTGCTCTCTCTCTCTCTCTCTCTCTAATTTTTTTTCAACAAGTTAACTAAATATAGAAATTGGGTTTTGTCCATGCAGAAAACCTGCTAATATTGTGGATTGGGTTCTGCAAGTTATTAACTTTGACTCTTAATTTTAATGGTGTTATAATTTGTTTTTGTTTGAAGTTATGGAATTATAATCAGTTGAGCAACTGTTAAAAAAAGTCAGACAAGTTGTTGTGTTTTTTTTTAGTTTATTAAAATAGTTACAGTTGAGATTAGTAAAATGATCTATACGAATCTCAGTTTTACTAAGAAAAAACCGCTATATGCATCGAACTCATTTTTTTTTTTTATAGAAAAGAGAGCTTAAGCCCTAAGAAAGTTCATAACATAGTGTGCACTGTATGCATCCAACTTTGAACAAAAAATTTCTCAATTTGATAAGTTGAATACTAGAACTTATAATTAAAAAATATTTTTAATAAAAAAGTTAATTTAATTTGCCTAGGCATGTGCAGGCAATGCTTCAACCATTCTGTAGTTATTAGCATTTTCACCGCCTGGGATCAATTTAATCTAAACCTACCATCTGGCATAAGGTTATGATTTGCTTTGATCACTTTTCTTTTCCGTGTTCTCCTTTTTTGCTATATTTATTTGGTTCTATGAATTCCTTAGAATTTAGGAAACTTTAATTCCACGGCTAGCTTTTTCTTTCTCAATAATATAACACTGCCATTTCATTAAAGGTTCTTTTTTTTCCTTGAAGTTTTTACCTTTTTTTTGCTAAATTGAAACCGATTTTTATGGCACTGACTTGATCGAAACAATGGGTCCTACTCAACTCACCCTAAACCAACAACCCCATTATAAGGGGCCAACATCCCCGGTCTAGCTCCTCCTCACAAGCTCACCCAGTGCACCCCACTCTTATTTTTTCCAAATTGTAGAGAAATAGGAATGGTTCAGGGAAGATGCAGTGCAGTGGCAGCCACAGTGCTGCTCTGCTGCTTGTTGCTCCACTTTGAGGTGGCTCAATCAGCAAGTTTCACTGTTGGAGGAAGAGGTGGGTGGACCTTTAACTCCGCTGCTTGGCCTAAAGGCAAGCGCTTTAAGGCGGGTGACACTCTCGGTAAGCATTTACACATCCTCCAATCTTTGCTTTCCCCATTAGATTCAGCAGTATCTATATAAACTGTTCAGCATCATCAGTGATGTTGAACTCCATGAACGTTGGCTAATATCGTGTATGTTATTTGCAGTGTTCAATTACAACCCTTCAATCCACAATGTGGTAGCCGTGAACAGAGCAGGATACAAATCATGCAAAGCACCAAAAGGTGCTAAAGTTTTCAAGTCAGGCAAGGATCAGATCAAGCTTAAGAAGGGCCAAAACTTTTTCATCTGCACTTACATTGGCCATTGTCAAGCAGGAATGAAAATAGCAGTCACTGCTGCCTAATCCGAGATTAGGCATTGCCATATGATATCTTCAGTTTGCTTTTAAGTATTAATATTGTAAGATTTGGTGTCACAAAGTCTACTCTAGTGTTAGATTTGCTTGCTTTGAGTGGGTAGGTGGTGCTCCAAACACTAAATCTATACTATAATAATGATGGTTTTAAGTGGAAATCTTTTGTGTAATGCTTTGTGGCTAAGGTTTTACTTGTACTCCCCTTTTGCAATAAAATATATGAAGATGCTTCTACCAATTTTATTACTTGGGTAACTTCTTGAAAATTAACCATCATCATTTTGTTGTTCATCTTTCATATATTCAAGGGTTTCTGCTCATAGACAAAAAACTGAAACTAAAGTAGGTCACCCATTATCTGCTATGCTTTTGCACTTTTAAACCATGATCCAGCACTCCACAACGTGATTTGTGTGTGTGAGAGAGATAGGTTACATGCACAGTTGAGTTTAAGTTAAAGCATAACATATATCTAAACCTCATCACAGTCGGCTAATGCAAAATTTTAGATCCGCTTTCTAGACCTAAGTTCAACTTGAAAAATGGGTCTAAATTTTGTCCAAGCTTGGACCTATATTAAAAAAATTAAACTTGAGCTCGATTGTAATAATTTTTTAAATTATTTTTATATAAAAATAAATTTAAAAATATAATAATCATATACACTCAAAATATTAAAATAAATGTTTCCCCAACAAATTGAAAACACAAAAAAAATATAGGCATGTGATTCGTGCCAGGTTTCGGACAAAAAAAATCTACTTGGGGCCCAACCCATTTAGAAAACGGGCATTATTTTTTGTTCAAGCCTATTTTTCGGGCCTATATTTTACCCAAATCCTCTATTTTTTGGGCAGACCTTCAAACTTGATGGATGACTCGACTCATGATTAGGTCTACAGATCTAAGACATGATAAAATTATATATACTCTACAATATGAATGGAGATTTCAAGCATCATAACTTATGACCCAAGCACACATTACCTAAACTATTCATACGAGTAAAATCAACATGCTTCACGCACCAAAGCTACCTAACTGGTCACCTAGGTGAAGTTTTGAGACTTCATAAACACTTTCAATGATTTATAATGTATTTAAACTTTAAATTCTTTAAAATCAAATTTAAGGGATTCAATTATAAATAAAGATTTCTCAAACTTAAAAGCTTTAATTCTAATTTAGATAATTTACAAAGAAATTTTACTATTTAACGGGTTGATGTAACATTCTCTATGAAATGATCGTGTAGAATCTTATAAATATGTCAATATGAGATCAAATTTGACTTATTTATAAAAAGAAATTGTAGGGTATCATTTTTCTTATCAATTTATTATATTCATAAATTGTACTACTATATGCAACTTAAAAAAATTTAACAGGATATTATAATTGATCTTGTTTAGTTGGAAGTTTGTAACACTCTACGTTTGATATAAAAAATAATCAGATGCATGATTTCACATTGATTATCGAAGTAACCTTAATCTATTTACAATGATGGATAGGAATAAAAGAAAAACAAAGCTTGAAAAATTGTAGGGAATTTTGAGAGAAAAAGTGAGTAAAAATTTGTTCGTGAGAAAGAATGAGACTCAACCAACATTCTAAAACTACTTAAGTGGTCCTTGAGAAAATTACCTTTTAAAGCCTCGTGCGTCTCAAATTCCAGCTTTGATTTATTTATTTATACAATTGTCTCAAAAATTTTACAAACCTTATAATTTAGTCCCAATCTCTCATCCCATCAATAACACTAACTAAAACTTAATAATTACTCTAATTAAATACCCATGACTTAACCCAAAACTAATTCTTGAAAACCTCTTGATTTGACTTTTCAAAATAGCTCGATACACAATTTTAGCCCCAAATTAACTTTTTCGGTACTAGCAAAAAATTCGAGATGTTACATGTTTTGACCAAATTTGTTTGTACCTTTAATTGTTGTTATTCGAAGATTATTAAAAGCTCATTAATGAAGATTTTATGTGCAAGAATTAAAGCAAACACGGATAGGATCCAATCTTTCAATACAATCAAAGTTTCTATAAATAAGAGATCGAATCTTCAAGGAGTTTGATGAGAAAAAACATCTCTATTGAATATACACATTATTAAATATTTTTTAGTAACTATTTTAATGAAATTAGCGATTATACTTTTAATAAGCTTTTTATGCTAATATACTTTGCCCTACTAATTTCTCAAGGTATCTATATTTTAGTGTTGGATATTGATACTTAGCCACTAAACTGCTTTAAAACAATCTCAAAAACTTTATAACTACATGGGATCAATTAAAAAATATTTTGTATAAAATAGAACACTTTTAAAATATGCTTTCGAGTATTTTAAAGTCTTGGAAATGTTTAATGAGATTTTCAATAAATTTTCTACAAAATGACTTAAAAGTAAACATATAAAATTGATCTTAGATGTGGTTATATTTTTATAAATTAAAACTAATAATATCAAAATTTTAATAAATCTCTAATTCTTTTTTTCAATTTTTCTTCCTCTTTTTTAGATCTTAGGATTCCACACCGCCCAATCTAGGATTAAAAAAAAAAAAATTACTCTTAAAATTTTTTCCTCCCGATCTTTTTAGTCTTTTTCACAATTCTTTCAACAATTTTTTTTCCTCAAATTACCTTAGAATTTTATGTATGCTGTTTTAACTTTGTTAGGCTCTTATTTTTCTCTGATGATTTATGGGTGTTTTTTCTTTGTTGCTGATACTGTGGTGCTTTGTTTATTTAATCAATACATGAATGTGTTCTTCTGGCAAAAAAAACCCCTAATGACAAGAAAAGTAAGATACACAGAATGCAATTGAACAAGAATGACGAAAACACAATAAACAAAGATAAGAAGGAAAAAAATAACAAGATTCAATCAAATAAGAAATCAATCTGATTTAGAAGAAGAAAGTAAGATGCACAAAGGCTAATTTCTAGGAAAGAAATGCAATTGAACAAGAACGATGAAAACACAATGAACAAAGATAAGATTAAATCATCAAATAAGAAATCTATTTGATTTAAAGGGTATACTACCAGAAAATAAGCTGCAAACAAATTAATTTCTAGAAAAGAAATGCAGTTGAACAACAACGATGAAAACACAATGAACAAAAATAAGAGAAAAAAAAATGAACAAGACTCAATCAAATAAGAAATCTATCTGATTTAGAAGAATTCTATGCAAACCTCGCTTACTTTTTGTGAATGATTGAAAATCAACTCTTAGATCGTCCAAGGACAGGCTTTCAATAACAAGACTTATAGAGAAATAAGAATTCATAATATTAATTTAATGAAATATAATTTTATGAAGAGATTGAAAATTCTCAAGGTTTTGCCCATGCAATTGCTAAAGTATAAAAAAAGATTCTTACAAAAAGTGGTTAATGTGAGGGTAAGCTATACCCAAAGGTCATTAAACCATAAATAAGTTTATATTTTGGTCACTCAACTTTAAAAAAATTATAAAATAATCATTGAACTATTCAAAAGTTTTTCATTTAAGTCATCGAGCTATTTAAATTATTGTTGTATGGTCTTCTCTATTTATACATCCTGCATTAATCGAAAGCTCACCTTCCCTTTCTTTTCTACGATTCAAATTTTTTTCATAAAATAACTTTGAACGTTACTCTACGAATCCAAATCTGAACAACTTTCTTCATTAATCATTGATACTATTCATCAAATCTACTTGGATCTAATATATGTTCTTCTACTCGTCAAATAGGTATTGATCTAGCATACCGATCGTCGCTTGAAGCTTACCATCCGAATTTAAAAAAAAAACTTAATATCTCAGTGATTTAAATAAAAAATTTCTAATAATTTAGCGAATTAAATGAAAACTTTCTAATAGTTTAATAACCATTCGTAACTTTTTTAAAATTAAGTGATTAAAATGTAAGTTTAATAAGTTTAGGTATATTTTAGTGTATTTAAAAATAAAAGTGGGGCATAGACTACAAGTCTAACTAAGTAGATTAAAGTCAAATTAAAAGTTTGGCATTGTTGGAGTGGAAATGGAGCGTGCTCATATAACACCAAAATCAGCAAGGATCCCTTTAGGGCAGAAAGGATTACTTCGGTGAAACTTAGGGTGGATTTAGTTGGGTAGTGAAGTGTGGTGCAGTACAGTGTATTTAATTTATTTTTTGTTTCATATTATAATATTATTACAATATTTAATATTATAGTTATCACTATTTTTATACTAACTACAAATAAAAGTATTGTCCATTCAAACTCACTCTTACTCTAAAAAGTATTTATTTCAAAATTTTTCTGTTGAAGTAGATTATCCTGCTAAAACGGCATGTTTAATTTTCCCAACTCATGATTGTGTGTTTGGTTTAGGGTTTTTTTTATTTATTGCAAACATAAATTAGTTTGAATTATCTGCAAACCCTCAATTACCAGAAGAAAAAAACACTACTTTCACCAAAAATGGAACTCTGGGATTTACGCCACTTTCCAAGATATTGCTTCTGGGAATCCAAAGCTAAAAAAAAAAAAATTCTAAAAGCCATTGACAGTGGAACACATGTTCACTATAAATAATCATGAAAGATACTTTAAAAACGTGAAAGTTATCATCTTTACACCATCATTACATACAATGAAAAAGGTCAGGAGGAAAAACAAAAGTCGAATTTTACGTAGTAAATTTGCCTGCTTTAATTTTTTAGCACTATTGCAGATGGTTGACTTATGTTAATGTTAATACTATCTAAATTTTCTTTATATTTTTATATTATATATCTGTTTAACGTATATACTTAGGCACAAATAGAAAAAAAAGTATAATGTTTTAAACAATATTAGAAACGGATATGGAAGAATGGTGGAAGCCATTGCCAATTACCAGCCAAAACAAGTGATAAGCATATTATAAAAAAAGTTACAAGAAGAAGAAGAAAGAAGGGAACATTTTTAAAATGAAAATTTTTGAATATTTAATTTTCTTCACTCAATTATCTATGCAAGCAATAAGACAAAATAGATATGTGTATTACCTTATCGGAATTCTATACTTTAAGAGCTTCAGTACGTGCACATTTCTTTCAAGGTTGCACTTGCAGCAGCAAATGGAAAAAAAAAGAAAAGACTGATCCTTGCCTTGGCAAACATGAAAGGGTGAAGGGGTATTTCATTAACCTCTCTTAGGGTTTCTCAGAGAGAAATTTACAGAGTCTATTTGACATACTGGCCGCCTCCATTACTTCAAAGACAAATCATTTTATAAAGTTGGGTTGGTAAGAAGAAGAAGTACATCAATGGAGGTGGACAGAATGCCAAATTGGCTCTGCAACAAAGCCTCTAAGAACCCCTAGAAAATACCCCCAAAAAGAAAACAGCAAAGAAAGACAAGTACTTCAGATGGAAACTTGAGGGTAAAACTTAAAAAGATAGTTAGGTTTGAGCCTTCGAAAAAAAAAGGAAGGGTTTATAAGTAGAAAGAGGGTGCATGAGCGTGCATGGTGTTGTACGACTTAATGAATACGGTGGTTGGCGTTTTTGCCTGCAATTTTTTCCACAAATGGTCAATTATTCAACTAATACTAAATGTTGTCTACCTTGGAAAAGAAGGTTGCCCTAGGCTTTGAGCCTTGGACAATGAAAACCCAACTGTAACCTTAACAAAGAATATATTTATACTACTTTTTTTAAAAAAATCTATATATTTCATTGCAGACGGCAGACAATTTAGTTTCATTGACTATGGGATTTCAATTCATACGTCTGTTTTGGGGTTTGGAAATGCTTTATTATTTGGTCCCTAGGTTCAAGGCAAAGAATGGGTTGTGAGCTGTTATTGTCTTCCACTCAGTACTGATGCTGTTTAATCACTTTGTCAACTCACCTTCCAATTCAAACTTCCTTTGATTTAGTATTTTGCGAATGATTAGTGTTTTGCTCAACGAATTTAATGGTCATTTCAAGCTTACTATTTAGATGATGCCTGAAAGCCAGATTATTCCTTTCCCATTTCAGTTTTCATAGCCCCCCCCCCCTTCCCTTTTTTGTTGGGGAGGGGAGGGGGTTGGTGGCATGCAGATATGCGTTTTTCAATGCCATGCTGCACTGTAGCGCATGCTGTTATCCAAGGGAATCCGTGAAGTGTGTGTTAGATTAGAAAATGAAAAGAGATTTGACATTGAATAATCAACTTTATACAGCTCTACTTCAAGCTTTCTCATGGGAAGAATGAATGAGCCTTTCTCATTACTACACGCATAACCAAATTTAGTGCTCAATTCTAACACGCATAATTGAACAGAAGGAAGTCAGAACTTGGTTATGTAAAAGAGTAGGAATAGCAATGGGGTTTAACTTTTTTATTTATTTTTGAGTTTTAAAATTATTAGTGTCTCCCAAAATACTTTTATTTAAAAAACTATTTTTTTAAACTTGGGAATAAATTATATTAGGATATTCTTAAAAAGTATAGTTTTTAAATATCAAAAAAATAGTGTCACGTAATTAAATTTTAAAGAGAATAAAATATTATTATACACTCATCTATATTTAATATATTCTCAAATTTAATTTAAATTTAATTAAATTAATTAAAATATTAATTTTTTAAATTATAAAAGAATATTTTTTTTCTTCTTTTACAAATTTAATCATTTTGTTTTTCTTGTTAATTTTTTTAATTTTTGTGCAACCAATTTTAAAAAAAAATTAGTAATTTTTGTGCAATTTTTTCTATGTCATTAACACATAATTTTGGTAATTATTTTACTCTAAACACAAACCCAGAACCTTAAATCTTGAACTCGAATCCTGAACATTAAACTTTGAACCATGAGATTTAGGGGTTGGGATTTAAGGTTTAGTGTTTGGGTTTACGAGTTATGAGTTTGGGGTTCATGGTTTAAAGGTTTGAGGTTATGGGTTTAAGTTTAGGGTTTAGGATTTAGGATTCTATATTTAGGGTGGGTAAAAAAAGTTACCAAAATTATGTGTCAATGGCATGGAAAAAATTGTTGAAATGTGATTAAATAATTGAAAATGGACCATGAATAATGTAGTGAGAAAGGTCTATAAAATAATTTCCCTATGGATAAGTGTATAATAATAATTTCATAATCTAAAATTTGATGATGTGGCAAAATTTTATTGGTGCTTAAAAACCTTAATTTTTAGGATCATCCTTATGTTTACTATAAAAATTCACCTTAGAAGTAATAGTTAATAGTGCAACATATAACTAGGGGTGAACAAAATTCGATTCGATTCGAAAAAAGTTTAGAATTTCGAATTAATAGAATCAAGTTATTCAAATCATTCGATTTTTTTTAGTCAACTCAAATAAGTAATTTGAGTTTTGAGTTCGAGTCGAATTGAATTTTACAATTCAAATAACAGATTGGTGTAAATACCCCTTTAGTCCTTGTCAATTTTGAAAATGAGGAAATTGATCTCTCTCTCAACAAAAATTACAAAAAAAATTCAAAATTTATATTTTAAAAAATTATAATTTTTTTAAAAAAATCTAAATAATATATAAAGAATGTTAAAAATTTAAATTTTTTTTCTAAAATACTAATTTTGAGGTTTAGTTACATATTAAATTATCTTTTCTTTTTTTTTTTTTTTGCTTTAAAATTCTTTTCAAATATATATGGTTGTAAATTTACATACTCTAACATGGAATTAGTTATATTGTAACAAGATTTTAATTTGACATGTTCAATTTTTTTATTTAACTTGAACAATTTCACTCGATTCGACTCGACTCAATTCGAAAAATTTTAAATCAAGTTAAGATGATAAAATATGACTCGTTAATTCAATTAACTCAAAATTTTTTTACTCGATTCGCCTTGATTCAATCAAACACTAACCCTATGTAAAACTTTATATGAGAAAAAATTTGGAAAATATAGTCTATCAAATTTAAAGATTGGCATTTGCTCTTATTAATTGCTTAGCAAATCAGGGTTTCAATAGATATTAATTCTAAGTATAATTACTCTTTTTTTAGCATGATATCCAGTAATTAATTTATTCGAACCAATTTTATTTCTCAACAATGTAAATAAGACCAAATAAAGCAATAAGATGAAACCTTAATTTATAAAATTGTTCAAGTTAAATTAAAAAATTAAATATGTTAAATTAAAATCTTATTACAGTATAACTAGTTTGAGATTCAGGTGTAGTTTATTCTTCGTCTCGTTTGAGGATGAATGGGATTTGGAATTGATTTTGGAGGGTTGTCCATGGTTTTTTCGGAAACAATTGATTATTTTCGATAAGTTGACACAGCCTATGGAGAGGAGCAAGATTCGACTTGTTCTTTCGCCGTTTTGGCTTAAGATGGGGTCGTGTCTGCCGGAGTGCGATAAGAAAGATCCGATGCATACTGTTGGATCCACTTTTGGGGAAGTAATCCGTTCGAAAGTTAAAGGGGAGTATTGTAGATTAAAAGTTAAGTTGGATGCACAAAGACCTTTGCGAAGAGGGATCTTTATCTCTATGGGACATTAGGAAAAAGTTTGGCTTCCTTTCAAATATGAGAATTTACTTGTATTTTGTTTTGGTTGCGGGCGATTGGGACATGGAGTTAAGGATCGTACAGAAATCTCGTTTGAGGAACAGGAAAGAGCATAGGATGATCTTCCATATTCTATAGCGCTTAAGGCAGAATCAAATCTGTTTGGTAAAGAAAGCCAAATGTTTGGATTTTTTACTCGAAAATTAATGAAACAGCGGTATTATACAAGGGATGATGATGTGAGTATAAGTGGTGACTCCATTAAGGTGGCGTTGGAATCTGACTGAAAGGTGGAAGGAAGATCGAAAAATGTGCTGGCATATACTGTTTTGGAAACTAATAAAATAGGACATAATTCTGGGGATTTGGTTGCTAGTTTTACTCCAAAAAATAAGGTTGTTAGAGGAGGTAAGGGAAAGAAATCAAGACATAATTAATGAGCTAGAGAATGTGGAAAAAGTATTTTGTATGGGTGGGCCCACAATTTTAATGGATTTGCAACCTAATAATTACAAGAAAAAGAATTGAAAGAGGATTAACAGAGTTGTGGATTTTAATATGGATATGGATGAATCGGGGAGGGGTAAAAGGAAGGGTTGCATGGATTTGATTGAGGACACGGATATATCTAGTGTTTATGGGGATGGTTCGAAAAGGTTCAGGCTTGAATTTGGGGACTTGGATGTTTCTGCCTCATCGGATTCATTAAGTCCTATTTTGAAGAATAAAATTACTCCACTTCAACAAGGATCAGCGGCTACCAAAAGGTAAGCCGTCTGAAAGAAATGAGGCTTATTAGCTGGATTGTTTGCGATTTGGGAAGTATGCGGGCATGTCGTAGGCTTCGATTTAAATTGAAGTCTCATAAGCCCTAAATTGTCTTCTTAATAGAGACAACTTGATAGTCGGCGAATGGCCAGGGTGAGAAGAAGATGTGGTTTTATGAATAGTATTGATGTTCCAACAGAAGGGTCACGAGGAGGACTTAGTCTGGCGTGGAATGGCAATGATTTGGTTACTATTCGTAGTTTTTTTTAGAAAAAACCACATTGATGTTAATAGTAATTATTTTGACAACTGCTTGAGGTGGCGTTTTACTAGGTTTTATGGAACCCCTGATGCAAGGGACAGAGAAAGGAGTTACAAATTGATACAGAGACTTAAAGGTGATTGTAACATGCCCTGGATTATTTGTGGAGATTTTAATGAAATTTTGTATTCGTGTGAGAAAAAATGTGGTATCCCTAAGGATGAATGACATATGGAGAATTTTAGACAAGTTTTAAAGGACTATAATTTGGTGGATGGAGGCTATTCAGGACCTTGGTTCACTTAGGAAAGAGGAAACTTACCAAAGATAAATTTTCGAGAAAGGTTGGATAGAGGGGTGGTTAATCCCGAATGGCTGAACCTTTTTCCAAAATTTTCTATTGAACATATTCCCCACTCTTTCTCGGATCATTGCCCTTTGTTGGTCCAAACTGATAAGGGTGAAAATGGTGTTTCAAAATAACAATTTAGATTTAAAGCTTGTTGGGTGTTGGAAGACTCTTGTAAAAATGTCATTCGTGATGTGTGGGGGACTATTAATGGTGATGTTTTGGAAAAATTGGAGGCTCTTCGATATTCTCTTATTGGATGGTCAAAAACAGTGAGGAAAAAATAGGGCGATAATTCCAAATTGCTAGAGAGTAGATTGGCGACTTTAATGGAACAAGATAGGGATGATGCGATAATGGCGAAACTTATGGATGTAAAACTACAATTGAATAAGGAGATGGAAAAACAGGAAGTTTACTGGGAACAGCGAGCCCGTGCAAACTGGCTAAAAGCGGGGGATAGAAATACAACATTTTTTCATAAAATTGCTTCCCAACGGAGACACATGAACCGTATTCGAGTTTTAGAAAATGCTATGGAGGGCTTACAACTGAAGAGGATGAGTTGGAAGCTATCACTCGGGATTATTTTTCCAAATTGTTCACAACTAGAGGGGTTGGCGACATGGGTCATATCTTATCAGGGGTGAATCAATGTATTACTGAGAAGATATATCAAAGCCTTACGACAAAATATTCAAATGAAAAGGTTTTTGAGGCTTTAAAAGGGATGGGTTCTACTAAAGTTGCTGGAAGTGATGGTTTTCCGACCATTTCTACCAACAATTTTGGGATATCATTGGGCAGGATGTGAGCAATTTCTATTTGAAGGTCTTGAATGAAGGTACATCTTTGGAACCTTGCAATATTACAAATATTGTTCTTATACCAAAAATTCATCAACCTATTAATTTGTCAAATTTTAGACCTATTAGCCTCTATACGGTTCTTTATAAAATCATATCTAAAATTGTAGCGAATCATTTCTAAAAAGTTTTAGATTATTGTGTTGATGAGACTCAATGTACTTTTGTCTCTGGAAAATTAATTTCTGATAATATCTTACTTGCTTATGAAATATTGCATTTATTTAAGCGAAAAAAGGCTGGTAGAAGAGGCTGTATGGCTTTAAAATTGGACATGAGTAAAGCCTATAATCAAGTGGAATAGATTTTTTAATGGAGATTATGTTGAAAATGGGCTTTGATAGAGCATAGGTGAACTTTATTTTTCATTGCTTGTCAATGGTTACATACTCGATTACTATGAATGGGAAAGTAGGACAAAAATTTAGAGCTTCTAGAGGTTTGAGACAAGGGGACCCTTTGAGTCATTATTATTATTTTGATATGTAGTGAAGGCTTGTCCACTCTGATACGTCTGGCTGACAGGGAGAGTTTAAGAGTTGGAGCTAAAATTAGTAGGAGGGAACCCTAAATTTCTCACCTTTTATTTGTCGATGATAGTATTTGTAATGCCCCTAACCCGTCTTTATCGTCATATTAGGGTTACAAAGCATTATAGATTAATTATAAAACATTTAACATCATAATATTAAATAGATTAACCTTAATAAGAACCAACCAATCACATGTACTTTGTCCTTAAATCAAGCCTTCGAGGCCCTGAAAATAGCTCAGAAGCAATTCAAGGCTTATTTGAAACAAATCAGAAAATTTCAGGAAAATATGAAAAATTTCAAAAATAAGGGACACACAGCCATGTGGCCAGGCCGTGTGGAATGCCCCAAGACGTGTAACTTTTGAAATAGGGACACACAGTGATGTCTCAACCTGTGTCTCTACCCGTGTAACTCACTGAGTTGGGCCACATGGTCGTGTCACAGGCCATGTGCTAGGTCATGTAACACACTAACTTAATACACATGGTCGTGTCGTAGGCCATGTGTGGCACACGGCCAAGTGCCACGAGCGTGTCCCAAGCCGTGTGCACCTAAATGAACCTTAAATGTTAAGTTTACCATTTCAAGATTTATTGGACACTAAGTAACACATTTACCAGCCTTTAAACCTATTCAAAATGACATTAAACAAGCTCAAATTATGCTATTTAAACCATCCTAAGTGCCTAACTAATGTACCCTCGTATGTGCCACAAGCATACACAATTATACAACAATATGAATTATCAACCAACACATGTCAATTCACACTACTTAACACTCAACCAGTATGCCTATCATAGGCACCTCAAATCACCACATTTCAAGAGAGAACATTTAGTCATACATTCACTACAAGTTAATGTCAAAAACACCTTTCATCATTCATAATTCATAACAAGTCATTAACTAAATATTGGTCAAGTAAATATTATGATCGTTGTAAAGATACTTATATTATCAACTTGCATTTAGGCTTACTCTTTATATATATACATACAAAAACAAAAGTAATGATAAAACAAGCCTATTACATGCCATATAATCCAAAAAAAAAAGGTTTAAAATCTACCGAAAACGGATGGATAGTGTGACTTGAGTGCTGATTCGATCGTCCAACCTTCAAAAGTATCTACAAAAACATAAATTAACACAAGTAAGCTCATTGAAGCTCAGTAAGTTCGTTGTACAGAAACAATAAATCTTACCGAAGTAAATACAACAAGTCAATCAATAATAACTCAACTACAAATGTTTCCTGTCTTCCACAAAGTCAAATGGTGAATTGCATAGTTCAAATCCAAGCTCAACAATAATCTCTAGGAAAATATATATCCACAATAGAATCAATTCTAGATATCATTTACATGTCAAACTATTCCAAGTCATTATATATATGTTATAATACAATAATTTACGATATGATGAACGACCTACAAATACGAGTATACAAGTAATCCAACCGAAACACGCCAAATACTCATAAGAGCTAATCCAACCAATAACATGCCAAAACAAGATTATATAATACGAGAGTTCACAACAAATGCTGAACCCCGACATACTTGGGAAAAATATATGAATCACACCACATCAATCTCCACTCCAATCCCCACATAACACGCCATCATTCAATTGTACTCTATATCGTGTTCATCCGATCCAAATATTGAAATTCAATAACATTTCTCAAACAACTTTACATCATCAATAAAACAATTAATATCCATTATATCATATTGTATCATCAAACAATTCATATAGACATTAAATTATAAACTGTACGAACTTACCTAGACTAAGTTGTAATAGTTGTAGAAGTTCAGGGACTATTTTATAATTTTCCCTTTTTTAATTAAATCAACAAGGTCTTGATCTAAAATATAAAATTCCCAATTATTAGCTTGCATTTCATATTCCAATTTATTTTACAGTTTATACCTTTTATTTTTCTAAATTACACAATTACCCTTAAATTTTACAACTTTTACAATTTAGTCCCTTAAATCGAAAATAATCAAATTAACCATTTTCACAAGTTAAAATTTATAGCCGGATATTAAAGGCTTCTAAAAAGTCTACAAAACACCTTTTATTCACCATTTAAACCTTGAAATTTTGACATTTTTTAACAATTTAATCTTTAAATCAAAATCTAACAAAAATCACTTCACAAAACAACCAAATACCACAATCAAAGCTTCAAACTCATAGTTATCATAAAAAACATATCATAAAAAACATTCAAGATTCATCAATGAAACCTTCTAAAATTTTTAACAGATTAAAAAATGAAGGTACGGGCTAGTTGGACCTAGTTGCAACGATCTCAAAAACATAAAATTCATTAAAAATGGGGCTCAAAAACTTACTCATGTAGAAGGATGAACTAACCGAACCTCCAAACTATGCTTCCATGGTGTTTTCAGCAAAGATGAAGAGAAATGAAAAAGAAAATGTCTTTTACTTCATTTAATTTTGTTTTATTTTTATAATATTTACCATTTTGCCATTAAAACATGTATTATTTTATGATTTTCATCCATTATGCCGTCCAATATTAAAACTAGAGACTTAGGCCCTTTCTAATTTAGTAATTAAGTAATTTAATCACTTAAATGTAATAATCACTAAGTTTTGCACTTTTTTAATTTAATCCTTTTTCTTAAATTAACTACCTAAACGATAAAATTTCCTAACTAAATTTTAATACGACTCTAATGACTCCGTAAATATTCTCTAAATAATATTTATGAGTCGGCACGACGAAAATTTGTGGTCTCAAAACTATTGTTCTGTTACCACTAAAAAACGGGTTGTTACAGTATTTTATTTGGGGAAGCTACAGTAAGAGGAGCTCAAGTATTAAAGGGGGTTGATGTTCGTGATAAGTTTTTATATTTTTTATCGTACCTAGAAACTAACTATTATCACGATAAAAGGGAAGCGCAACTATCGAATAATAGTATAGTTAGTGGCAAGATCGGAATGTCGAATCCAAGGAACTAAAAGTACTAGTAATAACTTTATTTCTATTATCTAGCCTAGAAATAAAAGGGAGTTGTTTGTAAGCTAAAAATTCTAACTAAACTAAAGATGCGACAAAGAATAAATTGGAGAATTACTTTGGGAAAACTGATTGATAAAAGCAATACCTAATGAAGAATCCACCTAGACTTCACTTGTTATTTAACTCTGAATTAGACGATTTCTTCATTCGACTTGATCTGTAGAGATCTCTAAATTATGTTAATATCTCCATCGAGACTAAAAACAACTAACCCTAGGTTGATTAATTGAAATCTTTTTCTAATTAAAACCCCTAGTTTTGCATTAACTCGATCTATAGATCTCCCTATTAGATTTGACTCTAATCCGGCAGATTTTCGTCATCCTATGTCTAGGATTGCGATCAACTCCGCTTAATTGTATTGGATCTACTCTTAAACAGGGACTTTTGCTCCACTGAATAAGCACATTCGACTTGAATCAATATCTTGAAATATCAATTCAAGAATTAAAAAACACAATTAAGAATAAATCAAATATTTATCATATAATTCAGATAACAATAACAAGATTCATCTTAGGTTTCATCCCCCTCAGGTATTTAAAGGTTTAGTTCATAATAAAAAGAGAAAACATCTCAAAATAAGGGAAACAACAAAACATAAAGAAAACCCAAAACTCCTGAAAGAATTGAAGGGAGATCTTCAGTTTTGATGTAGATCCTTGCTTCTGAGATGGATCAATCGGCTTTCCTTGAGTAATTCCCTGTCTTCTACTTTCTGTCCCCCCTTTAAGTCCTCTCCTAAGGTGTTTATATAGACTCCAGAATACCTTTCTTAGCCCCTAAGTAGCTTTTTTCGCGTAAAATTGAAACTCGTCACGACAGAGACACGCACGTGTGGCACGCCCGTGTGAATCGGGCCCAGGCCATGTTCAAGTTTGCTAATTTGGCACGGACGTGTGGTTTACTCGTGTGATGAACTCCAGGCCATGTTGATTTCTCACTTCGGCCCATTTTCTCCGTTTTTGGCCCATTTCTCGTTCTTTTCACTCTTCTATGCTCAGCTAAGTATAAAACATGAAATTAAAGGATTAGGAGTATCAAATTCCACAATTCAAGGGATAATTCATCTAAAATTATGCCAAGCATGGTGTAAAAATATGTATAAATTATAGTTTATCAGGGGTTTGAAGGAATATGAAATTTTTTCTGGTCAGTGCATGAATTTTGAAAAATTGACAATTTTTTATAGTTCAAATACATCTTACTTGGATAAAAATGCTGTGTCGCAAGCTTTGAAAGTTAGAATTTTTGTGAGTGCGCGAAATACCCGGGGTTGCCTAATTTGGTTTGGTAAAAGGAAAAAGTGGGCTTTTCAAGCGTTAAAGGATCGTATGCGCCAAAAGATTAACAGTTGGAGTTCTCATTATTTATCACAAGGTGAGAATGAGGTGTTTATTAAGTCAATTCTTCAAACAATTCTGACTTATACGATGGCCTGTTTCCTATTGCCAAAATCTTTTCTTTTAATGAATTAGAAGGAATTTGTGCGAGGTATTAGTAGGGGAAGGGTCAGGGGAAAAAAGGAATGCATTGGTGCAAATGGAAATATTTGTATGTTCCAAAAGAATGTGGGGGATTAGGTTTTTTCCGTTTGGTTCATTTTAATTTAACATTACTTGCCAAACAGGGATGAAGTTTGTTAAATTATCCAAATTTGCTTCTTGCGCGTGCTTTGAAAGTGAAATATTTTCTGGAAACTGATTTTTTAATAGAAAAGTTGGGAAATATACCTTCGTTTACTTGGAGAAGTATATGGGCTTCTAAAGGTGTACTTGAGGAATGACTATGCTAACCGATTGGAACTGGTACAAAGATCTTTGTTGTTCATTCCTCGTGGGTTCCAGGAATTGTGAATGGAAGAATACAAGATGGTGAAAGATGTATTGAATCCTGAAAGGTTTGTGATTTAATTGATTGTACAAACAGAACTTGGAAAGAGGATACCATTTGAGATACCTTTAGTGCTATTGATGCTCAAAGGATTTTTGACATTCCTTTGTCAAGATTTTCGCATGATGATTTTCAAGCATAGGTTGTGGAGGCGTCTGGGGAGTTTACAGTTCGAAATGCTTATAGAATTATTCTTCAAAAATCTCCTATGGTCACTTTGTTACAAAACCACTTTCTTACAAAAGCTTTTACAAAAAAAAAAAAAATTATGGGGTTTGGAGCTTCCTCTCAAATAAAAAATTACATTCTGGCGGTATACAAATAATTTCATTCCTACCCTTTACAACCTACAGATTAAGAAAATTTCATATACAAGCCTATGTCCATAATGCGCTGGTGGAGTTGAAATTACTTTACAGGCATTCAGAGATTGTCCTATTTCGAATGAGATATGGAAACTGATGCAAGTCTCAATGCCCAATTTCAGACCCATGAGTGTAATGGGCTCACATTACCTCAAGCCCCAATAATAAGGTCGAAGGCCAAGCAAATCTGAGCAAGATTGAACGGGATCATCCAAGACTTTGTTACTAAGGTCGTAAATGCGTTCATGACTGAAAAGAAAAATCAAGATTCACTTTCTTGTTTTTAAGAAAATCATGAAACCGAATCTTGGTCCAATTTTGCTATTTTGGACAATTTCAAGAATTAAGAAAATCAAGATTTCAAATCTTGGAAATCTTGGTCCAAAAAACCGAATCTTGCAGCTAAGGCGCATTGAATTTCATGTACGAGTTTGAGCGAGCCAATTTCGAAAGCAAACAGATCACAAGACCAAGTTCTTGAAAATATGGCCCATTAAGATGTCTACAAGTCCATCCTAAAGTTTGGAAAGTAATTTAATTGAATATCAAGCCAAATTATTAAAGTGATCCAAATTGTAAAATATTTAAACTATAAGTCTAATTTTATTTTAATAGGTGGATCATTATGTAAGAATTCAGCCCAAAGAGCCCATTTAATTCATTTGGCTGAATTCCCATTAAAAGTCCACACTTAGAATTATTTTATTTTTTTATTTGATAAGTTGCCATGTTAGTTATTCTATTAGGGTTAGGAAAACTTACTTTGGGGGCCTATAAGTAGCATGGACGTTCACCCTTATACACACACAAATATTGATTTATATTTTTTTGAGTTAATAATAATTCTATTTGAGTTTTCTTCAAGAATTGCTCTTGAGTTTCTTTTAGAAGTTGTTTTAACAATCATCCAGGTTGTGGGAATCATCTTCAAGCTTTTTTTGCCAAGACCTTTTCTTGAAGGGGGAATTAGAGCCATTGAAAGGAGTACTTAAAGTTTCTAAGGCTTCTTCGGATGTTATCTTCTGTTTTCTATCCTTAATTTATCATTTCTTGCTTATTTAAGTTAGTTCTTACTGTTTTAGCTTGCTGATTTTATTAATTTTCGTTCTAGGTTAAATTTGCTTTAAGAAAGATGTTCTCCTATCTTGATCTATCAAGAAACACATCAAAATTAGGAGTTCTAATTTTTTTTCTTGTTGTTTCAAACATTCTTGCACAAAACAGTTTGCTTTTGTCTTTAGATCACTTCAAACACGTCTGTTTGTATTTTGTTTTTCCAAATCTGGTCGGGGTGTTTTCTTGAGGCCTAAGGACGGTTTCTTTCCATCCGAGAAACCCTAATGCGTTCTCTTTTGGAGTCTTTACCAGCCAGTTCATCTTTCTTTTGATTTATTTTTGTTTGACTCTCCTTTGTCACAAATAATCTGTTTTCGTTGTTTTTTTGTTTCAGTTTACACTCGTCTAGAGATTGAGGATAAATTCACGACTTTGAAAAACTTTACAATTTGCTTCCGCATTTATCCACATCATTCTTTATCATTTGGTATCAGATTTGGGTGTTTTGGGTGTTCATGGTTGATTTCTAAACTAATTTCCATTGCAAAAAAAACTTATAAGTGCTTTTTACTAGAATTTTTTTTTGGAAAAAAAATATTTTTGAGTGGGTAAACGTTTTTCAATTAATCTAAAATTTTATATACTGATTCTTGGCACTGTATTACAATATAAAAAAATATTTTCCATAAAAAAGTGATAAAAAAGTGAAAAAATAGAAAAATACGAAAAAAGAAAAATAAAAAATATTATGTGGGTTGAATTTTATGCTAAAACTTTTCAGATCAGATCTACATTATTTGAAGAGGCTTTAACTTAAATTTTGTGATTTTTGGAAATCGGGAACACCTCGAACGAAGTTTGTCAAGTTACTTTACAATTTTTTAGGTTTTTGGGTTTCAACAATTTTCATTGACTCTTAGCCTTAGGTTTTCATTTGTTTTTGCTTTTTATTGTTCCTATACACATTTTAACATTTTATTGTTTATTGTGTTAGTAGTTTAAAGCACGTTGCACATTCCTTCCTCCATGCAACACAAATCGTTGGTATCTAGCCACTTTTAGACTCCTAATGCCGTTAGGATTTTTGGTAGCTTGATTCTTTAACATTCTGATTGATTGTTATAAATATTCCTAAAAGACTCGCAAGATTAATATTTACCTCATTGAGAATTTAATTTTTATTTCTTAGTGCATAACAATGAGGTTTGTTTTATTTTTCTTTTCTTAAGTGTTATGTTCTTTTTAGGCTTTCATAATGATTCGCGATACTATGATTGAGAAGTTGCAAAGACAAATAGAGGAACTATTAGATAAGGGGAGATGGTTAAATGAAAAGAGGAGTACGATGGATCTCTCACTTGTTGTGAAATGTTATTGGTGCACTTCAAAAGATCATGAGCGTTTTCGATGACCAATTAAATATTCAAATATAGAGAATAAGATTGAGCTATCACCTTTTGTGTAATGCTATTGGTGTAGTTCAAAAGATCATAAGAGTTTCTAATGTCCAATTAAATAACCAACCAGAGAATAAAGTAAGTATGACTTTGTACCTTTTGTTCATTCTTACTTTAGTGGAAAAGAGATATGTGATGGCGAACTTTGTGAACCAGAAAAAGATGATAGTGAGAGTTTTTTTCCTCGAATCTATGTAGTTAGATGAGGTAGAAATGTCATGTTCTCCTATTGAGATGTATTGTACTGAATTGAATATTCATAATACTTGTGAGGGGGATATAAGAAGTGAGGAAAAATCATGTGAAAAGACCAAGAGAAAAGAGACCTTAAGTGATAAAAGTCTACTTGATGGTCCAAATTTGGTGAGTGAAAATTCATATGAGGTAAAATTGGAGAGTTCTCACAAGGAAAAAGAATATGAAAAGAAAGAAACTAAACATACAAAATTGAGGAATGATTATGTTTTAACTTACCCTAATTCAAATTTGTTTAATGGTGTTTCTTTATTGCAGGACTTCAAAGATCTATTGACGAACTCTCAATTATATTACTGTACCATCAATAGATCATTTCACTTGTGGGAGAGAGGTAAATTGGACATTGATAATTCTCCGCAAGTGCTACAAGGTAAGAAAGGTAAGGAAACATTAAAAATTGAATTAAGAAGGCATACCTTGCATGTGTTAGATAACTATGCTATTGATTTTATTTTCCCTTACGACATGCTTTCTCATTGGTCAAGTTTCAATAAACAATGGTCTAAAAGTTCAATTGATTTTACGGGTTTATCTAGGTATGTAAAGCTTACTTTTATTGTTTTCAACAGGTTTATTAAAGAATCTTATGCCTTTGATCTTGCAACAAAATTTTCTACCCTTAGACTTTAAATATGAATTTTTACATAATAATATTTAACTTCTTGATTTTTATAATTATGTGACATTTTTGACTTATCATCTTTGGAAATTTTTATGAATGACCATGCATATTCAAAGAAAGTTACAAGTTATTTTTTACTTGAACACTCATGTGCCTAATATTTCTATGTTTAGCGTTGATGGTTTGTTTTTGAAGGAGAGGTACTTGATCCATGTTGATTTGGGAGATCAAAATAATATCTTTGATTTTGGAGATAGTTTTGGCGCACAAGAAAGCTTAGGTAAGTATATTTTTCATTTTATTATTATTTATTCTAATCCCTTTTCTTTTTCGTGCAATTAAAGATTTGGGGACGAATTTTCTTGAGGAAGTGGAGAATGATGCTAGTCTTAAGGCCCAATTTTAGACCCATAGATATGATGGGCTCACATTACCTCAAAGCCCAATAACAAGGTCGAAGGCTAAGAAAATCTGAGCAAGATTGAACGAGATTATCCAAGACTTTGTTACCAATGCCCTAGATGCGTACACGATCGAAAAAGAAAATCAAGATTCACTTTCTTGTTTTCAAGAAAATCAAGAAATCGAATATTGGTCCAATTTTTCTATTTCGGACAATTTCAAGAATCAAGAAAATCAAGATTTTAAATTTTTGAAATCTTGGTCCAAGAAAGTGAATCTTGCAGCTAAGGCACATTGAATTTCATGTACGAGCTTGAACGAGCCAATTTCGAGAGCAAACGGATCATAAGACCAAGTCCTTGAAAAAATGGCTCATTAAGATGTCTACAAGCCCATCCTGAAGTTTAGAAAATAATTTAATTGAATATCAGGCCAAATTATCAAAGGCCCAAATTGTAAAATATTTAAACTATAGGTCTAATTTTATTTTAAAAGGTGGATCATCATGTAAGAATTCAGCCCAATGAGCATTTAATTCATTTGGTTGAATTCCCATTAAAAGTCCACACTTAGAATTATTTTTTTTTATTTGATGAGTTGTTGATTGTGATATTTATAATCAAACTTGTAAAACTAGACTATTATCATGATAAAGGCAAGCGTACCTATCGAATAGTAGTATAGCTTATGGTAAGACCGGAATGTCGAACCCACAGGGACTAAAAGTACTAGTATTAAATTTCTTTTTAATATCTAGCCTAAAAATAAATGAGATTTGTTTAACTAAAATTTAACTAAGCTAAGAACGCGATAGAGAGTAAATTGGAGAAATTGCTTTTGGAAAACTGATTGATTAAGATAATACCCAAGGAAGAATCCATCTAGACTTCACTTGTTATTTAACTCTGAACTAGACGATTTATTCACTTGACTTGATCCGTAGAAATCTCTAATTTATGTTAATATCTCTTTCAAGATTAAGAACAACTAACCCTAGGTTGATTAATTGAAATTTCTTTCTAATTAAAACCCCTAGTGTTGCATTAACTCAATCTATGGATTCCCCTATTAGATTTGACTCTAATCCAGTAGATTTTCGTCGTCCTATGTCTAGGATTGCGATCAACTCCACTTAATTGTGTTGGATCTACTCTGAGATAGGGACTTTTGCTCCACTAAATAAGCACATTCAATCTTGAATTAATATTCTGAAATATAACACAAGAATTAATAACACAATTAAGAACAAATTAAAGATTTATCATATAATTCAGAAATTAATAACAAGATCTGTCTTAGGTTTCATCCCCCACAGATGTTTAAGGGATTTAGTTCATGTTTATAAAAGAAAACATCTCAAAATAGGAAAAACAACAAAACATAAAGAACCTAAAAACTTCGAGAGAAATCGAAAGGAGATCTTCAGTCTTGATGTGAATCCTTGATTCTGAGATGAATCGATAGGCATTCCTTGAGTAATTTCTTGCTTTCTACTCTGTTTCTCCCTTTGTACCTCCCATTGGGTCTTTTTATAGACTTTGGAATACCTCTCTTAGCCCAAAATTAGCCTTTTCTTAGTAAAATTAAAACAGGTCTCGTCAGAGACATGCCCGTGTAAAGTTGATCAGGCCGTGTGCAATTCTGTGTGACACACACGGGCGTGTGGTTTACCCGTGTGAGAATGTCTAGGCCGTGTTGAAGGTTAATTTCGGCCCATTTGGCCTATTTTTGGCCTGTTTCATGCTCTTTTCGCTTCCTTATGCTCACTTAAGTATAAAACATGAAATTAAAGGATTAAGAGCATCAAATTCCATAAATCTAATGATAAATCATCCATAAATGTACTAAGCATGGGACAAAAATATGTATAAATTATGATTGATCAAATATCCCCACACTTAAGCATTTGCTTGTCCTCAAGCAAAATCCTCAGTTCATAATTAAAAATTCATTTTTCTCAATTTATAATTCCTATCAATAATGTTTCCAACTAATTCACAAGTGATTAAACATTGAGAATTCAACTAAAAGAACATCAAAGTCTCAAACAATCCAAGTTGAGTATTTTACCACAAAAGCATAGGTATTTCCCCTTATCTAAGTAATCACCTTTAATTCAAAATTAACAACAGTTGACATTCTCACTAAAGATTCACTCAAATCACTCAAAGTGTTTAGGGTTCAGAAATTAAGCACTTATTAGTCAACATGAAAAGTTATTACCAAAGGCTTGCATGAAAATCAAATCTCCACCACTGTAAATTGAGATGATACATTGATCAAAAGATCTTTTAGAGGGTTGTAATGGGGCTTTGGTTAGGGGTGTGGACACAAGCTGAAAGAGAAGGTTAGAATCGAGATTGAGCTGAAAAATTATCTAACTAGAAAAATAACCAATACTGAGAAATTACATTTCTGAATATATTACTAAAATTGAGCTTTTCCTTACAAATAACATCGTTTTAGATCAAGATTTACATAACTTCATAATAATATGCTAAACAACAAATTAATAACTAAAATATTTTTTTAAGAACAAATCAAATATTAAAACTTCACTAACTGAAATGGAGAACATAGCCAGATAATTGTTCAGTTCAAATCTCGACAAAATAGGGATCAAATTAATTAAGGGGATTTCAACAATAATGAGTTTTAGGTTAATATTAAGGGTAAATCAATGAATAGTTTGTTAAGCTCAAGAGGGTTCACTAAGGGTTAGTTATGAAGGTAGACTTTTATGGAGTGAGTGGGTTAAACTTAAGTGCCTTTATCATCTCGGTATATCAAATCAATGGTGTGGTCTCGACATGTATAATCGAAGCAAGTTCTAGAATAACATATCAAAATTGACACACTCATATCAACAATAAAAGTGAGCAAGAAAGGATATATGCTCTAAAAGCTCAAAATCTCACAAAAATTATGGCTTTTGGTGTCAATCCTGAGAATTTCAAACTTCAAGGTAATACTTAAATTTGGGGAAACAACCTAGAAAAATTTTAATTCTCAAAAATCAACTTTTCATGCTTGATTATCTAATGTCTTAAAGTTCAAATAATCAAAGCACAAATACCTATGTTTTAATCCAAAACATATCAATAAAAATCATAAATCAATCAAAATTTATTCTAATAGTGATATGAGGAAGTTATTTGAGAACAAGATAAAATTCAGGGATTTTCTGATAAAGATAAAAATAACCACCCTACACTTAAGATGTATATTGTCCTCAATGTACAAAGTTAAGTCATAAGATTATAAGCATAATAACATAAGATAGGGAGAGAAGTGAAACTTCCTGAATTTTGGATGAAATCCTTGGAGTAGGATGAACTAGACAGATGTGAAGGTAGGAAAGGATATTCCTATGGTGGTATAGGTTAGGTTCCACAACCGTAGTGCCAAATGGAGACGGTCGTAGTAGAACAGGACATGGCAGTCGTGGAGTACCTGTCCCAGTGGAGTTGTATATTCCTAAGTAATATTGAGCTCTTGAGCTCTTTGTAACTACAATAGCATCAATAGTGTTTTAGGGGGTATAGATTAGCATGGTTACTCATTAAGAAACAACCATAAAAAAAATTTCAAGATAAACTAAGATAATTTTTGTAAAACATAAAGAAAAAATAGAAATAAAGATAAAGATAAAGAAACATGAAATTAAAAATAAAAATAAATGGACTCAAAAGTCCTAATCGCCAGATGGGTTGTGAGATGGTAGGGGTGGTGGTGAAATGTGGAGGTGCTGACAAATCTACTGTAGAGTAGCATCAATGTGGTCGAATCGCTGAAAGTACTGCTACTCAAATCGAGTGAGGCACTCAGAAATGTCAGTCAATGAAGCAGCCGCATGAATTGGTCTATGACTCTGCAGTGGCTGAAAAGGTGGATCCTCATGAGGTGGAGGGATATCATCAGTCATATCCGCTGGGTCATCCTACTCGGTAGACTGAGCTAAATGGTATTGAGAAGGATCGAACCCACGACGACGCTATATCATCCTTATATGTAGCATACTCGAGATACCCTGTGGGGACATCTGGCAGATGAGTGTGAGTGATGAGGACTGTGCAACTATGTTGAGGAGACCGAAGTGCTGTGTGAGTCGTGTTACATAATGACCGATGCAAATGGCTCCCTTCCTATGTCGTTCAGTCTGATGGCAAATGGTGAGGGCGATAAAGTATGCCAAATAAAAAACGTGCCTGTGCGCCATGCTCTATAAAAAGTATACGTCATGAGCATTGACAACGCTTGTACTCTCTCACCGACCCATTAAAGTATGAGCTAATATGGCGTGTAGGTATCGTAATGATGGAGAGAAGGCAGATGCCCTAGAGCGACTGGGATCATAGGTGGCTGAAGTAGGGGCGAGGTCCCTCCAACAGGAGGAAGGAGCATAGTGGATTTGGCGATGGAGGTCAGAGAACTTGTCTTCGTCCATAAATTCCTCCGTATATAGTCCTAAGGCGGCTCCAAACTCTAGGACACTCAGTTGGAGTACTATGCCACCGAGACAGAATTAAACTGTGCCCGGATCGTCAAACTCTGACATGACCGTTTGTAAACGAAATGTAGAGTAGAGCTCTAAGGTGAGCTTCATGTATGTTGGCTCGACAATGTCAAAGAAACGCACCCATGGGCCAGTAGTAAGGAGGGCCCGAACTGAGTCTATGAGTAGGACCTACTCTAATGCAGCCCAATCTATACATCGGCCTATGCCAAAAGGTCTCATCTGAATGATTTGAAATAGTTCCTCTTGAGACCCTAGTAGAAATTAGAGGAACGGGTGGCGCACTTCAACAGATGTGCTCGACGAAGTCGCATCAGGTCTTTTCTGCTTCTTGGAAGTAGGAACAGTAACCTTCGATTTACCTTGTGTGTTCGTCATAGTGTGTCTGAAAAAAAAAATGCAAGACTCGTATTAAAAAATAAAGCAGGACAAAAATGCTAAAATTAAAGGGAATATCATAAAGTATGTATATGGGTTTAACATTTTCCAACTAAGTGGTCTAAAAACAAATTTAGTCCTAAAATTCAACAACTTAGATCAAATTGCGGCATAAATCGGAGGGGAAAAATTAGTTGCAAAACAATGAGTAGTTTATATGTCTTAAGCAAAAGTTCAAGGCACCGAAATAATAATTGAAACGCATAATAGAATGGTAGAAGCTGTAACACCCCAAACTCGGCCTAGAAGTTAGGCCCGAGTCTGGCGTGTCACATTGAAGTATTTTTACGAAAACCTTGTTTTCATTGAAAACCCTTCTAGAGAAAAGTTAAGTAAAATCCAGTTTGCTTTCAAAACGAGGTGTAGCCAAAAACCATTTCCTTATTACTATGTAAAAATTTCCTTTGACAGCGGAAGCTCGTTCTTAAAACACAATTATTTTCAAAAAAACTTGAAATATGCTTAGAAGAAATAAATCCAAGTTCCATTTCAAAATTACAATGCATAGTGGAAGTAATGGAATAATAACTAGAAGGAAAGCCTTATTACAATCCGAAATAAAATAACTTAAAATCCAGAATTTAGATATTAAGAAAAACAAGTCTAATCGTCTTACTAGTTGGCCACCTCTAAGTCCCTCTATCTGTCGAACCGCCTACTAAGGATCACTTGAGAAAAATAAAAGAGAGGGTGAGTTTTTGAAAACTCAGTGTGTACAACCCTCGGCAAACATGCAGCATACAACATTCAATTGGCCTAAGCCCATATCATATCAATAACATAGTAATACATGCAATGCTGTGAAACCCTTTTCAAATAATAATTCATCCACTACACAACATCTCCGTCCCCCGTTACACACCATGTGGGGATGTCTACATCAACCCACCCATCCGGTACACATCAATGGTAGACCAGTTGTGGTACTACCTAACATTGCAGCAGAGCTGCCAATCATATAATAGGCTTAAAAAAACCATCGGTGGATCCACAGTTGTCAAGCGATCGTGTGAACCTCATATACTTCCTCCGTTCCATAATTCCCAATCCATATGCAACCTAAATAGAATATCATATGAATGCAACAATAATACATGTAACATAAATCCTACATTTAACACATAGAGGTATTTTAGTCATTTCACAAATCAAAGGTATTTTGATCATTTTCCAAACTAGGGGTATTTTGGTAATTTTACTAATTAAGGGTATTTTTGTAATTTTACACTACAGGGCAATTTCAGTAATTCTACCCTATAGGGGTATTTTGGTAATTTTTTAATAGCATGGGTTTTAAATTACGAACTTTGGCTTGTCAACAAGTTATCGTTGGCTAAAGTGAATAGACACTATGCACCAGGTAGGATTCTAGAGAAGAGCAGGTGGGTCATTAAGACCGCTTAAGTACCGAGCTCTCCCTAGATCCAATCCTAGCTATGTATATGCCCATTGCCACACTCTAACCTTATGACTTGTCCATAGACGAATTTGATAAATTAATTAAGTTTTATGCTGCTTAAGGATTTATTAGAACTAGGCCTAAAAGTCTATTATAAAACCCTAGCAAGTCTACAGGCTTTCATACACTCATATAGCCCATCAGGCCTAATCACATTTTTATAGCCCATTAGGCTCAATCACACTTATATGGCCCATCAGGCTAAATCACATTTTTTTATGGCCCATCAGGCTCAATCACACTTATATGACCCATTAGGCTCGAATCCATTCCAAATCATTCAATAAACTTAATCAGCTCATCACATATTACCAAGTTATCAACATTTGCTTATTTGGGCTCACGAGCCTGTCGAGCCCATTTGGCCCATTCTGGCCCAGTTGGCCAAAATGTGGCCTAAGTCCATGAGATCGCTCATGGGGTCTCTGGTATCGTATCGAATACCCTCTTACGAGTGTTCGCGTACTCGCAAGACTATCGTAGCCAAACTTTCAGCTTTTCGGTATTTTGGGATTTGCCAATCTATTATGTGTGTGGTGTATGTACACCACTGGTAATAACACGTGTTGCAATCCCCTTAATCACGAACCTACAATCGACATCACTTAACGATTAGTCATGGGTTTAATACTTTATCAAAAAAATCGAAACCTCACCGTAACCTTACCGTGTGTGACAAGCCTTAATAGCTCCTTTCTTTACCAATCGTTATTAGACCCTAGATCTGTACCAACTTAATCATCAAAACCCAAGTATTAAGTGACTGGCATCCAACACGAGTCACTCTCACACAAATAAGTCTATTCGGCCACCATTTAAAACTAAGGTAAAGGGTATTTACCTAAAAACCAGAAAATGCTTAAGGAACAATTTGGCAGAGACTTGGATGATCATGATTTGGTACTAAACCCACCAACAGAGTAATCGGTCCAGGGACTTTTTGACTTTTTGACTTTTAAACTAATATGGTGAATAATGTTTATTCGACACAAATTAAAGAAGAAGGGTGGAAAAAGGAATCGGCTAACCCAAAGGGTAAATCAAAAGAGAATTGAGGAGAGAAAGAATGGAAAAAGAATCAGCTAGCAAAGATAGAAAAGCCAATCGGCACTTAAAAAAATGAAGAATTTAGCATTAGCCTATGATCCTAAACTCAAAACATATTTATAGCCTATAGCCGAATTGCCTGACCCTCAATTCCCAATTCAACTCCATCACTTCCCCCTTCTCATATCCTCGTTTTTCTCCCTAATAGCTCCCCAATCTATTTCTTAAATTTTCTCTCCTGAACACTCCTCTAAGAGTTCATATTTACGCCACTTCCAACTTTCTAGAAGGCCAAAATTAAACTCCTAAAAATACTAAGCTAGGATCCAAAACTCAAGGCCTAATACTTCTAAGCCCAAAATTCGGGGTGTTACAAAAGCTATAGAAAAATAAATCAAACAGGTATGGAGTAAAAGAAAGTCAAAAACACATTTGAAACTAAAAATTATTAAGAACTAAGTATAAGTAAACGGAATAAAGGAAAATATATGCTGGAAAAGGAACTTAAAAGATAAGAATAAAGATAAAATTGATTAAAGAGAATAAATAGTTTTACTGACGGTAGGTGAATGTGGTCAGCGGTGCAACGGTGCGCTAGTCAGCAGTGTAAGGTCAAATGCGAGTCGGACAGTGGTTGTGAAGGTTGTGGGGGAAATTGGAGCTCGGCGAAATGACGGTGGCTGGTGTTTAGGCTGGTTTTGGAAAGGGAGGAAGAAATGGGAGATGGGAGGATAATGAATGGGGGGTTTTTGTGCCTTGGTTTGGTGAATGTGTGTTTGATGGTGGTGAGGAGTAAGAAGAGAGGGGGAAAATGGTGGTCACCGAAGCTGGGGGAGAGGAGAAGTTGGTTTGGCGGCTAGGGTTTGAGGGATTTGGTAGGTATGATGAATAGTAACAATAGGGTGTTTAAATAGGGGTTGGGTCACACGACCGTGTCCCACGCCTGTGTGACATGGAATTAGCCCGTGCTTATCGTGAAATTGAAGTCCATATCGCTTACGACCTTCGACCACGCCCGTGTTACTTGGGTGTGTTGGTGCACACGGCCGACTCGCACAGCCATGTACTACTTCGTTTGTTTCTCTCACGCCCATATATTAGGTCACACGCTCGTGTGTTATGAACAGAGGCACCCACATGGGTTAGGCACGGGCATGTCGCACACCCATGCTACTTTTTCAGTGTTGTCCATGAGTTATGGGCAAGGGCGTGTCGCACGCCCTTGTTAAATTATCAATATTGACCATGATGTGTCGGCACGGGCATGTAATTGGTTTGTATGCCCATGTGTTTTTGCCAGGTTTACGCACAGTCTCTGGGCACGTCCGTGGAGATCTATCGCATCCCGTGTCTCAGCATATTTTGAAAATTTAAGGTCTAGTTTTAACACGGTTGTGGCTACGCCCCTGTTTTATACTAATAAACTGTAAATTATACATATTTCTATCTCACATTTAGCATATTTATGGATGAATTATAATTAAATTTGTGGAATTTGATGCTCCTAATCCTTTAATTTCATGTTTTATACTTAGAAGAGCATAGGAGAGTGAAAAGAACGAGAAACGGGAAGAAAACGGAGAAAATAGGCCAAAGCAGGGAAACAACACGGCCTAGAGTTCGTCAAACGGGTGAACCACACGGCCGTGCCACATTAACATGCTCAAACACGGCCTAAACTCGACTCACAATGGTGTGCCACACGGGCTTGTCCCTGTCGTGACGAGTTTCAATTTCACGCGGAAAAGGCTACTTAGGGGCTAAGAAAGACATTCCAAACTCTATATAAAGACCCTAAAATGCAATTACAATGGTGTACAGTGTCCCCGCCAAGACTAAGAGTAGAAAACAGGGAATTACTCGAAGGAAGCCGATTGATCCATCTCAGAAGCAAGGATCAACATCAAGACTGATGATCTCCCTTCAATTCTTTCAGGGGTTTTGGGTTTTCTTTATATTTTTTTGTTCTCTTTCTTCTAAGATGTTTTCTTTAATAATTATAAACTAAACCCCTAAATACCTAAGGGGGATGAAACCTAAGATGAATCTTGTTATTGCTATCTAAACTATATGATAAATATTCGATTTGTTCTTAATTGTGTTTTTAATTTTTGAATTGATATTTCCAGGATATTAATTTAAGTCGAATGTGCTTAGGTAGAAGAGCAAAAGTCCCTTTTTAAGATTAGATCTGACACAATTAAGCGGAGTTGATCGCAATCCTAGACATAGGATGACTAAAATCTGTCGGATTAGAGTCAAATCTAATAGGAGGATCCATAGATCGCGTTAATGCAAGACTAGGGGTTTTAATTAGAAAGAGATTTCAATTAATCAACCTAGGATTAGTTGTTCTTATTCTCGACGGAGATATTAACATAATTTAAGGATCTCTACAGACCAAGTCGAATGAAGAAATTATCTAGTTTAGAGTTAGATAATAAGTGAAGTCTAGGTAGATTCTTTCTTAGGTATTGCCTTTATCATTCAGTCTTCCCAAAGTAGTCTCCCAATTTACTCTTTGCTGCGTCTTTAGTTTAAGTTAGATTAGTTAGTTTACAACCAAAAACCTCCTTTATTTTTAGGCTAGATAATAGGGAGAAAGTCATTACTAGTACTTTTAGTTCCTTAGATTCGATATTCCGGTCTTGCCACTAACTATACTACTATTCGATAGGTGCGCTTGCCTTTTATCGTGATAATAGTTAGTTTCTAGGTACGATCAATTTTATTACTTCATCAGATTACGATCATATACCCGTGGTGTCTTCCTCGGCCGCATCGCACGGCTGTGTTTGGTAGTGCTCGCTTCTCCCACGGCCGTGTATTGGTTCCCACGCCCGTATGTTTTGATCAGGATTTCCCATGGCCTAAGGCACGGCCGTGGGCTCTATCTGTGGAGTTCACACACTTATGTCACACGACTATGGTAAGTAATCAGGTTCGCCCACGGCTATATCTCACGACCGTAGTGATTAGTCGCATCCCGTGTGGTCATCCTAAGTTTGGGAAAAATTTAGTCCTGTTTTCACACGGCCAATGACATGTCCTTGGCTCTAACCCGTGGTAGGGACACGGCCTAAGGCACACTCGTGTGTCAGGCTGTGTGGTCATAAAAACCTGCATTTTAGTAACTCAATTAGTTATTGTTAGATGTTATAAACTGAAATTAAGAAAGTCAACAACGTTAGTGCTCGGATTGCCTCCCGAGAAGCACTTATTTAGAGTCTAAGCTCGACTTACCTTGTGCGCACCTTTACGAGGGTTCGTGGAGCCGAAGCTCCTCTCTATCATTCTTAAAATCCTCACTTTTATAAAGTTTAAGTCGATAACCGTTTACCTTGAAAGTGTCGTGGTTTGGATGAGTTACCTCTACTATGCCGTATAGAAAGATGGTTTTAACTACAAATGGGCCTGACCACCTTGATTTAAGCTTTCCAGGGAATAATTTGATCATCAAGTTATATAGCAAAATGAGATCACCGGCTTCAAATTGCTTATGGTGTTTTAAACGAGCATCATGGTGTCACTTTGTTGCTTTTTTATATAGGCGTGAATTCTCGTATGCATTAGCGCGCCACTCATCCAACTCGTTCAACTGCATTAATCTTTTCTCATCTGTCCTTTGGCATTTGTCACAAGTAGTAACATACATGTTGGCGTCTTTGAATTGTGTGGGCCAATAAAAACCTGATTCGAGTGTTTTATGAGCTATCTTAGTCCTACTATAATGCCCTCCGGTTGGTCCTTAATAGCAGTGTTCTAAAATCTTGTTTGCTTCTGTCTTTGTAACGCATCTTTGAATGACTTAATCTACACATATACGAAAAAGAAAAGGATCTTCCCAAAAATAGTTTTTCACGTTAGCAAAGAATCGTTTCTTTTGCTGATGTGTCAACCTTTTGTAACACTCTATATGTGTAAGGTGTTTGTGAGTACGATGTGGACCATTTGGACAGAACGCAATAAGTGGGTACATGTAGGTAAAAAACGACAGGATTAGATATTGCTAATTTTATATGTTGTTTTATTAAGGAGCTCGAAGAGTTGAAAAGAGGCTTACTTGTTTAGAATGGGAGTTTGGTTCGTTGGAACCCAGTTGCACACCTATATGTGAAGTTTAACTTCAATGCAACTTTTAAGGAGTCTGAACATAGATCAACTTCAAGGATAGTGGTTAGAGACAGCAAAGGACGAGTATTGGGTTCGAAAGTGTTAATAAATAGTAACTTACCTTCTTCATTTGCAACAGATGCCATAGCTTATGTTTAAAGTCTTCAACGGGGGCATGAGTTGGGTTTTCAGGATGTTGTGATGGAAGGAGATTCTCTATCAGTTATTCAAAAAATTCAAAGCAAGTGTGAAGATAAATCCTTGATTGAGGCTTATATTAAGGATTGTATAGAGATGGGTCAAGGTTTCAATACCTGTTTATTTAGTCATACCTCCAGACCAGCGAATTGAGTTGCTCATATGTTGGCCACTAAGGGTTTAAAATCTGGAGAACAATGGTGCATGAGCGATGGAATCATTGAGTCTGCTTGACAAGTAGTAGAAAGAGATGTAGGTGAATGAGGGTAGTAGTGTTTCTAAATATATAGAGAAGTTTTGGGTTAGGGATGATTTTTTAATTCGGGGGAGGGGAATGGACTTTTTAAAGGCTCTGAAGTGGTACTTTGAATGAATGGTGAAAATATCTTTGAGTCTCCCTACGTTTTTGTTGTTTTTTAGGGGGTTAAGCACGTATTGTTATTTGCTGAGGCTTTGGAAGTCTCTAGAGTTCCCTCCTTTCTTTAACTGGTTCTTGTGTTTTTTATTTTCAGTGTTTACTTTGGGCTTTTTCTTTGTTTTGTTGTTTCAGCTTATAAGACTTTTCTTTTACTTTTTTCTGTTTTTAAGTTATTTTGGGCTATGTTTTTCTATTTTGGTTTTGTGATGTTTTGAGGTTTGGGTTTACTTTTTGTATCTTGGATTATAGATTATTTTACTTTGTATTTTTTTGAGTTTGCTTTGCTGTTATAATAAAAGTTCCCTATATTTAAAAAAAAAATTATGTTAGAGCATATAAATTTGAAATAATGTATATTTGAAAATTTTTTCAAAGCAAAATAAGAAAAAAAATACTTTAGTATGATAAATTTGGATCATTAATTAACTTATTTAGGTTCCAAAATTATCGTTTTAGAAAAGTTCTAATTTTTAACTTTCTTTATATATTCTTTAAATTTTTTTTAAAAATATAAATTTTGACATTTTTATAAATAGTTTTAATTTTAAAAATTATTTAAAATTTTTGAAAATTATTTTAAATTTTTTATAATTTTTGCTCAGAGGGATCAATTTGTTCATTTTTTAAATTGACAAGGACCAAAGGGGTTTACACCAATTTGTTATTTAAATTATTTAAATTGTAAAATTCAACTCAAATCGAGCTCAAAAATAAATTTCTTGTTTGAGTTGAATTAAAAAAATTGAATAATTAAATTTGATTAACTCTAAATTTATTTTTTAAAATTTTTTCGAATTAAATGGAGTTTTGTTTACCCTAAGTATTTGGGCTTGTAACTTGAATAGCTGGCTCAAGCATAAGATAGAACTTGAATAGAAGGCCCATACAAATCAAGGTGCATGGAGAAAGAAAAAAAAAGCCCATGAAGCAGTACAGCAAGCAATGCACGTGTGATGATGGAAAACGTTTCGTTTCCAGCACTAGGGAGCCATTGAAGACAGTTGAGTTGAGCCATGGCCTTATCTCCAACTTTCCATACAATTCTCACCACCTCTCTCTCTGCCCCATCCCCTAAGCTTCCCCCTTCTATCTCTTCACCCCAACGCTTTCCCTTCTTAACCAAACCCCTCCACCCCAATGCCTTCAATCTCTCAACATCATCATCTGCTTCTGATCAGAAATGGAGGGTTAACGTTTCTTTCTTCCCAGCTTTTTTAAACAAAGGCAAGGATGCTAAAGTTCTCAAGCAAGACCTTCTTGATTGCATTGCACCACTTGACCGAGGTGCCGATGCCACCCCCGATGACCGGCAGAGAGTTGATCAGGTGGGTTTTCTTCCCTTCCCCACCCCCCATTTAGAGAGAGTGAAATTCTCAATTTAAACCTGGTTTTTTCATTGATTTTGTGTTATTGAATTTGAACGACTTGTGTCTATAATCCTAACAGTTAGCAAGCAAACTTGAAGCAGTTAACCCCACAAAGCAGCCTCTGAAATCTGATTTACTAAATGGAAAATGGGAGCTTATTTACACCACTTCAAAATCTATTTTGCAAACTCAGGTTACTAAACTCACTCTGGTTTCATGTTCTTTTTGCCATTTCTTTAGTTTAATTTGAGGAAGTAATATTTTGACAGAGACCCAAATTCCTAAGATCTTCTACAAACTACCAAGCAATCAATGTGGATACACTTAGGGCCCAGAACATGGAATCCTGGCCTTTCTTCAACCAGGTAATTTTTAAATGGCTCTCATTCCACCATTGGGTTCCAATTTTTGTAATGAACTACTTGTTTGTTGTCTTTTTTTTAGTTATCATAAATACCTTTTCGTGGACTTAGGGGTCTATTCATTGGCATGCCTAGTGATTTTTTTTTTTTAATTTGGAGAACATTAAATGATTAAAAAAATAGTAAACTTTGACTTTCTTCTTAAATATTATCTGATTAAATTGTGAAAATCGACTATTATGCTTTTGTAGGTTACAGCAGATTTAACACCTCTGAATGCAAGGAAAGTGGCTGTAAAATTTGATTATTTCAAAATTGGAGGTTTGGTAAGTTGAAATGTTTGAATCAACTCATAGTTTGGTATCTAAAATCTTGTTTCTCTTTGTAGTACATATTATCAACTTTGCTTCTCCTTCTGTAGTTTTAACCTGGATTTGCTGTTTGAAGCATGAATTCCTATATTGCTGTACTAATTAAGAGTTTTGATATCCATAACAAGATCAGCTTTCATGGTGGAACTTCTTTTTTTTTAACATGAAAAGCCTCCAAAATGTATTTTTGGAATTTGGGTGTTTGAGCTAGGGAGCTGTGACAACCCAACCTTACATGCGGGGCATGAGTCTTGTCGTGAGAACATAAGTTTGAATTGTTTTCTTTAGGCCTTCCTAAGGTCTCTCTTGTTGAGGAGTGTACTCATTTGTGTTATGATATAGAGTTCGAATCTCTAGAAGCACACCTGAGGATGACAAAACCTTGAGGAACCTGTAGGGGCTTAAAGAGGATAATTTCGGCTTATGTTCTCACGGTGCAGCCCATACTCAACGAGCTGGCTAAAGATATTCAAACTCACACCACAACACAAAAGAGTGCACCTTACAAAACAGACGCTTGCCGATTTCTTTTTGAAGTTTGGATGTTATTAGAACATGTAAATGGCTTGTAAAAGGACCTCTTTTAGTTCCAGTACTTACTTTACAAAGCCGTGGATAACATATTGAAGGTGAAATAAACAAAAAATTGTAGAGAGGGCATTTTCTTTGCCTTAACTTATTATTAGCTCTCCACGTCTCCATCCATTAATTGTAAAGGAATTAGAAGCATAGAATATTGTTTAAAAGCCTATTGTATTGTATGCTTCATATTTATCTTGATTTGCAGATACCTATAAAGGCACCTGGAAGAGCTCGTGGTGAGCTAGAGATTACTTATTTGGATGAAGAGCTGAGGTGAGTTAACATCCTGAGATCAAAACGAAATTTAAGTATTCCCGAGCCAATATAAACCTATTTTATTCAAACTCGGATAGGTCTCCGACATGGGTATGCTCAACTTTTCCTGAGTTTTTCTTTATATATATGTGCCAAATATGAGTTCCGGAAATGAGTACTTTTAAGTAAAAGGAAAAGCCCGAAACAACAATATGAATGTTGATTTACAATAGTTAAATTGTTGGTGTGTTTAAATTGTGAACAGGATATCAAGAGGTGATTTAGGAAATTTGTTCATCTTGAAAATGATCGACCCTTCTTACCGCGTCCCTGTCTAGTGAAATGCAGCATTAGCATCATCGCTCTGCCATTCAGCTTTACTACCAATGGGTCTACTCTTACAGCAGTGGTATTGGATTTGATACACAGCAGACAAGTCATTTTTTATGTTTTATGGCTTTATATATATTTCATGTAAAGATTTGTATTCGATACGCATACACTATCAGCACATTTTTAATAAATAAATCATATTGACTTATGATTTATGTGCATGTTTTATCAGTATATTTTTTTTCCTTACCTTTGTCGACGGTTAATATCAATCGACCAAAACAATCTTCATCAGAAAAACATAAACAAAAGATATTTAAGACAGTCTTTTTTTGACCAATTTAAGACAAAAAAAGAAAAGAAAAGAAAAAGAAAAACAGAGATTTAAGACAAGGTGGTCAACTAATGTTTTATGAGGTCATTATCGGATAAAAACCTTGAGAAAAAGAAGTAAATGTTTTGCCAAAAAAAGAAGCTGGGAAATCGATGTAAAAGAAAAAAAGAACTTTTATTTCAAGGAGTTTGGATTGTGGATTAAGAAAATATTTTTTATTTTCATTTAAAATTCGATTTTAAATTTAATAAAAGTTATTTTTGAGTATCAGATACAGAATGCTGTGTAAAAAGAACGGTTATGATTATAAATATAGTACAAACTTTGGGTAGTAAAAATATTTCAAGTTTATACTTGTTTGTAGCTAGTTCATTTTTGTCGTGTCCTCAAATTGGCTGGGTAGTAAAAGGAAAGTTATGCCCATCTCGCTTTCTATATTTTTCTTCTCCTCTCTCTAATTCTCAATTCCTTTGATTTGATTTCCAGTTTTCTTTATTAGAAATCTGTCTCCAAAACAAGAGTCTTTCGAAACCAAAAGCTAAAGCATTTTTTTTTTAACTCAACGGCTTGATTTACTTAAAGTCATCCCCAGCTTATTTTTTTAATTCCATTCTTTAATAATTGTTTGTAACTACTTGTTTGATTGAGTCTACTACTACTTAATTATGGACCCAATCTTTGAATCTTGAAATCCAAACAAAAAAGAAAAGAAGAAGAAGAAAAAATGTTTGCAAAGTTGCCGGTTACCCACCAAAAAGCTTCAACTTTTGGGTTTAGTCATTTGATTTCCAGTAATAAAGATGTTTCCAAGCTTGGGTATTTCTCAATAAACTCTGCTTCACGCCATAAGCTAAGGTTCAAGTTTGTGGGAGCTCATGGGGATAGATGGAAGCATACCAGTATGTTTGAATTCTTTTTTTTTAAAGCTATATTACTATTGTTGTTGTCAGGTCTTATCATTTTAGCTATTAAGATGAGATGCTGTCTAAATTGTTTGGTTTTGCTGATTATAGTTGTCCTAATTGTAGCAATTTACAGTTAATGGAATTATTCTCAATCCATTGAATTCAGTGCAGATATCTATAATATAGAAAATCGTTAGTTAGCAAAACCCAAGACGCTTTCGATACTTTAAAGTGGGATTTCCTTTTTCTTGATTCTTAGTTCTATATTTATACCTTTTGTTGTATTGACAGATGCTGTGCAAGAAAGCATAAATTCGTGGTTGTCAAAAACCCAGCATTTTTTGACTGAGGTAACTTCGCCTCTAGTAAAAACTGGTCAAATTGGAAAGCCTGATCCTGGAAATGAGGTTGACACTCAAGACATGGATGACATATTCTTGGGAGAACAGACTATTACTAGTAGTATGCCTAATGGAAATCTATCATTTGCTGCTATTGTGTCTATTGAGCAATTTAGCAGGTGAAATTATCTTTTCCTACATCTTTTACTACATGTTTCTAAGCATTCTGTGAAATACGGATTTCGGCATCAATATTTCAAAATCCATTGGTTTCAATTAAAAAAAAGGAAGCAGCTGAAAGTTAGTGGATTAGGGTTTGAATCTTTGAAGTTAAGTTTGCAGGTTGAATGGATTGACTGGACAAAAGATGCAAAACATATTTAAATCTCTTGTTCCTAAACCTGTGTATGATGATGCTCGTAATTTGGTGGAGTATTGCTGCTTTAGGTTCTTGTCAAGGGATGCCTCCGCTCTTCATCCCTGCCTGAAGGTCTGCACTTTCTACAACTATGATCATATGAAAAATTTATGTTCTTTCTTTTTATTAATATTATGCTCATCATCGTCATCAGTCAAGGGATGCCTCCGCTCTTCATCCCTGCCTGAAGGTCTGCACTTTCTACAACTATGATCATATGAAAAATTTATGTTCTTTATTTTTATTAATATTATGCTCATCATCGTCATCATTTTCTTCCTAAGATCATACAAGCCAGCTCAATGAATGATATGAGTGAGGATGATCTTATGACCTTTTTTGTAATTTCTGACATTTGTCCTTGTGTTTCGTACTGGTTGCATGTGTTTTGTGTCATCAGTGTATGGCTTTTGCAATATTCACTTTTAGTTCTACACATAAAATGTGAAGACAAGAAAGAAAATTGTTTTGATTATTAATAATTTTCAGAACTTGTAAATAGTGTATGATTGGCATTTCCACTACCACAATCACCAGTTTCATGAGCTGCATAATGAGTAGCTTCCCCCCTCAGTTCCATCTATGTCTTGGGTGTCATGAAGTTCCTGATTAGCTGTTTTTTGGAACAAATTTTGTTTTATTTTCAGGAACCTGCATTCCAGAGACTAATTTTCATCACAATGATTGCTTGGGAGTCTCCTTACAGTGGTAAAAATGATTTGCGTGCTCATGCTTCGAGAAAAGCTTCTTTTCAGGTTCCTTTTGCTATCTTTTGAAGTATTCTGAAATTAAATCACACACCCCCACCCCTCTTTAAACACAGAGTGAGAGAGGGGGAAAAGTACCCTTCTTATCATTCAACATGGAGTTGCAAGAGCATGAGTCATGAAATTAATTATTTTCTTGGTGATATTGAAGGGAAAGCTGGTGGGAGAAGACGCCTTCACTCGGATCGCTCCTGCAATTCCTGGTGTAGCTGATCACCCTACAGTGCATAACCTTTTCAAAGCTCTTGCTGGTGATGAAAAGGGCATCTCGATAAGAGTGTGGCTAACTTATATTCATGAGCTTCTCAAGTAAGTTCTGGTTTCGTACTACTATTTGTTCACATTAAAATTTCATGGTCATAGGTGAATCAACATGAGATAAACAATCAGTAATAGCTCAACCTCGCAATTTTATGAGCATTACTGAAGGAAAGGGGGAAACCCTACATGACTAATGTAATAATAAGAATATTAATTGAGCTGGTCTTGCTTTTTCATGAGTGTTGGCCTGCATTTTTGCATTTGTTCAACTCTTTCCACTCGTAGAACCATCCAAACTCCAATGTAAATGGTATGGTGTTAGAACAAACTGATCCAAACTTGCTTAACTAGAAGAGGTCCAGTTGTTTTTCCCTTATCGTTTGCACTATGCACTCAATTTTTAGCTTAAGCTTCTAAATGATATCCTTTTGTTTCTGTTTTTGTATTTCTCTTCTATTTCATTATTTCAACACTTGTACATTTAGTAATAATAAAAAGTGTTCAAAATCGGTATATCGGTTGGTAGATTCTGCATACATTTTAATGTGTATCTTTTGTTAGTTAGGCTCATTTCCGTTAATTAATTCTTCTTAAATTCATTATGGTAAGCTTGATTCCTGCTGGTTTTAGTGTAGAGTGCATGAAGCAAGGAAATCATATCAAATCCATGAATATCCTCAGCTCTCAGAGGAAAGAATTTTGTACACTGGTTCTAGCAGGAAACAACCTGTTCTAAAATGGGAGAATAACATGGCATGGCCAGGAAAACTTACTCTAACAGATAAAGCACTGTATTTTGAGGTACTTATCGTCCGCCATAAGGTGTTTATCGATTATTGCAGCCTATAATACCATTTTCATGAGTTGGCTGATGTTGCTAGTTAATAAATGCATAAACATTTTTCCTCTTTTTTTTTTTTTTGTTTTTTTTTTTTTTTTGTTTATTCTACTATCCCTTCCTGCAAATAAATGGGGAGTGAGGACCTTTAGCATACAAAGAAGAATGGGGTGCAAGTGTCCTGCTCCATTTAGAAATTTAATTAATTTATTGGTTTCAATCATGAAAATGAGTAACAAGGTTTGAAATTTTTTTAGCAAGTTCGTTAGGGAACTTAGAATGATTGTATGATCTATTGGAGCAGTCCTTATATTTGATTTAAGGGTAGAACAGCTACAGTTCACTATAGAACTGTTCCAATTTTTGGGCATAAAATTGTATTTGATGTCAGTGACCGTCATGTTCTCGTAGGCAGTTGGAATTCAAGGTCCGAAAGAAGCAATAAGACTTGATCTTACAGAGCATGGATTGCAAGTGAAGAAAGTGAAAGTTGGACCTTTCAATTCAGGGTTTTTTGACTCTGGAGTAGCTGTTTCATCTGGCCCAGGGTGAGCTTCTCTAGTCTGGTTTTAGTGGTGGAAAGTACTAAGCTATATGTAAAGTTTCTTTTTTCGGTGATGTAGTTTAATTTAGATCCTTTTTCTTTTTCTATTAGAATTACTGCCATATGAATAAATAATTATATATTTGAACTTTTATTCAGGTCAAAGTGGGTGCTGGAGTTTGTTGACTTGGGAGGTGAATTGAGACGAGATGTTTGGCATGCATTTATCAGTGAAATTATTGCTCTACACAAGTTTCTTAGCGAGTATGGACCAGATGATGATGACCAATCGCTATTTCAAGTATTTGGTTCTCACAAAGGGAAGGACAAGGCAACTACAGGTGCCATTAATGGCATTGCCAGGCTTCAAGCACTCCAATCTTTGCGAAAGTTGTTGGATGATCCAATTAAACTTGTCCAGTTCTCCTTTTTGCAAAATGCACCCCGTGGGGATGCTGTTTTCCAAACTCTAGCTGTAAATTATTGGGGTGGTCATTTAGTTGCAGAACTTACAGATGCAGGTTATCCTCAAGCTCAAGGAATGAGCCCTTGCAAAGAGGAATATGAAATCAGTGATCACGTGTTTGACATAGATGGTAGTGTTTACTTGCGGAAGTGGATGAGATCTCCATCTTGGGGTTCTAGTGCTTCCATTAGTTTTTGGAAGCATTCCTCTGTTAGACAAGCGGTTGTGTTAAATAAAAATCTTGTTATAGCTGATGAGACCCTGGTAGAAAGGGCAGCAACAATCTGCAAACAGAAGTACCAGGCTGCAGAGAGAACTCAAGCCACAATTGATGCTGCAAAACTTCAAGGAATACCCAGTAATATTGACCTTTTCAAGGTTCGCATATATTTCTCTATGTTTTGTGTTTCTCATTGGTTCCATTGAGTTTATACATATGACCTTACATGTCAGTTGATTTTCTCTATGCAGGAACTTATTCTTCCCTTCGCATTAACTGCTAGGAATTTTGAAAAGCTTAAACGCTGGGAGGAGCCGCACCTGACTCTCTCTTTTCTTGCATTCACTTATACGATTATTTTCAGGTACACACTTTGCATAAATTATTTCTAGGCAAACAATACCAACATTCTAAATGGCTGATATATATATATATCATTGGAGCAAGATGATGATTCATTCATGCTTTAAGAACAGAGATGTTACAAAATGTTTACAATGACCAAATTTGTCCATTGCTCTTGAGCTTCAGCTCTCGGGGAACAGAATGGGATGTGATATAGTTACTTAAATGCGATTTTGTTGTTTTTCACTCATATTCCTCCATGTTAGCACACTAAGCTGATTGCTTCAACATTTACTCCGTAGGAATCTGCTACCGTACGTGTTTCCCGCCACATTGATTGTTTTAGCCATTGGCATGCTAACCCTTAAAGGGCTCAAGGAGCAAGGTCGTCTGGGTAGATCTTTCGGAAAAGTCACGATCTGTGATCAGCCACCTTCGAATACTATTCAAAAGATTGTAGCTCTAAAAGATGCAATGCGTGATGTGGAATGCTATCTCCAGAATCTGAATGTTACTCTACTGAAATTACGCACGATTCTTCTAGCAGGTCAGCCTCAGGTATGATGTCATGAGCCTTGAGGGAACTAGTAAAGAGTGCAAATTTACTAGGAACCTTTCGTTCTTTTATGGTCCAAATTTGAATTAAATTATACTGGTTTAATCATTTAACAGGTAACAACTGAGGTTGCACTGGTGTTGTTATCATCTGCAACCATTCTTCTCATTGTTCCTTTCAAGTATGTTATTGCCTTTCTTCTATGTGATCTCTTCACTCAAGAGCTCAAATTCAGGAGGGAAATGGTTAAAAAGTTCTTAAGTTTCTTGAAGGAGCGTTGGCTGACTGTGCCTGCATCCCCTGTAATAGTATTACCGTTTGAGGACAGGGAATCCGGAGCTGCGAATCAAAGAAGCCAAATGGATAGGAAAAGCAACCAGAAAGAAGGCAGATCAGTTATGCGGCTAGAAAGTTTTTGACATCCAGTGTAGTTTTATACTGAAAAATCTGTTCAATATCGTATATAGAGAAGGCAAAGTTACATCGAGTTTCTTCCTCCATTTTTGTATAGGCATTATCAGGATGGCCAATGATGTCACTCTTCCCCCCCCCCCCCCCCCCGGGGGGAGTGGGGGGGAGAGGAATGCGGCCTGGTCCTGGTATGCCCAAGATTCATCTTAGGAGTTCTTACCCTTTGCTTTTCTGTTGCTGCTTGGCCTGTGGTCTCAGTGATGGGACCAATTTTTCTCCAGCATGTCTCTATAACAAGCTTTTCATGTAAATGAAGGTATCTGCTAGACGATAATGGAAAGAAGAAAGAGCATAAAGATGAATTTAGTTTTTAACCTATACTCATTTTCTCACTTTGGTCCTAATTTAACTCTTTTTTTTTTTTTTCACTTCGGTTAATTTCTTTGGAACGAAAAAAAAAAGTTTAAATTTTAGTAGCATTGACAGATTGTTAAAATTGTGTACAATTAGTTTTCCAATAAAATATATTTTACCATCTAAAAGCAATTTCACTCAAAAATACTTTTAGAGAAAGCAATGGAAAAGCATATCCTTATTGAGCTAATTAACAATGTTCCAATTATACAATAATTCACATGCTTCTTTATTGAAAAAACAAGTTGACACTTCACGGTAACATAATGCACAATTCAGAATCATTAAAAACAAGTAACTGATGTTAGTAGGATAAGAAAATGTGAAGCTTTTTCTCTGATTTATTCACCACTCGTTACAGGATCATGAACGTTTATCCTTATCAACAACAACAGCAACCTTCTTCTGTTTGGCAGCATAACTCTTGCCATGGAAATCAACAAAAAGAGCCAAAAGAGAGGCATTGAAAACAGCATTGAAGCACCAACCCAACATCCCTGAACAACCCAATCCACTAAAATGGTAGTACAGCATCAAAACAGAAACCATAAAGCTAAACATGAACTGCACAATTTGGCAATTTGTAACCAATCTCTTCCACTTGGGACGAATCCCCATTGCACACAACAAATAGTAAAAGTACATTATTACATGTACGGTGGCATTGGTGACGAGTGCTACCGGGAACAGCGACTGGGATGTGCGTAACCAAAGGTAGCACATAACGACAACGGTCCCATGGTGGTAGACGTGGAGAAATGTCAGCCTTTGCCTGGAATTACTTAAGATAATCAGAAGGGTATCGATGAATTCGAGAAGCTTGGAGAGATAGAAGATGTTGGCCCAGAAAAAAAGGGGACCGGTGGGAGGGGTGTTGGGAGGGAAGCAAATGATGTGGGGTAAAGGAGATGGAAGGGATATGATGGAGAGGGTGCATCCAACGGCCATGATGAGGGAAATAAGGAAGAGATTGAGGGAATGAAGGGCTGTGATGGGTTTGAGAATGTTGGGACCAAGCGAAGGGAGCGGTGCTCGGGAGAGGAGGAGCGTGAGTGCGAGGTAAGAGAGGACTGTGACGCCGAGGAAGAGTGGGGTGGAGCCGAGGGTTTGACCTTCCGTCCATTGGAAATGGAGGATTTTGGGGTGGTTCACTAGCCAATACTGGAGAGACGAGTAGATTTGGTCCATGTTGAAGCTTAAACGCCACCAGTTCTGATAGTAGAGACTGCCGGCTGTGGTTGGGCGATGGATGAGGGGGTGGCTCAATGCTCTACTCAATGGTTTCTATGCTATCCTTTCGTTTCACCTTCTTTAATGTCGGGAGACTATTCCTCATTTATTAATTTATTTATTGAATAAACTATATTCATGGTCATATCACTAGCTAAGCAAAAAAAGAAAAGAAAACCAGAAACGGTGCTTTTATCGTCTTGCATTTTTTTTCATCAACAAAAAATCCTATTAGGTTAGGGGCAAATCTATTTAAATGTGATGAAAAAAATAAAAATTGAGAAACTACATCAATTTTTTAAAGAATTTATTCATCTATGTTATTTTTAGAGAAAAAGGAAAATGTCTTTTAAAGGAAGTATTTTCATTAAACTGACAGAGAAAACACGCCATATAGGATGCATTTTTCTCTCATCCAAAAAAAAAGTGTTCTACCTACAATGAAAATGCGGTCTCTAGGACGCTCTTTCTCTCTAACGGTAACTTTTTTCAATGAGCAGAAACTCCCAAATTCTCATTTTCTCCCAACAACCATTTTTTCCCTATATTAACCCTTAAATTCTCATTTTTTTCAACTCAACTCTTAATTTTCACAGTTTGATTCTCAATTTTCTTTTTCTCTCTTATTTGTCAATTCTCGATTTTTTTAATCCAAATTCTCAATTCCAAACTTCTTTAAAAAAATTCTTAATTCTTTGATTTTATTTTATTAAATTTTCGATGGCATATTAGCTTATTCGTTTGGTTGACAAGCACATCACTGACATTCAATTACAAATGGTAATAAAATATTATTTAATTATTTAATTATTTAATTTTAATTTGTTAATTATTATGATGTTAAGAAAATATTATCAAATTATTTCATTTTAAATAGTTAATCATTATGATGTTCAGATTAATAATTTTTAATGTTTATATACTAAGGCTGAAGATCGATTTTTGAAAACATACATAAACAACTTAAGCAAAGGTGCATCGGAGGTCATTCATGCACACTTGTGAGATGTAGGCTTTTTATATGCAACTCGTATACTCGAGGGGACTAAATTGGATCTCTTATTCATCAATTCTTTGGTCAAGTGATGGAGACCGAAGACACATACGTTCCATCTCCCCTGCAGCGAGTGTACATTTACACTCGATGACGTCAGTTTACAACTTGGTCTACCGGTCGATAGGAATGTTGTTATGGGGCTAATTGTTAGTGCCGGTTGGAGTGCAACATGTGAGCAATTCCTGGGGAAGGTGCCAAACAGATTTAGGGGTAGTCGGATCGAGATGAGATGGTTAGATGACAACTTTCAGACTATCGAGGCTTCAACGAGTGATGTTGAAAAGGACCAATTCACATGCACATTCATCTTAAGGTTGATCGGGGGTATGCTAATGCCAGATAAATTTCGCAATCTGGCACACTTGAAGTGGCTAATACAACTAGTCAACTTGAGAGAAGCGGGACGACTTAGTTGGAGATCAGCGGTGCTGGCAACATTGTACCAAGAAATGTGTCTAGCGACGATACAGAGAAAAACTAAAATAGGCGGTTGCATGTTCCTTCTTCAATTGTGGGCATGAATTCCCACGCGTAACATGGTAAAATTTATTTAATAATACTGTCACCGTTTTAGAATTTTTATTGTTGTAATTTTGAAATAACATATTTTTTGAATAGGTGGAACAACCCCACAAGCCACAGTAGTATACCGACCGAGCTTAAAGACATCCTACTAGCTTTAGATGAAGAAATCGAGGAGGATGTTAGTTTATTAATTTCATAGTTATCAGTTTTTTTATTCTAGCGTTTGAAATTAAATATTAGGCACTTGTTGAAATTTATAAATTCGTACTGCAGTTCATATGGATGCCATACACAGATTTGAGGATTCAAGAATACGTCCCGGAGGAATTTTTGGCCAACCGCAACATCTGGCACGTGAAAGTATCATTGGTCTTTTTTGTAACGGTCGAGATGCACGAATCTGACCGAGTGATGAGGCAGTTTGAGTGTACGCAATGTATTCTGTGACAACCTCAAGAGCTCGATGACCTACACAAGATCGACATGCGGGGGAGACTAGATGAAGATTAGGCAACATTCCATAAGAAGTACATTGAGTTATAGCAGCATAGGTACGGTTACTTGCCAACGCGTGAACCGTATCTGACATTGGAATTGGCGACATCTTCGGATTACATGGATTAGTTCAGGCATTATGGGAAGTTATATCTACTATTGACTTTAGAAAAGAGTAGGCAATATCGTCGTAAGAGGTCAAGACGAGGGCCTATCAATCCTAGGTTAGGAGGACATGTAGACAGATTGACATTTGCTCTACATGCACACACAGACCCAATTCCCGTGCAACCTCCCCGTCAGTATGGTTCATTTATTCCTGTCACTAACCCATTTTATTTTACACTATTATCACAACACGCACCAGTTTATTTTACACTTGCACCACAATATGCGTAATCATTCATTGCACCAACATAGTCATCACCATTTTACTTTACACATGCACCACAACATGCACAATCATTTCCTATACCAACACAGTCATCACCAATTTATTTTACACAAGCACCACAACATGCGCGATCATTTCCTGCATCGATACCTTCTCTAGTGATATATTTCGCATGACCACCACCCCCTGGATCGTATTATATGCCTTATGTGTCATCGCCCCATGCGACACCATATAGTGGTCCGTTGATAGTGTAGCAAACACCCCCAACACCATTATTCTTCCGAGTTGGGTTGTCCTCGCAAACGCTGGCTCAATCAGGAAGGGATGCTCTATGGCTTCTGGGACATGGTCCCCAATCATCCACGGAGGGAGGAGATGAGGTTGTAACAGCTCGAGTTTGGGCCTAGTTAAAATAGTGGTTTCGGGACCACAAATTCGATGAGGAAAATTTTATTTTTATTATATTTTTATGGTCTAAAGTTTCACAGAATTATTTTGTGAAAATCTCGTTCAAAAATTTTGACGTTTGGGCACTCAATTTAGTTAAAAGGACTAAATTATAAAAAGTGCAAAACTTGAGTTCTAGAAGCTAGAGGTGTCTAATTACTATGAAATTTTAAATTGGAGGTCCTTAAATGGTAATTAAACCATTGGATAATTTTTTGGACAAAAATGGACATGAGATAGGTGAAATAGAATATTTTTAAGTTAAGGACAATTTGGTCATTTGGTGATTAAAATGAATTAAAAACAAAATTAAAAGCCAATTTTTGTCCATATTCAATCCCATGGCCGAATTTCACAAGGGAAAACCATGGCTAGGGTTTTACAAGCTTCCAAGCTCGATTGTAAGTCTGTTCTATCCCCGTTTTTAATGATTTTCATGTTTTTGAAACCCTGTAACAAGATCTATCTATTTCTACCACTAATTTGAGATATGGTTAAAGTCTAGAGTTTTGACCCATGATGAATATGTGTGTATTTTTGTGTTTAATGGTAGAAAATGCATGTTTATGGTTAGAGAAACGACTTTTTACTAAGTGATTTTTGGTGAAAATGCCTAAAATGACTAATTTGTAAAAGTTGTAAAATATGTGTAGAAAATGTTATTTAGTGAAAAAAGTGGGCTGCTATAAGAGGGAATATGAATCAGCTAGGCTTGGGTATTGAGAAAAATAGATACATTTCATTTTACGAGCCTAAGGGCAAATTTGTAAATATGTGAAGCTTTATGGACAAAAATATAATTTTGCCATAATATGATTTTTGGACTGATTTGAATAGTATAATAATTTAATAATTTGAATGTGATATTATAGATTAAGAAAAACGAAGTTCGGACTTAGAACAGGGGAAAAACGAGTATTGGACAATTTGGTTCTTTTCACCATTTTAGGTCGAGGTAAGTTCGTATGTTAATAAACGTTATTGATTTGTGTTAATTATGCAAAATTATTATATATTTGATTAAATTGTGAAAATTAAAGTAAACGTTCAAATTGAGTAAAAACACAGGATCGATCACGATCGTTGCGTAGTGAAATATGAATTGACGGTAAAAGATCATGGTTAGACCATGGTAATGTGCTAAGTGAAATAAGTCAATGGCATCTAAGTGAAATTAAGTCCATGGCAATGTGCTAAGTGAAATAAGTCCATGGTATTGTGCTAAGTGAGATAAGTGATCCGGGAGCTGGTCCGTATGTTCTACCAATGGCTGGGTAGTCCAACATGTGTTGTGGATACTTGACAGCTTGTGTGAGCAGCACTAAGTAGCTACGTCTGACCGACAGTTTGTGTGAGCAGACCCGTAAATGTGAATAGCTCGAGAGCAAGCCTATGTGAAACTTTGTGAATAAAATAGCTTTGATTACAAGTGTGGTACTATGTGAAGGTCACCGTGTATCTGTTATTATTTCAAAGTGTTCAACGGGTAAGTTAGAAATGAGAATGAATACCAAATGGTTAGTGAAATGATATAAGTAAGTATATGTATTATACAAGCATCAAATCAAAGAAACTTGTGAAAATCATGCCTAGATTATGAATAAATGTGAAAGAATTATGAACCGATAATAGTATTTGATGTTGAATTGAAATAATGTGTTTTCATTGAGGGTTAAGTGTATCAACTGACATAGCCAAGATGAAAATGAAAGTATAACTAAATTAAGTGATACAGGTAAGTACGAAATCTATGTAAATGTTAAATGAAAGTTAATACAAAGAAAGCATGAAAGAGTAAAATTAGTAATAAAACAGTTTGGACAGCAGCAATTATGTGACTTTGAAAAATCACTAAAAAAGGTAGAAATCGAATTAGAGGTTTTATAAGTATGAAACTAAATCTTATTTAGCCTATTTTCACATAAAAGGAACGATGTAAGTAAAAGAATTTCATATTATGAGATATTTGAATTTATGTGAGACAGGGTCAGAAGGATTTTAGAATCCCCTATTCTGAATTTGGAAAATCATTAAAAATTGTATAAAAATAATTATGGGTTAGAGTTTATATTTTTAAAATTCTTAATGAGTCTATTTGAAAGAGAAACAAATGAGAACATCATCCGAATCCTGTACTATGAGATAATTAATTTTTAGTTAAGAAGGGTCGAAACTATCTGATAGCAGAATAGGAGAGAATTTAAAGAATAAACTGTACTTATTGGCTGAACCAAAATTTCTGAAAATTTTGTGGTAAGAATATATGTAAGTCTAGTTTTAGGGAAAATTAGCGGATCTTAATTTGGAGTTCCGTAGCTCAATATATAAATAATTTAGTGACTGTGACTCGAGTAGACAGCTTGAGATAAGCATGAGTAAATAGTAGAACTATGTGCAATTATGATTGTATTATTTTGAGAACACATTGTGAGAATTGGTAAAAGCATGTTAATAAATTGCTTATTATTTACATACCAACTTACTAATCTATATATCTTACTCCATTTATTTTCTATGTTTATAATGTCCTCAGGTTAGCTCGGGTTGGAAGTTGTCGGAGAACCTATCACACTATCAAACTAACAAATTGGGTATTGATGATTCTTACACTTAAGGTCATGGCATGTATAGGGGACTTGATTATTTTTGTATGTGTCATACTTGTTTTGGCCTAAAATGTTGGCCTATGCTATTTGAAAGTTCATTGTTGTGTAAGGCCACTTGATGTTGGTATATTGGCTATATTATAAGTCCATGATGATGCATTTCAATGATGTGTATGTTTACATATGTGGATGAATGAGTGGTAATAGCTATGTGTGATGTAAATTTGTTCGCAACGGCAAGTCAGATTAGTGCACGGGCTAGGGACATGGCCATGCGAGCCACACGGCCGTGTCCTAAAATTTTAAATTTGAACGCAAATTCATGACCCGGTTTTATACGATTGCATGTGTTTATGTCCGGTAATGCCTAATACCCTTTTCCGGTGTCGAACACGGGTAAGGGGTGTTACACCCTGAATCGTATTATACGCCTTATGTGTCATTGCCCCATGCGACACCATATAGTGGCACACTGATAATGTCGCAAACACCCCCAACACCATTATTCTTCTAAGTTGGGTTGTCCTAGCAAACGCCGACTCGGTCAGGAAGGGATGCTTTATGGCTTTTGGGACAAGGTCCCAGTCATCCACGGAGGGAGGAGATGAGGTCACCGATCAACCCAACGTGCACATGAAGACGAGGTTGAAGTCCTAATGGAGTCGCCAACCCAAACAATGTGACGAAACCCTAGGCATACCCGACACGCACCTGGTTGTGGCATACATTCAGGAGATTGATGATTATGTCTATTTGTAATTTTACGAAATTGTTTACGTTGTTTTACATTCACAATTTACACTTATTTAATATATATATATATATATATATATATCTTGTTTACTACAATTTGGATGCATATACATAACTTTTTAAGTTAAGGATTTTAAATATGTTGGTCATGCTACAAACATTGTAATTCTTGAAGGATTTAAATGAAAATTTAGTAAATTAATGTTGTATATGGTTTGTGTGTCTTTTACCGTGTGTTTTCCTTTCTCTCTCAAAAAAAAAAAACATAGAATGATAAATTTAAAAAAAATGCCATAGAACGATAAATTTAAAAAAATGCCATACTTTCTCAATTTTTATTCTTTTTCAGCATATTTAAATAAATTTGTCGATTTTAGGCATTTTTCTTAAAAATATATTTTTTTAACTTTTATGAATTTTTACTTTTTAATAATTTTTTGTATAATTATGATTTAAAAAATATTTTTTAAGTATAGAAAAATAAATCATGAATTTTCTTACTTTTATTATAGCTTTTTTTTTTTATAAATTTAGTTTTTTTATATTTAATGTTAAAAAAAAATTCTAAAATAACCAAATTGATACTGTAGTTATAGTTCAATGACCAAATTAGCTACTAAGTTTGAGTTAATGTGTCATTTCATCAAATCCGTTACTGATTATTTTATAATGTTTCATAGTTAGGTCATCAAAACAAAAACTTACTAATAATTGGATGATTAATGTTGTAGTTTACCCAAATATATTTGAGGAATAATGTCTTAATGACCCACGTTAAGATCCATTAGCAAGTAAGTGATAAAATTCGAATAATTTATTGATTAAATTGTAACTTTTTTATAATTGAGTGATCAAAGTATAAATTTACTCATAATTGACTGACCATAGGTGTAATTTAACCAAAAAATTTATCTATTTCAGTTATTTTTCTGGCTTTTCAATTTTCAATTGTGATTTTACTGATTGATTAAAATTTCAATTGGTGTCTATCTTTCATAGAAATTGACTGATGGAATTTTTTTTTGTATTTTCATAAGTTTGTTTCATGGAAAATAGCTTAATTAATGAAAAATAATTTACTAATGAATAAAATATGAGTAATTTTTTTCTTCTAAAATTTGACTTTTTTTGAAAACCATAAATCATTTTTTAGAAATAAATTATTTATAATGAATCATTTATAAGTTGATTTTTATATAAAAAATTAACTTGAATCAAGTTTAAAAAATATTATATTAATAATAAATTTTTAATTTTAATTTTTTAAAAGGACATTATTTTTTTTAAAGGAATCTGGGTTATTTTATTAATAATAATAGGAATATAAACAAACCACACAATTAGAAAGAATTCAAAACCAAACAAGTAAACAAATAAAATAATAACCCAACATTGAGTTGGCATCCACTTTCCCTTTCCATGGGCAATCAACTGCACCATGGAATCCAAAACGGCAACCTTTGTTCTTAGGCAACAATCATACCGTTCATTGCCCCTGATCTCAACCGAGACCCCCCAAAAATTGTTGAACACTCAAAGAATTTAGCAACCCATGACCACTTCAAAAGTAACCCACCGATCTTCGTAGCCTCACCCTAGATAGTAGTAGCCCTTAATACCCTTTCCCCTTTCAAACCCCGTTAAAGTTTCTTGTGATGCCATTAAAGAACATCTCCACCATTTCTTCCCCCTTCCCCTAACTTTCGTTTGCACCGGTCGTTGTCCATCGCATCCCTTGCAAAGTCCAACACACACCCTTCCAGATAAGTACTCCCACCTCTCATCAACCCCTCTTTTGATAGTATATATGTAACTCTATCTGCATCCCTGGGAACTTGTTTAAATAAGCATATTGTGAAACCTTCTAATTTTTTCTTTGCATTGTATATATAAGCCCCTATAACTGATCCATCTTCATTGCAGGATATGCAAGGGCTTCCACTGCCAAACTCGTAAGTATGCGGCAATTTATTATTGTTCTTTAGCCTACCACTTGACCCTCCCAATTTTTTATAATTATCCCCGAGTATGATCTTCTATCATTCCTTTGAAATGTTGCATCAAAATTTATTTTGAGGAAAGGATCCTTTGGAGGCCTCCAACTTTCATTCTCAACCCTTCGAACATGTAATTTCCTCTTAACCACATCAACATCTCTAATGTAGGACTTAACCCTCTGAAATATGTCTTAAGATAATAAGATCCTCCTGTCATGAATTAATCTATTTCTTGTTGACCACATATACCATAGGGTACAAATCACAATTTTGCATATGGTAGTAGAGAATGTGGAAACAATGTAATTAAGCCATTCTTGTAAAGATCCATTAGCAATATCATTAGGCCATTCGAAATCTAACTTTCTCTATATTTCTGATATAGAAGGACAATCTCTAAAAATATGCTCAAAGGTTTCAACATGTAAAGCCCCAACTTGTAAATTTATGTTCTGTTGATTTATGACACAATTGTTTGTCTGCTTCAATGGTTAAGTGTTCTGGGTGTGTGTGTGAGGTCTCAAGTTCAAGCTATGACTTGGGTAAATTTTGGCATTTTTTATGAATAAAGCTTAACTATTATTCAGTAGGCTTAAGTTTAACTGATTGTAAGAATATATCAGAATGGGCCTACTAGTCTAGTGGTTAAGTGGTGTGTCAAAATGAAGGAGGTGTGGAGTTCGAATCCTTGCGAGTGAGTGATTGTTTCTTTTTGCAAGTGGCGTGTGGGGTGGATAAGTTTGATTAGGAGTGGAATTTTGGGAGAAGGGAGTTAAAGGAAGTAAAACGTGGGATTATTGAGGGAGTGTAGGAGCAAAATTAGGGATTGAAAGGGGAAAATCAAATCGGTTTCTATTCTATTAGTTATCTGAAAAATTCAGTTTTCACCTTGTTTCCCCAAAAACTTGTTGCTGTTTTGCTCTCCCAAAACACCTTTGCTGCCGAAATACCTTATTTTCCCTCCTATTTCGACTAATATTCTTTTCTCTTTTTCAATCGTTCTACTATTCACCTGTTGGAGGCACGTGGTAAGTTCCCATTTCACTTGACTTGAATATTACTCTTATTGAGTGATTGAGTAGAGTTTTTTTACTGGTTGTTAGGAGTCGATCAAGGGGCTGGAGAATAGCTATTAACACTTTAAGGGTTCGAGGTTGCTGCCTTTCAATCGAGGGTAAGTTTCGATCGTTCGTTGGGTGAATTTTTCGTTTCGGGTTCGATTTTGGATTGGCGGTTAGTTGAATAATTGATGTGTTTTTAGTCAATAATAGGTTCTGGAGTGCTCAGGGTTGCGTTAACTTCGATTCAATATCAGGTGTGTACCCGGAATCACGAAAAACAAAAATTGACGAAAGTCGAAAAGTGAAACTGTCTACACGACACGGGTGCGTGGTCGCCCGTGTGGTAGGCTGTGTGATAGTACACGATCGTGTGAACGATGAACTAGCCCGTGCCCGCGTGACACTGGTGAATAAAACAGTCGTGTGATGACCGGCGAGACCGTGTGCGAGACACAAGCTCGACCAATTGGGCCATGTGGGCCACACGATCGTGTGGGCCCACACGGGTGAACCACACGAGCGTGTGAGATTTTGGACCAGGCCATGTAATCCACATGGCCGAGACCAATTTGGGCCGTATGGGCCACATGGGCGTGTGGGCCCATACGGGCAGGCCATATGGGCGTGTAAGCCCATTTTTCTGAAATGATTTGTAAGGTTTCACAGGTCCCCCAAGTCGACTATGACCTGTTTTAGGGTCAGTAAGCACTACTTAGACCCCTGATTCTGTGATCTGAATATGTGATGTATGTATGAAACTTGATATTCTGAATATGTGCATCTAACTGATTGATAATCTGATTGACTGCATTTAAGCATGACATTTATGTATGCTGCATCTCATTGGGGTTGGGTTGTTGAAGATGAAGGAAGTATCTTAAAGACATTTTAAGCTTGTTATCTGGCAGCTAAGTTGCATAACTTCGATATGTGTTGTAATTCGGTACTGTATGGTGTGTAGGGATGGATGAGTACTATATACCCTATTTGGCGTGCAAGGATGGGTAAGTCGATTATATCCCCACATGGTGTGTTGGGTTGGACGAAGTTGGTGTGCAGGGTTGGTGGGTTGGGTTTCTGTGATTCTGTTCTGTTATACATGCTATATCTGAGATTGGCTAATGCCCTATGTCACATTTGATTCTGTATCTGAGTGGGCTAAGGTCCACACCAATTCTGTAAAGGGCTTAAGCCCGATCTGTACATAAATATTTGACTGTATTCTGATAAATGTTTGTATGCATGCTGTCTGTAAGGGATTACACACTGAGTTTGCGAAAACTCACCCCTTTTCTATTTTATTTGTTCAGGTAATCCCCAGCAGTAGACGGATCAGTGCAGTGGAGAACTCGACGGTGACCACTGCCACATATTGGTTTTACGGTTTATATGCTTTTACTGCATTAAATATTATTTTTGGGATTAATTACTGTAACTTTGGACTTTGAAACTATTTTGTTTTAATTCGGGATTAGGAACTGTTAATTATGATTTTATAAAGTACAACGCAACCAAGTACGGTTTTCTTAAAATAAACCAAGATTTTCGTAAGTAAAAACGATTTCGAAAATCATTTGGTTTCAAAAGCTTCAGCGTAAAAGAAATATTTCAAAGCAAATCAAAAGTACATGTTTTAAGGACAATATGCTTTCCAAAAACACTTTCATGTGATGTCGCCAGATTCGGCCATAACGTTCGGGCCGAGTTTGGGGTGCTACACGACATCTCTTGTACATTTCGGGCACATTGTTGAACTTCACAGCCTCTTATTGTACAAATTATAGTAGTTAGGAATGTAATTTTTAAAGATTCTCTATGCTGTAATTTTTATTTTCTTTAATAAATTGATCTACTAGAGTCTCTTAAAGAAAGTTGTATAATTATTGTTTCTACCAATAGACTTAGCATTCTGAATTAAGAACTTATAACCGCTCCTAACTGAAAATATAATAAATTATTTAAACACACATATTTATATTTCATAATATAATAAATAATTAATATAATTTATTATCTTAATAAAATTATTTAATATTCTAATTTTATTTAATAATAAAATTTAACATTAATAATAATTTTAAATAGTATCTTTAATATTTTATTAAATATTTTAATAATAAATACTAGGTTATGACACATTTACTATGTGGATGAAAACAAATGTAACAAATTTATAAAAAAAATAATATAAAAATTTATTGTAATTTTAGTTGAAATGTTAATGTTGATATAGTGATTTTGATGTATTGGGTTCAATTCTCATCACGTGTATGTCTTTTTTTTTAGATTTTATATAAAAGTATAAAAAAACAAAAATAACCTCAAAATAATACATTTTGCTTTATAAAAATAATAATTTTTTGATAATTTCACAACTGAATTAGGATTCAACTAATTGGTGACATCAATCCAGTTAAATAATTAAATAATAATATAGATATATTATAATTTATAAACATCTAGTAATAAATATTTTAAAGTATAAAATACGAATATTTTAGTAACATAATAGTATCTATTTAAATCATGCTTAGTATTTATCATTTATAGTATCAATGTGCCATTATCCACTCTCATATATGTAAGTTTTAATTAGGGATTAGTTATTATTGATGCGCCGTTGAAAGCACCAAATATATCCTATCCCTATAAAATAATGAAAAAAATAGTATAACGGAACTAGGGTCAAATCTTCAGGGACTGGATTTTTACAATGTCTTATTCCACGAGATCCCGAACAGAATCGTGCCTAAGAAAACCTGCGTACCTGGAAAAGAAAATAAAAAGACAGAATTAAAAGTTGATTTAATTGAAATTTCAGAAATTAAAATTGAAATTATAAAAATAAACAGTGTTGAGAAAATAGAGTTTTTGATGGAGAGATTCCTCATTGGGTTCAATCCTCAGCTATTAGGTGATCCTTCTCGAACAAAATAAGCCAGTTATAGTGGAAGAGGACGCCTACGGCCACCAGCTCCACTTAGATTTTAGACTTACGATTTAGAAGAACCTAACTCTAGCTAACTGTCGCTTTTGTGGGACCCTCTTACACTAGATCATCACTTCTCAATGGTGAATGCCACGCCATTTTGTCTCTTGGGCTCGACAACCACTAACGCAGTAAGCTAACGAACCGACTGTGCAACCTTCCCAAAACATACAAATTGGTCATTCTTTGCAAAAGTTTAAAAGATCACCTTTGAAGGGACATGGACAGAAGCGTCAGCCTCGTAATACGGAGAAACGATAAATACTCGTTGAGAAGGCTAAGCATGGATTCTAAACCTCATGAACCCTTTTTGGGAAATTTCGACAACCTTTGGCTAGATAAATTTAGTGGCTCATGCTTTTTGAGGAAAAATAAATAAACTTAATAAAATAGAATTTTATTGAATAAATGAAAGAAACAAACGCTAAGCTTTTTGAGATAGGGAGTGTTGCAGAAAAGACGATATGAAATTTGTGTCACTCCATCCCTATTTATAGTGCTAGGAAACCTAGTCTAGTCCTAATTAAATTCTAAAAGATAAATACAAATAAATAAAGACAATTAAAGATAAAAGCTAAAATTAAATCTAAATAATAATTTTTAACAATTATCCTAATATAATTAATATTTAAATAGAGTCTTGTATTTATAAAATCTCTTCTTAACACTTTTTGTCCTCATGTCTTCCACACTTGCACTTTTGGCACCACTTCTTTTCCTGTTTTGCATGCTAGCCCATTTTATCTTCAATTTAAAGCTTTTTGCACCTAAATTTTTTTTGCCTTCAATTTAGTCCCTACAAGATAAAAAACCATAAATAACTCAAATTAGTAGGGTCATACTTAAAATAAATATGTAATTAAACAAGATAAAAAATCATAAATAGCTCAAATTAGCAGGATCATACTTAAAATAAAAATAAAGATAACCCTTAGCTTGCTTTAAGTAAAATTGAAAAAGTATTCCAATTAATACACACAAAAATTAAAATCGTCTTGGATTATTTCATGAAAAGTAAGTAATTTACTAAACCTACCAAGACACCTTATTTGTTTCCACCTTTAGCCCCCAAATGAAATTTTATTATTAATACATCTTTTTTTCTTTCTTTTCTCTTTATTTTTAATGCTTAAGAATATATTGAACCTTTTGACGCGAAGAGAGATGACATCCAAGCACCCCACCTCGGTTACTCAGCCCAACATACTCCTAATTTATTATATTTTTCTTAAGAACATATCGAACCTTTTGACGCGAAGAGAGATGACAGCCAAGCACCTCACCCCGGTTACTTAGCCCAACAAATACTTAAGAATTTTAATTTCAGTTAGCAGAGCTTTACCTAACACGTCACATAACCTTTTGATACGAAGTAGGATGACAACCCAAGCACCCTACCACAGTTACTCAGCCAGTCACGTTTTTAAGCTACATTCATAACCACGGAAGTATCAAAATTTATTATTATTAAATGAAATTTTAGTTTGGAGGACTTAGGAAAAATAATCAAGTGTCAAGAATAAGTTTCAGTAACCACCTAAGAGTCATGAACATAATTTTAGCATGCAATTATATTAAGTGTCCTCTTTGCATTTAGACTCAATCGATTTTACCAAGAACAAAATAAGGTTAACTCTATTAATCATAATTATTTTAACCTAATAGAAATAAAATAATAGAGATGAAATCAATTATAGCAAAATCGTAATTTTCTCAGTAGACAAGAATCATGCTTGCAGGTCAAACAGTGGGCAATTCCTGGTAAAAATCTTGGGCATGAAAAGAGGCAGAATATTGTTAAAAATAAATAAATAAATAAATATGGGAAAAAAACAAACACAAGGCAGTAACATCAGCAACACAACACTAAAAGCAGTAGATAAAAAGACAGAAATAATGAAGAATACCTCCCCCTTACTTAAAACATGTTGTCCTCAATGTGAAAGAAAATAAACATATTGGTGGAAAAAGTTTAGAAGAACTCTCCATGTAATTACTATTGTTCGTACAGAGTGGCAATGAGGTCAGCTATTTGTTGGCCGAAGGTGTCGAGTCGTGCCTCGATGCACTTTAATCGTTGCTCAATGGTCATCAAAGGTTGGTCTTGATTCGGTACTTTGTTGCAATTTTGCTGCCGAAAAACTCATTCAACTGGTGAGGAGTGAACACCCGGAGGGACAAAACGAAAGGACGATGGAGTTTCAAGAAGCAATCTCATCGAGTCAAGGCATCGAGCATCTAAAAGATCAACCTGACAAGCAATATGTAAATATGAAATAGGAGCATTAGAACCATGTAACAAAAATAACAGTTGCATAATAAAAGACCTTAAAATTAAAGGACGATTTGCATTTATAACATATTCAAACTGAAGTGCATACCAATAACCCAATTTGTCTAGACAACCGATGTATATACACTATAATAAGAATTATTTTGTCTTTGAGATGGTGACCGGAGCATCTTGACGGCCTAAGAAATTATAAGCCAAATAACGATGTATGTAACATTAGGCAGGGTTATGAAACTACTAATCATTTGATGTTTTCGGGCTATGCATGGATTCGACATTATCTGTTAACAAAAGCAAAGGCCTCGAAAGGCCTAAAATCTACAGAAAATGTACATAAACTGTTCTCATAATCAGTGGACATAGTATATTCCTCTGTCACAAAAGCTAATGCAATATTAAAATCAGTGAGGGATAAACTATGCATGGTACTAAGCAACCAAAATTTGACAACACCGAGTGTGTCCAACGAGATTTGACTGTGTCATTTAAAATGAAATGTGGAATAAAATTCTAAAATTAGTTCATAATAAGCGCAATGAATAATATCAAAATTTCCAATCCAACCAATATTGCGAAAATAATCTATAACAGCAATTTCAATACGCAAAGCATCCAAAACAGGTAGAGATAAACATTTACAATGCACTATTTGTTTATGTCGTAAGCGATCATACTTGTCCCTACTGATAGTGGTATCAAATGTTAAGTTACCGTTTAAATGGCATTCTGGTGGTAAAATATTTGCTCAAGTTCGATGGGCTCTGCTGCAGGTAGGTAACAAGCGTTGGTTGTCGCGACTCACGGAAGTGCTGGAGCGGGTGGGATGTGCGTGACTGTCAGCGTCAGAAGTGGAGCTAGATCTAACGATCAGTGCCATTGGTTGGGCCAAAGTGGGTATTGGTCGTGGACGGGATCGGTGTGGAGAAAGTTTGGACACCAAGCATGGTGGTGGCAGTAGTACGCAAGAGGCGAGTGGTAGAGGTGATGGTGGCGGAAGGGCTAGGGCCAGCGGTTTGCCGTGTCGTAGAAAGGATAGTGCGTACGAAGAGGAGTGCGATGGCCTGACAGTTTCGTGTGACGGAAAGGAAGAGACAGGCTCGACGACTGTGACAGAGAAAAGAAGGCTCATCAGCCAAATCGATGTTTTGGGGTGTCGAGAAGCGACGCTGGTGGCTATTGACGGTGAAGGATGGCTTGGCGGAGGCACGGCTCTAGGTTCTTACCATGGTGGCTGAAAAATTGGTGAAGGGGGTTGGAAGAGAAAGTGCGACGTCTGATGGGATTTTTGGTGTAAAAATTGGTTTATTTTTAGGGTTTGAGTGGTGTATAGGAATGGTGTTTGGCTGAAGGGAAGGGTGTTTGGGTGCAGGTTTGGTGTAGTCATGGATCAGGGATACACTATTCCTGGCTAGAATAAGGAGAGGATAAGAGTCATTTCATGCCAATTTTTGAGTTTTTCTCCTTTTTCTCTGGTTTACCTAAGTAGAGGAAGAAAATTTTATTAATATCCAGATAAAGTAATAAATAATAAAATAAAATAAAGTAATAAAATAATAAAAAAATAAGTAAACTAAGTAAAATGAAAATAAAAATTGGGTTGCCTCCCAACAAGCGCTTGTTTAATATTATTAGCTCGACGCCCAAAATGGTTCTATGGTGGTTCTAGCTGAATTTTTTCAACTGTGTGGGCTTGAAAATTCTCGTAAAATGGCTTCAACCGCTGGCCGTTGACTACGAACAGTTTTCCTGATTCTTTATTTTCTATTTCAGCTGCGCCATGTGCGAATAATTCTATCACGATAAAAGTCCTTGCCATCGAGACCAAAGCTTACCTGAGAATAATTTTAACATGGAGTTGTAAAGTAACATTTTTTTTCCTATCGAAAAATGCTTCCGAGATATTTTCTTGTCATGGAACAATTTTGTCTTGTCTTTATAAATACGAGCATTCTCGTAAGCATCATTATGAATTTCCTTCAATTCTTAGATGTCTAATTTCCTTGCCCTCTCAGCGGGCTCTAACTTTATGTTACATTGTCTTATGTCCACTTTTGCTGAAAGATGGCAAGCCTTGCAAAAAAGAAACCGATATACAGTTATGCCAATTGGACCATTATACATCATTCGATTGGCCCAAAATATATCATTTAGCCAAAGACTCTAATCCTTTCGATTAGGCCAAACTATTTTCTCCAAAATGGTCTTGATTTCTCTACTTAAGACTTCCGCTTGGCCATTTGTTTGGGGATGGTAGGTTGTAGCTATACGATGATGGACTCCGTACTTTTGCATAAGTGTCTCAATGATTTTATTGCAAAAATGGGTTCCACGATCGCTGGTCAAGGCTCGAGGTGTGCCAAACCTAGAAAAATAGTTTGTTTTAGAAACTTCACGACAATTTAGCATTATCATTGCGAGTAGGCTTTGCTTCTATCCACTTAGAAACATAGTTTACTATAAGAATTATGTATATATTTCTAAAAGAGGAAATAAATGGACCCATGAAATCAATGCCCCACACATAAAAAATTTTGCATACATGAATCAAGGATAGGGGCATTTGATTTCGTTTAGTGATGTTACCTGTATGTTGGCATTTATCGCAAGACTTACAGAAGTTGTATGCGTTTCGAAAAATTGTAGGCCAATATAGCCCACATTCTAATACCTTATGAGCAGTCCGTTTAGAGTTAAAGTGACCTCCACAAGCTTCAGTGTGATAAAAAGTAAGGATAGAGGTTACCTCAGTTTCTGGAACATAGCATCTTATTATCTGGTTTGAATAGTGTTTCCACAAGTATAGGTCATCCCAAATGTAATATCGAGCTTCCCGTCTAAGCTTGTCCTTCACAGAACGTGCTAACCTAATAGTTAGTGAACCTGTGGCTAAAAGATTTACCATATCTGTATACCATGAAACGTGTACCTCAGTTGAAAATAAACTCTCATCAGGGAACTCATCATTTATAGGGATGTCGTTATAAGGTACTTTTAACCGACTCAAGTGGTCAGCCACTAAGCTTTATCATCCCTTTTTGTCTCGAATCTCGATGTCAAACTCTTGGAGCAGTAAAATCCATCTAATGAGCCTTGGTTTTGCTTCCTTCTTGGCAATCAAGTACCTAAGAGCTGTATGGTCAGAAAAATAATCACTTTAGATCCTAATAAATAAGATCGAAATTTGTCTAAAGCAAATACAATAGCTAAGAGTTCTTTTTTCGTAGTGGTGTAGTTGCTTTGTACAGCATCTAGGCTTTTTAAGGCATAACAAATGACATGGGGTTCTTTGTCTATCCTTTGCCCTAACACAACCCCCACACCGTGTTCGCTTGCATCGCACATAATTTCAAAAGGGTAGTTCCAATCTAGCACTTGTACTATAGGAGCAAAAACTAACTTCTACTTGAGTGTGTCAAAGGCCTTTTTACATTTTGGGCTAAACTCAAATTTCGTGTATTTCTGCAATAATTCGCACAATGGTTTAGCTACTTTCAAGAAATTCTTTATAAAACGCCTATAAAATCCTGTATAACCAAGGAAAGAATGTATTTTCGTTACAGTATAGGGATATGACAGAGAATTTATAATGTCAGTTTTGGCCTTATCGACCTCAATTCCCTTAGTTGAAACTATAAGACCTAGAATTAAACTTTTGTCTACCATAAAATGACACTTCTCATAATTCAAGACAAGATTAAATTCTATGCACCTATTTAAAATTATCGTGAGGCTTTTAAGGCATTCATCAAAATAATTTCCATACACAATAAAATCATCCATAAAACTTTGATAATTTTTCTACATATTCAAAAAATATACTCATCATGCATCTCTGGAAGATGGCCGGTGCATTGCAAAGACCGAATGGTATCCTTTTGTACATAAATGTACCGAGTTGGCATGTAAAAGTGGTCTTTTCCTGGTCCTCTGGTGCAACTAGAATTTGGAAGAAACCTGAGTATCCATCAAGAAAACAAAAGTGAGTTTTACCAGCTAACCATTCAAGCATTTGATCTATAAAAAGAAGAGGGAAATGATCTTTTCTAGTATAAGAATTCATCTTCTTGTAATCAATGCAGACACGCCACCCATTTTGCACTTGGGTTGGTACCATGTCACCCTCAACATTTTTTTTACTATCACGCCTGTTTTTTTGGGCACAACTTATACCGGACTTACCCATCTGCTGTCAGAAATGGGGTAGATTACATTAGCATCCAACAATTTGATTATTTTCTTTTTTACAACCTCCATCATATTTGGATTCAACCGTCTTTGTGCCTCTTACCTTGGTTTCATGTTTTCATCTAAGTAGATCCTGTGTGTGCATGTCAAAGAGCTTATCCATTTTAAGTAGGAAATGGTCCAATAATCGCCTCCTTATGACTTTTTAGTACCTGGATCAAACTTTCTTCTTTGATCTTGGAGAGTCTATTTGAGACTATGATCGATAAGGTATTATCTTTCCCCAAAAACACATATTTAAGATGCTCAACAAAGAAATTTCAACTCCAAATCTGGTGCCTGTACAACAGAAAGTAAAAGTTTAGTGTTCGTTGGAGACAATAATTCATTAGCAAATTCATAATCATCAAATATAAATTCAGATTCATCTTTATAAATTGACTCAAAAGTTTTTTCCACTAATGAGTCAATTATGTCGACACGGTTTACGCTCAAGATTTCACTTGGATGACTAATAGCATCGTAAACATTAAACTTCACGATCTCATCATCAAATTCTATTGTAAGAGTTCTGCTTTGCACGTCAATCTTAGTGCTGGCGATACTAAAGAAAGGTCAGCCCAGCAAGATGTCTAAAGAACCAGAAGTGTTACCCTATTTTATTTTTATCACATAAAAATCTACAGGGAAAATAAGCTCGTTAACTTTCACTAATACGTCTTCGAGAACTTCTTCGGGATGCACAATAGACCTATCTGCCAACTGTATGATAACACATGTTTTCTTCAAAAACCCGTGTTAAGTGGTTCATAAATAGAAAAAGGCATGACATTTATGGAGGGCCCTAAATCACACATAGATTTTTTTTATTTCTAAGTGGCTTATTTTGCATGGTATTGGGAATATGCCGCTATCTTTGTATTTCACCAGCATCTTCCGCTGTAACACCACGGATACATTCTCACCAATGCTTACCTTTTCATTACCAGTTAATTTTCTCTTATTAGTACAGAGCTCTTTAAGGAACTTGGCGTATCGCAGAATTTATTTGATGGCATCCAACAGTGGTATGTTGATCTCGATATTTCTGAATGTTTCGAGAATCTCCTTGTCCTCTTTACCTTTTCGACATTGATTCAATCGCTCAGGAAATGAAGGTTAAATTTTAGGCAATGGAGATTTCGTTCGGACCTGTTCATAATTTTCAGGTTTTTCTTGGGCAAATTCTTGGCTAAGATTTCTATTAGGAATTGGTTCTAGTATTTTTCCACTTCATAACGTCACTGCGTTCACGTTTTGCCTTAGGTTCAGTTTTGTTTGTGATGGCTACTTCCCTTGAGAGTTCAATTTCTCAATGATATAGTCAACTCTCTTATAGATACATCAGTTTTCTATTGAAAATCAAGCATATTAGCTACTAATTTATTGACAATAGTTTCTAGAGAAATACCTGAATCTAGCCCCTGTTGCAAGGACCGATTTTGGTATGGCTGGTTATACTGTAGGTTGGCCCCATAACTCAAGTTAGGATGGTATCTTCATCCTGGGTTGTAGGTATTAGCATAGGGGTAATATTACTTTTGTGGTGGCCTAGGGAAGTTTCCCACAGCATCCAAATGAGCCATAGTATCATATACAAACTAGGACATGCATCAGTTGTATGTTCAAGTGTAGCACATATTTTACATAGCCAGGCTAGTTTTGCTTTTTCTACAACAAAAGAATTCAAAATATTAGCAATTCTATCAACTTTATCTTCTAAGGTTGAATTACTTAGCTGGTAAACCCTTCTAGTGGGTTCAGGATTGGTTAGGAATTGCTGAGTATTTGCAACCATTGTGGAGATCAAGTCTCTTACTTGTTGGGGGGTCATGTTGACCAATGCTCCTCTACTGGCGGCGTCTACCATATTCATCTCTATGGGTTTCAATTCTTCATAAAAATATTGGAGTAGAGACTGTTCCATTATACCGTGTTATGGGCAACTTGTATACAACTTCTTAATTCGCTTCCAATAGTCGTAAAGAGATTCCGCTTCTTTTTGCTTTATTCCAACGATCTCCTTTCTTAACTCAGCTGTTCATGATGCTAGAAAAAACCTGTTGAGAAATAAATGAGATAGATCAGCCTAAGTTGTAATAGATTCAGAAGGTAAATAAAATAACCATTCTGCTAGGGAAAAATGGAAAGCACGCAATTTGGTTTGATCCTCAGTTACCCCTTGAGGTTTCATGCTAAGACAAACCATATGAAACTCTTTTAGATGTTTGTGAAGATTTTCATTTTGTAACCCACGAAAAAGACGGTGGTTGTTCTGCCAGAGCTTCGGCCAATTACCAAATTGTTTGAGCCATAGGTTGATGTGCTAGATTTAGGTTTTCATTAACCCTGGCGTTAAGCACTTCTTCTAGTGAATTGACTTCTACTTTTTCACTTTCAAGTGTTTGAGTAGGGTTTTCGTTAACCCTAGACTCAACTTTGTCGTCGACTTCAATTTCTAATGATGGGTTACTTTGAGTCCCAACCACCGTTGACTGCTTTTTCCTTAGCTTTGTTTCCTTGCGATTAGCTCTCACAGTCTTCTCTATTTCTGAATCAAATGCAAGAATACCTAGAACAGATCAGGGCATGAGAAAGAAAGAAACAAGATTAGTACGTACCAATCCCATGCAATGGCGCCAAAATTTGATGCATCGTTGAAAGCACCAAATATATTCTATCCCTATAAAATAATGAAAATAATAGTATAAGGGAAGTATGGTCAAATCCTCAGGGACTGTATTTCCACAATGTCTTATTCCACAATATCTCGGACAGAATCGTGCCCAAGAAAACCTGCATACCTGGGAAAAAAGGAGACAAAATTAAAAGTTGATTTAATTGAAATTTCAAAAATTAAAATTGAAATTATAAAAATAAACAGTGTTGAGAAAATAGAGTTTTTAATGGAGAGATTCCAGCCTTCGGTTGTCTCGATCCTCCTTAGGTTCAATCCTCGGCTTTTAAGTGATCCTTCTTGAACAGAATAAGCTAGTTATAGTGGAAAAAGATGCCTACGACCACCATTTCCACTTAGATTTTAGACTTATGATTTAGAGGAACCTGACTCTAGCTAACCGTTGCTTTTTTGGGACCGTCTTACACTAGATCATTACTTCTCAATGGCGAATGCCACGCCATTTTGTCTCTTAGGCTCAACAACCATTGACATAGTAAGCTAACGAACCGATTGTGTAACCTTCCCAAAACATACAAAGTGGTCGTTCTTTGCATAAGTTGAAAAGATCACCTTTGAAGGGACATGGACGGAAGCGTCAGCCTTGTCATATGGAGAAACGATGAATACTTATTGAGAAGGCTAAGCACGAATTCTAAACCTCATGAACCCTTTTTGGGAAATTTCGACAACCTTTAACTAGATAAATTTAGTGGCTCATGCTTTTTGGGGAAAAAGAAATAAACTTAATAAAAATGAAATTTTATTGAATAAATGAAAGAAATAAAGGCTAAACTTTTTGGGAGAGGGAGTGTTACAGAAAAGATGATATGAAATTTGTGTCACTCCATCCCTTATTTATAGTATTAGGAAACTTAGTCTAGTCCTAATTAAATTCTAAAAGATAAATATAAATAAATAAAGATAAAAGCTAAAATTAAATCTAAATAATAATTTTTAACAATTATCCTAATATAATTAATATTTAAATAGAGTCTTGTATTTATAAAATCTCTTCTTTGCACTTTTTGTCCTTATGTCTTCAATTTAAGGCTTTTTGCCCCTAAATTTCTTTTTGCCTTCAATTTAGTCCCTACAGGATAAAAAACCATAAATAGCTCAAATTAGTAGGATCATACTCAAAATAAATATGTAATTAGTACACAAAAATTTGTCGTTCCAGGGTATTATTAATTTTTGAGTTTATATAAGATATTAGTTTTTTACTCATGTAATGCAAGTGTTAATTTTATGTATTAATTTAAATACACGAAATTGTCTCATAAATAATTATAATCGTTTATTTGAACCAATTATTAAACTGTAACAACATAGTCTGAGCAGAAGTGACTGCGAGAGCGAACACTTCTAATCAAATTGTGACAACCAAAGTAAAAGAAAAAAAAAGGACAACAATATTATTTACACAATTTGGTTTCTCTACAGTTGCGGAACTTAGCTTAGTGAGATGGATCCATTATCTTTGAACACAATAAAATAAATGATCCTAAATCTAACACACCCAAGTGAAGAATCCTCACTTTTATAATTCCAAAACTAGACCTCTCACCGCTAAATACTTCCCTATGAGAACTTAGCTTGTAAAATCAATCACAAAAAGGCCTTATAGTCAAAATGCATATCACAAATAACATTCATTACTAAATAGATAAGTGTCCTCAATAAATCAATACATGAACCTATAGAAGTCTTGAAAATGTATATAACCTACTTAAAAATCAAGTACAATCCCTTCTAAAAGGCAGCTAAATACAATATAATATTAATGACCAAATTAATGTGAGTTGTTGGTAGATAAGTCTTCAAGCTTCTCTTTTGACCCAACATCCTTGATCTAAGAGATTTGGTGCAATTGATCTGATCTAATACTCAATATACGTTTCTCCAAGTGAATTGATTTTCATTGATGGGCTTGAATCATTCCATGATATCAGCACAACTCAAAGATTTGTTTCAATAAATTACCAATCCAAGATTTGTTTCAATAAATTCTCAATCTTTCAAATACGGTAACGTGTTGTTTGTCGTAGTGGTGATGGAAGTGGACACTTCCATTAGCACATTGCAGCAACTTCAAATATTTCAAGAATAAATATAAGAGTAAAGTACATCATTAATCACTAAATCATTGGTATTTTTTTGTTTTAGTTATTTAACTAAAAAAGTTACAATTTTGTCACTGAACTATTTGAAAGTTTTCATTTAAGTCACTAAATTATTCAAAAGTTTTTAAGGCACGAGATTGTTAAGTTTTTTTTTTTCAAAGTTTCGCCAATGAGCTCCAAGCAACGATTGGACAATCAGTATGGTGGATCAGTACTCATCGACAAGTAGAAGAACGTACCTTAAATCCAAGTCGATCTGACAATCAATGTTGGAGATTGGAAAAAAATTGTTTAAATTTTGGTTCGCAGATTTTGACAACCAAAGTTGTTTATGAAAAAAAATTGAACTGTATAAAAGAAAAGGAAAGAGAGCTTTCGATTGGTGCAGACAGTGCAAACAAAGAAAGTCATATGGCATCAATTTTAATAGGCCAATGACTTAAACGAAATCTTTTGAGTGATCAAATTGTATTTATTTTAATTAAGTGACCAAAACAAAATCTTATTCATAATTTAATAACTAATAATTTAATTTACTCCAAATATAATAAATAATAAAATTATAAAAAAGTATAAAAAAAATTGAAACTCAATTCAAATTTGACCTTAACTAGACCATAACATATAGTTACCACAACAGTCAAATGTTCTAATTTTAAATGCCCGTGATTTTTGTTGAAGTTTGCGTCAATGCTGCTTAACCTTTAACTACTTTTAGAAATGCCACAAAAGGTTAAATTTTTATTTGAATAATAATAGCCGACTAAATTTATTGAGGAAAAGAAAATGAGTACAAAATATATTTAAAGTATTTGGAAATAGAATCTTAAAAGAATGAAAAGTAATATTGCGTTTAAGAATAAAAAAAATTATAAAGAAATCAATCCATCGTTACTTATTTTCAACAAAATTTGAACTGAGTCGACATCAATCTCCTTGCCAAACATCATAAAAAATTAGAAAACTATAAAAGAAATGAAAAAATAAATTAAAGACGATTTATTATTTTTATAATTTGTATATTCCTAGTGCTCTTGCATTAAATATGATAATTTTTTATCTCTACTTACAAAATTAAAAAAAATATTATCAATATATCAGATTAAATTTACTTATATAATCACTCTTATTAGACTCTCATTTGAACCATGTATATAAAATTCTTAGATTGCTCTATGGATGGCTTAATGGATAATTTAAAATTAAGTATAGATGAATTTAATTTTTATCTGTTTTAAAAAATATCACATTTTAACAATTAGTTTAAGTAAAATTTTGTGATTGATATTATAAAACGTTCTTCATTAGTAGTTAAACAAACTTAAGTGATTTAGCTTTAAAAATGATTTATTTAATTTAACAGAAATTTGATATTAATTTTTCATTATACTTATTTTATTAAATTTTTATATATTTTATTAAAAAAAAAAACCTAATTTTAAAAGCATCCTGCAATGAGAAATTTGAATCCCATCAATCACCTCCTTCGTTTCCTTATTTTTAGTATTAAAATATCTTAATTGCTATAATTATTATTTTTGGCTTTTAGGGAAGAAAATGTCGGTTCCTCTCACTGCTTCCCTTTATGTTCCCGGCACACTCGATGATGCCGACAAAGTTCTTGCTGATATCGGCACCGGATACTTCGTTGAGGTCCCTATAAGTTTTCCCTATTTATTGCTTTCTACAACGCTTGCAGTTGCTGCTGGAGTATGATCTAATTTGCCCTTAATTGTTTTGTATTTTGAATTTTTTTTTCTACAGAAAACAATGGATGAAGGCAGAGATTATTGCGAGCGTAAGATCAAGTTAGTGAAATCCAATTTCGATCTACTTATTGAGGTACCTTTATCTTCCTCTTCTTCTACCTTCAATGGAACGAAACATATAACACTATAAAAAGTTAGATGGGTACTTGTTAGTTCTTGTTTTTGGTAAAAAAAAAAAAAAAAAAGATAAGATAAAGGGTTTTGTAAATATTGTGATTTAAATTCGTGACCTGCTAGATAGTGAATGTATGAATTAACTAGGTTTGAGTCTCGGTTCATGAGTTTTTTTGTTTGTTTGTTTACTTAGATTTGATTATTTTAAGCTTCTTTGATTAATATTGTTAGATGGAAAGCCTCATCGTGCAGAAGGAAGGAAGGTGGCTTTTTCTCATTAATTGATGGTTGTCAAGACTACCAAATATAAATTTCTTATCCTTTAACTAAACTAAACAGTAATATAGAGAATTAGGGTTGATTTCATAGGGACTTGGATTCTTAATATCTTTTTTTACATGACCAGCTTCCAAAATTGTGGCAGTTGTCGTAACGAGCTGAGTGAAATTAAATTAGATAATCAAATTTGTGAATTCTTAACCTTAGGCTCGAAATATTTCAGGCTCAAGTCGATCCTTAAAAGTGAATTTTTCCTTTCAAACGATATGTTAGTTATAGCGATCAAGGATGCTTTAACCCCCAACTCTTCCTTGTGTAGTTGATTTTGGGATCAAGGATGCTTTAACCCCCAACTCTTCCTTGTGTAGTTGATTTTGGTATGCCCTGCAAATCAACCCTTACCGACTATCTAACCATGCAACACGCTTTCGCAATTTAAGATTTCAACAACCTTGCAATTAACAGTCTCAACGGTGTGGGTCGTTTAAATTCGATCACTATCTTTCTTGATGGAATCCAACTGGCCTTTTCCCACTTGGACACGCCAATTTGTTTGTGGGAACCCGAACGTGGCAGATGGTCGTCTCATTTTCCCAATTGTACGCCAAACTACTCCAACCCAATGTGCACTTTTTAAGTTAAAATTGAATTAACTTTAAGGGACGATTGTAATTATTCCATATTCCAAAGAGATAATGAATATCGTGCTGCAAGGTTTTAGTATGGGTTCATTTCTCACGATTCTGTTCGAAATAATGACCGGCCTAAAGCTAAATAGAGATTAGTCAAACATGAATTTAATCATACTTGATAGAATTATGAAAGTGAATTTTAATGAAAAATAATAGGTGAAGAATGGAGGGAAGGGCGAACTTACACGATACCATTGAACGAAAGACTTCGGGGATTTCTAAATTTTAGAACCCTAGAGCACCGAACAAGATACAATGAAATTCAATATCACCTACTCCCAGTCTGTAAGAGCATCTCTCTTTTTACCATCGGTACACTTAATTTTGGTGATGCTGTGTTAAATGATTTCAATACTATTGGTTGGAAATCATATACGAATATTAAAAATGTGTTGTATTCTTTGAACTCGTATATAAATTTTATGCAATATTTAGTTTCAATATAAATGTCATTAGGACTATTGAAACTCAAGACATCATCTGCTTTTGATTTCTTAGTAATACTTTTAGAATGTCAGTTTTAGATTTTAACATAGCCATGGGTTTCGCTGACTCTAATGATGTTCAAACCGACTCATACCATATAACTTTACTTGATATACTTATCGATTTTGATGTCGATGTCGCTTACTCGACTCTGATTCACTCTATACACCACTCTTACAATTCTAAGACTTCTTAAATCTTACTAGTGCATCAACTAGTCCTAAGATATATTAATAGATTTCTTGCTTTTAGTTATTCGGGTCAAAACGAATATTCCTCTACCCTAACAAAGACAGAATTATTTTTCTTATGGTGTATGCACTTCATTTATAGAGTCAATTTATGATATTGGTTTGCGAGAGGTTTCCATGTTGTTTTATGTGCTCATCGGTTACTCATTCTTGGTCCATATGTCACGCACTTAGTTATTAAATTTTAACGTCGTCGTCGAGGAACTGGACAATAATTCTAATTTTTGTTTCTTTTACTTATGCCAGGTCAGAACTAATGACCTTAGAGTTTGAACTGGAAACTTAGAAGTTAGCTAAATCACTGCGAAGAGAAGCTATTCGATGTAGAAAACAATCGCAAGTGAAAGAATTCGAAAGCAAAACACTGTCTTACACGAAAGAAATTAACAATACACTCATTGAACCAGATAAAATGGCGAAGCAAACCATTTGACAGCTCGTTGCGACACTATATGAGCAACAACTGCTGTGCATAACTTATCCAATGGGAAGAACACCGTTTAAGTTAAAATTAGACTTAATTCATCTATTACCCATTTTTCACGATTTGCAAAAGGAGAATCCTCATACTCATCTCAAGGAGTTCCACATAGTTTGCTTAAGCATGAAATCTCAAGGAATAACCAAAGATCAAATTAAATTTCAAGTTTTTCCTTTCTCGTTAGCAGATTTTGCTAGAGAGTGGTTGTTTTATTTATATTCAAATTCAGTTAATACATGGTCTGACATATCTCGCTTGCTTTTTCACAGGTTCTTTCCAGTAACTCGGGCAACCAAATTAAGAAAAGATATTTTCGGAACACGATAAAAAGAGATTGAATCACTATATGACTATTGGGAACAATACAAGAAGTTGTGTGCAATCTGCCCACAACACGACCTAACTGAACAATTATTTCTTCAATATTTCTATGACGGATTACTCCTTATGGAAATGAAGATGATTGATGTCACCAATAGAGGGGCACCTGTTGGCATGACTCCTTAAAGAATAAGGGAATTGATTTCAACTATGGTTATGAATTCCCAACAATTTTGACTAACTATTGAACCTACGAGATGAGTTCACGGGCTGAGTAATCTATAATTAGAAAATAAAATTGACAAGCTCTCTAATGTAGTTCAAAATTTACTTGAAGGAAAAATGAACCTAGCTTGGTTGTGTAGGATATAATAGTACAAGTGGACGCCATTGGGAACTTCCCGGGGCCACCCTATAGGCGTTATGATCCGTATTCAAATACGTACAACACAAGGTGAAGAGATCACCCAAATATGAGCTATGGATCGAATCATCGGTACAACTAACCGTATCAGCCAAAGCTATATCTGACTCAACAATTTCAACCCACAGAGTCATCTTTTGAGGCTATAGTGGAGAGATTAGTTGGTAGTACCGAAAATTTTCAATAGAATATTGAAACGCACTTACAAGAACTAGATAAGCAAATGAGTAAATCCCAATGAAAGTTGTCATCTCAAACATAGCCAAATCCACGACAAAATGCAAGTGTTATAACCTTAAGAAGTGGATCGAATTTGAAACTAGCACCTAGCACGAATCGTGATCATGACATCGAATGGGAAGAATAGAAACTTGATCTATCAGATACTTCAGATTTGGCACCACAGAAATTGTTCATGGTACCACCCCTATTCCTTGGAAGGTTCACAAAATGTAAAAATGTGCAAAAAGAGAGAAATCCTAGAGACAATACAAAAAGTTGAAATTAACATACCCCTGCTATATGCAATAAAACAAATTCTAGGCTATGTGAAATTATTAAAAGAATTATGCACTAGCAAGAAGAAACTCTTGGTTAACAAAAGGTTAAGTGTAGGAGAAGATGTCTTTGCAGTTTTACAAAAGAAAATTTCGCCTAAATGTAAGGACTAAGGTATGTTTATTATATCTTGCAAAATAAGTAATGTTGGAATTAAAAAAGCCATGCGTGATTTAAGTGCATCTATTAACATTATGCCTCTATCTATTTATAAATTACTAAACGTGAGTCCATTGAAAGAAACAAGGGTGATCATTCAATTAGCGGATAGGTCAGTTGTGTATCCTGAAAGGGTGTTGGAAGATGTCCTCGTCAAAGTAAATGAACTAATCTTTCTTGTAGATTTATACATCATTGACATGGAGAATGACAACTTAATAAATTCTTCCGATATTCTATTCAGGAGATCATTTTTAAGCACTGTACGAACAAAAATTAATGTTTGGAGTAGAATACTAACTATGAAATTCGACAATGAATTGATCAAGTTTAATGTTTATGAGGCCATAGTGCATTTAAGGTGGCCCTTACAAGTTCCCAACAACATCTACTTGTGTTGTATCCTCATGTAAAATCAGACACGAGTCTATTGGATGATCAGGCATGACACAAATCCTACACAATCAAGTTGAGTTCATTTTTCTTGCAAGTAAATTTTAAACTACATTATTGAACTTGTCAATTTTATCTTCTAATGATTGAGTACTCAGCCCATGAACCCGTCTCGTAAGTTCTGTAGTTGGTCGAAATTGTTGAGAATTCACAGCCATGGTTGAAATTAATTCTTTTGCTCTTCATTTTCATAGAGAGTAACCTCTCTTAAAAATATTGAAGAAGTGATTGTTCAGTTAGGCCGTGTTATGGGCAGCTTGCACATAACTTCTTATACTGTTCCCAGTAGTTATAGAGTGATTTGTTCTTTTTTCATATTTCAAAAATCTCTCTCCTTAATTCAGTTGCCCTAGTTGCTGGAAAGAACTTGTCAAGAAACAAGCGAGAGATGTTAGATCATGTATTAGAGGTAAATAAAACAGCCACTCTCTAGCAGAGTCGGCGAACGACAAAGGAAAAGCTCGAAGTTTAATTTGATATTCAGTTACTTCCTAAAGTTTCATGCTTAAGCAAACCATCTGGAACTCTTTGAGATGAGTGTGGGGATTCTCATTTTGCAAATCGCAGAAAGTAGGCAATAAATGAAGTAAACCTAATTTTAACTCAAACGGTGTTCCTTCCATTGAATAAGTTATGCACAGTGGTTCTTGCTCATCCGGTGTCACAATGAACTGTCGAATGGTTTGATTCGTCATTTCTTCTGGTTCACTAAGTGTATCGTTGATTTCTTCCATGTAAGACTGTTTTGTATTTAGATTGTTTCACTTGCGATTGTTTTTCATGTTGAATAGCTTCTCTTCGCAATAACCAGGCTAACTTCTCAATTTCTAGTTCAAACTCAAAGGTTTCTAGTTCTAACTTGGTCATAAGTAAAAGAAAAAAAATTGTAACTATTTTCTAGTTCCTCGGCAACGGTGCCAAGATTTGATGGTTGTTTAGGCCACCACATATAAATCTCCTACGCTCTAACTAAACTAAACAGTAGTATAGAAAAGTAGGGTCGATCCCACAAGGACTAAGATTCCTAATATTGTTTCTTGCTTGACTAGATTCCAAAATCATGGCAGTCGTTGTACCTACAACTTGTAACGTGCTAAGCTGAAAATAAAATGAAGGAGGTTTTAATTGATCAAGGTTAAAAATATAAATAGAACAAAATAATAATTGAATAATAAATGCAAGATTAAATAACCAAAATTAAATTAGATAATGAAATGTACAAATTCTTAGCCTTAGACTCGGAATATTCCATACTCAAGTTGATCCTTAAAAGTGAATTCTTCTTTCCAAACGATAAGCTAGTTATAGTGATCAATGACGTCTTAACCGCCAACTTTTCCTTGTATAGGTGATTCTGATATACCCTACAAATCAACCCTTACTGACTATCTAATCATGCAGCATGCGTCCGCAATTTAAGATCTCGACAGCTTTATGTGTAACACCTCCAACTTGTATGCTTCGCCGGAACCAGGTTACGGAGCATTACCGGAGTTTACAGATGAAACAGATAAAAAATTCAAACATTTCATATCATCAAAGTATCATTTAAATTCAAATTATAAACTAACCAATTTCAATCTATTTTGCCTAGTTCATAAGCACTTAAACACTAACTTAAATTCACATGCACATATTTAGATTTGGTTAAATTTACCATACCATAATATGACTTCAAGAACAAACACATGTTTATATGTATAAAATCAACCAAAATTAAACTTATAATCTTATTTACAATCATTCCACAAAATGATAAATAGTTAGACACCCTAGGTACATGCTGACACAAAAGAATAAACATCACCACATTTGAGATCAGGATCGTTGTTGGATGTTGAATCGGCAATCAAAAAGTTAAGAACCTAACTTGCACAGGGAAAACAAAACCGTACACTGAGTAAAACTCAGTGGTATTTCTATAATGTGAATATTTATAGATAAAATAATATAATAGGAACAATTAAATATTAAGCACAATTGAAAATTTAAAATTCACATTTATTTATACAATAGCATTAACCATTCAGTATTCAAATCATAAATACATCATTTTATACCATACTCAATTCTCATCACTTGCAATATAATAGCTTTTCACAATTTGATCCACAAATCTTTTAAAACAATAACAATATCCAATTCATGACTACATAAATCATGTGTCTCATTTTCATGTTTCAATTTATTATTCCATTTTCAATTCACGAACAATATCATCTAATATCAATCATAGTACTGTTTTATTTAATTACCCCTATTAACACGATTCGAACTCGAACGGATAAACGAATCCAACCAACACACCAGCTTGGCACCGAGTGCCTCATCGAATAATTCGAAGTAGTAAATTGACACTCAGTGTCTCATCGAATAAATCTAAAGTAATAAATTAACACACAGTATCTCATCGGTTAAACCGAAGTAAATTGGCACCTAGTGCCTTATTGACTCAAAGTCAAAGAAATCTCTAAACTCTTCCAATCCTATGACATGCGATCTATATCCGACTCAGTTCGATACAATTAATAGAGTTTGATTTCCCTTTCCAAATACAACCAATATTCAATTATAATATTTGCACATATATATTTATTTCAATTCAAATAATCAATATATTCATAATGTATATAAATTCAATCCATTCAAACCATTTTTTATTTTGAAAAATGGGAATCAACTTAAAAAAAAAATGGAGTCCCCACCGATCTTTTTTCGAGGTATGATTGGATCACCTTGAGATTGATTATTTGAATAAAATATTTTGATTTATTAAAACAATAATTTTGGTCTACGAAATTCGAGAAAATGAGTACGGGAGTCAATTACGCACGAGGAAGGGTTAGCACCCTCGTAACGCCCAAAATTGGCACCTAATTGATTAATTAATATCTTAATGTCAAAAATTTGAAAAGATTTTAGAATACAATTCTTTTATTTAAAAGTCGTAATGCCCAAAATTGGTACCTAATTAATTAATTAATATCTTAATGTCGAAAATTTGAAAAGATTTTAGAATACGATCCTTTTATTTAAAAGAACGCTTGAATAAATCAAATTGGATGCTAAGACCTTCTTATCTCGAAGAAATAAAATGTCACACCTAGTGAGTTAGGATACGACATTTCAAACTCTCGAAATTAAGCTTGTCTTTGATTTTTAAAACTCATGCACTTTAACTTTAAAAAGGATATTCGATTATTTGGGTCAAATGAAAAATAGGAACCCAGTAAGTTAGGGCACAATTTCTCAAAATTCTAAACATAGAATATTGCCTTCATCTTTAAGAATCCTTATCTCGAGATAACAAATGTCATATCTAGTGAGTTAGGACACAACATCTCGAGTTCCCGAGAATAAACTTTTATTTGACACTTATAGGTTTTGATTTAAAAAGGGTGCTCGGTTACTTAAATTCAGCCAAGAAAATTGGAACCTAGTAAGTTAAGGTACAATCTTCTTGAATCTCCCAAATATCGAGTATTGCCTTATTTGATTAAACTTTGAATAAAATGTAGAAGTTAAACAAAATGCATCTTTTAATTTAAACCATGGTTTGTGAATACAACATTGCACTACTGAATTACAAAACACAAATACTAAAAGAACAATTCAAAAAAAGAAAAAAGAAAAATTACATGATGTATCAACATCTAGAGCTAATATAAGCAATCAAGAGAAAGAATAACATAAAATAACAGGTAACACAAATGGTACAATGACAATACTAATACGAACATGAAAAATAATGATGAAAATAATAAAAAAATAACGCGATCTAAATTTTAAGAAAATAAGTAAACAAATAAAAATATAAGATAAACGATAACAATTTAAAAATATATAAAAAAAAACAACTACGAAATAAAACAAAGCTCCATATGAACAAGATCAAATAAAATTAAAATAAAAACAAATGAGATATAAAAAATAAAAAAAAAACAATTAAACAATAAAGCAAATTTTGAAATGGATAATATATACATTTATAATAGAATAAAGTAAATAAATTATGTTTTAAATAAATATTATATAAAAACTTTAATAAATAAAAAAATTTAAAAGATATCACAAAATTTTAAATTAGATTAAAAATAAAATAATTAAAATTAAACAATATGTATAAAAGATAATATATGATAAATAAAATAATACATATAATAAGATAATCTAATGTAAATAAAAACAAAATAAGTTAAAATAAACAGTGCGTATCATATTAAAATAAATAAATAACTAATAAATTAAGGAAAAGGTTAAAAACCCAAAGAATTAGGGATTAAATCGAAACAAAAAAATAAAATTTGGGAGATGCTGCCGATCCACCATGCACTCACCAGCAATGGTGACTGGAGGTAAATCAGGTACTCTTCTCGACCCTTTTTTTTTAAAAAAAAAAAACTTCAAATCCTATTAGTATTTTCAAGAATAAAAAGAAATTTTGTCAAAACTCAAAGCAGAACAACACTAACTGATTTCGAAAAACCAAGAGCAAGAATCAACAAAAATGAAAGAAAATAGGAAATAAATACGACCTTTTCTCTGTTAAATTGATTGCGATTCTTTCTATTCAATCTTTTCTGTGTATTTTCTTTTTTTGTATTTGCTTTCGTATTAAAAAAAACGTAAGTCATTATACAGTGATAGTACTTGGCTTTTATAACCAAATGAAAAAAACTAAAGATTAGATACACGTTTTCTCCTTTTCTTCTACTGTATTCTACTGTTATCACTTCCTTTTGCAGGTGCAATTGACGTGGATGTACAGAGGCAGCGAGAAAACCGTGCGTGGGAGCTGCGGTGTGAGGGTTTCCAGAACCTCCTAGTGTGTTGGGCCAATTGGGCTTATTTTACTTTGGGCTGCAATTTAATTTAGGATTTAATTTTTGGGCTGTGTAATGTATTTAGTCGGGCTAAGGGGTTGGGCTTATTGTAATGGACATGAACTGTTATTATTTTGGGTTTTTTTATTATTATTGGGCCCCGGACAAATTGGGCGTGCTACAGCTGCCCCTCTTTACTCGTTGTTGTGTAACGAGAATAGAGCAAAGACTCATAAGAAGGGCCAATCTTGCCAGGTCTTGTCGAATCTTGACTTCTTGGCACTTCTTTTCTTCAAGTATCATTCCATCCCACTACGTCTTCAAGGGTCTAGGAATTGGTGCTTTTATCCGCTCCATTGTAATTTTAGGGAGAAGAGATTTGTAGCTTCGATCTACTCTTCTGGAGCTTCAAAGAGATAAGATTTGGTAATTTCAACCTGCTTCACTGCAGTTTTAAGGAGAAAAGACTCGTAGCTTAAATCCGCTTCACTGCAACTTTAGAAAGATAAGATTCTCCATAATTTTTAGCTTCAATCCGTTCCACTGTGACTCTAGGGAAACAAAATTCACTATCTTCAGTCTGCTCCGCTACAACTTTATGGAGATAAGACTGGTGGCTTTAAGCTGCTTCACTACTGCTTAGGAAGATAAGATCTACAATCTTCAGCCTGCTCCACTGCTGCTCAAGGAGATAAGGCTAATGGCTTAAATCTGCTTCCTTGCTACCTTAGGAAGATAAGATTCGCCTTCAATCCGCTTCACTACTGCTTAGGGAGATAAGATCTACAATCTTCAACCTGCTCCACTACTACTCAGGGAGATAAGGCTAGTGGCTTTAATCTGCTTCCCTACTACCTTGAGAAGATACGATTCATCGTCTTTGATCTGCTCTATTACTGCTTAGGGAGACAAGATCTACAATCTTCAGCCTACTCTATTACTGCTCAGGGAGATAGCACTGGTCATCCTTAATCTGTTCCACTACTGCTTAGGGAGACAAGATCTAAAATCTTCAGTTTCCTCCACTGCTGCTCAGGGAGATAGGATTGGTTATTCTTAATCTGCTCCACTACTGCTTAGAGAGACAAGATCTACAATCTTCAGCCTACTCCACTACTGCTCAGGGAGATATAACTAGTGGCTTAAATCTGCTTCCCTACTACCTCGAGAAGATACGATTCACTATCTTCGATCTGCTCATCTACTGCTTAGGGAGACAAGATCTATGAATTCACCGATGTTGCTACACCATCCTCTGGGGACACGATCTGTAAAATCAGTTTCATGTACCTATGCTATGCCAAATGATTAGGATGCTATAATCGGAATGAATCAAATGCTCCTAACTAGATGTGTTATGAATGATATGAATGCAAAAATGTCATGAGAATGATTCCTTTTTAAATGCTTAAGGTTGTCACTGCTCGTTGTTCATTAGAGTTTTATTGCTGACATATTAAGCTGCCAACTCGCTCGGTTAGTATCTTTGGCAAAAAACTGGAAAAAATAATCATATTTTACTTAAATGATTTGCCCCACTATAACTTCAAAGTCCATTCCATGGTACCTCTAGGACCTAAAGCTTGTACCATCTTCAAACCCTTCCACTATAACTCAGGGGTATAGGATCTGAATCTTTTCCAATCCATTCCCACTGTAATTCAAAGGTATAGGATTTGAATCTTCCTTCATCAATTTGGTCTACTACACCATTCCTCGGTGTCATGACCAGATGTGTACGCCTGATATTTGTATGAATGCAAAATATCATTTTGTTTTAGAATGATCCCCTTTTATACTTGGATTGACATTGCTCGTTTCGTCGAGATTGTATCACCGATATGATATCTTATCTTTTTGTTCAACCAATATCTTTAACTGAAAATCTGAAGAGATAATCTCAATTTGGGCTCAAATATTTCCAACCCTTAAGCTTAGTGAGTTCTAAACAATAATCATGTTTCAGGTTCCTGTACTATTTAGAAGCTTCCAGAGTAATAGGAAACTCTTTTTATGAAAGTTTTATTAGTCCATTAATCGTTATTTCAATGCGAAATGCTTGAAAAAGATCATACCAATAGACAAGAAGGAAATTGATTCGGAGCATAGCTCGAAACAAACAAGTTAATCAAAGATAGCAAATACAATTAAGAAGAAAGTTTATTGAGAGTGTATTTTGAAAAAAAAAGTAATCAAAGATAACAAATTCAAAATGGGTAAGATGGAAACTAGGTGCCCTAGATATCACAACCTGAGCTTCTCTGTACAAACTTTTTTAGGACAATTTTAACCTCAATATGTATTTAGGGGATCCGGAGTACTTTGTCAATACCCCAAGATATAGCATACTTCTTCATTGTCAATTTAGGCATAGCAAGACTACCATATGCCCCACTTTCGATCAAAATTTGAGCTGCCCTTTTTTGGGTTTTCAACTCAAATTCCCTTTGGTCTCAAAGCGCCCTTTGGGGATTTTCACCTTGGCCTCTCCTCTTTTAGGTGAAATACTTCTTGACTGAATCTGAATTCACCAAATTGGGCATGTCTTTGCCATTCATCTCGGTCAATATCAATGCTCCTCTAGGATAGGCCTTCTTCATTACATAAGGTCTTTCCCCGTTTGGCATCCATTTTCTTCTGAAGTCCTTTTGTATAGGAAGGATCTTCTACAATATCAGGTCCCCCTCATGGTATTCTTTAAGGCGAACCTTTTTTTGTTGTAAGCTCGCGTCATTAATTTCGGGTGCGTTGGACCACAACGGATAGCTTTCAACATTTTCTCTTCAAATTTAATGGATTATATTGGGATTAGATCCATTTTGCCTCATTCAATAGCTCTGACAAGACTTAGAGAAAAGGAATCTCGACTTCAGAACCGTTTCTATTCCATAAACCAATGAAAATGTGTTGTCCCAGTGAAGGTCTTGGCCGACGTTTGATAAGCATAGAAGGTAAATGGTAACTTTTTTATGCCAATCTTTACAAGTCTCGGACACCTTCAACGATCCTTTTTTTGTTTTTGTTTTTTCTTTCTCTTCTTTTTTTTATACTTTTATTTTTTTATTTTTAGCTGCCTTTGCTGCGCTATGAAACGGTGCTTGATATTTGAATAGACTGCAAGCTTTTGATATTGTGCAGTTAGATATGATCTTTTTGACCTTTCTTGTCAGCATTTTTTTTGGAATTTTGATGACTGTCAACTTTGTAATATTGGCATATGAAGTGACTTTCACCCTCTTAGTGAAGTAATCGATGACCACCAAGATGAATCGACGTATACTAGAAATTTTTGACGAAATTGGCCTGATAACATCCATGCCCCATATAGAGAAAGTCTGTGAAGAAATGAATGAGGCACATGAATCTTGTGTCCCTAAATATGGCATAATTGATGCAATCCCCTTCTCTGGTGGCCTAGCAATATCCGAACCTCATGATTAGCCTGGCTAACGTGTCCTTCTGACATCTTTATGGGCTCTTTTAAGATTTCAACATGCCCACGTCTCATTAGCCTAGGCATGTCTTGATATGATCGTGCGAAAACGTCTTTGAATTCTTGGAAATAACTCCATGATGTCTCACCTTATTTCTGTGGTGAGCTAGGCTTCGATCTTCATCTCTTTCCTAGGCTCGCAATATTTACTGATCCTTTGTAAAGTAGGATCTATTTTTCATCTTATTCTACAATTCTTAACAAATCAGGAGATAAGCTACAATCTCTGTCATCTTCAAAGTCCTAAGATTCCTCTAGACACATATCTTACTCGAAAGGAGACTCTGGGTCAGTAGCAGCGTTGCTCATGTCGTTGATATCTAGGGACCTATTGTAGGTTAGAATGAAAATTCCAAAGAATAAATGATTCTAAGGATGATTATTTGTATGGTATAATAATGAATGAAGCATAAAAGAACATTTAAAAGAGAGTCCAAAGAACAAAAGAATCTAAAAATAGAAAGAATAAAAGAATATTTGCTAAAAAAGATGCATTTTATTAAAATACTGGGCACAAGCCTATTTTACAAAAGGATTCTTATTGCCTATAGGCTTAAGGCAACAAGCGTGTTTTGAATATTACTCTAAATTAGCTCTAAAAATACAGGAGTCTCTTCCACAATCCCATTGTTCAGAACATTCCCGAGTATGTAAGGGCTTGGAAATTTTTATTCCCCGATTTCCTCTTCGGATATGTCATTCAGATTCCCCTATATTCTTTTTGGGTTTTTGATTTGTTCAAGGCATCACAAGTCTTTTGCCTCCACTTTTAGCTATCGCATTTACTGCTTCGTTTGAGTGATCAAGTTCTGATGAATCATTGAACTTTACAATTCTCATTTTAATGAACCTTTTAACCAACTTTTTAAATGTAGTGCAGTTTTCGATTGAGTGACCCCTTATTCCTGCGTGGTACTCGCATTGAGCATTTGAATCATGTCACTTGGGATATGGGGGTTGCATTGGTTCCATGTAATGAGAAGCCACCACATACGTATCAAATATGCTTTAATACAACTCCCTATACGTCATTGGAATTGGCGTAAACTGGAGTTTCTCTGTATTTTTCTTTGCACTGGATTCTTGTGTTGATGAGCTCTGATGTCATATCCGTTATGTGACTATACTGCTTCATGAATGCTTGAGCTAGGTCTCTCCATGAACCAATCTTAGTACAACTTAATTGGATATACCATTTAGATGCTGCCCCCACTAGACTATATTGGACGCAGTGTATTAACAGTTGATCATTGTTAATATACCCAGTCATCCGTCTGCAAAACATAGTGATGTGTGCTTCGAGGCAACTGTTCCCATTGTACTTTTCAAACTCTAGAGTCTTGAATTTTGGCAAGAGTACTAGATCGTGGACCAAACTCAGATCTTTGGCATCAATCTCACAATAGTAGTCTACGTTCTCTATTGCCTTAAATTTTTCCTCCAACCACCTATATCGATCCTCGAGTTGCTTTGGCAGCTCCATCTTTACTTTTTCTATTTCTGTCATTTTGTCCAGATTAGGAACTACAGGAGCGGTTGGATTGCCCCCCAGATTGGAGCCTAAGCCTATCAGGTAATCCATTGGTGCCGAAATATCGGCCTGATTTTGTTGAGGTCTGATAGTGATGGGTATCCCTTGCGGATATGCCTAAACATTTATCGAGGTGAAACCCAGAGGATAGAGAAGATCCTTATTATGTTCTCCCATATTGAAACTAGGGCTTTTTTCCTCATCCATTCCCCCAGCTAACAGTTGGGTCAACTAAGTCATCATATTTCTTTGAGACTCCAACATTTTGTCCATCATGTCTTGTTGAATCTTAGCTAGCTGCTCTTGCAATTGCATTTGTAGCTTGTCTTGCATTTCTCTATGAAGTTGTTCAAGTCTTTCCAACCTTTGATCCATATCTTTTGTCTTCTTTCGTGTACAGTAAAGATGCTTAGTCGTTTGACTTTTGTCGGGTCCCAGGTTAACTGAAATAATTTTACCCAATTAGGGTCCTTTTATGAAAGTCTAATGCAAATGATACAATGCAATGCAGGTGCATAGAATGAATGCAAAAAGAAAGAGAGGTGTTGATTCTGAATTTAATTCCATTAGAGCAACTTTTCTAGAAAATAAATTTCTTTACATAAAGCAGATTATATATGCAGCATTGCCCTCATAGTCCAAGTGAAGACACCAATCTTTTCTTCATATCCGGATGTTATGATCAAATCTTGTAAATTTTCCAAAGATGTCTCTATTATCTCCTTTTGCTTGATCCGCGCCATGACCCATTGCTCACTTATCCCCGCAATGCTCGTTAGTTCCTTTAAGAAAGTTGAGACGTGACGGCTCTTGAATAGTCTTTGTCGGCTTGAATCCTTGGGCAAAGTTTTATATTCTTCCGCGGACTATCAGCCTTCTATCGTTGTGTTTACTTGGACCATGTTCAGACGACTGTATTATAATTCACTTTATCAAGAAATCTATTTTCTCATGACAAGCTCTTCTATTTAGCAATCAAATATGGATCAACACCTCCTTTCTATGATGCAATGCAGTCATAAACAAAACAAAACATATTAGCATAGGAGGAATAAACAACATAGAACATCTATCCGGTTAACCACTATGGTTTGGCGCGGCTTTACCTAGGGTAGGCTCTTAGGTATCTCTATATATGGTTCAGTTCTAAGGTAAGGATACCTGAACTAGTAGATTCCTCGATCCTCACCCAATATAGGCTCATACGGACCAAGTTTAGTTCAGAGGAATACATTTCCCTATGGCTGCACGGAGATGAAAATCTCACGAAGACATAGGTACGGATGTACCCCGAAAGTGATCCACTATCCTGCACGAAGGTGAAAACCTTACGAAGGAGTAGTTTCTCACTCCCACTTAAAAGAATGTGACCAAACAGTCATGCAATTGCAATATGATGCAAGAGTACTCTATGAGACTCGAATCAAAACAATCATATGAAATGACACAAACAAATGCAATAAAAGGATCGTAATTTTTCAAATCAGATTTTCAATTTTTGACAAAAGGACAAAAATTAACCAATTTATGGCTCGACTCTCTAGCCAAGCTTTCAAAACCATTTTTTATTTTGAAAAGGGAGTCGACTTAAAAACGAAAATAGAGTCCCCACCAATCTTTTTTCGAGATATGATCGGATCACCTTGAGATTGATTATTTTAATAAAACATTTTGATTTATTAAAATAATGATTTTGGTCTACGAAATTTGAGAAAATGGGTATGAGAGTCAGTTACGCACGAGGAAGGGTTAGCACCCTCGTAACACCCAAAATTGGTACCTAATTGATTAAGTAATGTCTTAATGTCGAAAATTTGAAAAGATTTTAGAATACGATCCTTTTATTTAAAAGAACGCTTGAATAAATCAAATTGGATGCTAAGTCCTTCTTATCTCAAAGAAATAAAATGTCACACCTAGTGAGTTAGGATCTGACATTTCAAACTCTCGAAATTAAGCTTGTCTTTGATTTTTAAAACTCATGCACTTTAACTTTAAAAAGGATATTCGATTATTTGGGTCAAATGAAAAATCGGAACCCAGTAAGTTAGGGCACAATTTCTCAAAATTCCAAACATAGAATATTGCCTTCCATCTTTAATAATCCTTATCTCGAGATAACAAAATGTCATATCTAATGAGTTAGGACACAACATCTCGAGTTCCCGAGAATAAGCTTTTATTTGACACTTATACATTTTGATTTAAAAAGGGTGCTTGGTTACTTAAATTTAACGAAGAAAATTAGAACCCAATAAGTTAAGGTACAATCTTCTCGAAGCTCCCAAATACCGAGTATTGTCTTATTTGATTAAACTTTGAATAAAATGTAGAAGTTAAACAAAATGCGTCTTTTATTTTAAACGATGGTTTGTGAATACAACATTGCACTAATGAATTACAAAACACAAATACTAAAAGAACAATTCAAAAAAAAAAAAAAAAGAAAAATTACATGACGTATCAACATCTAGCGCTAATATAGGCAATCAAGAGAAAGAATAACATAAAATAACAGGTAACACAAATGGTACAATGACAATACTCATACGAACATGAAAAATAATGATGAAAATAATAAAAAAATAACGGGACCTAAATTTTGAGAAAATAAGTAAACAAATAAAAATATAAGATAAACGATAATGTAACACCCCTTACCCGAGACCGTCATCAGAGTCGAGCACGAGGTGTTACCGAACTTAACTTACTCAAACGGGCATAAAAATTTGCTTTTAAAATTAATTTATTTTCATTCATTTAATATATCCCTAAAAAGGTTCATCGAGACCCTAAACCATGATATTGAAATGGTTCGAGACAAACCGGGATCAATAAAATTTTTCCGACTACTTAAACGAACCAAAATGAATTATTTCCCTATTCCTTAGAAAACTGTCCAACTGTATCATGATTATAGAAAAAATCATATCTCGAGTTACGAAACTCGAAATCAAGATCCGTAAATTTTCCTTGAATCTAGACTCATATATCTATTTACTAATTTTTTTTCTAGAATTTTTGGTCTAGCCAATTAGTACAGTTTATTAGTTAAAGTCTCCCCTATTACACAGTTCGACTACTCTAATTTCTGTTCGCTACGAATTAATTTTCTCTCTGTACAAAATTCAAATAGGCATGCCGTTTGTTTCATTAGAAACTAGACTTAATAATGAATCTAGGAATATAAACTATAATGCCTAATTATTTATGTACAATTTATGGTGAATTTTTAAATTCAGAACAGGGGATCACAGAGTCAATCTGGAGCAGTCACACTCAAGTGCAAATAAATCATAAAATACAACTTTTTTTCTTACTCTGCTTCTTCTACATGAAAATAGACTCATTAGGCTTTAATTTCATTCCTTATTCACCTTTTAATTCTATTTCTACTATTTTTAGTGATTTTTCAAATTCACATCATTTCTGCTGTTCAAATCTGTTTTTAAACTATTTTCACCTTTTTCATGGTTTCCTTGTGATAATTATTATTCAAGCATACATATCATTAAACATATGTATGATTAGCCATTCCATTAAATATTCACTAACAAGTATTTACACACCATTCATTGAACATATCATAATTGACACTTACTAAATATTAAGTCCCTATACATGCCATAAACTAGGATATTTGTAAATGAAGATACCCATTCGGTAACTTGATAATCGATAGTGTGAAGCGATCTCCGACGACCTCCAACCTGAGCTTGCATTTAAGAACTCTAGAATATGGGAAAGGAAGAAAAAGTAAGCTTATGAAGCTTAGTAAGTTCACATGCTTAATAATAAACACAAGCAATGAATTTATCTTACTAATAGACTGTTATAACTTGAATAAATACTGTTAAGTTCTTACTATCTCAACTTACTTGTCTGTGACCTTACCAAAGGTCCAATATACTATAGACTCCTCACTTATTAGCTTCCCTTGTATACCTGCATCATCTTACTGAACATAATCCTATTCTTTCCTGATATAGATGTATTTCAATTTGTATCATTTACTTACTGTATGCTGAAACTCATAAACATATCTCACTACTTACTTACTTACTCACTTGCTTACTTACCTTGTCACATATACTAGTCTTGTCTTCTTAACATAACTCAGCTTACTTTGCCTTAACTTAAGATTCTCTTAAATTTTCCCGTTGAACCACTTGGAATATTAAGGATATGGGTTTCCTGCCTGATAATATCCTGCCAATGCCATGTCCTTGACATGGACTTACATGAATTATTCCTGTCTCCAAAGCCATATATCTGATATGGGCTTATATGGCTCATTCCTATTTCCAAAGCCATATATCTGATATGGACTTACATGGCTCATTCCTGTCTCCAAAGCCACATGTCTAGTATGGACTTACATGGCTCATTTCTGTCCTGTCCTGTCAACCCCAAATATCATGACATTTCGTATCCTAACATTCCTAAGGTTCAAACGGGGCTTTCTGATACTTTTTATCTATTGACTCTTCTTCGATTCAACTTATCCCCTTCAAACTATATTTTTATAGACTTTCTCAATATCATACAAGGCCATATTTCAGTTATGGGCTTTCATATTACTTTTTATAATTTATCTTTTCAATGTCGAATTATTATCGAGCAATAATTTTTATATCTGAAATTCACTACTAATATTTATAGCTAAAATACCAATTTAACATCCAAATATGCATAATTAAATTCTTATTAAACATATGAACTTACCTCGATATCAAAACGACCATTTTACCAACTTTCCCGATTTTCGATTTTTCTCCCGTTCTAGGTCCAAATCTCGTTTTCCGGGATCTAAAACATCATATTTCACTTATTTAATTAATTTACTATTCAAAACAGTCCCTAACTCAAACTTTGGCAAAATTATGTTTTTACCCCTAAACTTTTGCATATTTACGCTTTTGTCCCAAGGCTCGGAAATTAAACTTTATCCCAAATTCTTATGTTTTGGGACATACTGATCATTTATTTACCAACAGAAACTTCAAATTCCCACTATATCATGTACTTATGAACAATAGGTATTTTTACCGATTAAGCCCTTTTACTCGTTTTTACTTAAAACCGAGTAGCACAAGTTGTCTAGCATAATTTAAAACCTCATATTCTATCATAAAACATCAAAATAAACACATTTCACCTATGTGTATTTTTCCAAATATGAACCCTAGCTTAAATTATTGCTAGCATAAGCTTTATCGAGCTACTGGGATTCCAAAAACGTAAAGAACATGAAAAACAGGGCTAGAACGGACTTACAATCGAGCTTGAAAGCTTGAAAAACCCTAGCCATGGCTTCTCCATGCTAATTTCGTCCTCCATGAAGAAGATGGACAAATTTTGGCTTTATTTTCCCTTTTTAATTCTTTTAATTACCAAATGACAAAAATGCCCTTAAAGGCTTTTCTTTCAAATTTGTCCTATTCATGCCCATTTTTGTCCAAAAAATTATCCAATGGTTAAATAAGGACCTCCACTTTAAGAACTCATTTCAATTAAATCCCCTTTAGCATCTAGAACTCACATTTTACAATTTTTACAATTTAGTCCTAATTATCAATTTAGGCACCTATACATAAAATTTCTTCTCAAAATTTTCACATAATTAGTCAATCAATAAATAAATCTTAAAACTTAATCGGAATAAATTTTTCAACCTCAGATTCATGGTTCTAAAACCATCGTTCCTTTTAGGCCCTAAATCGGGCTGTTATAGCAACTTTTGCAAATAAGCCCTAATAGGCAAATTAAACATGCCATCTATAAGATTTCTTATCGGTAATCTAACACATGCATCTAGTCAATCAGTAAATCATGATAATTCATCGTAATAAACTTTTCTATCTCGGATTTGTGGTTTCGCAACCACTATTCCATTTAGGCCCTATTTCGGGGTGTTACAGATAACAATTTAAAAATATATAAAAAAACAACTACGAAATAAAACAAAGCTCCATATGAGCAAGATCAAATAAAATTAAAATAAAAACAAATGATATAAAAAAAAACAATTAAACAATAAAGCAAATTTTAAAATGGATAATATATACATTTATAATAGAATAAAGTAAATAAATTATGTTTTAAATAAATAATATATAAAAACTTTAATAAATAATAAAACAATTTAAAAGATATCACAAAATTTTAAATTAGATTAAAAATAAAATAATTAAAATTAAAAAATATGTATAAAAGATAATATATGGTAAATAAAATAATACATATATGAAGATAATCTAATGTAAATAAAAACAAAACAAGTTAAAATAAACAGTGCGTATCATATTAAAATAAATAAATAACTAATAAATTAAGGAAAAGGTTAAAAACCCAAAGAATTAGGGGTTAAATGGGAACAAAAAATAAAATTTGGGGTTAAAAACATAAAGGAATAAGCACACAAGGATCAAATTATGACACGAGCAAAGAACGGGGGACTAATCTGGGAAATATCCCTAGACTTTATGCACAGCATTCATGGGAATGACCAAAATATAATGCGCGTAAAACGAGAAGGATTAAGAACGCAAATATTTCAAGTTCCAAAACGCAGTGCCTAAATGCGGACTGAATTGAAGTGGCGCATAAAATTTGGGGCGAAATTAAATTAAAAAAGAAACTGAAACAGGATAAAATTAAATAGTGGTGCAAAATGAGAGGACCAGATGCGCAATTTGACCTTTTAAGGAAAAAAGGTGCGGACTCGGGCCACAAATCGGTCAACACGCGGATCCCCTTTAAGCCAAACGACGCCGTTTCAATTTTATACAAAAAAAACTCAAACTCCTCTTTTACAAAGCCATTTGCACCGAAAATAATAATAATAATAACAATAACTCTTTTATTTTTTCTCTGCTAGGGCACAAAAAGGGAGATGTTGCCAATCCACCATGCACTCACTAGCAGTGGCGACCGAAGGCAGATCAGGTACTCTTCTCGACCCTTTTTTTTAAAAAAAAAACTTTAAATCCTATTAGTATTTTCAAGAATAAAAAGAAATTTTTGCAAAACTCAAAGCAGAAAAACACTAACTGATTTCGAAAAACCAAGAGCAAGAATCAACAAAGATGAAAGAAAATAGGAAATAAATACGACCTTTTCTCTGTTAAATTGATTGCGATTCTTTCTATTCAATCTTTTCTGTGTATTTTCTTTTTTTGTATTTGCTTTCGTATTCAAAAAAATGTAAGTCATTATATAGTGATAGTACTTGGCTTTTCTTCTACTGTATTCTATTGTTATCACTTCCTTTTGCAGGTGCAATTGACGTGGATGTACGAAGGCAACGAGAAAACCGTGCGTGGGAGCTGCGGTGTGAGGGTTTCCAGAACCTCCTAGTGTGTTGGGCCAATCGGGCTTATTTTACTTTGGGTTGCAATTTAATTTAGGATTTAATTTTTGGGCTGTGTAATGTATTTAGTTGGGCTAAGGGGTTGGGCTTATTGTAATGGACATGGACTGTTATTATTTTTGGTTTTTTTATTGTTATTGGGCCCCGGGCAAATTGGGCCTGCTACAATCATATCTGCACATATATATTTATTTCAATTCAAATAATCAATATATTCATAATATATATAAATTCAATCCATTCAATCAACTTTTACTTCAATTCAATGTTAAAGTGCCAAATACTTTCCTCAACCACTTACCATAAGCATTAAATCAAAATACAACAATTAATAACTAGATTCGGATTATAGAAATACAAACTAGAAATTCCGAGCTATTTCTCATCGACTTTATTTTTTCCCTTTTTAGTCGAAGATTTTGGTACGACGTTAGCTACGGAATTAAAACAATTAAAAATCATCAATACAACACAATTCAATTTCATATTAAATATTTCAATTTTTACTCAAATATTGCCTAAATTTCAATTTAGTCTCTAAACCGAGACTAACTTTTATTTTTCACATTTAATTATTTATTTTCATGCAAATTCCACTTTAGACTAAATTCAACTCCCTATTTTCACATAAATCCCTAATTTTTGAATTTTCAAAATTTAACCCCTATTACTCAATAATTCCTAAAATTTTAACATGGGTCGGGTAATATTTAACATTAGGATTCCAAAAACATAAAAATTACAAGAAAAGGTGACTAAATTAACTAACCAATTAAGCTTGAAGCTTTGAAATCCCTAGCTTTGCCCTTTCTCCTTTTCTTTCTTTTTCCTTTCTGTTTCGTTTCCATCTTGTTTCTTTTTCTTTTATTTCTTTTTTATAATATAATATAATATAATATATAATATATATACTTAAACATTAATTTTTAATATTATATAATATTATAATATATATTTTTACTTTAAATTTTTTATGTGGCCTCATTTATGAGCAATGTCATAATTGCTTCTTTAGTCCTTTCATTTTTTTAATTTATAATTCAACTTTCACCCTTTATATAATTTAGTCATTTTACCTAATTACTCTTCATTCATGCAAATTTACCTAACCAAAACTTAATTTTACGAGTCCAATTTACGAAAACAGAGTCTCAAAAATACATTTTTCGGGACCCATAACTATCGGGTCGTTACATTGCTATTTAGAAGAGCTCAACTCGAATTAACAACCTCAACCGCGTGGGTCATTTAAATCTGATCACTATCTCCCTTGACAAAGTCCAACTGACATTTTCCCACCTGGACATACCAATTTGTTCGCGAGAACCTGAATGTGACAGATGATCGTCTCGTTTTCCAAATTGCACGTCAAAAAAATCCAACACAACACATGCTATTTGAGTTGAAATTGAATTAACTTTAAGAGATAATTGTAACTATCCCATATTCCGAATAGATAATGAATACAATGTTGTAAGGTTTTAGCACAGGTTCATTTCTCACGATTCTTGATTAGAATGATAATCAGCCTAAAGTTAAACGGAGATTAGTTAAGCATGAAATTAATCATATTTGATTGGCTTATAAGAGTGGATTTTAATAAAAGACAATAGGTGAAAAACGGAGGAGACTCAAAGGGTAATTGCACCAAAATATAAAAAAAGAAAAGAACTGGTAGAATGCTCAAATACTACTGACACAAGAATGTGCTAATTGCCTTTTCAATTCAAGTGTTTTCTCATGCCACAATTACAAGCCTTTATATACACCTCTCAAAGAACCAATTTCACATGATTTACATCTAGGATCATGCTTAACAACCAACCACTGTATCAGATCTTTTTCTAAATATAGATTTACCAAAGTCAAAAGTCTTCTTTTTTTTTTCAGCCCAAAAATAATTCTGCAATTTTCAATTCAGTCCCAACTTGCTTTTTGTGCCAATTAATCCCGATTTTTGCTTGTTTTTGAACTTCGACACTCCAATTGCACCCCTGATAAAATTTAAGTAAGAAACCACAAGCTTAGTAGCATTCTAATAAAAATTGACAAAAATTAGGTACATTAAGCATATAAAATTAGTTTGCTAACCAAATATAATTTTTTTATGCTCCAACTAAACTAAACAGTAGTGTAGAAAAGCAGGGTTGATCCCATAGGGACTTAGATTCCTAATATCTTTTTTGTTTGACCAACTTTCAAAGTCATGGTAGTTGTCGTGCCTACAGCTTGTAACGTGCTGAGTAAAATTAAATTAAATAATCTAATGTGCGAATTCTTAGCCTTAGACTTTGAATACTCCAAGCTCAAATCGATCTTTGAAAGAAAATTTTTCCTTCCAAATGAGAAGCTAGTTATAACGATAACGATCAATGACGCCTTAACTGCCAACTCTTTTTTGTGTAGTTAATTTCGGTACACCCTGCAAATCAACCCTTACTGACTATCTAACCATGCAACACGAGTCTGCAATTTAAGATCTCAGCAGCTGTAATAGGCCAATTTAGCCCGAGCCCATACAAAAAATAATAAACCCCCAAAAAATAAAACAAAGTCCAAGTCCAGTCCAAAATTACAAATATATAATTTGGCCAGATCAGAATGGCCCATTACTTGAAAAGATTTAAGGTCCATCTACAAGCTTGACTCATATGGAAATATAATCTTCAAGGATATGCAATCTTAGATATGATATGCAATCTTAGGTATGATACAAGCTTAGATATGATATGCAATCTTAGAAGATACGATTTTGTAATCTTAGAGATTTAATTTGTAGATACCCTTTAATCTTAACCGTTGATGTAATTGATCTATACTGTTAGATTTGAGGAGGCTCAACTATAAATAGAGGCCTCTCCCTTCATTGTAAATCACTTGAGTTTTGTGGAGCAATAAGAATTCTTGAGAGCATTCACTCAAATTTCTCTCCCTCTTGTATTCTTATTTTATTCTTTATTCATCTTCGTTTTTCAACCTTTTTTATTTTTGATTTAATCCCTGTTTCCTTGATTTTTAATTCTCTTTTATATTTTATTTTTAATAATTTTAGTATTATATCAAATTATTTCTTTTTTTTATTAGGATATTTTATTAAATCCTATATTATTTTTATATTATTTATAAATTTGTATATTATATGCTATTTGAATTGTTTTATCATTAATATAAAATTTTCTATATATTGTATATTTTAAATATGTAAATCATTTATGTATATATATCTTATATTCCTATATTATATGTTATCCCTTATATATATTTTCTATATATTTAAAGTTTTATATATAGTATTATTTATTTAAAAGTATATTATTTATTTCATTATATACATATATTTTTCCATTTTAGATTTTGCCATATCATTTTTTATACTTCCTTTTAAAAAAAATTGATATATATATAGTATATTATTGTTTTGTATATATTATTTACCTTATTTTATTATTATTTTATATATATATATTCAATCTTGTGTGTAAATTATAAGATTTATTTCTTCATTTTTCATAGATTTTTTATTGTTATTATCTACCCAATATCTTTTATTTGATTATTCATATTCCTAGGATTAAATCTGTCATCTTTATTTACCTTAGCATTGCACTATATTGCTCACATTATTTGCTATGTTACATCATTCTTTTTACTTAATTGTCTATATTAGTGCTAATTGTTGATATATTTTGTAATTTTAGTGAATTGTTCTTTGGTATTTATAATGTATTAATGTTATATTTTATTCAAGTAATTATTTTTGAAAATATTTTTTTTTGCCGCTTTTTATCCAGAACTTTATTTTTTAAAATAAGGCAATATTTGACATTTGGGAGTTTTGAGGGAATCATGCCCTAACTTACTAGGCTTCGATTTTTCTCATTAAGTCTAAATGATTAAATACCCTTTTCAAGTTAAAACGTGTGATTTTCAAATAAAAACTATCTTTGAGAATTTTAGATGTTAAGTCCTAACTTACTGGATGTGATATTTTGATATTTCGAGATAGGGATTTCTAAAAACGAAAGATATTTGACGTTTGGGAAATTTGAAAGGTCGTGCTCTAACTTACTGAGATTCGATCATTTTCTTTTATCCAAATAATTGAATGTCTTTTAAAAAAGTTATAAGTTTTTAAAAACAAAATCAAAAGGATCATACTTTAAAACATTTTCAAATCTTCGACACTAGGGCATTTAATAATCAATTAGGTACCAGTTTTTGGGCGTTACGAGGGTGCTAACCCTTCGTTGTACGTAACCGACTCCCGAACACGATTTCTCAAATTTTTATAGACCAGAATTTTTTTTTAAATACCAAAATGTTTCATAAGGTGATCCAATCGCACCTGAACAAAAAGGATTGGTGGCGACTCCATTTCCGTTTTCATTTTAAAGTCGACCCCGTTTTTCAAAATGAAAAATGGTTTCGCCAGCAGCCTTGCAATTTAGAAGAGTCCAACTCGAATTAATGACCTCAACCACGTGGGTTATTTAAATTCAATCACTATATCCATCGACGAAATTCAATTGGTCTTTTCCCACTTGGACACGCCAATTTGTTCGTGAGAACCCGAATGCAGCAGACTACCGTCTTGTTTTCCCAACTGTACACCAAACTACTCCAACCCAACGTGCACTTTTTGAGTTGAAATTGAATTAACTTTTAGGGACAATTGTAACTATCCTATATTCTGAAGAGATAATGAATATCGTACAATAAGGTTTAGTGCAAATTCATTTCTCACAATTCTTGATCAAAATAATAACCAGCCTAAAGCTAAACAGAGATTAGTCAAGTATGAAATTAATCATACTTGATTGGATTATGAGAGTGGATTTCAATGGAAGATAATAGGTGAAGAAGGGAGTGGACTGAAAGGGCAATTGCATCAAAGTATAAAAAGAGGAAAGAAATGGCAAAATGCTTGATGCAAGAATATGCTAATTGCCTTTTTCAATTCAAATGTATTCTAATGCCATGATTACAAGCCTTTATATATACACCTCTTAAAGAACCAAATTCACATGATTTACTTCTAGAATCATGCTTAACAACTAACCAAAATATCGAATTTTCTAAATATAGAATTTTTCAAAGTCAAAAGTCTGATATTTTTATCAGCCCAAAAATAATTATGCAATTTTCAATTCAACCCCAACTTACTTTTTGTTCCAATTTAGTTTGATTTTGCTTGTTTTTGAACTTCGGCACTCTAATTGTGTCCCTAAGAAATTTAAGCAAGAAATCACAAGCTTAGTAGTATTCTATTAAAAAATTGACAAAAATGAGGTACATTAAACACATAAAATTAGCTTGCTATCTTTAGTTCTGTTTCGTTTAGGTGCATGTGGATACATCTTTGTAATTTCTTATTGCAAGATGATATCCATGTGTTTTATCAACTTTGGTAACTCATTCATGGAGGGTTCTGACTTGTGAGTCAACTCATTTAAAGAAGATGAAGTTGTAGCTTCACCTAAAACGAATCCTTTTGGGTTTATATTAGTTTTTTTTATATAAAATATAAAAATGATTAGGAAAATATGTGAAAGAAATTAATTATTAGTATTTTTTAACGATTTTGTACTAAAAAGATTTTGAAATTTTTTAAAGTCGAGAAACTTAACAAGAAACTTTCTAATAGTTGGGTGAGCATTTGTGTAGTTTACTCTAAAATTATATATTTAAAAATAATAAAATAATAATTTTATTCAATTAAATGAAAACCCAATGAATTAAAAATATTAAAATATTGTTACCAAAAAGTATTAAAATATTTTGTTCAGTTCAAATTTTATATTTAATTTTTAATAAAATACTAATAATTTTCTATTAAACTATTAAATTGTGATATGTATTATTTTTAATTAATAAAAATTTTTGAAAATTTTGATTTCGTTATTATTGTTTTGAGACGAAATTTGTATCGCATATATATAGCGGAGAACAATATTATGATATTATGTTAATACCATATAATGAATGGAACAGAAAATATTAAGAGCAAATTTGGAGAAAATGTTTATTTTAAAAAATATTTAGGGAAATGTACTATTTTTTCGATATTTATGAAAATAGGCCGATTTTGGAGAGAGAAACAGAAAACACATCCTACAAGAAGTGTTTTCTGCGTGTCAGTGGAAACGCGTCCTATAAGGTGTGCTTTTTGACTTTTTTGACACATTAGCTTCTTTGGTCAGATGGTTAAATGTTAGTGGTTTATCCTTGAGTCCCAGATTTTATTCTTCTCCTACTCACATTTGTATTTTTATTTCATGTTGCTAATATGTTAAAAACAATAATTAAAAATAAAAGCAAATCTTCAAACAACATGAAATAAAAAGAGGAATCAAACTCGAGACTCAAACAAAATCACTAATATTTAACCATTTGACCAAAGGAGCTAACGTGTCAAAAAAGTCAGAAAGCGTGCCTATAAGTCGCGTTTTTGTCTTCTCTTGTAACACCCCTACACCCGGTCCGATTGTATGGACCTGGTATAAGACTATTACATTTGGTGCTAAAACGGTTTTGGCTAGATACTGTTTAATTTAAATATTTATACATAGTATTTTAATTTAATTAATTCAAAAATTATTAATATAAATGTGTGGGGGTCATTATTGGATGTTAGAATATGTTTAGAAATGGTTTTAACATTGTTTTTACTCAAAACAGGGGGAAAATATCGATACCAAAATCAATACCAAAATGACATTCTGGAACTCCGAAAATTCAAATTTTGATAAAGGTATCGATACCTTAGACCTAGCTATTGATACTTAGCCTTCAATATTGATACCGATGTTAAAAACGATACCAAAATCACATTCTATTTTGGAAATTTTGTATTTCAAAGCGTAGGTATCAATACCTATACCCTTGGAATCGATACCTTGGGTAAAATTTGGCAAAAATCAATTTAAAAGTTCATTAAACCCCCTGCAATATATATCTATGCTTCTTAATACTCAAGACCAATTCAAAATATATTAAAACTACTTAAAACCACTTCAAAACCAATCAATATCAACATATTACCAAACCACATTTGCAAACATACTTATAGTTTCACTAATTCATTTCATATAGACCAAAATGCTTCAAGTAAACCAAAATAGATAGAATTTCAAGAGTTTGCATTTTAGTCCCTAACACATAGGAACACATTTGGTCTACCTATGTACATGCCATTTAATTCAAAATATGGTACCTACTCTTGAAGCTCTTGAGGATTTGATGAGATGAGAGATCTCCTAGTCCGACTCTACCTCTTCGAGTCTAACTGTACCTACACGTTAAAAATAAACATGTTTTTGCAGGTGAAGGCTTAATAAGGACTACAAGAATTAAATAGATAAATGAAACATAACATAATATCTTAAACTTATTCAACTAATACATATTTACACAGCTTATTCAACTAATACATATTTACACACAAACAAGTTTTTTCAACTATACCTTACTTTAATGAAATTTAACTTACCTTTTGTAAGTTATCAAACTTACCTCAAGACATTGATGATTCACTTTTGTTCATAAAATAGACTTTATAGAATACACCGGATATTCGAAACAAATACAGAGGTGCATTATTATGCACTATTAAACAGAGAGCACTAGAATGCTATACAGAAAGCACAAATGTACTAAATGGAGAGTACTAATGTGCTAATATCAGAGAGCACACTAGGGTCCCTTAATGGCATGCCACTAATATCATAGTAGTTCTAATTTTTGTCTACTTGGGCATAAAAGTTGAATTTCATACATTTAAATTTTTTACATAAGTATTTCGGAAAAGATTTCACATTTCTCCATCATCTACAATTTAGTCCACATTTCACAAATCACAAATATCACATCTTTTTCACACATACACTTTTACCACAACATCATTACTTAATGCTCAAACAAATATACTATTTCATATTCTCCACCTATAATTTTCTTTACAAATTTCATAATTTCATAATCTAATCCCCTTTTTATTATCTATTTACAAATATAAATATATATATTCTACATTTTTATTCTAAGTAATTCCATATTACAATATAAGCATTTAAATAAAAATAATTTAAAATCTTGTAATACTTACAACAAAAAGGTTGAGATGATGTATTTTCTTCTTCCTTAACTCCTTGATCTTCTCCTTTTCTTTTCCTTCAATTTTATCCTCTCCGTTCTTTTCTTTCTCTTCAATTTTCATATCAAACTCATAACATTTATATGTTAAAACTACAATCAAGTGACTTTCCTATATTATTTAATATAAATAAACATGTATAGTATGATAATTTCACCATTTCTTACCTTAGCTCTTTGAACACCCAAAAACTTAACTCATGCTTTCTCTTTTAAACCATCTATGGAAATTTTCTCATGAAATAAAGTTGTTTTACTAGCCTTCTCTTTGATTTTTACTAAGGAAATTTCAAAGAAAAATGAAGGTTTGAAGCTTGGATGGTTCAACAATGGTGGAAGGACATGAAGTGAATTAAAAAAAAAGTTGGATGGAAGTTGGGGGAGAATAAGAAGTAGTGATGGTTTGGTGTTAGAGAAAAGATATCTTTCATCTTTTCTCCACTTTTCTACACCATTCCACTAAAATATCTCACATTTTTAATTAAAATGGTCAAATTGCTAATAAGTCATTAAGCCATCCATCTTTATACTTTTACCCATCATCATTACATGTAATAAATATCTACTTGGCTAATTATCAATTTGTCCTTCCTCATCTTTCATATTTCCTAGGATGACTCATACCACACTTTGGTTAAATTTCTTTTTAATTCTTTATTCCTTTTCTCTACTACTATATATCTCCTAACTTAGTATTTTTCCTACTTTGGTCACAACAATTTCTTTATTCTTTCAACTAAATCAATGCATCTATTTTAAAATTTCCTATCTAAAGAGTATTTTTTTTAATTTCTTATTGGATCTATATACTTTTCAAAAATTTTATATTAATTTATCCATCATTGTACTTAACCCCGAGTTAAAACGCGTATGATACATTTCTCTTCAAAATCGATCTATTTCCCTAAATATTACAAAAACTGACTCATTTCCTTAATTTTTTTTAAATTTGCCTTTTTCATCAAATTTGACCAAAATATTAGTTGTCCTTCTCAATTGTAACAAAAGAAATTGTATTTGAGAAAATCAATTTAGAGAGTTTTCAAATATAGAAGTAGATTTAGCTTATCAAAACTAAATAAGTAATTTGATAATTCTTCCTTTGGTTGCTTTCCTTCTCTACAATAAAATTAAACAATAAATATTAGAGAGTAGACCTGAACATGATTCGGGTTAATGTAAAATTTTAGGTTTGTTTCTAGGTTTGGGCTTGACTTGACCCAAAAATTAGGCCTAAAAATTTATCTATGTTTGACTTATATTAAAAAATGTTAAAATCCGAGCTTGAACCCACCTATATTAATTTTTTTATATAAAAACAAATTTAAAAAATATAATACATCAAATACACATAAAACATTAAAATAAATGTTTCCCAACAAATTAAAAATATATTACAAAAAAGTACTTAAATAACATTAAGATAGTTGCAACTTAGCAAGCAAATACATCTAAAATAGTAGCAAAATTAATGATAAAGTAACAGTTATACAATATTCATATAATAATAATAAAATAGTAGTAATATAATAGTAAAATGACAACAAAACAACATCAAAGTGGCAGCAAACACAACAGTAAATAGTAGTGAAAAAAATTAAGAAAACTCTGGCCAATTTGAGCCTATATTTTTACTTAAACCCTCCCATTTTTCGAATAGACTTTTAGGTTTGAGCGCGTGATCCAACTTATAATCAAGGAGAGAGTAATTGATTTATAATTTAGATAATATTAATATGTTACAAATATTGTAAATATGTGAGCCCTTTTGATTGTATTAGATATGTATTATTTCTAAAATTAAAAATTATTTAAAATTTTATTTCTAAACTTACTTATATCATATATATATATATATATATATAATATACACACGAATGTCTTGAATCATTAATTATATATACATATTATAATTGTTTTATGTTTCAAAATTTCTTCCTCGTAATTAATAAATATATATAATATTGCAAATATATTATATTTCAAAATTATATTTATATTTTTTAATTTATTTATATTATTCAAATATTATTTCATCAATAATTTTAATTATTATTTAAATACAATTTTATAAAATATATAAGCAAGATGTAGATCCCAGGAGATAGAAAATTAGTTCCATAATATAATCAAAAACTATAACTAAACCCAAAGTGTTAATACAGCTTTAATTATCTGTTAAACTTTTTAGTGAGAGAATTATCTTCCATTTAATGTACTCTTAATTAATAATAATTACCGGCGGCTAAATTTGGATATTCGATGAATAAAGATAAATCATAAAATATATATTTGGGTTAGCAAACGTTATTTATTTATTATTATTAGTTGATAAAATAAAAATAAAAATTATCGATAATCTAATTTTAACCTTATTTTTCGAATGCATAATGCTTGGAAACCAAGTTTTTAATATTAATGAAACTTGTCCTAAAAGAAAACTAGATTAGCTTTGCATATCAAAATCTTGCGACTTTGGAAACAAAATCCTTGCTTTGTGTTTTTAGAGAAAAATCAGACTATCTTCTTTTCACTTTATACATAGCATATATGTAATGGAAAGTAAAGCAAATTTTCCAGGAAAATTAAGAGAGAGAGATAATGGTGAAAGGAAGAGGGAGAAGGTGTAGTTATTGTGGAAATAATGGCCATAATTCGAGAACTTGTAATGGGAAGGGAGATTATGTTGGACTTTTTGGTGTTAATATAGCTGCCATGGAAGAAAGTACTTTTAGTCATAACAATGGTGCTCAACCAAAGATTCATTCTAAGAAACACAATGCAGCCCATAAATTTAAGAGGTATTCATCCCTATATCTACTTTTTTTTTTGGTTATAATTATTGTATGAGTTTGCACAAGTATTTTTATGATTTTTCACGAGTAAGATTCTAAAACCTTAACTACTACACCTACTGATGAAACTTTGGTAGTAAAAGCCGAGGCATTGGAGTTTTTAAGTATTTAGGTTTAAGTTCAACATGTTTAATATGTGTAATTATTATTTATGGATCTCGAGTTTCATCTTGCATAGTTGTCGTGTGATATTTCGTTTCTTTTTCATTATGTTTTTTATTTGCTTGATTTTACTTTGTAGTTGTTTAAACATGTATTTATAATTTTATTTTTGTGATGTATTATATGTGCAATTGTAAACTCTTTTCTTTTTTGAAAGTTAGTATTCGATTATGAAACAGGGAATCCATGGACGGAAGAGGAGCATAGAATGTTTTTGGAAGGTTTGAGAAAGTTGGGAAAAGGTAACTGGAAAGGAATTTCAGAGAATTATGTAACCAGTAGGACCCCCATTCAAGTTGCAAGCCATGCCCAAAAATATTTTCTCAGGCTGCAGCATGCCAGTAACAGTAAGGAGAAACGCAGACCGAGCTTATTTGACAAGTCTTTCCAAGAATCTGAATCCGAATCCGAAACCATATTACCTCTTAATCCAGATCCGATCATGTCGATGATTGCATCACCTGATTCTTCAACCTATCAGTCAAGGATTCAACCCATCTGCAGTTTATTTCTTCCTCTCAGATTACCTTTGATATAAGGTAACCTCACGAAATTAATGTTTTAACAGGCAGAAGAAGTATCTCCGAATGTGATGCAGTCTCTGCCATTTCTGCACACAATGAATTATGCTGGACCGCGCCATGGTTACATCGGTAAAGCCCATGTAGCCGTCTGTGCGCCAGCTGATCACCCTTCGCCGAGATTAGTTCAGGACAACATGTTTCGAGCAGGCCCTGGTGCTTCATCAACAGAAAAAGATCTTTTGGAGCTCAAGATTGCTCCCCCTCAATCATCAAATAGCACAACTCTACCATCTCAGCCATTCATTAGGGTAATTAATTAGAACAAAGTTGCAATGTCGAGTTTAAGACAGTTGTTGGGACAACATTGAGCAATAAGGAATGTGTTTCTATGGCTACTCCCATGTAATCGTCAAAAGCGAGAAACATATAGCCAGCAAATAATAAATTTAAAGCCAACAACATAGAAAAACAAACAAACAATTTTTTTTAATAATCTTATTATAAATTCTAATTATATATATTTTTTATGTAATACCTAAAAATATTTATATCATCTCTCTATTTCATAAATACGAAGATAATATACTTTAGCACAATTAAATTCATGTTCTCTTATATTAGCAGTAATATTCAAACCAATTAAACTGAAACTCAATTTATACAAATAAACAAATTTAGTTTTAGCAATTTATATTATATATTTTTTTATTTTTTTTGTTATTATTCGAAAACTTTCCGTGGTTTTGTCGAAAATCCAACTTACTATATTATCCACATAAATGAGATGACATAATCTTTTTTTTTCCCAAATAAAAAGCATGTCTTTATTTTAATTTGGGTTAATTCCATCGAAAATCTTCACATTATAGCTCATTTTAATTTTTTATATAAATTTAAATATTTCTAATTAGTACTATATTAATAGTTTGATGATTCAATTAAAAATTTTGAAATTTGGGATGAGTTTAAAATTTGTGGCTTAATTAATTTTTTTCAATTTTATTTAATTTATAAATATAAATAAATAAATATATTTTTTAAAGTGCAACATTATTGCTTACTGCCAAGGCTTTCGGATTACTGGAAGAGCAGTTCCGTTTGGCCAAGACACTGCTCCGCTCTGGTGCGGGTGTTGGGTTGATGGGGTCAACTCTGCCTCAGCCATTCCCCTTCAAGTGGGATTTACCAACTGAAGAACCCACTTTTCATCTCATCACCACTGCAGCTTCTCTCCGCCTCGGCAACCTTCTCCGCCATCAGCTCCGCCTAGGGTTCCACCTCCGCTCCTCGTTCAAGGTACCCCCTCAATTACTTTCCATTTCCACAGCTGGGAAAATCCCATTAAACTAATCGTTCAAGAAAACACAAAAAGGGAGTAAAAAGATTGATTTTTTGATTCGTATGTCATACAGAAACTCTGTCATCTATGTAATGTGCCTAGGTTGAATCAAGTATGGTCTGAAACAATTTCCAACTTCATGGGAATTGGCAATTTTCGGTTTGCAAATGATGTTGTCTGTTCCTCGTGTTCATCTTACTTATGTTTCTTCAATGGGGGAGAACAAAGAAAATATTTTGGAAATGAGGGTAATAGTGGATCATCCAAGATGGATACTTCCAGGAGAAATTCATTCAACACAAGGAAATGGACCAACATCCTTTTAGCTATTAATGTCTTGTAAGTTTTCCATGATGAACAAAACATTGAATTGTTTTTGAAAAAAGAAAATGAAAACTAAATTATACTATTTGCAGAATTTATGTTGCACAACTGGCAACACAAGGGAAGCTCTTGCTTTGGGGAGCTAAGGTGAGATTCGGATCGATTCGTGAAGGAAATTTCGGAGTCGTATCTGTTTGAGTTTCATTGTAGTTTTGGAAAATATGGGTTGATATTTGATTACAGGTTATGCATATTGTATACAGATTAATAGTCTTATTGACAAAGGACAGATTTGGAGGCTGGCCACATATTCTCTTTTGCATGCAAATATAGGGCACCTTATGGTTTGGTTTCAAATTATATGGTTTAGGATTTCTCAACTAGGAAGTTTATTTCTCTATATGATTGATTAGAATTTGTTGTTTTCAGGTCAATTGTTATTCTTTGAATTCTGTTGGACCTACTGTGGAGAATTTAAGTGGTCCAAGGAGATTTCTTGCAGTTTACTTGACATCTGCTATTTCAAGTAACAACTCGTAAACTCATTACTGTAGATTATACATTGGTTGCCTGCTAGTACAATTTTGACTCAATCAGTTGAAAGAAATCTAGGTGCCGCTACAAGTTACTGGTTCTGCAAAGCACCCGCAGTTGGTGCATCAGGCGCAATCTTTGGATTGGTAAGTCCTCTCAAACTTATTAACAGAATAAGATAAATGTTCATAAGAAGCTGTTCCATCTAATATTTGACTGCCTTGAAGTACTTAGCTTTTTTTTTTTTTTTTTTTACTCCGAACCTCAATTTTCTCGTTTTGTAAATCTTTTGGTTGTCTAGGTTGGTTCTGTTGCTGTGTTTGTCATGAGGCATAGATATATGATCAGAGATGCCAAAGAAGATCTGCAACACATAGCACAAGTTATTTTCCTAAACATGGTATGATTCAAAGCTTTTGCTACTCAATGTATGAGAACCCTAAACCGTATAACAGTCTGTCAGAAATCCCGTCTCATACATACCAAATTCAGTCCCTAGAGTTAGATTTAAGTTTCTGCAATTTGCTTTGGGAAAAAAAAAAGGGTTTCTGCTATGTTACTGCTTGATACAATGATTTCCTTGTAGCATCAAATGCTTTTGCTCTTATTTTTTCCGAGCTCAGTAGTAATGAATGTGGATCATGCAGGTTATTGGACTAATGTCAAGAGGCATCGATAATTGGGGTCATGTAAGTCTTAACTACCGTGCCTTCTTACACGTGTACTTGTAGTATACCTGCATTTAAAGTAACAGTTGTGTATCATAAGAATCTCCGTTTACTTCATCAATACCGACATTTAAAGTTTTACTTCTGAGATTGTTTAAAATCTTAACTTACAATTTTAGCTAGGAGGCTTGCTTGGAGGAGCAGCAGTGTCTTGGCTTATAGGACCTGCATGGAAGTACGAATCTATGGCCAGTGATGGCCGAAGAATATTCTCAGACCAACCACCACTTTTTTACCTTACTGACAGAAAACGGAAACCTCGATGAACCAGTGTAAGTATTGAAAATTGTGACACAAGCTCTGATTTAAATTAATTCTAGACATACTAGACTATATGCAAAGTATAGTGGGGGGGGTTTACAAGGTAGAAGTGAATTCTAATCGAATCAGTGATTTACCAGAAAATAATCAAAGGGGAAATGGTGATTTCCCTACCTATTTTTTGATACATCACTGGACGCTCAGAGTTCACCACCATTCCTGTATTGCATTTTACCAAAACAATCTATTTTCTGATATCTGCAGTGTCGTGATATTTGAAGTGAAGATAGCCCTTTTCTTTATAATGAAGCTAGTCGAATCTTGACCGTTCATTTATGTTTCTTACACTTCATCATATCCGTTGAAAAAAAAAGGAAAACTAATTAATGCTAACATTTATAAAATGTCCTTATATGGCAGTATGCATATCCACCATCCACCATTAACCTTGGATTATCCTTTAGTGTGGTAAAACAGAAGTTGCTGTCGTCTCTACTAATACAAAAAAGATTAACCGAGTTTGATGCACGAGTTAATTGTATGAATTATTTGAGAGTTTGAAGGAAAAAACAGAATTCAGTTTACATATAGTTTTAAATCATTTGCCAACGAGGCATTGGTTCTTTGGTTTAATGGCAAGGAAGAGAGTTTGAAATTCGAAATTTTAAGAGTTTAAATTTTTCTGGAAGAGAGTTAGAGAACTCTTAAGGTTTCAAGATCAAATCTTTCTTTGTGGGTAAGTTTGGTTCAAATGTATTTTGATGAGCTATTTTTTGGTTTGTGAGTTGGAACAGTGAACAACTTGAGATAAGCATAAGCAATTCTAAGCTGTCACCATGCAAAACTATAGAATTTCAGTTAAGCTATGTTAGAATATTTTTTTTGTTCAATTGTCGAGTTTGGTCTACAATGAACAGGCATCATCATCACCAAATTTGCCTTTGTTTTTTTTACTGGTTTGGTCTATTTGCAGCTTTGGCATTGACAATGGTTACTCCTATGCTACTTATTGCTTTCTTGTTTTGATCTGTAAATAGCACTTGAACGAGGGAAGGACATGATTGATTTCACCAAATGCCTTCATATACTATAGTTTAGATTTTATAAAAATATTCTTTGAAGTTTAAAATATTTTAGTTGAGTTTTCAAATTATTAATATTAATTAAATTTGAGCTGAAATTTAATACTCATAACAAATGATTAAACTGATTAATGACATAATTAATGCGAGATATTGATCATTTATAGCATTTTGAAGTTGAAAAATCAATATGCAATTGAGTTGTTTATTAGTGGTGCACTAATATTGTTTTCAATGCCATATCTTAGCATGTTTCCAAATTTCTGAATCACGATTCAATGAATCTCTTTTAAGATGAGAAGCTATGAAAGATTACTCATTTCAAATATAACGCGACTCATTTCAAATATAACGTGATATGTAGTTTTCAGGAAATTCTATTTGTTAAAATACTTGATGGGTTTATTATAGAAATTAATTAGTCTCTAGAATTATAAAAATTAATTGAAAAAAAATAAGCATTTAAATTTATTGATTTATCTTATTTTAAAGTAGTACATAAAAAATTAAGATTTAACATTTTCCAAAATACAGTAATGGAAGGCAGCCATGCTATTGCTGCTATAAATCTCTCCTGCAACAATGTAGATAGGTGTACTGGAAGGGTAACCCATTGCCTTGAGGAACATGGCTGCTTCTCTAAGGGTCATTGGACAACCTCCTGCCTTCTCTTTTCTTCGCTATCTAGCTTTTTTTCTTTCCAATGTCTAGCATTGTATCTCATAACCGTGAGTTCATTGCTCTCTTCTACAGTCAAGATTATGGATGCAGCCTTTGAATGCAAGCATATCTTTCTCATACCTGAAGCAATCAAGATTATTAGGCTCAGAGTCTTTGTTGAGAGAAATTCTACCAGAAACCAAAGAATGATCGTGTACCTTAAGTGTAAAGCAATATATGGGTCATTATTGCTCTTTAGTCTATCAGCTAAAGTACTTCCGAGATCCTCTATCTCTTTCGCATACCGGAGAGCCTCATAATTGGCTCGGCACCTTAGCCTTTGAATGGAGTTTGGAAGGTCATTATTAGCAAGCCTTGAATTTGTATCCATGAACTTGAACTTAATCACCTTGTGTCGCTTTAGTAACGGGAGCACTTCCCTCCTGTAGTAATTAGTCTGCAAATGAAGCCATCTAAGCCACCTTTTCAAAAACAATAAACCAAATGGAATATCACCATACATTTAACACCTTTCAATACCTTAGACCAGGAAACAGGGGCTTTATTGTTGAGTATTTAACGGGAAGATACTCAACAATATCAATATAATCTTTCAGTACACTAATGAAGTGCCTCCAGTCAAAAATATTCTTGAAACCATTGTGCACAACGTATTCAAAACATTAATGAAGAGTCGGCAAAATAGGCCGAGGCGCACTAGTATGCTTGAGTGTTGCATAACTGTACCCCTTTGGCCCTATAGAAAAACTCGTCTGGAACCAATGCTGCGCCACTTGTTCCACTTTATGAGTTGAAAGTGTCTTCCTATCAAATAATTCAAGGTCCATTTATAGAAAGCAAATGCAATTTATCTGACATAAATGTAGCATATACATAGATTTTGATTTCACAGACCATAATATTAAAATATCCCTCCAGATTGAGTTTCACTGATCATTTAAATCAGGCTCAGTTGACAGAAAATATTTCCAACAATAGTATCTTAGAGGTAGTGTCGGTGTATAACTATACTGCCAACATAGATAAGCATGTTTGCCATTTAACAATGGCGATTTTGTGAGCCAACAGAGAATCGCTTCCATTGCACGTCTCGCATTTAAGTAAGCCACGAGATCCACAAGTTGTATAAGGTATCTTTCCTTTTCCATCACATTTTGTGCATCTACGGAGATATAATCAATCATCGGTGAAAAAATTGATCATGTAAAGAACTCATACCTCAACAATATATGTTTATAAAATCATTACCTAATAATTTATCTCCTTTCATTTCAGGAAAGCATAGTATTTTAGGAATTACAAGTTTTACATTATTGATGTAAATTGGTATATTCCTAGCCTTATAATATACTAAAGTTTTATTACCATCTATACCACTAACCTTTATTGGTCTTTTTACAGGTTTCCAATATTCTCTGGGAATAGCATTCAACTTACAACTACTTGTTGTAGCACCTGTATCTATTAAAGCATGTAAAGGATTTTTATCCTTAATTTTTATTTCAATATATATACAATTTTTAATATCTTGTACCGAAGTTTGTATATATTCTACTCTAGTATTTCTAGAATTTCTACTCGATTTGGTAGGAAAAATAGGGATATGAATTGTTTTCATACCTATCGATGTAGAGGATGTTGTACTTTTATTATCTTCTTCTTCTTCTATTTGAGAAGTTGAGGGTAAAACTAGATTATCATCTGTATTTGTTAACAGATTATTTTTAAAATATAACTTATCACCTGATGCCATATATTCAATAGTATTTACTGGTTTTGAAGTACTTGCATTATTTATATCTCCTATTATCCAGTCTTTTGGAATAGAAAGATCTTTTAAGTGTAATAATTTAGACCGTATTTCCGTAGTAATTTTATTAGGTTCAAAAAGTTCAATAATTTTATTATTGACTTCTTTTATTTCTACCTCTGCAGTATTAGTATATTCATTAATAGCAGTCCAGCTTATTGCAAGATCTTCTGCTAAGTCCTTAATATCAGAATTTTTTGTCTGAATTCTTAAACATAGACACTCTTCTATTAGAGGGTCCGTAATGGATATAAAATAATTTGGTTTTACCTTAAATCCTATTACACCATTATATAAATTTGATTGAATTCCTCCAATAAGTGCTTTTATTGGATTTTTAAATCTTTTATCTAATAAAACTGCTATTATAGGTACATCATTACCTTGTCTAAATAAAACTCTAATTGTGATCATAATTATACCTAAATGTATATATCTAACCTGAGGATATTTCTTTCTAAACCTCTTAATTTTTTCTTTAGTAAATAAAGGGATTTCAGTTAATCCTCCTTTAGTATCCTTAGCGACTGTATTACCGCTAATCTTTTCAATATGTCTTTGTGACCATATTTTAAACTTAGATATTTTATATATTTCTTCTTTAGAAATATGATTTTTAGTTATCTTTTCTATCATTTCTTCTGAGAAGTCTTTTTCTTCTCCAATTAAATTTTCTAATTTTATATCCTGTTGTTCAATTTTAGGAATTTCTTCTAATTGATTATTATGTCCTAACATAAAGATATATTCTTCATTATCAGTATCAGAATCTGTTTCTGATATTAATTCATATAATATTTCTGTAGGATTTATTTCCTCACTAAAACATATTTCTAAATCTTGTTCTTCAAAACTTTTAATCATTTTTCTAGCATTTTTCCCTTTATTTTGTAAAAATTTCCTTTACTAATAATAAAACTCTCTTTGTATAATATCTTCCGTTGTATTGAGCCACCTGAGTCCCCGTAATTGGTATCAGAGGGCCGGAGTAACGATACTTGGAAGCAAAAATATCGTAGTAATATTGTAAGTTTCTATCTTTTGTTCACAATTCTATTTATTTCATAGTTATTTATCTTGAAACCCATAGATTTGTTGTTGTGTCTTTGTTTGCCTGTTTAAGTCCAAGGAGGACGTGTTTAAGGCCTTTGTTAAAGACATATTAAGATAACAGACGGTTTTAGGTACTAAAGATAAGTAATATGGAAGAAATGGATTGTTTATATAAAGATAAAACTTGTAATCATACTATGCATATTGAACCTAAAAATGAAAACAATATTTCGGCTCTTAGTAAAGGTATCAATAGTCTGGTGGATATAACTTCTGTATATTTTAATAAGTTATATAATAAGGTTAATAATATTGAAAGTAAAGTTGATAATATGAGTAAGGTAACCGAATTAGACTTGAACAACGAGTCTAAAGAACTTTTATCTGATATTAATAATAAATTAGATAATGTTCTTACTAATAAAAGTGAAGAACAAGAAATGGATTTAGGTCCATTATACTATGATAATAGTAATGTTATATTAGCTTTATCTGAGGAAGACAAAACTTCTTCGGACGAGTCGGATACTAATAATACTATTAAAAAGGAAAAACAAAAAAGAAAATATTCAAAACAGCAAAAATATGATTACCAGTGTTATAAGGAACTTATAGAAATTGGAAAGATAAATTTTCTACTATTGATGATAAGTATGAAAGAGTAGAATATTTAAAGTTAATAGAAGAACTTTATGAAAAACATAAAGGTCTGTTTAAAATATTTAATTATCACTATATGTTAAATAATGATATTACAGATAGTAGTAGTAGTTCTAATAACGATACTAAATCAGATGATAATAATTCTATAATTTCAGAAGAAATTAATGCTACTAGTTATAATTCTGATGAAGAAAACATAGAAATACCGGAACCTATGGATACTGACAATACAGATTTTTACATTCCGAAACCTAAAAAAAAGGATAAAAAAGATTTTTATGGTAAAAGGAAAATAGAATCAGATATTCAAAAAGATGATTATCTGAGATCTTTTAATAAAGATAATGAACAGGTCGAAGAAACGACAACCATAGCTACTAATGATGTAAAACCTGAAACTCTAGGAGAATCATCTAGTCAACCTATACCATATAGGATTGATCATTTAAATAAAAGAAATGTTGCTCAGGGTGGTATATATTTAGATTTAACTAAAATACCTTTGTCAGACTATGAAAAAAACCATAGATGACTGGGCACAATCAATGACTACTGTTGTTAATAATAATAGCAATAGTTGGATAAAAGAAAATTTTTAAAATTATTTTGTAGGAACTTTCCAAGGAGATGTTTTGCAATTTCTCCGTCGTTGGGAAGAATCTGAAAAAGGTAAACAACAAAAGGAACAACTTATTAATCAAATAGGTACTCCTAAAGAATTATTAAAAGGTTTAACTTTAATTCTAAAAACAGAATTTTGTGGTTATACTGACAAAAAAGATCAGGATGGCCAATCTAGTTATATTTTATCAAAAATAAAATTATGTGATATTAGATACTTAGAAGAATTTTCTAAAAAATTTCTTCACGAATATCAAAAGTTAAAAAATAGTAATATAGAATTTTGGAAAAACCAATATTTCCATAAATTACCCCCGCCATGAGATGAAATTTGTATAAATAAATATACATCATATTTAGATAAACACAGTAAAGCAACTGGTCTAGATATAGAAAATATAGATACTATAGGAAATAGGATTAATTTTGCTAGAGAAAGAATTACTTTACACTGTTTACAGAGTAAAGCTGCTAAACAAGTTAAAAATAAATTAAGTCATAAATATTGTACAAAATTATTAGAAGATGAATGGGAGTTTGGTTGTAAACCTATACAGCCTAAAATTTATAAAAATTATAAAAATAAAAAATATAAGATGGTAAATGGAAACCAGGAAATAAAAAATATACTGGTAATAATAATAATAATAACAAAAAGAAAAAATTTGTAAGAAGAAAAACTTCTAAAAAACCTATAAAACAAATTTGTAAATGTTTTATATGTGATGAAGAGGGTCATATAGCCACAAACTGTCCTAATAAAGGGAAAAATGCTAGAAAAATGATTAAAAGTCTTGAAGAACAAGATTTAGAAATATGTTTTAGTGAGGAAATAAATCCTACAGAAATATTATATGAATTAATATTAGGAACAGATTCTGATACTGATAATGAAGAATATATCTTTATGTTAGGACATAATAATCAATTAGAAGAAATTCCTAAAACTGAACAATAGGATATAAAATTAGGAAATTTAATTGGAGAAGAAAAAGACTTCTCAAAGAAATGATAGAAAAGATAACTAAAAATCATATTTCTAAAGAAGAAATATATAAAATATCTAAGTTTAAAATATAGTCACAAAGACATATTGAAAAGATTAGCAGTAATATAGTCGCTAAGGATACTAAAGGAGGATTAACTGAAATCCCTTTATTTACTAAAGAAAAAATTAAGAGGATTAGAAAGAAATATCCTCAGGTAAGATATATACATTTAGGTATAATTATGATCACAATTAGAGCTTTATTTAGACAAGGTCATGATGTACCTATAATAGCAGTTTTTTTAGATAAAAGATTTGAAAATCCAATACACTTATTGGAGGAATTCAATCAAATTTATATAATGGTGTAATAGGATTTAAGGTAAAACCAAATTATTTTATATCCATTACGGACCCTCTAATAGAAGAGTGTCTATGTTTAAGAATTCAGACAAAAAATTCTGATATTAAGGACTTAGCAGAAGATCTTGCAATAAGCTGAACTGCTATTAATGAATATACTAATACTGCAGAGGTAGAAATAAAAGAAGTCAATAATAAAGTTATTGAACTTTTTGAATCTAATAAAATTACTACGGAAATACAGCCTAAATTATTACACTTAAAAGATCTTTCTATTCCAAAAGACTGGATAATAGGAGATATAAATAATGCAAGTACTTCAAAACCAGTAAGTACTATTGAATATATGGCATCAGGTGATAAGTTATATTTTAAAAATAATCTGTTAACAAATACAGATGATAATCTAGTTTTACCCTCAACTTCTCAAATAGAAGAAGAAGAAGATAATAAAAGTACAACATCCTCTACACCGATAGGTATGAAAATAGTTCATATCCCTATTTTTCCTACCGAACCGAGTAGAAATTCTAGAAATACTAGAATAGAAGATATACAAACTTCGGTACAAGATATTAAAAATTGTATATATATTGAAATAAAAATTAATGATAAAAATCCTTTATATGCTTTAATAGATATAGGTGCTACAACAAGTAGTTGTAAGTTGAATGCTATTCCCAGAGAATATTCGAAACCTGTAAAAAAACCAATAAAGGTTAGTGGTATAGATGGTAATAAAACTTTAGTATATTATAAGGCTAGGAATATACCAATTTACATCAATAATATAAAACTTGTAATTCCTAAATTACTATGCTTTCCTGAAATGAAAGGAGATATATTATTAGGTAATGATTTTATAAAACAATATTTACCATTTTCTATTTATAAAAAATCAATTATATTGTCTATAGAAAAGACTTCTATAGAAATACCAATTGTTAAAAATCCTAATTTTATTTGCTGATTTTCTTGGTAGGCCTTATGGATAGAGGTAAAAAAACCTCTAATGGGAGAATCGAATACAGTCCATAAAAAACCCAACAAAGGGAAGTTAACAAAATCCAACCAAGGATTTGTTCTCATACCTACACAAGTACCATTTTATCCTAATCAAGGATATTATGTACCATATCCAATGGTAAGATCACCAATTGGATCTCAGTTCTCATTGACACCAAACCCGGTAAGTAACTCGGCATTTCAAGCCAGTTATGCTGAAATTATTCAGGGAGCAGAAAATTTTTTATCACAACAATCGCTCTCTGAGGTAAATGATTTCCAGGATTACCACTGGAATATTATAATTTTATTAACAAAATATGGAAAACCCATATTTTAGAACAAAGAGCAAATTTTCGAAGAGCTCTTACTAATTTTTCTCAATTTTTAGTTGAAAAAACAACTAAAGTAAATAAAGCCCATGATCTTTTATTAAAATCTATTTTATATAGAGATTGGGATGAATGTTATATAGAGATCCTTACATTCCGAAACCTAAAGAAAAGGATAAAAAATATTTTTATGGTAAAAGGAAAATAGAATCAGATATTCAAACAGATGATTATCTGAGATCTTTTAATAAAGATAATGAACAGGTCGAAGAAACGACTAGAATATTTGAAACCATAGCTACTAATGATGTAAAACCTGAAACTCCAGGAGAATCATCTAGTCAACCTATACCATATAGGATTGATCATTTAAATAAAAGAAATGTTGCTCAGGGTGGTATATATTTAGATTTAACTAAAATACCTTTGTCAGACTATGAAAAAACCATAGATGACTGGGCACAATCAATGGCTATTGTTGTTAATAATAATAGCAATAGTTGGATAAAAGAAAAATTTTAAAATTATTTTGTAGGAACTTTCCAAGGAGATATTTTATAATAAAATAATCTAGTTTTACCCTCAACTTCTCAAATAGAAGAAGAAAAAGATAATAAAAGTACAACATCCTCTACACCGATAGGTATGAAAACAATTACGGGGACTCAAGTGGCTCAATACAGCAGAAGATATTATACAAAGAGAGTTTTATTATTAGTAAATGAAATTTTTACAAAAGGCTAACGAAAGAAAAGTTTACAAAAGGCAAAATGAAAGAAAACTATTCTAGGAATCGATAACAAAAAGGGAAAACTATTCTAAAATTCGATGCCTTGTTTAGGCTACAACATCGCCTATTTATAGTGTAAAATTTAACTCTAATTGATTTACATTTTGAATCCGGATAATATCCTGATAAGGACGTAATAATTTCTAACTTGATGGTTTCTTCCACGTAGTCTTTTTATTTTATCATTTTCTTGGTGGTTGCTTCCACATATTCATGCATTAATGGCTGCTTCCATCATCTCTGCATCAGGGCTTTCATCATCCTCCATCATCATTTTTGTCTTATTTGCTAAATGAGACATTTATGATGATGGATATTAAGGAAATAAAACTCTCTTTGTATAATATCTTCCGCTGTATTGAGCCACCTTAGTCCCCCGTAATTGGTATCAGAGGGCCGGAGTAACGATACTTGGAAGCAAAAATATCGTAGTAATATTGTAAGTTTCTATCTTTTGTTCACAATTCTATTTATTTCATAGTTATTTATCTTGAAACCCATATATTTGTTGTTGTGTCTTTGTTTGCCTGTTTAAGTCCAGGGAGGACGTGTTTAAGGCCTTTGTTAAAGATATATTAAGATAACAGACGGTTTTAGGTACTAAAGATAAGTAATATGGAAGAAATGGATTGTTGATATAAAGATAAAACTTGTAATCATACTATGCATATTGAACCTAAATAAAACTCTCTTTGTATAATATCTTCCGTTGTATTGAGCCACCTTAGTCCCCCGTAATTGGTATCAGAGGGCCGGAGTAACGATACTTGGAAGCAAAAATATCGTAGTAATATTGTAAGTTTCTATCTTTTGTTCACAATTCTGTTTATTTCATAGTTATTTATCTTGAAACCCATATATTTGTTGTTGTGTCTTTGTTTGCCTGCTTAAGTCCAGGGAGGACGTGTTTAAGGCCTTTGTTTAAGACATATTAAGATAACAGACGGTTTTAGGTACCAAAGATAAGTAATATGAAAGAAATGGATTGTTTATATAAAGATAAAACTTGTAATCATACTATGCATATTGAACCTAAAAATGAAAACAATATTTCGACTCTTAGTAAAGGTATCAATAGTCTGGTGGATATAACTTCTGTATATTTTAATAAGTTATATAATAAGGTTAATAATATTGAAAGTAAAGTTGATAATATAGAACATTGGAAAGATAAATTTTCTACTACTAATGATAAGTATGAAAGAGTAGAATATTTAAAGTTAATAGAAGAACTTTATGAAAAATATAAAGGTCTGTTTAAAATATTTAATTATCACTATATGTTAAATAATGATATTACAGATAGTAGTAGTAGTTCTAATAATGATACTAAATCAGATGATAATAATTCTATAATTTTAGAAGAAATTAATGCTACTAGTTATAATTCTGATGAAGAAAACACTTCAACAGAAGAAAACATAAAAATTCCGAAACCTAAATAAAAGGATAAAAAAGAAACTAAAAATTTTAAAAGAATTTTAAAAGAGAAGATATATTAATATTAAATCATAAACCTGATATATTAAATAAAAATTCTAGAAACACTAGAATAAAAAAGACAAAAATGCAATAATAATTCAACAAATGAAATTAGGAAAAAATGATATTATACCTTTTCAAATTTTCAACCAAAGAAATATTATTAATTCTAAAAACAGAATTTTGTGTTTATACTGATAAAAAAGATCAGGATGGCCAATCTAGTTATATTTTATCAAAAATAAAATTATGTGATATTAGATATTTAGAAGAATTTTCTAAAAAATTTCTTCACGAATATTAAAAGTTAAAAAATAGTAATATAGAATTTTAGAAAAACCAATATTTCCATAAATTACCCCCGCCATGAGATGAAATTTGTATAAATAAATATACATCATATTTAGATAAATACAGTAAAGCAACTGGTCTAGATATAGAAAATATAGATACTATAGGAAATAGGATTAATTTTGCTAGAGAAAGAATTACTTTACACTGTTTACATAGTAAAGCTGCTAAACAAGTTAAAAATAAATTAAGTCATAAATATTGTACAAAATTATTAGAAGGTGAATGGGAGTTTGGTTGTAAACCTATACAGCCTAAGACTTGTAAAAATTATAAAAATAAAAAATATAAGAAGAAAAAAATTAACAAAAAACCAAATATCAAACTAATGTTTACAAAGTTCAATATGGGGATCATTAGGCAAAAGTTTCAAACTTAGAACACCCAGATAGCAAATTAGGAAGGATAATTACACGCAACTATGGTTTCTTGAAAGAATGCATGGTTGTGAACTACTAGCTCAACCATATTAGTCATATGTTGGAATCAGTAACCAACTATCTTGGATAATATAGGTTTTGTAGAAATAAATAAAGTAGAAACTGCTCACATGGTGTCTGATCCGTCTCCGTGAGCAATTAATCCCCTTCCATAGCAAGCAGGGCACTGGGACATCTGATTTTCCTTGTAAAATCCAGGATCTTTGTCTGCATTGCATGTAGGACATGGAATATCTCCTCGTCCTGCACAATCTGCATATTTTTCTTTATACATTAAATCAAAGCTAAGCACTACGATGAAGGCAGGAAGCATATAGGAAATGCGTAACGAATAAAGCACAAAGCATTAGTATAACAGGAAAGAGACATATGAAGGAATTAAAGGATCATCGAAGTGGCAAATAACTATGTGTTTATAAAAATTTAAGATTTTAAATCCTTCAGTTTTAACCCCATAGACACCAAATGTTTAAGCAGTATTACCTGAACATTTCTCAATGGTCTCATTATGAGGAATCTTGACTCGGGTATTTTTATACGGCACAAAGAGAACAGGGAATTGTGATCTTAAATCCAATTCCCAAATGACAAGTTCAGGACTATTATCCTTCCTATCAATTTTACCACCAAGGTAATGTTCTGTTTCTCTTATCACTTCCCTTTCTTCTAAGAAAGTTTCAAGAGTTCCCACATAAACATTGTAATCTTCAACAGCATGAATCTTCCAGGTACGAGCAGGGCGACTCCCCCAACAGCATCGATGACTGATATGGTCGATGAGCAACTCTCTTATCTCAACCTCATTCAATAATTGCCTATACTTAGATGACACATTTTAATCAATACATGCTAATGCTTGATGCTTGATGCTTGAGAATTCGCTTTGATAATTCACACTTAGAGGACACATTCTAATCGGTTCAAAAATAGGTGAAACCTTGATTTAGAGACACTTTTTATTACTAGTATAAAATGCTGCTGCTATATTTGTCCTAGCTCCTAATTCAAGAACATATGACAACACCGCAAATTAACGCAAGGAAGTCCCGACTTTCATTGAGCCATACCTCTGAAAATCATTGGAGCATGCGCCATAATCTGCTGCGTGAGGATTTTGGTGAGGAATAGTTTGCTCTGAGACATACAATAGAACCGGTCAACAGTAAAATCTACATTGACAACTCAATTTCAATGCTTAATTAGGGAATTAATTTTCTTGCATCCACTAAAAAGACCAAAATTGAAAATTTAAAGCCACTCAAAAAATTCCCAACTATGAACCAAAAAAGTTATAAAACCATTTAACGAAAGAGACTGAAACACTAAATAACCATGTACTAGAAGAACTGGCTTGTTTTGGAGATACCATTGGGAAGGGGCCCAGGGGAGCTGATCAAAGGATCATGAATGGATGGCGGGTAAGAAGTAGAAAAAGAAGTGGCTGATCGAATCTTTTCGAGGTTTCCGTTTTCTGTCAGTAAGGTAAAAAAGAGGTGGTCGGTATGAGAATATTCTTGCGCCATCACTGGCCATAGATTCGTACTTCCATGCAGGTCCTACAAGCCAAGACACTGCTGCTCCTCCAAGCAAGCCTCCAAGCTTAATATAAATAATTAATAATAATAATTTATTATATATAATGTTAAAATAATTTAGAAATAAAATAAAAATATAAATAAAAGGAATAAAAAATCAAGGAAACAAGGATCAAATTAAAAATAAAAATAAAATTTAAAATAAAAGTGTAAAAGGATCAGATTGGAACGCGTGCCACACTATAGGGACTTATTGGGCAATTATGCCCTGTCTCCTAAACGGCGTCGTTCCGGCATCTGCTTTAAAATGGCCTTAAGGACCAAATCGAAACAAAGGCCATAATTCAAGGCCAAATTGAAAATAACGAAAGATGCGATTGGACGTGATTACAAAAGGCAAAAATACGGAAGGGCCTATAGAGAATTAGCCCTTTTAAAAAAACACGCGGATCCTCCTCGGGTATCGGGTCAACGCGCGGATCCTGGCCTTAAAACGACGTCGTTTTGGCCTTTAATTGCAACCCCCAAAATGGCGTTGTATGAATGGCCTATATAAACTAAAAATTTTGCTCAAAAAATCAGTTTAAACACCTTCTTTTTAAAAAAAAAAAAAAAAAGAGGCCTCGAAAGGCTCTCTCCCCCTCGGCCTGAGGCCAGAATCCGGCCTGGGCTTCGGGGACGGACCATCGCACGCGCCGCCGCACACACCACCTCAAACGACGGTCAGAAAGCCAAACTTTTCTGTTTTCAAGCTGAATCAAATGTAATCTTTTTTATTTATTTCTAATAGTATTTCGTATATAAAAATAAGCTTAAAAATAGGTTGTTTCCCTTCGACTTTTAAAATCTATTTTTGAATGTATATTGGGTTTTGCATGTAATAGAAGAAAGAAAATAAAAAAAAAAAACTAGACGAAATGAAATAATCAATAATCACCTCTGTTTTCTGTTTTTTTTTATTCGATCATCGGTCCTTTTACAGATTACAATAGGATTTTTTATAGCCCAAAAAAATCAAATACAATAAATGTATACATTATATTTTGCCATATTTGTTGTTTCTACTTTTGTTTTCTTTCCTTTTTGCAGGTAAACGGCAAGATCTTCTGCGATGATGAAAGCCGGAGGCTAAGCTGCGACGCGAGGGTTTTCTAGAAACCTAGGGTTTCTGACCTAGTGTTTGGGTATTTGGGCCCTATTGGGCCCCGTAGGTTTGGGTTAGTTTGGGCCTGATTTGGCTTTGGGTGTAAATGGGTTTAGGTTAATATTAAGCTACGGGTGTAATTGGTTTTGTTAGGGTATGGTTATTAGTTAACGGGCCACGGGTAGTACTTTAGGCCTGTAATTTGGTTTTATGCAAACTGGGCTGTAAATGGACTGAAAAGGGACATTATTATTTTTGGTTTAAAATTTGGTTTATTCTATTTTTTGTTTTTTGACTGTGTATGGGCCCGGGCAAATTGGGCCTATTACAGCTGCCCTTCTTTGCTCATTGTCGTATAACGGGAATAGAACAAAGACTATAAAAGGACCAACTTTGCCCAGTCTTGCCAAGTTTTCAGTTCTTGGTCTTTGTCTTCTTCAAATAACTTCCAACCCATCTGCAATTTCAGAGGTATTGGACTATAAGTCTGACGGCTTCAATCTACTTCACTGCAACGTCAGAAAAGCAATATCTGCTATCTTTAGTCTTCTCCACTGAAAACTCAAGGAGACAAAATTGGTGTATTTTGATCCGCTTTGCTGCAATCTCAGGAAGACAAGATCTGCTATCTTTTGTCTGCTCTGCTACAAAATCAGGGATGCCAAACTGGTATCTTCGATCCGCTTCGCTGCAATATCAGGAAGACAAGATCTGCTATCTTCAGTCTGCTCCACTACAAACTCAGGGATGCCAAACTGGTATCTTCAATCTGCTTCGCTGCAATCTCTAGAAGACAAGATCTGATATCTTCAGTATGCTCCACTGCAAACTCAGGAATACTAAACTGGTATCTTCGATCTACTTCGCTGAAATCTCAAGAAGACAAGATCTGCTATCTTCAGCCTACTCCGCTGCAAACTCAGGGATGCCAAATTGGTATATTCGATCCGCTTCTCTACAATCTCAGGAAGACAATATCTGCTATCTTCAGCCTGCTCCGTTGCAAACTCAGGGATGCCAAACTGGTATCTTCGATCTGCTTCGCTGCAATCTCAAGAAGACAAGATCTACTATCTTCAGTCTGCTCCACTACAAACTCAGGGATGCCAAACTAGTATCTTCGATCTGCTTCACTGCAATCTCAGAAAGACAAGATATGCTATCTTCAGCCTGCTCCGCTGCAAACTCAGGGATGCCCAACTTGTATCTTTGATCTGCTTCGCTGCAATTTCAGGAAGATAAGATCTACTAGCTTCAGTCTACTCCACTGCAAACTCAGGGATGCCAAACTAGTATCTTCGATCTGCTTCGTTGTAATCTTAAGAAGACAAGATCTGCTATCTTCAGCCTACTCCATTGCAAACTCAGGGATGCCAAACTGGTATCTTCAATCCGCTTCACTATAATCTCAGGAAGACAAGATCTGCTATCTTTAGTCTGCTCCGCCGCAAACTCAGGGATGCCAAACTGGTATCTTCGATCCGCTTCGCTGCAAACTCAAGAACACAAGATCTACTATCTTCAGTCTGCTCCACTGCAAACTTAGGGAGACAAGACTGATGTCTTCGATCTACTTCACTGCAACTTTAGGAATGCCAGATCTACTATTTTTAGTCTGCTCTGCTGTAAACTCAGGGAGACTAGACTAGTATCTTCAATCTACCTTACTACATTGTCCTCTAAAGGACATAACCTGTAGAATGGGTATATGCTTATGCATAATAATTAGGATGCCCTGATCAAAATGAGTCAAATGCTCCCATTTAGACATGCTATGATATATGAATGCAAAAATGTTATGAGAATGATTCCTATTTTAGGTGTCATCACTCATTTACTCATCAAGGTTTCATCTTCGTTCTTGTTGAAGTATCATATTCTGCTCAAATAATTTGCCCCATGGAAATTTTAGGGCCCACTCCACTTGAACCATAGAGACACAAGGCTTATACCGCCTTTAAACCATTCCACCAAAATTATAGGATTTAATCAATTCCTATTGTAGTACAGGATCTGTTTCAAATCCATTCCATCGCAATTTAGAGTTTTTGAATCTTTTCCCATCAATTTGGTCTATCATACCATTCCTCGAATGTTATGACCCAATGAGAATACTTGTAAAATGATCCTCTTTTAGGATTAATATTGCTCATTTTTGCGACAACTCACTATTTTTTCCAATCACCATTTGGTTAAAAAACTCAAAGAAATAGTCTCAATCTAGACTTTTTCTCAAGTACTTCCAATCCTTACACATGGAAACTCTTAAACAATTGTCCTATTTCAGTTTCTTGTATTATCTAGAAATTTCCAAAGTAATATGTAGAACTTCTTTTGTGAAAATATTATTAGTTCGTCAATCATTATTTTAATGCAACATGCTTATGAATAATGGGTAACAAATAAACCGATCTCGAGGATAGTTAGAGTTGAATAAATTATCAAAAATACAAAGGAAATTAACTGGGAACATATTTTTGAGAAGAAAAAGAATCCAAAAATAGTAAATTTAATATGAATAGGACAAAGACCAGGTGCCCTAGATATCGCAACTTGGGCTTCCATATACAAACTCCATGAAGACTGTTTTGAGCTTAACATGTGTTTAGAAGATCCAAAGTACTTTGTTGATGCCCCGATATGTAACATACTTCGTTTTTTGTTGATTCAGGTATAGCAAGATCACTACATACCCTTCAAAATTTGAGCCGCCCTTTCGGGCTTTCAACTTAAAACCCCTTTGGTCTCAAGGCGCCCTTTGCGGGTTTTCGCCTTGGCCTCTCCCTTTTTTTTTTTGAAGTCTCAAAGTACCCTTTGTGAGTTTTCACCTTGGCCTCTTCTCCTTTTCAAGCAAAATATTTTTTGACTAAATCCAAATTCATAGGATTAGGTAAACTTTTCCCATCCATTTCGGTCAAAATCAGTACACCTCTAGAGAAAGCCTTCTTTACCACATATAGTCCTTCCTAATTCAGCATCTATTTTTCTCTGAAATCCTTTTGTATGGGAAGGATCTTTTTCAACATAAGGTCTCCCTCGTGAAATTCTCTTGGACGAACTCTTTTGCCGTAAGCTCGCATCATTCGCTTCTGATACATCTGACCATAACGAATAGCCCTTAGCCTCTTTTCTTCAATCAAGTTCAACTGATCATATCGAGACTGAATCCATTCTACTTCATCCAGTTTTATTTCTAACAAAACTTGAAGGGAAGGTATCTCTACTTCAATAGGTAGAACTGCCTCCATCCCGTAAACCAATGAGAAATGAGTTGCCCCAATAGAGGTTCTGATGGATGCTCGATAGGCATAGAGTGAAAATGGTAATTTCTCATACCAATTTTTGTAGGTCTCTATCATTTTCCCTACTATCTTCTTAATATTTTTATTGGCCGCTTCCACTGCCCCATTCATTTTTGGACGATACGGAGACGAGTTGTAGTGTTTGATCTTGAATTGACTACAGAATTTTGCTATCGTACTGTTATTCAAGTTCAGTGCATTATCTGATATGATCCTTTCGGGCATTCCATATCGACATATGATTTCCTTCTTCAAGAACTGACTAACTGCTGACTTAGTAACACTAGCATATGAAGCAGCCTCTACCCATTTCGTGAAGTAGTCAATAACTATAAAGATAAATTGATGCCTATTCGAAGCTTTCAGTGAGATTGGCCCAATGACATCCATGCCCCACATGGAAAAAAGTCATGGAGAAGTCATAACATGCAAAGGTGAAGGCGATACATGAATTTTGTCTCCACAAATCTAGCATTTATGACATCTCTTGGCATAATTGATACAATCTCCTTCCATAGTAGACCAATAGTATCCAAATCTCATAATTTGTCTAACCATTGTAAAACCATTAGCATTTGTCCCACAAACACCCTCATGAACTTCTTCCAAAATTTTCTTAGCTTCAACAGCATCAACACATCTCAATAGTACCTGATCTTTCCTTCTTTTGTACAAGATATCCCCATCTAAAACATAGCCACTGGCTAATCTTCTTAACGTCCTTTTGTCATTCTCAGTTGCATGATCAGGGTACTCACGATTTTTTACATATCGCAATATATCCTGATACCAAGGGTTGTCATCTTTTTCTTCTTCCTCTATGTTGCAACAATGAGCTGGAACCTCAAAAATACTCATTTGAATAGGTCTCACATCCTCTTGTTTGTTTACTTTAATTATAGAAGCTAAAGTTGCCAAAGCATCTACCATCTGGTTTTCATCTCGTGGAAGATAATTAAAAGTGATGTCATCAAACTCTTCAATCAACCCCAAAACTATTTTTCGGTAATCCATCAGTTTGGGGTCTCTTATCCCCTATTCTCCTTTAAGCTGGTATATTACTAATGCAGAATCCCCATATACTTCTAGCACTCTAATTTTTCGCTCTACAGCTGCTCGCATTTCCATGATGCATGCTTCATACTCTGCCATATTATTTGTACAATCAAAATCTAATTTGCATGTGAATAGATAATGATCTCCACTTAGGGATACCAAGATTACCCCAATTCTATTTCCCACAGCATTTGACGCTCCATCGAAGTTTAGCTTCCACAAATACTCTTCAGTAGTTGCCACATACATTAGCTCTTTATTGGGGAAATCAAAGCTCAATGGTTCATAATCTTCTAAAGCCCTGCTAGCTAGAAATTCTGCTATTGCGCTCCCTTTTATAGCCTTTTGGTTTACGTAGACTATATCAAATTCAGAAAGCAAAATTTGCCACATTGCTATCCTTCCATTCAGAGCAGTTGACTCCATCATATACTTTAATGGGTCAAGTTTCAAAATTAGCCAGGTTGTATGATATAGCATATATTGCCTCAATCTCCGAGTTGTCCAAATTAGGGCACAATACAACTTCTCGATCAGCGAATATCTCATCTTACACTCAGTGAATTTCTTACTGAGGTAATATATTGCCCTTTCTCTTATTCCCGACTTATCATGTTGACCAAGCACACATCCCATAGAATTATTGAACACTATTAAATACAGTATTAGTGGCCTATCTAGATTTGGCGGAGACAGTACTAGAGCGTTTGACAAATATTGTTTAACTTTGTCAAAAGCACTCTAGCATTCATCATCCCATGTGCCTTAGTTGTACTTCTTAAGAAGGCGAAATATGGGATCACATTTCTCAGTTAATTGTAAAATAAACCGAGCAATGTAATTTAACCTTCCAAGAAAACCTTGAACTTCTTTTTGAGTGCGCGATGGAGACAATTCTTGTATAGCTTAATTCCTCAATTCGTTGTCTAAGTCAACCTCAATTCCTCTTTCGCTGACTACGAAGCCTAGTAGCTTCCCTGACCTAGCTCCAAAGGTACACTTCACCGAGTTGAGCTTTAATTGAAATTTTCTCAATCTCAAGAACAACTTTTTCAAGACTTCAATGTGTTCTTTTTCTGTTCGAGATTTAGAGATCATGTCATCAACATATACTTTGATTGCTTTATACATCATGTCATGGAATAAGGTTACCATAGCTCTTTAATATGTTGCCCCTGCATTTTTTAGCCCGAACGGCATCACCTTATAGCAAAAGGTACCCCACAATATGATGAAAGTAGTTTTAGCCATATCTTCAAGATGCATCTTTATCTGATTGTATCTAGAGAAACCGTCAATGAAAGAAAACAGTGAGTATCCCGTCGTATTATCCACTAACGTGTCAATATGAGGCAATGAGAAGTTGTCCTTTGGACTAGCCCTATTTAAGTCTCTGTAGCCTGCACACATCCGAACCTTTCCATCTTTCTTAGGAACAAATACAATGTTGGCTACCCATTTTGAGTATTTTACCACCTGTAGAAAACTAGCATCGAACTGTTTCTCGACTTCCTCTTTTATTTTTAACACCACATCAGGCCCAATCCTTCGTAGCTTTTGCTAAACTAGCTTGCATTCTTCTCTTACGGGAATGCGATGCACTATAATATCAGTACTTAGCCCAGACATATCTTGGTAGGACCATGCAAAGACATCTTGAATTCCCGCAATAACTCAACGAGGTCTTGCCTTGTCTCTTCTGCTATGTGCGTTCCAATTTTCACTACCTTTCCTTCCTCTAAGGTTACATTCTCTACCACCTCTTCATGGGGTAAAATTTGTTTCTCTTCTTGCTTTACCATTCTTAACAAATCTGGAGACAAGTTATAATCTCTGTCACCTTCAAAATCCTAAGATTCCTCTAAACACATGTCTTGCTCAAAAAGGAAATCTAAATCTATAGTATCGTTACTCATGTCATTGATATCTAGGGACCTGTAGTAGGCACAAAAGAATGTACAAAGAACAAATGAATTCAAGAACAACTATTTACATGGTATGAATAATAATGTAAAAAAAATTTGGAAGGAAATTAGAAGATTGAAAGAATATTAAAAAATGAAAAAGTATTTGCTCGAATTGATCATCAAAGATGTATTTTATTGAAACAAATATGTCTAAACATGAGCCTATTTCACAAATGAAATCTTATTGTTTCTAAGCTTTAAAACAAGTGTGTTCTGAACATTACTCTGTGTAATCTCTAAAAACTATAGGAAGTTTCTCTACAGTCCAATTATTCAAAACGCTTCCAGGTTTATAAGGGTGAATGCCCAACAGGTTTCTTTGCTCAGTTCCTTCCTCGTGTATGGCATTAATGTGAAGATTTTCATTTTCCAACAACCCTCTCTCAGGGTGAATTATCCCTCCTGATACAAAGGTCTGGGATATGTGAGGGAATGTCATCAATTCCCACTTGACTTCTTCCCCACTCAACCGTGCCCTTCTTCTCTCTTATTTTCTCTCTATCTCCTTCTTCCTCTGTCTAGCATCTGGCCTGAAACCCAAGCCAAAATGATCTCTTTTTTCTTTCAGCATCGAAACTTGAATCCCTCTTTGGAGATATTTACCCAATCTTTTTCCCGGTAAGGCTCATTTTCTCACCATCATTTGCAAGCCCATTCTCATGGTTCTGGATATCTTAAGCACCGGAACCTCATTCCCTTCCAAAATGAATATTGCATTTATGAACTTTAAAGATCGAAATGAGCATTCAATAGCCTCCTCATTTATCTCTAAATATGGCGCGTCATTGGTTACAGTCGCTATGATATCCTCCTCCACATTTATAGTAACCAACTGGCCTTCTGTTACTAGCTTCAATTTTTGATGCAGTGACGAAGGCACTGCTCCCACTGAATGTATCTAGGGCCTTCCCAACAAGCAATTGTAAGAGGGCTTGATATCCATCACCAGAAAATCCACTTCATACGTGTTTGGTCCAATCAACAAAGGTATGTCGATTCTTCCCATTACTCTTCTCTCAATGCCATCAAACGCTCTCATTATATTCTGGCATGTTTTCATGTGAGAGCTATCTATAGGCAATCTATTCAATGTAGACAATGGTAAGACATTCAAGGCTGATCCATTATCTATTAACACACTTGGTAGAGTGTATCCCTTGCACCGAGTAGTGATGTGCAGAGCTTTGGTCGATCCCATACCCCTAGATGGAATTTCATCATCATTGAAATAAATGAAGTTGTCGGCACTTATATTACTAACCAGACGGTCAAGTTTGTTGACGAATATATCCTTAGTAACGTAAGTTTCATTCAGCACTGTCATCAATGCCTCGCGATGCACTTCTAAACTTAAAAGTAATACTAGCACTGATAAGCAAGCCGATTGTTTACGCAGCTACTCTACCACCTATACTCACTGTGCTTCAAGAATTTCAGAAATTTTTTAGCCTCTTCCTCTTTTACAGGTTCATTGATATGTGCCTCAGCCCCTTTCTCTCACTTAACTACCAAGGTCTTTGCTTTCACAGGCTCAGTTCTGACATTTACCAAGTTATAACGCCTTCCACTACGTGTGTAAGATCCTTCACTTTGGACCTCCTTGGAAGTGCTAGCTAAGTTTTCCCCTCCTGGTATTATCACATTACAGTCGTAATTCCAAGGTACCATTTTGTTATCCTTGTAAGAAAAGGAAACAGGTTTCTGGATTACGACCTTTGGCGCCATTTGTGCTCCACCCTCTATGTTTCTTGGTTGGGAGATAATGATCCTCAGGTAATTAACTTTTTGTTTAGTCGACTCTCCTTCTGTCGTGTATATGTTTTCTTCCTTTGAGCCTTCTTTATAAAACTCTAATTCCTTATTGTCTATAAGGCTTTGCACTAAGACCCTGAACTCAACGTATTCTTAGATCTCATGCCCTTCTGCTTAGTGGAACTCACAGTAGTCATTTATTCCTTCACATCCTTCTACAAAATCTGATATTATCAATCATTTTCTTACCATTTCTCTCCAGACCATTCTCAACGGGGTTTTTACTTCCGCAATATCCTCATTGATCCTTTTCACGATATTTTCACCAATCGCATTTACCCCCTTATCTCCATGGTTAGGTAATGGGTTCTCCATACTAGGTGTATCATCAAACTTCACAATGCCCATCTTAATGAGTTTCTCGACTACCTTTTTTAAGCCAGTACAGTTTTCTATTGAATGCCTCGATATTTCTGCATGATAGTCACATTGAGCGTTTGAATCATACCATTTGGGATATGGGGGCTGTAATGGTTTTAGATAAAATGGGGACACCACGTGTGCGTCAAATAAACTTTGATATAGCTCATTATACGTCATTGGGATTGGCATAAATTGGAGCTTTTTAGAGTTTTACCTTGTGCTCGATTCCTACCTTACCGAACTTTGTTGCCCAGCGGTAATTACTTTTGGCTGGCTAACAGTAATTACCTTCGAGTGCCCTTTGTTATATTTACTCGTATTATTCACTTCATTCTCCTCTTTCCTTGGAGTAGACCTTTTTGTGGTTTCCCCTACCTTAATCTTGCCACTTCTTATGGCATTTTTAATCATTTCTCCCACCATCACTATATCCGCAAAGCTCTTGGTGGTACTTCCTATCATGTGAGTAATGAATGGAGCCTTCAAGGTATTGATAAAAAATATTGTAGTCTCATTTTCTAGAAGCGGTGGCTAAACTTGCATAGCAACTTCCCTCTATCTTTGCGCATACTGCCTGAAGCTTTCATTTGACTTTTTCTCCATATTCTGCAAGGTGATTCTGTCAGGCGTCATGTCTGTGACATGATTGTATTATTTCATAAAAGCTTGTGCTAGGTCTCTCTAAGAACTAATCCTAGCACGGCTCAGTTGATTGTACCACCTGGACGTTGCCCCCCAACAAACTATCTTGGAAACAATGGATCAACAATTGATCATTATTAACATATTCGGTCATCCGTCTACAGAACATGGTAATGTGGGCTTTAGGACAGCTAGTCCCATTGTACTTCTCGAATTTTGGCATTTTGAACTTGTGAGGAAGCACCAAATCTAGAACCAAAGTCAAGTCTTTAGCATTAATTCCATGATGATTATCAGCATTTTCCAAGGCCTTGAACTTTTCTTCCAACCATCTACAACGGTCCTCTAACTGCCTTGAGGATTCAATCCTCGTCTTCCCTCTCTGCTATATACAAATCAGGCATAACAAGATTAGCAGGATTATCCCCTAGCTTAGATCCTAAGCCAACTTGGAGATTTATGGGTACCCCAGTATCAGCTTGACCTTATTGAGGCCTAATCATGACAGATGGCCTTTGAGGATGCACCTCAGGTTGTGTTTGTGCATGTGGTGGGGTAAAACCCAGAGGATAATCCTCATTATCTTCTCCAGTACTAGTAATGGGGCTTTTTCCCTTGTCTATTGCCCCATTCAGTAGCTGAATCATTTGAGCCACTATATTTCTTTGGGCCTCTATTATTTGTTCCCTCATGTCTTGTTGGATCTTTGCCACCTGCTCTTGCAGCTGGTCTTGCATGTCTCTTTAGAACTGTTGAAGTCTTTGATCTATGTTTTTTATCTTGGTGCATGTACCGTAACAGTGTTTGGTTTCTAAATTAATTTTCCTTCTTTCTCTCTCTCTCTCTCTCTCTCTGTAATAACTTCAACTAATTAGGGTTCTTCCATGGATTTAAATGCATATAATGGATGTAATGCAAATGCATGAATGCAAAAAAATATCGATTCGAATTCAGTTTCATTTAGAAAACTTTATTTAGAAACTAAAATTCTTTACACAAAACGGATTACAAATACGCTTTCGCCCTAAGACCTAAAGTTTTAACCCTTCCAAATAACAAAGCTAACTCTCGACCCCTATTCGATTCTAGCTCATACTTTACGCTTAACATATCAGCCTGCGCTACCAAAGCTTGTAAATGAACAGCTACTTCCCGAATTTAGACTATAGCTTCACCCATGAGGTAATCCCTATTTCTAACTTGATCCTGAGAATGGTGAAGCTCTTCCTTCCAATGCCCTTCTCTTTCTTCAAGAAGCTCGATCTGAAGTTCACAGTTTTATAATGCCGGTTCTAATTTTTCGACCTTCTTCTTTATTTCTTCAATTTTGTTTATGCTTTCCTTTAGTTCAATCGCCGAATTACGACTTCGATACTGATGAAGAGATCTTCCAAGCTCAGCCATTCTAGCCTTTAATTCACTCTTTTCATTTTGACTTTCTGCCAGACTCTTTTCTAAGGCATCGTTTCGCGCTTGAATTTCTTGAAACTTCTTCTCCCATCGGTCAACTTTAGCTTTTTCCTCTCGAATCTCTTGTTGCCACTATTCCAAAGTCTTTCCCAATCTGGCATTTTTCATCGACAGATGAATCTTCTTATATTCTGTCTTCAAACTATCTCGATCTTCCTTAATCTTCCTCTTCTCTTTTCTTAATTTTTTGGTCTCCAGTTTTTGAATATCCACGTCTAATCTCAAGTACATTTTTTCCTTTTCCAACATCTCTATCCTCTTTTCGAGCTCCAAACTCTTTCTTTCGAAATCCTACTTTATAATCTCTTACTCTGATGGGACCACTCGTAAGTACTCCTCCATTAATCGAGCATCCTCCAAACTTGGCCTAGGGATGTTATCATTGATCTTTTTGCTCAACCACCCCTTGTATTCAAGGGTTGCCATCGGACCTGCAGTCAAAATTTTCATACAGCAAGTCCGCTTCCAAGCCTCAAAAATCTTTCGAATCTTCTTCTTATAATTATCCCCCTTATATGAGAATTCACATTGAGCTAACCCATGTGTCGCCGGTATGAACTGCTTTGCTTTGTATTGCCTTAATACGAGCAACGGTGCATATCCAACAACTCTTTAGATTCCAGGCAGAGGTACCCAATCAAAATTTCCATACCGATAGAGGACCTCGTCGGGAACCATCCAATGGGCTCCCCACTCCACATTTTCCTCTTAGAGGTTTCGAAGAATTGCCATCCACCTTTCCTCTAATATATAGTCCCTCCTTGACATAGCTGCTACTTCCTTTAAAGGGGAATAATTTTCGGAGAACACTCGGCAAGAAACCTTGTCAACCCTCTAAAAATGACTGTGGAACCAAACCAACAATAACTGTGTGCATCCAATGAATCTACCTTCACCAGCCTTCTGACATGCACTCAAGGACCTGAACGTCTCGGCTAGAATTGCAGGTACAAGTGTGACCTGTTTTCCAAGTCGATCAAATAAATTAGTGATTGCTTCGTCTATATGCCTTAAAGCTTTGGGGAAAATTACTAAACCATAAATACTTAGGGCCAAGACATCAACTTTCCTCTTTACATCTGGGTGCGCTAATATCAGATCCCTCAAACTCTCCCAATGAATACATTTACCATCACCCTTTTGTTGGATTCAAGCTGCGACCCACAGTTCACTCATCCTAGTAATATTCATTAATTTCTTCACAAAAGTTGGGATACTAGCAGCCCTAAAATAAGCCTTGTTACCTCGAATCCTTGGACAGCGAAGCAAGGTCGTATACTCCTCCATAGTAGGTACCAAATCCACATTCCTAAAAGTAAAACAATTATAGGTAGGGTTCCAAAACTGAGCCATAGCCCGAAACAAATGCTTGTCCACCTTGATGTCAAGTAAATAGGGTAGATCACCATAATTATGGTAAAACAGTTGCTTAGTCCCATCATCTCAATGGGCTCATATATCTTTCAACTCCTGAAGCTCATTCTGTGCCGCACTGATGCGAGTGAAGTCCCACAACTCCAATGTATATCCCCCAATGATACTATCTCCTTTCTCTAATTGGGTTTTCTCTGACCATGTACGGATGGTAGCGTTGTCCTCCACTTTATCAAGAAATTCATTCTCCATAACAAAACTCTCTAATTTAGAAATCAAACATAAATCGACACCTTTTAAATATTGAATGACATGCAATAATAACAAAATAAAGCTAGTCAGTGTCATGTATAAAAGATATAATTCAAAGAAAGCAAAAAATAAACAAGCACCTATATGGGTAACTACTATGGGTTATCATAGTTCTACCTAAGGTGAGCTCTTAGGGTTCACTATATGTGTTTTTGTTCTAAAGAAAGGGTACCTGAACCAGCAGATTCCTCGATCCTCACCTATTATAGGCTCATATAGACTGAGTTCAGTTCAAGGGGATATATTTCCCTATGGCCATGCGGAGATGAAAATCTCACGAAGACATAAGTACAGATGTATCCCAGAAGCGATCTACTAACCCATGCGGAGGTGAAAACCTCACGAAGGCATAGTTTCTCACTCCCACTTAAAGGTGTGACCACAACGGTCATGCAATGCAATGCAGAAATATTTTACAAAACCAACCAAATGCAATAAAAAAACATGATTTCAAATCAAATTTTCAAAATTTTGACATTAGGACAGGAAATAATCAATTTTACGGCTTAACTCTCTTATTGGTGTCCCTAGTGGAGTCGTCAAGCTGTCGAAACCATTTTTTATTTGAGAAAACAGGGTCGACTTTAAAAAAAAATGAAAATGGAGTCGCCACCAATCTTTTTAGGTGTGATTGGATTACCTTATAAAACGTTTTATTTCAAAACACTGATTTTGGCCTACAAAATTCAAGAAAACGGGTTCGGGAGTCGGTTACGTACGAGGAAGGATTAGCACCCCCGTAACACCCAAAATTGGTACCGAATTGATTAGTTATTGTCCTAATGTCGAAGATTTGAAAAGATTTTAAAACACGATCTCTTTAAAAACTTGAACAATTTGAGTTGGAACTTGAGATTCATTTGTTCTGAAAGAATACAAACATCACATCCAGCACGTTAGAACATGATGTTTTTGACCCTCGTAACCAAAATCATCTCATGATTTACGAAATTCATTAAAAGGATATTTAGTTATTTAGTCAAATGGAAAATCGAAACCCAGCACGTTAGAGCATTATTTCCCGAATTTCTAAACACAAAACATTGCCTTATTTAAGGAAAAAAAAACTTTTGGGATAAAAGCGACAATTAAATAGGATATATTTTTTAAAATAATGATTTGAGTAAAATGTAGCATTAATACCAAAGAACAATTCACTAAGAAAATACAAAATATATTAATAATTAGCACTAACATAAACAGTTAAGTAAAGGAATAACATAACGTAACAGAAAATACAAGCAATAATAATGTTAGGATAAAAAAAATAATGGATTTTAATTTTATGACAAAAAAAAGAAAAAAAATAGAGTAGATAGTAGCAATTTAAAATCTATGAAAAAAAATCAAGAAATAGATATAAAAATTTATTCACAAGATTAAATGCACAAAAAAGGTGAGTAATTTATACAAAACAATTAATAATTACTATAACAATTTTTAAAAAAATGATATTGCTAAAAACTAAAATGGATAATATATATTCATAATAAAATAAGTAATATATATGCTTTTAATAAAAAAAAAGATTTATAAAACTTTAATTATAAAGAAATATATAAAAGGGAAAACATATATAATATAATAATAAACTAATATATACATATAAAGAATAATATACATATTTGAAATAGATAATATATGGGAAAAAATTTGTTGATAATAAAACAATTTAAATGTTAAATAATATAAAAAATTTTAGAATAATATATATAATATAATAATAATGTACAAATTCTAAAATAATATAGAATTTAATAAAATAGCTTAATATAAATAATTAATAATAATTTATTATATATAATGTTAAAATAATTTAGAAATAAAATAAAAATATAAATAAAAAGAATCAAAAATCAAGGAAACAAGGATCAAATTAAAAATAAAAATAAAAATAGAATTTGAAATAAAAGTGTAAAAGGATCACATTGGAACACGTGCCACACTATAGGGACTTGTTGGGCAATTATGCCATGTCTCCTAAACGGCGCCGTTCCGGCATCTGCTTTAAAATGGCCTTAAGGACCAAATTGAAACAAAGGCCATAATTCAAGGCCAAATTGAAAATAACGAAAGACGCAATTGGACGTGATTACAAAAAGGCAAAAATGCGGAAGGGCCTATAGAGCAATTAGCCCTTTTAAAAAAACACGAGGATCCTCCCCGGGTATCGAGTCAACAAGCGGTTCCTGGCCTTAAAACGACGTCATTTTGGCCTTTAATTGCAACCCCCAAAACGGCGTCATATGGATGGCCTATATAAACTAAAAATTTTGCTAAAAAAATCAGTTTAAACACCTTTTAAAAAAAAAAAAAACAAAACAAAGGCCCCGAAAGGCTCTCTCTCCCTCAGGCCTGAGGCCAGAATCCGGCTTGGGCTCCGGTGACGAACCACCGCACACGCCACCTCAGACGGCGGTCGGAAAGCCAAACTTTTCCGTTTTCAAGCCGAATCAAAGGTAATCTTTTTTATTTATTTCTAATAGTATTTTGTATATAAAAATAAGCTTAAAAATAGGTTGTTTCCCTTCGACTTTTAAAAATCTATTTTTGAATGTATATTGGGTTTTTCATGTAATAGAAGAAAGAAAATAATAAAAAAAAACTAGACGAAATGAAATAATCAATAATCACCTTTGTTTTCTGATTGTTTTTTGTATTCGATCATCGGTCCTTTTACAGATTACAATAAGGTTTTTTATATCCCAAAAAAAATCAAATACAATAAATGTATACGTTATATTTTGCCATATTTGTTGTTTCTACTTTAGTTTTCTTTCCTTTTTGCGGGTAAACGGCAAGATCTTCGGCGATGATGAAGGCTGGAGGCTAAGCTGCGGCGTGAGGGTTTTCCAAAAACCTAGAGTTTCTGACTTAGTGTTTGGGTATTTGGGCCCTATTGGGCCCCGTGGGTTTGGGTTAGTTTGAGCCTGATTTGACTTTAGGTGTAAATGGGTTTAGGTTAATATTGGGCTACGGGTGTAATTGGTTTTGTTGGGGTATGGTTATTAGTTAACAGGCCACGGGTAGTACTTTAGGCATGTAATTTGGTTTTATGCAAATTGGGTTGTAAATAGACTGAAAAGGGACATTATTATTTTTGGTTTAAAATTTGGTTTATTCTATTTTTTTGTTTTTTGACCGTGTATGGGTCCGAGCAAATTGAGCCTATTACACCAAGAATTTCAAGGTAGACAAATATTAGATGGAACAGCTTCATACGAACATTTATCTTATTCTGTGAATAAGTTTGCGAGGACTTACCAATCCAAAGATTGCGCCTGATGCACCAACTGCGGGTGCTTTGCAGAACTAGTAACTTGTAGCGGCACCTAGATTTCTTTCAACTGATTGAGTCAAAATTGTACTAGCAGGCAAGCAATGTATAATCTACTGTAATGAGTTTACGAGTTGTTACTTGAAATAGCAGATGTCAAGTAAACTGCAAGAAATCTCCTTGGACCACTTAAATTCTCCACAGTAGGTCCAACAGAATTCAAAGAATAACAATTGACCTGAAAACAACAAATGCTAATCAATCATATAGAGAAATAAACTTCTAGTTGAGAAATCCTAAACCAAACCATAAGATGCCTTATATTTGCATGCAAAAGAGAATATGTGGCCAGCCTCCAACTCTGTCCTTTCTCAATAAGACTATTAATCTGTATGCAATATGCATAACCAGTAATCAAAGATTAACCCACATTTTCCAAAACTACAATGAAACCAAAGCACATACAACTCCGAAATTTCCTTCACGAATCGATCTGAATCTCACCTTAGCTCCCAAAGCAAGAGCTTCCCTTGTGTTGTCAGTTGTGCAACATAAATTCTGCAAATAGTATAATTTAGTTTTCATTTTCTTTTTTCAAAAACAATTCAATGTTTTGTTCATCATGGAAAACTTACAAGATATGAATAGCTAAAAGGATGTTGGTCCATTTCCTTGTGTTGAATGAATTTCTCCTGGAAGTATCCATCTTGGATTTGAAGAAACATAAGTAAGATGAACACGAGGAACAGACAACATCATTTGCAAATCAAAAATTGCCAGTCGCCATGAAGTTGGAAGTTGTTTCAGACCATATGATTCAATCTAGGCACATTACATAGATGACAGATTTTCTGTAGATGATACAAAGAGTTACTGAAGAACAAGGGGCTTCGGGACAAAGTGATCACGTTAACATAAGATAAGCCCAGAGCAAGGTAGATGTCGTGGCTTAGCGCTTGATGGCAGAGTAGCCAACATTCTTAAGGTATTAGGTAAATTGGTTAACACAATCAAGCAAATAGGATGTCTTTCGGGGATTAAAATTGGTGATGAATACCATTGGAAGGGTGAGTTGTGCGTCGTTGGTCTTCACTATAACTTTTAGAGAGCAATAGGTTATATTTCATCAGTTAAAGGTGAAACCTTGGCAAGTAGCATTGTCGACTCCCGCCGATATGACAGGGGTATAATAAGTAGGTTCCTTGTCCTAATTTGACATACACGGGGGAAGGTGAAAATAGAGATCAAAGGCTTGAAGTTGGAAACCTTGCATTGAAAAATAATTTACTTGACAAAAGACCTACGAGGGTGATATATAAGTACGACAGTGATAATAATGCAAATGCTTCTGGTTACAAATTTATGTATGAAGGATTGTACCAAGTGAGCAGATGTGACAATGATTTTAAATGCTTAAATTGTTTTAAGTATTACTTTAAAATAAGATAAATCAATAAATTTAAATGTTTGTTTTTTTTCAATTCATTTTTATAATGTAAGACACTAATTAATTTCTTATAATAAACCCACCAAGTATTTTAACAAATAGAATTTCCTGGAAACTACATGCTAAGTTACGGCATTGAAGACAAGATTAGTGCACTACTACTAAACAACTTAATTGCATATTGATTTTTCAACTTCAAAATGCTATAAAATCTAAAATACAGTATATATGAAGACATTTGGTGAAATCAATCATGTCCTTCCCTCGTTCAAGTACTATTTACAGATCAAAACAAGAAAGCAATTAGTAGCATAGGAGTAACCATTGTTAGTGCCAAAGCTGCAGTTACTATTTATAGACCAAATCAGTCAAAGAAAAGAAGGCAAATTTGGTGATGATGATGCCTGCTCATTGTTCAATTGTCAAGTATCAAATGCCAGCTTCATCAAAACTAATGCCTCCGGATTCGTTTCTGCTTCCATTTGGAATCATACTGTTGATGATCCTCCAACATATCAAGTTGGAACTTGTACACAGAAAAACCAGACTCAATTTCTTTGTCAAATCTTGTCACTCGGTACAATCCTTCATACACAAACTTGAATCCAGAAGCATTTGCTTTATTATCACTGTTGTACTTACGTATCACCCTCACAGGTTTTTTGTAATGTATATTATTTTTCATTGCAAGGTTTCCACCTTCAAGCATTTGATCCCTATTTTCACCTTCTCCCGTGTATATCAAATGAGGACAAGGAACTCTACTTATTATAACCCTGTCATATCGGCAGGAGTCGACAATGCTAGTCGCCAAGGTTTTGCCTTTAACTGATGAAATATAATCTATTCCTCTCTGAAAGTTATAGTGAAGCCCAACGACACACAACTCACCCCTCCAATGATATTCATCACCGATTTTAATCCCCGGAAGACATCCTATTTGCTTGATTGTGTTAACCCATTTACCTGATACCTTAAGAATGTTGGCTACTCTGCCATCAAGCGCTAAGCCCCGACATCCACCTTGTTCTGGGCTCATCTTATGTTGGTTTGAGATTTCGTCCCGAAGCCCCTTGTCCTTCCGTAACTTTTTGTAGCATCTCAGAGCATCAATGATATTTCTACGACAATCATTCCATTCCGGAGTAAAAGCAGTGTCTTCGTCTTCGCTAGCATAAGAAGCCTTAACATGTCGCTTTTTTTTGCCAACAGGTCTTGCTTGGTTGGACTTAGATAATGCCCTCTCTTTTACTGGTTTTCGATGCGATGGCACCATGGTTAAGCCTGGTTACACCCCGAAAGAACGTTAAAAAGCAAGGCAAACCCCATAAAAGAAACTTGTGAGACCTAACACACACACAAGAAAAAAAGAGCAAGAATGCCATTGCAACACTAAAGAAGTAAAAACAAGGCAAAGTCCATAAAAACAAACATTGAAATCAAGGGAATAAGTTGAAAAAAAGAAAGCAAGAATGCCATTGCAACACTAATGAAGTAAAAACGAGGCAAAGCCCGTAAAAACAAACATGGAAAGCAAGGGAATAAGTTGAAAAAAGGAAAGCAAGAAATCTATAACAATGTTAAAAGGAGATGAAAAATGAAGAGTGTGTAAGGCAAATATGAACATGCAAGAAGTGAAACCCAACACAATAAAAACCAGAAACAAGTAAAAGTTCAATGTTTTCAAAGAAAGCTTCAATGGCAAAATGCAGTAAAATAAAAGAGAAAAAGAAATATTACCTGAACAAGCTTTTGCAAGAATGGAGAAATGGAGTGAAGCTTCAAATTTCACCCTTAAGCAAGAATTAATAGGAGCGGAACAGTTCAATATGGAGTGGTACTGTTTCTTGGCGCATAAACTACTGAGGAAAAGGCGAGAACAAAAAAATCATTAAAGAAATAGGAAAAAGTATTGTATTGTTTTATTTTATTTTATAAAAATTAATTAAAGTGGGCTTTTGATTTTATCTTTTATAATTTCGAAATAAGTATTCAGATTTATTCATGAGTCTGAGTTATTTTTCCAGTTCTAAAAGTTTATTTAAAATTTGGAAAGATTTAAATAAAAAATTAGGCTCGAAAAATAAATTTAGGCAAAAAAATTACGCATGGTTAAAATATGAGTCGGGCTTAGGCTTGAACATTGAATGCCCGAGTTCGACCCAGCTCGATTTTAAGTTTATTTTTTTATGTAATTTATAACACAAAAAATAAATCGATATTAAATATATAATACTACTATAATTTAAAATAATGTTAAGGTGACTATATAAAAAAGTCAATAAACAAAAATGATTAAATATTAAATTAAAATCATATAAATATTTTTTAAAATAAAAAATTAATATGAGCATGCCTAAAATAAGCTTGGGTTACTCATTTACAAATATTGGTGAACTTAAATAAAATTTTATACTTTTATTTTGAGTTAACCGAAGCTTAAACAAACATAAAGTATATTACTATCATGGTTAAACTTGACCCCAACCCTATTCAACCAATTGACACCTCTATTTCACACTGCAAAACAAATAAACTAAAATACTAAGACATAACAAAAATCCCTTCCTTCTCTATGGTGTTGCACTGTTGTTGTAGTGTTGCTTGATTGATTGCTATTGCTCTCCACTCCTTGTATCGTGGATACTAACCTTATTTTGTAGCTTGCTTACCATCTTTTGCTCTGGACCATTTAGTTGATTTCTTTCATTAAACGTGTTCTCTCCTTTCCATATTTGTCTTTCAAGGGCATTCTCTTCCACTTTTGTACCTCAACCCTTCCTTTTTTGGCTTGTACAAATAATCTCAGTTCCTAAAGTGAATTCTTCTCTTACTATTTTGTTGTCCCCACCAAAAGTTGATTACGGTTTTGCCCATTTGATCACATATAGAAAATGGAACTTTAAAACATGACATTTGTTAAATAGAGATGCTCGCCGACGTGAACTTTATCAATGTTTGTCATCCCCTATTGAGAAGAGCTTAGTCTTCCAAGTTTGCAATCTCTCTTTCGTCTTAGTAACTGCTGAAACAACTTTTTCCTTGCTTTCAGGTTTTATAGTTGAAAGCCAAGATACTTCTTAGTTACTGTCAAATAGAAAATGAAAGAATAGTCAAATACATATAAACTTCACCAAATCCATGTTACTGTCACAATTAGAAGCCAAATGCATTGCATTGACAACATCACTCCATAAAATTTTCTACCTTACTTGCATCGTCCAATCAAAGTTTAAACTTCGGCAACTTGTATCACAATTTTCATTGACATTTATTTAGTAATTGAAAAACTAGTCATGTCTATTCTCTGGAAAAAAAAACATATTTATGCGAGGTTTATTATAACACCCTTAACCTACTTCCATCGTCGAATTAGAGTCACAGGCATTACTAACCAGTCAAAACATTTAATTACAACATAAGCAAAGGTGCAACCTAACTATTAACATTCATATTATACATAGAGCAAAGCATGCTAATTTAATATTTTCCATATTACTATTTCAAACAACTAAGCGATGAGATGTGCAATGTAATACTAAACTTGGCCTTCCATTGTTTACAATCTTATTTCTATTTATCCCCTCTTGAAAGCTAGAAGTTGGATACCTAACAAAATTATTCCAATTATTAGCATTAGAGTATTGGATTATACTTTTTGTGATATTAGTAGTATGACCTACTTCACCCAATTAAGGTTCGCCATTTCATTTAAAATTAGCGTAAAAATACTCTTACAGTCCTTAATATGAGTTTACATGACCCTAAATATAATGAGAAAACAAACAAGGACTAATTTGAAACAATTCAAAAGGGTTTGGGAAAATTTTCAAAAATTTTAGAAACAAGGGTCACACAGCCTTGTGGCCAAGCCATATGGCTTTCGAAGTTAGGACACACGGCCGTGTCCCAGCTCGTGTCTCTACCCATGTAACTCACTGACTTGAACACATTGCCGTGCCGCAGGTCATGTGCCAGACCGTGTAAAATCTACACTTAAATTAACAAGACACACACTCGTGTGGCCAGGCCGAGTGTGTCATGTGGCCATGTGACAGACCATGTCTCAGGCCGTGTGTGCCTAAATGTACCTTAATACTCAAGTTTTTCAAATCATGTTTACTAAAATACTAAACAACTCATTTACCAACCATTTAACCTACTAAAAACATAATTTAACATGCTTAAAACATGCCAAAACATCCATCTTAAGTGCCTAACCAATGTACTATTGTTGGTACCACATTTTATATTTGCCAACACATTAGTAAAACATCAACCATTCAACACACACATTCAAACCAAATTATCAAGATTTAACTAATGTTCTAGTTATTTAGGCTAACAAGTTAAAGCAAATCATATGCAAAACATTAAGCTTGACTAACCTACCAAGACATAGCTTCAACCTCAACCATATGAACATATAAATACAATTACACTTGGGACTCAAAATATCATCATATTAACAAAATAACCAGCAAACAAAAGACCATTATATACATGCCATTACAAAATAGAACATCACCATACCTGATTTGGGATCGTTGTTGGATGCTGAGTTAATGATACGTTGAAAAATACCAAACTTGCGCATGGAAAATCAAACTCTACACTAAGTATAACTCAGTGGTATTTCTATACTCTGAACAATTAAAAATTGATGTAATTAATTACGATGCAAGATGCAATTAAGTAATGTCATATAGTATATCAAACTCATCATGCTAATTTATTCATTCTTGTTCACATTCAACAAATCTTGCAAATTCCAATACATAACAATAACATTTCATAAGGCATTTGATAAATCAACACATACAATGGCATTATTCATTTCTATTTCCAATCCATGAGTTCATCAATCATAATTTATCAATATTCACAACAAAATCTACCATTTCATATTTCATTTCACATCTCATTTTAATTTCTCATCCTTTGTTATTTCAATATCCAGCTCATCGATTGTTATCATTTATTTTCCCCTATTAATACGACTCAAACTCAGATGGATACACAGATCCAACCAACACACCAGTTTGGCACCTAGTGCCTCATCGGATAAATCGAAGGAAATAATTGCGCTCAACGCTATAATAGATTGACACCCAATGTCTCACCGGTTAAACCGAAGCAAATTGGCACCTAATGCCTCATTGACTTGAAGTCGAAGAAATCTCTGAACTCTTCCTATCCTATGGCATCCCATCTATATCTGACTTAGCCTGAAACAGTTAATAGGGTTTCATTTCACTTTTCAAAATAACCAATGTCTCATTTTCTTATATGTACATTCTCACATATAAGCATATATTCAATTTGATAGCAACCAACTTTGCTCAATACACATATTCCATTCAATATTAATAAAAACACTACTTTTCTTAATATTCATAAATTCAATTCAACCTAAAGTACAAGAATGCTCACCTCAAATACTTATCATATGCAAACAATTCAATTTGCAATAATTTATAAATTGTTTCGGATTATAGAAATACAAACCATATATTCCAAGCTACTCAACATCGACCTTATCTTTCCCCTTCTTACTTGAGGATTCTAGAACGACGTTCATTACGGAATAAAATAATTAAAATATATCAATAATACACAACTAAATTTTCATTAATTTCAAATTTTATACTATATTTTGCTTATTCTTCAATTTAGTCCCTAAATAGAGACTAATTAAATCTTCACATTTAACCTCCAATTTTTATACAAATTTCACTTTAAGCTAAATTTAGCCCCCTATTTTCAATTCTAACCCTTAATTTCAAATTTTTCACAATTTAGTCCTTATTACTCAAAATCAACAATTAATTTCACTATTTAGTCCTTTTTCACTTCTAACTTTAAAATCTATCAAATTAACCCTTGAAACTCTAACAAATCAACAATGGTAACATCATCAATCTTGAACAATACTAAAAATTATAATATGGGTTGACTAGCTCTAAGTACCGAGATTCTAAAAACGTAAAAATTACAAGAAAATGAATTAAAATGACTAACCAATTGAAGCTTGAATGCTTAAAAACCCTTATGGTCGTCCCAGCTTTCTTTTGTCTCACTGTGGTTTCAAAATGCATGAGAATGAGAATGAGAATGAAATTCTCTTTCATTCCACTATCAACTATGTTTCTTTCATTTTGTTTTAATTTTATTTATTATTATAACATATATATATTAAGTTAACATAATATATATTATATATATCATAAATGTTACATTATGACCGTACTTTTAGAAAGAAACAATGGTATAATTACTACTTTTAGTCTCTTTAATTAATTTTAATCTATAATTCAACTTTTAACACGCGCAATTTAGTCATCATACCTTAATAACTTCTAATTTCACAAAAATTACCTATCCAAAATTTAATTTGCCTCTAATATAACTCCATAAATATTTAATAAAAATATTTGCAAGTTCGATTATAGAAACAGAGTCTTAAAAATACACTTCCCGACACCACTGACTTTTGGGTCATTACAATTCTCCCCGAAATTTACCTGAAAAGAGATGGGGATATTGGGATCTCATCATCTCTTCTGACTCCCAAGTTGCTTCCTCGACACTATGGCTACACACAGAACTTTCACTAACAAAACATGTTTATTATGCAACTCCTTCACCGCATGGGCTAAAATTTCAATCGGTTCTTCCTCGAAGGACAAATCAGGTTGAATTTCAATATCTTCTGCTGAAATAATGTGAGACGGATCTGATCAATTCCTCCTAAGCATTGACACATGAAAGACATTATGCATTTTCTGTAGTTCTGCAGGTAGTGCCAACTGATATGCCACTGGTTCCACTCTTTCAGTGATCTCATACAGTCCGATAAAATGAGGACTTAGTTTCCCTTTTCAACCAAACCTCAAGACTTTCTTCCATGGTGAAACCTTTAGTAATAATTTGTCGTAAACAAAAAACTTAATATCTCGACGTTTTAAGTCTGTGTACGATTTCTTTCTATCAAAGGTTGTTTTTAATCTATCTCGGATTATCTTAATGGTATTTTTCGTTTCTTGAATCAATTCCGACCCAACAACTTTTCTGTTATACAATTCCATCTAACAAACAGGTGTTCGACACCTACAACCATATAAAACTTCATACGGAGCCATTTGAATGCTCAATTTGAAACTATTATTATATATAAATTTAGCCAAAGGTAAGTAACGTTCCTAACCTAATTCAAAATCGATCACACAGGCTTGAAGCATATCTTCCAAAATCTGAACAACACGTTCAGATTGACCGTCCGATTGCAGGTGAAAAGTTGTGCTGAAATTGAGTCTCATACCAAGAGATTCATAAAATTATTTGTAGAATCTTGAAGTAAATCAAGGATCTCGATCAGAGATAATTAACATAAGGACACCATGCAATCTAACAGTTTCTTGAATGTAAACTTCAGTAAGTTTTTAAAGTGACCAATCAGTTTTGACAACAATAAAATGAGACGATTTTTTAAACCGATCAACTATCACCCAAACAGTATTTTCCTTACTAGAAGATATAGTAACCCTGCTACAAAATCCATCGTTATGCGTTCTATTTCCACTTAGGAATAGAGATAGGCTGAAGTAATCTTGTGGGAACCTGATGTTTTGCCTTAACTCGCTAACATGTAAAGTATTTAGCTACGAACTCAACTATTTCTCTTTTCATTCCCGGCCACCAATACAATTTTCACAGATCACGATACATTTTCATACCTCCAAGATGTAAAGCAAAAGGGCTATCGTGAGCTTCGTAAAGAATCAACACTTTTAATTTTACAACATCAAGAACACAGATTCGATTTTGGAACCTCAAACAATCACAATCATCAACACTGAAATTTTCTATTGAGCCCTCTTTAACCATTTCTATTTTCTTCACTAATTTAGCATTGTCTAATTGTGCTTCTTTAATTAGATAAAACAACACCGGCTTGACCTTCAACTCCGCCAACAAGCTTCCATCATTATTGATACTAAGTTGAGCAAACATAGCTCGTAGCTCAATTGTTGCCTTCCTACTTAACGCATCAGCTACAATGTTAGCTTTACTAGGATGGTAATCAATAACACAATCATAATCTTTTAGAAGCTCAACCCAGCAACGCTGTCTTAAATTCAACTCTTTTTAAGTTAGAATGTATTTAAGACTTTTATGATCAGTATAAATGTAACACTTTTCACCATACAAGCAGTGTCTCCAAATCTTTAGAGAACAAACCACAGCAGTTAGCTCTAACTCATGCATCGAATAGTTACGTTCATGCATTTTTAGTTGACGAGACATATACGTAATTACTTTTTTATCTTGCACTAAAACACAACAAAGACCATTCAATGAAGATCACTATAGACCATGAAATATTTTTTCAATTCCGGTAAAGTTAGAACTGACGCTTCAGTCAACATCTACTTCAATTTCTCGAAACTTTCTTGGCATTGTTTTCTCCAAATGAACTGAACGTTATATTGTAACAGCTTTGTCATCAGCAAGGCTATCTTTAAAAATCCATTAACGAATCTTCAGTAATAACCAGCTAAACCAAGAAAACAATGGACTTTCAACACATTTTCTTCTACTTTCCACTGAACAATGGCCTCAATCTTTTTTAAATCAACTCTAACTCTATCCGCCGAGATAACATGCCCCAGAAACACAACTTTCAATAACAAAATTTGCACTTGCTAAGCTTTTCAGATAATCGTTTCTCTCACAACAATTGTAAAATAATTCTAAGGTATTATTCATACTCGGATTCAGATTTTGAGTAGATCAAGATGTTGTCAATGAAAACTACCACAAATTGATCTAAATAAAGTTGAAAGATACGGTTCATGAAATCTATGAATGTCGCTAGGGCCTTAGCTAACCCAAAAATTCATAATAGCCATAACGCTTACAGAACGCTATTTTAGGTATGTCACTATCTTTTACTTTTAGCTGATAGTAACCATATCTCAAATCGATTTTAGAAAAGATAGAAACTCCTTTTAGTTGATCAAACAAGTCATCAATACGAGGAAGGGGGTAACAATTCTTAATCGTCAACTTATTCAATTACCGATGGTCTATACAGAGTCGCATCGAGCCATATTTCTTTTTAATGAATAATATTGGAACCCTCCAAGGTGAAATAAGGGGGCTATAAAGTTACAATCCAGTAAATATTATAATGCACTTTCAATTCTTTCAACTCTGTTGGTCCAATAAGATAAGAAGACATTGACACTAGAGCTGTACCAGGAAACATTTCAATTGTGAATTCAACCTCTCGATCTAGTGGTAATCCTGATAATTTTTTGGGAAACACATCAAGAAATTCACAAACAGTACAAATTTTACTACTTTGATCACCACCAGAATTCGAGTTAATGACATAGGCTAGAAAAACTTCACAACCTCGATTGAAAAGTTTATTAACTTGAACTGCTGAAATGATACAATTAAACCACTCGTTTGAATACTATTCACCTCAATCATGCTACCATCTGCACTCTGAACCACAAACTTCTTTTTACGGTAGTCTAGAATCACTCTATGTTTTGTAAGCCAATCCATGCCCAAAATCATATCAAAATTGCCAAATGGCATTATCAACAAATCAATAGGGATTTCTAGTAAACATTCCCTACACACTTGGTCAGCTAATACAGACTGCCCCAAAGGACTTAACACAACCATAGAAACTCTAGACATCTGAGATTTTAAACTTCCTGATTTGACTAACTCAGCATTAAAATAAGAGTGTGAAGATCCTAGATCTATCAAAGGGTAAATAAACTCTGAATGTAATGACAAGATACATGTAACATCGGTAGTGTCACCTTGTTCGCGTGTCCATACAACATATACTCAAGCTAGCACTCTGGCCTCTAACTGATGAGTACTAGCATCGCTCCCATTTCTAACACTACATCTAGCAATAAAACCACCACAACTTGTTCCACGACCCCTAGATGCTGGTATAGACCTTTGAGAAGAAACAAGGGTAGCATTATCATTTTTTGAACACTCTCAAGCGAAATGCTCTATTGATCCACAGCAAAAATAAGCTCGTATTAGTTTTTAGCATTCACCTTGATGTTTTTTCCCACAATGATCACAGTTTAGAATTTCAACATCTTAGGACAGGCCTTGTACACTACTCGTGGACATAGCCAGTTGTCTATCCCGATTTCTACAAAATCTGTCAAACTTAAAGGTCGATTTCTAACTACCACGAAAATTTTTAGTTCACTTAGATTGTAATGTGAACTAGCAACTCTTAAGCACTTCTCAACAGCGCGAGTAATCTTAGCCTTTTTATCAAGACCCAAAGCTTGTTCTACCATTTTGTGTCATTCAACTAAATCAGTAAACTTTGATATTCGATGCGATACCAGTTGTACTTGGAGCTCATCGCGTAACCCACGTAGAAATTATTTGTAACTTTCAGCTTCAGATGACATAAATTCAACAGCATATTTACTGAGTCGTAAAAACTCTTGTTCATAATCAACCATAGTCATCTCACTCTACTTTAATAGTAAAAACTCTTGTTTCTTATCTTCGAGATACAATTCTGCAACATATTTCTTTTAAAATTCTTTTTAGAAGAACTCCTAATCAACCCGTTCTGTAGATACGTGGTGCGTTATTGTCTGCCACCAAGTATACATTTCTCCTTATAGTAAAGAAACATCACAAATTACACTCTCACAAGGGTCGCATTCAAGTTGTTGTAAGACATATTTAGTATAGTCAATCCAAACTTCAACTACTGTAGGAGTTAACTTCTTTCAACCCCAAAAACTCGGTCGCACCATATCTCCACAATTCTTTTATCAGAGCTCGTTAAATGATAGGTTTAGGTATTGTAACAGAAGTAGTTCCCGCAACACGCTAAAGAGCATCAACAATAACTCGAAGTAAATCTAAATCTCCTAATCCATCATTATTACCCCTTTCAATATTAGGTTGTTAAGCACCAGCTGGGTTAGCACTCGGTGTCACTGATTTAGTTCTATCTAACTCATTAGAAACATCATCACCAGTATACATCTCTTGGTCAACTTCATTATTATATTCATTCGACATTATTCAACTAAAACTCGACTTAATTTTGGCATGTACCTATAAACTCGACTCAACTTTGCAATGTACCTATAAACTCAAATTCGAGCTTGATTTAACCCGAGAATCGGTGTAACTCCCTGAATAATTTAAGTTTGTTTTTGTGAAATCTGACAATAAATGTGTATTTGCTTCAGTGGTTAAGTGTTTTAGGTGTGTGTGTGAGGTCTTGGGTTTAAGTCCCACTTTTGGCAAATTTTGTTATTTTAGACCCTAGCCCTATCCTTAGTCGGTTGGGTTATATCTTCTTGTTAGTAAACTCATATTAGAATGAGCCTGCTTATTCGAGTGGTAATGAGTTAGCTTGCTGGAAGTTTTGTGTTCGAATTCCCGCGTGAGCTAGGTGTTAATTTTTGCCTACGGTGGTTGATAGTGGTTCAGTGGTAGTGGGATTCTAAGTTAGTTGGGTGGTTATGGATGTGGATGTAATGGGATTTGGTTTAACTTTTTTATTTTATTTCATTTTATTCTATTTTCCCAAAATCTCTCCCTTTTTCAGTTTCTGACTTTTTTTGTCTGTGTTTTCTTCCCAACAATTTTTTTTCTTTTTCCTTAATCTGTCAAATTGTTCTTCCAAATTTACGATGATACAATTTTTGAACTCTTTGTGTGTCTGGTAAGTGAGGGTAATGAGTTTTGTTCGAATTAGGGGTAGTTGTTTTAACTGTTCTATACCAATTCTGGTCCATTTGGTAATGTTATTCTGGGTTGTTTGGCACCGAATCGTGAGGAACAAAATTTTTCTGCAACAAAATCATAGTCGGGTTTGTTCGTGAAGTTGGGTAAGTAACAAGTGTTTGAATTTCACTATTGAAGGTTTCGTTGGTTTGGTTTAATTATGGATTAAAAGCTGATTCTGGGAGCGTGTAATGTTGTTTTGTAGGTTCTGGTGGGTTGGGATTGCTTACGTGTCAAAATCGAACCAGGTTTCTACCCTTAACGTGAGAAAATGAGGTTTGATGAAAGCTTACAATTAGGCATGTCGACGTCACATGGGCGTGTGATCGACCGTATGGCTGGCCGTTTGAGAGACATGACCGTGTGACTAAAGAATTTGTGGCCGTACACTTGACACGATATTGTGACGGTGTGAGTGTGGCAGTGTGGGCCACACGGACTAGGCTAGGTTGGGCATGTGGGCCATACAGGTTAAGCTAGGTTAGGCATATGGGTTTTGGGCTAGGCTATGTGGGCCACACGTGCAAGGCCATTCTGAGTGTATGGGCCTACACTGGCATGTAGGTCCAGAATTTTAAAATTTTCTCTAGGGTCACACGGGTCATTCCAATACCCTACACCCCTGTCCATCGCCGGAATAGGGTATTAAGGTATTACATATCTAAATACAACCTACCGAGGTTCATAGTTACACGCTAGACATAGATTCATTGAGTTCTATAACCAAATGTATATCACTTGTAAAAAGGTTCAGTCAGTACCTCATATCTCATTTAATTCGTTTTATAAACATGCTAGCAAATTTCCACCATGTGGCTACTAACAATTTGGCCAAATCAAACTTTTCAATAACCGAACACCATATTAGAAACTCATTGCATATTGGGTACTAACTAAATATCATGCCACAAACATCGAACCATATGAGTATCATCCAAACATATAATCAAACTAGAAGACTAGGCAAGCCATTTTCGCATGGCTAGAATAATTACAACTCAAAATGTAGTTTGGTTCAATAAAAAGGAGATTAGCCTATACATGCTATTGATCCAAAATAACTATCAAATGTACCAAAATAACGGCGATAGTGTAGGTGATTAAGGCTTCAATCCCCGAGTCCGTAGCTTCCAAAATGAGATCTATAAAACAGAGGAAACAAAGTAAACGGAGTAAGCATTACAATGCTTAGTAAGTTTTAAGCAATGACAACAGATAAAACTCAAATTATAACATAGTTGTTCGTATTTTTGTTTCCCTCTTCTTTTAGGTACGTCACCCTTTAACCGAACATACACATTCTCATCATATACGAAAGTAGATAACTTTCACTTATAGTAAGCTCATGTAAACATAGACATGTCGCATAATTTCAAATAACATTTCGCATTGACCAATTGTATTTTGACCATATTAATAGTCTCATTTCATGCACACATATGTAATTGCATAATGACCTTAGTATTTGGTCCAAAAACCAGCTTGCATATAAGCTTAGGGTACATACCTGTATAACTTAACACTTTAAGCACATTCATTAGCAATCGTTACCATGAAGACTTTTTGTCTTAGACTATACTCGCATCATCATTGAGACCTTTAGCTCGGGTAAAATCTCCATACATAGCCATCGGGCCTCTACCCCGGATAGAATCTCCACATATAGCCTTCGGGTCTTAACCCGAACATCATCTCTGCATATAGCCCTCGGGTCTTAACCCGGACATAGTCTCCACATATAGTCATCGGGACTTTAATCCCAGATTCACATCACAGAGTCTCATACATATGTATTCACATGTTGCCACATTTCACATAGCAAGATCACACTTGTAATTCAATCCATTCATTCGCATACAAACATATAACATGCTCTTTGAGTTTATATCGTAATGTAAATCAAAACTTATACATGTATACTCTTCTTTTCTAGACTTTCGGCCCAATGAGCAAACATACATAAGCAATACATTTCAAATCCCAATTTCAGTTTCTTTCTCTATGAGCCATTCAGCTATATAGCAAACATGAAATAAGTTTCTTTCTCAATGGAACATCGTTCAACTATCATGCATGTATATCATGGCATTTTAAATTAAATACCAAATTCAATTACTCAAAACTTACCTTGAACTTTCCCGAGCAATTATGAGTTGGCTATTCGACCACTTTAGCCTTCCCTTTATCCGAACTTGTCCCTCTATGCTCTTGAGCTAAATAAAATATTTAATTCTATTAATCCTTATTCAATCATCTCAATTAATCATTTTCACTTATAGTCAAATAATACATGCATATACTTCTCACAGCAAACACACACACATTCGGCCATTTCACATACATATCACAAGTCGCAACAAGCTGATTTTCTGCGCAACATTCAATAAATTACTCATAACTGGAGCTACGAAACTCCAAATGAAGTGCCGTTAATTTTTCCTGAAAATAGACTCATATATCTTCTATCCATAAAATTTTCAGAATTTTTGGTCTGGCCAATCAATACCAGAATTTTCTTAAAGTTTCCCCCATTTCACTATTTGACTGAACTGACCACTCTTTACTACAAATTGAATTTCTCCTTGTACAGAATTCAAAATATGTCCTAGCCTATTTTATTCGAAACTAGACTCATTAAGGAGTCTAAGGATATAAATTTTATCTTATAACAATTTTTGTACAATTTATAGTGATTTTCTAAAAACAGAACAGGGGATTTCGGAGTCATTCTGACACTGTCTCACACAACTTTAAAAATCTCTTTATCGGCAATTCCATTGCTTGTAAGGTTTCTTTTATAAGAAACTAGGCTCATTAAGCTTTAATTACACAATTTATTCAGCCTCTAATTCATCTCCCACAATTTATGGTGATTTTTTCAAAACACGTTACTGCTGCTGTACCAAGCAGATTTATACAATTTCACTCTTTAAAGTTCTTATTCACATTTCATTTCAAGCTACAACATATAATCAAGGTCACATTTGGCCACTAATTAAACATATCAATTTTGTCATATATACCAATTTCCAAGCTCAATTCTACTTTCCCATCCATCAACCGTATGTGATTTGCTCACATTATCCACCTATAGCAACGATCAACTAATTTATAACACTCATATACATCTTCCTTTACAAGAACGTTAACTAACATGAATTAGCATCCTTTGAGCCATGGCCGAATGCATACCTTACCTCAAAACTCAACAATTATACACTTACAATTTAATTCCTCAAATTAACACATACTTCCATCGATTCAAAGCTCAATTAACAAAAATATGTTTGATTACTTCACATGCTATGACCAAAAGCATATGGTCTTAAACTTCACTTATAATATCAAAATCAAACCATCCCTTACCTTATTATAGGCACATTTGGCAATTCCATCTAAAATCTCAAACGATATATTCGATAATTAGCCATTCACCAAAACAAGTTCATTCGTTCATCAAAAACCCAATTTCAACATCAAAGCATAGTTTTTCCTTAGTTGAAACATACACAAGTACATAATGCACATTAACACTTCATTTTGACAACTCACCACTCAATTTGCACAATAGATATATCATTAACTAACCCTCTAAACCAAATTCATTTGTTCCAATGGACATAGCCGAATGTCCATTCTAGCTTAATAAATCGCACAATGAATCATAACCAACTCAAATTTCATCATTATTTTCTCTTGTAGCTATTTCATAGTAATTAAATAAAAACATATCAAATTTCTTAGCCACATTCCCTATTTCAATTTCGGCAATTGTATAAACTCATACTAGCAATTCAATTATAAAATTCCACAATTAAGCACAAGTTTCATACCTCCCTCTAATTGCCGAATTCAACCTACTTATTCCTTACAAAACTTCCAAAACACCAATTCAAATTACTCAAAGAGAGTCTTTGCCGATTACCCCTTCTTCAATAAACCAACCATTAATCCCATTTTTACTCAATTCAACATTCGGTAACCATGTGTACACATACAAATAATTTAACCATCAATTTCTAATGTTAAAAACAATTTCCATATTTCACTATATTAGCCGATTATAAATTAAACACTTAAGCCACACAAAACTTCAATTCTTTCAAATTTGAGCTCACAAATTTCAATTCACCTAAGCTTTAACATCATAGAGTCCATTAAAACTCCATTTATCAATTTCTATTTCAAAGACATTATGCACCAACATGACCGAACACTTCATGCTTCATGCACACAAAAATTTTCACATGGGTCTTGTTGTGAGCTTCAAAACCAACCAAAATTCACAAAGAAATCCAAAGAAATGCATGAAACCTTACCTTAATTTGATGCCCTCACTAGCCAAATGCCTTAAGCTTCAAAAGCTTTCTTTCTTTCTCAATTCACGGCAATGAGAGAAACAAAGAAGAAACACTTTGTTTTTTTTTTCACCCAATTTACTAATATTAAATTTTATTTTTTCATTTCATAATATCATTTTAATCTTTTATTTTATGATAACTAAATAAAAATTTCTTTTATTATATTAATATATGACTAAACAACAATTCACAAAATGCCAAAACCCCATCATTATCATCCACTATCATAAAAGTGGGTAAATTGACATGCAAATCCACTATTTCTCATGCATGCATTAATAAGTCATCACACATTTGTCTAGCATATTTTCAAAGTTCATAATTTAGCCCTTTTAGGTGCAATTCATAATTATAATACTAAATTGAAGGAACCTAAGATGTCACACATAAATTGGCACATACAATAGGCATCAAAATGAATATTTAATTATTTTTTTATGCCTCGATTTGTGGTCCCGAAACCACATTTCGACTAGGGTCGTTTTAAGGCTGTCACACGTAGGGTCGATAAAGGCTAAACAAACCCTATTTCATGTGATCTAATACTCTTATAGTTTGATTTGAGTAGGAAACTAATATGTATGCCTAACTGTACTGTTAAGTATGTAATTATCTGTATACGAGCATGTTAAGCATGTTTATTCTGTTATTTTTGCATTTGTATTCTGTATCTGTGTTTGGGGTGGGATTTGTATATGTGGAGGAAGTGATCTGTACAGAGACCTATCGCCTATATTCTAGCATCTTGACTGCATAATATCTGTTATGTGTCGCATCGACACTATATGGTGTATAGGGATGGGTGGGTGTTTTTAACCCTGCATAGTGTGATGAGTGGACGGAGATGGTGTATAGAGGATAGGGGTAGGATCCTATACGTCTGATCTATTATCTGATTATGATATTTGTTTCTGTTATGGACTTAAGTCCGAATATGTATCTGACTGTATATGAAATTTTGTATATGTTATTTGACTATCTCTGTTGGGTTACACACTGAGTTTTGAAAACTCACATCTGTTTGTCTACTCTGTTCAAGTAATCCACAGACTTAGGCGGGTCGGTGTGACGGAGACTCAGCGGTGACCACTTGACAGAGAACTGTTTTTATTTAGTATTAGTGGTTTTATTTTAAAATTTGGTTTTTCTTGAGAGTTTAAAATTTTTGGGACTCTCTGGATTGTATGGCTTTAACTTTTGGATTTGGATTTTGTTTTGCTTTCTTTTCGGCAACGTTGACAAAAACACTTTACGTGAATAAATGGTTTTAACAAATGGTTTTTGGAAACACGAGGTTGGTTTTATTTTAAACGATTTTTTCAAACTTTCGCTACAAAATAAATGGTTAACTTTAAAGGACAACATAGAATGATTTCAGTAATATATAAATATAATGAATATGTTTTATAAAACTTGGAGGTTTTATCAAAATAACTAAACATGGTTTTATCGAAGTATCTTCGATTTTAAAACCCTTCTTCGTAACACTCCTGAATTCGGCCATAACGTCTAAGTCGTGTTTGGGGTGTTACAATTGGCTAAACCTTTAGCTCTGATATCACTAAATGTAACACCACTAACCCACCTCTGTTGTCGAATTAAGGTCATAGGCATTACTAACCAATTAGAACATCTAATTACAACATAAGCAAAGGTGCAAGCTGACTATTAACATTCATATTATATAAAGAGCAGAGCATGCTAATTTAATATTTTCCATATTACTATTTTAAACAAATGAGTGATGAGATATGCAATACAATACTAAACTTGTCTTCCACTGTTTAAAATTTTATCAGTATTTATCCGCTCTTGAAAGTTAGAAATTGGATACCTAACAACACTATTCCAATTATTAGCATCAGAGTATTGAACTATACTCTAGTTATCTACTTTCAGTGATATTAGTAGTATGATCTACTTCACCCAATTAAGGTTCTCAACTTCATTTAAAATTAGCGTAAAAATACTTTTATAGTCCTTAATACGAGTTTACGGGACCCTAAATATAATTAAAAAACAAACAAGGACTAATTTGAAACAACTTAAAAGGGTTTGGAGAAATTTTCAAAAATTTTAGAAACAAGGGTCACATGGCTGTGTGATATGCCCCAGGCCGTGTGGCTTTCAAAGTTGGAACATACGACTGTATCTCTGCTCGTGTAAGTCACTAAGTTGAGAGACACAATCATGTCATAGGCCGTGTACCAGACCGTGTGAAATTTACAATTAAATTAACAAGACACATGCCCGTGTGGCCAGGCCATGCATGTTACACAGCCATGTGACAACTGTGTCTTAGGCCTTGTGTGCCTAAATGTACCTTAATCTTAGAGTATTCCAAATCATACTTATTAAAACACTAAGCAACTCATTTACCAACCATTTAACCTACTCAAAACACAATTAAACATGTTTAAAACATACAAAAATATCCATCTTAAGTGCCTAACCAATATACGATCATTGGTACTACATTTTATATTTGCCAACACATTAGTAAAACATTAACCATTCAACACACATACTCATACAAAATTATGAAGATTTAACTAATGTTTTAGTTATTTAGGCTAACAAGTTAAAGTAAATCATATGCAAAATATTAAGCTTGACTAACCTACCAAGACATAGCTTCAACCTAAACCATATGAACATATAAATACAGTTACACTTGTAACTCAAAATATCATCACATTAACAAAATCACCATCAAATAAAAGACCACCTAGGTACATGTCATTACAAAATAAAACATCACCACACTTGAGTCCAGGATCGCTGTTGGATAATGAGTCGATGATTCAAAAACCAAACCCTACGCTGAGCATAACTCAGTGGTATTTCTATAATCCGAACAATTGAAACTTAATGTAAATAATTAAGATGTAAGATGCAATTAAGTAATGTCATATAGTATATCAAATTCATTATGCTAATTTATTCATTCTTGTTCACATTCAACAAATCTTACAATTTCTAATAAAAATGTGACACCTTATACCCAACCCAGTTGTTGGATCCGAATATAAAATGTCACATTTCGTTGCCGAAGCAACTCACTTTTTCATTTTTGTTTGAAAATGAAATATAGTGATAAAATTAATTTATATAAATTTCGGTGACATTTTTTTCTATTTTACGTGAAACCCCCTGCAAAAAAAAATTAGATTTCACAATGTAATCATATTCAATTCATCTCCCAAATCAATTCCCCACACTTTGATTTCTCAAAACATACCAATAAACTAGATTTCTATGCTTTATTATTCCATTCAAAACATTAGTTATAAAATACTAGCAAAGAAAACATAATGAAAATATTTAAAATCTGTTTACGACATAATATTATATATATATATATATATATACAAGCCTAGGTACATGCAATTTATGCTCAGTAGTGCTAATATTATATAAATCATTACATAAGTATTGAATACAAATTATTTGATAGAAATAAGCTAAAACATGATTATAAATATCATTAATAACATCATAATAAAAGAAAATTCTAATATTAATAGACTTTAATATTTTGATATTGACAAATCGAATAAAAAAATAAGCTTTTTAATTGAATTCAAAATCGCATAATTAATTTAATTTGCACAATATGGAAATTCAAATAAATTCAAGTTTTGTTTTTTCTTCTCTTTCAATTTAGACCCCGTACTAAAGTTTAGACTCATAACCAGATACACAAATCCGTTACCTCGAGTTGTTCAGTAACGATAGCTATCAGAGCAGTCCACGATCCTCTGGGAATTGAGACTGCCTACGACCCTCTGGGAATTAGAACTACCCATGACCCTCTGAGAATTGGGGAGATCTAAATTCTCTAATATAAAGACTCTATGGCATGCCAACTATATCTGATTTAGTCTAACTTAGTGAAACGGGGTAAAAACCTGTAATACATTAATCCCGAATACGAAGTACTCGAATACTAAGGAGCTACATCAGGTCATCAGAGCAACCCAATAAAATTTTCAAATAATGTAAAACAATGAAATACGTTTTATATAAGAGAAAATACCATACATAGTTATACTGAAAATAGTAATAAAAATAGTTATACAAGATATGTGGAGCTTCAATATCATCGTATATCAAAATAGTTAAAATAACAAAAATGATAAATGAGTTACAGGCCTACAAAAAATACAAGTAAGGCCTTAGGAATACAATGCCCACTAATAGATAAGGTATTGTACTCTAAATATGTGATGCTAGAAGTCTCTCATTGATGATGTTCCTCGGACACAAACAAAAGTCTACAAATTTGAACATGAAGACAATTCGAAGGCTGAGCTTTACAGGCTTAGTGGTACACAACAAATCTACCATACTTAAAGCAATTCATAAATATAAGCATGCAAATCAAATGTATACGTAGAAACATGACATGAGTATCGAATAATTAAATCATGAGTCATTAAATCTACATAACCAAATCTCTTGCATATCAAACTTGTCAAACTTGTTAGATTGCACATATTGCTCAAATAATCGGGTATCCAAATAGTCCTGCGCCACTCATGGCTACTAGTCAAATAATCCCGAGTGTCCATAGGGTTATCTTGAGTGCCATTCATAGCCACTAGTTAGGTTAGAGCCCGAAGGCTGAGTACATATAAATAATCAAACATATAATCACAAAAATACAACCATGACATTCGAGTTTCATACTTGTTTCAACTTGCTTATCATTCCAGCTAAAATATTAACCAATGAGATGTGACAGTCTACTACCTTAATATTCTGACATTTTCTCATTCAAAAATTAATAACTCTTAATATATATAACCTAAATCGAGCATCGTTTGTTTTAAATGAAACTAAACTTCTGTACGGTTATAGAGATATAAGGCTCACTTCCTATTTTATCTTTTGAAATTTTTAGTGATTTTTCAAAGTCACTGCTAAATATGTGATAAACGATAAATTATACATGTTTGTACCCCATGCTTAACCCAATTTCTGGATGAATTAACCCTTTATTTGTGTAAATTGATGCTCTTAAACCTTTAATTTCATGTTTTATACTCAGATGAGCATAGGGAAGTGAAAAGAATGAGAAACGGGCCGAAAACAAAAAAAATGGGCCAAAGTATGAAAACAACATGGCGTGGGAGTTCGCCACACAGCCGTGCCACCTTAAAGCTCAAACACGGCCTAACCCTGACTCACACAGCCGTGCCATACAAAACAGACCCGAACACAGACCATTGTCAAAGTCACACGGCCGTGGCACACGGGCGTGTCCCTGTTGTGAGGAAGTTCAATTCTACTCGAAAAAGGCTACTTAGGGGCCAAGAAAGGCATTCCAAAGCTCTATATAAAGACTCTAGGGGACAACTACAAGGTGTACTACTTCTCACCTCGAAAAGGGGCCTTATTTCTGCCAACACAAAGAGCAGAAGCAGGGTATTACTCCAAAGGAAGCCGATTGTTCCATCTCAAAAGCCAGATTCTCCTTCAAGACTGAAGATCTCCCTTCAACTTCCTACAGGGGTTTGGGTTCTTTATGTTTTGTTATCTTTATTCTTCTGAGATGATTTCTTTTATAATTATGAACTAAATCCCCTAAATACTTGAGGGGGATGAAACCTAAGACAGATCTTGTTATTATTTTCTCTTGAGTTATATGATAAATACTTGAATTGTTTTAATTATGTATTCTTAATTCTTGTTTTAATATTCCGGGGTATTAATTCAAGAATTGATGTCCTTATTCAGAGGAGCAAAAGTCATTGTCTAAGAGTAGATCTAGCATAATTAAGCGGAGTTGCATGCACCCCTACACATAGGGCAACATAAATCTGCCGAATTAGGGTCAAACCTAATAGGGGAATCCATAGATCGAGTTAATGCGAGACTAGGGGTTTTAACTAGAAAGAGATTTCAGTTAATCAACCTAGGATTAGTTGTTCTTATCCTCGACGGAGGTATTAACATAAGTCAGGGATTTCTACGGATCAAGTCAAGTGAATAAATCGTCTAGCTCAAGAATCGATAACAAGTGAAGTCTAGGTGGATTCTCCCTTGAGTATTGTCCAAATCAATCAGTTTTTCCTAAGAGTTTTTCCCGAATTCACTTTTTGTGCATTCTTAGTTTAGTTTTAGAATTAGTTTAGTTTCATAAAAATCCCCCTTTTATTTCTAGGTTAAATAATAGAAAGAAAGTTAGTACTAGTACTTTTGGTTCCCTTGGGTACGATATCTCGGTCTTGCCACTAAGCTATACTACTATTCGATAGGTGCGCTTGCCTTAAAATCGTGATAATAGTTAGTTTTAGGTGTGATCATTATTATAAATTTTATTACTTCATATCACGAATATCAAGTTTTTGGCGCTGTTGCCGGGGAACTAAAATATTAGGAACACTCAATTTTTATTACTTTAGCCATTTTTTTATTTCCAGTTTATTTTTACTTTTATTTTTATTTATTGAAATTTTCTTTCCCTTCAGGTATCTCTAGTTTATGACTAGAAGAAACCCAGGAGGACCACTACTTTTCGACGAGGATCTAGAAGCTACAATTCGTAAAACTCGTAGAGGGATCAGACGAAGTCTACAATATCCAAAACAGGAAGAGGAACCTAAACCTACTGAAGAGATGGAAGCAAATCAGGACAATCTACCACCTCCGCAATAGCCGCAGAACCAGTAAACCAAAATAATGCTCCACGTACTATGTTTGATTACACTAAACCCAGTTTAGCTGGTACTGAATCTAGTATTGTTAGGCCTACTATTGCTACAAATAATTTTGAATTGAAACCTAACACTATTCAGATGATTCAGCAGTTTGTGCAGTTTGATGGTTTCCAGGATGAAGATCTCAATTCGCACTAAGCCAATTTGTTGGAATTTTACGATACTTTTAAAATAAATGGTGTTTCTGACGATGCCATTTGCCTCAGATTATTCCATTTTTCTCTAAGGAATAAAGCTAAACAGTGGTTAAATTCTTTACCACGTGGATCGATCACTACATGGGAACAGATGACTGAAAAATTCTTGCTTAAGTATTTTCCACCGGCTAAAACACCAAAACTGAGGAATGATATTTCCTCTTTTGTGCAGATGGATTTTGAGACGCTCTACGATGCTTGGGAAAGATACAAAGACCTATTGAGAAGGTGCCTTCACCATGGGTTACCTCTGTGGCTACAGGTTCAAACCTTTCACAACGGTTTGAATCCCTCAACAAGGTAGATGATCGATGCAGTCGCTGGTGGAACAATCAACAACAAAACACCAGAAGTAGCCTATGAGTTTATAGAAGAGATGTCACTGAAGAACTATCAGTGACAAGTCATGAGAACAAAACTGACAAAAGCAGTAGGAGCTTTTAATATTGATGCAGTCACAATGCTTTCTTCTCAAGTAGAACTTTTAAACAAAAAAATTGATAGTTTTATTGGTTCTACGCAGGTACATCCAGTCATGCTATGCGACTCAAACCTAGGAGGAGTGAGCGAGCCATATGGACATAGCATAGAAAGCGAACAAATGAATTATATGGGTAATAATTCTCGACCTCAGAACAATCCTTATAGTAATACTTACAATACAGGTTGGAGGAATCACTCAAATTTTTCATGGGGGAATCAATGCAATCAAGGAAATCAAAGACCACCACCACCCCCTCAGGGATTCAACAACCACTGTATCGACAAGAAAAGAAACCAAACCTTGAAAAGATGTTGGAAAAATTCATATCGGCTTCCGAAACTCGATTTCAAAACACCAAAACAGCACTTAAGAACCAACAAGCTTCTATCCAATGGCTCAAAAATTAGATTGGTCAACTCGCAAAGATGATCTCTGAAAGACCACAAGGTGGCTTGCCAAGTAACATAGAAACTAACCCAAGAGAACAAGTTCAGGCCATTACCGTACTTAAAGTAGAAGGGTTAGACAAACCAAAACCGATGCAAGATACTCTGGTAAGCAATAATAAGGATAAGGTAAGTCATGGTACACAAAAATTGGTAAGTGAAGAGTATAAACCTCGAGTGCCATACCCCAATGTGACAAGGAAAGACCACACTGATGAACAATTTGGTAAATTTCTTAAACTCTTAAAGAAATTACATATTAACTTACCATTTATTGAAGCTCTTTCGTAGATGCCAAATGCAGTTAAATATTTAAGGGAGCTTTTAGCGATCAAACAAAAGTTGGATGAATCGTCGCATGTGGAATTAAATGCAGTATGCTCAGCTATTCTACAGAATAAGCTGCCCAACAAACTGAAAGATCCAGGGAGTTTTACTATTCCTTGCTTACTCGGTAGCTTAGATGTTAAAAATGCTTTAGTTGATTTAGGGGCGAGTATTAATGTCATGCCATTTAGCTGATAAAACGATTAGATTCCATAAAGGTATAATTGAATATGTGCTTGTCAAGATTGATAAATTTATATTTCCAGTAGATTTTGTTGTGTTAGACATGGAGGAAGATAGTACTGTACATCTTATTCTAGGGCAATCCTTTTTAGCGACTGCTAGGGCCATAATTGACATAGGCATAGGTGAACTTACTCTTCGTGTAGGTGATGATAAAATTACTTTACAAGCTCGTGACTCAAATAAAAATGCTGATAAAAATATTGATACGAGTCCTTGTAAAATGAATAATCTCACCATCTACTCTTCTGTGCAGGATACACCACATATAAAAGTAACACATCCACAGACAGTTTCATCCAAGGGAGTCGTACTTGAAAGGTGAATGCTTCAGATTGAGGAACTAGATGAGTGGCTGAACTATCACAAAAAACCCAAAACATGCCACACCAAGCTAGAGCACCACCAAGACGACCCTCAGGTAGAAACGAATCTAATCAAGGTAGGTGATAAGGTGATCTTAAGAGAAGACGACCCTCGAATACTAAATTCAAAAGAACACATAAGTGACATTCCTCACTTCACGGTAATAAAATTTTTTCTTTATGGTACAGTCGAGATAAACCACGAGTCCCTCGGCACTTTCCAAGCAAGTCAAACCTGACTCAAACTTTATTTTGATAACAAAATTTTAAACAGGACAGAAGAGTTCAAACTCTTCAAACCACCGTGAACAAACGAGCTCAAGGAAAGTCGAGCTTAGACTCTAAATAAGCGATTCTCGGGAGGCAACCCGAGCACTAACACCACTAACCATTTTATTTTGTTTTATTTTGTTTTTATGTTGTTTTTAGTGTAGGATTTTAGACCACACGACCAGACACACAGCCGTGCCTAAGACTGTGTGAAAACGGGTCCAATTTTCCTACAACACGGGATGTGTTAAATTTCCACGGACGTGTGAGGTGCCCGTGGGCAAACCTATCTAGCATGACACGAGCGTGGTACCAAATATACACGGGCGTGTGTGATCGAACATGGCCGTGCCCTTACCCTGTGGTCGACACTGTTAAATTACACACGGGCGTACGACACGCCCGTGCCCCAAGGCCGTGGTTGAGCCTGTCAATCCAAACACGGGCGTGTGACCATCTACACGGCCGTAGAAGAAGCGAACATCGAAGAACACGACCGTGCGACACGGCCGTGTACCACAACATGCCCTAGGAACACGGGCTTGTATCTCGAACTAGGCGCGCCAAAATCCCCAAATTTAAAACCACACGGGTAAAACCCGAGTCACACGGGCGTGTTACATGCCCGTATGACCCAAAAACTATATAAACATGCCACTATTCATCTCCTTCCTCATCTAAAACCCTAAAATCTCCCACCCAAAACCCACACCAAACCTCCCTAATGCCACCGCCGGCCTCCACAGCACCACCACGCCCGTGTAACATTGCCAGACCGTGTTCTACTTCATACCCACTCATTCGAAATTATGTCATCTTCACAGAGAAAGAAAGCTGTTGTTCCTACTTCAAAAAAGCAAAAAGGGCCCGGTGGTTCATCCTCCAGACCCACAGCCGAAGCCCCCCATCCTTTTATTCAATTCCCGCAGAACTCCCAAGAGAAGTTATTTCAGATACTACGAGCAAGACCAATAGGAGCGGGAAAATGCATAGATTGGGCCGCCTTATGGCAAGTCCACTTAACAGACGAGGTCCGGGCCCTATTGACAACGGATCCCTGGGACTAATTTTTCAGGATTGTGGAGCCCACCTACCTCGAACTCACCCTCGAGTTCTGCTCCACATTCCACCTCCAGACCGTCATGAACTAATACGATGATCCAGGGACGATCCAGTTCCGTTTAGGATGCCTCGTTTGCCATCTTAATATCCCAGAATTCAGTATAGCCCTAGGCCTCTGCACTAAGCAGTTCATGGAGGAAGAAGACCTTTCTACGCCCCACCGTCACATCCACGTCTCTCCAGTAAACTGCTGGCGCGCCCTAGTCCCTAGCCAACCCATATACGACCCCAGTCGCTCTAAAGCAACCAATCTCGCCTCATTTCTGAGGTACATGCATGCCCTCATCGCACACACATTGACGGGCAGAAGCGAGAGCACAGGTGTCGTCAACACTCACGATGCCTACTTTCTATGGAGCATGGCGAACGCACATGTCATCAACCTTGCATACTTCATCGCCCATGCCATCCAGCATCAGACGGAGCGACACAGCAGTGGCATAATCTCTATGGGCCTGTACATCACTCGACTAGCCCGCCACTTCGGCCTACTTAACACCGCGGCCCAGACATCCTCCTACACCTTGATCGGTCAGATGTCCCCACAGGGCATCCAAACTATGCTACACATGAGGATGATCCAGCGCCGACCTGGGACCGATCCTCTACAATACTGTCTACTCCGAGATGCCGAGCAGGAGGACCCTGAGGACATTACTGATGATGTCACACCACCACCGGAGGAGGCACCAGCTGAGCCACCACTCCATCGCCGCCCAGTTCATGCGGCAGCTTCATACGCTGACATATCCAAGTACCTCACACGATTTGAACAGCAGTGCTTTCAACGCTTCGATTATATCAATGCTACTCTTCTGCAGATATGTCAGCACCTTCATATCGCACCACCTTCCCCACCTCGCGGACTATCTAAGGATTAGAACTTTCTATTCCTCTTATCTTAATTTTTATTTTTTATTCTTGATCTTTATTTTAGCTTCTCTTAAACTTTAGGTTTCTTTAGAATTTTTAGATTTTTCTTTATCTTTATTTTGATCTTTATGTTTATTGAATATTTCAATTTAGTTTTCAAATTTATATTTTTATCGACCATTTCCTAACGAGTAATTTTTCTAACCTAAAATACCTAAAATCCCTTAAGTGCTTTCGTAGTTTCAAAGGAGCTCTACAGCTCAAATCCATATGTAATGGGAAAACCCTGCCACAACTGCCGGCCCTTACAATTCCAATATCCGTCTCTACAAATTTATCCAAAATTCAGGGAGTTTTATTTCTTTCCCTATCTTATGATATCATGCTTCTATTACTACTAATGTATCTTTGTACATTGAGGGCAATGTACATCTTAAGTGTGGGGGGGAAACTTACTTTCAGTCATTGTATTCTCTTTGAAACCCCTGAAAATTTTTAAAAGAACTAACATTTTGCATTGTTCTCAAAATTTCAAATTCTCACTTTCACTCTTTGCATTATCTTCAATCTCCTATTAGGAATTAATTCTAATTGATTTATGATTTTTATTGATGTGTTGAGAATTAAGACATAAGCACTTATACTTTGATTATTCAAACTTTAAGACATTAGGGAATCGAGCATGATAAGTTGAGTGAGTCAATACTGATTTGTTATTCTAGAACTTGCTTCGATTATACATGTCAAGACCACATCATTGATTTGATATACCGAGATGATAAAGGCACCTAGGATTTAACCCACTTACTTCATAAAAGCCTACATCCATAAATTAACCCCTAGTGAACCCCATTGAGCCTAACAACCCATTCTTTGACTTACCTCTAATAGTAACCTATAACACGTTTTTGTTGAATTCCATTCAATTATTTTGACCCCTATTTTTGTCGAGATTTGAGTTGAATTATTATCTAGCTTTATGGTCTTTTTCAGTTTGTAAAGTTTGTAAATATTCAAGGTATTATATTTGATTTGTTCTTAAAAAAAAAATGAAAATGTACATACAGTCAATTCAGTTGTAATCTGTAATAGTTTAATAGTTTTTGGATATTTCTAATTCATCTATCAAATATTTTATTTCATCTAACATTCATATTTGAAACCAATTAGTACATGTTGTCGCTTAAACGTGCTTATTTTTCTCGACATATTTTACTTGAATTTTATTACTCGCCTCAGTATGCTTAATTTTCTTGTATCATCGTAAAAAAATAATCATATATTTACATGTCAAGATGAATATCATTTTCTTTCTATTTCTTCATAAACTTAAATCAGGTAATACATTATATCAAGATTTCATGTACTTAAAAATACAATTCAAGCTACATTAATTTACCTCGTTACTTGTTTATGTTTATAATTTCACCAATCCGATATCTTTTCTTTTCCACGTTCAAGTCTCGTATTTTAGTTGCACGAATCTTTATAAATAAATTTAATCGTCATTTTCATTCATTTCATATTCTAATACATTTAATTAATGCTTTAGGCAAAATTTCCATTTTACCCTTAAAACGTTTAATTAATTACAATTTCATCCTTGATTCCAGAAAAATAAAAGTATTGTCATTTAATCCTTGTTTACAGCCATTATTCTTATACATATTGATAACGGCCCATGAATTTTATGAAATATCAAAATTTTCCATAATTTCAACACTTTTCAATTTAATCCCTAAAACATGTTTTCGCTTGATCTTGATCTAAATTAATATTTTCATTCAATTTTGTAATTTAAATGATAAAATAATCCATTACATGCAATTTGATCATTTTTGACATTTTTACAAAATCGCCCATAAAGTTCTACTTTTATTCAATTTAATCCCTGAGCCTAAAACATGCAAATTAGCCATGCTGGTTGAATATTCATACATATTTTCCTCCTCCTCCACTCCATTCCACATCCTTAATTTTTATAACATGCTTATAAGTAACATTATCAAAACTTTCACTATTTACTTATATCTATTTTTAAAACTGTCCATTTGAGTCATAGTCACTAAATTATTTATATCGTGAGCTACAGAATTCCAAATTAAGATCCGCAAATTTTTGCTGAAACTAGGCTCACATATCTTCTTACCATAAAATTTTTAGAATTTTTTGTTTAGCCAATTAGTACAGTTTATTTATTAAAATCTCCCTTATTTTACTGTTTGACAGTTCTGACCACTCTTCGGTAAAATTTAATTATCTCTTTGTACAGAATTCAAATGATGTTCTCATTTATTTCTATTGAAAATAGACTCATTCAGGAATCTAACTATATAAATTATGTCTCAAAATTATTTTTATACAATTTTTAATGATTTTCCCAAATCAGAATAGAGGATCTCGAAATTATTCTGAACCAGTCTCACAAAAATATAAATATCTCAAAATACAGAATTCCTTTGCTTTTTATGTTTCTTTTTTATGAAAATAGACTCAATAAGCTTTAATTTCATATCTTATTCATCCTCTAATTAAATTTCTACAATTTTTGGTGATTTTCCAAAGTTAAACTTATGTTGCTGCCCAAAACTGTTTCTTATAGTTTATTTTGCAATTAATTCCTAACTAAGTTTACTTACTTTTACAACTCAATTCATACTTCATTTCTACTTAATCTCTTCCCATATTTAACTTAACCATCCAATGTTCATATTAGAACTCAAATTTAAAACTTCTTCCAATTCAATCCCTACTATATAAAACTTATGGCCTCTTTTACAATTTAATCCTCTTTTTCATTCTAACTTAAAATTCTATCAATTACACCCCTATTTCATCTTCTTGCTCAACATGAACTACTCTTAGAAATCTATGAACTATCAAAATATCAACTTAATCTTAACAAGACTTTGTTTTAAAGCTTTTAAAACATCAAAATTAAAAGAAAATGGCTTAATTGACTTACCTATTAAACATCCAAGCTTTAAATCATCAATTTCTCTTTTTTCTTTTTCCTTCTCTTTTTCTTCCCTTCTTTCCCGTTTGCTATTCTGTTTCTTTTCCCCCTTCTCCCTTTTTTTTTCTTTCCACACACACATATATATACTAAATAAAATAATAAAATAATAATAAATATCTTTTTCTAATAAAATAATTATAAAATATCATCAACATCATAATTACTTTCTAGATTTCTCTCTCTTCCAATTGACCATTTTTCTCTTTGTGATCTTTTAAAATTCCATCCTTGAGTCATCACTTAATTGGGTAGAATTACAATTTTGTCCCTCAAAATTCTTCACCTATTCAATTTGGTCCTAATTCATTCATTTTCCTTAGTTTCTAGATTATTCCACCCCTAAAATATTTGCACTATTGGTCCTTCAACTTTCCATATTTATACTTTAACCCCTCAAAATTTGAGTATTTACTCTTGAGCAACAAAACTTTTCTCATTTTTACAATTTAGTCCTTTCTTGAATTAATATGTCATAATATACTTCCCAATGACATAACTCAAATTTCCTCTTCTTGTCACTTTATTTCCTTATTTTACTATATCAAGGATAATATCTTACTATATAAATTTTCGGGGTGTTACATTTCTCTCCCCCTTAAAAAAAATTTCGTCCTCGAAATTTCCTTGTTTTCTTTTAATCATGAACTTCATTATCTCTATAATTCTATACTTCCTTTCTTCATATATTTATCTAATTTATCATTTATATCCATTCTATATACTTTCATTTCACAATTTATTTTAATTCAATATTTTCAAACATGGATCAGAGATAATCCCTTACCTTGTGACGAAAATTGTTTACCTTTTTAAAGAGGTCCAGTAGACTAAGCAGAACACTTAGGATATACAGAACAGATATAGAGGTGCATTATTATGTACTATTAAACAGAGAGCGCTAAAGTGCTGTACAGATAGCACAAATGCGCTAAACGGAAAGTACTAATGTACTAATAATCAGAGAGTGCGCTAAAGTTCCTTAATGGCATGCCAAAATATCCTAGTAGTTCTAAATTTCGCCTACCTGAGCATTAGAACTGAATTTCATACATTTAAATACTTTACAATTTAATCCTTGTACCAATAATCCGTATATTTATATTCTCTATCTTTAATATATGTAATATATTTCAAAATTCACTAGTCATTTCTAATTTGCTAATAATTTTTATCATGTACTTCATATATCATTTTTTTTCAATTTCGATTACACTTTTAATTTATTCACAACTCAATTTAATTTCACTTTCTCATCAATATACAATTCAAAACTAATATGATCCATCACTCAATTCAATTTCCATTCAATTCAACAATAACACTTACCTTTTACTTCACTTACCGTACACATAATTTAAATTTAACATTTAATAATAAATAATTTGAATTATAGTAATATAACCGTATGCTGGATATGTCTATATTCAGTGGTATTACCATAATTCAAATTATAAAAACTATAATTTGTAATAGTTTAATAGTTTTTGGACATTTCTACAAGCTTCCAAATCCAGAACGATGTCATCATAAGGCTCAGCTCTAGAAATATGTTCCAATGATAGAGGTTTTTCTAGCTAGATGATTTCTCAATTTAATCTCGATTCTAACCCTCTTTTTCAGCTTGTGACAACACCCCTAACCAAAGCCCCATTACAACCATTGAAAGACCTTTTGATCGATGTGTCATATCAATCTATAGTGGTGGAGATTTGATTTTCTTGCAAGACTATGGTAATAACTTTTCAGGTTGACTAAAGAGTGCTTAAATTTTGAACCCTAAACACTTTGAGTGGATAGAGTGAATCTTTAGTGAGGATGTCAAATCTTGTTGATTTTGATTGAAAGGTAATTACTTAGGAGAAGGGAGAAAACCTATGTTTTTGTGATAAAATTCTCAACTTAGAGTGTTTGAAACTTTAATGTTCTTCTGGTTGAATTTTCAATGTATGATTACTTATGGATTAGTTCAAAACATTATTGATAAGGATTATAAGTTGAGAAGAATGATTCTTAACTGTGAATTGAGATTTTGCTTGAGGACAAGCAAAGGCTTAAGTGTGGGGGTATTTGATAAACGATAAATTATACATGTTTTTACCCCATGCTTAACCCAATTTCTGGATGAATTAACCTTTGATTTGTGTAAATTGATGTTCTTAAACCCTTAATTTCATGTTTTATACTCAGATGAGCATAGGGAAGTGAAAAGAACGAGAAACAGGCCGAAAACGAAGAAAATGGGCTAAAGTATGAAAACAACACGGCCTAGGAGTTCGCCACACGGCCGTGCCACACGGCCGTGCCACCTTAAAGCTCAAACACGGCCCAACCTTAACTCACACAGTCGTGCCACACCAAACAGACCCGAACACGGCCCATTGTCAAAGTCACATGGTCGTGGCACACGGGCGTGTCCCTGTCGTGAGGAAGTTCAATTCTACTCGGAAAAGGCTACTTAGGGGCTAAGAAAGGCATTCCAAAGCTCTATATAAAGACCCTAGGGGGCAACTACAAGGGGTACTACTTCTCACCTCGAAAAGGGGCCTTATTTCCACCAACACAAAGAGCAGAAGTAGGGTATTACTCCAAAAGAAGCCGATTGATCCATCTCAGAAGCCAGGTTCTCCTTCAAGACTAAAGATCTCCCTTCAACTTCCTACAGGGGTTTTGGGTTCTTTATGTTTTGTTATCTTTATTCTTCTGAGATGATTTCTTTTATAATTATGAACTAAATCCCCTAAATATTTGAGAGGGATGAAACCTAAGACAGATCTTGTTATTATTTTCTCTTGAGTTATATGATAAACACTTGAATTGTTCTTAATTATGTATTCTTAATTCTTGTTTTAATATTCGGGGTATTAATTCAAGTATTGATGTACTTATTCAGAGGAGCAAAAGTCCCTGTCTAAGAGTAGATCTAGCATAATTAAGTGGAATTGCATGTACCTCTAGACATAGGGCGACATAAATCTGCCGGATTAGGGTCAAACCTAATAGAGGAATCCATAAATCGAGTTAATGCGAGACTAGGGGTTTTAACTAGAAAGAGATTTCAGTTAATCAACCTAGGATTAGTTGTTCTTATCCTCGACGGAGGTATTAACATAAGTCAGGGATTTCTATGGATCAAGTCAAGTGAATAAATCGTCTAGCCCAAGAATCGATAACAAGTGAAGTCTAGGTGGATTCTCCCTTGAGTATTGTCCAAATCAATCAGTTTTTCCTAAGAGTTTTTCCTCAATTCACTTTTTGTGCATTCTTCGTTTAGTTTTAGAATTAGTTTAGTTTCATAAAAATCCCCCTTTTATTTCTAGGTTAAATAATAGAAAGAAAGTTAGTACTAGTACTTTTGGTTCCCTTGGGTACGATATCTCAGTCTTGCCACTAAGTTATACTACTGTTCAATAGGTGCGCTTGCCTTAAAATCGTGATAATAGTTAGTTTCTGGTGTGATCGTTATTATAAATTTTATTACTTCATATCACGAATATCAATATGTTTTATAAGAATTTTGCTGTCGGATTTTTATGACCTTTCAACACTAAAAAATTTATATCTTTTAAAATACAAATCAAAACCAATCTCTGTTTGTTTTAAACAAAACTAGACTGACTCATGGTTACAATGATGTATAGATCTCTTCTTAATTTATTTTAAAAATTTATGGTGAATTTTCACACTTACTATTCGTGTAATAATTTGTTTCTGGCATATTTCTTAACTAAGTTTTTAGCTTCATTTTAACCATCCAACCATGATTTCCACCCAAAGACATATAACATGCATGCATTATCATACAAGCATCATATTTATAACTTATCAAGAAGCATAGGAGAGTTAGAGGATATCACCTTGATAGAAGAACACCATCAAAGTTTCTTGCCTAACTCTCCACCACTTTGCCTTTACCCTTAGCTTTAGAAGATTCACCACACTATTTAACTAATAACCATGTAACATACAAGATTTACCACAAAAATAAGAGTCTATAGGATGCAAAAATATATGCTTTAAATAAATAAATAAAATATAAGAAGATAGGTAGAGACTTCCTCAAACTCAAACCCTCCCAAACACCCAATAACCTCCACCTTCATTCTTGAAGAACATGTATATTTTTTTCCCATGGAACTTTAAAAAAAAAAACTAGATCAAGATACTTACCTTCTTTGAGATTGGGAGGATGAAAAATGGTGAGAACCCACTCAAATCTCTCTCCCTCTATAGGGTTTGCTAAGGAAAATAGATAGAGAAACGAAAAAATATGAAGAAATGTAGAAAGAAAAAAATAGGGTGATTATAATATGGGAAAAATGGGGACAAATCCAGTTTATTCCATACCTCAATTTGTCAAACTATCTTTTCCGATTAATTGGGAGAATACTTTTATTAAAAAATGGTAAAATCACCATATTAGCTATCCATATTCCCCCTACTTCACATAAACTTCCTAAAATCTTTAATTTCTTATAAAAAGGTCCAAAATTCACCTAACTTAATTTCAATAAAATCCAATCTCAAAATAAATTTATCCATTGCCAACCCAGGTCAACACTCGAACGTTGACTCGAGAATTTGGGGCCGTTACAAAACCAAATTTCATGATCCATTTCAATTCAATTTTCATATAATTCTCATTTCAATTCCGTTTCATATTCAAATCACTTATTGCCTAATGTAAAATTAGGCTTCCAATTCAAAACATATTAATCATTTTCTTGCTCAATCATCTAAAATCATAATACTCAAATCCAAATCATAACCATGAATTTGCTAATTTGATCATATGAAAAACATAGTATTCATCTCGAAATACAATTTTATAAATATTAACTAAATCATTCAAGCTCATCCAAAACTTATAAAAATAAAATAAAATAAAATCATAATACTCAAACGCATATCTTTCGGCTAATTATTCGTTTTCAATTCCGTCTTCACCAGAGTACTCACTGCTTCACAAGCTATCATTTAGCACTAATATTACACAAAGTAGCCAATGTTCTCTACTTCCCCTTTAACATGGCCAAATATACCAAATAAATTTTCCATCAATTTTTATTTCTTTTTCACACTTCAAACAAATTAGAATTCATTTTCTAATCATTTCCTATCAAAAAAATATACCTACTTCACTTACGTTTTCTAAGCTTCCATTAATTTCATTTAATGGCAACTTTCAAAATACTTGATAAAAATAAAAAAACTAGTGATATATATATATATTGGTATATATATGTAAAGCAAGCTTCAAAGATTCAAAATCTAAGAAAAGCTTGAAGCATAACTTGAATTTGAAGGAAAATAATGGAAGCAAATTTTTTTTCTTTCCCCCATTTTGTTTGAAGTGAAAAAGAAAGAAAGATGAGAAAGATGTTTTCTCTATTTTTCTCTTTTTATATATATATATATATATATTATAATATTAATTATTAAAATATTATTACTTAATAAAAGTTAATATAAAAGCCATCATGAAACTATTGATTTTTTAAGTAATGGTAAAATTGCCATTAAGTCCTTTCCATTAAAATTAAATAGGATAATAGCACTTTAGTCTTTATACTTTTCTAACTTATTCAATTTGATCCTTGAACTCAATACCAAATTTTTAACTTAACCACATGCTCCTAGTAATAATCCTCTGTATTTTCATGTCTAATAATTTTCTCTAAAAATGATTACAATTGCTTATACTATTATTTATTTATAGATCACTTATTCAAGAGCTTCTACCATAAATATCCTTCTTATCTTTTTTTTTTCTTAAAAGTGGGGATGTTACAACATAACAATAATATTACTCATTATTCATTTGATAAATCAACTCATGCAATGACATTATTCATTTCCATTTCCAATCCATGAGTTCATCAATCATAAATTGTCAATATTCACAACAAAATCTACCATTCCATATTTCATTTCACATCTTATTTTAATTTCTCATCCTTTGTTATTTCAATATCTAGCTCATTGATTGTTATAATTTATTTTCCCCTATTAATGTGACTCGGACTTGGACGGATATACGGATCCAACCAACACACCAGTTTGACACCTAGTGCCTCATCAGATAAATGCGAAGAAATAATTACACTCAGCGCTATATAATAGATTGACAACCAGTTTCTTATCGGTTAAACCAAAGCAAGTTGGCACCCAGTGCCTCATTAACTCGAAGTCGAAAAAAATCCCTGAACTCTTCCTATCCTATGGCATGCCATCTATATCCGACTTAGCCCAAAATAGTTAATAGGGTTTCATTTCACTTTTCAAAATAATCAATGTCTTATTTTCATATATATACATTCTCACGTATAAACATATATTCAAATTGATAGCAACCAACTTTTCTCAATACACATATTCCATTCAATATTCATAAAAACACTACATTTCTTAATATTCATAATTAATTCATTCTAATAATCAAACGATTCAATTCAACCCAAAGTACAAGAATGCTCACCTCAAATACTTATCATATGCAAACAATTCAATATGCAGTAATTCATAATTTGTTTCGGATTATAAAAATACAAACTGTATATTTCGAGCTACTCGATGTCGACCCTGTCTTTCCCTTTCTTACCCGATGGTTTTGGAATGACGTTCGTTATGAAATAAAATATTTAAAATATATCAATAATACACAACTAAATTTTCATTAAATTTCATATTTTATACTACATTTTGCTTAATTTTCAATTTAGTCCCTAAATCGAGTCTAATTAAATCTTTACATTTAGCCTCCAATTTTTATACTAATTTCACTCTAAGCTAAATTTAGCTCTCTATTTTCAATTCTACCCCTCAATTTTAAAATTTTCACAATTTAGTCCCTATTGCTCAAAATCAACAAATAATTTCACTATTTAGTCCTTTTTCACTTCTAACTTTAAAATATATTAAATTAACCTTTGAAACTCTAACAAATCAACAATGGTAACATCATCAATCCTAAACAATATTAAAAATTATAATATGGGTTGACTAGCTCTAAGTACCAAGATTCCAAAAAAAATAAAAATTACAAGTAAATAAACTAAAATGACTAAGCTTGAATGCTTAAAAACCCTTATGGCCGTCGAAGCTTTCTTTCTTCTCCCTATGGTTTCGAAATGCGTGAAAATGAGAATGAAATTCTCTTTCATTCCACTATCACCTATGTGTTATAGGCCCAATTTGCCCAGCCTATATCTTAAAAGGAAAAAATAAATAATCTTTAATAAAATGTCTTTTTTTACAACCAGGGCCCAAATGTTCCCGTAGCCCAGCACCAAATACATTAACTAAAACCCCAAAACCAAATTAACCTGAAGCCTAATTACACCCTTAGCCCAAACAGACTAAACCCCTATGCCAACCCAATAGCCCAAAAAACTACAAGGCCCAATGGCCCAAATCTGGTTTCAGATTCGAAGACCTAGGGTTTCTAGACAACCCTGGCGCCGCAAGCACCCCAACACAGGCCTCTCATCGAGCCACCATCAGTGCCCAATCGCCGCCGCGATTCTCGTGTCTTCACCTGCAAAAGGAAAGAAGACCAGCAGAGACATAGCAAATATGGCAAGAAATAAAAATCAAATATTGCAATATTTATTTATTTTAATTTTTAGTGGCTATAAAAGCCCGATTACAAACAGTGTAACACGACGATTATTCTACGCATACAAAAAATATACAAGCAATAAAATCACAGAGAAAAGGTGATTCATGATTTTTTATTTTTATTTCATTTTTTTTTTCAATTTCGATACTTGCAAAACATTTTTTTATATACAAAATACAACTGAAACAATAAAAAGGGAGTTACCTATTGATTCGCGAGGAAAAGGCGAGTTTTTAAACCCCTGGCCGCCGTGTACGGCAGCTCTGACGGTGGCGCGTGAGGCGCGTGAGGCGGTGGCCGATGACCGTTGCCGGAGCTTAGGCCGAGAAGAGGGGAGAGCATTTTGGGTGTTTTTTCTTTTTTTTGAAAAAAATTGTTTAAAATGATTTTTTGGGGCTAATTTTGATTTATATAACGATATAAAAACGACACCATTTTTGCTTAAGTTAATAAACACCAAAATGACGTCGTATAAGGCTTGACCCGCTCGCACGTGACCCTACCAGGGGAGGATCCACGTGTTTTTGTTAAAAGGGCTAATTGCCCTATAGGCCCTTCTGCTTTTGCCCATTTTTATAATTACGCCCAATTGCATTTTTCCTTTATTTTTTATTCGGCCCTGAACTTTGGCCCTTGTTTCAATTTAATCCTTTGGGCCATTTTAAGGCAGATTTGGAGCGATGTCGTTTTGGGAATAGGGCATATTTGCCCAGTAAGTCCCTCTTATATAGCACGCGTTTCAATTAGGTCCTAAATTCGGTTTTATTCGTCTTTTATTTTCCTGAAATTTTACTAAAATTCAGATCAAGTCCTTTTCCCTTTTATTTTATTTTTATTCTGACTTAATTTTTTTAGATTGTTATTTATTTGTTTTAATATTTTGTATATATTATTTATTTTATGCTAAACCTTTTTTTTATATATAAAATTATTTTATTATATATTATTTTTATAATTATTTTCATATATTATTTATTATGTATTAGGTATTATTTTACAATTTGTATATTATTATATATTATTTTAAAATTTGTATTATTATTAAATACTATATATTATTTTGGAATTGGTATATTATTATTAAATATTATGTATTAAACTACATTTTGTATATTATATAATATTTTAAAGAAATTAATTAAATATAAAGTTTTGTTTTATATCATTATTTTTAAATACGTATATTATTATTTTTTTATATATAAATATATGTATTAAATTGTCATATTATATGTTATAAATTACTTTTTTTATCTATTTAAAACGTATTAATTAACTATATATATATATATATTCTAATCATTTTCAAAATTTGTCATTTGTTTTTTTTATATATATTGTTTTAATATCTAAATTTTTTAATACCTCATTTATTTTATATTGTTGCTTTGTTTATAAAGGTTTTGTATTCAATTCTTGTCTTATTTCGTATATTTTTAAAATTTTGTTGATTTATTTTCGTATTTTTTTATTGTTTTAGTATAGTAATTTTATCACATGTGTTATTCATTGTTTTTATGTTATTTCTCCTTTTAGCCGCTTATATTAGCACATAACATTAATATATCATGTAATTTATATTATTTTAGTATTGATGCCTTGTAGTATCTTAATGTTACATTTTGCTTAAATCATTGTTTAAAAAAATATCTTTCATTTAATTGAAAATTTTTCCTTAAATAAGGCAATATTTTGGTGTTTGGAAATTCGGAAATAATGCCCTAACGTGCTGGGTTTCGATTTTCCGCTTGTCTAAATATCTAAGTATCCTTTTGATGAATTTTGTAACTCATGAGATGATTTTAGTTACGAGGATTTAAAAACATCGTGTCCTAACGTGCTGGATGTGATGTTTGTATTCCTTCGGAATAAAGAAATCTCAAGTTTCAACTCAAATTGTTCAAGTTTTAAAAAGGGATTATGTTTTTAAATCTTTTCAAATCTTCAACATTAAGACAGAAAACTAATCAATTTGGTACCAATTTTGGGCGTTACGAGGGTGCTAATCCTTCCTCGTACGTAACAGACTCCCAAACCCATTTTCTTGAATTTTCGTGGACCAAAATCAATGTTTTATGTTTTGAAATAAAACATTTTATAAGGTGATCCAATCACACCTAAAAAGATTGGTGGTGACTCCCGTTTTCATTTTTTTTAAAAGTCAATCCCCGTTTTTTCAATTAAAAAAAAATGGTTTCTGACACTATGTTTCTTTCATTTTGTTTTAATTTATTTATTAGTATAACATATACATATTAAGTTAACATAATATATATTATATATATCATAAATGCTACATTATGACCATCCTTTTAGAAAGAAATAAAGGTATAATTACTACTTTAGTCTCTTTAATTAATTTTAATTTATAATTTAACTTTTAAAACTTACGTGATTTTGTCCTTATACCTTAGTAACTTTTAATTTCGCGAAAATTATTTATTCAAAATTTAATTTGCCTCTAATATAACTCCGTAAATATTTAATAAAAATATTTACGAGTTAAATTTATAAAAATAGAGTCTTAGAATATAAAAATAGAGTCTTAGAAATACACTTTTTGACACAATTAACTTTCGAATCGTTATATTTATGAACTAAAATATCCATCCCTTTCTTTCTTTGTATCTTAAAATAAAACAAAAGCAATACCCAAATTTTAAAATCCATTTAAAATTTCTATCAAGAGGTAATTATTTAAAACAAGAAAATGTGGGGGCATATGCTGAAACTCGTTAGATTTGACATATTGTAAGCCTAGTAAGGGGGTTACAAGGTAGAAGTGAATTCTAATTGAACCATTGATTCACCAGAAAATAATCAGAGGGACAACGATGATTTCCCTACCTATTTTCTGATACATCACTGATTGTTCAGAGCTCATTACCATTTCTATATTGCATTTTACCAAAACAATCTATTTTCTGATATTTGTAGCTTAATAACACACTTATTTTGCGTACAAAATATAACGGGTTAAAATCTTTTCTATCTCTACCTATTATTTCTCCTTTGAGCAGTAACAATAGAGTCACTTTAGATTAATTAAAATTAAGCATACATAATCTATCATTTTCTCATATTATATATTATATATGATAGTATCGGTGTGCGTAATATACTGGGATTATAAAATAAAAGAATCTTTTTTTTTACAGTATTATTTATTATGATAAGAAAGTGTTCTTAGCTCAATTCAGTAGAACGTTGGTCTCCAAAATCCAATGTCGTAGATTCAAATCCTACAGAATGTAATTCCACTCTTGTTAGGTTGAAAATTATACCAAACTGAAAAAAAAATTGAACAACAATTCGAATTTGACCTCCTTAAATTAAATTATTGAATTAAAATTATTAAATAAATTAAATTAAAATTAAAAAATTAAAGAATTAAAGGGGTCAGTCAAAAAAAGGTATGTTAATTAATCCAAAAAAGACATGTTAATTAATCAAAGGTTCAACTGATCACCACATTTGTATTGTAAATATGTGGTTACGAATAATCCAGCCAAAGTAATAAGATTTAGAATAGAAAAACTTCAATCATTTCAATTTAATTGAAAGGATAAAAAAAAAAAGTAATGTCTATCCCTAAATATTAATTTCTATTGCCCATGAATATCAATACCTAATAATTGATAATTAACCCAGTAAGGAACTATAGGATATATGAAATAAGACAAAAAGCTTTGTTTTTATGAATTGTTCGTTCATTGAATTAATTTTCAAATAAGTCGTATCTTACTCAGACCAATAAATAAAGTTGAGGTGATAATTAAAGCCGCTAGTAAAAAACTAAAATAACTAGTTATAATAGGCATGAATGAGCTAAATAAAATATGTTCTTTTTATATATATGTTTATAAAGCACTTACCTAAGTTTTAATTTTTAAACGAGAGGGGGATAAGCAAAAATGCCAATTGAAATAATAAGTTCAATTGAAATTTTTTCTTCATTAATCATTATAAACGTTATTCACAAAAATAGAGCAATAGGACAAGAGTAGAAAATAAAAAGAAATCGATTCATCATCTTTGTAGTTAGGTCAAGAAAAAACCTTTGAATTTAATACAAGAATACAAAAAAGGCCGCCTCACAAATATTGATTAGTAGAATTTTTTTATTTCTACTCTTTTTTTTATCTATATCTAATACTATCGATTACTCTTACTTATTACTAGAAAACTAAGTAGTTCCTTAAAAAAAAAATGGCTTCCAACAAAAAACCAAAACATCTTGTGCAACTAGGAAAAAATGTCAATTTTTAGATTTCACATCTAATTGACTTGCGGAAATATAATAATTTCCTTCATGAATTATTATAATCCAACTTGTTAGTTCACAGGCAGATCTAATGTCATATTTTCAAATTAAAATCGAGCAGATTGAAATCCATTCAGGAACAAGAAAATGACATTGTGATTTAGATTGAATCCTAATGAAAAAAAATAGATCAATGAAAAGTTTCTGCGATAAGTTTAGCGAATTTTTTTTCTATATTATAGATTATAGGAAAACGGACCAAAACTTATATTTCTTTAATTTCATTTTGAATTTCATTTTTTTTAAATATAAGAAAAATCCCATTCTTTAGAAATTGAAAGTTAGAAAAGGCACACTAGAAAAAACGAAAGATGGCTGGAATCTACACATTGATTTTTTCGCAATTTTTGTTAAATCGTCTGCACCAAAAGGTGCTTGCACAACTACTAAGGGATACAATTTTATCCTAATCAACCAACTTTATCAAGAAAGATTACTTTTTTTAGGCCAAGAGGTTGATAGCGAGATCTCGAATCAACTTATTGGTCTTATGGTATATCTCAGTATAGAGAATGATACCAAAGGTTTGTATTTTTTTATAAACTCTCAAGGCGGATGGGTAATACCCGGAGTATCTATTTATGATACTATGCAATCTATGCAACCAGATGTGCATACAATATGCATGGGATTGGCTACTACAATAGGATCTTTTATCCTGGTCAGAGGAGAAATTACCAAACGTCTAGCATTCCCTCACGCTAGTGGCCAATGAGTTTTTTTTTATTTGATGGAAAGAAAAAAAAAGACTATGCATTTACCATATGAAATATAAATTAGTAAGTAATAATAGCATGACACTTTGAATTTGATACGAAAATTTTTTTATTTCTTTTTCTTTTTCAAAATATTAGATTATGTATCGAAAGAGTAGTGTGAGAGAAAGAGCATTTCCAATTTTATCTTAGTTTTCGTGGGCCCATCTCAGCGTCACAAACTTTTTTTCTTTTCACACGAGAGGCTATTAACAATATTAATGTTATAAAATAAAAGAGTACGAAAAAAAAACTATTTTTTCTTTCTTTTTTTTTCAAATAAAAAAGAAACTTTGGGATTGCTAAATCACAAACGAAATAAATATATAAAGCAATGGAGCTATCATAGTATTTTTGAACTTTCTCGTAAAAAAGAAGGGTGTTAATTGGATTATTTAGTGACTTGGGTGTAATAGACATTCTCTATATTTTCTCTTTTTCTTTTTTTGATGAAAGAAAAAAATAGAATTCCATTGTAAAGTCGTATGCAATGCACAAAAAATGCCTACACGGTTGTTCAATTCTATCTTTTTTTTCTTATTATTCTTTAGCTATTTTTAGCTATTCTTCTAACTCACATAATGAGGCGAGAAGAACCTTTTATTATGTTATATCATCAGGGTAATGATCCATCAACCTGCTAGTTCTTTTTATGAGGCACAAACAGGAGAATTTATCCTGGAAGCGGAAGAACTACTGAAACTTCGCGAAAGCCTCACAAGGGTTTATGTACAAAGAACGGGCAAGCCCCTATGGGTTGTATCCGAAGACATGGAAAGAGATGTTTTTATGTCAGCAACAGAAGCCCAAGCTCATGGAATTGTGGATCTTGTAGCGGTTAAATAAGTTAAATAACAAATAGCAACGATTTAACACCAATCCACAATTTAATTAAGATTGATTTAATCCCTCTTCTTCCTTTCCTTCTTAACTTAAGCCTAAGGGGTTAATATTTTATTAATCTATTAAATAGAAAAAGAAGTACTTCAGAATCATCTGGTTAGGATCGATCTAAACCAGTCTATTATGTATATGATTCAGTATGCCAACTATTAAACAACTTATTAGAAATGCAAGACAGCCAATTAGAAATGTCACGAAATCCCCTGCTCTTGGGGGATGTCCTCAGCGCCGAGGAACATGTACTAGGGTGTATGTGCGACTTGTTCAGATCATGGGCTGAGAAAAAAGAAACAACTTTTTCAGTATCAACGATCCGTACCAGTGAATAGAATGGGGTTCATCCATTCACTTTCTAAAAGAAATAGATTTACCATAACCTTCTATTGTGTATGAAATTTATGGTTTCCATTGGCACAAATCCAATCTTGGAATTTAAGATGAGAAAAAATTCCCCATTGGTAGCAAATGCTTATCTATTGAGCGGGGAAAATCCTATTTAAAAAGCAAAAATATTATGCTCCGACTCTTGTAAAGAACGGACTAACAAGGTTAGCTGCCCTAATAATCCTCATCCTTACATACCGTTACTGTATAAGATAGATCTCGTTGTGAAAGATCTATTACTTGAAAATTTATCAGTAGAGCCGAAGAGTGTGAACTGTACAAGTTACTAATTAAATGAAGGAATGAGCTTTGATGTATAGAGAGGACCTCACCATTTAAGAAGTAACCATAGAAGCAATGGAACCCACTATTTATTTATTTATCCATTTCTATCTACTTCTTTATTTTAGTTAATATGCTTTTTTTATACTTAGTATGTAACAGCCTAAAATTTCAGTGGTGTCAGAACAGTGGTTCGAGATCACTAAATCCGACAAGTACGATTAGGAAATTAAAATAAAATAGTATTTAGAAGTGAATAAAATATTGGAAATATTTTAATAGGTTAAATTAAAATTTAAAAGAGAAATAAATTAAGTCGAAAATGAAGTATCGGGGCCCGATCTCGTGAAATCGAGCCGTAAATATTTTTATAAATATTTATGGAGTGTTAGTAATGTGGTGTTAAAATTTCGTTAGAAAATTTTATCGTTTGGATGGTTAATTAAATAAAAAGGACTAAACTGTAACAAATGCAAAATTTGCTAGAAGGATTAAATAGCTCAAGTGTTAGAATCAAGGGGGTTTAAAAGGAAATTAAGCGTAAAAGTATATAGGTTGGACGGCAAGCGCAAGAAAATCAGCAGGAAAATAAGGGAAATAAGGGCAAAATTGGAATTTTTATAATTTTAACATATAAAATAAGGACAAAAGTGAGAAATCTAGAGATCTCTTCATATTTTCTCAGCAAAAACGCCATAGGAGGTCTGGAGAAGGCTGGTTATTCATATTTTTACATCATGTGAGTTTATTCTTGCTTTTTCTTGATAATTTTTATGTTTTTATGACTTTTACAACTAGGTCCACTTATAGAATTCATTAGTTTTTGATTTGGTGGGTGAAATTGGAAGTTACCCTAGCTGATTAAGGGAATTTTATAATGAATTATTATGAAATTTAAGTTCTAATTTCATATTAAGGTGGTTTTATTAAGTGATTTTGATAGAAAATGGTATTTAGGACCTAATTGTGAAAAAGTTGTGAATTAGAGGTTGGTGTTGAAATTCAGAATATGAAAGGTTTTGAAATAGTTTATCATGATAAAATAAAGTGTTAATTGAGAAAAATTAGTTCAATTGATGGGTGAATTGAGGAGGGACTAAATTGTAAAAACTGTAAATTTTGGGCTAAAAGTGCAATTTTGAAAGTTGAACAGCATAAATTGTGAAGTGAAATAGAAATCAAATAAATGCTAATGAGTGAAAATATTTTACATTATAGATCAAGAATCCAAAGAAGAACGAGGAAAAGAAAAAGTTACGGAATAGTCCCTGAATTTTAATATCTTCTACAAATCAGCCGGGTAAGTTCATATGGTTGAATTTACATGTTTAATTGTGAATGATCGAATGATGTAATGTGTTATTAAATATGAATTTGTCGTGAAATTGTGGATATTGTGATAAAATTGAATAACAAAGGCGGTAATCCAAATTAGGAAAAACGCAGAAATTGAATACGTTCGTATTGTGATATGTGACGAATTGACGGATAAGACCATGGTTGTTCCATGGCAAAGTGTGAAATGTAGGTATGGTATCATCCATACTGAGTTGCGAAATGTAGGTATGGTATTATCAAATCCGTACTGAGTTAAGAAATGTAGGTATGGCATTTCCCATACCGAGTTGTAAAATGTAGGTATGGTATTTCAATGAGGAAAATCATACTGAGTTATGAATCGTGGTACTGAACAACGACGTACTCAATTTCGTAAGCTGTTTCCTAATTTGATATTAAGAAATACAAGAGAAGTGAACCAAATGAAAGAGATTGAGTAGTTGTTAATGTTGAGCTCAACTATGTAAAGTATTATAACAGTGGTTGTGAATGACAGGAAACTTTAGTAAATGTTTGGTATTATTTGGAATTATTATATTTGGTAAGCATTACTTTTAAGCCTATGAACTTACTAAGCTTCAATAAGCTTACTTGTGTGTGGTTGACATTGTTATATAGATTGAACTGAAGTGAAGTTGGTAGATCGGATCAACACAACAAGGCACACTATCCAGATCAATTTCGGTAGCTTTTGTTTTATGGTTATAGATTTATATGGCATGTATAGAGTTTAAATGAAATGAAGTAAGGATGTTATAAACTAGTTAGCAATATTATGTACTAAAATAGTTTTTGGTTAGTAGCAGTTGTTCAACTTTGAAAATTCACTATAAATCATGAGAATCGAATTAGAGGTTGGATAAGATATGAAATTAAATCCCATTGAATCTAGTTTCACATAGAAGAAACGGTGTTAGCAAAAGACTTTAATATTAGGAGATATTTGAATTTATGTGAGACAAGGTCAGAGTGATTTCGAGCTCCCCTGTTCTGACTTTAGAAATTCATTAAAAATTGTACAAAAATTATTAGGAGCTATGCTATATATGTACAGATTCCTTATTGAGTCTAGTTTTAAGGAAAATAAACAGCATAGTCATTTGAATTCTGTACAGAGAGAAAACTGGTTCGTAAGTGACAGAGATCAAAGCAGTCGAGCACTGAAACAGGGGAGACTTTAACTAATAAACTGTATTAATTGGCCCAACCAAAAATTCTGGAAAAAAATTAATAGATAGATATATGAGTCTAGTTTCTGGGAAAATTTACGGATTTCAATTTCGAGTTTTGTAACTTGAGATATTATTTTTTTAGCGACTGTGACACAGACAAACAGCTTATTCTGAAAGGTAAAGTAAATGGTTGAAAATTGTTTAAGTGATCAATTAAGTTTATTAACACCTTAAACTCGACTCCGGCGATGGTCTCGAGTATGGGGATGTTACATAGTATCAATACAATTTCTTATTTTAAGGCGAAATGAAATGCCTAGAAAAAAGGAAAAATCGTTGTCGGGTCGGTTAGAGTAGCAAAAGCCATTGGAATTTTAATTTTATACGTTGGAAGAATCCATTTTGTTATTAATAGACTAGAAAAGAAGAACTAAAAGAAATAATTAGTTATTCATCAAAAATTTTTTTATTCAATGATCAGAATTAAACAGGGATATATAGCTCGTAGAAGTCGAACAAAAATTAGTTTATTTGCTTCAAGCTTTTGAGGGGTTTATTCAAGACTTACTCGAACTATTACTCAACAAAGAATAAGAGCTTTGGTTTTGGCTCATCGAGATAGAGATAGGAAAGAAAGGGATTTTCGTCTTTTGTGGATCACTCTAATCAATGTAATAATTTGCGGAGTGGGGGTATCCCAGAGTTATAGTAGATTAATACACAATCTGTACAAGAACCATTTTACTTTTGAATCGTAAAATACTTGCACAAATAGCTATTTCAAATAGGAAATTCTTTATATGATTTCTAATGAGATTAGAAAAAATGAAGGAATCCAACGAAATGCTTTAAATGAAATGAGGTTCCCTCGAGAATGAACTCGGGAAAGGTAGAGTAGAAATTAATATGATAAAAAGTTCTGATTTTGATAAGGTCATCAAAATAAGATGAGCGAAAACGCTCAATAAAAAAAGATTTTTTTCTTCCTCAACCGGATTTGATTCTTTTATTTTTTTTACGACACTACTATTTTGATTATTAAGAAAGGGTAACAAAGATAAAATACGGGCTTGTTTTATAACAATAGTAATTAACCGTTGTTGTTTTAAGGTCAATCTATTTACTCTCCTAGATAATATTTTTCCTTGTTCACTAATAAATCGACTAATTAAGTTCATGTTTCTATAATCAATTTGATATCTCGATTGGATCGGGGGTAAACGCTTACGAAAATATCACTTGGTTTTAAGAAAGTGTCGCTGAGATTATCTGTAATTTCTTTATTTCTTATTTCTAAACAAGATCCTATCCCTATTACTATTTCATTTTAAAAATTCAAATTATAGAATTAATATAATAAATAAGATTTGGTTTGTTTATTTTATTATTATTTATCATTTAAATATATTAATAATATAGAATAATATATAAATAATATAATAATATATAAATAAATATATAAAGAAAAAATGCGTTATATATAGCTAATTATATACTTATTATTTATCAAGTGAATAGTTTTTTATTTCAAATTCTCACATAAACAAAATTAAAAATAAAAATAATATTAAGGGTTCAACCTAAATTTTGAAATTTAAAAAGTAGAGGGATTAAATTTCTAAAAATACAAGTATAAGTAGAAGGATTAAATTCTTAATTTTTGAAAATTACGGGGATTATAGTGTAATTTCAACCAAAATAAACTAGTAGTATATGAACCTTTTTCTTTTTCAATTTTACTCATTTTTGCAGGTTAATTTTTAAATTGAATTTAGAGTTTAAAAAAAAAAAAACGAAATTTCAAAAACAGTACTGCAAAATTATTGCTTTCTACCAAGGTTTTCGATTACTCAAAGGGCAGTTTGGTTTCGCCAAGACACTGTTCTTCTCTGGTGTTGGTGTTGTTGGGTTGATGGGTTCAGCTGTGCCACATCACCACAGCTGCTTCTCCCCGCCACCAGCTCCGCCTTCAAGGTACCCCCATCTATTACTTTCCATTTCCCAGCTGAGAAATCCCATCAAATTTATCTTTAAGGGCAAAAAAAGAAAAAGAAAAAAAGAGAGAATAAAAAGATTGATTCTTTGGTTCTTATGTCCTTCAGAAACTCTGCAATCTATGTAATGTGTCTAGATTGAAGCATGTATGGCCTGAACCAACTTCCAAACTCATGAGAACTGGCAATTTTCGATTTGCAAATGATGCTGTCTGTTCTTCGTGTTCATCTTACTTATTCTTCAATGCGGAGGAACAAAGAAAAGAGTTTGGAAATGCGGGTAATAGTGGATCATCCAAGATAGATACTTACAGGAGAAATTCATTTAACACAAGGAAATTGCCCAACATCCTTATAGATGTTAATGTGTTATAAGTTTTCGCTTGTGAAAACAATTACATGTTCATTCAACAAAAGATTGAATTGTCTGTATAAAAACGAAAAGTAAATTATATAATATTCAGAATTTATGTTGCACAATTGGCAACACAAGGGAAGCTCTTGCTTTGGCTTCATTGTAGTTTTAGAAACTGTGGGTTGATATTTGATTACTGGTTATGCATATTGTATTTTGACTCTGTCAAAGAAAACTAGGTGCCGCTACAAGTTACTGGTTCTTCCAAGCACCCACGGTTGGTACATCAGGCACAATATTTAGATTAGTAAGTCACCTCGAACTTATTTGTAAAATAAGATTAATGTTCATAAGAACCTCTTCCAACTAATGAATGTCTACCTTGAAAATTTAGGTTTTCTTTTCTTGTTTTCTTTTGAAATAGATTGTTTGCTTTTATTGCCTGTCTTTCTCTCATTTGACATTCTCTTGGTTGTCTAGGTTGGTTCTGTTTCTGTGTTTGTAACGAGATATAGAGGTATGATCAGAGATGCGAAAGAAGATCTGCAACACAGCTCAAGTTATTTCCACAAACCCAGTATGATTCTAATGTTTCGCTGCTCTATGTTTGAGAACCTAAAACCACATAATTACCTATCAAAAAACCCGTCTCATACATACCAAATGCAGTCCCTAGAGTTAGATGCCTTCGTAAGTATAGATTTATTCAAGTTTCTACTATGATACTGCTTGATACAATGATTTCCTTGAAGAAAATCATAGTATCTAGTAATCCTCCAGCCTACTTTCCTAGCGCATAAAGTGCTTTTGCTCTTAAATTTCCGAGCTCGGTGCTAATGAATGTTGATCATGTCAGTAGTATACCTGTATTTAAAGTAACATTTGTATATCATAAGAATTCCTTATACTTCATTAATACAAACATTTACAGTTTAACTTCCAAGATTGTTTCATATCTTAACTTACAATTCCAGATACAAGGCTTGATTTGAGGAGCAGCAGTTTACTGGTCTGTAGGACCTGCATGGAAGTATGAATCTATGGCCAGCAATGGCCAAAGAATATTCTCAGACTGAAAACCATTTTTTACCTTACTGACAGAAAGCTGACACCTCAATGAACTAGTTTAAGTATTGACAATTCTGACACTGGCTCTGATTTAAATTGGTTGCAGCTATACTATATGCAAAGTATAGCAAGGGGTTTGCAAGGTAGAAGTGAATTCTAATCGAACCAGTGATTTACCAGAAAATAATCAAAGGGATGATGGTGATTTCCCTAGCTATATTCTGATACATCACTGACCGTTAAGAGTTCACGACCATTTCTGTATTGCAATTTGGCAAAACAATCTGTTTTCTGATATCTGTAGTGTAGTGAAGTTTGAAGTGAAGATGGCCCTTTTTTTATATTGAAGCTCATGGAATCTTGACCATTGATTTATGATTATTACACTTAATCATATCCGTTAAAAAATGGGAAACTTAATTAATGCTAGCATTTATAAAAGTTCCTTATATGGCATGATGCATATCCACCACCGACCACTGTAGATTATCATTTAGCGTTAGTGAAATAGAAGTTGCTGTTTATCTTTACTAATACAAAAAAATATAACCGCTTTTGGTGCATGAGTTAATCGTAGACAATAAAATTATGGAATTATATTAGACTTTTGAGAAAATACCACTTGAACTACATGCAGGGAGGCTCAAGTGGTATCATACTTGCAAGTAGGTTGTCTATATGCCTTAGGTTGGTGCTTCTAGCGTCCACACAGATAAATGATTTCCATAATTAATGTTACACACTATATTGACAACTCTCCAGTGAGTTTTACAGTTCATAACTCCATCAACTGTGCTGCTCTTGACTCTGTGAGCCCATGCCTATGGCAGGCATCTTAAAGCAGTCGGGCTCTCAGCAAATTCAGAAGGATAAAACTCCGCCACAGGAAGAAAACCTTACATTGTTAGGGGTTCAATTGTCTTATTTACAAACGAGAGATTTGGAAGTTGGTTACGTCTTCTCTTTTGCATGATAATATTGGAAGCCTTATGCTATGGTTTCAAATTAGATGATTTCAAATTTCTCAACTAGGAAGTTTTTTTCTATATTTGATTTAATAGAATTTGTTGTTTTCAGGTCAATTGTTATTCTTTGAATTCTGTTGGACCTACTATGGAGAATTTAAGCGGTCCAAGGAGATTCCTTGTAGTTTACTTCACCTCTGCTCTTTCAAGTAACAACTCTTAAACTCATTACAGTATCTTATAGATTGCTGGTTGTGCAAAGCACCGACTATTGGTGCAATCTCTGGATTAGTAAGTCATCTTAAACTTATTCACAAAATAAGATTAATGTTCATAAGAACCTGTTCCAACTAATGATTGTCCGCTTTTAAAATCTAGGTTTTCTTTCTTTTTCTTTTCTTTTCTTTTCTTTTTTTTGCTTGGGAAATCAATTGTTTGCTTTTATCGCCAGTCTTTTTCTCATTTGACAATCTCTTGGCTGTTTAAGTTGGTTTTGTTGCTGTGTTTGTCTTGAGACAGAGGTTTGATCAGAGATAAAGAAGATCTGCAGCACATGGCACAAGTTATTTTCCCAAACACGGTATGAGTCAAAGCTTTCGCAATTCAATGTTTGAGATTCGGAGGAACCGTAAAAGACATGTCAGTAAACCGGGCTCATATATACCAAATGCAATCCCTAGAGTTGATGCCTTAGTAAGTCTAGATTTATCCAAGTTTCTGTTATGTTACCGGTGTGATAGAATGACTACCCTGAAAAAAGGTGTAGTCTCTACCGTCCTCATGCGGACTTTTCTTAACGCATCAAATGCTTTTGCACATGCATTTCGGAGGTTAGTGGTAATGAATGTTGATCGTGCAGGTTATTGGGCTAATGTCAAGAGGCATTGATAATTGTAAGTTTTAACTATTACACATGTGCTTGTAGTATACCGCTATTTAGAGTAACGGTTACATACCATAAGAATCACCATACTTCTTCGTTGATACTGACAGTTACGGTTTTACTTCTGAGATTGATCAAAATCTAATCTTACAATTTCAGCTATGTGGCTTCTTGGAGGAGCAGCAATGTCCTGGCTTATAGGACCTGCATGGAAGTACGATTTTGACTCAGTCAAAGAAAACTAGGTGCTGCTACAAGTTACTGGTTCTTCAAAGCACCCGCAGTTGGTACATCAGGCGCAATAATTGGATGAGTAAGTCATCTCGAACTTATTCGCAAAATAAGATTAATGTTCATAAGAACCTGTTCAAACTAATGATTGTCTGCCTTGAAAATTTAGGTTTTCTTTCTTCTTCTTCTTCTTCTTCTTCTTCTTTTGTGCTTGTGAAATCAATTGTTTGCTTTTATAGCTAGTGTTTGTTTCATTTGACATTCTCTTGGTTGTCTAGGTTGTTTCTGTTTCTGTGTTTGTATTGAGACATAGAGGTATGATCAGAGATGCCAAAGAAGATATGCAACACATAGCACAAGTTATTTCCCCAAACATTGAGTTATTTCGCTACACTATGTTTGAGAGCCTAAAACCATATAACGACTTATCAAAAAACCCGTCTCATACATACCAAATGCAGTCCCTAGAGTTAGATGCCTTCGTAAGTCTAGATTTATTCAAGTTTCTGCCATGTTACTGCTTGATACAATGATTTCCTTGAAGAAAATTGTAGTTTCTAGTAATCCTCCAGCCTACTTTCTTAGTGCATCAAGTTCTTTTGCTCTTATTTTTCCGAGCTCAGTGCTAATGAATGTTGATCATGCGGGTTATTAGGCTAATGTCAAGAGGTGTCGATAATTGTGGTTATGTAAGTCTCAACTACAATGCCTTCTTGTACGTGTACTTGTAGTATACCCGTATTTAAAGTAATGGTTGTGTATCATAAGAATCTCCTTATACTTCATTAATACAGACATTTACAGTTTTACTTCCGAGATTGTTTAACATCTTAACTTACAATTTCAGATAGGAGGCTTGATTTTAGGAGCAGCAGTTTACTGGTCTGTATGACCTCCATGTAAATATGTATCTATGGCCAGCAATGGCGAAAGAATATTCTCAGACTGAAAACCATTTTTTACCTTTCTGACAGAAAGCTGAAACCTTGATGAATCAGTCTAAGGGCAGTTTTTAGCATTGCTTCTAAGAAGCACTTTTGGGGAGAAGCTAAAATTTTCTGCTTCTGTCAAAAGCAGTTTTGGGCCAATTTTCAGGTTTTGAAAAGCACTTTTTCTCTCAAAAAGCACTTATTTAGCCATGCTTTTATCTCAAAAGTGTTTTTTGTCCCAAAAGTGCTTCTTAGAAGCAATGCTAAACTGGCCCTAAGTTTTGACAATTGTGACACTGGCTCTCATTTAAATTGGTTGTAGATATACTATATGCAAAGTATTACAAGGGGTTTGCAAGGTAGAAGTGAATTCTAATCGAATCAGTGATTTACCAGAAATAATCGAAGGGATGATGGTGATTTCCCTAGCTATATTCTGATAAATCACTGACCATTCAGGGTTCACCACCATTTCTGTGTTGCATTTTAGCAAAACAATCTGTGTTCTGATATCTGTAGTGTAGTGGAGTTTGAAGTGAAGATAGCCCTTTTTTTATATTGAAGCTTGTTGAATCTTGACCATTGATTTATGATTATTACACTTAATCATATCCGTTAAAAAAAAAGGGAAACTTAATTAATGCTAACATTTATATAAATTCCTTATATGGCAATATGCATGTCCACCACCTACCACTTTAGATTATCATTTAGAGTTAGTGAAATAGAAGATGCTGTTATATTTACTAATACAAAAAAATATAACCACGTATGGTGCATGAGTTAATCGTACACAATGAAATTGTGGAATTATATTAGATTTTTGAGGAAATACCGCTTGAGCTACATGCAGGGAGGCTCAAGTGGTATCATACTTGCAAGTAGGTTGCCCATATGCCTTAGGTTGGTGCTTCAAGCCTCCTCACACGTAAATGATTTCCATAATTAATGTTACACTATATATTGACACCTCTCCAGTGAGTTTTGCAGGTCATATCTCCGTCAATGTGGAAGGACAAAGAAAAAAGTTTGGAAATGATGCTGTCTGTCCTTTGTGTTCATCTTACTTATTCTTCAATGCGGAAGAACAAAGAAAAAAGTTTGGAAATGCGGGTAATAGTGGGTCATCCAAGATATATACTTACAGGAGAAATTCATTGAACACAAGGAAATTGCCCAACATCCTTATAGATGTCAATGTGTTGTAAGTTTTCGCTTGTGAAAACAATTACATGTTCATTCAACAAAAGATTGAATTGTCTGTATAAAAAAAAAAGTAAATTATATAATTTGCAGAATTTATGTTGCACAACTGGCAACACAAGGGAAGCTCTTGCTTTGCTTTCATTGTAGTTTTAGAAACTGTGGGTTGATATTTGATTACTGGTTATGCATATTGTATTTGGACTCTGTCAAAGAAAACTAGGTGCCGCCACAAGTTACTGGTTCTTCCAAGCACCCGCATTTGGTACATCAGGCACAATATTTAGATTAGAAAGTCACCTCGAACTTATTCGCAAAATAAGATTAATGTTCATAAGAACCTCTTCCAACTAATGAATGCCTGCCTTGAAATTTAGGTTTTCTTTCAAAATAGATTGTTTGCTTTTATTGCCTGTCTTTGTCTGATTTGACATTCTCTTGGTTGGCTAGGTTGGTTCTGTTGCTGTGTTTGTAACGAGATATAGAGGTATGATCTGAGATGCGGAAGAAGATCTGCAACACAGCACAAATTATTTCCACAAACCCAGTATGATTCTAAACCAGTATGATTCTAAGTTTTCACTACTCTATGTTTGAGAACCTAAAACCATATAATTAACTATCAAAAAACCCGTCTCATACATACCAAATGCAGTGCCTAGAGTTTGATGCAGCAGTTTACTGGTCTGTAGGACCTGCATGGAAGTATGAATCTATGGCCAGCAATGGCCAAAGAATATTCTGAGACTGAAAACCATTTTTTACCTTACTGACAGAGCTGAAACCTCGATGAACCAGTGTAAGTATTGACAATTGTGACACAGGCTCTGATTTAAATTGGTTGCAGCTATACTATGTGCAAAGTATAGCAAGGGGTTTGCAAGTAGAAGTGAATTCTAATCGAACCAGTGATTTACCAGAAAATAATCGAAGGGATGATGGTGGTTTCCCTAGCTATATTCTGATACATCACTGACCGTTCAGAGTTCACCACCATTTCTGTATTGCAATTTAGCAAAACAATTTGTGTTTTTTGATATCTGTAGTGTAGTGAAGTTTGGAGTGAAGATGGCCCTTTTTTTATATTGAAGCTCGTTGAATCTTGACCATTGATTTATGATTATTACACTTAATCATATCCGTTAAAAAATGGGAAACTTAATTAATGCTAACATTTATAAAAATTCCTTATATGGCATTATGCATATCCACCACCTACCTCTTTAGATTATCATTTAGTGTTAGTGAAATTGAAGTTGCTGTTTATCTTTACTAATACAAAAAAAAATAACCGCGTTTGGTGCATGAGTTAATCGTAGACAATAAAATTATGGAATTATATTAGATTTTTTTAGAAAATACAACTTGAACTACATGCAGGGAGGCTCAAGTGGTATCATACTTGCAAGTGGATTCCCTATATGCCTTAGGTTGGTGCTTCAAGCGTCCTCACACATAAATGATTTCCATAATTAATGTTAGACACTACATTGGTACCTCTCCAGTGAGTTTTGCAGGTCATCTCTCCGTCAACTGAGGTGCTCTTGACTCTACGAACCCACGCCTACGGCAGGCCTCTTAAAGCAGTCGGGCTCTCAGGAAATTCAGAAGGATAAAACTCTGCCACGGGAAGAATACATTACATTGTTAGGGGTTTAATTGTCTTATTGACAAAAGAGAGATTTGGAAGTTGGCCACGTCTTCTCTTTTGCATGCTAATATTGGAAGCCTTATGCTATGGTTTCCAATTAGATGGTTTCAAATTTCTCAACCAGGAAGTTTATTTCTATATTTGATTTAATAGACTTTGTTGTTTTCAGGTCAATTGTTATTCTTTGAATTCTGTTGGACCTACTATGGAAAATCTAAGTGGTCCAAGGAGATCCCTTGCAGTTTACTTCACCTCTGCTCTTTCAAGTAACAACTCTTAAACTCATTACAGTACCTTATAAATTGCTTGTTGTGCAAAGCACCTGCTGTTGGTGCGTTAGGTGCAATCTTTGAATTGGTAAGTCATCTCGAACATATTCGCAAAATAAGATTAATGTTCATAAGAACCTTTTCCATCTAATGATTGTCCGCTTTTATCATCTAGGTTTTCTTTCTTTCTTTCTTTCTTTTTTGCTTGGGAAATCAATTGTTTGCTTTTATCGCCGGTATTTGTCTCATTTTACAATCTCTTGGCTGTCTAAGTTGGTTTTGTTGCTGTGTTTGTCTTGAGACAGAGGTATGATCAGAGATGCCCAAGAAGATCTGCAGCACGTCACAAGTTATTTTCCCAAACACGGTATGATTCAAAGCTTTTGCAATTCAATGTTTGAGATTTGGAGGAACCGTATAAAGGCATGTCAATAAACCCGTCTCATATATATCGAATGCAGTCCCTAGAGTTGATGCCTTAGTAACTCTAGATTTATTCAAGCTTCTGTTATGTTACTGGTGTGATACAATGACTACTCTGAAAAAAGGTGTAGTCTCTACCGTCCTCAGGCAGACTTTTCTTAACGCATCAAATGCTTTTGCGCCTGCATTTCGGATGTTAATGGTAATGAATGTTGATCATGCAGGTTATTGGGCTAATGTCAAGAGGCATTGATTATTGGGAACACGTAAGTTTTAACTATTACACACGTAAGTATACCGCTATTTAATGTAACGGTTACGTATCATAAGAATCACCATACTTCTTAGTTAATACAGACACAGTTTTACTTCTGAAATTGTTCAAAATCTAAACTTACAATTTCAGCTATGTGGCTTCTTGGAGGAGCAGCAGTGTCCTGGCTTATAGGACCTGCAAGGAAGTACGATTTTGACTCAGTCAAAGAAAACTAGGTGCTGCTACAAGTTACTGGTTCTTCAAAGCACCCGCAGTTGGTACATCAGGCGCAATAATTGGATGAGTTAGTCATCTCGAACTTATTCGCAAAGATTAATGTTCAGAAGAACCTGTTCCAACTAATGATTGTCTGCCTTGAAAATTTAGGTTTTCTTTCTTCTTTTTTTGTGCTTGTGAAATCAATTGTTTGATTTTATTGCCAGTGTTTGTTTCATTTGACATTCTTTTGGTTGTCTAGGTTGTTTCTGTCTCTGTGTTTGTATTGAGACATAGAGGTATGATCTGAGATGCCAAAGAAGATATGCAACACATAGCACAAGTTATTTCCCCAAACATTGAGTTATTTCGCTACTCTATGTTTGAGAGCCTAAAACCATATAACGACTTATCAAAAAACCCATCTCATACATACCAAATGCGGTCCCTAGAGTTAGATGCCTTCGTAAGTCTAGATTTATTCAAGTTTCTGCCATGTTACTGCTTGATACAATGATTTCCTTGAAGAAAATCGTAGTATCTAGTAATCCTCCAGCCTACTTTCTTAGTGCATCAAGTTCTTTTGCTCTTATTTTTCCGAGCTCAGTGCTAATGAATGTTGATCATGCAGGTTATTAGGCTAATGTCAAGAGGTGTTGATAATTGTGGTTATGTAAGTCTCAACTACAATGCCTTCTTGTACGTGTACTTGTAGTATACCCGTATTTAAAGTAACGATTGTGTATCATAAGAATCTCCATATACTTCATTAATACAGACATTTACAGTTTTACTTCTGAGATTGTTTAACATCTTAACTTACAATTTCAGATGGGAGGCTTGATTTGAGGAGCAGCAGTTACTGGTCTGTAGGACCTGCATGGAAATATGAATCTATGGCCAGCAATGGCGAAAGAATATTCTCAGACTGAAAACCAGTTTTTACCTTACTGACAGAAAGCTGAAACCTTGATGAACCAGTCTAAGGGCCAGTTTTTAGCATTGCTTCTAAGAAGCACTTTTGGGCAAAAAGCTAAGATTTTCTGCTTCTGTCAAAAGCAGTTTTGGGCAAATTTTTAGGTTTTGAAAATCACTTTTTCTCTCAAAAAGCATCTTGTTTAGCAATGCTTTTATCTCAAAAGTGTTTTTTGTCCCAAAAGTGCTTCCTAGAAGCAATGCTAAACTGGCCCCAAGTATTGACAATTGTGACACTGGCTCTGATTTAAATTGGTTGTAGATATACTATATGCAAAGTATTACAAGGGGTTTGCAAGGTAGAAGTGAATTCTAATCGAATCAGTGATTTACCAGAAATAATCGAAGGGATGATGGTGATTTCCCTAGCTATATTCTGATAAATCACTGACCGTTCAGAGTTCACCACCATTTCTGTGTTGCATTTTAGCAAAACAATCTGTGTTCTGATATCTGCAGTGTATTGGAGTTTGAAGTGAAGATAGCCCTGTTTTTTATATTGAAGCTCGTTGAATGTTGACCGTTCATTTATGATTATTACACTTAATCATATCCGTTAATAAAAAGGGAAACTTAATTAATGCTAACATTTATAAAAATTCCTTATATGGCAATATGCATATCCACCACCTGCCACTTTAGATTTTTGAGAAAATACCACTTGAGCTACATGCAGGGAGGTTCAAGTGGTATCATACTTGCAAGTAGGTTGCCTATATGCCTTAGGTTGGTGCTTCAAGCTTCCTCACACGTAAATGATTTCCATAATTAATGTTACACTATATATTGACACCTTTCCATAATTAATGTTGCCTATATGCCTTAGATTGGTGCTTCAAGCCTGTAGACCGAATGCAGTCCCTGGAGTTGATGCCTTAGTAAGTCTAGATTTATTCAAGTTTCTGTTATGTTTCTGGTGTGATACAATGACCACTCTGAAAAAAGGTGTAGTCTCTACCATCCTCAAGCAGACTTTTCTGAACGCATCAAATGCTTTTGTGTCTGCATTTCGGATGTTAGTGGTAATGAATGTTGATCATGCAGGTTATTGGGCTAATGTCAAGAGCCATTGATAATTGGGGACACTTAAGTTTTAACTATTACACGTGTGCTTGTAGCATACCGCTATTTAAAGTAACGGTTACGTATCATAAGAATCACCACACTTCGTTAATACAGACACAGTTTTACTTCTGAAATTGTTCAAAATCTAAACTTACAATTTTAGCTATGTGGCTTCTTGGAGGAGCAGCAGTGTCCTGGCTTATGGAACCTGCATGGAAGTACGATTTTGACTCAGTCAAAGAAAACTAGGTGCCGCTACAAGCTACTGGTTCTTCAAAGCACCCGCAGTTGGTACATCAGGCGCAATAATTAGATGAGTAAGTCACCTCAAATCCGTTTGTTTCCCAGTAAAATGTTTTCCAAAAAATGATTTACTTTTCTGAAAATGATTTTTTTTTTGTGTTTAGATGAAACTGTGTAAAATATTTTCTGTTATTTGACAGATTTCCTGAAAATATTTTCTGAAAAAGCTATTTTTACATATATTAATAAATTTATTTTTAAATTGTTTTTATATATATTGCAATGATTTATTTATAAATAAATTAATCAAATTAAATATATAATAATACTCAATTATTAAGTTAGAATATTAATCGAAAGTAAATTGAAACCAACCAAAGTCAAATAAATTATTTGTAATTGTGTCATAAAAAAATAAAAAACAATGATTGAATAATTATAAATTAGCTTCCAAACCACAATTAATACTAAAAATTGATAATATTATCCAAATGCATAATTAGTAGTACATCACATAATAACAACATTGTCCAAGCGCATAGCTAAGGCTCCGTTTGTTTGCAGAAAATGCTTTCCTACTTTTTCAGTGTCTGTTTGCCTGAAAACATTTTCCATTTGGAAAATGATTTACAACACACGGATAAAATGTCTTAGGTTTTCCGGAAAATGTCTTACGGATTTCATTTCTGTAAGACATTTTCCATCTCCTTCTTTATCAGCCCTCCTCTTTCTTGTTCCGTTCTCCTTCTTCTTCATTCCTTCTCCTTCTTTTGTTCTTCATCTTCTTACCCTCGCATATCTTCTCTTCTCAGGCTGCTGTTTCGTTTCGTCTCTTCTTTCTTTAGCAAATTGAGATTCCTCTTCGCTGGGTCTTGGCTTAAGGTATGGCACAAAACTCTTTTTTTCCTTCTGTTTTGGCAAACAGAGGGCATGATTGAAGCTAATTCAGGTTTATTAGGTTTCTTGTATGTCCTGCCTTCCCTTTCTGATTGTTTATTTGAATTTTATTTTGTATTTGATTTTATATTGAATGTCTACCACTTTAATTCATTCCAATGTAACTGCTTCATGAATTATCTGTTAACTAGTTAGTAGTTCACGTTGTTTTAATCCTCCAATAGTATAGAAACGATGAGCCTAAAAAAGATTTCTGTTCTTCTGTTATCAGCAATTGTTCTTTTTTTCTATCCTGCTTTGCATAAACAGTATTTCTCTGCCTTGTTGTCAGTGAAATTTTACTTCTAGGGCTTATTTGTAGATGAAAATTTCGAGTTTACTGTAATGGGAATTTTTTAAATTCAACGTTTAGATGATCTTGTTTGTCGAGAAGAACAAAACCCTTTAATCCTAAAATATCAAGTTAAATTTGTCGTTCTTGGATTAGCTAGCTAAGGTAGGGTGTGTCCCAAGATGGGAGTCACTTATCAATCTGTTAGGACATTTGATAGAGGCTTTGCTCATTAGCTTTTCCATTGTAGCCTGTTGAAGGTGTTCGAAATAAAACCAAAAAGGGAAAGACAAATGTGAAACCTTGGGTTAAATGTAATCTCATAGTAAGTTTCAAGATATAATTCCTATTTTGCTCCAATGGTTATATAGAGCAACAGTTGGAAAATTGGATTTGGGAATATTGTGTTTCGTCGCACAGAATATACCTTGTCAATGTTAGCATGGTGAAACATGGTCTTGCATTTGCCAAGTAGGATTATTGATGATGGATGTCAGTATTATGCTCCACCTGAAAGAATTTTATGTTAACATTTGGCATTGGATTAGCTCAGTATAAAATCGGTATAATAATTGATATTGTCAAGAAGATTTAGGCAGGATAGAAAATACCTGAAAGATAAGTGCCTGTACTTTACTTTGCAATCCCACAAATCTCCGCAAGTCATTTTACTCATCACGTACCATTCCATTGTGTTATTTTAGTCATCCAGTGTGCATTGTGCAATATATAGTTTTATCCAAATGTGTGTGGAGATATTCATTGTTAAATGAAGAAAGATGTTAGCTTATGCTTTGGGGTTGGGTGTGTTCAAGAGTTTGATTCGTGTTCATAGGCATACCATGGGATTTCAATATCTTAGTTTGTTTTACTTGGTCTGCTTAGTGACTAGGATAGTGGACCATTATTAGCTGGGACTTGATAGATTACAGGTAGCATGGTTGGTTGACTGACATTATCTAAATTTACCCCAAATTTCCTCCCTTCCGTTTTAATTAATCTTTGATCAGGGATCTGGAAATGATCAATCAAATACTGTGTGGGTCTTAATTAGATGGATAATGAGGTGAAATACTGAGCTCTGAATGATTGAATATAAGGTCAAACCAACCACGAAATTAATAATAGCCTTTTTGTTTGTTTCAATCCGGGCATCCAAATGCATAATTCCAAAAACTAAATACTTGGTTCTAGCTGTTTATCATGATGACTTCCACTAAGGAAGTTTGTACAAAGCACACAGATGGAAAGCCTTTGTACATTAAAACAGTCACATTGCACACATCAATAGGACAAAGTCATATAACATGATTATATGAATAATTCTAAATTTAATTATTAATATATCAAATTTTTTATATGAACTAGAATTCATCGCACTTTGTGGATTAAAAAATATTTTTTAAAATAAGTTATATTTTTTTTAAAAATAAAGTAATAGTTTTTAAGTAAATATTTCTAAATGCTATAAGTCGTGCTATACCTATGGTGTATACATGTAGTACATTATTCTAAAAATATTTCTAATACATGTAGTATTAGATATCAGTTTTCATATGTATATGCATTTTAGTCATGTTAACTTTATTCATATATGTGATTTTATGAAAAGCTTGCATCTTTTTTGTAGTGATTAAATATTTGTGTAGCATTATTTTGTGTAGATGGATCATAGTCAAGATCAAAATGCAATTGCCGGAATCGTGGCTTCAGTTTTAGCTTTTGGGGCTCTTTAGATTAAAAAAAATTAAAAACTAGGAAGGAAATTACTTCTTACCTTTGTGTGAATCGAGATTATGAAAGATAATTATATTAATAGTATTTTATATAGTGGTGACCAACATTGTATTGGTGTGATAAGGATGAGACCGATTGCCTTTTTTAATTTATGTGATATTCTTATAAGAAATAATTTGTTACAATCAACTAAATCCGTTAATATTAGGGAGGAAGTTATAATTTTACATATAATTGGTCATACTGTAAGGTTTCGAGTGATTGGATATAGATATTATAGATCAACTGAGACAATTCACCGTTACTTTAAGGTTGTATTGAGAGCTATTTCGAAATTGTATAAACTAGTTATTAGATTACCTGATGAGTGAACTACTGAAGTCAGAAACAATCCAAGATTTTATCCTTATTTTAAAGATTGTATTGGAACATTAGATGGAACTAATGTTGATGCATCCGTTCCACTTAGCATTCAAGGAAGATTTCGTAGCCGTAAAGGGGGGACGACACAAAATGTATTAGTTGCCATTAAATTTGGTTTGAAATTTTCCTATGTTCTAGCTGGTTAGGAAGGTAGTGCGCATGATTTTCGTATTTTAAGTGATGTACTTTCATGCCCAAGAGGATTAAGAATTTCAAAAGGTAATAATTATCATTAAACTACCAAATAGTTCCAGTAAGCTCATATTTTATTAGTATTAATTATGTTTTATAAAATTGTAGTTAAATATTATCTTGCTGATGCTGGATATGGCATCCGAAATGGATATATTATCCCATATCGTGGTGTCCGATTTAATAGAGTTTAGTGCTTAGGGGCCAAAAAATGTAAAGGAACTCTTTAATCTTCGTTGTTCATCATTGCGAATCACTATTAAACGTGTTTTTGAGATTTTAAAGAACGGTTTCATGTATTAAATGCTGAACCATTTTGGAATTTTCAAACTCAAGTAAATATAGTTTTGGCTTGTTGTATCATTCATAATCATATAATGGGAGTTGATCCTAGTGATTTACTCAATTAAGGATTATACGAGGAGCCTGAGTCTGATTTGATAATACTAAGTCTTACAAAACTAGAATAAAGAGAAGAAGTAAGAGAATAGTCTATTAAGAGAGATGAAATTGCACAAACTATGTGGTTTGATTATATAGCTAGAAATATTAGATAGATTTAGGGCTTAGGGTTATTGTTTCTATGTTATGTATGTTTTAGCATTAAATTTTTTTCTATTAATGTTGGTTGGATAAAGATATTGAAATTTTAGTTTGTTTGAATTTGAAATTGTTACGTCTTGAATTTGTTAGATATTCATTATGTTTTAAGCTTATTAAATATTGAATTTATTATGTTTTAAGCTTGTTGGATATTGAAATGATTAACAATGACGATTATTAATGTAGAATGGGTAAGGGCAACAAAGAATGGACCTCCAAGCAATTCAGGTGGACAAAATCGATGGAACATCTTTTTCTTGAAAATCTAGCAGAAGAGGCTCAGAAAGGAAATAAGCCTTTTAATACTTTCAAAGCAGTTTCTATTAATCGAGTTGCCGAAGCTATTTTTGAAAGATTTCAAGTCCAATGCGATGCGAAGTATGTAGAAAATCATTTGAGGACTGTAAAAAACCAGTGGCAGATTATATGCACAATTCGGGGTGAAAGTAGTTTTGGATGTGATGATAACATGAAAATGATCACATGTGATAGAGTAATATATGATGCAACAATTATGGTAATATATGTATATATATGTTATGTATATTTCAATTATTTTTTACTTGTTTTAATTTTGTTTATTCAACAGGCATACAAGAAGTATGAACCATTTTTTAATAAAAGCATTGATCATTATGATGAAATGACTTTGGTAGTTGTCAAAGATATAGCAACAACGAGTTTTGCCAGAACATTTGTTGACGTAGATTTGGATGATGGTAACCAAGATACAGTGCCTATAGAATGCGACAATGAAGAGGCTGAAGGGGTAAGAATAAAAGTATCTTCATCTGTAAAAGAAAAATGCTCAAGAAAGTGTTGTTGATGAACAAATTAAATTTGTGGGTGGAGAACTTGGCAAGATTGCTAATGCTTTGGAAGAATTTATTGCGGATAAGACACCACATCTTTACGAATAAATAATGTCGATGGAGGAAGAAAGATTTGATGATGATTTCCTCTGTTCTGTGTTTGATTATCTAATGAGTCATGAATTCGAGACCAAAGTTTTTTTAGTTAAAAGTAAGAAGCATAGAAAAATTTAGCTTCAAAACTAAAAAAAACTTTGGTCTCGGATTCATGACTCATTAGATAATTAAACACAGAACACATGAAGTCATCATCAAATCCTTCTTCCTCCATCGACATCACTTCTTCGTAAAGATGTGGTGTCTTATCCGAAGTAAATTTTTTCAAAGCATTAGCAACTTTGCCAAATTATTCACCCACAAATTTAATTTGTTCATCAATGACATTTTTTTGAGCATTTTTTCTTTTACGTTTAGATGTGCCAGATGAATATACTTTTGTTCTTACCTCTTCAGCCTCTTTATTGTCGCAGTCTATAGGTACTAAATCTTGGTTACTATTATCCAAATCTATATCAGCAAATGTTCTGGCAAAACTCCCTGTTGTCATATCTTTGCCAACAACCAAAGTCAATTCATCATAATGATCAATGCTTTTATTCAAAAATGGTTCATACTTCTTGTATGCCTGTTGGATAAACACACTTAGAATAACAAGTAAAAAATAATTGAAATATACTTAACATATATACATATATTACCATCACTGCTGCATCATATGTCGCTCTATCACATGTGATCATTTTTATGTTATCATCCCAACCAAAACCATTTTCACCCTGAATTGTGCATATAATCTGCCACTGGTTTTTTACAGTCCTCAAATGATTTTTCACATGCTTCGCATCGCATTGGACTTGAAATCTTTCAAAAATAGCTTCGACAACTCGATTAATAGAAACTGCTTTGAAAGTATCAGAAGGCTTATTTCCTTTTTGAGCCTCCTCTGCTAGAATTTCAAGAAAAAATATGTTCCATCGGTTTTGTCCACTTGAATTGCTTGGAGGTTCCTTCTTTGTTGCCCTTACCCATTCTACATTAATAATCGTCATTGTCAATCATTTTAATATTCAACAAGCTTAAAACAGAATAAATTCAATATTTAACAAGCTTAAAACATAATCAATATCTAACAATTTCAAGACATAATAATTTCAAATTCCAACAAACTAAAATTTTAATACCATTATCCAACTAACATTAAAAAAAAAAAAATAATTTTAATACTAAAACATACATAACATAAAAACAATAGCCCTAAACCTACCTAATATTTCTAACCATATAATCATACCACATAGTTTGTGCAATTTCATCTATCTTAGTAGACTATTCTCTTGCTTCTTCTATTTCTTCTCGCTCTATAAGACTTGGTATTATCAAATCAGACTCAAGCTCCTCGTATAATCTTTAATTAAGTAAATCACTAGGATCAACTCCCATTATATGATTATGAAGGATACAACAAGCCAAAACTATATATACTCGAGTTTAAAAATTCTAAAATGGTTCAACATCTAATACACAAAACCGTTTCTTCAAAATCTTAAAAACACATTCAATAGTGATTCACAATGATGAATGACGAAGATTAAAGAGTTCCTTTGCATTTTCAGGCCCCTGAGCACTAAACTCTATTAAATGATATCAGACACCATGATATGGGGTAATATATCCATTTTGAATGTCATATCCAGCATCAACAAGATAATATTTACCTACAATTTTACAAAACATAATTAATACTAATAAAATATGAGCTTACTAGAACTATTTAGTATTTTAATGATAATTATTACCTTCTGAAATTCTTAATCCTCTTGGGCGTAAAAGTGCATCACTTAAAATACGAGAATCATGTGCACTACCTTCCCAATCAGCTAGAACATAGGAAAATTTCAAATTAAATGTAATGGTAGCCAATACATTTTGTGTCGTTCCCCCTTTACGGTTATAAAATCTTCCTTGAATGCTAAGTGGAACTGATGCACGAACATGAGTTCCATCTAATGCACCAATACAATCTTTAAAGTAATGATAAAACCTTGGATTGGTTCTGATTTCAGTAAGAGTTGACTCATCAGGTAATCTAATAACTAATTTCAAAATAGCTCTCAATACAACCCTAAAATAACTGTGAATTATCTTAGTTGATCTATAATATCTAGATCTAATTACTCGAAACCTTACATTATAACCAATTATATGTAAAAATATAACAACTTGCTCCCTAATATTAATGGACTTAGTTGATTGTATCAAATTATTCCTACTAAGAATATCACACAAATTAAAAAAGGCAATTGATCTCATCCTTATCACATCAATACAATGTTGGTCACTACTATATAAAATACTATTAATATAATTTTCTCTTTCATAATCTCGATTCACACGAGGGTGAGAAGCAATTTCCTTCCTAGTTTTTAATTTTTTAATCCAAAGAGCCCTAAAAGCTAAAACTGAAGCTATGACTCCGACAATTGCATTTTGATCTTGACTACGATCCATCTACACAAAATAATGCCACACAAATATTTGATCACTACAAAAAAGATGCAAGCTTTTCATAAGATCACATATATGTATAAAGTTACCATGACTAAAGTGCATACATACATATATGAAAATTGATATCTAATACATGTACTAGAAATATTTTTAGAATAATGTACTACATGCATACACCATAGGTATAGCACAACTTATAGCATTTAGAAATATTTACTTAAAAACTATTACTTTATTTTTTTTTAAATATAACTTATTTTTTAAAAAATATTTTTAATCCACAAAGTGCGATGAATTCTAGTTCATATAAAAAATTTGATATATTGATAATTAAATTTAGAATTATTCATATAATCATGTTATATGCTTTATAAGAGATCATTGAGACACGTTTTGGATAGAAATAAATAAAACATTAATGACTTTGTCCTATTGATGTGTGCAATGTGACTGTTTTAATGTACAAAGGCTTTCCATCTGTGTGCTTTGTGACAAATTTCCTTAGTGGAGGTCGTCATGATAAAAAGCTGGAACCAAGTATTTAGGTTTTGGAATTATGCATTTGGATGCCTAGACTAAAACAAACAAAAAAGGCTATTATTATTTTCGTGGTTGGTTTGACCTTGTATTCAATCATACAGACCTCAGTATTTCACCTCATTATCCATCCAATTAAGACCCATACAGTATTTGATTGATCATTTCCAGAACCCTGATCAAAGATTAATTGAAATGGAAGGGAGGAAATTTGGGGTAAATTTAGATAAAGTCAGCCAACCAACCATGCTACCTGTAATCCAGCAAGTCACAACTAATGATCGTGCTGAGTCACATGGTCCCAACTTCCACAACCTGGAGACTCCCCACTATCCTAGTCACTAATCAGACCAAGTAAAACAAACCAAGATATTGAAATCCCATGGTATACCTATGAACCTAAATCAAACTTTTGAACAAACCCAACCCCAAAGCATAAGCTAACATCTTTCTTCATTTAATAATGAATATCTCCAAACAAATTCAACATTACCATAAACAAAGCAGAAGATGATGATACATTGAACAGTTAAAAAATGATCTCTGTAGCAATTTTAAGAATCTAAGTGCTTGAAAACGGTTTATTGTACATGAGCATGATGCCCATTGAACACATTTGGATGAAACTATATATTGCACAATGCATATTGGATGACTAAAATAACACAATGGAATGGTACATGATGAGTAAAACACATGCACTTATCTTTCAGGTATTTTCTATCCTGCCTAAATCTTCTTGACAACATCAATTATTATACCGGTTTTACACGGAGCTAATCTAATGCCAAATGTTAACATGAAATTCTTTCAGGTGGAGCATAATACGGACATCCAGCATCAATAATCCTACTTGGCAAATGCAAGACCATGTATCACCATGCTAACATTGACAAGGCATATTATGTGCTACGAAACACAATATTTCCAAATCCAATTTTCCAACTGTTGCTCTATATAACCATTGGAGCAAAATAGGAATTATGTCTTGAAACTTACTGTGAGATTACATTTAACCCAAGGTTTCACATTTGTCTTTACCCTTTTTGGCTTTATTTCGAACACCTTCAACAGGCTACAATGGAAAAGCTAATGAGCAAAGCCTCTATCAAATGTCCTAACAGATTGATAAGTGACTCCCATCTTGGGACACACCCTACCTTAGCTAGCTAATCCAAGAACAACGAATTTAACTTGATATTTTAGGATTAAAGGGTTTTGTTCTTCTCGACAAACAAGATCATCTAAATGTTGAATTTCAAAAATTCCTATTACAGTAAACTACTTGAAGTTTTCATCTACAGATAAACCCTAGAAATAAACTTTCACTGACAACAAGGCAGAGAAATACCGTTTATGCAAAGTAGGATAGAAAAAAAGAACAATTGCTGATAACAGAAGAACATAAATCTTTTTTAGGTTTATCGTTTCTATACTATTGGAGGATTAAAACAACGTGAACTACTAACTAGTTAACAGAGAATCATGAAGCAGCTACATTGGAACGAATTAAAGTGGTAGACATTTAGTATAAAATTAGATACAAAATAAAATTCAAATAAACAATCAGAAAGGGAAGGCAAGACATACAAGAAACCGAATAAACCCTGAATTAGCTTCAATCATGCCCTCTGTTTGCCAAAACAAAAGAAAAAAAAGAGCTTTATGCCATACTTTAAGCCAAGACCCAGCAAAGAGGAATCTTGATTTGCCAGAGAAAGAAGAGAGGAAACAAAACATCAACCTGAGAAGAGAAGATATGCGAGGGTAAGAAGATGAAGAACAAAAGGAAAAGGAATGAAGAAGAAGGAGATGGACTGATGAAGAAGGAGAACGGAAGAAAAAGAAGAATGAGGACTGATAAAGAAGGAGATGGAAAATGTCTTACAGAAATGAAATCTATAAGACATTTTCCGAAAAACCTAAGACTTTGTACCCGTGTGTTGTAAATCATTTTCGAAATAGAAAATGTTTTCAGGCAAACAAACATTGGAAAAGCAGGAAAACATTTTCCGGAAAATGTTTTCCTGCAAACAAATAGAGCCTTATTCGCAAAATAAGATTAATGTTTATAAGAACCTGTTCCAACTAATGATTGTCTGCCTAGAAATTTAGGACTTTGGTGAGGAATAGAAAATGTTTTCCTACAAACAAACGGAGCCTTACTCGCAAAATAAGATTAATGTTCATAAGAACCTATTCCAACTAATGATTGTCTGCCTAGAAAATTTAGGAATTTGGTGAGGAATAGCTTGCTCTGAGACATACAATAGAACCGGTCAACAGTAAGAGTTCATAATTAAAATCTACATTTAAAACTCAATTTCAATGTGAAATTATGGAATTAATTTTCCCGTGTTATAGAGAATGATTTATAGTATGAATTCATTTTTCACCAAATAAACATTGGAAAACAATGAAAATATTTTTTGTAAAACTTTTTACAAGTAAACAAAAAGACCTTTAATTTCTATTTAAATTGTCTATTTTTATAAGGACTAATCTCATCCAACACAGCTTAACTGAAATTCTATAGGTTGGCATCGTGACAGCTTAGAATTGCTTATGCTTATCTGAAGTTGTTCACTATTCCAAGTCACAAACCAAAAAATAACTCATCAAAATACATTTGAAGCAAGCTTACCCACAAAACGTTATAAGTTCTCAAACTCTCTTCCTTGCCATTAAACCAAAGAACCAATGCCTCATTGGCAAATGATTTAAAAGTATATTTAAACTGAATTCTATTTTTTTTCTTCAAACTCTCAAATAATTCATACGATTAACTCGTGCATCAAACTCGGTTAATTCTTTTGTATTAGTAGAGCTGACAGCAACTTCTGTTTTACCAACACTAAAGGATAATCCAAGATTAATGGTGGATGGTGGATATGCATACTGCCATATAAGGATATTTTATAAATGTTAGCATTAATTAGGTTTCCTTCTTTTTTCAACGGATATGATGAAGTGTAAGAAACATCAAGATTCAACTAGCTTCATTATAAAAAAAAAAAAAAAAGGGTCCATCTTCACTCCAAAACATCACTACACTACATATATCAGAAAATAGATTGTTTTGGTAAAACGCAATACAAAAGTGGTGGTGAACTCTGAACGGCCAGTGATTTATCAGAAAATAGGTAGGGAAATCACCATTTCCCCTTCGATTATTTCCTGGTAAATCATTGATTCGATTAGACCCCTACTATACTCTGCATATAGTATGGTATGTCCAGAATCAATTTAAATCAGAGCTTGTCTCACAATTTTCAATACCTACACTGGTTCATCGAGGTTTCCGTTTTCTGTCAGTAAGGTAAAAAAGTGGTGGTCGGTGTGAGAATATTCTTGGGCCATCACTGGCCATAGATTCGTACTTCCATGCAGGTCCTATAAGCCAAGACACTGCTGCTCCTACAAGCAAGCCTCCCAGCCGCAATTGCAAGTTAATATTTTAAGCAATCTCAGTAGTAAAACTTTAAATACAGATATACTACAAGTACACGTGTAAGAGGACGGTAGTTAAGACTTACATGACCCCAGTTATCAATGCCGCTTGACATTATTCCAATAACCTGCATGATCCGCATTCATTTCCACTGAGCTCGGAAAAAATAAGAGCAAAAGCACTTTGATGCTACAATTCCTTCTAGGAAATCATTGTATCAAGCAGTAACATAGCAGAAACTCTTTTTTTCAAAGCATTTGATAAGCTGTTTAGGGTTCTCATACATTGAGTAGCAAAAGCTTTGAATCATACCATGTTTAGGAAAATAACTTGTGCTATGTGTTGCAGATCTTCTTTGGTATCTCTGATCATACCTCTATGTCTCATGACAAACACAGTAACAGAACCAACCTAGACAACCAAAAGATTTACAAAGTGAGAAAATTGAGGTTCTGGAATAAATAAATAAAAGCCAAGTATTTCAAGGCAGACAAATATTAGATGGAACAGCTTCATATGAATATTTATCTTATTCTGTGAATAAGTTTGCGGGGACTTACCAATCCAAAGATTGTGCCTGATGCACCAACTGCGGGTGCTTTGCAGAAGCAGTAACTTGTAGCGGCACCTAGATTTCTTTCAACTGATTGAGTCAAAATTGTACTAGGAGGCAAGCAATGTATAATCTACTGTAATGAGTTTACGAGTTGTTACTTGAAATAGCAGATGTCAAGTAAAATGCAAGAAATCTCCTTGGACCACTTAAAATTCTCCACAGTAGGTCCAATAGAATTCAAAGAATAAGAATTGACCTGAAAACAACAAATTCTAATAAATCATATGGAGAAATAAACTTCCTAGTTGAGAATCCTAAACCAAACCATAAGGTGCCTTATATTTGCATGCAAAAGAGAATATGTGGCCAGCCTCCAAATCTGTCCTTTCTCAATAAGACTATTAATCTGTATGCAATATGCATAACATTGTAATCAAAGATCAACCCACATTTTCCAAAACTACAATGAAACCCAAAGCAGATAAGACTCCGAAATTTCCTTCACGAATCGATCTGAATCTCAACTTAGCTCCTCAAAGCAAGAGCTTCCCTTGTGTTGCCAGTTGTGCAACATAAATTCTGCAAATAGTATAATTTAGTTTTCATCTTCTTTTTTCAAAAACAATTCAATGTTTTGTTCATCATGGAAAACTGACAAGACATAAATAGCTAAAAGGATGTTGGTCCATTTCCTTGTGTTGAATGAATTTCTCCTGGAAGTATCCATCTTGAATTTGAAGAAACATAAGTAACATGAACACGAGGAACAGACAACATCATTTGCAAATCGAAAATTGCCGGTCCCCATGAAGTTGGAAATTGTTTCTGACCATACATGATTCAATCTAGGCACATTACATAGATGACAGAGTTTTTGTAGATGATACAAAGAGTTACTGAAGAACAATGGGCTTCGGGACAAGTGATCACGTTAACATAAGATGAGCCCAGAACAAGGTAGATGTGGTGGCTTAGCGCTTGATGGCAGAGTAGCCAACATTCTTAAGGTATCAGGTAAATGGGTTAACACAATCAAGCAAATAGGATTTCTTCCGGGGATTAAAATCGGTGATGAATACCATTGGAGGGGTGAGTTGTGTGTCGTTGGGCTTCACTATAACTTTCAGAGAGGAATAGATTATATTTAATCAGTTAAAGGCGAATCCTTGGGGACTAGCATTGTCGACTTCCGCCGATATGACAGGGGTATAATAAGTAGCGTTCCTTGTCCTAATTTAACATACATTGGAGAAGGTGAAAATAGAGATCAAAGGCTTGAAGGTAGAAACCTTGCGTTGAAAAATAATTTACGTTACAAAAGACCTACGAGGGTGATATGTAAGTACGACAGTGATAATAATGCGAATGCTTTGGTACAAGTTTATGTATGAAGGATTGTACCGAGTGAGAATATATAACAATGAATTTAATGTTTAAATTGTTTATGTACTACTTTAAAATAAGATAAATCAATAAATTTAAATGTTTGTTTTTTTCAATTCATTTGTATAACGTAAGACACTAATTAATTTCTTATAATAAACCCACCAAGTATTTTAACAAATAGAATTTCCTGGAAACTACATGCTAAGTTACGGCATTGAAGACAAGATTAGTGCACTACTACTAAACAACTTAATTGCATATTGATTTTTCAACTTCAAAATGCTATAAAATCTAAACTACAGTATATATGAAGACATTTGGTGAAATCAATCATGTCCTTCCCTCGTTCAAGTACTATTTACAGATCAAAACAAGAAAGCAATTAGTAGCATAGGAGTAACCATTGTCAGTCCCAAAGCTGCAGTTACTATTTATAGACCAAATCAGTCAAAGAAGGCAAATTTGGTGATGATGATGCCTGCTCATTGTTCAATTGTCGAGTATCAAATGCCAGCTTCATCAAAACTAATGCCTCCGGATTCGTTTCTGCTTCCATTTGGAGTCATATTGTTGATGATCCTCCAACATATCAAGTTGGAACTTGTACACAGAAAAACCAGACTCAATTTCTTTGTCAAATCTGGTCACTCGGTACAACCTTTTGTACACAAACTTGTATCCAGAAGCATTTGCATTATTATCACTGTTGTACTTATGTATCACCCTCACAGGTTTTTTGTAACGTATATTATTTTTCAATGCAAGGTTTCCGCCTTCAAGCATTTGATCTCTATTTTCACCTTCGCCCGTGTATATCAAATTAGGACAAGAAACTCTACTTATTATATCCCTGTCATATCGCCAATACTAGTCGCCAAGGTTTCGCCTTCAACTGATGAAATATAATCTATTCCTCTCTGAAAGTTATAGTGAAGCCCAATGGCACACGACTGACCCCTCCAATAGTATTCATCACCGATTTTAATCTCCGGAAGACATCCTATTTGCTTGATTGTGTTAACCCATTTACCTGAAACCTTAAGAATGTTGGCTACTCTGCCATCAAGTGCTAAGCCACGACATCTACCTTGTTCTGCCCTCATCTTATGTTGGTTTGAGAACTTGTCCCGAAGCCCCTTGTCCTTCCGTAACTTTTTGTAGCATATCAGAGCATCAGTGATATTTCTACGACAGTCATTCCATTCCGGAGTAAAAGTAGTGTCTTCGTCTTCTCTAGCATAAGAAGCCTTAACATGTCGCTTTTTTTTGCCAACAGGTCTTGCTTGGTTGGACTTAGATAATGCCCTCTCTTTTACTGGTTTTCGATGCGATGGCACCATGGTTAAGCCTGGTTACACCCCAAAAGAACGTTAAAAAGCAAGGCAAACCCCATAAAAGAAACTTGTGAGACCTAACACACACACACACTTAAGAAAAAAAAGAGCAAGAATGCCATTGCAAGACTAAAGAAGTAAAAACAAGGCAAAGTCCATAAAAACAAACATTGAAAGCAAGGGAATAAGTTGAAAAAAAGAAAGCAAGAATGCCATTGCAACGCTAAAGAAGTAAAAACGAGGCAAAGCCCATAAAAACAAACATGGAAAGCAAGGGAATAAGTTGAAAAAAAGAAAGCAAGAAAATCTAAAACAATGCTAAAAGGAGATGAAAAAATGAAGAGTGTGTAAGGCAAATATGAACATGCAAGAAGTGAAACCCAACACAATAAAAAACAGAAACAAGTAAAAGTTCAAGGTTTTCAAAGAAAGCTTCAATGGCAAAATGCAGTAAAATAAAAGAGAAAAAGAAATATTACCTGAACAAGCTTTTGCAAGAATGGAGAAATGGAGTGAAGCTTCAAATTTCACTCCTAAGCAAGAATTAATAGAAGCGGAACAGTTCAATCGGGAGTGGTACTGTTTCTTGGTGCATAAACTACTGAGGAAAGGGCGAGAACAAAAAATAATCATTAAAAAAAATAGGAAAAAGGGTCTATTTCTATTTTATTGTTTTATTTTATAAAAAATAATTAAAGTCACCTTTTAATTTCTTTTAACATTTGAGACTCAATTATTTTTTTGGATATTCAACTCGTTCAAATTTTGAAAGAGTGTAAGTAAATATTAGTCCTGAAAAATGAATTTGAAAAAAAAATTAGACTTGTTTAAAATATGAATCGGGCTCAGGTTTGAACATTAAAAGTTTGAATTCGACCCAACTTAATTTTAAGTTTATAATACTTTATATTATGTTATTTGTATATATTATGTAATTTATAAAAAAATAAATCGATACTAAATACATAATACTACTATAATTTAAAATAATGTCAAGATGACTACAAAAAAATGTCAATTAATAAAAATTATTAAATTATTAAATATTAAATTAAAATCATATAAAATTTTTTTTAAATAAAAGATTTAATATGAACACGCTTAAAATAAGCTTGAATTAGTCTTTTGCAAATATTGGTGGATTTAAGCAAAATTTTATATTTTTATATGAGGTTGAGCGAGACTTTTGAACAAGTATAAAATATGTTATTATCATGCTTAGCATTAACCCAAACCTGATTCAACCCATTAACACCTCTATTTAACACTGCAAAACAAATAAACTAAAATACTAAGACATAGCAAAAATCCCTTCCTTCTCTATGGTGTTGCACTATTGCTGCAGTGTTGCTTGATTGATCGCTACTGCTCTCCACTCCTTGTATCATGGATATTAACCCTATTTTGTGGCTTGCTTACAATCTTTTGCTCTGAATCATATAGCCGACTTCTTTCAATAAACATATTCTCTCCTTTCCATATTTGTCTTTCAAGGCTATTCTCTTACACTTTTGTACCTCAACCTTTCCTTTTCTGGCTTGTACAAGTAATCCCAGTTCCTAAAGTGAATTCTTCTCTTACTATTTTGTCGTCCCCTACGACTTTGTCCATTTGATCACATATTGGAAATGGAGCTTTAAAACACGACTTTTGTTAAAAAGAGATGGTCGCCGACGTGAACTTTATCAATGTTTGTCATCCCCTGCTGATAAGAGCTTAGTCTTCCAAGTTTGCAATCTCTCTTTCATATTAGTAACTGCTAAAACAACTTTTTCCTCGCTTGTTTAGTTCAAAGCCAAGATACTCCCTAAGTCTCAAGGTTACTAGCACTTGAAACATCTTTTTAAACATTTTCTTAAATTTCGGATCACAATTACCTCTCACCATTAGTTTTGATTTATCTACATCCAACTTTTGTCTTCATATTCACATTACTCCCCTACTATTTGTTTTCACATTGCAGTATTCTCCTATAAGTTTGCTCTAAACAAGATACAACTGTCTTTTGCAAAAAAAAAAAAAAAAAAAGATGGAATTTGGTAGACAATCTTTTTGTAATTTTTACCCATGAAAATTTTCATCCTCCTCATTAAAATAAAATATTAAGATAGAAGATGAATGCATAGGAGGATAATGGATCCCCCTGTTGAAACCTTCTCTTTGGTAGCACCAATGATGATCGATCTCCATTAATCGATACCTGATAGTTTACTGACGTTATCAAACGAGCCTATAATTCATTGAGTTCCATAGCTTCAAGCTTACTTTTCAAATAAACATCCAACTTATCTCTTCTTTTGAATTATTTCTAGAATCTCTTCCTCTAATTTGCATGTTTCTCACAAGCCTTTTGGTTGATGGTTATGGGTTCTTTTATGCATATGCTTATTAAAGCTTTCACTTTGATTCTATAGATCATATATATAGCACAAGTTGATGGGTCTATGATCATTCATACTTTTTTTTTTTGGCACCAAAGCAATGAAGGTTCTATTCTACTCTTTTAACATTGATTGACCTTTATGTAGGTTGCCTCTTTCAGTTACCTCTTTCTATTCTACTCTTTTAACATTGATTGACCTTTATGTAGATTGCCTCTTTCAATTACCTCTTTCCTTGCCATCTCCTAATTCTTTCAGAGGAACAATTTTGGCTTCCCATTCAATCACGATGCATTCATTGGATTTATATTATTTAGTGTCTCCTTTATTTCTTCGTTCGTAAATGGTCTCATCAAGCTATATATCATCCTACTCACTTGAAATCTTCTTCATATACTTCCCAAGGTATTCAACGTTTCCTCCTTACTTCTCTTATCTTCTTCGTTGTACATTCTGTCGAAACCTTTTTTTTTTTAAATCGATTTTTGATTTTAAAACAAATGAAAATAAGAGTCGTCACCAATCTTCGTTGTACATTCTGTCGAAACCTTTTTTTTTTTAAATCGATTTTTGATTTTAAAACAAATGAAAATAAGAGTCGTCACCAATCTTTTTTATTAAGTGCGATCGGATTACCTCGTAATTTAATCATTTTAATAAAAGTTTAAATTTACTAAAACGATAATTTTTGGTCTACAAAATCCAAGAAATGGGTTCGGGAGTCAGTTAAGCACGAGAAAGGATTAACACCCTTGTAACGCTAAAAAATGTTACCTAGTTGATTAATTAATGCCTTAATGCCGAGAATTGAAAATTTGGAGAGAATTTAAAACACAATCCCACCTTGCATAACGATATTTTTAATTAAAATCATTTAAGTAAATTAAAACAGATGTAAAAGGCTTTCTTATCTCGAGGTAAACAAAAAGGTCACATCCCGTAAGTTAGGACACAACATCTCGAATCCTCAAAAATAAGCTTGCTCATTATTTGATTATTTAATTAAATCTCATGTATTTTAATTTTAAAAAGTATATTCAGTTATCTAGATTAAAAGAGAAAGTCGAACCCCGTAAGTTAGGGCACGACTTCTCGAATCTCCAAATACAGAACATTGCCTTAAGTTTAAAAACTTCCTTTTTCAAGTAAATACAAATGTAACATTTAAAACAATGTGTATTTATCTTATTTAGGTATAGTACAACAATGGATAAATATATCTAAACCTGATTCATGACGTGATTATATGAAATAAAATGAAATGGTAGTGTCTAAATCTAAATATGGATCGATGATATACGAAAAATAAAAATGTCGTGCTAGTGAATGACAATAAAGTAACTACAATAGTGATAAAACTCCAATTTGTAATGAAGATGGCAATGATTGTATTATAATTATTATTCTAATAATAATAGAAATAATCGAAGAAAGGTAAGTAATAATAATAAGAACAATAAATGTGCAAGTATAAATAATCTAATTTTTGAAAGTATAAAAAAGGTAATAAATAAATAATGGAATAATAATAACAATAATAAAGGTAAAAGAAAAAAAAAAGTGTACAATAAAAAGGAAATACAAAAATAGACCATTTTTAAATATTAAAAAAGTAAAGGAAATAATAAATAAATAAATAAAATAATTTAAAATTAAAAGGTATAACCTAAAAAAGAAAAAAAGAATGAAATTAGGACCGAATTAAAAAGGGTCCAAAAGCGGAAGAACCAGGGTCGCAAATAGACTAATGCAGGGAAAACACGCGGATCCTAAGATAGATTGGGTCGTGTCTCGGGTCGACTTTCGGGGTCATGCCTCAAAACGACACCGTTTTGGGGTTCATGGACCTAATTTAAATGACGTCGTTCTGACCACCTATTTAAGTTAAAAATCTGAAAAATTTTCATTTCATCAGTGTTTAAAAAAAAAACCCTCTTTCTTTCTATTTTCTCTTTGAAAGCAGCCCAGAATCTGGCCACTAGTCCGACGAGCCTCCACGATAGCCGCCGCTCACCGGTAATGGCTCTGCCATCTACGATGGCCAAAAAAATACAAAAAAAAACCCTTTTTGGTCATTTCAACTCCCTGAGCCTAAATCTGGGATTGGTTTTTCCCAAAAACCCACCGAATTGTAGAAATCTCGAAGAAACCTGTAACAGCCCATTTTCAATGAAGTCGTTTCAGGACCACAAATTCGAGTCAAAAAGAAAATTTATTTTAATATTATTGCATGATCTGTGTCATGATAGGAAAGATGTATAAAAATTTTGAAAAGAAAATTTTACCAATTTCATATTTAATTACATAAAGGACTAAATTGCATAAAGTGCAAAAGTTAAATTCTAGTAGCTAAAAGGATTAAATAGTTATAGAATTCAAAATTTGAAGTCCTTAAATGGTAATTAGACCATTAAATGAAGTTAGTAGATATTTATGATGAATCATCCATGGAAAATTAGAAAAAAAAAAGGACTAAATTGGAATTTGAAATAAATAAAGATGATAATAGCCTAATATCATCTTATTTCATCTTCTCCCCCAAATATTTTCTATGGAAACCTTAGGAAAGAGAAAGCAAGCTTTCTTGGCTTAATTGGATCAGAAAAACCAAATACAAAATTAGATTGAGGAAAACAAAAAGTAACGAATTAGTAGATTACAACTAACGAACATTGACGAGTGATACAAAAGCCTGTTGGATTGGACGTTTGGCGGAGATCACTCACACTATCCACCTATCCACCAGCACATTTGGTACAAATATGATACTTATTATAGATATAATGGCATGTATAGGTTTTGGTTAGCCAAAGTTGGCATATTACAATTTGGTTGTAACTAGCCATTGGTATGGCTTGCGTTTGGTATATTTTGAGATGTATATATTTGTGGCCTTAAAATGTTTGATGTGTGAATTTAAAATGGTTTAATGATGGTAAGCATATGAATGAATGGATGGAGATAAATTAATTGAAAGAATATGTATAAAATGTGAATTTTGATCAATTAGGTATGATTGAATATATGAACATATGTAATGATATGCTATGCATGAGACTTGAGTTTTACATGATTTAAATGTTTTGGATTGGCTTTTAGATGTGTTTAAGTGTCTATGTAGGTGAAAGATGAAGTTGGGTGAGGAATAAGGCTTAGAAATAGCCTTATTCTGTCCACAAGGGCAGAGAGATAGGCGTGTGTCTCAACCGTGTGTGACACACGGCCTAGTACATGGGAGTGTATTTTGGCCGTATGTCCTCTGCATCTTAAAATTGAGAAACAGAATGCTCAAAATTAACCACACAGCCTGGCACACGGGCGTGTGGCTTGGCCGTGTGACCCCTACACTTAATTAAGTTGCAAGTCAGAGAGTTACACGGGTTAGGGACACAGGCGTGTGCCCTACCTCATATGCCACACGGCCCGAGACATGGGCATGTTTAGTCTCGACTTGTTTTCAACTTATGTTTTGGGCCTCGAGTGCCCTAATAAGGGACTTTACGATAAATTTCTGACATGTATGATAAAATAATATAAAATGTTTGTATTCATTTAGTAAGTTCTAGTAATGCTCCGTAACCCTATTCCGGTGACGGATACATGTTAGGGGTGTTAGAAAACCTTTCAGTTTCTGAGTTTAAAAAAATTTCTTGTCAAAGCCACCTTTCATCGGAGGTGGCGACCTCAGCCTCTCTCGGTGGTGGACCGCAAATCGTCAGGTGAGTTCCTTCTTTTCCTTTTTATTTTATGTGTTTTTTTATATACATAAAAGATTTGAAAAATAAATAAAAGAAAAAATAAATCACCTTTCTCTTGGTTTTTTTTTTTTTTTGTATTTTTCTTTGTTGTTCAAAAATAATTTACCAATACAAATTGATTCTTTGACTTTTATAGCCAATTAATACTTGTTTATTGAACTTTTTTTTATATTTTTCTATTGTTACTATTGCCGTTGCGTGTTTGTCAGTTTTTCTTTTTTTTTGCAGGTGCCTTTGGAGTCAATGACGGGACAGGGGCAATTGATGGTGACAGATCTCGGGCGACATGAGAGGAGCGGTGACGCACAAGCTAGGGATTAAGGTTTCTGTACACTATTTAGGTTTTTGGGCCATTTGGGCCATTAGAGTTTTTCTTTATTTTAAGCCATTTGAGCCTGTAAATTTAAACTTGACCTTTTTTGTAATTAGACTTTTTTTTTTTAATTTGGACTTTATTATTTTTTTAATTTAATTTTTTTTATTTGTTTTATAAGCTGGAGCCGGGCAAAATTGGGTCATTACATATTCATTTAAAAACCTGTAAGAACATGCCTTCAAGGTATCCCCATCTATTACTTTCCATTTCCCAGCTGAGAAATCCCATCAAATTTATCTTTAAGGAGAAAAAAAAAAAGAGAGAATAAAAAGATTGATTCTTTGATTCTTATGTCATTCAGAAACTGTCATCTATGTAATTTGTCTAGATTGAAGCATGTATGGTCTGAAACATTTTCCAAACCCATGAGAACTGGCAATTTTCGATTTGCAAATGATTCTCTGTCATTCGTGTTCATCTTACTTATTTTTCAATGGGGAAGAACAAAGAAAAGAGTTTGGAAATGCGGGTAATAGTGGATCATCCAAGATAGATAGATACAGGAGAAATTCATTTAACACAAGGAAATTATAGATGTTAACGTGTTGTAAGTTTTCGCTTGTGAAAACTACATGTTCATTCTACAAAAGATTGAATTGTCTGTATAAAAACGAAAAGTAAATTATATGATTTGCAGAATTTATTTTGCACAATTGGCAACACAAGGGAAGCTCTTGCTTTGGTTTCATTGTAGTTTTAGAAACTGTGGGTTGATATTTGATTACTGGTTATGCATATTCTATTTTGACTCTGTCAAAGAGAACTAGGTGCCGCTACAAGTTACTGGTTCTTCCAAGCACCCGCAGTTGGTACATCAGGCACAATATTTAGATTAGTAAGTCACCTCGAGCTTATTCGCAAAATAAGATTAATGTTCATAAGAACCTCTTCCAACAAATGAATCTCTGCCTTGAAAATTTAGGTTTTCTTTTTTCATTTTCTTTTGAAATAGATTTTTTGCTTTTATTGCCTGTCTTTGTCTCATTTGACATTCTCTTGGTTGTCTAGGTTGTTTCTGTCTCTGTGTTTGTAACTAGATATATAGGTATGATCAGAGATGCCAAAGAAGATCTGCAACACAGCACAAGTTATTTCCACAAACCCAGTATGATTCTAAGTTTTCGCTACTCTATGTTTGAGAACCTAAAACCATATAATTACCTATCAAAAAACCCGTCTCATGCATACCAAATGCAGTCCCTAGAGTTAGATGCCTTCGTAAGTCTAGATTTATTCAAGTTTCTGCTATGCTACTGCTTGATACAATGATTTCCTTGAAGAAAATCGTAATATTTAGGAATCCTCCAGCCTTTCATAGTGCATCAAGTGCTCTTGCTCTTAAATTTCCGAGCTCAGTGGTAATGAATGTTGATCATGCAGGTTATTAGGCTAATGTCAAGAGGCACCAATAAATGTGGTTATGTAAGCCTTAACTGCCATGCCTTCTTGTAAATGTGGTTATGTAAGCCTTAACTACCATGCCTTCTTGTACGTGTACTTATAGTATACCCGTATTTAAAGTAACGGTTTTCTATCATAAGAATCTGCTTATACTTCATTAATACAGACATTTACAGTTTTACTTCCAAGATTGTTTCATATCTTAACTTACAATTTTAGATAGGAGGCTTGATTTGAGGAGCCGCAGTTTTCTGGTCTGTAGGACCTGCACGGAAGTACGAATCTATGACCAGCAATGGCCAAAGAATATCTCAGACTGAAAACCATTTTTTACCTTAGTGACAGAAAGCTGAAACTTCAATGAACAAGTGTAACACAGGCTCTGATTTAAATTGGTTGTAGCTATACTATATGCAAAGTATAGCAAGGGGTTTGCAAGGTAGAAGTGAATTCTAATCGAATCAATGATTTACCAGAAAATAATCGAAGGGATGATGGTGATTTCCCTAGCTATTTTCTGATACATCACTGACCGTTCAGGGTTCACCATCATTTCTGTATTGCATTTTAGCAAAACAATCTGTTTTCTGATATCTGTAGTGTGGTGAAGCCTGAAGTGAAGATTGCCTTTTTTTATATTGAAGCTCGTTGAATCTTGACCGTTGATTTATGATTATTACACTTAATCATATCCGTTAAAAAATGGGAAACTTAATTAATGCTAACATTTATAAAAATTCCTTATATGGCATTATGCATATCCACCACCTACCACTTTAGATTATCATTTAGTGTTAGTGAAATTTAAGTTGCTGTTTATCTTTACCAATACAAAAAAATATAACCGCTTTTGGTGCATGAGTTAATCGTACACAATAATATTATGGATGTTGTAAATATATTTAATGGATGTCTATAACCTTTAAATATTTATGAAAGTAATGAGTTAAAAATCCCCCAATTCATTATTAAAGATGCTTAATGTACGTTTAATGAAGCTGTTAAATAAGTTTCATTCATGTTGCATTAAATAATTTATATATATCTCTTTTGTAAATGAAAAAACGAGAGGAGAAAATTCTCTATTTTATAATAAGTGTACTTTTATTTAATTATTTTATAACACATTATCAGCACGAGCTTCTACGAGTTCATTGTGAAGTTCACGTCATTTCGACTTTATATAAATTGCCCGTATAACTCCTGTTAAATTATTACAGTATACGTATTTTCATAATTCTTTTATTTTATTTTCTAGATGAAATATTTGCTTTGGGTAATATTTGCACATTTATTTTTTCAACTAATATCTAATAATGATAATTATATATACATGTTTTTTTTTAAAGAAATTTCAATTAAAGTAATTTGTGTTAAGTTGTTATTATGATTATTCCTCTCTATGCCAGTATTTGACATACATATTATTATTTAGCAAATTTGGTATATATAATTGAATTATTACGATTGAGAATACTTATTATTTTACTATTATTTTTTATTTTTTATTTATTTTAATTCAAGTGATTATAATGTCAAATCTTGCCGAACTTGAATTTGCGACCTTAGACATCTCTAGCAAGAATTATTTGTCATGGGTGTTAGATGCTGAAATTCACCTAGATGCTAAAGGTCTAGGAAATACTATATTAGCAGATAAAGAAGCATCTAATCAAGACAAGGCAAAAGCAATGATTTTCATCCTTCATCATCTGCATGAAGGATTAAAAGTGGAATATCTCATAGTGAAATACCTTCTTGACTTGTGGAAAAATTTGAAAGAACGATTTGACCATCAGAAAACTGTGATACTCTCTAAAGCTCGTTATGATTGGATGCACTTACGGTTGCAAGATTTTAAGACTGTAAGTGAATACAATTCATAACTTTCCAAAATTAGTTTTCAACTAAAATTATGTGGAGAAAACATAACTGATGAGGACTTGTTAGAGAAAACATTTTCAACATTTCACGCTACTAATGTGCTCCTGTAGCAGCAATACCATGAAAAAGGTTTTAAAAGGTATTCTGAATTGATTTCATGCCTTTTGGTGGCTGAACAAAATAATGAGCTGTTGATGAAAAATCATGAAATTTGTCCTACTGGTTCTGCACCATTCCCTAAAGTGAATGTAGCAATACACAATAATTACAAAAATAGAAAATATAGAGGTCGCGGCCGTGGTCGTGGACGTAGTTGGGGACGTGGACGAGGACGTATTAGTAATCGTTATCATGGTGGTAATAACAATAATAGTTCTAACCACCAGAAAAAGAATAACAATGAAAGATAAGAAATAAGTGGTCAAAATAATCCTTCAAAGACTGTTGAAAATATATGCTACCGATGTGGTATGAAGGGGCATTGGTCACGTACCTATCATACGTCTGAGCATTTAGTGAAACTTTATCAAGCATCCATTAAAAAGAAGAGAAATCATATGGAGACAAATTTTATATCTCAAAATGATGAAATAGAGGCAAAAGATGAAGATATTCATTATAATACTAAAATTGACCATGCCTACGAGGGTGATAAATTTAATGACCTTAACAATATAACTCACCTAGATCTAGCAGATTTCTTTGAGAATTATTAGAAAAAACATTGATGTTATTTTGATATTTTTATATTGTTTTAAGTATATTTTATTTTCTTGCATAAAGGATAATTTATATATTTAATAAATATTTGCAATGTTTCTCATATTATATTTTGTTTGTTTTTATAAAAAATATGAATATTCAACAAAATTTTGACAGACCCAAAATCAATGGAGAAGTGTGTGTTGCAGATAGTGCTACAACACATACGATACTTAAAGATAAAAAATATTTTTCTCATTTGACAATGAGTAATGCCCATATTAATACAATATCAGGTAGTTTAAAACTTATTGAAGGCTCTGGAAGAGCTATTATATTATTACTTAAAGGTACAAAATTTGTCATTGATGATGCTTTATATTCCACTAAGTCTCAAAGAAATTTATTGAGTTTTAAAGATATTCGTCTTAATAGATATCATATTGAGACTATGAATGAGGAAAATATTGAATATCTATATATTATAAATATTGAACGTGGAAAGAAATATATTTTGGAAAGGCTACTTGCTTTTTCATCAGGTTTATATTATACACATATTAGTGCAATTGAGTCACATGTTACTACAAACCAGAAGTTTGTAGAACCACATACTTTTACTATTTGACATGACCGATTAGGCCATCCCAGATCTATTATGATACGAAGAATCATCGAGAATTCAATTGGACACCCATTAAAGAACTAAAAGATTCTTAAATTCAAGGATTTATCTTGTGTTGCTTGTTCTCAAGGAAAATTGATGATTAGACCATCACCAACTAAAGTTGGGATTGAATCTCCCACATTTCTGGAACGTATTCAAGGTGATATATGTGGGCCCATTCATCCACCATGTGGACCATTCAGATATTTTATGGTATTAATAGATGCATCTAGTAGGTGGTCACATGTGTGTTTATTATCGACTCGCAACCTGGCGTTTGCGAGACTATTTGCTCAAATAATCTGATTAAGAGCATAATTTCCAGATTATACAATCAAAACTATTCGTCTTGATAATGCTGGTGAGTTTACATCCCAAGCTTTTAATGATTATTATATGTCAATTGGGATAAAAGTTGAACATCCTGTAGCTCCTGTTCATACACAAAATGGTTTAGCTGAATCGTTTATCAAACGCCTTCAACTAATAGCTCGACCATTGCTTATGAGAACAAAACTCCTTGTTACAGCTTGGAAATATGTTATTTTGCATGCAGCGGCACTTGTACGATTAAGGCCAACAAGTTGTAATAAGTACTCTCTATTACAATTGGCTTTTGGTCAAGAGCCAAATATTTCCCATCTTAGAATTTTTGGATGTGCAGTATATGCTCCAATTGCTCCACCACAACGCACAAAGATGGGTCCTCAAAGGAGGTTGGGAATATATGTTGGTTATGAATCTCCTTCTATAATTAAATATGTTGAACCATTAACTGGAGATTTATTTACTGCATGATTTATTGATTGTCATTTGATGAAACAACATTCCCAACATTAGGGGGAGAGAAAGTACAACTGGTAAAAGAGATTACATGGAATGGATCATCAATATCTCAAATAGATCCTTGCATAAGTCAATGTGAACAAGAAGTTCAAAGGATCATACATTTGCAAATCATTGCCAATCAACTGCCTGATTTATTTACTGACCTAAAGAGAATTACAAAATCTCACATACCAGCTGAAAATGCTCCAATACAAATTGATATCCCAATAGGCCAAATTGTTAGTGCAAAAGAAAGTAATACAGGCCTGAAGCGTGGAAGGCCAATTGGTTCTAAAGATAAAAATCCTCGTAAAAGGAAATGAGCAATTATTCAAGATGGTAATATTATGGAGACAAGTGCCCCAGAAGAGGCCAAAGATATAACTAATCAAAAATCCCCAAAAGAGGTTCAGGTACCTGAAAATGATGATAATGAAGAAATCTCAATAAGTTATGTTACTTCAGGAAAAAGATGGAACCGAAAAAATATAGTTGTCAACAATAATTTTGCTTATAATGTTGTTATTGAAATAGCAAAAGAAAATGAGGATCCTGAGCCTAAATCTATTGAGGAATGTAGAAATAGAAAAGATTGGCCAAAATGGAAAGACACAACTCAAGTAGAATTAAATTCACTTTCTAAACGTAAGGTTTTTGGACCTATAGTCCAAACACCTAAATATGTAAAGCCGGTAGGATATAAATGGATATTTGTGTGAAAACGAAATGAGAAAAATGAAGTCGTAACATATAAATCACGACCTGTAGCACAAGGATTTTCGCAAAGGCCCGGCATTGATTATTGATATGCTCGCGATATTAAGTAATAAAATTTATAAAAACTGATCACACCAAAAATTAACTAATATCACGATCTTAAAGGCAAGCGCACCTATCGAACAGTAGTATAGTTTAGCGGCAAGACCGAGTTATCGTACCCAAGGGAACTAAAAGTACTAATACTTACTTCCTTTCTATTATCTAGCCTAAAAATAAAAGAGGTTTGATTGAAACTAATTCTAAAACTAACTAAAAGTGCACAAAAAGTAAATTAGGGAAAACTTTAAGGAAAAGCTTATTGATATGAGCAATACTTAAGGGAGAATCCACCTAGACTTTACTTGTTATTAGTTTCTTGAACTAGATGATTTCTTTACTTGACTTGATCCGTAGAGATCCCTAACCTATGTTAATACCTCTTTCGAGGATAAGAACAACTAGGCCTAGGCTGTTAACTAAAGTTTCTCTATTAATTAACACCCTAGGTTGCATTAATTCGATCTATGGATCCCTCTATTAGGTTTGACCCTAATCCGACAGATTTATGTCACCCTATGTCTAGGGTTGCATGCAACTCCGCTTAATTATGGTAGATCTACTTTTAAAACAGGGACTTTTGCTCCTCTGCCTAAGCACATCAAGTTCTTGAAGTAATACCTGGGATTATTAAATCAAGAACAAAGAACACATAATTAAGAACAATTCAAGTATTTATCAAATAATTCAAGAATAAATAATAACAAGATCTGTCTTAGGTTTCATCCCCCTCAAGTATTTGAGGGATTTAGTTCATAATAAAGAAAGAAAACATCTCAGAAGAATTAAGATAACAAAACATAAAGAACCCAAAAAACCCTTGAAGGAATTTAGGGAGATCCTCTGTCTTGATGTAGAACTTCTGGCTTCTGAGATGAATCAATCGGCTTTCCTTGGAGTAATCCCTTGCTTTCACTCCTTGTGTTAGCAGAATTATGGCACTCTTTCTTGAGAGAAAAGAGTATATCTTTAGAGTTGCCTCTTAGGGTCTTTATATAGAGTTTAGAATGGCTTTCTTAGCCCCTAAGTATCCAAATCCGAGTGAAATTTCTCTTCCTCACGATAGGGACACGCCCGTGTGCCACATCCGTGTGCCACGACAAGAGGCCATGTGAGAGTCTGTCGGTGGAGGCACGGCCGTATGGCCTGGCCGTGCTTGTCGGGGGTTGGACCGTGTGATCTTCATGTGGCACGGCCGTGTCGGACTCCTTGGGCAGTGTCGATTTCATATTTTTGGCCCATTTTCATGGTTTTTGGCCCGTTTTTCGTTCTTTTCTCTTCCCTATGCTCTCCTGAGTATAAGATATGAAAAAGAAATATTAAGAGCACCAATTCTCACAAAATTAATGATAATTCATCCAAAATTAGGCTATAAATGAGGTAAAAATATGAATAATTTATCATTTATCAATTATGAAGAGACATATTCTCCTGTGGTGGATGCAATCACATTTAGATACCTTATTAGTCTAGCAGTATGTGAAAAACTTGACATGCGTCTAATGGATGTTGTTACAGCATATTTGTATGGTACACTTGATAATGAAATTTATATGAAAATCCCAAAAGGATTTAAAATCCCTGAAGAAAAGTTTATATGGATTAAAACAATCTGGACGTATGTGGTACAATCGTCTTAGTCAATATTTGTTAAAAGGAGGTTATAAAAACAATCCAATCTGCCCATGTGTTTTTATAAAAAGGTCTAAATCAAACTTTGTAATAATTGCTATTTATGTTGATGATCTAAATATTATTGGAACTCCTGAAGAGCTTCAAAATGCAGTAAATTATTTAAAGAAAGAATTTGAGATAAAAGATCTTGGAAAAACAAAGTTTGGTCTTGGCCTGCAGATCGAGCATTTAAAAGATGGAATTCATGTCCATCAGTCAACTTATACGAAAAATTCATGAACCTTTGGTTTAAGCCTTCATTTTCATAACACAAGTTTCATTTCACATTTCATATCACAAAATTTCTTTCACTTTCTATTCAATAATTCAAATAGTCAAATTCAAATTACTTACTTATTTCACTTATTTATCCCTATTAACATGACTCGGACTTTGGTGGATACACAGATCCAACCAAACACACCAGAGTGGTAACCAACGCCTCATCAGATAGTTCGAAGTAAATCTATGACACACCACGTGTCTCATCAGCTAAGCCGAAGCAAAGTGGCGACCAACGCCTCATCGAATCTATTTGAAGCAAATCTATGACACACCACATGTCTCATCGACTCGAAGTCGAAGAATCCCTGAACACTTCCAATCCTATGGCATGCCAATTATCTCCACTAAGCCCGACTAGTTAATAGGGTATCAAATCACTTAGTAATTTCACTTTCACTAATGAATTCACTTATCAATTAACACTTTGGTCACATTTCTCACATCTTTCTCACTCCAAATATAAATTGTTTCCAATTCACATAGTCATACATTTTCACCTTGATACAAATATAATTCACAAAACAATTCCACACATATATATATTCATCAATCATATCCAATCACATTCAAATCAAATATCACTACTTGTCTTAATCTCAATTCCATACATATGCATATAATAACATTAAAACACATAACAATAAATAACATAAATTATGATAACAAAAACCGATATTTTCTCGAGCTACTCCTCGATCGCTTTTTTATTTCCTTTCGTATTTGTCGTCTCGGTTTCCTTGTTTGTTAAAAAAATTAGCATAATTATAATTAATTAATAACACACATATTTTATATAAAATAATAATTTTTCATACAACTTTTACTATAATACCGAATTTGTCCTAAACACATTCATCTTCTTCCTTTTAACAATTCACATCATTTCCTTATTCAATTTACATCAAAACTTTAATATAACTATTAAATTTTTATCATTTTTCCATAATTTCGAATTTCTTTCAATTTAACCCCTAAAACTCAAAACTTATAGCCTATTCTACAAATTAGTCCTTAAATCAATTCAAATCAATAATTTTATCAATTTAATCCCTAATTTCATCATTTGTTCAACATAAACCCTACTCAAATATCTATAAACTTCCATAACTTCCACTTAGTTTCAACAAAACTCAATTCTAAAGCTTCTAAAATATTTAAATTAAAGAATAAGGGCTTAATTAACTTACTTTTCAAACTTCTAAGCTTCAATTCTTCAATTTCCCATTTTTCCTTTCTTTCTTCTTTTCTTTCCCAAATTTCGTTTCTTTCTCTGCAACTTTCTTGTTTTTCTTTTCTTTATTTCTTTTTACTTCATTTTAATTTCATTTACTTATTTTAATTTATTAATAATAATAAAATATCTTATTATAACTAATTATACACATACATTTGTATACATACATGTTATACATTTGTACCAATAATGCAAAAACACATGTATTTATTCTCTATCTTACACATATCACTAATTTGGTTTAATTACTAATTTAATCCCTTAATATTTTTCTATTCTATAATTAAACTTTTATGCTCTATTCAATTTAGTCCTTTCTACTAATTATTTCTAATTAGACTAAATTCTCCTATTCAAAGCTTAATTATACACACAACTAAACACTCAAATATTTCTAATAATTATTTACTAACTTGATTTACTAAGACAGAGGCCCTACGACTCGTTTTTCCTAAGACGGAGGCCCTAAACTCACTTTTCCAGTGCCCGTGAAATTTTGGGTCGTTACAACATCCATTGAGTACCCCGATGGTTGTACGATCGTTAGATGTGAATAAAGATCAATTTCGTCCTTGTGAGAATGATGAAGAGTTTCTTGGTCCTGAAGTACCATATTTAAGTGCCATAGGAGCATTGATGTATCTTGCAAACAATACAAGACCTGATATATCTTTTGCTGTAAATTTATTAGCAAGATTTAGTTCTTCTCCAACACATAGACATTGGAATGGAATTAAACATATATTTAGATATTTTAGAGGGACCATTGATATAGGGTTATTTTATTCAAATGATTCAAAATCCCTATTAATTGGTTATGCTAATGCTGGATATTTATCAAATCCACATAAAGGTCGATCTCAAATGAGATATTTATTTACATGTGGAGGTACTGCCATATCATGGCGTTCGACAAAGCAAACATTAGCTGCTACCTCTTCAAATCATGCTGAAATAATTGCAATGCATGAGGCAAGCCGAGAGTGTGTTTGGCTAAGGTTATTAACCCAACATATCCAGAAGATATGTAATTCGCCTTTATAGGAAAATATGCCAAATATCTTATACGAAGATAATGCAGCATGTACAGCTCAATTAAAGGGTGGTTATATCAAAGGTGACAGAACGAAACATATTTCATCAAAATTATTCTTCACTCATGATCTTGAGAAGAAAGGTGACATAGAAGTTCAAAATTGGTTCTACTGATAATTTAACACATCTTTTTACCAAGGCATTGCCAACTTTAACATTTGAAAGACTACAAAATAAGATTGGAATGCGTCGACTCAAAGGTATAATGTGATGCCGCCATTAGGGAGAGTCTAAAACACATTGTATTCTTTTCCTTTAACCAAGGTTTTGTTCCACTGGGTTTTCCTGGTAAAGGTTTTTAACGAGGCAACTTTTAATAGGAGATTGTGTACTCTTTTTCCTTCATTAGGTTTTTATCCCACAGGGTTTTTTCTAATAAAGGTTTTAATGAGGCACGTTTTTATTCAAAAGACATCCAATGGGGAGTGTTGTAAATATATTTAATGGATGTCTATAACCTTTAAACATTTATGAAAGTAATGAGTTAAAAACCCCCCAATTCATTATTAAATATGTTTAATGTACGTTTCATGAAGCTGTTAAATAAGTTTCATTCATGTTGCATTAAATAGTTTATATGTATCTCTTTTGTAAATGAAAAGACGAGAGGAGAAAATTCTCTATTTTACAGTAAGTGTACTTTTATTTAATTATTTTAGAACAATGGAATTATATTAGATTTTTTAGAAAATACAACTTGAACTACATGCAGGGAGGCTCAAGTGCTATCATACTCGCAAGTAGATTGTTGATATTCGTGATATGAAGTAATAAAATTTATAATAATGATTACACCAGAAACTAACTATTATCACGATTTTAAGGCAAGCGCACCTATCGAACAGTAGTATAGCTTAGTGGCAAGACCGAGATACCGTACCCAAGGGAACCAAAAGTACTAGTACTAACTTTCTTTCTATTATTTAACCTAGAAATAAAAGGGGTTTTTATTAAACTAAACTAATTCTAAAACTAAACAATGAAATCACAAAAAGTAAATTGGGGAAACTCTTAGGAAAAATTGATTAATTTAGACAATATTCAAGGGAGAATCCACCTAGACTTCACTTGTTATCAACTCTTAAACTAGACGATTTATTCACTTGACTTGATCCGTAGAAATCCCTAACTTATATTAATACCTCTCTTGAGACTAAAAACAACTAACTCTAGGTTGATTAATTGAAATATGTTTCTAACTAAAACCCCTAGTGTTGCATTAACTTGATCTATGAATTCCCTTATTAGATTTGACCCTAATCCGGCAGATTTTCGTCGTCCTATCTCTAGGATTGCAATCAACTCCGCTTAATTGTGTTGGATCTACTCTTATGCAGGGACTTTTGCTCCTCTACATAAGCACATACGACTTAAATCAATATTCCGAAAATATCAATTTAAGAGTTAAAAACACAATCAAATATTTATCATATAATTTAAGAGAGATTAATAACAAGATCTGTTTTAAGTTTCATCCTCCTCAAGTATTTGGGGGATTTAGTTCATAATTAATGAAAAAAAACATCTCAGAAGAAATAAAATAATAAAACATAAAGAATCCAAAAACCACTGTAGAAATTTGAAGGGAGATCTTCAGTCTTGAGGGAGAATTCAGCTTCTGAGATGAATCAATCGGCTTTCCTTCGAGTAATTCCCTGCCTTTAACTCCCCGTCTTGGCGAAAAAATAATGTGTGTCCTTGAGGTTGCCTCCTAGGGTCTTTATATAGAGTTTAGAATGGCTTTCTTAGCCCCTAAGCAACCTTTTCCGAGTGAAATTGAACTTCTTCACGACAGGAACACGCCCGTGTGCCACGCCCGTGTGGATCGAGGCCAGGCCGTGGTCGGGCCTGTTGATGGTGGCACGGCCATGTGGTCTGGCCGTGCTTGCCGGGGTTGGGCCGTGTTCGAGCTCAAGGTGGCACGGCCGTGTGGTGAATCTCCGAGCCGTGTTGTTATTGAATTGGGCCTAATTTGCCCGTTTTTTACCCGTTTCTCGTTCTTTTCATTTCCATATGCTCACCCAAGTATAAAACATGAAATAAAGGGATTAAGAGCACCAATTTCCACAAATTCAATGATAATTCATCCAGAAATTAGGTTAAGCATGAGGTAAAAACATGTATAATTTATCATTTATCAATTGTCTATATGCCTTAGGTTGGTGCTTCAAGCCTCCTCACACATAAATGATTTCCATAATTAATTTTAGACACTATACTGGCACCTCTCCAGTGAGTTTTGTAGGTCATATCTGCGTCAAACGAGGTGCTCTCGACTCTACGAACCCACGCCTATGGCAGGCCCCTTAAAGCAGTCGGGCTCTCAGCAAATTTAGAAGGATAAAACTTCACCACGGGAAGAATACCTTACATTGTTAGGGGTTCAATTGCCTCATTGACAAAAGAGAGATTTGGAGGTTGGCCACATCTTCTCTTTTGCATGCTAATATTGGACGCCTTATGGTGTATGGCTTCGAATTAGATGGTTTCAAATTACTCAACTAGGAAGTAATCAAATAGAATTTTTTATTTTCAGGTCAATTGTTATTCTTTGAATTCTGATGGACCTAGGATGGAGAATTTAAGCGGTCCAAGGAGATTCCTTGTAGTTTACTTCACCTCGGCTCTTTCAAGTAACAACTCATTACAGTACCTTATAAATTGCTGGTTGTGCAAAGCACCTACTGTTGGTGCATTAGGTGCAATCTTTGGATTAGTAAGTCATCTTGAACTCATTCACAAAATAAGATTAATGTTGATAAGAACCTGTTCCAACTAATTATTGTCCGCTTTTAAAATCTAGGTTTTCTTTCTTCTTTTTTTGTTTTTTTTTTTTTTTTTTTTTTTGCTTGGGAAATTGATTGTTTGCTTTTATCGCCATTCGTTTTCTCATTTGACAATCTCTTGGCTGTTTATGTTTGTTTTGTTGCTGTGTTTGTCTTGAGACAGAGGTATGATCAGAGATCCCAAACACTGTATGATTCAAAGCCTTCGCAATTCAATGTTTGGGATTCGGAGGAACCATATAAAGACATGTCAATAAACCCATCTCATATATACCAAATGCAGTCCCTAGAGTTGATGCCTTAGTAAGTCTAGATTTATTCAAGTTTCTGTTATGTTACTGGTGTGATACAACGAGTACCCTGAAAAAAGGTGATGTCTCTACCGTCCTCGAGCGGACTTTTCTTAACGCATCAAATGCTTTTGCACCTGCATTTCGGAGGTTAGTGCTAATGAATGTTGATCATGCAGGTCATTGGGCTAATGTCTAGAGGCATTGATAATAGGGGACACATAACTTTTAACTATTACACGTCTGCTTGTAGTATACCCCCATTCAATTGAAAAAATAATTTAATTAATGAGAAAAGTAAATAATATTTATTGGAAAAAAAATTTATTGAGTTAATTTAATAATTGAATTACACATATAATTAACTTGATGCCCAATTAAGCCCGGTTTAATAGAGAGGAGTTGGCATTTTCTAATCCTAGAGAGGGCTTGTTGCGGCCCACTATAGTACACTCATTATGGGAGTTGTATTTTTCCTTTTTAAATATTATTATTTAATTATTTCTTTTTCCATTGAGACTCATCAGGCTAAGTCAAAATACACACTTCTCCACATCAATCAACATTCTGTTAAAATATAAGAAAGATTATTTTCTCTTTTTGACAAGAATTCTTCTTTCCTTTTTTAGCCCAAAATTTTAAATTTTCATGGATTTGTGATAAGTGTCCACTCTTGCAAATTGAGATCAATAATAACAGAAAATAAGGTGATGGGAAGCCAAGAACAATTTAGAAAAAAATTTGTATCAAAGTCAAATTGTACAATGTTTATGGTGTAAATCAAATAATCGAATTCCTTGAAACTCTCTTCCTTGATTAAATTTTGATAAGATGTGATATTTTTGCATATACACATTTTATGTATTATATGTATGGATATTCCGGTAAGTGTAATTATTTTATATTGATATAAAGTAATTTTGTCAAAAATTTTTATTCCTAGTTTAGATCAATTGTACTTAAGTTATTTTTCAAGTTTGTAATGTAGATTATCATTATCCCATAGGTTTAATTTTATTTTATTTTTTGGTAAGGGAATATAAAATTCACTCACAAAGATCAATCAGTTACACTACAAACAAATTGTCCATCAATCCAAAATTGCTCAATGATTTCTATCGGGATCTCCTTGAACCTTATAGAACCATACAAGTATTTTCCATTTCATCGGCCAAAGTATAAGTTGTAGCATTGGCTTCTGTTAGAACCTTCTGTATGATCACTTGCCACTCTCTTCTACAAAATTCTTATATTTTTATAATAAAATCCCTATTCAATTGACCACGAGACTTATTTTAAATTGTCATAAGAGCTTGAGCACAATCCGTTTTAACAATAATATTATCTCATTTCGCATCCTAAGCCAACATAAGAGCAAAATAATTTGCCTAAAGTCCTGCATGCTCGACACTACACCTTCAAATGTTCCTCACCATGTCTCCAAGCCATCTACCCACATCATCTCCAACCACCACTGCAGCCAAAGCAAACCCCAAACTCTGGGATCTCGCCCCATCCGTGTTTAACTTAATATAGCCCAACGATAGAGGTTTCCATTGACGACAATGTCTTAGTCTCGTAAAATTATCAACAGAGGGCATAAGGCTATGCTTAATAGATTTCGCCCAACACCACGGAGATTGAAGAATGTGAGCCGAAAATGGATTATCTTGGTAACTGGACGACTTTCAATAAAACTTGGGAAAGCATGGGAGACACGTAAATCTATAAACAAAGAGAACAAACACAATCGAGTGAGAGGACGAGGCATCGTGCCCCAACAAAACACACTACATCAGAGTGTAAAGGCATCAGCACCCTAGTGCGAAGCCCAGCACGTAGGAGCATCGGGGCATTGCACCCAAGCATGATGTGCACCAACCGCATAAGCCAAGGATATCTTAGCATCAGCATGTAGGGTAACTAAGCATCGGCGCATTGCACCCAAGCATGATGTGCACCAACCGCATAAGCCAAGGATATCTTAGCATCAGCATGTAGGGTAACTAAGGTCGTTGCAATCCTATTGCAGGACAAGTGCACGGAAGGGAAATGGAGCCAAGGCCATCACAACCCCAATGGAACCCACAAATATGGAATCCACAACTGTGGCGGCCAAGGGCATTACGCCCCAAGCCAAGCGTTGCTAGACGCGCAACGCATGAAGGGGCCTGTCCCCTTAAGGCACACGACTACACAACAAGAAAGCCCGATTGAGTGGCATCAAACGCCAATGCCTTCATGTGAGCAAGAAGTGTGATGGGATTGTTAAGAAGCTTGCACAAGCGATGAGCGAGAACAATAGTGACGGTTGCAACGACATCGTGTGATGGCTATAAATGCAAAGGTTTGTGATTATTTTGGGGAATCACTTGAAAACCAAAGTTTACTTTGGGAATATTTCTAATTTCTTTTTTATTATTATATTTTTTGCTTAGGATGAAACCAAATCTTTAGCCGGTCAAAGTCTATATTTTTACGGTTCAATATTTTCGAATATTATGAATGTAAAAACAATTATTTTAAATAAGCACAAAAGTTGAAAAATAAATTAAAAATAATACTCAAGTTATTGATATTATGTTGATAGTCAATTTATTAATATTATGGTTATAAATAACATAAAATTAAAATGATATTTAATTTATTTGAAAGTAAATGATATTTGATTTTAATATATAAATAATATTTTAGTTATTAAAATTAGATACAAACATTACTCTTGGATTTCACAACCAAATCTGTCAAAATCTTTCATTTCAAGAGATTTTCCAAAAGTTGAGAGATGGTAAAAAAGGGCAACTAGCATAGGTATAGCCACAAAACTCACCTACACAAGCACTTGAGTAAATGCTTCAATGCTAGACCCTACAAACTTCCTAGCTTAAACTAATATTTATCTACAGATCAAAACAGTTAAAAAAACATGAAAGCAACTAGCATTCTAAGAGTGCAAATTTCACCTATGGTAGACCATATGAGTAAGCATTGTCAATGCATACTGCAATTACTTTCATGTTTATACTACCATTTATAGACCAAAACAGTCTAGCACATAAAGAAGGCAATTTTATGATGCAAGTTCATTGTCAATGATACCTCCGAGTACGAAAGTTGTTCACCTTCCATTGTGGCTCATATTGTAGATGATCCTCCAATTTCACCAGGTTGAACTTGTAGACATATTTACCAGAGTCCATTCTAATTTCTTTCCAACAATGGTTCACTTGGTACAAGCCTTCGTAAACAAACTTGTAGCCGCTCTCGTTTGTGTTGCCGATGTTGTCGAACCTACGTATCACTCTAACTGGCTTCCTGTCAATCATATTGTTCATCAATGCACGGTTCCCACCAACAAGCTTTTGATCTTTAAGTTTCTTAAACCCACAAAAGCTAGGATTTTCACCTTCCCCGCAGTAAGTAAACTCATCGGACGAAACCTTTCTTGTAGAACTATCGTATCGACCAGAATCGACAATGCTCGTAGCCCAAATTTTGCTACCATTGAGAGAAGTGATACAATCTATCCCTTTTTGAAATTCACTGTGAAGTCCGACAATGCACAACTCACTCCTCCAATGGAAACCATCACCAACTTCAATCCCTGCAACGCATCCTATTTGCTTGGCTGTATTGACCCATTTTCCCAAACACCTAACCAGGTTCGCTAGTCTCATATGTTGCCCTATGCCGGAAGGTTTCCCTCGTTCCAAGCCCATCCCATGATCCTTTGAAATACTCTCGCAGTAATCCTTGTCTGAAAGTAACCGTCTGTAACATCTCAGAGCTTCCTTGATAGCACTACGACATTCATACCATTCTGGAGTAAAAGCAGTCTGTTGGTTAGAACAAATTCCTCGGGGATGAACCTTAACATGCCGCACAACTTTGCCAACAACATGCCTTGCTCGCTTAGACTTAGATAACGGTCCCTCTTTCACTGGTTTTGGACGCGATGACACCATGATTAAACCCTAGTTACACCAATAGCCACCCAAATGAACGTCAAAAACCCAAGCAAAAAACATTAAAAAAATCCATTGCAAGGCTAAAGAAGAAGTGAATAGAAAAAAAAAAAGGCAAAACCCACAAAAATAAACATGGAAAACAAGGGAATAGTTCAAAAAAAAGCAAGCAAATCTTGAACATAGTGAAAGAGAAGATTAAAGAAGACTGTAAGACAAAAATAAACATACAGAAAGTGAATGTGACACCCTGCACAATTAAAACCAAAAAACAAGTCGAAAAACTCCAGGCTAAAAACAGAAGCTTCAATGGCAGGATGCAATAAAAAGGAGCAAAAGAAAACAAAATGAAAAAGAAATATATATACCCGGAAAAGTTATTTGCAAAGAGTAAAATTGAAAACTCTGAAATCTTCCCTCTTAACAAAGAAATAATAGAAGCGAAAGCTTTTAGAGTAAAGAGAATGAGGAGCGATGAAATTTTTGAAATGGGATGGAGAAGATGAATGTGGTAGTTTTCTTCTTTTACAGAGAGGGGTGCAGTTGAAAAGACGTGGGCAGGCTGTCACGTCTACAGTTTTACGGCAGTAAAAATTTGTCTGATGTTTCTTGCAGCATACGCTATCAATTTTACAGATAAGACCAAATGAAGTAAGTTTATTTCAGAGAGGGGATAGGGGAAAGGATGGATGGGGCAGAGTAGAATGGTTTCAAATATTAATTTATTTGCTTTGATTTTTAATTTTTTTCTAAGTATAATTATAATATAGTAAATATTCATTATAAATTTTGTTTAATATAAAAATGATTTAAATGTCGTTTAATATGTTGATTTAACACATTTTTAATAATGGAATACATCTTCAAACCTCTAAGACACCGTTGATAGGAAAAATAGCTAAAAGCATTAAACGCAAATTGTAAAATAAATATAGAGAATACAAAAAAAAAATTAAATTTATACCATTATTTTAAAATTTTAAACAAACAAACCAAATTAAATAAGGTCACACCAATGTTTTTTTACATCGAACTGGTGATTGAATCAATCAGACCATTAGTTTGATAGTCTAACCAATTTAATTAAAATTTTAAAAATTAAGTTCAATCACCTAATTTGATCGGTCCATATCAATTTCAAAATCAACTGATTCAAAGTCCTTCTCTAGACTGATACCTTGACCGGTTTCCAATCCAACAAATCTAACTAGCTCGATCTGGTTCAAACAACATTGAGTCATAAAGGTGAGCGTGCGATCAAATCAAATAAAATAAATTCGAGTTGACGAATCATATTTTATCATACTAACTTAATTTGAATTTTTTTCGAATGGAGTAGAGTGAAATGAAATTCAACTCGTATTGAATTGAGTTAAATTGTTCGAGTTAAATTAAAAATTAAACATATCAAATTAATTGTTACAGTATAGCTAATTTCATGTTAAAGCACATAAATTTGAAATCATATATATTTTAATTTTTTTAAAACAAAATAAAAATAAAGAACTGATAAACGTGAACCATTAATTTATTTATTTAGGTCCCAAATTTATTATTTTAGAAAATTTTAAAATTTTAACTTTCTTTGTATATTTTTTAAATTTTTTTAAATATAAACATTGGAATTTTTTATAAATATTTTAAATTTTAAAAATTATTTTGAAATTTTGAAAAAAAATATAATTATTTTTTAAAGAGTGATCAATTTGCTCATTTTTAAAATTGACAATGACCAAAAAGTATTTACACCAATCTATTATTCAAATTGTAAAATTCAACTCGACTTGAACTTATTCGAGTTGAATCGAAAAAATCAAATAACTTGATTCAATTAACTCAAATTTTAAAAAAAATCAATTTTTTAGAATTAAATCAAGTTTTACTCACCCTTATTGAGTTTGAAAAGATACATTTGATGTAAAAAACACACTTTTCAAATTTATTCAACAAAGATTTGAGATAGAGAGGTAAAAAAATTGTATATAAATTTTACTGAACACGTGTTTTATCATTGAATATGTAGTTTTTAGTTGTTTTATTTAAAAATTATATAAATGTGTGAAAAAGAAAAGCACTATTGTAATTATATTAATTGTCAATTAAAAGAAAAGCTATATTAGTTCTTTTTTTTCAATCTTTGAATTTAAATTTCATGTCATTTTTATAGAATATGTTTAAAACTCATGGCTCCCATCTCAACAATGTGCTCTCTAAAGTTCAAACATTGTTCAAGCATTAGAAATGTAATGCACTGTATCATTGTATCCAAGATTTATTGGTATCTATTTTATATTATATATTTACATATAAAATATGTAAATATAAAATGTTATTTCAATACCAATGAAATTAGTTATTTGTATAAATTGAATCAAATTAAAATTTTAAATACACAATTACATAAAATCTAAATTCACATATCATATTACATTTAATCAAAATTTATATATAATTATAATATTCATCCCTAACAAAAATATATGCCTATATTAACCTTATGCACAGCATCAAAACAAATAAATTATTAAAAAGAATAAAAAATAAAATGCATAAAAATTAATTATCAAATAGATATTAAAATATATGTTTAATTTGCATAAATTAAAAACAACTAATATAGATTTACACTAAAAATCAAGTAAAACTATTATAAAAGAACGAAGGACTCACCTAAGAGAAGTCACAGAGCACAACATTTTTTTTTCTCAAAAAGATTTTATTAACTAGCCGTTGAAGAATTAATTATTGTATTCAGTAGAGAGGAATGGTCAATAAAAAAATAGGATAAACTATAAAAATAGTTATTTTTTGTTTGTTTTATATTATATTTTAGTTACTTATATTTTAAATGTTATGTTTTAATCACTTACGTTATCGTTTTGTTACGAGGTGGTCACTCTACCATTAAGTTCTGTTATCTCCCTAACAGCGATCTTACATGGCAATCCAAATAGGTTTTAAATGCCAACTTAGATGTCATTTGTGACAATCCAAATTAAATTTATTTTATTAAAAAACTTATTTTCATCCTAGTAATTAGACATCTTAGTTGGCATTTATAACCCATTTGGATTGCTACGTAGGACTACCGTTAAAGAGGTAACGATGTTTAACGGTAAAGTAACCACTTCGTAATAAAATGATAACACATTTCAAATATAAGTGACTAAAATATATCTGAAACAAATAAAAGTAACTATTTTTATAATTTAAAAAAAATAACACGTTTATATTGTTGAACTTTAGTATAAAAAAGTTGAATTTAATTGGGAGAGATTTAAGCTCATAATTGAATTTATTTGATAATAATTATAATTAATTGAGAGGGAATTAAGCTATTAAATATGATATAATCAGTCATCCAAAGCAACTCATATTTATATCGTTCAACTTTATCATGATTAATTGAGAAACCTTCAAAGGAAGGTAAATTAATTGAGAGAGATTTAAGTTACTAAAAATAACTTGATCTACAGACCCAAAAAGTTAATTTATTTCACAATAATCATATCAAATTAAATCAATTAAGATATATTTAATATTTTTAATATAATTTGATTTAAATTTACTCAAAATTTAAAACTTAAATCAATTAACATGTACTAATATTAATTTGAAGAAAGAATATTTAAGACTTTGTTAATTAAAAATATCAATATAAAATATATGGAAAAAATTACGATATAATTTTATTACTATCAAATTTAATACAGAATTATTCTAAAAGCTTTTTTTTCCTTTTCCGAGAAGAAGCAACTTTTTTATTTAATTAAATCTAATAATATATATATATATATATATATATATATATAAACATTTTTTATTTATATTCCACATCAACTAGATTAGAAAAAACACTAAAAATCAACCTTTATTTAAAATTTATGAAAACTTTTATCATGGAAAAGATTATAAATTATGAGATTTTAACCAAACTCATAAGCAACTTAAATTTTTAATTTATCATTTCATTTAACAACTCGCTCTATGATTTTTTATATAAAATTTGTCTTTCACTCACACTGGGTTCTCTCTATATATATACACTTATTATGAGTGAAAACTAATTAATATATTTTTTTAAATGATAATTAATAGTTTATGATAATTTTTTTATATTTTTTATATTTTTTAAATAAAACAATTAAAAACTACGTATCCAAAGTTCAAATATGTACTTACTGAAATTTAGGTTGCATTTATTTAACTGAAGATAGTTTTTGAAAATTTAATTTTGAAAAGTGGATTGATTTTTTAGGAAAATTTATATATTTTTTATGTTTAGATGATTATGTATAAAATATTTTTTTATTGTTTGACAATTTTCTTTACAATCATTTTTAAAAGTTGTTATTAGTTAAATGAACATGACATAAATATATTTGTTACAAAATATTATAGTACGATTTACTTTTGACAATCAAAATTTATTTTTTATAATAACACTAGAAATCCTATTACACGCGTATGCATGTGAACTACACTTATCATTGGGCCAAGCCACTCGGCCCGTCTTGAAGACTTGCCTGAAAAGTGAAAAGGTTCAAAAATATAGGTCCGAAAAATGAGCTTGGGTAGAAAAAATAAGACCCTTTAGAAAATAGGTTGAGTCTCAAGTAAGTTTTTTTTTTTTTTTTTTGCTAGAGCCCGACCCAACCCGAATTTGAAAAAAAAAACTATTGTTTTTTTATTGTTTCGTTGCTATTTTCTTGTTGTTTTCTCACTATTTTGCTATCATTTCACTATTATGTTGCTACTATTTTGTTGTTATTATTTGAATATCGTATAACTATTATTTTTTTGTTAATTTTGTTACTATTTTGGAGGCATTTGCTTGTTAAGTTGCACATATCTTAATGTTATTTAAGTAACATATTTTTAATTTATTTTCAATTTGTTGGGAAACATTTGTTTTAATATTTTTAGTATTTTTTATGTATTAGATATATATATATTTTAAAACAATATAAAAAATTTTAATATGGCCAGGCTAAGCCTGGATATTAGCATTTTTATCCGGGTCAAGCTTGAGCAAAATTTTAAACTCATTTTTTAGGTCGGGCCCAGGCCTAGCAAATGGGCCTAGGTTTTTGGTTGGGCTCAACCCGAACCAGGCCATGGACACCTCTAATTTGAACAACATATTTGAAACATAAATATATTTTAAAAAGGTTACTTTATCAATCTAATCCAAAAAATTTTGATATTTACAAGAATTACCTAGGTTCAAAAACAATCACCAAAATGACCTAAAATGAACAGTAGAATGGGGTTCTGAGAACCCAAGGGCTAGCACTACCTAGTGTTTTGGTCCCATGATTACCTAATGATTGTGTCAGGCTTTAAAAAATTATTTTTTTGACTTTGGGAACCCAATGGCCGGTACCAGAGTATTTTTTTTAAACCATATCATACTGGTATACAAAAAATATCAGTATTTAAAAAAATTTTGGGTGCTGGCCATGTAATGGCCGGCACTGGAGATGTAAAAAAATTTTGGTGATGGTCAGTAGATGGCCAGCACCAGGTATCTTTTTCATGTCCTAATGCATTTTTTTTTTTTACTTTGGTACACTAATGGCCGGCACCAGAGATATAAAAAAAAATGTCATTTCATTTAATTTATCTATCTTCCCATTTTAATTTTTTTTCTCATTTCATGTAAATTTAATTTTTTTTCTCTTTTCATTTAAATTATCTTTCTTTTCATTTTAATTTACATTTTTTTTCATATTAATTTTTCTCTCATTTATTTCATTTTAATGTGTTTTAAATTAAATATGTGTGGATATTGTATTATATTTAATCAAGTGTATAATTTGAATAAAGTATAACATTTATCTAATTTTTCATATTTTTACAATGTTTTTTTCAAGAACATACATGTAGATCTCGTCTATGAATTGTTCAACATGTAGATCTCGTCTATGAATTGTTCAACATTTAAGTTTGCTCTTGCACACGCTACATGAACATGAGCACACGGATATCGAAGAGTCTGAAATATCCCGCACTCGCATTGCCAGTTTCGCAGATCAATTGCGTACGACCTAGGTGGAAAACCCTCGGAAAGTCTCCAAGTCGTGCGAATACAATTCTGCGTTCATTGTTTGTGCCCTTCGACTATTTACCGCTATGGCCTTTTAGATGCCCTCAACGTACACGTGCCTCGCCTCGGTCTGCTTAGCTTGTCTCAACCCATCCTAGGCATCAATGTAGCCAACCTATAGAATGTTGACGAGAAAACAGTAGAAATCGGCAGATGACGTGTGCATCTCAATACAGAATTGACCACCTCTACTAGGTTGGTCATCATCTACCCATACCGAAACCCCTCATAGTAACTTTGAGTCCATTGCTAGTTCTCCATGCTACCCAACCATGTCCGGAGATCTGTCGGTAAAGATGACATTTGAGATTCAAGCCTCGCGAACCTCTACCTGAATCTTCGCAGTTCTAACTCATGAGCTGTATATTTTATTAGAAAGCAGTATTTTAAAGAATTACGAGCTGAAAAATTTTGAAAAGTAATTCTTGAAATAAATACAAACAAAAATTTTTTACCCATGTTCACGAGTTCTTTTTTCCAATATTTATTCTTATAATCTCTGTGGAAGTTTGTTGCGATGTGTAACATCCATATACCATGTTCGACTCAAGGAACCTGATATAGGAATATTACATTTAGTGCCAAAGTAATTCTTGGCTAATCACTAATATATTAGAGCATAAAAAGGGACAAATAATAAAATTTGAATAATTTATAATTTAGTCATTGCTACTACTTGGTACATACTTGATTTTTCTTAAAGTATATGTCATTATATTCTAAACTTTAAAACGTACCCTTTTGTTACTTAAAGATGTGATGAGATGAAAGCTCGTAATCTCAAATATGACTCTTCAAAATTTCTGTACTTAATCTACACACGAAAACAAACTGTACGCTGAGTATACACCCAATGGTATTACTATAATTCAAATACTTAAAGTAAAAACAATAAATATAACACAATTAATCTTACCACTATTTTACTTTAAATCATTCATGCATTTAAAACTTTAAATTTTCTTAATAATATGCATCTTAAATAGCTTTTCTTCGTTTTAATTTATATATATGCTTACTGTATCAATTTCCATTTCATGTATTTCATCAATAACCATTTCATAAAATTATTATTTCATATATTTCATTTCTATATCTCAATTCAATAACTTATTCTATTTCATATCTAAAACCTTACAGTATTAGTCTTTCAATAATTATTTAAACCAATATTTTTCAATAAAAATAATTATAATTAATTCATAAGATTATATTCAATTCACTATTTCATTATTTCCAATTCATTCTATTTTCACTTCTTATTTCGATATCTCAAATTCAATTCACATTTCAACTCATAATTTCACTTTTTCATACTTTCAATAGTTCAATCGATCAATTCATTCGATTTTCTCATTTCATTTATTCATCTAATTTCAATATCAATAATTCGATATTTTAGCAAATTCATGAACCTTAAGTTCATGCTTTAAATCTCACATTTCAATTCAATTCACAATTTAACTCATAATTTATTTCTCATATTTTCAATAGTACGATCAATCAAATTTATTTAATTTTCTCATTTCAGTTATTCACCCTATTAACAAACTCAGACATTGGCGGATACACGGATGCCAACCAAACACATTAGTACGGCACATTGTGCCTAAAACGGTACGTAGTACTTGATTAGTATACGACACGTAAGTGCCTGAAACGACACACGAGGTGCCTGATACGACACACGAAGTGCCTGATACGACACATAAAGTGCTTGATCGACAAAGCCGATAAATCCCCGTACTCTTCCAATCCTATGGCATGCCAACTATATTCGACTTAGCCCGACTAGTTAATAGGGCCTTCCAATTCTCAATTAAATTTTCACTTTCATACCAAATTTAAGATCACTATTCAATTTCAATTTCACATTCAAATCAATATACAATTCAATTTTACGTACACATTCACCATCCAATCCAACTCCCATTCAACTCAAATATTAATACTTACCTTGTACTCATTTATTAAATATAAAATTTATATAAAATATTTAATAAAAAGTAATTTGAATTATAGTAATACAAACCCGGATTTGTTCAATTACTCCTCGATAACTTTTCTTTTCCTTTCGGTGTCAATGCCTCGGGTTCTTTGCTAACTATGAAAATAATAATAATAATTTACACTTATTAATTACAACACTAATTTATAATAAATAATTGAATTTCTATTCAATTTACACCCTAATTCCAATTTAATCCTTAATTAACTCATTTACTTTTATAATTCAATTCATACTTCATTTCTATTCAATTTCCTTTCATATTTCACTTAACTATCTAATGTTCATAATAAAATTCTAATTTAAAATTTCTTTCAATTTAGTCCTTTAAACACAAAACTTATAGCTTCTTTTACAATTCAATCACTTACCAAATCTAACTTGAAATTCATTCAATTAAATTCCTAATTCATCTTTTTGTTCAACATGAACTATACTTATAAACCTATGAACTTTCAAAATATCAACTTGATTTCATCAAAACCTTGTTCCAAAGCTTCTAAAACATTAAAATTAAGTAAAAAGAACTTAATTGACTTACCTATTAAAGTTTCAAGCTCTCAAACCCTAGTTTCTCCTTTTCTTTTTCTTCTCTTCTTTCTTTCTCCCTATTTCGTTTGAACTCTCTGCTTCTATTTCCTTCCTTTTTGTTTCTTTTTCTTTTATGTCATATAATAATAATAATAATAATAATAATAATAATAATAATAATAATAATAATAATAATAATAATTGTAATAGATATTTATTTAATAACAAATATTTATTGTAATAGCCAATTTTGGCCCAAAAACCCAAATCAATTAAACAAATAAATAAAATCAAATTAAAGTCCAAAACAGTCAATTTACAGACTTTGACCCAATTACCCAGATCCAAGCAATTACACTAGCCCATTTACAATCTGTTACAGCGGCCCAAATTAAAAAAACAACCCAACCCTAGACCTAAGGCCGAGTGGCCCAAAGTTTGGCACGTCCTGAAACCCTAGGGTTTCCAGTGGTTCAGGCGCCGCAATGGCCACCAGCACCCCTCACGCGCGAGCCTCTACCACCACGCGCACAGCCTCCGTACCAAATGCCTTGTCTTCATCCGCGTGCCCGTACTGCCACCTTGTTTCTGTGCTCCCATACCTGTCAAAAACACGGCCACACAAGCAGACAACGAAGGATAGCAGAGAAAAGTGAGCATTTTGTAACATTTTTATTTCTTTTTCTTATTCGGCTATAAAGCCCAAAGAGCAGTGTATTTTCATTTTTTACGAATGCATGTAAACAGAGACTAAAAAAATCAATCAAAATAGCACGTTTTTGAAAGGTGATTTCACATATTTTTTTGTCTTTCGATTCGTTTTTTTCTTTCCTCTTTCATTGCTCATTGCATAAAAAAGAATAAAGAAGGGCAACATTGATTACTTTCACGAGCGGACTATTGGAATCCTCGTTCCCTCTGTTGAAATAGGAGATAGACGTGGGTTTCGGGTTTGATATGGTGAAACCCCTCGAATAACCGCCCTAAATGGAGCTAGATCAGCCTTCCATGGAGAACCCATCGCCGATCTAGGGCTTAGGGAGGATAGATGGCCATTGATTTTGGCCTTTTTGCTGCGGTTTAGAGCGAATAAGAGTTAGGTTTTTTTTATTTTTCTTGTTTTGATTTAGGGAGCGGCTGAAAGCTTTGATTTTTAGGGTTGTTTAAGTTTTTAAGTGGCGCACGAAACAACACCGTTTAGGGCCTGTTTCAGTGGCTCTAAAACGGTACCGTATAGGCCAATAACCAGATCACCCGACCCGAGTGTGGTTATGACCCACGTGCTTTGGTCTCTGAGGGTTTATTGCACGCTTAGTCCCTTTCTCTCGCGTTGGTGTCTGATTGGGTCCTCTTTGCATTTTCTTTTCTTTTTCAATTCTCCCTTATGATTTGCGCGTTATTGAAATTTAATCTGCGCCTAAACGCAGCGCTTTGGGAGCTGGTATATTTCCAGTTTCAGCCCCTATTCTTTGTGCGTGCATTTCACCTGGGTCCTCCTGCTGTTTTCAATGTTTAGTTTTTAGATTCCAAATTTTGTTTTAATTTTAATTTACTCCTCAACTTGTTTTAGTTTATTTATTCCTTACCTTTCTGTCTACTTATTATTATTATTATTTTTATTTTTATTTTTATTTTTATTATTATTTCTAAACCTTTTACTGTTTTATCCTAACCTTACATTTTCTATTTATTTAAACTTTACATGAATCATTTATATTATATTCACATTGTACGGGCCTAAATTTGCTCAGGCCCAATCAATCAAAAACCAAAAACAATAAAATAAATAAAATTTTTTATAGTCTATTTACATGACCCAATTCACTACCCAATTAAAACCAAACCCAAAACTAAAAACCCTAGCCCAAATCCTAGCCCACTAAACCTAAACTTTTCAGGCAACAAACCCTAGCTCCCCAAACTCAGCCGCCGCACACCTAGGTCGGCCACCCATGTGCGCCTCAGCTTGCACCACGCTCGAGACCCGACTTCTCCACCTGCTCCGTTGACCTCCATGCTTGCAAACAAACTAAAACAGGAAAGATAGAGACACCAACACGCAAGAACAGAGAGAAAAAAAACAACAATAGAAACAGCAAAAGAAAAAAGAAAAAAGGACTTTTGTATTTTTTTTATTCTTCGAAATCGCCTATATAAGAGCCAAACAAAATATTGTAAAAGGGGGGGAATTCGACCATTTTTGAAAGAAATAAAAAAAGCATTAGATTTCAAAAAAATAGAGATTCAAGCACAAAGAAACAAGTAGCAGTAGTAAATGCAAGAAGGTTTTGTTTTCTCTTTTTCCTTTTATTTCCTTTTCCGAAACTTCGCACATATATACATTTTATTTTACTTGGTTTTCTTTTTTTTTTAAAGCAATAAACATACACATATATTAAAAATAAAAATAAAAAAATAAAATTTTTACCTTTTCTAGCCACCGTGGGCGGTGGCCAGCGGCCGCCGCCGACGGCGACCGGTGTGGCGGCGACGGTGACCTCCTGGCCGGACTCCGGGTTCAGTCCAGAGAATTCTCTCCCTCCCTCTCTTTTTTTTCTCTTTCACATGTTGCAAATGAATTTTTTTTTGAAGATTTGGCCCTTTTATAGCCCCCAAAACGACGTCGTTTTGGGGTTGGCCATTAACACCCAAAACGACGTCGTTTTGAGCTGACCCGTGCGACCCGACCCGCTCCAACCTCAAGATCAGCGTGTTTTCATTGGAGGGGCTATTTGCGCGTTTAGCCCCTCCGCTTTTTTACTATTATGCAATTAAGTTTTCAGTTTTTTAAAAATTGGCCCCGAATTTGTCGTGTTTTGTAATTCGGTCCCTCTGCTGCTGTGTGTTTTAGGCCGAATGGATTTATTGCATTACTGGTCCCTGCACTGTTTTTCGCACATGCAATTTAATCCCCTTCCTTTATTTCTTTTTAAATTTGCCCCAAAACTTCGTTCTTGTTTCGATTTTAGTCCTTTTTTTTCAGATTTAATTCAATTTTTATATTATTTTTACTATTTTTATTTTTAATATTATTCATTATTATATATTATTATACTTATTAGTATTTTCTACTTTATAAATATATATTTTTATCACTTATTTATATATATTTTTTGTTTTATTTTATTCCTATTATTATTATTATTACTATATCTATTATTTATTAGTATTTTACTATTATTAGTCTTAGTATTTGTTTTAATTAATACTCTTATATATATACACGTTTTTATATAGTATTAAATTATTATTTTCAATACTATTTTTTAATATTATGTCAACTTCTATATATATTATTATTATTACTATTGTCTTTATGTATATTATTATATTATTGTTTGTATCACGTTTTTTCTTTCTTTCATTATATGTATAGTATTATTTTTAATATTATTATATTAACTATTATATTTATTATTTTTAATATATTATTATTTATTATTTTTTTTCCTTACCTTATTATTATATCATATTTTCTTTTTGTATTATTATTATTATTGTTATTATCATTATATTATTATTATTATTATTATTATTATTATTATTATTATTTTGTACATATTATTTATATTATTATTATATCTATTTTTACCCCTATTATATTTATTATTAATATTCTTATTATTAATATTCTTATTATTACTGTTTTTTTATTCCTTTTATTATTTATTATCAATATATTACTACTATATATATATTACGTACATACTTTTAATATTATATTATGTATATATTTTTCATATATATTATGTATATATATTTTTAATATCATATTTTTATATATATTATGTATATACTTTTAATATCATATTATACTTATTATTTTCACTATTATTATTTATTTTTAATATTATTATTATTTATATATATATATACATATAGATATTTTTAAGTACTTATTATAAATATATTATTTTATTATTATATTATTATGTATATTATTTTTACTCTTTTCTTCATTGTAAATATTTTTTATTATTCTAATGCTCTTATATTATGTTAATATCTTTCATTAATTTTACAAATATTTGCATTTTCTTTATCATCTTATTAGTTTTTGTTTATCATTTTAAAAATATTTGTTCCATGTCTTTTAATTAATTTCAATAAATAAGGCAACGTACCAAATTTAACATCAAGCCGTCGGCTTCATCGCTATGTTGGGTGAATCACATCGGCTCGTATTAAAAACGGAACGTCCTTCTCGAAAGAAACCGAAATTTTAAAAAATTCTCGTGTTTTGACCGGATCACGACTAAATGTTACATTGAACTCGCATTTTTGAAAATTGAGACAACACATGTTTAATAAGATACCAATTTTGGGCGTTACGAGGGTGCTAATACCTTCCTCGAGCGTAATCGACTCCCGAACCCTAATTTTTCTCTAAATTTTGACGTAGACCTAAACTCGGCCTTTTTGTTATCCAAAAATAAATTTTTCTTTGAAAAAGAGGATTCATTAGGTGTCCGATCACACCTAAGAAAAAAGATCGGTGGCGACTCCTTTTTGTTATAAAATCGAAATTTAGTTTTTTCAAGTTTTCAATAAATCGTCACAATTAGCGACCAAACAAAGCTAAATTTTTACGTCGCTACACACATATTATATGTATTAAATACCTTTTATATTATTTATTTTAAAAACTTTTACATGATACTCATTTCAAATATATAAATTTCACATATTTTCATTTAGATACTTTGTTTTAAATTGTATTTGGCTTATTTTAATATTTCCTAATAATCATTTGTATATACATGTTTTACATAAAGTTATTTTATATAATATAAATATTTAGCCTTTATATTATTTTATGTAGGTTTTTTATTTTAAATTTATCTATGTACATTTCCTCGTAAATAGTCACGTATATGTATATAGCTTGCTTTAAAAACTCATTATATTTTTAGTTATTTCCAAACTTTATGTATGTTATTTATTTTAATTTCCAATTGCAAAATATTTGTTTTAAACTCATTTATGTGGTATTATGTTTTTTTTTTATTTGTTTTGAACTTCGTTTGAAATTGTTTTCAATTCCTAAAACTTTGAATATTATTGTTAACATTTGCATAATGTTGATGTGAGACTATTGCTATGGTGTATCTTTTAAGTTGTTCTTTCGTATAGAATCGTTCGTTTGTATGCCATCATTGCCATGTATTATTATTTCATGCTTGATTTTATGCTCGTGTTTCTTGTCATTGTTTTGTGATTCAAACTCCAACACATTTGAGCCTTTACTAAATGCATCTTTTTTAGCCCGAGCGAATCGAATAAATTCATTTTTAACCAACTTTTTAATTGCTTATTCGACAATTTCTCGAAAATAAGGCCATATTTCGTGTTTGGAAATTCGAGGAATCGTGCCCTAACGTGCTGGGTTTCGATTTTTCATTTGACCAAATAACCGAATATCCTTTTTAGATTTCACTCGTCTTCTCTAATTTTTAAAATAAGGTAATGTTCTCTGTTCGAAAATTCGAGAAATTGTGCCCTAACGTGTTGGGTTTCGTTTTTTGGTTGGACCGAATACGTGAACACCCTTTTTGTAATTTTCAAGTGTATGAGTTTTTAGGACAAGATTTGATCATGGTTTCGAGGGTTTAAAGGATCGTTTCCTAACGTGCTGGATGTGATACTGTATTCCTTTGAAACGAGAGAATCTTGCCGTCCAATTTAAGCCGTTCAAATGCTTTAAAAGAGATCGTTTCAAAACTTTTTGATATAAGGACATTTTTAATCAATTTGGTACCAATTTTGGGCGTTACGAGGGTGCTAACCCTTCCTCGTACATAATCGACTCCCGAACCCATTTTCTCAAGTTTCGAAGACCGAATTAACTGTTTTAATAAATCAAAATGTTTTATTAAAATAATTTAAGGTGATCCGATCGCACTTCGAAAAAGGTCGATGGCGACTCCATTTTTCAATTTTAAAGTCGATTCCCGTTTTCAAAAAAATGGTTTCGACATTTATATTACAAATGTCACCATTTAATTTACTTATCACATAAAAATCTTATAATATAATTATATAATTGATAAATATCTTTTCACTTATTAATAATAAATAATAAATATCTATTTACTAATTAAATATAAGTATTACAAATGACTGTATTTTTATTAGTACACTTGTATTAAATCATCACCCTACATTTGTCAAAATCTTAATTTATTTTATTTATTTCATATAATTTAATATTTTAGTATAATAAAAATCTATTTACTTAAATAAAAAGTAATTAATAAATATATTACACTTGTATAAATATATGCATTACATATGTATCATTTAATCACCATATACTTGTCTTTATCCAATTTATTTCCTAATATAATAATATAAATTATAATTTAAACAAATAATAATATATTTTATAATTAATCAACATAAAAATCTAAGATTTTTACGCTCACTTGCCGCCTCATCTATGCAAAATGGCTTAACTGTCATTTTGGTCCTTTTAACTTTCTATTAATCTACAATTAAACTTTTATCCCTTATTCAATTTAGTCCTTTTTGCTAATTACACTAAATTAAGCTAAATTCACCTAATTAAAACCTAATTTAACATACCACTAGACTCATAAATATTCCCAATAATTATTTACGAACTCGGTTTACTAAAATAGAGGCTCGATAATGTATTTTTTCTGATACCCGTGAATATTGGGTCATTACACGATGTGCCGGATGTAATAAAGAGACCTCCACGGAACCCCTGATTGTTTTATCGCAGCAAGTAATCCTTTTGATCTATCTGATATAAGGCAAATGTTGTCCTCTTTGACAACATGCCTCTGTAGATTTCTGAGGAAAAAATCTCGAGCTTCGAAGCACTCACGCTCCATGATGGCGAAAGCGATCGAAAGAACATTTTGGTTGTCATCTTATGCAATACCAATCAAGAGTATTTTCATGTATTTGTTGTACAACCATGTCCCATCCACCTGCACCATTGGCTTGCAGTGAGGGAAAACTCTAACATACGGCTCGAACGTCCAAAACAATTGGTGAAAAGCTCATTTCCCTGATTGTATCTTCCTGTCTGGGCCTTTATATGGCAGTGTTTGCAAATCAGTGACTGTCCCGAGCATATACTCCTGCATCCCAGCTATCCACTCTTGAAGCTTGTTGTGTGACACATCCCAGTTACCATATAACTCTCGCATCGCCATTTGCTTTGCCCACCATACCTTTCGGTACAATACTTTATACTTGAATCGAACTTGCATGTCCGCAATAAGGAACGACGCCTGAATGGTGGGTGACTATTTCATCAAAGGGATGATGCAGTTGTATATGGTTTTTGCATCTAACTTTCTATAGTCTTGCGACATACGAGCAGACGTGTATGTGCGTAGACCTTCTAGTTTCTTTATTATCCACATCTGTGTCCGCTGCACTAACGCGACTCAAACACACCAGTTACAACCACGTGACACTTTCCAATATTCTCCTACGTACAAAGACTGCGTAGATTTTGTTACTTTATAATCCATACCTAACTTCAAGCTAAGTTATTTTATAGCATGTAAACAATCTTTTTTGTTATCGAATTGTTGTCCTACAAATAACTCTTCATCGCCTAATTCATCACCAAGTACGTAAGCCGACAAAATGTTTGTATATTCTGATAACTCGCGTGCAAGAGCTGCATTAAGATCCATGTCTGCCATGAAGGACCATGGATTATTTTTATAACTATACCAGGGTTCATGTTCCTGGCTGAATAGGGATTTGCATTTTGACCCTTTACCGGCCATTCCTTATCTATGTCTTCAGGGATATCATCCAAATTGAAGTCACTGAAATCATCCCTGGGATCACAGTAAGACTGATCATCATTATTGGACCCTTTATCACCATTTTCTATGGTGGCCAACACCTCTGGATGGATCTCTAAATGAGTACACAAGTTTGGGATGTTATATGAACATCCACCGGTGTTTGGATTTTCAGGAGTTAGCATTGACTGTCCAAAACCCGACTGATCTTCCCAGGAGACATTAAGATCAAAATCAATTCTAGAGCGTAGGCTTGCTGGAATTACAACTTAAATGGGATTCGGTTCAACTATCTCCACGAACAACTCAACCAGGATGATATTTTCTACCTCAGGGGGCAGTAAAGTGCTATCATTGTCATTAGATCATCTACTGTCCAGAATGTCACTCGTGTCGGCAATCAGTGTCCCAAAGTCAAAAAAATTACGTTGGAGACTGAAAAAAGTACCTGATGTCAGCCATCTACTGGCTAACAACTAATTTTTTTTATATCTTTGGTGCCGGCAAGTAGATGGCCAGCACAAGGTACCTTTTTCGTGTCCCAATGCAATTTTTTACTTTGGTATACTGATAGTCGGCATCAGAGATGTAAAAAAAAAAACTTTTTTGGGTGCTAGCCATGTAATGGCCGACACCAGAGATGTAAAAAAATTTTTTTTTAGTGCTAGCCATTTAATGGCTGACACTAGAGATGTAAAAAAAAAAAAAAAATTTGGTGCTAGCAATGTAATGACTGGCACCAGAGATGTAAAAAAAAAGGAAAATATTTTTTTGGGTGCTGACCATGGAATGGCCAACAACAGTGATGTAAAAAAATATTTTTTTGGGTGCTGGCCAGTAGATGGTTGGCACCAGGTACTTTTTTCATGTCCCAATGTAATTTTTTTTTTACTTTGGTATACTGATAGCCGGCATCAAGTACAATTTCGGCTCTCTATGCAATTTTTTTGAAACACTGATGGCCGACACCATTGTATTTGTTTTAAAAAAATTTGGTGTTGACCATGTGGTGACGGGCACCAGAGATATAAAAAAATTTTAGGTGCTAGCAATTTAATTGCCGACATCAAGTACAATTTTGGCTCCCTATGTAAAATTTTTTTCGAACACTGATGACTAGCACCAGTATATTTTAAAAAAAAAAAGTTTTGTTGTTGGCCATTTGATGGCCAGCACTAAAGATATAAAAAAAAAATTTAGCTGCTAGCTAATAGATGCCTAGCATCAGGTACTTTTTTCAGTCCCTAACACAATTTTTTTGATTTGGGACACTGATTGCTGGCACCAATAACATTTAAAAAAAACTTTGGTGCTGGGCAATAGATGACCGGCAACAAATTTATCATATATATATATAAGTGTTTTATCTTTCATTTTAGTTTTTATTTGCTTTTACTTTGCTTTATTAGTAAAAAATCTAGATTAAAAATTTTAGTGTTTTCTTTGTTGAGCAGGAAGAAAAAATTTTTAAGATGAGTTTCCAAATTTTGTTTGTTTATATTCATTTCGATGGAGAAATGATAAATGTAATTGAAGAAGGCTGTGTATTTCAAAGTCAGAAAAAAATATGAATAAGATTCAACAAGCGTGTTTCGCTGGCAAATTTAAAACGAAAAATCAATACAAAGATAGCAACCCATTGTGGAAAACAAATGTTGAGACTATTTTACAAATTTTCGACTTCAACTGACCCACTCAAGTTCTCAGAAATGAAGCTTGAAGATGATGATGATCTAATGACAATGATAGTACTTTATTGCCCCCCTAAGATAGAAAATCCCAGCCCAGTTAAGTTGTTAGTGGAATAGTTGAACCGGATCCCATTCAAGTTGTAATTCTAGCAAGTCAACGCTCTGGAATTAATTTTGATCTTAACGTCTCTTGGGAAGATCAGTTGAGTTTTGGACGGTCAATGCCAACTCCAAAAAATCCAAATACCGGTGGATGTTCGTATAACACCCCAAACTCTTGTAGTCGTCTTGAGATCCATCTAGAGGTGTTGACCACAATAGAATATGGTGATGAAGGGTCTGATAATGATGATCAGTCCCATCGTGATCCCAATGATTATTTCAGTAACCCCGATTTGGATGACATCCCTGAAGACATAAATGACGAATGGCCGATGGAGGGTGAAAATGCAAACCCCCATTAGGCCGGGAACACGAGCCCTAGTATAGTTATAAGAAAAATCTAGTGTTCTTCATGACAGACTGATGACGTCACAGAACTAACTAAAATCACGACAAAGGCAAGCGCACCTATCGAACAGTAGTATAGTTATAGTGAGTCAAGAATATCGTATCCACGAAGACTAAAAGTACTAGTAATTACTATCTTTTTATTATTTAACCTAATATTAAGGTGGTTTTTTTAATCTAAAATTAACTAAACTAATTACTAAGGACGTAATAGAGAATTGAATGAGAAAATACTTGAATTTAACCAAAGAGAAAGACAATGCCCGGGAAAGAACCCATCTAGACTTCACTTATTATTCTGAATCTGAATTAAACGATTTATTCACTTGTCTTGATCCATAGAAATCCCTAAATTATGTTAATATCTTTTTTTAGAGTAAAAACAATTGACTCTAGGTTGATTAATTGAAATCTCTTTCTAATTCAAACATTTATTGTTGTATTAACTCGATCTATGGATTCCCCTATTAGATTTGACTCTAATCCGGTAGATTTATGTCATCCTATTTCTAGGATTGCATGCAACTCCACTCAATTGTACTAGATCTACTCTTAAATAGAGACTTTTACTCCACTAAAATAAGCACATCATACTCGAATTAATATCCTAAAAATATTAAAGCAATAATTTAGCATACATAATTAAGAACAAGAAACAAGTATTTATCATGTAATTCAGAAAATCAAATAATAAGATCCATCTTAGGTTTCATCTTCCCTAGGTATCTAAGGAATTTAGTTCATAATGTGGAAGGAAAACATCTTAGAATTTAAATAACAACAAGACATAAAAAACCTAATAAAACTTCGAAGGAAATTTGATTGGAGATCTTCAGTCTTGAAGGAGATCTGCTTCTGAGTTGATTCCAACGGCGTTCTTTGAGTACTTTCTGCATTCTACTCTGCGTGTGTCCCGATTTAGGTATTCTTTTGGCATGTATTTATAGACTTTAGAATGCTCAGAGACCCTAAAAATTGGCTTTATTCACGTATTTAGAAACAAGGATTGAAATCGACATGCGCTAACACGTGGGCGTATGGCCAGCCTATCTGACTCACACGGGCCTGTGGTCAACCCGTGTGACTCACACAGGCGTGTGGTCAACACGTGTGGCAGTGCCCAGGCCGTATGGATCCTAAAATCAGTTTTTTTGTCTGACGATGGCTCGTTTTTTGCTCCTTTCACTCCCTATGCTCACCTAAGTATAGAAACACGAATTTAAAGGATTAAGAGCACCAAATTCACTAATTTACATAATAAATCATCCAAAATCATGCCAAGTATGGGATAAAAATATGTTACTTTTATGATTTATCATAGACGTGGATCTTGATGTGGCTCTTGCATGTGAGTTCTCGGAATATACAAATATTGTGCCGACTCATGTACTTGGTGATGAATTCGGCAATGAAGAGTTGTTTGTAAGACAACAGTTCGATAACAAAAAAGACCGTTTACATGCCATAAAACAACTTAGTTTGAAGTTAGATGTGGATTATAAAGTAATGAAGTTGACGTAGTCTTTGTATGTAAGAGAATGTTGGAAAATGTCAAGTGGTTGTAACTGGCGTGTTCGAGTCGCGTTAATGCATCGGGCATAAATGTGGATGATAAGGAAACTAAAAAGTCCACGCACATGCACGTCTGCTCGTATGTCGCAAGACCATAGAAAGTTAGATGCAAAAACTATACGTAACTGTATCATCCATTTGGTGAAAGAGTCACCCACCATTCAGGTGACGGTCCTTATTGCGGACATGCAAACTCGATTCAAGTATAAACTATCGTACCGAAACGCATGGTTGGCAAAACAAATAGGAATACGAGAGTTGTATGGTGACTGGGATGCGTATACAATGAGCTTCAGGGGTGGATAGCCGGGATGCAGTAGTATGTGCTCAGGACAGTGACTGATTTGCAAACACTGCCTTATAAAGGCTCGGACGGAGAGATACAATTAGAAACGAGCTTTTTACTCATTATTTTGGACGTTCGAGTCGTGTGTTAAGGCCGTCCCTTACTGTAAGTCGATGGTACAGGTGGACGAGATATGGTTGTACGGTAAATACACAGAAATACTCCTGATCGTTGTTGTACAATACGACAACTGAAATGTACTTCCGATCGTTTTCACCATCGTGGAGCGTGAGTGTTTCAAGGCTTGGAAATTTTTTCTTAGAAATTTGCAGAGGTACGTTGTCAGATAACACAACATTTGCCTTATATCAGATAGATCGAAAGGGTTACTTGCTCTGATAAAGCGATCGGGGGTTTCATGGAGGTCTTTTTATTGTATTCGACATATTGCGGCTAGAACTGAGTATGGGCTGGGCCACCCAGCCCGACCTGAAGGCCCGCCTAAAAAATAGGAGGGCTTGGGTAACAATATAGGCCCGAAAATTAGGCTTGGACAAAAAATAAGACCCGTTTAAAAAACGAGCTGGGCCTCGAGTAAGAATTTTTTGGCCCGGCCCCGACCTGACCCGAATTATATACTAAAAATTTTAACTTTACCCTTTTTTAGTTTCACTTTTATTTCCTCCCCTTATTCCCATTTTTAATTTTTAACTTTACCCTCTTCCTCCCCCTTATTCCCATTTCCAAAATTAAAATCTTTAACTTAACACCACCTCCACCAATCCACCAATCCAGCAGTGCTGTTTGTCGGCCAAACTTCCCGAATACCCATTCATCTCCAGTCTCCACCTCCCACCTGCTTATATCAAACAACCTACTAGCCTCAAGCTCAGCTCAGCTTGTTGTCTCTAGCTTCTTCATTTGTGGTCTCGGAGTTCCCTATAGGCCACAACACAGTAAGCTTCTTTTTCTTCTTCTTCTTCTTCTTCTTAAAATATTTTTAACTATAGCTAATTGTTTTTTGCATTTCAATTACTTTGGTTAGTAATGCTGGTTGTTGGATCTAAGCTTCTTTTTTCTATTCTTTTCGAATTCTTCTTCTTCTTCTTCTTATTCTTCTTCTTTTTTTAACTTTATCAAAGCTTGGTTTTATGTTTTATTTTAGTAATTGAGATTTATTCAAACTTTCAAGTGTATTACATTATTCTTATGAAGCTTTAGTTCTTCTTGAGCAATTATAATTGAGTCTTGGAGATTTGGACTCTCGGTCTTTCTTTATTATTATTTACTTACTTAAGCTGGGAATTTGGCCAGAGATTGAAGAATTTTTATTTATATATTTAAGGATTAGCATAAATGCTCAAATGTATCAATTTGCTATTTAGGTTTTAGAATCTTCTATTTGGCTATTTAATAATATTTTAAATAATAAGCATTAATATATTAGAATTAGGAAGAATAATGCGGGTTCTATTTCTTTAAAAACAAAAAGATGAGAAATAAAAAATTATAATTTGAGTTTTTATTACAAAAAAAATATTTTCAAAGATCTTTAAATAACGTGTTGACGTGATTTAAACTGTTACCATTAAAAATTAACCATTTATTTCAATAATATTTCATAATTGTATATTTTTAAAAAAACCAATATTTCCTACAGTGAAGACAAATCGCATCATAATTATTAGATATTTTTAGTATGAAAATTAACATTTTTTTAACATTCAACTGAGTTTATACCTTTTTATTGAAAAATATAAGTAGGTAAAATTTAGTAAGAAAATAAAATTTCAAACTCTGAATTAAGATAAAAGTTAAGATACTTTATACTGAACAATAAATGACTCAAAAACACATTTATCTTAGAAAAATCAAACATGCTTCATTTTTCTACTTCTAGAAAAATGTTTTAACTTACATATTTAGGATCTACTTCCTTTTAGCAAGTAGTATTTTTTATTTTTGGAAAATGGTTTTGATTAATGAAAATTAACTAAAGTATAATTTTGAAAATCAATAATTCCCAACCTAAATAGTTTCTTTTCGCAATTCCAATTTGGACATAAGGTTTTAAATTTTGAATCTCAGAATTATTGAATATCAAATTAATGTTTCTAGTTTTTCTTTTCTTTTAATTGCTAGAAACTATAACCAGCACTGTAAAAAAATCATGTTATACCATTATTCTACGTTGAAAATATGCAAAAGTACAAATATTTGTGCCATTTTTCCTGCTCTAAAACTTACTTAAATTCTGTATCTTTCTTTTTTCAGGAATAATTTGGGTTAATTTGGGCTAACATTTTATGATAGTAAATAATAATATGGAATAATTCATATATTATGTAACACCCCCTACCCGTATTCGTCGCTAAAATAGGATACGAGGCATTACCGAAGTTTACAATAGTTTTTTTTTTTTAACTCAATATATCCCCATATAACCATGTAACCTTCCCTGCAAAACTTAAACCGAGACCAATCCAAATCAATCAATTCTATTCAATATATTTTTAAAATAGATTCATTCACATTCATAAGATAATCTCATCATATACCAAACCAAGGTTTGTTAGCCATACCAATGGCTAACTTTACATTCATTTCGCATCAACATTTACTTTATTAACTTATACATGCCATTGATTTCCAAAATAAAGTTTCTAGATATACCAAAATATTGAGGTTGATAGTATGATGTATCTCCGGCCGAATCCGACCTCCGAGCTCTTAATACTACAAAACAGGGAAAAAGAAAACAGGGTAAGCACATTGTGCTTAGTAAGCTCATGTAACAAGAATTATACTTACCTAATATTTTCAATGCAATACAATAAACATACATACATCCATTCAATGTATTGTTACCTTAACATGCACAAACTCAACATTCGAGTTAGTACAATAATTTTAATGTATCAATAATATATATACTGTGATTGATGAGCTCATCAATACCGTAATTTCCATTCCATTATTATTTTCCCATATTTATCCCGTTGAATTTCTCGGAATTTCGATGGATTTTTAGGGGTACACTTTAGTGTACAAATCCGGGTCCGTCAATTCATATTCATGTGCGCACATTTCCATTTCAGAGAGCACACTCCCGCGAACCTCATCCTTACAGCAGGATTACCAGTCCAGGCTAAATCCCCTGTAATATAAACTCATAGAGTATTGTTGGGATTACCAGTCCAGGCTAAATTCAGACCCTAATTTGGATTATCCGTCCGGGCTAAATCCATTTTCCACATATTCTTCGGGAGGGCTATATCAGGATAGGATCACCCGTCCGGGCTAGATCCTTTTTACCGTCAATTCCTTTTCAGAGATCCATCGAATTTTCCTTTCATTCAACTGGGATTTCTTCCCATTTTTATCAAATATACCAATGTTTCATCAATTTTCATATAACGAACATTCAATTCATATTCACATCCATAACATGCATTTCAAGTATTTAAGAATATAATTCAAGTTACACGAACTTACCTCGATACTTGTTTGTATATAAAAATCTAATAATCCCAAACTTTTTCCTTTCCTCGATCTAGCTTCGTGTTTGAGTCTTCAGGATCTAAATAAATAAATTTATTCATCAAATTAACATTTCATGTTCATATGTACCATTTTCTACAATTCCACTACTATTTATAGTTCATCCAAGGCTGTCTACTTGCGTCATAGTCACTAAATTATTTTTATCTTGAGCTACGGGACTTTAAATTAAGATCCGTAAATTTTATCTGAAACTAGACTCACATATATTCTAACCATAAAATTTTCAGAATTTTTGGATTATCCATTTAGTTCATTTTATTCTTTAAAGTTACCCCTGTTCTGCTATATGACAGTTCCAACCTTTTTTCACTAAAAATTAATTATCTCCTCATACGGAACTCAGATGATGTTCCTGCTTGTTTCTATTGAAAGTAGACTCATTAAGGATTTTAAACATATGAATTTAAGTCCCTAATTATTTTTATACAATTTTTGGTGATTTTACAAATTCAAAACAGGGGAACCCGAAATCATTCTGACCTTGTCTCACAAAATGCATTATATCTCAAGATTTACAATTCTATTGCTTACCCTGTTTCTTTTATGAGAAACTAGACTCAATAAGCTTTAATTCCATATTTTTTTCACCCTCTAATTCGATTCCTAAACCCTAAACCCCCAAGCTTTTAATAAGTGATAGTTTCGTCCCTACTCAATTAACCTCTCAATTGAGCTGATTTTTCTCAATTAATACTTTATTCTATCATTTTAAACTACCTTATAACCTTTGGGAATAAGAATTTCAGAACCAAACTTCAATTTCACACTCTTTTACAAATAGGTCCTAAATATCCACTTTCTTTACATTTTATTCCATAAAATCATCATATAATAAGATTAAAGCTTAAACTCCATGCTAAATATTCATATACTTACAGCACTCAACCATGGTGACTTTCAATTTCATCCATAAAATCAAAAACTAATGAATTTAATAGTAGGACCTAGTTGTAAAAGTTTTAAAAACACAAAAATTACAAGAAAAAGGCAAGGATTAACTCACTTGGTGCAAAAATTATGAACAACCAGCTTAAAGAACCCCTCCTATGGCGTTTTTGCTATGAGAATGAAGAGAAATCTCAAGAAATCTAGATATTTCCATATTAGTCCTAGTTTTATTTAGTTAATAATGCAATATTCCAATTTTACCCTTAATTCATCCATTTTTCTGCTAATTTTATGCCATTGCCGTCCAGCCCAATTAAATTTTGGGTCTATTTGCTTTTTAAATCCTTTTTAATTAAACTCTTAAGCTATTTAATCATCCTAACAACTTTTACTCCTTTTCTAATTTAGTCCTTTTCATTTAATTGACTGCCCAAACGTTAAAATTTTCTAACGAAATTTTAATACAATATTACTAACATTTCACAAATATTTATAAAAATATTTTTGACTTGGTTTTACGAGATCGAGATCTCGATAACTTGTCTTTACCTAATTTCTTCAATAATTTCTTTTTCTTAACTAACCACTAAATCGGTAAAAAATTTTTTCGATATTTTCATACAAATTTTCCTATCATATCAATATTTATGCAAAAATATTAAAATAAATTTTTCTTTAAATCGGATTTGTGGTTACGAAACCACTGTTCCGGTAACCTTGAATTTAGGCCATTACATATTATATACAATTGTTAACAATTATATAAACTTTTGGTTTATTTGGATTTCAGGACTTGAGTTTTTATGACTACAGTTAGTTCGAACACTTCTATACTTGTGGACCATGGGTTTAATGAGTATGAAAGTGCTCTCAAACGTCAAAGTATACCACTTCAAAGGTGTAGGATGAAATGACTAAGTTTGAATGCGAGAAAAAAATGAATTGAAGGCACAATGTAATCACTGTAAGAGTATATTCTCTGCTAAATCTTCTAGTAGAACCTCTCATTTAAGACATCATCTAAATCACTGCTTGAAAAAAAGTTAACAATGACATCACTCAATACACCATAGCCACTCAACTATCATTAGGAGGTGGTCCATCTATAAAAAACTATAAGTTTGATGCTGATGAGTGTCGTCGAGCAGTTTCTACTTTTCTTGTGTGTGACAAGCATTCATTTAGGATAGTTGAAGAACCGGGATTTAGATACATTATGAGAATTGCTAGTTCTAATTTTAAGAATATAAGTAGATTTACAGCTGCTAGGGATGTCCTAATGTATTATGCAAAAGAGAGAGATCATGTTGAAGAAGAGTTGGCTAAAGTACTTGGTTTAATTTGTCTAACTTCCGATAATTGGAACTCGAAGCATACTAATGATGAATATATTTGCATTACTGCTCATTGGATTGACAAAGATTGGAAGCTACAAACGAGGATCATAAGGTTTAGAGCTTTATTTCCTCCGTATGATGGTTTGAACATAGCGGATGAACTTGTTTTACATTTATCTCAATGGGGTATAGACAATCAAATTTTTAGCATCACTTTGGATAATACTTCTTATAATGATGTTATGGTTTCTTGTCTTAAAAATCGTTTTCGTGCGAACCGAGCTATTTTGTGTGATGATTTTTTTTTCAAGTTAGATGTTGTGCCCATATATTGAATCTTATAGTTAAAGCTGGTATGGAACTTGCTGATGATGTTGTTGGTAAGATTCGAAATGGAATTAAGTACATAAAAAAGTCATGAATTCGTAGAAAAAGATTTTATAATGTGACTGACAAAAGTTTTCATTTGAATGTGGCAAAAAAGTTGCGTCAAGATGTGTGTGTGAGATGGAATTCTGCTTTTTTGATGCTTGAATCTTCTATTTACTATAAATATGTGCTAGATTATTGTGGCCAACGGGGTAAAGATTATCAAATATTTGCACTTTCTAACGAGGAGTGGAGAAATGTTGCTATTCTTTGCAAATTTTTGAAAGTCTTTTATGATGTGACTTGTGTTTTTTCTAGTTCTAATTATCCAACGGCTAATCTTTATTTTAAGGGGTTTGGAAGGTTCACAAAGTCTTGATATAGTTAAAGGTCCTTATTCTTTTTTAACTCTAATGATTAAGCAAATGCAAGAGAAATTTAATAAATGTTGGGCTGAGTATTCATTGATTGGACACAACCGATCAACATGTCCACATCGTGTCTATGTTTCCTGTCAATCGTCTCGTAATGTTGGACACGAAGATGATAAATGATATATTATTGAGCGCATGTTCTTGAAAATATTGTAAAAATATGAAAAATTATATAAATGATATACTTTATTCAAATTATACACGTGATTAAATATAATACAATATACATACATATTTAATTTAAAACACATTAAAATGAAATAAATAACAACAAGAGAAAAATTAATATGAAAAAAATGTAAATTAAAATAGAAAGAAAGATCAATTAAATAAAAAGAGAAAAAAATTAAATTTAAATGAAATGAGAAAAAAATTAAATTAAAATGGAAAGATAGATAAATTAAATGACTTGAAAAAAAAAAATTTAAATGGAAAAATATAATTTGAATGAAATGGAAATGAAAATGAAATGGAAATTCAAATGAATGAAATGGAAATTCAAATTAAATGGAACTGAAATTGAAATGAAATGAAAAAAAAAGGTGACGTGACATTTAAGGCAGGCCTGTGCCAGGCTTGCGCCAATTTAAATGAAATGGGCTGGCATTAGCCGGTAATTGAAATAGAAATGAAAATAAAAAATGGTGAAATGATATTTTAGGTTGCTAGGCCTGTCTGGGAAATGGGGTGTCTTTGGACGGCACCAGCAAGCCTATTCCCTAGTATTTGACCTAATATTTCAGGCATAAAAAATCCAAAAAAAAAATCCCAAAAAATTGAAATGAGAAAATGTTTTTATTTAAGTGAAATTTAAAATTTTGTAATGGAGTGTTATTTAAATTAAAAAAAATTTAAATAAAATATGAGAAATTTTAAATGACCTTGATATTGAGACTACTTATAATCAGATATGAAAAAAAATATGAAATGAATTGAAAAAAAATTGAATTAAAAAAAGATAACTTGAAATAAAAAAATATGAAAAATATAATAAATTTAAATGAAAATAATTAATGAATTGAAATGTTAAATGAAATATGAATATGAAATGAAATGTAATTTATAATGAATATGAAATGATGATTATGAAATGGAATAAAAGTTTAAATGAAAATAAATTATAAATTTAAATGAAATTAAAAACTGAAATGAAAAAAAATTGAAATGATAAATAAATAAATTAAAATGGAAAATATAAATTTAAATGAAATGAAATGGAAATTAAAATAGAAATGAAAAAAAATAGGTTGAAATGATAGGGCTTGTGCTTGTGTCAGGCCTGCATCACCAAGGCCAATTTGGCCTTCCAATGGCCCATAATAGTATGCCATTTCACACGATTTTTTTCTTTTTTCCAAATTTACCCCTGTTCAGCCACTATGGTCCCCCATTATAAATTGCCAACTTCAACCCATAACCCCCAACCACCATCGACAATTGATCGACGACAACCGATCACTTCTAAACACCTCTGACAACTATTGTTCACCGTCAACCACCACCGACCACCGCCTATCACCTCATGGATCCTAATCCTAATATTATTTTAAATGATAATAACCACATTGCTGCCTATGTGAATAACGTAAACGAGAAGAAAAATGTTTCATTTAATTTTAAATATTCATTTAAATTATTTTTTAAATGATAAACATAACATTCTATATTTACTATAAACGCACGATCTGTACCGAATTGTGAGATTAGGGTTGCATGATCCCGATTATTTTCTCGATCGAAGAGTTTTGCCATATTTGAATGTCGCGGGTTTTGGGGTCGTCGCGTACATTCAAATATCTGAGCTACGGGCTGATTTAATATCGGCCTTAGTTGAAAAATGGTGCCCGAAGACACATATGGTCCACCTCCGGTGTAGGAAGGTAACTATTACATTGCAATACGTAGCAGATCAACTAGGGCTATCTATAAACGGCGAAGTAGTGACTAGTTGGAAGACTGCCCAATTCGTGGGGCACTTGCGAGCGGTTACTTGGAAGAGTGCCCCCCAACGACGAGGAAGGATGATTAACCTATATTAAATTTACTTTGTTAAAAGAAAACTTCCAGAATCTTCTGAGCAGTCCAACGCAGATGGACATTATCTACATTGCAATAGCATTTATTATGCAACTTATAGGTTGGATACTATTGCCGGACTTCAATCAAAATAAAGTCAAAATAATGTATCTTCCATTATTAGAGGATCTCGAGCTTGCCGGAAGATTTAATTGGGCCTCTGCAGTGTTGTCATGCTTATACAGCGAGCTTTGTCGAGCGTCAAAGCCGTCTACGAAAACAATGGGCGGCTGCTGCCTTCTACTGCAATCTTAGGCGTTATACTAAATGTCGTTTCCGACATCAGTGAGCCACCAACCATATGTATGGATAGTGGTTAATAATTCAATTTTACCATCTATTTTTTAATTGTATAGTATAATATACTTATTTTTTTGCATAGAAAAAATAATCTGATAATTTATTCCTTTTTTTAAATGGGCAACTGTACCAGGAATCGAGCGATCATTCACCGTACCTATATACCGTATGATGATAGAGACTTATTCCGGGGATGACATAAATACACTTCCGAATCTTTCTTTTTTAAATACAATAGTTGCAAAATAAAAATTTAATTAATAACGTGTTGTCTATATTATGCAGTTTTTATGCATGCCATATGCTAAGGAAGAGATCGCAGCGCTCATACCATTATGGGTTATTGAGAAGCAACAGTTGTTCGTGTTAAATGTACTTTTGATTGATTTCCATATGGTGGAGTGATAGGATGAAGGTCGGGTATTGAGGCAGTTTGGTTGTACACAACCTATCCCAAACCCTCCCATTGACATTACAGAAGTCCACGAAATGGACAAAAAGGGTTCGGGTCGAGACAATTTAAATTGGGCGCAAAAACATGAACCGTATATCTTTTCGTGGAATGATTGACATTCGAGGCACCCTCCATTTTATGTGTTAGAGGGCTAGTTCTCTTCTACGCGTGAGTACCCACAATGGTATATGGCACATGGGAAGCCATTTTTATTCCAAGGTCGTTATATGCTGATCCAAAGATATGCGCAACCGAAATCTTCACGATGGCAATAGAGGGATGCACGATCGCGCAGTACACCGAGTCCCACCATTCAATAACACCAAAATTGATTCTGTCTAGAACCCCGATCCTGAGCCCCAATATGAAGCATTTGGCTTGATATCACACCATCCGGAGCCCGAGCCTATGCCCAAATTTCCTCTATCATTTAAGGATATTTTTGGTGACGACCCTAAGCCTCAACATTCGACACGGTCCGGATCATCCTCATACCACCCAGAGCTCGATCAGGAAGCACGTACACCTACTACTGAGGATATTTTTCCATCTATACCTGCAGTCACGTAGTACCCCTTAACTCTCGATTATAATGTATATGATTATACTACTTTTCTAAGTACACTAGACGGGACACCGGAGGCCAGACCAAGCAATTATCAAATGCCTCAGCAAGGTGCACGGTATCATCGACGGAAGCATCCAGACCGTTACACGCAAACGCTGGGGACATCATCGAGATCACGACAATTTTAATTTTTATATGTAAATATTTACTTTATTTTGTAACTATTTTGTTTTTAATATTAATTTAATTTCTCTAAAATAATTATTTATTTTAATAAATGAGTTCGAAGTATTTAATTAAAAAAATATATTATTCAAATAAGTAATAGTACACGACAAATTAAATTTACAGACACAATAAAATACAAACATTCTACAATATTAATACAATAAAATATAAAATTCAAACAAAAATAATACACACTAAATTAAATTTAAACACCCAACAACCTACAAATATATAAGTAAAATTAATACATGAAAATTTTTAAATTCAAATTCCATATAATACGGACTAAATTAAATTTACAGATACAAAAAATACAAACATTCTAAGAAATTAATACACAAAAAAATAAAAAAATGAAACCTTAATTCCTAAACAACTATATTAAATTTACAGATATAAAAAAAATTCAAACATTCTAAAGAAATAATACAATTATTTTGAATAGTTGTTTCTTCACAATTAATCGTCTTCTACTTGAATCAGGTCTACGTTGTAACACCCCCTAACCCCACACCGTCGCCAGAACAGGGCCACGAGGTATTACCGGAACCATACACTAACTTACGAAATAAAACAAGGCATAAATTTGAGTTTCACTACCATCAAATAATTCTTAATATAGGCCTACGGGACCCAAAATAAGTTTAGAAATTGATTCGGGATCAAACCGGGAACTTTAAAAATTTTTCTTGGAAAACAGGGGCACATGGCCGTGTGGCTTGGGACATGCCCATGTGGACAGCCCGTGTGGAATCACACGGCCGTGGGGCCAGGCCGTGGGCAGTTCTGACTTGCCACACACGGCCGTGTGACTAGCCCGTGGAAGAATCTGTTTCTCCCACACGGCCAGGGCACACGCCCATGTGATTTGGCCGTGTGAAAACTGCATGTTTCATCATTTTTAAGCTATTTTTACCCACTAAACATACCAAATACATACCCAACTCATTGACTTATAATTAACAATCAAAAATCATTCAAATCAATTTCAAACTTAGCAAAAACTCATTCATTCACTCATAAAACTTCTTAAGGTTTATAAACCATATTTACATTCAAAATATTTAATATTTACAAGTAACAAATATGAAACCTAGTATATGCCACATTACCAAAAGATAAATACATCACCACAAATTTGAGCTGAGATCGGGATTGACTTGGATGCTTGACGAAACCTCAACTTTACCTAACCTGCGCACGGAAAACAACCGTACGCTGAGTATTGAAAATACTCAGTGGTATTATCATAATTCAAACTAAAGCAACAATTAAATAGCATACACGTACATGGATAATCACAAATCATTGCATATAATCACATACCAAGTTATCATATTACAATACATCATTTCCCATATTTGAATCCATATTCAATCAATATCATTTCTAATAATTCATGAATCTTGGGTTCACATTTAAGTCACATATAAACACTCAATTCACATTTCACATATGAATGTTTCATAACACTTTGATTTATGCTTTCAATCACATATCACACATCTCATTTCAATAACTCAATCACATTTATTCGGAATTTATCACTTCACTTTTTTTCCCTATTAACTTGACTCGGACTTTGGCGGATACACGGATCCAACCAAACACACCATATTGGCACCCAGTGCCTCATCGGATAGTTCGAAGCAAAGTTGACACCCAGTGTCTCATTGGCCTAGCCGAAGTAAAGTGGTACCCAGTACCTCATCGAATCTATCCGAAGCAATATGACACTCCAAGTGTCTCATCGGCTCGAGGTCGAAGTAACCCTGAACACTTCCAATCCTATGGCATGCCAACTATATCCACTAAGCCCGACTAGTTAATAGGGTATCGGAAACACATTTCATTTCCAATCGTTTTCTCATATTTTCAATCAAATTCACATCATTTGCTCTTTGGCCAATTTTCTCTCATAATTTTCAGTTCAAACATAACTTGCGTCAATCTCACATTTTCACATATTTACACTTCACTTCCATTTTCAATTGATCAAAATCAGTTCCATCAACTCAATCTCATTTGCATACTAACATTGCTCATCAAATAAATCTAATACACATTCAATCCAACATGAATATTTACCCGCATTCAATTTCCATACACATATATTAAATAAATTAAACACATAATAAGAAATAATTCAAATTATTATAATACAAACCGATATTTTTCCGAGCTACTCCTCGACCACTTTTTCGTTTCCCTTCGTATTCGATGGCTTGGTTTCCTTGTTGGCTACGAAGATTAGCATAATTATAATCAATTAACTATGCACATAATTCATACAAATTTCTAAGTTTCTAAACAACTTTTCTCATAATACCGAATTTGTCCTAACTAACTTCATCTTCTCCCTTTTGATAATTCACCTCATTTTCTTATTCAATTTCCATCAAAACTTTCATATAACTATCAAATTTTCATTAATTTTTCATAATTTCAAATTTCTTTCAAATTAGTCCCTAAAACTCAAAACTTATACCCTATTTTACAATTAAGTCCTTAAATCAATTCTAATCAATAACTTTATCAAATTAATCCTCAATTTTATCGTTTCCTCAACATGAACCCTACTCAAATACCTATCAACTTCCAATATCTTCACAAAAACTCAAAAGTATACAACTCTAAAGTCCCCAAAACATTAAAATTACAAAGAAATGGACTTAATTGACTTACCAAATTAATCCCCAAGCTTTAATCCTTCAATTTTCCCTTTTTCCTTCTTTCTTTCCTTCTTTCTTTCCTTTTCACGTTTTCTCTGTAACTTTTCTATTCTTTTTCTTTCGTTTTCTTTATTTTATTAACCTTTATTTCATTTACTAATTTTAATTACTAAAATATCTAATTAAAAACAAATAAAATTAATACACATGTATTACACACATACATACACATGTATCATCCATCACCATACATTTGTCTCTATCATAATTAATCAATAAAAATTATAATATCACATATTTAATATTAATTATAACAAACAAATAAATAAATAAATATCCTTTACTTAATAATTAAGCAAATACATATGTAACATACATTTGTACCAATAATTTGAAAACACATGTATTTATTCTATAACATACACATGTCTCTTCTTTAGTGTAATTACTAATTTAATCCCTTAATATTTTTATGTTCTATAATTAAACTTTTGCATTCTATTCGATTTAGTCCTTTCTACTAATTATTTCTAATTAAACTAAATTCACTTTACCAAAATCTAATTCAACTTATAACTAATTTCATAAATATTTTTAATAGATACATACGGACTTATTTTCCTAAGACGGAGGCCCTACAACTCGTTTTTTCGGTGCTCGTGAAATTTTGGGTCGTTACATACGTTGCATCAGTATATGATAATTGGATAGCTGAAACTGTTAGCAAATTTAAAAAGAAACAGAAAATCAATTGCATAAACCAAGGGAAAATTAATCGTCTTCTGCTTGAATCATGTCTACATTGCATTAGTACCCCACTTACAGGTTACGGAATAAACGCTATTACGCCATAGATAATGTCCATTTGCGTTGGACATCTCGATTAGCTATTTGTGGCACAGAAAGTCATCCAACCCTTAATAGCATAACCTTTAGGGTGGACATGACAGTATATAATTCAACTTCGTTAAAACATGACAGTATATAATTCAACCTCGAAATTCGATTGTATACTACGAAAAACTCCCATCTACAATCCACTAAAAAAACTCATTTGATAATATACTACAAAATACTCTTATTTTGATGGCTCTCTCTCAGAAAAAAATTCTTATTCATTTACACAATCAGAACCCAAATCACTCACTATATATATAAGGTTTGGTGCTGGCCATGTAAATTTTTTTTTTTAAAATTAATTAGTGCCGGTGATCAGTGTACCAAAGTAAAAAAAATTTGCATTGGGACACGAAAAAAGTACCTGCTGCTGGCTATTTACTGGCCAGCACCCATATTTTTTTTAACATCTCTAGTGTCGACCATTACATGGCCAGCACCCAAAAATATATATATTTCTTTACATCCCTGGTGCCGGCCATCAATGTACTAAAGTAAAAAAAATTGCATTGGAATATGAAAAAAAGTACATGATGCCAGCCATCTATTGGCTAGCACAAAAATTTTTCTTTTACATCTTTTTTACATCTCTGGTGTCGGCCATCAGTATTCTAAAGTAAAAAAAAAATTGCATAGGGAAAAAAAATTGCATTGGGACACGAAAAAAGTACCTGGTGCCGGCTATCTACTGACCAGCACCAAATTTTTTTTTACATCTCTGGTGCTGCCCATTACATGGCCAGCACCTAAATTTTTTTTTAAATGCTGGTATTTTTTGTATACTAGAATGATATGGTATTTTTTGTATACTAGAATGATATGATTTAAAAAAAACCCACGGTACCGGTCATTGGGTTCCCAAAGTAAAAAAAATTAATTTTTTAAAACCTGACACAATCATCAGGCAATCATGGGGCCAAAACACTAGGTCGTGCCGGCCATTGGGTTCTCAAAACCCTATTTTACTGTTCATTTCAAGTCCTTGTGGTGATTGTTTTTGAACCTGGGTCATTTTTTGTAAATATCAATTTTTTTTAAGTTAGATTGATAAAATAGCCAATATATAGAGATAATAAACTGAACATATTAAAATAAAAATGTATAAAGTACATCAAAATGAAGCTTCGGTTGAGTTGTTTGTAATAATTAATATTATATATAAACTTAATAATAAATAATGATTAATTAGAACTTAATTTAGATGACATATATTGCATATGTGAGAGTGTATATTAACATATTAGAGTTGGAAGGGATACAGGAAGCTAAACATTATTTAAACAAATACTCACATTTGTATAATTAAAATATTTATATTTTATGTATATAGAAATTATATTTTATACTATGTTAAAATATGTCATATGTCATTGTACTCTTCGATATTTTGGAATTTAGTCCCCATATTTTTATTTTTGAGAATTTAATCATTCTATTTTTTAGATTTTAAAATTTAGGTTTTACCGTTAACACTATTAATTACTTTGTTAAATTCTTGTTCATTATAATGCCATTTTTTAGTTACATAACTATCAAGTGAGTAGTTTTGTTTAAAAATGTAAAATCAGTGAAATTGAGCAAAAAAAAAAACAGTGTTAACAATTAGATCTGAAATTTAAAATTCAAAAAATCAATAGACTGTATTTCTGAAAATTAAAGTATAGGGACTAAATTCCGAGTTAATGAATAGTACATGGAATCATGGCATATTTTAACATTCATACTAAAAAATATTTATTATTAGTATATTTATAATTGTAATATATATTATTAAAATATTAATATAAATATTTTTCAAATATTATTTAAAATTATTACTTTTAAAATTTATTGTTAAAATGAAATTGTATTGTTCAATAATTTATTAAAATAATAAATTATCACATTATTAAATATAAATAATTAAATATATATGTTTAATAATATTGAAAATTATAATATTTGGTATTAATATTTTAGACATTTTTAAAATTAAAATTATAAATGATTATTCATATAATAATGTCAGGCTTGATTCAAGTTACATTTTATATAAAAATAAAATTATTCATGAAAGAGTTTCTTTTGAAAAATAATTTATGCTCCTAAAAAAGATAAATCATTTTCTAAGAAAAAGAAATTATTTTTCGTTAATCAAACTATTTTCCATAAAACAATACAAGAAATATAAATATTTTTATTAAACAAACGCAACCTGTATATAAGTTTTTTTTAACACTACATCCATAACCATTGATGATTAAATTTAAATAAAATTTATATAAAAAATTCATGTGACATTTTACCATAGATCAAAGTATTTTAATGAGTTTTGAGGAAAAAACATTTGGTTTAAATATGTAAGAGATTCTTATACTCTTTTAAAATTTAAATTTAGTCCATATACTTTAATTTTGAGACATTGAATTCTATACTATTTTATTTAAAAGACTTGCTTCCTCTATCAAATTTACACTTGACGTTGTTGTAGTAGTAGTTAAAAAAAAGATAAAATAAATTTTTTAGCCTTTAATGTTTTAAGTTTATTCTTATTCTTTAAAAACTATGTAAAAATTTTAAAAATCTTTAATTTTTTTCACATTTTAAATTAAGGGTTATTCTTTGGTATATTAACATTGTACTTTTTCATTCCACAAGTAATTTTAAAAAATTTGTCATGTGTAAATTTAAAAACCCTAGTAGCCAAAAGTGCTCTTCTTGGTATCCTGGCGAAACCAGTGGTTACTGCGGCTTGGGATGACGAAAAGTGGTGGCAACGACGGGTTTAGGGGAGATGGGATTTTCTTATTGGCGGAGGAACTTATTCAACTATTAGTCAAAAGCTTAAGGGTAGAACCACATGACAAGCCTACCCTAATCTGCACGATTTGGACAGAGAAGTACTACAATCCGGACAGTTTCAAGGCACAGATGAAGAGTATTTGGAAAACAAAGAAAAATTTGAGATCCAATCGGCAGGTAAAAATCTTCTCTTGATTATATTTGAATATGAGGATGATTTAGAAGTTGTTATGGAAGGTCAGTCATGGTTATTCCGGAAAAACTTAGCTATTTTTTAACGAGTAACTAAACCAATGGAAAGGGATCAGATCCAGTTTACTTCAACGTCGTTTTGGATCAAAATTGGACTGTGTTTACCAGAATTTGATAAAAAGGATCTTGTGCATACTATAGGTGCTACTTTTGGGGGCGTTCTTAGATCTGAAATTAAGGGTGAGTTTTGTCGACTTAGAGTTAAATTGGATGCCCAAAAACCCCTTCGTAGGGGTATATTTGTGTCAATAGATAGTCAAAGTAGATATTGGATCTCTTTCAAGTACGAGAGATTACCGACATTTTGTTTTGGCTGTGGAAGAATGGGGCATGGTCTCCAGGAATGTTCAGTAATAAAACCTGCAGAAAAAAAATTAGAGAATACCCACCTTTCTCCTTGGCGCTAAAAGCAGAAATAAATTTGATGGGAAAAGAGAGTCTGCAGTTTCATGCTCTTTCAAAAAAGATGCAATCACAACGTTTGTATACAGGAAATATAGAGGAAAACTAGAAGACACAACCACAAGATGTAGGAAATAAAGATCTGGGGCATGAAATAAAAGATGATTCTCGATTGAAGTTAGTAGGAAAAATGATAGAGATGCAACAGAAGAGAGAAATCATTGCAAAAGAGATTGGGAGGAACAACCCAGACGAAGACATGCTGAAACAGATTAGGAAATCAAGCTGGAGAAGAATTGAACCAACGAAAGTGATACAAAATTATGGTAAAGAAAGTAAACTGAAGAAAAGAAAATTGACAGAAATTGAAGAAGATGGCGATATAGAGGAGTTCCGGGAGGATACAAATAAAATGGTGAAATACGATGGAGAAGTTTTAAAGAACGATGCTGAAATAGACCTGTTGTTTGAAAATCCCAACCAAAATAGATCGGTGGCTGCCAAGAGGCAAGCTGATCGGGCACAATGAAAATTATATGCTGGAATGTCCAGGGTTTGGGGAACCCACGGGCAGTGAGAAGGTTTCGGTTTTTGCTGAAGTAACATAACCCCTAATTGGTATTCTTTATGAAGATTAAGGTCAATGAAAAACACATGGAAAAAATTAGGAGGAGGTGTGGCTTTTTGAATGGGCTTGATGTAGGAGCAAAAGGGTCGCAAGGAGGGATATGTCTAGCATAGAAAGAAGAAATCTAGGTTCGTTTAAAAAATTTCTCAATGAATCATATTGATGTGTTAATCAAATAAAAGAATGCTAGTGAAGAGTGGAGATTTACAGGGTTTTATGGATCACCTTATATACACAACAAAACTACCTCATGGAGTTTATTAAGAAATTTGGGCCAGGAGCAGGATTGTCCATGGCTAGTGAGTGGGGACTTTAATGAAATAATATATTCCTTCGAGAAAAAAAGGAGGCCAGTTGAGGGAGAAGAGAAGAATGACAGCATTTCGCAAGGCTCTAGAAGAATGTCAATTAGTAGATGTGGGTTATATAAAAGTATAGTATACGTGGGAGAGAGGAAACCTACCAGAAACACATATTAGAGAGAGACTGGACAGGGGTGTGGCAAATGAAAAATGGATGAAACTCTTTCCAAGAGGAAACATACATCACTTAACATCATCACTTTCAGATCATTGCCCTCTTCTTATCAGCACAACTAACGGAAGCAGTTTTAAAAGGGCCTCAAGATTTAAATTTGAGGCATGGTGGGCCATGGAGGAATCGATTGAAGAAGAAATTCAGAAATTATGAGAGATACTAAACGGATCGATTTTTGAAAAAATAGAAAGACTACAAATAAATTTGACAAAATGGGCAACATCAATAAAAAAGAGACGAGAAGGGTTAAAGCAAAAGCTCATAAGGAGCTAGAAGTTTAATGGAGAAGGAAAGTGATGACGATACGTTGGCGCAAATAATTGATACGAGAATCCAACTTCATATGGAGATTGATAAAGACGAAATGTATTGGGAGCAAAGAGCACGAGCTAATTGGCTCCAAGTAGGGGACAAAAATACGGTATTTTTTCACAAATATCCTCAATTTGTAAACGAATCAACACAATACACAGGCTTCAAACATGTGAAGGTAACAAAATTTTTAAGGAGTCAGAAATAAATAAGACAGCTACAAAGTACTTTCAGAACCTATTCCCCTCAAATGGAATAGGGAATTTATCCCATCTGTTAACAGACATTGATAATTGCATCTCTTTTGATGACAACGCAGCTCTATTTGCCAAATATACAGTAGAAGAGGTTTTTTTTGCACTGAAAGGAATAGGACCTTCTAAAGCACCAGGATATGATGGCTTACCGGCACTATTTTTTCAAAAATTCTGGTACATTGTGGGGAAAGAAGTCAAAAATTTCTGCTTGAGAGTTCTCAATAATGGTAAGGATTTTGAATCTTTAAACTCAACTGAGATAATGCTTATCCCAAAAACTTCCAATGCCACAAGTCTTGTTAATTTCAGACCCATTAGCCTATGCACAGTTTTATACAAAATTGTAACTAAAACAATTGCTAATCGTCTTTAAGTATTTATGGAAAAATGTATTGACAGTGCTCAAAGTGTGTTTGTTCCGGGAAGGCTAATATCTGATAATATGCTGATAGCCTATGAAATTCTACATACATTACATAAAAAACGAACGGGGAAAAAGAGATTCATGACAGTGAAACTAGACATGAGTAAAGCTTATGATAGAGTTGAGTGGGCTTTTCTAAAAGAAGTAATGTTTCGCATGGGATTCGCAGAGGAATGGGTGTCACTAATTATGAGATGTATTTCAACAGTCTCTTATACAATTTCCATTAATAAAAGTAGAGGTAAGGTCTATTAGAGCACTTTGACAAGGTGACCCACTTAGTCCCTTTCTTTTTCTGATTTGTAGTGAGGGGCTTTCATCCTTAATCAGGCTGGCAACAAGAGAGGGTGAGCTAAAAGGAGTTAAGGCTAGCAGAAGAGGTCTGGCGATTTCACACTTATTATTTACGGATGACTGTATTTTGTTTAGTGAAGCTACAAAGAAAGGAACAAATACCCTAAAAGATATTTTGAAAGAATATGAGAGTTGTTCTAGCCAATGTGTGAACTTTAATAAATTTACGATTTTATTTAGCTCTAATACAGCAGCAAAAGTCAAAGATGACATCTCGAATGAAATGGGAGTGAGACAATCAACAAACATGAAAAAATAGCTAGGACTTCCTAATGTGGTAGGAAGACGAAAGAAGGAATCTTTTCAAAACCTGATAGATAGAGTTAAACAGAGAATTGAAAACTGTAGTACACGACTGCTATCTCAAGGGGGAAAAGAGGTTTTCATAAAATCAGTACTTTAAGCAATTCCAACTTATGCTATGACATGCTTTCTTCTACCAAAATCACTATGTGGGGAGTTTGAAAATATTTTTGCTCGATTCTGGTGGCAAAAAGGCCAAGGAAGAAAAGAAATTCATTGCTGCCAATGGAAGGTTATGTGCAGCTCTAAAGAGGAGGGTGGTTTGGGTTTTAGAAATATGGCCCAATTTAATATTTTTTTATTCGTTAAGCAAGGATGGAGGATTATTAATAATCAGAAGGCTCTTGTTACGCAAGTATTTAAAGCTAAATATTTTTCAAATGATCATTTTTTAGATTCTCGTTTGGGTAATTCTGGGTCTTATGTGTGGAAAAGTATTTGGGCAGCGAAAGCTACATTGACAAAGGGGCTATGCTGGAGGGTTGGTACGGGTATGAATATATCTATCAATGATGATGCGTGGATTCCAAATGCAGTTAATTTCAGATTATCTACAACGATTAATTATATGCTTGATGTTAAAGTTAATGAGTTAATTGATAGTAATTGATTGTGGAAAAAGGAGCTGATAAAAAAATTCCTTCGCAGAGGAAGACGTTGAAAGAATCCTTTGGATCCCCTTAGCACGAACACCTCATGATGACTTCCTCATCTGGGGGAGTGAATCGTCGGGTGAATTTTCAGTCTGAAGTGCCTATAAATTATTACAGAGTTCTGATAAAAATCCTAGAGATTATGCTTTACAAACCATCTACAGGAAATTTTACAAAAAGCTTTGGACTCCAAATATACCAACAAAAATAAAGATTACAATCTGGAGACTCTCATGGAATTTATCTACCTACAAAAGTAAATATGCAGTAAAAGAAGTTAGCAACCAATACAAGTTGTCCCAGGTGTGGTGAAAGAGCTGAAACAATGGACCACTTATTCCAAGAATGCTCTGTTATAGTGGAAGCATGGGCAGCATTATCATTACAGCATATTGTAATGATACCAAAACATGGACTTCGTATAGTGGCTTACCTGGGTGTTTAATCAGCTCACCCCTTGTCAATGTTGCCTCTTCTGCTGCACACTCTAGGCCATATAGGGAGACCAAAATAAAAGAATACATGAGAAAAGAGTTAGTACTGGAAAGGAAATCGCAAACTCCATCAATAGTTACATCAATGAACTTAATGGTTTTTAAAAGAGAAAATTAGCAAAAATAATAGAGACACCCAACTGGCGAGTTCATAAAGATTAACTTCGATGGTACCTACAATGAAGGTCAAAACTGTTCAGCTTCAGGTATTGTGGTTCGAGACGCGGATTGAACAGTTCTTTTATCCTACTTAGAAATCCACCAAGATATAGCCTCTGCATTTACTGCTGAAGCCACAGCCTGTTGGAAAGCAGTACAACTTGGAGTCGAAAAGGGATGGCAGTCAATCATATTCGAAGGAGACTCCCCCGCAATAATAAAGAAATGCAACACAAAAAGTCAAGATCGATCATGGATAGGAGCATATATATATGATATCCAACAGCAAATAAAGAAATCCAATAATATCAAATTTAAACACACACTGAGATCTGCTAATACTCTTGCACACATTCTGGCAAAAAAAACTCTAAGAAGAAAGGAAGAAATATACCTGGAAAGGGCGGTCCCTGAGTATGCTGAAAAACAAATGAGATACGAACGGGAGTGTGAACCAGATTAGGAAGTTCTCGGTGAAAAAGGGTGAAGAAGAGAAAGCTTTAAAACAAAAGAAAATGAAAGGTTTTGAGAGGAAAAGCTTTCTGATGGAATGAAATCGTCAAAAAACAATGAAATGATAGAATGATGGGATGACAGATTTTAGAGAACCTGATTGGGCACTGGTTCGGCGTAATAAATGCTATTCTAGACTATTCTATTGTAATATTTAGATTTTTGTTTTAGCTTTGGTCATTTGAATTCTTTAGGACCGATTATTTAAAATTTTGAATTATTTAAGGGCCTGCTAAAATAATGGGTCGGTTCTTAGTATAATAAGCTTGTATTTAGACTTTGTAATTTGATTTATTTTTAATATGAGCCCAATCTGGAATAGTTTCAAAAAAAAATTGTCACGTGTTTTTTAATACTTTACTAATCCTTACAAGACACTTTTCACCTTTTGACTATTGCTTATGAAGTCTAAAAACTTTACTAATAGTGTACCAAATAAATTTTCTTAAATAAAAATATAAAAAATTGAAGGGCGAGTATTTGGTTATGGTACACTAACAGTATACTTTTTTTTTATTCCATAAGTAACTTTAAAAAATTGACATATATATTTTTAAATAATTTAATTTTTAATATTTTACGTCAAAAAAATAAAAATCCTTAAAGTTTTAAAAAAACATATTTTTAAAAATATAATTTTAAATTTATTAAAATATTAAACAAATAAAAAATTACAAAAAGATATTATTTACTAGTTGAATAGTAATAAGAGGCATGCATAAAAGCGTAACTCAGTCAGCTTGGCCATTTTACTTGTTTTAATTTTCACATTTTTATATTTTTATAACTTTATTGAAACATAAAAGTTAAAACTAAAAAAATATAATTTTTAAAATAATTTTTGTAATTATTCAATATTTTTAAAGAGTAATGATTAAAATGATAAAAAAACAGTAAATATTGACAACTAAAAAAAAGGTTATTTCTATCTTTTTTACAACTGCCATATCAACATTTCTAAAGGCAAATTTTGAAAAAAGATTAATATTTTAAAATCAAAATATAAGGATTAAATTTTAAATTAGAAAAAGTACAAGTACCTGTAATAAATTTAAACTAAAACATTTTAATAAGTTGGCCGTTGTTGAACGGTCAAAAGAAATTCAAAAATTTGAAAACCCATGCAGAAGTATACTGACTAGCAATAAAATTTAAAAGGAAAAAAAAAAAAAAAAAGCGAAAGAATAAAATCCCTCTCACTCAAAGTTTTTTTAAAAATTGAAAACTCACTTAAGCCTCCATTGAGGCGCGCCACTCTTTCTCTCTGCACTCTTTTTTTGTATATATATATTCTTTCTCATTCACTTTTTCATCTCTCTTCAAATTTCAAAATAGATATTCTCTCAGATCTGTTTCTTCATCTTCCTCTTTCAAATTATATCTGTAAGTCTCCTTTTTCATCTCTATTCACTTCCCATCTCTGAAATGTTCATGAATGTGTCATCTCATTTACTTGAATTTCATTTGGGTTTATTTTGAAATGTTCGTATCTTATCCGGGTTCTTCGTAAATTACGCTTTTAAGTATATTTGTGTGCAATGCTAATGTTTTGAGTATATTAGTTTTAAATGTTCGTAGCTTGATTAGCTGTTACCAAAACTTTAAAATTTTCCTTGCGAATTTTAATTTATCGCAGTGGCTAATGTTCCATAACTTGTAATAGTTTTTTTTAGCTGAATGTTTATGTTAGCAGCCAGCAAATAACTGTTTCAATTATGAATTATGTAATGTTTGCGAATTCCTTTTAATTAGAATTTAGTTCATGGAGTATACTTGTATTGATCTATCGTGTTGGCTTCTCCGATAATTAATTAATTATTGACAGTTACATGTTTGATGATATTTCTCAGTGAATGGAATCTCTTCCTGATGCCATAGTTCAGTACATTTTGTCACACTTGAACAATGCTAGGGATGTTGCAGTTTGTAATTGTGTATCCAAGAGATGGAAGGAGTCATTGCCTTACCTTAAGAGTCTCTACTTTCCTCGTAACTCGTTTGATGGTTACACCGGCAGTGATAGCCCGGACATTGTTATCTGGAAAATGCTTTCGTCAATCACCTGTTTAGAGGAGCTTGTTGTTTACAGTCCATTCACTAGTTCAGGCCTTGCTTCATGGCTATTGCTGGTGCATTCATCACTCAAGCATCTTGAGCTCAGAATGGATAATATTACTGATTATAAGGCTTGTGTTGATAGTCCATCCAAATTGGACTGCGTTAGTGCAGCTAAGAATTTGGAGTCTTTGAAGCTTTGGGGTGTGCTAATGGCTAATCCACCCAAGTGGGATGTGTTTAAAAACCTAAAAAGCCTTGAAATTGTCGGAGCAAGATTGGAGGATTCTGCATTATCTGCTGCACTAAGGGCATGCCCTAAGTTGACTAACTTAGTTCTGCTTGGTTGTGAAGGGGTTAGATCAGTTTCAGTTGAGTTGCCATATTTAGAGCAGTGTAAGCTGGACTTCTATGGCTTGGGCAACTGTTCCCTTTCTCTCACTTGTCCGAAAATCGAACTCCTTGAGGTGCAAGGTTGTAGTTGGCTTCGAGTTCGCGAGACTACATGCCTAAGGAAGCTTTTGATTGCAAACAATTCAGGTAACTATTTTACTTTATAGTATTCTTTTCCATTTCTGTGTAGGAACTAGGAAAAACTTGAATTGGAATTTTAATTACCATTTTGCTTTTGTGATGCATTTAGGCAGAGTATACATGGTAGACTTTGGCAAGCTTTCAGCCCTTGAATCCTTATCAATGAGGGGGGTCCAATGGTGTTGGGATGCAATAAGCAAAATGCTAGAGTGGTCTAGTGAGGTGAAGCATCTCTACATGAAGGTTGAATTCACTGGAGATTTGGAGTCCCTTTTACCCTTTCCAGAAGTCGATTTCGTTGAGTTTTTTAATAGCCATCCCAAGCTGCAAAAGTTTGATATTCATGGGGCCATGTTTGCTGCTCTTTGCCAGAAAAACAGCCTGAAAAATGTAAGCTATAAACATAGGCACAGCAGTATTATTGTTGGCTCTTTGGCCTAATTTGACCTTCAAGATTGAATGTGTTAATCAAGAAAGAAAAATCGTGTTTACAGGTAGAACAAGGGTTTGTGATTCCATGCCTAGAGGAAGTTGTGGTTCAAGTAAGATCACCATTAAACGCTGAACAGAAAATGAGCACTTTGGAGTCCCTTTTGAAGTATGGGAAGAACTTGAAGACGATGGTCATAAGGATTCTTCAAATGAAGAGCAACCATAGCAGCTCAGACGATTTCTTTGATGAGATATGCAGGCTTAGGTTTATGAACCGCAAAATAGTTCGAATAGAATAAAGCTAACAAGGACACCAGCTCTATGATTCCTTTTTTTTTTCTCTTTGGAACTTAAAGAGTTTTGACTGCTGATTGCTTCATGATGATTCTCATGAAGATAGTTACCAAGTTTCTTATTTAATCTCGAATGTTATGCATTTTGACCTCTTTATCAATCAACTGAATTAACCTACAAGACCCTCTGAAAATAAGGGGAAGTTCCTAAAAACACCAATGCAACCTAACATGGTGGTTTATATGTATAATTTGTCGTTGGAATGCACAACAAATCAGATGAAACCAAGTCTAGAAAAACAAGTTAGCGTATGAATTAGTACCGTGCAATAAGGAGGACAAGGAGAGTGGTCCTCCTATCCTGCAATAGTATGCACGTGAGCTAGGGGGTTCGAGATTTGGTTCCGGGACCCTTGTGTCTTGTTTGTTTTGGTATATTTTGTTTTCTTTTTATGTCTTGATGCTGTGTTTGTTGGTATGAAGAGCTTCCTTGTGCAACATATATGAATTTCCTCATCTACTAATCAACATTTAGATAAGCATGTTTTGGAAGAATTGCTTCAAGTAGCACTGTTGGAGACCTTATGGAGAGCTCCATCTTCGAACGATACCTAACAGAAATATTATCAATGGTCTGCACTGCTCCTTCAAGTGTCCTACAGCTTCAACTCTACACCCTATATGTAACTTGTTTTGCTGAAAACAATTATTAGAAAATATTTAAAAATAGATTGATTTTTAAAAAAAATTTGAGTTCTTTTTTATGTTTGGATGATATTGCATAAAATAATTGTTGTCTGGTAAATTTTCTACATAAAATGTCAATTCTCATTTTTTTGGAAACTATTTTTAATGGAATGAATATAACATAAATTTTATTTGTTTCAAAATATTATCAAATGCATTGTCCTTTGGAAATCAAAATTTATATTATAATAACTATTATTCATATTTATAATAATAAAATATTTGCATTTATATTAAAACATTTATTATTAAATATTTATAATTTATAATCTATATATTTATTATTAAAATATTAAAATAAAATATATTTCAATAAAATATTAAGAAACATTATAAAATAAAAATAAATAAAGAGAGTTAAAGAACAAAAGAAATGGGAGGATAAAAACAAGACTAAAAAACGTGTTACAAGAGTAACCAAAAACTTTTAAAAGTAAAGACTTATTAAATAATGGAAAGCAAACAAAAAAAAATATAAAGCCTAAGACAACACGGGTCTAAACTGGCTTGTGAAATCATTTATTATTATAAAATACTTTCAAAAGAAAAATAGACTAAGCAGCCAACAAAGAGTGACCCAAGAGAAACTTTTGGGGGCTAGTAGAGTTTCAACGACAGGAGGCACCGTCATTTGTCCATCACAACTTATGAAGATAACAAAGATACCCACAAAATAGATGTAACACCCCATACCTAACCTGGTCGCCGAATTCGAGCTACAAGATGCCACATTCGTTGCGAGAGTAATTACGATCAATTATATACACAATGCAACCATTTATACATGCAAATAAGTATATTATACATTCATAATATATTACATAATCATTTCCAAGTCTTATACAAGCTTACGAAAGCTCTTGTGCTAACCTGAGGTTAAATTAGGACAAAATTGTAAAGTTTGTAAAATATTGAGTTGACGTCACTACTTTAGGAGTTCCTCGTCGCAATGCAACTCAGTGACTTGATCATGTCGCAATGCTAAGGGCCCGACGTCGTGATGTGATCGCCTATTTCCAAATGGTGCAAAAGATACCAATTGTAATACCCAAACAAACCAATTCAACATTTTCATTCACTTTTCTAGCCAAAGATGCATCTCAAATAAGTTTACTTCTAAACATTAGCACTTTATATGCATATAAGTTACATCAATTCCATCATTTCAATTCAAACACATAAGTCCAATTTTATGATATTAACTATTTTGTCACTTGCTAATAATTCACATACATACCACAATTGTTACCTCTATTCATCCAATTCATAGCTATATACCATTTGGCAATATCAATTTACCATTTCTAGCTACAAGTGACGGAGATACACGATTTAAATTACGAAAGATCCAATATTTAAAAATTGTATCTAGAATGACTGGACAAGTAGAAACAAGACCAGATATAATTTGATCATTATGAGCAAATCCACAATCATTGTATATAGAGCCAATCATTAGTTCCTAATAGTGAGGCGAATGAAATCCTATACATAAATCTATTAATAAAAGAATAGAAAAAGCTTTTATTGTGTCGCTTAAATTATATAGGAATTCTTGAACCCAAGAGTTAAGAATAAGAAGTTCTTTATTCCCCAAAATAGAATAACCACTTAGAATAACGAAACAGATTAGATTGGTCGAGAAGTGCAAAATTGTATGGATATGATCCTCATTGTGCAGCTTGATCAATTAGATCGTTTCTTTTTGGATATTCAATTCTTAGAATTTTGAGATCTACCTAAACATGCACATAGAATAAACAAATCATACGTTGAGCGATAAAGCTCAATGGTACTTTCATGATTCAAGTCAATGCAATGTTAGCATTAGTAAATGAACAAAATGAATTCAAACTAAATGTCTAACCAATACACATTCTATCATGCCAAGAATTTCCATTATCATATAGATATGCATATACTAAATTTCAGTAATATCGGAACAGTGGTTTCGTGACCACAATCTGAGTTAGAAAGAAAATATATTTTAATATTATTGCATGATGTGTGATATGATGGGAAAGTCATATGGAAATTTTGATAGGAAAATTATACCGATTTAGTGAATTACTAGAAAAAGGACCAAATTGAATAAAATGTGAAAGTTGAGTGTTATATGCTAAAAGGACCAAATAGCTATGAAACTTAAAATTATAGGTCCTTATATGGTAATTAGACCATCAATCAAAGATGGGAAAATATCTTTGTTGAATCATTCATGGAATTTTAGAAAAAGGCTAAGGACTAAATTGGAATTAAGAAAAATTAAAAGATGATAAGGATTTAATTGGAAATATCATCTTTTATTATCATCTTCTTCCCCAAAAATTTGATATAAGCCTTAGGAGAGATAAATGTCACTAACCAAGCTTAAATTGGTAAGTTTCTATGTCCCGTTTTTAATAATTTCTATATTTTTGAGATCAGGACAACTTGTTTTTTCTATTTAGGAGATTAATTTGAAAAGTTATCAAAGTATAAAAATTGTGCCATGGATGAATATGCTGGAAATTGAAAATTTATAGAAGAAAATGAAAGGTTTTTAGTAAATAAACAACTTTTACAAAGTGATTTGGGATGAAATTGTGAAAAAGGGACTAAATTGTAAACTTGTGAAATTCAAGGAAAAATTCTGATTTTTGTGAAAAATAAGTTCTGTAAATGTTACATGGGAATTTTGGCTAGGCTTGGATAGAGGATTAAATTGCATGAATTTCATTTTCCGAGCCTAGGGACGAAATTAGAATTAATGAAAAGTTTAGGGGCAAAATGGTAATTTTCCTAGAACATAAATTGAATGAAATAGTGTAACCTATTTTCATTAAATTGTGACACAACTATCTGTTTACTTTAGTGGTTAAGTGTTCTGGGTGTGTGTAAGAAGCCCTAAGTTCAAGCCTTACTTGGGTTGAATTTTGGCATTTTGTTAAGAAAAGCCTTAACATTGCTTAAATGGCTTAAGTTTAATTGTTGGTAAATATTTAAAAGAATAAGCTTGTTGGTCTGGTGGTTAAGTGGAGTGTTGATAGGTTGGAGGTTCTGTGTTCGAATCCTTGTGTAACACCCCAAATTCGGCATGCACGTTATGGCTGTATCTGGCGATGTCACATGGTAGTGTGTTCGAAAACCGTAACTTCACTTAAAACACTTTTCGTTTGGTAATTGTCATTATCTTTTATTAAATCTAAAATCATGGTTCTAATTCGGTCGTTAGTTTTCAAAACATTATACATTACGGAAGCTTTCTAAAACAGTTGGTGTCTTTGTGGGTATTTTGCTAAAACACATGCATTTCTTTTAAAAACCCATATTTTTCTACCTCTAGCAGATGTAAAACATAAAACAATATAAAATCCAAATTTTAAGTAAAATCCATAGAGGCCTTTACTACAGTAAAATACCCCAAATAAAACCTTAAAAACCAAATTAAATACGGAACAGTGTAAAAAGGGAATGGTGTGGCCACTGCTGAGTCCTTCGCCGCACCGATCCGCCTAAGTCTGGGGATTACCTGTATAGATAAAACAGAAGGGTGAGTTTACGAAAATTCAGTGTGTAATCCCATATAAACAAGCAGACAGGTTGCAAACACAATTTGGGCCTAAGCCTATTTCAGTAACAGTTTCAGTTTCAGTTAGGGCCTTAGCCCATTACAATACAGAAGCAGTCATGCATTTGGGCCTTGCCCCATTACAGTATTAGTAACAGTAATACTATGTACAGTATGCAAATCCTACCCAACCAATCGTTATTCACTGTCTCCTATCCAACCCTGCACTCTTGTGGGGATTAAATTACCCACCCATCCCTATACTTACAATTAGCACCGGTTGCGCCACTAAACAGTATTTGCAGATGAGCTACCAGTATTATAGGCTTTAAGCCATCAGTGATATGCAACAGAGCTGCCAGTATGAAAGGCATTAAGCCTTACAGTACACTTCCTCCACACATATCATCCCATTCCCATGCAATGCAATATACAGTAATGACATGCTATAACATGGCGACAGTGCATACATTATCAATTCAGTAAATATCATCATACTCGATAACATGTAAATATATAAATATATATAAGTCATACAGTCATTTCAGTCAATTAGGGGTTTAAGTAAGCTTACCGACCCTACAGTAGGTCCACAGTCGACTCGGGCGACTTGTGCAACCTTAGCAATAAAACAGTGAAAGTGGGCCCATAAACCTATGTCGTTTGCCTGTATGGGCCTACACGGCCCAAAATGGCCTTGGCCGTGTGGATCAGACGGCTTAGCCCAATAATCCCACACCCCATCTGGTTTACCCGTGTGGCCCACACGGCCCAATTTAGTCCGGCCCATGAACCGTACATGGCTAGCCTCGTCGATCACATGCCCGTGTTCGGTCACACAGCCTGCCACTTGGCAGCCATATGCCCGTTTGGTGTCGACAGCCTCACTTTTCAGCTTTTTGTCGATTTCAGTTTTTAGCGTTGTGTTTACACATCTTTTAAGGATTCGCAGCAAAAATACCTCCGAGACTAGTAGTACCTAAAGTTGATCATTTCAACTTATGATTAGCAATAATATAAAGCTGAATATACTACCAATTCAATCACACGATACCCACCTTGAAACCCCGAAAAAATGTCTTAAAACTCCACAAAAGAGTAACCTCGTTCCAAATAACTCTTTGCTGTCAACACAATAGTAACTTCCAATCAACGTTTTAATTAGGCAAAAATCAAGGCTTAACGAAGTTAAAGTTAACAAAAGAATCGGTAATATTAATGAAAATTGAATAAAGATACATCAAGCCATCCGACTTTCAGTTATTTCAGCCTTACCACCGACGGAAAATGACGATTCCTCAAACTAAAGCTTCGACTAGCTACCTTCAAACCTTGATTGACTCCTAAACATAAATCGAAACCTTAGTAACTGATCAATTAGCTAACCATAACGACACACATTATAAACTTACCAAAAATGCGAAAGAAACAGGCCATTGGTATAGGAAAACAACACCAGGTCGAAAGGAAAAGAAGAAGAAACAAAAACAACAACAGGTAAGGTAACAATTCGATAGCAAAAGAAGGGGTTTGGGGAAGAAATGGCAGCAAAGTGGAGAGGGAAAGAAGAGAATTCGACAGAGGGTTTCTTTTTGGAAAAAGAAAAATCGAAATTTGGAAAAAAGAATAGTTATGATTTGGCTTGGGGAGAAACAAATGAGGAGAATGGGATTCACAAGATTTCGGCAGTAGGTCGAGGTTTAGAAAGAACCGCACGGCAGCAAATGAAAAGAAAAAGAAAAAGATGAGTGCAGAAAAATTCGGAAGAGAGAAAACCCAAAGGCAGAAAAAGAAAACTGTCAAAAAATTGTGGAAATGAGGAAGGGTAGCCGAATTTGCCACTACTAATTTCAGTTTTATCCAAACTCTTCCACCCATATTTTCTTCCCAAATCACTTCAACACAATCCCCTCAACCACCGAATTCAAACCCTACTCAAACTTTGCAGAATTTCGGTCAAACTACAACACCCGCACCGCACAGGCAGTAAAAATAAATCCCTTATTTGCGCACAGACTCGAACTCCAGACCTCCTGCTCCTTTGCTCCTTACTGAACCACCAGACTAGCAGGCCCATTCTGATATATTTTACCAATATTTATTTATAAGCCTACCGACTAGAGGTAGGGGTTTATTCAATTAAAAAACAAAAAATTTGCCCAAGCTAAGGCTTGAACTTGGGACCTCTCACACTCCCAAAATATTTAACCACTGAAGTAGACAGATATTTGTGTCACAAATATACGAAAATAAATATATAAAAGATTTTTTTTGGGCATTACACCTTGCATGGACAAAAAAGATTATTTTTGGCTCGGTTCAGTGTCAGTATTTTGGTGGGGTTGAAAGACTGTAGTCGTTGAGTTTGAGGGGAATGTAGGAGTGAAACAAGGGATACGCTATTAGTAGGGAGTTAGCAGTTTAATTGGGATTCGTTTGGGAAAAATTTGGCTTTCCTTTCTTCTCTAAACTACCATTTTCCTCTCTTTTCTGGTGACTTCCCTAACCCATTCTCATTCGATTTCCTTTATTTTACCATCCGTTCTCTTCCTTTTTGCTTCTGTGTTGAATACCAATTTCGTAGTTCCGTCTTTCCTATATTGTTCGTACGTTAACGGAATTAATCAAGGGGCTATTGATCGTCCATTGACATCCTAAGCGTGTGGAATTCCTGTGCTTGATCGAGGGTTTTGGAGTGCTCAGAGTTCAGTTTTGCTTCAAACGATACCAGGTGTGTACCTGAAACACAAAAAATGAGGTTCAGAAAATAGCTAAAAAAGTAATCTGTCGACGCCACACGAGCGTGTGGTCACCCATGTGGTAGGCCGTGTGAGGGGACACAGACGTTTGATCGACGAGGTCAGGCCGTGCACGCATGAAACAGCCGTGTAATGGCCGGATAGGCCGTGTGTGAGACACGGGCTAATCTGAATTGGGCCGTATGAGCCACACACTAGTCCACACGGGTGTGTGGGAATCTAGGCCAGGCCGTGTGATCCACACGACCATGGCTAATTTGGGCCATGTGGGCTATATCGGTGTGTGGGCCCACACGGGCAGGCCATATGGGCATGTGAGCCCATATTTCTAAAAAGTTCTCTAAGGTTGCACGGGTCACCCAAGTCGACTGTGTACCTACTGTAGGGTTGGTAAGCACTACTTAGACCCCTACATGTGTGATTTGTCAGCATGATTTCTGTATTGACCTTGTATATCGAATTGAATGTATGTACTGATTATAACATAATTGCATGTCATATATGGTATGTTGCATTGCATCGGGGTTGTAACGCCCCTTACTCGTAACCATCGCCGGACATAGTACGAGGCATTACTAAACAACACTCGCACGATCGTTTGATTTTGACAAATAATTTCCATGAAAAATTTTAAACTTTTTCATTCATATAGTTCACACCCTCATTGTAGGCCTACGAGGCCCAAACGATACATTGAATATGATCCGGGACTAAACTAGAATTTTTCGAATACTACTAAAATTTTCACTCAAAACGGTGTCACACGCCTGTGTGACTCGAAACACGCCCGTGTGGCCAACACTTGGGCTATTTTCCAAGCCTTTTTTATTGCTCTTAAATTTTTACACTCATATGAATTTCATGGACCCATATTATGCCTTTAATTAATCCTAACTTAACCATCAAACACATGTAGTATACTTATCTACATCAAAACGTTTCCACAACACATGCATAAAATAGAATTTGTTTACCTATAACTATCATGGGCCACATTTCTTACCTATATACAACGTAACGATATAAGCCAATACGTTTGGCCAATACCTACTATATATAACTAATACTTTATACATGCCACTCACTTGTAAGCAATAAGAATCTTTATTGAGCCATCTTGACAAAACGATAGTGTGATGCCGCCTCCAACGATCTCCAACCCCGAGCCAACCTGACAAAACTAAGAGAAATGGAAGGGAGAGTGTAAGCTTTTAAAGCTTAGTAAGTTGACATACAATAATAAGCATTTAAATTAACAAAATTTTTCCATTTCTCAAAAGATATTCTTAATAAATAAAATAATTGAATACATGCTTCCAATTTTTACACATGTTCAGCTTAGGCTATTTCCTGAGTCATAGTCGCTAAATTAATTATATCTTAAGATACAGAACTCAAAATTAAGTTCCGTCAATTTTTCCTGAAACAAGATTCATATATATTCTTTTCATAAAATTTTCAGAATTTTTGGTTGGGCCAATTAGTACATTTTATTTATTAAAGCTTCCCCTATTTTGCTACTTGACAGTCCTGACCACTCTTCATTAACATTTTTATTTCTCTTTATACAGAATTCAAAAGATGTTATCGTTTGTTTTCTCTAAAAATAGACTCAATAAGAAATATAACCATATAAATTATGTTCCATAACTATTTTTGTACAAATTTTAATGATTTGTCCAAATTAGAACAGGGGATCACAAAATCAATCTGAACCAGTCTTACAAAAATATGAATATCTCAAATTACAGAATTCCTTTGCTTTCTATGTTTCTTTTATATGAAAATAGACTAAATAAGATTTAATTTCATATCTCATTCAACCTTTAATTCAATTACCTATCATTTTTGGTGATTTTTCAAATTTACCTAACTGTTGCTGCCAAAAACTGTTATATTTTAAGTTTCACTTTTTCATAAATTTCCTTGTATCAATTTTTCATAGTAACACTTAACTATATCAAACTTACCAAAGTTCGATTACTTATCGAGCACATTACTCACAATACATATATTCATATCCCTATACTTAACACCATATTTTCACATGAATTTGCAATTAATAGGTTTTCCCGTTGAACACATCGGAATAGTAACAGATATTCGGTGGCCTGCACATAGTACCGCCCTTATAGCCGAAGCTAATTAGTGCACATAGTAGCCTGCACTTAGTAGTACACATGTGACCAAAACCATTTCTACACATAGTGGCCTGTACTTAGTACCACACATATGATCGAAATAATTGAGTACGCAAAGTAGCTTGCACATAGTACTACACATGCGACCCAACCATTTAGTACACGTTGTAGCCTGCACTTAGTACTACACACGTGACCTAAACCATCTTAAACACATAGTAGCCTGCACATAGTACTACACATGTGTTCTCACAACGGATCATTCATATCTTTTCTATTCCGAAGGTTCAACCGGAAAATTCTTCACTTTTTAACATTTTACTAATTCATCCATACTCAATTTCAATTCATAATTTACCTCAAGTGAGCATTCAATATGCAACCACGACTTATTTAATAACAAAATATTATAACATAAGTAAAAATGATATATTATTTACATACAAACTTACAATTTCACATAGTCACCATAATCATAGAAAGCACTTTTAACCACAGCATCTTAATTCATTTCCATGTCGTCTATGTCACCTTGTATCATAGGCATTATTAAATCAAATCACTAACATAGTAATATCATAATCATATAATTCGAAAAAATCAAATCTAATATTAAAATTTAGGCTTCAAACAGACATTATGACATTACTGCATTATTATTATTATACCAACTTACCTCGAATGCAAAAAAGGCCAACTTTTCCAACTTAGCTCATAACCTCGTTCTTAGTCCGAATTTCGTGTTTTATTGATCTAATACATCAAATAACACTCATTTAATGACCACATTATTCAAATTAGTCCAAAAATCATATTTTTAAAATTTTACATTTTTGCCCCTAAAGTTCGTCAAAATTACATTTTTGCCCCTAGGCTCGTAAATAAATTTTTATTCAATTTCTTTGCATTTTAGACCTAACCGAACCATTTCATAAATATATCAGCCCAAAATTATCATTAAAACACACATTTATGACCAATTTTATAACTTTTACGATTTAGTCCTTTTGGACGTTTTCGTCGAAAATCACTCGGTAAAAACCGTTTCTCTAACCTTAAACATGCATAATCTACCATAATTCATCAAAAAGCACAATTATTCAACATGGGTCAATTTTTAAAATCAAACCCTAGCTCAAAATAATGGTAGAAATAGAGAAATTATTTTACCGGGATTTCAAAAACGTAAAAATCATTAAAAACGGGGCTAGAACCGACTTACAATCGAGCTTGGAAGCTTGAAAAACTCTAGACATGGTTTCTCCATGCTATATTCGGCCTTGAGGAAGAAGATGAGCAAAAATTGGCTTTTAATTTGATTTTTAATTCATTTAATCACTAAATGACCAAAATGCCCCTAACTTAAAAATATTCTGTTTCACCCATTTCATGTCCATTTTTGTCCAATAAATTAACCAATGGTCTAATTACCATTTAAGGACCTCCAATTTAAAATTTCATAACAATTGGACACCTCTACATGTAGAACTCAACTTTTGCACTTTTTACAATTTGGTCCTTTTGACTAAATTGAGTGCACAAACGTCGAAATTTTCGTACGAAATTTTTAAAAAATAATTTCATCAAAATGTAAACCATAAAATACAAATAAAACACATTTCAATTAAACACCTTTACCTTCTAGAATGCACATTTTACTACTTTTGCAATTTAGTCCAATTTATCAAATTGGACACACAAAAGATAAAATTTTGTAACAAAAATTTCAAAAAATATTTCAAACACAAAATAAATTTTAAAACTCAATCAGAATAAATATGTTGACCTCAGATTTATGGTTTCGTAACCATTATTCCGTTTAAGCCCTGTATCAGGCTATTACAGGGGTGGGTTGATGATATTTGGAGGAAGTGTCTGAAAGGCTTTTAAGCCTGTTATCTGGTAGCTTAGTTTCATTATTTTGATTATGTGTCGCATTTCAGTACAGCATGGTGTGTAAGGATGGGTGGGTGTTTTAAACCCCACATGGTGTGTAGGGATGGTCAGAGATGGTGTGTAGAGGCTAGTGGGTAGGATTTTGATTTCTGTAACTGTATATTGTATCTAAGATGGGCCAAGACCCTAATGTATATGTGAGACTGTGTCTGTATGGGCTAAGACCCATACTAAATCTGTGATGGGTTCAGGCATCATATTGTATCTAACTGATTTCTGTTGAATAACTGTATGTATGTTTTCTGTGGGGATTACACACCGAATTTGCAAAAACTAACTGTTTTTCTATTTAATCTGTTATTTAATCCCCAAACTTGACGGCTCGGTGTATCAGAGGACTCGGCGGTGGCCACACGTATTTTACACTTCATTACGTTTTTTTATTTATGGTTTCATTTGATTATGGGTATTTTCATATAAATTTTAGACTTTGTACTGTTTGGTTTTAATTTTGGATTTTTAATTGCTTTTCGATTTTATTATTGCTAGACATGGTAAAAACTCAATTTTTGCTTAAAACGAAGGTTTTCACAAAATGAGCAATTTTCCTAAAATAAATGTTTTCCGAAGCTTCCGATAAAGAGATAAGTTTTTAGGCATAACAAAGAACCTACATTTTACTCTAAATTAAATTAAAGGCTAATTTATCTGGAACGGTTTTAACTTGATGAACTCGTTTTCAAATCCCATTCAATATAACATCGCCAGATTTGGCCATAACGTCTAGGCCGGGTTTGGGGTGTTACAAATAGGATATGAATTGAATGAAATTGATGATTAAATTTGTTTATATAGATCTGGACAATTCGAATACAAGATGAGAATCGATGCAAGGAGAAAGTATCAGATTAGTTGATTTTCAAACACGAACAATTATCAAGGTAAGTTCGTGTAACTTAAATTTGATTTTTTTTGAAATGCTTGAAATGCATGTATATGAGGTATGGATGTACAATGAACGGAAAATGATGAAATGGTTGAGATATTTGATGAAAAAAGGGAAAATAAATCCCGGTTGAATAGAGTAAAATAAAGCAATCCATATCGAATAAATATTTGGAGCTTAATTCATATTGCGATTGATATGAACAAAAATGTGATAACGAGCATGAAACAATAATACGTGAATGCAATATTACACAAGTAAACAATAATATGAAAACACGAATAAACAAATTATAGTACATGGAAAAGTAATGATCATTTCACATACACTATTTCAATATTCACATTAATAATAATAATAATAATAATAATAATAATAATAATAATAATAATAAAACAAATAATATAAAACAATTTAAAATAAATAGTAAGACAATTCTAAACAAATAATTCATAAAGAAAAGAAAGTTTAAAATAGATACTATATAAAAGCAATCTAAGTGAATAATAAGCTAATTTAAAATAATTATTATGCAAAAAACAAGTAAATAAATAAATAAAGTAATATATAAAGTAACTTAAAATAAATAATTTTAAAAGGTTAAAGTAACATATAGGAAGTTTAAAATATAATATTTTAAAAAGAAAATTAAAAAATGATTTGAAGATAAATGGTATAAAAGGATAATAAGCATATATGCGTTTTAAAAAAATAAATAGTATATATAAAAAAAACTTGAAACAAATATAAAACAATTTCTTAAAAAAAAGGAAAAAAATATACATATATATAAATACACAATAACTAATTTTAAAATACCATGTGATATAGTTTAAACTAAATAATATGTAAAAGGGTTTAAAATAAATAATATGTCAAAGAGAAATTTGAAATAAATAATATATAAAAACCGTTTAGAGAAAAATATATGTATATGATATATATAAATTTAAAATAAGAAGGTATGCAAATAATTTCAAAATATATAAGGTATAATAGTTTGAAATAAGTAATATATGAAAAATTTGAAATGAATAATAGTTTAAATATATATAATATGTAAAAAACTTAAAGTAAATAATAATAGGGCAATTTAAAATATGTATTATAAACAAAACTTGAAATAAATAATAATGATAATACAGCTTTATTTTAAAGAATGAATAAATAAATAAATAAACAAAATAGATTAGGGACTAGGCTGAAATCGAAATAAAATTTAAGGTAGAAATTGTAAATAATAAAAAATAAGCCATCAAGGATCTAAATGAAACGCGCTTAAAGAATGAGGGACTTAATGGGAAAATATTCCCAGCCCTTATGCGTTGCGTTTCAAGTGCTTGTCCCTTCACACGGTCTGAGGACCAAAATGAAACAGAGACAAAATCCTGTGGCAAAAATCGAAAAAGAAAAAAAAAGACCTCAGTGGGACGCGTTGCAAAGGCGGAGGACCCAATGCGCAAATAGACCAGGGGTTAAAGAGGCGAGGATCCCCCCTTCTGAAGCAGGTCGGGTCACACGAGCATAGGCCTTATACGGCACCGTTTTGAGGCCACTGAAACAGGCCCTAAACGGCGCCGTTTCACACGCTTTACCCAGATCAAAATTCCTTTTTTTTTTTCATTCAGCCCTCTTCTTCTTTTCTTTTGTTTTCAAAACAGCAGACACTCATCCTTCCCCTTTGCTCCAGCCGATCAGGCCTCACTGGAGGTTCGTCGCGCCGCCACTGAATATAACGGTCGACGAAGCGCAACAACGGGCTCTTAGCCCCGCTACAAGCCAAGCTTGAAGGTCAAGCTTTCGATACCTGAAAGAAACGAAAGGAGAAGACTTTCGGCTCCCTTTTCGAGTCTAACTGCGACGAAGGAGAAGGCCCTCCGACGACGAGCTCGTGGGGTTCAGGTGAGGTTTGCTTCCTTCTTTTTGTTTGTATTATTTTCTTATACGTGAAAATAGTGAAAAGAAATAATAAAATCAAGCTTTAAAGCAAAAAACGAAACAAAGAAATAGGAAAAACCTTCTGAAATTTTCTATTCTCTAGTCTGTATTCAAGAATTCCCCCTTACATTTGTTTCTTTTTTGAGGCTATATAGAACCAAAAAATACAATATATTTCATTCTTTTTGCCACTGTTCTGCTATTGCTGTTGTTCTGTTTTCGTGTTCTGTGGTATTTGCAGGTTTTAGGGAGTTGGTGAGGGCAGGTACGGAACTAGGCCTTGGGCGACGTGCGCGCCGATGGAGGCACGTGGGGACGACCAGTGGTCGGCCTAGCTTGCGGCGATAGAGGTTCAAGGGGGGCTAGGGTTAGGTTTTACTGAAAATAGGTTTAGGTTTGGGCCAACGGGCTTGTAATTTTGGGTCAGATATGTTTTGTTTTGGGTGGGTTTAATCCCTTTGGGCTTTGTATTTTAGCCCGTGCCAAAATTGGGTTGTACAGTATACTCATTACGAAAGCAATTCATCCATCTGCTTTGTCCGATGACCTCGTCATGTATGTATTACCCTCATATGATATCCTTGATTCCTTATTATATACATTCCTATTTTATCTCATTGTCTCCATTGTGTCTTCTTAATAATTAATAGTGAAATGTAAAGTATATTCTTCATTCAAATACATAGAAAACACTTACATGTTTACTAAAATATGAGCACATTTCCTAACATAAACTCATATGGTTAATTGGGTAACCAATTTCCAATTTCATCATATAGTTCAAATCACAATCCTATCATTCTCAATTCATCACCAATTCACCATTTCAATACATGACATGTTTCAACTCAATTTCCTATCAGGTGCCATATATCAATTAAATCATACTACTTTCTATTTTATTCAATTTAGTCTCATATCTCAATATTCCATATCTATCACCACAATTTAATTCATACAAGTATTATATACTCATCTTATTACTAAATCGTGCAATTTAAAATGAATATTGAATAATTAGATTGATCTTGAATTATAAAAATACAAATAAAAAAGCTTGTGTCACTTGCCATCAACTCTCATCTTTCCTTTTCCTCTCGATAGCCCGATGTCATCTTTAGCTAAATCAATGGCCAAATAGTTTAGCTTTAAGAATGTTTCTCTTATTTTCTCCCTAAGGGAATCGGTCAAGAAAAATGAAGAAGATAAAACAATCTCTTTCTTTCTACTTGTTTTTATTATCTATAGTGTAATTAAGTCTTAATTTAATTTTAGTAATAATGTTTAATTTAGATTAATTAATCATTGAAATGTCCAATAACCATGCCGACATCATCCACTATCATTTGTTAGAAAAAATGGTTTAATTACCATTTTTGTACTTTTGGCTATTTACTAATTAGGTGCTTAAACCTTTGGCCATTTAAAAATTTATAATGATTGGACTTGATGATTTAGTCCTTAAGCCTTAATTAACTATTAATTCGGCAAAAATTATTGGACCAAACTTTAATACAATAATATATTATACACGTAAATATTAAATATTAGTATTTATGGAAATGAGTTCGATTTTACTAAATTTCGGGTCGTTACATTGAGGGCCAAAATGCCCCCCTCAAAGAATAAGGGCCAAAATGACCAAATGAGTAAAGGTTAGAAGCTAAATTTATCTATATGCCTTAATATTAAAATGTATAAAACAAAGCTTTGGTTGTAATGGTAAAGTTAAGGTTTTCTTGTTTTTAATGGCATGTGTTTAAATTTCAATATATGTAATTTTTTTATTAATTTTTTAAAATAAAAAAGTCAAATACTCTTGTAATAATATAAATGATTTAAAATGCGTAAGGTTATTTTCGTAATTTTCTTAACTTAGTTGTTGTCATTTGGCTCATGACACCAAACTCGGTCATGATTTAATAATAGAAGAGATAATTCTATTAAAATAATTAATTATATTAAAAGAGGAGGGATCCACTTAGTGTAAAAACTAAACACTTTTGTAACTATTTATATGATTAATATTTTAATGATTCAACCATTATATTTTATGGTATATTAATGTAGATCATGTATGTCAAATTTAATATAAATTTAAAATTTCTAATCATTTGTTCTATGTAAAAAAAGAAAAAAAACCAACCATTCAATATATATTAATATATAGAATATTTTATATCAATATTATAGAGATATTGGACCGGTTTGAAATTTTACATGGATGACAAGTACAGTTATATTGATAAATTCAATGGTTGGATCATCAAAATATTAATCATATAAATAGTTGCGGGGAAGTGTGTAAAACTACTTTAGTTTTTACACCATGTAAGAGGATCTCTCCCTATATTAAAAATTTATTATATATTGTTAAAGATAAATGTGTATGTTTAATAATATTAAAAATTATGTTGATTGAGTGTTAGTTTGGTTGGCATTGTTATTGTTACCAATGCAGGAAGGCTTAAGTTCAGGCGTGTTCGAACGAGTTTATTCTATTATTTAAGGGTTAAAAAAGGGTTATATGTAATTTTAAGCTTTATATAAAAAATAGTATTAAAAATTATAATATTTAAGATCAGTATTTTAATATTTTTAAAAAATAAAATAAAAATTTATTATTAGTATAACAATATTTTGTTCTTCAAATTGATTTTTATCTAAACATAATGTTACTCATCGTTTTATACTTTTCAAAAAGAGAAAATAAATTCTAAAAAAAATCTTCTTTTGTATTGATGAAAGCTTATCATGTGTATTTATTTTTTAGATTTATTTTATAAAAAAACAAAAATATATTCTCATAGTTATTTATTATTTTGGAAAAAAAATTCATTTTAATAATTTTTCAATTGAATTGATATTTACTTAATCTGTGATACTAATGCTTAGTTTGGATGGGCGGTGTGTTTAATTCCGGTGAGGTTAAAAACAGCGGTGGCGGTGAGATTAGTTACTGTAGTGGTGAGATTGGATACTGTAGCAGTGAGATTAGAAACAATGGTGGAGTGTGTGTTTGGATTCAAACGCAACTGTAGCAGTGAGATGAGAATAAAAAATGACTATTAAGGACATCAGGTTAGAATTGATATATAATAAAAGTTTTTTAAATTATTTTACCTTTTTAAAATTATTAAAATATGTGAATTTATAAATTTATTTAATAAAATATTAAAATGTATCTTCCAATATTTTATTATAAATATTTTAATAAATTATATAATCAATCTAAATTATTTATTAAATAAAATGATAAAATAGTAAAATAATAAATATTTGATAAAATATTTTATTATAAATATTTTAATCAATCTAAATTAATTTAACTTTCAAAAATAAAATAGTAAAATAATAAATAAAAGCACAGGTATTTTTGTCTTTTAAAATTACTTACTGCCCTAAGTGGGTTGACTGGAGCTTTTAGCACCAGTCAAATTTCCATATCCAGTGCAGCACGTTTGTGCACTGCAATTTGTTCCAAACAACATCCCAATGCATTGGGGTGCAGTGAGATTGATTTTTCAACACAAAATTTTCAACGCACTTGTGCAATTGAATCCAAAGGAAGCCAAATTCAAACAAAACCTTTAGTACAAGTATAAATATAAATATATGCAGTACAACATTTTTCAAAAGAAAAAAAAACATTAAAAAACTTATGGTAAAGGGAAAAAAAATGTACAAGTACTATGAAGGCCTTTTGTATTAGAAGTTGGATTGTATTTTACTCGCTCTATTTTAAAATGGACAAAATAATTTTTTATACATTAGATCAAAGAGCAAACTGATCATTTTGTTAAAAATATTTATCAATTTCTATCATTTAGTGTTGACGTGGTTAAAGGAGCAACCAGACAGTGATACATAGAATGTCACATGTACCTTATGATGACGTGACGATATTTTAAAATTTTAAAAAATCTTAAAATTTTTTGTATATCATCATTTACAAAAACCACATCTATGATGAACATGAACATTTGTCCATATTCATTTGAACTGAAAAACTATTTGTTAGGTATATCTTAGACATGATTTTTCGAATAATTATATAAAATATAGAAAGTCATTTAAAATTTAATTTTTGGTACAAATTAAAAAATTATGAAGAACTATAAGAAATGATAAATTAAAAATATTTAATAATTATTTAAGAAACTAGGCCAGAATTAACTTCGGCAATGTTGTTTTAAATAATTTTCTATTATCTTTTACAATTACTTTAAAAAAACACATCTAAAATGAATTTGGATCATCATTTATCCAGGTTTATTATGGAACTGATTTTTTAAATAATTATTAATTTTTTAAAAAAAATATTTTTAATTTTTAAATATGCATAATGACTTATTTGGCTTTTCAACTTTACAAAAAAAAAAATTATTTTAGCAATGCATTTAATTTTTTGCCTCCTTTAGCCCTTAAACTTGCATTTTTTGTCAAAGCACCCCAAAATGGATGTAAGAATTAACATTTGTTAACTTTACTGATGTGACATCCACATTACAGTCCACGTTAGCAATTAATTATTTTTTTAAAAATAAAAATATTGAAAAAATAATTTTTTTATAATTTATAATTTTTAAAATATTTTTTGAATTTTTAAAATTTAAAAATTAATTAATTATCGACATGATATCCACGTGTATGCCACGTCAACAAAGTTAACAAATATGAACTTTTCTATTCATTTCGAGATGATTTGACAAATATCATAAGTTTAAAGGCTAAAAGAGACGAAAAATTAAATGAGGGCTAAAATGACATTTTCTTTTTAAAATTAGAGGGCCAAATAAGTCATTGTACCTTTTAAATATTTACCGATGTCAACATAAGATACACATAACATACCATACATCATTATTTAGTTGCTTTGTTAGTCATGCCAACATTTAAATGATAAAAATAGATGAAATTTTTAATAGAAAGATAATTTAATCTTTAATAATAAGATAATTTACTTTTTAATATAACGCACATAAATTACTTTATTCATTTTTAAATAAAAATGATAAAATACAATTTAATCTTTAATAAAGAGCATTTTATTAAAAAAGGTTCATTTCTAACATTATTTACAGAAATAAGCTATTTAAAACATTATTTTTTTAGAATAGGCCAAAAAAATACAAAACGTTTCTATGTAGGCACCTTTTAAGGAGAAATTGTACAAAAAAAAGTTCCTTCGAGGAAGCACTTTTGTCATGTCAGCAAAAGCCCGCTGACGTGGAAGCGCTTTTGCTGACATGACAAAAGCACTATCTTGATAGAGTTTTTTTTTGTAATTTCTCTTTAAAATACGCTTACGTGAAAATATTTTTTATTTTTTAACTTATTCCAATAAATAATATTTTAAGTGATCTATTTTCGTAAATAATATTAAAAATAGATTTTTTTTAATAAATCAGTCTTTAATAAAACTACCTCCATAATATGTTTACTAATAAAATTGAATATAACTCATTGGAATGATAAAAGGTTGTAGACGTTTGACTGTTTGTGTTTTCCAAGTCCAATTATAAGGCAATGATGAAAGAGATGAAATAAAACTTTAATGGGCTTCTCTTTTGAAACTTACCCTCTACCACCCTGCCATAATAGCACAACAACTTTTGAGTTCCAAAGTTTTGAAGTTATTCTTTTAGTAAATAGGTAACATAATCCGTTTCAGCGCATTTATACTTACGGTTTCTTATATTAATAATATTTATATCAATTAAATTAAAATTTAATCGATTAATTATTTATTTTTTATATTTTACAAATAATTTAAACGTAAAAAAAAGGTGATCACATATCGGATAAAAGTATATTGATGCTTTCCTTGGTTAAGAAGCTTAACCTTTGTTGGAACTTGTGTTCTGAGATGGACTTAAATGAGTAAAAGATAGTGAAAAAAGGGGTAAGGTAAGAGTAAAAGGTTGAAAATGGTAGTAGAACGTAGTTGAAAGGTGGGAGTATAATGGTACAAAAATTTGAACAACTAATCATGTGATAGTTTTCTACATTGGAAAGAGCAGTGCATGCTATGTTTTAAGAATCTAAACAGCCTGTGACAGACCAAACATAAAATTAAATTATCCAACATGTTTTTTTTTTGTTTGTTTCTTTGGATTTTTACTTTTACTGCTTCATCTTGTCATGCTTTGACCTAACACCAATATAAGGTCATGTAGTGTTTAGTATAAGTCACAGGATGGTTCAAGCGTTTGACCAGCCTCAGGCCTTCGGCCTCGCCACCCTCCCTACTCTCAACTCTCAATTTCTCAATTTCCAAAGACAAAACATTCATACCATTAATTGTAATCAAAATAATACCAAAAAAAAAATTGGAAAAGAAAAATCAGTTTGTCTTTTTGACCCCTAGATAAGTGTGTGGAGATATTTCATATATGAATTCAATTGTGGATTTTTATTAATTTGTTGCATTTTTTTTAATTCTATGCATATAAATTGTGTAAATTGTTAAACTACTAATTTTCAGGTTGCCATTTAATGATAAAGTTTAGCAATGTTACACTAGTAGGCTAACTTTTCGATTTTTGTAAACAATGTAGATCCAATTTTAACAAATTAAATTAAAGGGACTAAAATCTCAATTTTTGAAAACTGAAAGGGTGAAATTCAGAATAAGACCCTTTTCTAGAAGTAATTGAATGAGAGATGTCCGGGAAGCTTATGGTAACCTTCCTTTTCTCTCTATAAATACCCGTAGGGTAGGGTTTTCCCAAGGCTAAAAACAGAAACAAAATTTGGGCTTTTACTTTACTTTCTTTTTTCTTCATTTTCTGTCAAGTGTCACAGGGTTGGGTTGAAGTTGATAGGGATGAAGAACGGGATTGTTTTTCAGAGGAACGTTTGCTGGGTGGGTCGATGAAAGTGAAAGGTATCGAGCCTGCAGTCATTCAGTCAAAGCTACATTTTCATTATACGCCTCTATATAATTTCCTTGACAAAATGATGAAGCGAAAGGGTTGATGGGAATGTTGTTTGGCTCGAGGTCATTTAGGGTTCGTCTAATATCTACATATGCATACATACATAGCCCTATATGATGTCGGACCAGGCTTCATTCCCATCAACCAAACACTTCCCCTCGTCTCTTCTGATCGTATCCGACTCATGAGATGGATGTTGGCCGGTTTGAGAGGTAATTTTTTTAGGCAGAACAAATCACTTTGTTTTTTCTTTCTTCTATGGGGTTTATTGTTGTGTTATGTATGCATGCGAATCCTTTTAACCCACTTTTTCACTTGTCTAAACTTGTTCTAACAAACAAAATGATGAGAAGATGCCGTTGACTTATTTTTGCGTTGACCCATCATAATTCATAATTATTTGTTTATCTTATCTTTTTAACATATTACCTAAAACTATCCATAATTTCTCCTCAATTCTAAGTGTGGCACATAGCAAAAATACCTATTCAAATCGAACTAAAACTAAAATTTAGTAATATATATGCTACTTTGTCACTTCAACAAGAACTTGTACATTCGTCATTTTGATTTAGGTAAGTAGAGAATGAAATATTATAATTGAAATAAACATATATATACAAATGCATCAATGCGTAAAATTAATGTGTGTGCATGCGGTTCAAAGGGTAAAATAATTAATAAAAACTTTTACCTTTATTTTTATTTAGGTAAATTTTTATATTCTTATTATGTTAAAATAAACTCGTAATCTTTTTAAGTTATATTTGAAGAATAAGCTTATAATATTTAATTTAACTGTTTTTTTTGAAAAAATGATTAATACTCTTTTTCATTTGGTAACCAAGAATTAGGGTTCAAATGGAAAAGAAAATAAAGAACATGTATAAGAAGGTAGTGACGACTTTAATCAATTTATTAGAAATCTTATCATATACATATGAGTAGCAATATTGAATAAATAATAAAAGGTATGATTAAAATTAATTAATTATAAAAAGCACATGAAATTGTACTATATTAACTAGCATAGGTTCAAATTTCATTATATGCGTATTTTAATTAATTTTTGTTGAAATAAAAGGACTAAAATACTCTTAAATATGGTAAGAGTAAGTGTTCAATCGAATCAAATAAAAATTTTTGAATTAATCTTGACCAATAAAATACTTATTAAATAGTATAAATAATATAGGTGGTGGGGTTGGGCTCTAATAGGTTTTGAAATATTATTGGACAAATTTTTAAACGATGTTGGGTTTTATCTCTAATAGAATGTGCAGGTGACCCGCAAAGTTTTGGTATTTTTAGGATTTTTTTAGGTTTTTTATTGAAAAAGTGATACGTTTATTTTTTTTTAATTTGTTTTTTACATTTGTGATAATTTTTTTATCACTCTAATTTTTTATATTTAAAATTTAATCAAATTATTTTTTTACTAAAAAATGTGATCAAAATTTTATGAAGTACACTTGTCACATAATAGCCATGTCTTTGTTAAAATTTTCTGTGATTTAGTCGGTGGCGAAATTAAGGGAACTCATAGGGCTTCGGTCCCAGTAAAATAAAATTTTTTTATATGATCTATTTAAAATTTTTAAAATTTTAAATTTATAAAGGTAAAATTGTATTTTAGCCCATTAAAAATATAAAAATTTGATTTAATCTTTTAAAAATTATAAAGATATGATCTATTAAAATGATGAAAGTACAATTTTCTATCATAAAAATTACAAACGGCCCCTCCTAACAAAATTTTCTAGTTTTGCCCTTGTATCTAGTCAATGTTTTTGTCTAAAAAAATAACAATTTGAATATGTTTTAAAGTGATGTATAAAAAAAAAGATAGGGATTAAAATGATAAAAAGGTAAATATTAGATGATAAATTTATTATTATGCTATTTATTTATAATTAATATTTATATTATGATGAATAATTAGGTTGTGAAACTTTTTATTTTTGAAAAAAATCTATATTTTCTTTAAATAAATCGATAAATCTTATTATATTACTTTTAACCCTCTGAATCTAATTGTGAAAGCTCAAATCACATATGAGTTTGTATAGTTTAATTTGAATGTCCGTGTACAGTATTAACGGTAGCGACGAAATTAGAAAAAAACCCCTGATCTAGTGGAAGAGAGGAAGAAGATAATAAAAGATAAATCCTTTTTAGTTTCAAGGTAACGAAGATAGGTTCCTCTTTTAGTACTTAGATTATGGGAACATCGGATTCCGAGTTGGATTATTTATATTATAATTATATATAACACTTTGTTTAACAGTAAATCAATTTACTCGAATTAGCTTATCTTTTTCTGCATATTCTCTTAACTATATATATAGTTGATCAAGACCAAGATTCAAATAATAACAAAGGAAACTTCAAGTTTAACAATCCCAACAACAGAGCTCAAATCACATCCAGTTACATATACATCTTCATACAAGTTATATATTTATATTTATATATATATATGAACCGCCCCTCCATTAATTCAAGGTTTTTCTGTCTGGATCTTTTTATCAGATTTATGTTGTTTCTGATTCTTCAAGTCCTTGACATAAGTCTTATCTTCTTCTTCTTTGTGCTTCAGATTACTGTGGTATATTATAAAGCTATGCCGGCTATCGAAATCCTTGACAAAGTTCTCAGAATCCATAGCCGAAGCTTCATCTTGATGTAGAAGGCCTTGGATTGCTTTTGGTATGGGCTGATCCTTCATTACACTTTTCCAATAATCCCTTGGTTCCTTTCTTGCATGGTTGAGGTTTCCACACTGTATATTCAATAAAAAAAGATCAAACACACATGAAAAGATTGATAAATACAAACTAAATGAAAACTTCATGGGAACATAATAAAGAAACTGCGTATTTTTTTTTCACTAGATCAGTTGCTGACCACTAAGATTACACATGAAATACTGCTTACCAGGAGAAAAGAGCAGAAAATGAAGAACAAAAAGAGAGTCTTCATGTCATTGGTAGCCTGTTGAAGCTGAGTTAGATTGTTTTTGCTGTTGTGTGTTGTAGCTGCTAAAAACTCCCTAACCCCATTTTATAGGCCATTTGCAGAGGACAATAAAGTGATTTCTTTTATTCTACTTCACCGTTTTATAGAAAGAAACAAGTAAAGCAAATAGTATGTGTAAGTTAATTAAGCTAAGCCTTCGTTGCTAAGGGTTTCAACTAATTGTACTTATGTTTTCATGCCTTTTGATTAAATTAAGCAATTTGTGGTCTCATTTTTAAATGGTGCTTCCATTTAGAGAGTGATGATGTACCAAACACTAATTAAGGGAAGTTGTTAAGGACCAGAAAATCTTTTTTTATTGTTTTATTGACTTAATAATTGCCATTCGAGTAAATAAAAATTAATAATTTTTTTATTCCAATTTTGGTCCTTGTGATAACATAGAATTTTAAGATTCCGAAACATCATCATCTAAGTTTTTTATGTGACACGTCATACATGACCAAAATTTAAAAAAAATATTGTCAAGTTCCAAAAACTAACGTGAGAAAAATTACTAAGTTTTAAGATTAACGTGGACAAAAAAAAATTCAAAGACTAGATGTTGCTTTATACCTTAATAAATTAATTATTAGGTAAGATACACTATAGAAATATTGAATTTTAAATATAGATAGTATTTGATAAACTAACAATGTACTTTTTTTTTCCACAAGTAGTCTTAAAAAATTGGCATGTATATTATTTTTTAAGTACTTATTTTTTAAATAATTTACTATACCTTATAAGATATTTGTCAGCCCATGACTCTCCTTGTAGAATCTAAAAACTTCACTGTTCGTGTATCAAATAATTTCCCCTCAAACATATATTTCCTGTCCAGGTAATTATTTTATCCACCAGGAATAAAAAAAAACAAAGATGACTTCAAATGTGATTTTTAATTATTTTATTAATATTGAAGGTGGGTTTCTTTGTTCTCAACTTTTGCATGATCCTATTGTTGATTCTCAACTGACCAGCTACAAAAGACTAAACAACAAAGTGAAGTGGGAATTGGCTGAGACTGTGAACAAAGATTGAAAAAAGAAAAATGGGAGAAAATTTTTCAAAGAGATTAGATAGCATCCAGGCTTAAAGTCAAACTTGATACACTGTTTTCCATTTTGTGCTTATGAAAGTGAATTTGTCTAGTTGCAACTTTTTGTTTACTTGTTTTTGGTTTCCATGCTCAGAATCTTTCTCTTTAATCTTACATTTTTAATATGGTTATTAACTTCTTATGTGGTGATCACACTCCATTGGCCTCATGTGCCAAAGTCAAACTTCATTTGCATATCAACACATATATGTAACCATAGTTGTAGCTTTTAAATTTCATCTATTTGTTTGATGGAAAAATTACTTCTTCCTCTTTTTAATTTAAATTTTGTGTCTAAACTTTGAATATTGTATTTTAATTTGCAAGTAGTTTTAAACAATTTAATGGGTTGAATTCCTTATTTAGGTTATTTTGCTGTAGATATGATCATCACCCACTTAGGTTTAAAGGTCCATCCGAAAAATCAAAGGATTTGGATAAAAATATAAGCTTGAAAAATAGATTTGGACAAAAAATAATGTTTGTTTCCTAAATAGACTGAACCTCGAGTAGAATTTTTTGGCTTGGATTTGGCCCGACCTAAATAAACCTAACTTTTTTTTTTTGCTGTTGTTTTATTGCTATTTAGTTATTATATTGTTATTATATTGTTGTTATTGTTTAGATATTATATAATTCTTGTTTTATTAATAACTTTGCTATTATTTTAGAGACATTTGTTTGTTAAGTTGCAACTATCTTACTGTTAGTTAAGAATAAAGACTTTTTTAAATTTGTTTTATATTTTTTAAATCTACTTTTATATAACAAATAATCTAAAAAATTTTAATACGAACGAACCAAATCAAACTAAAATTTAACATTCTTAATTTGACCTACTCCAATAAATAAAAATTTTGTATCGACTCAATCTCAACCCGGCCAAGATTTTGCTGTGAAGCAAAGAATAAAGTAAAGCTTGAAAGTGTATATATGGCCTTGTCGGTGATGTAATGTAGGAATGGTTTGGGTCAAGCACTCACATTGTGGAACTATGGGCAATTTAAAAAGAAAAAAAAAAACAGAAAAGGTTTATTTCTATCCACGTTATGTTGAGGGTGATATATTGTGCAAAGTCCAAAAAACTGTGTGCTGTATAAGATTCAATGAATATTTGGAAGATGTTAGGTGCCCCTGGTAATGTGATCTTTATGAATAGACATGTTTCACCTTTGTTGACAATTAGTCAAAATGATTTCTAGAAGTTATTGCTATTGCAAATAGAGTTAATTTGCTATGATGTCAATCAACAACAACAGCCTTGTTGGATGTTTGATGACCAGACATAGGCCACCATCGAAACACAATGGCATTTGATGTTACTTTAATCATTTGTGGGAAGAAATGAGTAAGATTTTAGTGGTATATGCTACTAACAGGGTACGTTATGCACTAGGACACCAGTGTCATAAGTCAACTCTTCTGCTGAATTTCTATCTCACTACCATCGTTCACCATCACAAGCTTCTACCTTTTTTATTTTTTTTGGGGGGGGGGATAGAGTAAATATAGAGATCCTAACCATGCATTAGCATCGAAAATTATGTTTTCCATTATGAGAAACTAACATTCTTTGATAATTTTATGAGAGCGGAGAGATAAGATTAAATTGTATTATTATGGTATGATTATTTGTGTTATTAATATTGACAACAAAAATATTGATGAAAACCATTTTAAACTGATAGAAGAGACTATTAGTGAATAAACTAGTCAAAAAGTAAAAAATAAGAATTCCAGTCATGGATAAGTTTAACAGCATATAAACTAATGAATAACAAATTAAATTAAGATGATTTATGCAGCAAAATTCAATTGAAATTCATGTATATGAGATACATGAACTAAAATTTAGTTTAGGAATACTTCTTAAAAATACTTTTAAAATAAAAGTATTTCTAAACAAGCTACTTTTTGGGAGAAAATTGCTTTTCTCCAAAAAAATTTAACTCCCAAATATTTTTTTTGAATTAAAAGTTTAACTTCTCCTTAAAAATATTTTTCTCCAAAAATACTTTAAAAAAAGAATTCCTAAACTAAGTCTAACTCATAAACTACATCATTTGGCAATAACTTAATTCAATCAATTAAAAAATAAAGACAAAAGGTCTTGATGAGAAGTGAATCAGCCTATGGGCATCTACCACGTGATGATTCAAAGTCAGCCACTATCAAACCATTAAAACATAAAATAAGATCCATACTACAAAGAAAGGAGATAAGAACCCAAAACAATTGAAAAACCTTCACATATAAGTTACCTCGATAGTCACTAAAATAAGAACAAATTTTTGTTTTAATTATTTAATTAAAAAAATTATAATTTCATTATTAAATTATTCAAAAGTTTTATTTAAATTATTGGACTGTTAAAATAGATGTTATATAATTTTCTTTGTTCACGTTGCCTGTACCAATAGAAAATTTTTTTTCCTACAGTTTATTTTCTTCATGAAACAATTTTGAACGTCATGAATCTATTAATCAAAATTTAAACAACTTTTTTCTCTGATCTCCGACACTAATCGTCAGATCAACGTGGATTTAATGTGTATTATTTTACTCGTTGACGGGTATTGATTCACAGTACTTATCGGAGCTTACTGAAAAAAACTTAATAACTTAATAACTTAAATAAAAACTTTTAAATAATTTCGCGACTGAAAATAAAAACTTTCAAATAATTAAACGATTGAAAAGAAAAACTTACCTGCTATTGCTGTAGTTTACCCCATTTTTTTTTATGTATTATGGTTGGCCTTTCTGACATTTCATTTGTAGGGAAGATATATCAAAGTAGGCGTGGTCCATGATTTTTGTTTCCTTATCAGTCCAAGATTTTGATCCCCATAGCTGGTCTGATCTTATATAAACAAATGGTTACTCAGGCCAGTTGAAGAAGACCCAATATGAAATGAATTGGGCTACTAATAAGCAAGACCTCAAATTGATCCATGGATGGTTCATTATGTTGCTAAAGGCCCCTTATTGCTATCAATAAAATATAGGGTAAACTACACCCAAGGTTATTTAACTATTAGTAAATTTATGTTTTAGTTATTCAACTTTAAAAAGTTACAAAATGGTCATTGAATTATTCAAAAATTTTCATCTAAGTCAATGAACTATTTGGTTTTTTTTCAAAAAGTCCTATTAACAAGCTCCAAATGACAATTCGATGATTGGTATGATGTCCATCAATGAGCATAAGAACATATTTTAGATCCAATTTAATCTGATAACCATTGTCAAAGATTGAAGGAGAGAGTTGTTTGGATTTTCATTCACAAATTTGTAACTTTTTATTTTATGAAAAAAAATTGAATTATAGAAGAGAAGGGGAAGATCTTTTGATTGATGTAAGCGGTACAAACAGAGAATTCCATACAACAACGATTTAACAGTTGAATAACTAAAATGAAAACTTTCGAATAGTTTAATGACTATTTTATAATTTTTTAAAGTTAAGTGATCAAAATGTAAACTTATTAATAATTCAGTAACCTTGATGTAATTTAGCCTAAAATATATAGACTGAATAGTTGTAGATCCAAAAAGACAATGCAACCTCGAACGCACAAACAGGACAGATGAACAGAATTGAAGAACATTACTTGGATTGCAAAGTGGAAAAATCTATTGTATGTTGATTCTTCAGAAATGCCTACAAAGCTCTATTCTTCAATCTTCCCATCTATCTTCTTTCTTTCCCTCATTTTCCTCTTCCTTTACTCCACTTTCCTCCCTCTTTATACCAATAACGACTCCTCTTCATTGCCCACTAACAAGTTCCTTCCTTCATCCTCTCTTCCTTGTAACCTTTTCAAGGGCCATTGGGTTTTAAACTCCACCAAAGGCAAGCCTTTCTACGATGACACTTGCCCCTTTCATCGAAACGCCTGGAATTGTCTTAAGAACAAGAGGGACAACATGGTAATCATCAATTCCTGGAAATGGGTACCCAAAGATTGCAAATTGGAGAGGGTTGATCCCTGGAGGTTCTTGGGTTTGATGAGGAATAGGAATATTGGGTTTGTTGGGGATTCTTTGAATGAGAACTTTTTGGTGTCTTTTTTGTGCATTCTTAGAGTGGCTGATGAAGGTGCTAAAAAGTGGAAGAAAAAGGGTGCTTGGAGAGGAGCTTATTTTCCCAAGTATAATGTCACGGTTGCCTATCATAGGGCTGTCTTGCTTGCCAAATACAAGTAATTTTTTTTGTATCTTTTTTACTTTCATTGATAGTATTTCATTTTATAAATGTATGTCTTTTTTGTTACCTTGTTATGCTTGAAATTACACAAAATTAGATAAGAAAAAGGAAGTTGCTTAAACTGTGTTAAGCAATGAGAAGGCCATATTTGTATCAATCTATTAGAGGAAACTGGTAAATGCAGGCACTTTCTCTAGGGTCTTCACTAATGTTGTGAATTGTGATCATGAAATTTTTGCTAACTCTTTTTGTTGTTTGGTTTTAATTTGCTCTTGTTAACAAAAAAAAACTATCAATGATCTTATTTCTGGTCTTTTGAACTAGTAGTTCTTGGAATTATGTTTTCCCATCCTGATGGTGTTATACACTTGTACTATTGAAGACCATCCTAATGATGTTGCATTTTTTGAGTTCTCTGGAAGTCTTTTGAAATACCAGTTTGCATTGTAGTTGCTATGAATGTGATGAATTTTTGGTTGGGATAGCTCAGTCCTGAGTTAAATTTTAATAGCAGGAGATGTAGCATGACCTTGGAACTCAAGAGATCTGAATTGGAATGTTGTGTCAGAGTTGATATTGCAGTTCTTATCGAACTATTGACCTCTTAGAAATGGTGTTTTGATCAGTAGACTGGCTTCTGACTTGCATGTTCGCAACTTTTTCTTTTCGGTGCTATGACTTATAACTATTTTCTTGTTTTTTAGCATCAGTGATTGTAGGTAATACACAATCTTATGTTATTTCATTGGTCTGTCTTAGTTTTATGTTTCACATGCTTGTGCTTTACTGAAAAAGGTGGAATCCGAAACAATCTGTGGTATCTGATGAAAATGAACTAAAAGGAATATACCGAGTGGATGTAGATATTCTGGCAGATGAATGGAGCAGCATTGCTGACTTTTATCATGTTCTTGTTTTCAACACCGGGCATTGGTAATCTTCTTTTCTTTTTGCTAAATTATAAATAACACACTTTCCTTCATATATACATGCATGGCAATTATCTTGGGCCATTTCTCTTTGAGAACATCTTGTGATAATGTTTTATTTGTTTTTGGTTAGGTGGGGCTATGATAAATTCCCAAAAGAGACACCTCTTGTCTTTTATCGGCATGGACAACCAATAAGTCCCCCATTGGGATTGTTGGATGGCTTTAAAGTTGTTCTTGAAAATATGGTTCACCACATTCAAAAGGAGATTCCTAAGAACACTCTCAAGTTCTGGCGGTTGCAATCACCAAGACATTTTTATGGCGGCGATTGGAATCAAAATGGTAGTTGCTTGTTTGACAGACCCCTGGAAGAAGACCAGGTATCAGTCGATATTTTTTTATCCGTTCTTCAATTGCAACTTTAAGTTTGGTCTTGTTTAATACTCCATTTAGTTTAGTCGCATAATGTTGCCTATTCAATCCTAACTTAGTTTGGTTTGGAAAAGATTCTACCATCAGTCTGAAGAAACATCTTTTTGAATTTTAAAACTATATTTGGAATGTGTATTGGTATATCTACATTGGGTTTGATACTAAAGCCTAGACAGCTCGATTTGTGGTTTGATCCCAGCAACAATGGAGTGAATAAGGAAGCAAGGACACTTAATCATCTAATCAAAGAGGCAGTGCAAGGCACAGATATTCAGTTACTTGATCTGACTCATTTGAGTGAGTTCAGAGCAGATGCCCATCCGGCAATTTGGTTAGGAAAGAAGGATGCTGTGTCAATTTGGGGCCAGGACTGCATGCATTGGTGCCTACCTGGTCTTCCCGATACATGGGTTGATATACTGGTGCAACTAATCCATAATAGCTTCGAGACAGGATGATGAAATGTGAAGAGAATCTTACCAAGTTGTTTAAATATTCACCTTGGATAATTTCCAAACAACTTCCACTGCGTGCACTGGATACAACGTTATGTGAGAACGTGAATGCCGGATACAGGTAAATGCCCGATTAATGAGAGTTGGCTGTTTGTAAATTGAACCCTGATGCCTGTAGCATATCCTTTTATGGGTGTTTTTGAAAATTTTTTTTCTTTTGTTTTGGTTTTGCGGTTGAGGTTTGTCTCAATGACATGTTAGATGTTGATTAAGCTTGAGAGCGCAGGCGAAGATGGCCGGAAGATGAGCTGAGAAATTCATCTACAGTTTATAGGTTTAACATTCAAATATGTAGAAGGAATACCCCTTTTCTTTTTTACTCATTCATTTGATTCTGTTTATGCCTTAAACGTTTCTGAAGTTTGAAAATGAACTGTTAGTAGTGCAGCTAATTGTTGGAAGCTGAGTCTGTTCCATTAAGTGCTATTACTCATTTAAAATTTTCCTCTCAAAGCAGAAACAGAAGTTAACCAAATTTGAAGAGAAGTTCAAAACGATTTTCAATGACAATCTACGCACACCTACCATACAATGGTCCTGTGGGAAAAGCACAGCAAAGCAAAATATATAAAGAAAAAGAAAGTAAAGCAAAGTGAAAAAAAGGAAAACAAAATTAAAAAGAGCACTGCCAAGAAAAAAATTTTGAAAAATATTAAAATGGGAAAAATGAAAAATAGAGAAAAAAAAGCACAGCAAAGAAAATTTTAAAATTAAAATAGTGAAAAAGGGGGGAAATTTAAAATGGTTAAGAAAAATGAAAAGGCACAGCAAAGGAAAAAAAAAAAAGGTAAAAAGTTAAAATAGTGAAAAAAATGATTTTTTTTTAAATGTGAAAAAGGAAGAGGGGGGAAATAAAAACAGCCAAAAAGATAAAAAGAGGGAAAGAAAGTAAAATAAAAAGTGAAAAGAAGAAAAAAAAATTGAAAATGATGATTCGTGAAAATAAGGAAGGTGAAAAAAAAAGGAACAAAAATAAGGAAGGTAAAAAAAGGAAAAATCGAAATATGGTGAAAAAGGGAAAAATAAAAAATACTGGAAAGAAGAAAAATTATTAAAAATAGAAATAAAAAAAGAATGAAAAATGGTAAAAGAAAAGAAAAAAATATATATATAGTGAAAAGAAGAAAAGAAAAGAAGAAAATGGTGAAAAAAAAAAGAAAGAAAAATACTGAAGATGAAAAATGTAAAAATTAAAAATGGTGAAAAAATAAAAGAAAAAGTGAAAAGAAGGAAAAAAAAAATGAAAATAGTGATTGGTGGGAAAAAAGGGAAGGAAAATAAAGATGGGGAAAAAGGGGAAATGAAAATTGGTGAAAAAAAAAAAAAGAAAATAGCGAAAAGAAGAAAATAAAGGTGTAAAAATAAAATATATGGTCCCGGCGGGGCTCGAACCCGCGACCTTCGGCTCATAAGACCAACGCTCTAACCAACTGAGCTACGGGACCACTTTTGTTGGGTGTTCTTTTTAATATTTAAAATAGTTTTACTCCTAGTGTTTTAATTTAATCTTGGGCTACCGTCTCACCGTTTCTTTTGCTTTTTTTTAGTTAACTACCCTTCAAAGCAAGTCAAAGCTGATGAAAATCACTTTGAAACCAACCCAAAAGTCTATGAATATCAACATACGGACAACCTCCATTATTAAGTTAATGAAACAACAAGAAGATCACAAGCTTATTCTACAGAGCCAAAGGCTTGGCCATAGACAGACATGGCTAGCAGTTTAGTGCCATTATCAGCTCCACACCCTTCCTGGTTCACCCCCAAAAGGTATTCTCTCTCTCTCTCTCTCTTTCTCTTGTTTTCACACCCAAAGGTATTTTCCTTGTTGTCATTCACTTGGGATGTTTAAGATTTTCACTTTTTATGAGAATAACTTTATGCAAATATAGAGTTTTATGACTGGGAAGGGAAAGGATGTTCCTTTTTTGGTTGTCATAGAGACATACTACTGATTGTGGAACTCAGTGACGGATTAAGGGACTAAGTTTTGAGGGCCTAGTAAAATATTAGGAGTTTAATGAGAATTTTTTTATAAAAAATTTGGAGTTCAATTAAATTTTTTGTGAGATTAATGAGAATTTTTAAAAGACTTAAGGGAGCTTAACTAAAATTTTTTTAAAAAAATAAAATAAAAGTTATAATGAGAAGTTTTAAAAATTTGAGGGGTTCTAGTTAAAATTTTCTATAAACTTTAAGGGAGAAATAAAATTTTCTAAAAGTTTCAAGAAAAAAATTAAAATTTTCCAAAATTAGGGGGAAGCCCCCATAAGGATTCGCCCCCGGTAGAACTCTAATATGCTATGCAGGTAAGAGTGAGCACACAAGTTGAGTGGCATATTGAGCTTCTGTTTAAATCCAATAGTTGTATATCATGACTGTGATTTGTGGATCAAATTTATTAATGCCAATGTTAGGATTGATTAACGAAGTTTGCAGATTTTGCAAGTGGTGGATGAAAATTATAGTGGTGCTTTGGACATTATGGGTTTTTTTCTTCTTTTGGCAGGCTGCTAGTCATCTTTTGTGTTATCAACATGTTAAATTATGTGGATCGAGGAACAATAGCTAGCAATGGTGTCAATGGGAGTCTGGGAACTTGCACATCCAGTGGTACATGCACTTCTGGTAGTGGAATACAGTAAGACTTGGAGACCCTAATTCCATTTTTTCTTTTTATTGATTCATTTGGTGGTTGATATCTCATTAACTTGTATAATTTCCCCCTAGATTGGGAGACATGGGAGTCTCTTGAGAGATTAATTTGTCACAAACAAAAATTAAGGAATTCATATTGTCTGATTTTGTTCTTTTTCTTTTTTAGCATTAGACTGCAAGACTGAATTAGTTTTGGATCAATGTATGTATTTATTGTCAGAAAAGACTTACAATACCAACTTATATATGTCTGATAGTTTATTTTCCATTCTATGATGCTCAACCTTGACATAAGAACCATTTTTCACTTGAGAACTTATACCTCTATACACTTGATTGAGATGTAAATACCCTACCAGTTTCTCTTTGAGATCTCTAAACTCTTCGGCTTATCCGGGTTCATTGTTCTGTATAGGGGTGAATTCAATTTGAACAATTTTGAAGATGGAGTTCTGTCATCTGCATTTATGGTTGGACTTCTTGTGGCTTCTCCCATATTTGCATCGTTAGCAAAGAGGTAAGGAGCTTCAGTAGTCCAGAAACTTATTAAATATATATATACACACACAGTCACATAAGTTGTATAAATATGGGCCACATATTTTTAAGTTTCAGTCATTTGGTTTAGCTATACTTTTCTTGTTTATCTTCTAATAGAAGCATCATTACTGTATTTCAAATAATCTTTTATGCATGTGTCAGATAAATGTTGCTTCCAGGGTATGTTCAATTGTTATGTGCTAATATTTGTTGTAGTCTGGTATGGTCTGATCAGGATGAATATGGTGTTTGAGGACCACAGTTTTCCATATAATTTACTTGAAATTATAACAAGAAAAGTTTCAGGTTTTATGAATCAGGTCTAAATTGTTTTGTTTGAGTCCTTCTGTATTTTTAAAAATTTTGCAGTGTCAATCCATTTAGACTTATTGGAGTTGGCCTGTCTGTATGGGCTTTGGCTACAGCTGGTTGTGGCTTTTCATTCAATTTCTGGTCCATCACAATCTGCCGCATGTAAGTGGATTTCTTTCTTCTCCTTTTCTTCATTTATTGTTTATTCTTTGATTACGTTAGCACTGAGATAATAAGTAATAGGATTGTTGTGCTAATCTTAGTTCTTTCTAGGCTAGTTGGTGTTGGTGAAGCTTCATTTATCAGTCTTGCAGCTCCTTTCATTGATGACAATGCCCCTATTGCTCAGGTTTCTTTATTTCTATACTCTCTAATAACTGTAGGGATGTTAGGTCTGTGTGTACTTACTTTAATGCCTGATCTACTATGGTTTCTGGTATGAAATATAGAGACAAATAGGGGACTTACCTGCCCGCTCTCTACCGGTATTGATATGGGTATTTGCATTTGTTTTGTCTATTTTAGTTTCATCTAAACTTCTTGTGAAGGTTCATATTAAAGTAAGTTTAATACCTCCTGCAGTTGTTTAATATTTTCTTCTCTTTTGGACTACTGCACTTGCAATGTTGATTAATGATTATTGATCTATGACAGGACCCTTATTAAGTGAATCCTAAAGTTGATGCATGTATGTTAAGGTAGACTTACTTATTGATTTGAATTAAGATCATGTGGCCAAAAGGGACATTTAGTTTATCCCAAATGTTAAGGAATTTAGGTCTTCCCAAAAATTGTCATGATCGGAAAGGGTGCAAGAAGGATTTTCAGCTTTTGATGTTGATAAAAGACAAGTTAATTGTTTTGGTATGATCCATTATGAAATTTTAGTAGCCTTAAAGAGCTCAATCTTATTGTTTAATTATGCATGCCCTTCACATTCATCTTGCTATTAACTATCAAGTTTGGGGATTTTATGGAAATGCAATTTGTGTCTATACTTTATATTTCATCTTTTGCCAGAAAATTTCTTGTTGATAACATCCCCTTGAATCTTATCCTTCTCCTTCCTTTGTTTCAGAAAACAGCATGGCTGGCAATATTTTACATGTGTATACCTACTGGATATGCACTTGGCTATGTTTATGGTGGCTTAGTAAGTTTACTTTACTAGCTCTTTTATGGTTATTGCCTTTTTTTTTCTCTTATTTGAAACAATCTCTTTATCTCCTGCCTAATTTAGAACTAGGAGAACTATACTCTTCCCTTAAGTTATATTCGAGATGATGAACGAAAAGCAAACTTCCTTTTGAAACAGGTTGGCACTTATTTGAATTGGCGTTTTGCATTCTGGGTGGAAGCCATTTTGATGCTTCCATTTGCTGTTCTGGGTTTTGTTATGAAACCTTTGAATTTGAAAGGTGTGCACTTCAGATCCCTACCAGCTAGGATTCTTCCCGCAGACCCTTTTCCAGATATTTTCTAATGATTCTGTGATACAGGTTTTGCTCCTGCTGAATCTAAACAAGCACTGATCTTCGAAGAAACGGCCGTACAGGAAGTCCAAGGTGCTGCATAATTTACATTCCTGTTGCACTTCCCTCTTGAAACTGAATTTTATTGACCATATACGAACATATCATGATTTATAATAAATAAATCACCTTAAAATGTCTTACTTTCAAAATCTAATATGAACCAACCACCTATTAAATTTTGGTGCTTTTGTCAAGATCTGCTTAGGAGTTAATGTTTCCCCTTCCACCAGCTTTGACCCTTGAAGTATATAAAATCTGTTTGAAGCATTGATGCTTGGTTAACCCTCATGTGTTTGCATGCTATGATCAATAGGATTCGATGAGTTACTTGCCATTTCTACTTTTAGTCACAATTTCTTGTCAAGTGTGCATTCCAGGTTTCAACAGAAGTTAATCATTAAATGAACCTCATTTCGTGATCTGCCCCCCAAACAGGGTTTCTTATGTGTAAGATCTCTTATTGTATGTACTTAACGTTTTTATTATTCCTGGTGAAGATACAGAGACTTTAAATGATAGTGCAAAACCCACGAAGGAAGAATTCAGCCATATGTTTTCCAAGTGAGAGGCATTTTCTTTATGCTACTTGTTCTATTGCAGAAACTTCTTATTACATAATAGTAACTCGACAAACATACAAGCTTCGGTCGGGTTATTATCTATGCTTCATTGTATCTTTTACTGCACGCATTACTACTACTACTACATCTTCAAAACCTTTATCTGGACAGGATGAAATGCACATGCATTGATTTGAATCAGTTTTCAAGATTCATCAAAGACATGAAAGCACTCTTGTTTGAGAAGGTTTATGTTGTCAATGTTTTAGGTATGTCCAGATCACTTCAAGTTCTGCTATTGTATCCCTGAAAAATATCATGCAGAATTAGGTACTCTTCGAAGAACTTCATTTTTTGGGATATAAGCTAACTTGAAAGCAGCCATTTTTCAGGTTATTGTGCATACAACTTTGTTTTAGGTGCTTATTCTTATTGGGGACCTAAGGCTGGTTACAAAATTTATAATATGGTAAGCTTTTAGAGCTAATGTGACAGTCTCTCTTCTTCACAAATTAACGTCTAAGATATCCATTATTGTTTAAAATTTGTCATCTCGGACAGATCTATAAACTCCAAATGGGACCAAGAATCATACAAAAGTAAATGAACAAAAGAACCTGGTGATATGATAAAATTCATGTTAGGGTCTTCTTGCAGAGTGATGCAGACCTGATATTTGGGGGAATAACCATTGTCTGTGGAATATTGGGCACACTAGCAGGAGGCTATGTTCTGGATTTGATGAAATCCACAATCCCCAATGCTTTCAAAGTAGGTACTTATGCATATACATTAGTAAATTATACACTTTCACCTTGTTGCCGTTCATTTGATTGCTCTGCATCACCAAATTCCCTGTACTTTTTTTCTTCTTTTTTTTTTGCAGCTTCTCTCTCTAACAACATTTTTTGGGGCAATCTTTTGTTTCACTGCCTTTTGTTTTAAGAACATGTATGCTTTCTTAGCTCTTTTCTCGGTTGGTGAACTACTGGTCTTCGCCATTCAGGTAATTTCCTTCCCAATGCAAAATTGAGGTTAGATCATAGGGTGACAGAGCTTAGATCATGTACTTAACTGTCTGTTTTAGTTTTGCCGTCTTTAGTACTAGTTAACCAAGGTTTTGAGATATATGGGAATTAAATGGTGAGTTCCATTTGTAAACTAAACTTAGAAATCTTGTTTGCAGTGATGTTGAAAAGTTTTGCCGCTTGTGTAGTTATGTCAGTACTATAAAAATGACATGTTATGAAGCTAGAACTGAAGACTTGATACGAAGTTCCTAAACTCCTCCTTTTTCAGGGTCCTGTAAATTACATATGTCTCCACTGTGTTAATCCGAGTTTGAGGCCATTATCTATGGCTATCTCTACTGTTTCAATTCACATATTTGGCGATGTGCCTTCTTCGCCCCTTGTGGGGGTCCTCCAGGTTTGTCTTTCAACAATTTCTTGGGTACAATGTTAGATACGGATACTTGAGCAAAGATGAAGAGTCCAATTGACATAGGTTAACATTTGTTTCTAAATTGTTTGAAAGTGAAAAAGTTAAAATCGAAAGATCTGGCATATTTAATCAGTGTTGACAAAAAAATTGGTTTCTCTATTTTATATACAGATAACATTGTTCTGACATGGTTTTTGCAGGACGCTATCAACGATTGGAGAGAAACTTCTCTTATTCTAACATCAATTTTGTTTCCAGCAGCTGGGATATGGTTTATAGGTATTCTGACATGTCATGTCGGTCATTTAAAGCATTAATTCAAAGGGTAAGAAAATTGCATGGTTGAATAATTACAACATATGTTGCAATGGCAGGAATATTTCTGCATAGTGTGGATAGATTCAATGAAGATAGTGAAGGACAAGTTACTGAAGTTGATACATCAAATGCTACACCTTTGCTTGAACCAAGAGTTGCAGAAACAAGCGACTCTTCTGCTAGTTGATCATCATCCATGAGTTGTATTGGTTTACAAAGAGACAATAGCATTTTATAAATGCAATTTGTAATAACTACATTTTATTCCTTCAAAACCGCTACATTGTCCATCATTATTCTAGACAACATGGAACTGAATGTTGCTTATGTAGGTTATGAAAAACCCTTTTTCATTCAGGTTTGTCGGTTCTAACCTCAAACCATTAGGTCGAAGCCTAGTGCTTGAACTTATCCACAACAGAACAACCATAGGAATGTAAAATGCTGTCCTGGTTAAAAAAGGTATTCTAACTTATTCAAATAATAAGCAGAAAGAAACGCATCGGTAACAGTATTATATGATTACCAAGACCTGCTTGAAAAAGGGGAAGAAAGTTCAGTTCATTGTTTGAAATTGAAAGCATTAGCTTCAATGCTCCTAGTAGTAGTTATACAAGTGAAAGGTCTCCGGCGGGAATTGATCTTTTGACAAGTTTAGCCCAAGACTCATTAGTCTCTTTAATGACCTTAAGAGCATATTCCTGTCATTATACATCATAATGTAAGGGGAACAGAAACCGGAAAGAGGTGAGAAGCACTCGAGTAGGGAAAATGAAACAAAACGAATACACACCTTGCTTGCTGCCTTGTTGCCAAGACCAAACTTGTTAGCTGGTTTTCCATCAGGGATCTTGTAATCTCTAAACCAAGTCCTGATTGCGGTCAGTGCCCCCTGAAAAGATCATCATATGGATGCTCAAAATTATTTGGGAAATATAAGAAAGATGACAGTGCTTAGACTAGTTTAAATAATTCGATTTCATAACAAGTTACACTGACATCTTCAACGCTGGTATTCATTGTAAAATAAGCTAGCAAAATCAGATCCCGGCTTCACTATTCTTGCTGTTGGCATGATCCATTATGAACTTAAGAGTTTAAAATTATAATAAAACCCAACAAATTATGGAGAGCAATACCGGGAAATGCTTCTCAACATCATTGACATCATTCACAAGAGAAGCCCTTGGATCATCTAATGAGATGGCAACGATTTTCCAGTCAAGTTCCCCTTCATCAATCATGGCTAAAGCAGCCAACGGCTTAACCTTCAGAATTTCACCAATCTTTCCCCGGCTATCACCAATCTCAACAACATCAACTACGGATTCGATGAAACAAAAATATCAAGATTTCACAAGCAACTTTTCAGAACAAAACAGAAGAAAATGCTGTTACAAGTTTCAAATACTGAAACATGGATCAGAATTACCAGGGTCATTATCACCAAATGCTCCTTCAACTTCAGAGTTTGCAAAAGATGGGTCTTCCCATGTTTGTGGAAACAATCCATAATTCCAGTTTATATTATAGCTGAGGACAATTAATGGAATTACTAAAAAATGAAGCATCTAAGAAACACAATAGGCAATGAAAACTTACAATCTATAGCAAGAAGCTGAAACCAAGTAGATTCTAATAACAAAAATCCTACATAAATGTGCTTACTCTTTGTAACTTCATATTTACTAAGTAGATGGTTCTCTCCCATACGAATCGAGTATCACCCGAAGCTTTTGAAATGTGCTTTAATACAACTGTGATCTTACATATCCTAAATTCACTTGCTGCTACTAGAAGCTAACTCAACTAACCACTCTGATGTTTAGTAGACAAGTAACAAAGTTATTTTTAGTAACTTACGGTGAGCTAAGAACTTGGGTCATCTAAATCAAGACAAGTTTCAAATTCAATGGCTATAATATGGCATTGCCCAATTTTCTTTTTCAAAAATCATGGTCAAATGCAAAATCTAATTGCATCATTGTTGGAAAAGTTTAAGCATCCAAGAAAAAAATCAGTGCTGAAAATAATCTTACGGGTAATATCGAAGATTGCCCTTCTTTGTGTCCTGCTTAATGGGTGTGTATAACTCAACAGTAGCAACCTCCATTTTTGCACTTGATTCTTTGGGTATCTCAACAACGAAGTTAAAAACACCATTTCCCAAATGCAATGGAACATCATGCCAAGGAGAAATCTAAATCACCACCCAATCTTAATTACCGTAAAAAACATATATTACTAGATTCTGGAACCAAAAAAAAAAAAAAAAACGAAGTGAAAAAAATACCTTCTTGCCCGAAGCATCTTCGAAGAAGACTCTGTAGTTAAGAGTTTCGGGTTGGCCTTCTCGTTTGATCCGCACCTGGGGGTTATAAATGGCATTACAAGAAAATAATCTTTTGGACAATCGTCTGCCATTGTTGAAGCTAAGAGCCTTGCTGCCGCGTTTCGAAGAGAAGGGTGTTTTGAGGAGCATGCAAGAAGAAGCGGCGGCTATGGTTGTCGGTGCCATGTTTGATTTACGTATTGTGGTGGACGCTCAATCAGTGAACCGGAATGTTTGGGAGTGGGTAGTTTTCATACATGGATGATTACCAGTCTGAGTTGATGCCATAGAAATTTGTTCTTAATCTATAAATAGTAATTAGTCAGCTATATTTTAGAAAATATTGAATAGTGTCAGTTTAAAAAAATATAAAGGTAATAATTGTATTTATTAAAAGATAATGTAAAACATTAGTGAAATGGTAAAACTGTTTTGAATTATTAATTATTTTATTTTATTTTGCTAATCTATTTCGTAATCACTTGTAATATTTTTTTGGGTTGAAGAATTATAAAAGATTAATGAATTCGTTCTAAATTTCTTTAAGTTTTGTTTCACGGTGTTAGTTTCCGGGCGCCTTTTTCTTATGAATTGTTTCTTTCTTTCTTTCTTTTTCTTATTCATTAAGCATGTTTTCTCCTTTTTTTTTTTTTAATTTATAGATTTATTTTGTGAGTATATTTATTGTTTTTAAAAGTTATGATGGATAAATGACGTTGCCTATCATTTGATAAAACTTCACCTGCCATCAGTAGTTTTTCTTAGAAAATAAGTGATTCTTCATCAACTTTTTAATCTGTTTCGGAAACATTTTATAATAATAAATTATTTCACGTGTTGATTTAGACCTGTGGTGTCTTAAGTTTTATATTTTTTTTTTGTTTTTCCATTGTTTAATAAATCTTTAGTTTTAGAAGTTTTTACCTGCTCTTATAGCATAATTTTTTAGTCTTGTTTATGCATGTCATTTTAGTTTTATAAGTGATTTTAGGGATGATTTTGTTGTTGTCGTCTCTTGTTTGGTGAATGCTCTCGATTCTTTTGTCTATTTTTATTCGCCACTTTGGACCATTCGGGGTTAATTTTCTTATCGTATTAAGTACTTGCAATCACTTAAGATATGTCATGCTTGAGTTATGACAAAACCAATTGTCAACGTATCATAATATTCTAATGATGTTGAGGGTAAAGCCTTTGTTGGGTTGATGAAGCTTATCCTTCATCAGTTACGACGAGTATTTACTATTTTTTTTGAATTATATGACTCCATTAATTGAATGAATTAATAAATTTACCTTTCAAAAATTTCTTCAATTTTTTTAATTAATAAATTAAATGTTAACTACTAAATACTATTTTGTTAACGTCGTCATTAACAAGTTAAATCAACTCTCTTGATGCTTGTAATTCGCCTCAACACTCTTATTAATTTGGTAAAGTCACATCATGAAAAATAAACATTTAAATATTTATAAGAATGACTCAACTTTAAAAACAATTATAGGAATGACCTGAAATGAACAGTGTCAGGTGGTGCTAACACTCAGCTCAATCACCCCCAATCATTAGCTGTTAATTTGCATGAGGGTTTAAAACAATATCTTTTGGTGCTGACACTGCAACGGTGGGCACCTATATGTATTTTTTTTACATGTATTTTGTAAAATACAAGTATTCCTTAATCAAAAAAAGAATATTATTAAGAGCTGGCGTCCATATGGCCGACACTGCAAAAAAAAAAATTCTATACTTTTTGGTGCTGGCACTGTGATGGCCCGTGGCCGACACCCATATCAAGTAAAATACTTTTGAATTTAATTTATTTATTATAATACTTAGGCTCCTTTTGGATGCCAAATAAGTCATGGTGAGATGGAATGTTGAGAGAATATTCTTTTTCACTGCATTGTCTTGATGTTTGGATAACTAATGGTGAGGTGCGGTTAAAAATTCTTATCCCACTGCTGGTTTGATTTTGGACTAGAACTAAAGCTAATGTGGAAAAAAAAGCACTTACAGTGGAAAGCTATTTTCCCATTATAATATTCTTGTTCTTAAATGTTATAACTATCATTTAAGTAAATACAAATATGATAATTTATAGGATAATAAATAAGATACATTTTAATATTTTATTAAATGAATTTATAAATTCACATATTTTAATAATTTTATAAAAGTAATATAATTTAAAAAACTTTTGATATATATCAATTCTAATATGATATTCTTAGAAGTCATTTTTTATTTTCACCTCACCATTACAGCTGCGTTTGAATCCAAATACACACTCCACCACTGTTTTAAATCTCACTGCTACAGCATTCAATCTCACCATTACAGTAACTAATCTCACCGCTACCGCTGTTTTTAACCTCATCGAAGGTAACCACACCGCCTGTCTAAACTAGGCTTTAGTAGGCAAAGAAAACAAGAGAAAAAGATAATGAAAAAAAGATTCAACAGTAAAAGGAAACAAGAGAAGAAGATGATGAAAAAAAATGGAGAGTTCAATATTTATGGCTTCAATAGAGAAAAAAAAGTTATAGAATTGCATTAATAAATTTAGTTAATGGTTTTTTATGGTTTCAAGGTAAAAAAAATTTTTTTAATGCAATTTTATAGTTCCAATAGGAAAAAAAAACTATATGGAAAAATAAATTTCCCTCTTTATTATTGCATTATTTTTTAAAGTGCATTAATTAATTTTTAATCTCTATATACAATTTTTTTCTCTTAAAAAAGTTAATTAATAGTCTTAAAAGAATATCATTTAAAATTTTATATCCAATAAAAAAAATTGTTTAGAAAATTTCAAATCATACCATTTAAAAATAATAATACAGTAATATTATATATGGTTAAAAGACATGATGAAATTATTAACCATAATTCTTGAAATTTTGCATCAATCTATATCATTATCATTATCATTCATTAATATGGAAATTTAAAAAAAAATGAAATTGTTTGGTTGACTTTTTATTTTTTTTGGCAAAACTAAATTGTATATTTTTATAATAGTAAATATGTAATTTTATTATTTTAATAGTTTTAATAATTTTTAAAGGATTAAATCAAATTTTTTATCATTTTAAGAGGTTCAAAGTACAATTTTACTGTTATTAATTTAAAATTTTAAGAGGCCTAAATGGAGAATTTTTCATTTTTGGAGATGAATCCCCCGCCAAACCCAAAATTTGCCATTGCTCTAAGCATAGGAAAATGACCCCAAACAAAACTCAATCAACTCATCACAAAAAATATGTGTAAAGTTTTGTTTTTTAAATGAAATTTTAATAAATATATTTATTATATAATTAAAAAATTTATCGCGTTGATAAATAATACTAGAAATCTTATCACTTGGGTATGCATGTAGAAATTGTTATTTAGAATAGAGATGCATGTTTAAAAATAGCGTACAATAAATAATAAAATGTATGGTTTAGAACTAACTAATATTACGATATGAAATATGTACAATATTAAAAAAATTAGATTGAATTGTAAGTAAAACTAAAGTTAAACACATAAACATATCAAATTAAGAATACTAAATAAATATATCAATCCTAAGTTGGTGTCGAGTTAATTTATGACACCATTTCAATTAACAACATTATTAATATTAAATTTCATCACTCGTGTATGCGCATGGATACCACAAATTTAGAATACAAATGTGTATTTAAACATATTGTTTAAAATTAATTAAAATAAAAAGGAAGCATTGGTTGCGTGATAAACAGGGGCGAAGCCAGAACCCTTTTTTAGGGGGGCCGGATGAAATTTTAATTTTTTATAGTTTATATCTTTATAATTTGTAAAGGACTAAATTGAATTTTTATAATTTTAGAGGGCTAAAGTGTAATTTTACCTTTACTAATTTAAAATTTTTAAAAAATTTTAAGGGCCTAAATAGCAATTTTACGTTTTAGGGGGCCGAACCCATGCCAGCCCCTTGCCTTCGCCTCTGGTGATAAATTTAAAATTTTACTAATTAAATTGATGCGGGTTTAAATCTTACTATATGTATATTCTTATTAGTTTTTTTGTTAAAATAAAAATACTAAAATACTCCCAAATAAGATAATTTATATTAATTATAGAATAATATTTTCGTAATTTTCTTAACGAATTGGTGTTTGATTAATTCGTTGATTGAGTTTTAGCTCGTTCCACATGGAGATTGTTGCTAATAAATAAATATATAAGTTTGAGTGTGTTGAAATGCGTTATATTCTTATTTATGACTTTGGGAAAAGTTGGTAAAAAACAAGTTTAAAAAATATTTTTGTTGAGAGATATATTAATGATTAAGAAAGTTTGTTTCGTTATTAATTAATGATTTATTTTAATGTAAAAAATAAAAGATTCATTAAATACCTCAAAGGAATAAAAAACCCGAAAGAAAAAGGACGCGGAAACAGGTCATCATCATCGAACATGGCAACTACCAGCTGGATTAATAAACCCTAAATCCCTAATTTTTCTCCCGAAAATTCTAAATATTTTTGGATTAAAATCGATTCAGGTTTGTCGAACATGGCTTCTTCAGAGATCGAGGTGGTACCATCAGAATCAGAACCGAAAACAACCCAACAACAAAACTCTACTCAACAAATTGCTATTATCGACGTCTTCTCGGCCTCTGCCTATGGAGATTTTGACAAACTGAGAAAATTCGTAGAAGAAGATGGCGCCTCACTTGCAACACCTGACGGTAACAGCTATTACGCCCTTCAGTGGGCTGCTCTTAACAACTTCTCGGATATTGCTCAGTACATTATCGATGTAAATGCAATTTTTTTTTTAACTTTATGGCGGGTTTTATTTATTTTTCTTGAGACTTAAATAACTTATTTTTTGTTAAATATAATTGAAGCATGGTGGAAATGTAAATGCAACTGACAATAACCAGCAGACAGCTCTGCATTGGGCTGCAGTTAAGGGTTCGATTGCTGTGGCAGACGTGCTGTTGCAAAATGGAGCTCGGGTGGAAGCAGCTGATCTCAATGGTTATCGTGTAATTATTTTTGCTTTTATCTTTCGCTATCTGTTGATTCTTTGTTTTCCATAACTATTAACGGGACTCTAAAAGCCTATACCTTTCCGAATCAAGTATGTCCAATAAAATACTGCACTAGGGGTTTGATTTATTCTTAAATTAATCTATTTTCATCTTCATGCATGCAATAGTAATTACTTTTATTGCAGTGCATCTCAGAACCATTTTTTCTTCGAATGCAGGCAGTTCATATTGCTGCTCAATATGGGCAAACAGCTTTCTTAAATCATATTGTTGCAAAATATCACGCTGAATATGATGCACCTGATAACTGTGGAAGGTCGCCACTTCATTGGTATGTTTATGAAATAGGTTAAATGCATACTTCATAATATATATTGGTTTAGTGCTTGAGATCATTCAAGTCTAACATAGGCAATTAATTACATTTTTGGACGGAGCCAAATAAGTAGTATTATTCATTCAATATAGTTTTGTAGTATGTTTTTATTTTTGGCTCTACCCTGTGCTTTATGCTTTTATGAATGGAAAAAAATTATGGTTGGCTGTGGATGAACCACAATCACTTTTTGAATGGGGCTTTTCAGTACTAAGAGGGTGTAGCAATTTGGTGTCATGTTTGTAAGAGGAGGTTTTCCCCTACTATACAAACACGCTAGTGCTAAAAGGGTATAGCAATATGGTGCAATATCGGCAATGGCCTATATTTGGTTTCTGTAGCATATTGGGGAGAATGAAAGCTTTCACATGTGGTTCTGGGTATATTGTCAATGTTAGTTACATACCCAAGCAGGATGAGACCTGCATTGCCAGTCCCTAGTTCCAACCCCTTTTACCCAAGGAGAGGCGATACTATTGCCTTGGTTGAGGTTCATTGTGGTGTTATTTTTTGAGGTCCTCTCACATGAACCGTTCAATTTGGTGGTCTTGTTATACATCATTAGATCCAAAAGTTATATGGGTTAAATGAAACTTGTAATGGTCAAGTTCTTACATCATGTTCTATATCTTTTACTCATTCTATCTCTTCACTTTTTTTATTTAATTTTTATATTTAATTTTGTTTTTTTCCTTCACAACCTTCAAATAACTGTAACTGTTGCAAATCGATCATCCAGTTACCTATCTAGACGCCAATAACAAGGCCATCAAATACGTTAGATTACCTTATAGGGCTGACGATGAAGGACCTCACTTTAGGCATAACTTTTGTTCTGAACGTCACTGGCTTTTGATGTTTGGTACTTACGTTTTCTTGCAGTAGCTCTTTTCTTCGAAAAGTGTAGTGAATGCTTGTTAACTATAATTTTCATTCATATGATTTGTTAAACAGGGCTGCATTCAAGGGATTTTCAGATACAATTAGATTGCTTCTATTTCGAGATGCGTTTCAAGGGAAACAAGACATAGAAGGTACTGTGCGATAATTAATTTTTGCACTCTCACATGCAAATTTTGTAGTTGTGTGATGAATCCGTATGGAACTAACTTTATGATTTAAATTTTTAACGGTGGTGAGAATCTTCTATTTTCTAACTGAACCTGTGATAACTACAATTTATTTAGTGTGCTAAACTGGAAATTATTGCTTTGATCTTACTACGAAGTTTTTAATGATTTTGTATATTTGTTGCTGCCAGGTTGCACTCCATTGCACTGGGCTGCACTGAGAGGAAATGTAGAGGCGTGCATGGTTCTCGTGCATGCAGGCACAAAGCAGGAATTATTGGTAAAAGATAAAGCTGGGAACACCCCGCTTAAGCTTGCATCTGATAAAGGTCATCGGCAGATTGCCCTTCTCCTTGTACGTACTGTTAGTTGTGTTTTTTACATTTTTTACTTTGAAGACTGTAGTTTCTAAATGTGTTTCTGTAAGGAAATGAGCATTTGGACTTGACAGTAGTATTGTGTATTAGGTGCTGCCTTTCTGGGGTGTGTTTGTGCCAGATGTAGTGGAGCTTGAGTCTTGATAGTTTGACTTCAAATATGAAGGATGGGAATAGCATATGTACCATAGATAATTTTTCCGTATAAAACATCATGACAGCCGATAAAATGTGAATATGAAAATATAGAATGGTATTATTAGTTCCATGGTTTAATGTTTTTCATGCTCTAGAGTTGCATTATTGGTTTAATTTGATGTCTGACTAGAAAGGAGTTCACAGAGATGGTTTACACTTTGATATCTGTATCAAATTCTCGAACCATTCCAAGTGATATCCCCTGTTGTTACATTCTCTTAATTTTTTTTAAAAAATCTTGTAGGTTTTGTGGCTGTTTAATATTTTGTTATTTTGATTTCAGTCTAAAGCAGAAAGAGCCAATAGCGAACGATTGTTCGACAAAATTCATGGTGGGAAGATGGGGGAAGTTGGTTATGCTCCTATATTATTTTGTGTTATCATTGTTCTTATTATCCTCTTCATCAACTCAGTTCTTACTAGTGAGTACATTATTATACTTCCATCCATCAACATGTTTGTTTTTGCCATTGATCATGAATAATCCCTTTAAGTTGCATGTAGCTCCAACTCTTCCTAAGGTAACTGCCATTGTTGGACTTTGGGGATGGATTGGTGTTTCTCTTGGTATTGGCTCGTTGATAATGTTCTACAGGTGTTGTAGGTAAGCATATTTTCATTGAGTTGATTTCACATGTTTTAATTTTTCTTATTTTCTACTTGATATAGTAGTCTTTTTGGAGCTTGGTGCATGAAATATTATTATATAGACTTTTGGTCTCTTTCAATTATATGTTCATAATGCACATTGCATTGTTTGATAGAAGTCTAGATGTGGCTTTGCTTGGCAAGTGCTTTTTTGACAAATTGGAACAGTTGACAAATTTGGAACTGTATAATTAAACTACTAGGTAAATAAAAATTTATTCATAATTTGTGACCTGTAAATGAAACCATTGTCTGATTTAAACAAATTTTGACTGTTGGCCAAATTCTTTTCTATGCTTTCTTCTTGATTTTTTTTCATGATTCACTGCAGCAAAGATCCAGGTTATATAAAAAAATCTAGAAGATTGGATGGCTATGAAGATACAGAGGTATGAGAGTGTTTGTGTAATTAGTTATTAACTTAATCCTTCAACAGCAGCTAGGTATTAATAAAAGGTCTTGAGTACTGTGGAGAAGGCTGTATCTGGTAGGCACAAATAGCTGCGCCTTTAAGTGAGCTGGGTCCTGGTGCATATAGTAGCATTGTTTTTCTATAGAGTTTTTACAGTTAGCAGTTCCACATGCCATGATTGTTTCTAGCATTCACGGTGAAGTTGAGGCTTAGATTGTCTTCAGCAGTAGACTGTCCATTGTGGTGTCATCTGAATTATTTGTACCCATTTAGAAGGGGGAAGTAGGGACTAAAAGTTCTCTAGCATAGCCATTTCTATGCCGTAAATAAAGAGCTTGAGGCGTACTGTATAAAAGGTCTAGCTTTTGGAGATGCAGAAATTTTTTGTGTGGGGCATGAGTAGGGTTAAGGCGAGTGGGCTCGTAGGTAGACTTAAGAGTTTGGTTGGTTAATTAGTCTGGACTTGAAGGGGAACTAGAAGGACAGTGTTCTTATCATCTGTATTAAAGCATGTCATCTAGTTGATTATTAGACTCTTGAAATGATTTTTCAGCTGTATTTTTATTCCTTCACATTTCATATCTTCTCATATACGGTGTGACTTTGGAAAAATTTTTCTAGCTCGATCAACTGACCATAGGATTGTGGCCTGTAAAGGAACAAACTTCCCTTTTCAAAACTCAGCGTAGAATTAAAAAAAGAAAAAGACTTTAAGCTCTTCACTTTTGCTATTATTTTTTATTAATTGAGCCATTATTATATTCTCAATTGGTAGGATCCCTTGCTGAATATTGAGCTGAACAACGCATCTGTATGGACAGGAAACTGGGATCAGCTTTGTCCTACCTGCAAGGTTTCCTGATGAACCTTTTCTTGTTATCATCTATTGCTTTTCTGCATTGATATTCCGCATCTAGCAATGCTGTTTTGACCCAATTTTCTCTGTACTGTCAGATAATAAGACCTGTACGTTCTAAGCACTGTCCTATCTGTAAGCACTGTATTGAACAGTTTGACCATCATTGCCCATGGATATCTAACTGCGTAGGAAAGGTAAAGAAATCAGTCTTGAGCTAAATGCGGAAGATAATGATATAATGAATCACTCTTTTTTACATTATTGGAGTGTAAAGATCATATACCTTTTATTGACTCTTAAACACTTGGTAGTTATTTTCAATTTGAAAGATGTTATTTTTAGTGTCAATAAGAGTATTTATATAAGGATGATATTGATGTCACTTTGGAGCATCTATGACACAATCTGTGGCCCAGCTTTCACATAAGTGCTACAATCCATTCCCTCTTTAGCATCTTTGTTTAATTTGTTTGGAACATACTATTCCCCCCCATCCCTTCCCCCTTTTATTTTAGTTTGTCTCATACTGAGTGATTTAAACAAGATGTTCTTGGTGAAACTGGTACTGCAATCTGACTGTTTTTGTTAATTTTTTTTTCCTTATCTGCTTTACTTACCGTGCACTTGCAGAGAAACAAATGGGATTTCTTTGTTTTCATATGTATGGGAACCTTGACTTCATTCATTGGTGCCTTTGTTGCAGTTCAAAGTATGTGAATTAAGACAAATAAGCCTCTAGTCTTTGTCACCTTTTGTGATTGAGATTGAATTAGTTTTTATTCAACTTATTTAATATATTTCTTTTTGTCATTAGGGATATGGACAGCAATACCTGCATTGTCTGCTAGTAAAACATGGATTCATCTTGTGATTGATCATCATCCTGGTATTGTTGCATTTCTCCTTTTGGATGCTCTTGTTTTGATTTCTGCTACAACTTTGACCATAATACAGGCATCCCAGGTAACTGAAGAGTCCATTTTCCTTTATCTGGACTATTTAAAGATTTTTAAGGCTGGTTAAGGAATGTAGAAATGGCAAAATTGATTTTGATTAAAGACTGGAAGCAAATAGTTCCCCTTTCTATTAAAGGTGATTTGACTATAGCTTTTATTTTCTAATTCAGATAGCTCGAAATATCACCACTAATGAAGTATCAAACGCCATTCGCTATCGGTATCTCCATGGCCCCGAAGGACGGTTCCGGAACCCATATAACCATGGTTGCCGAAAGAATTGTACAGATTTCTTCATTCGTGGTTACACAGATGATGAGATTGCTTGGCCTCCGTTACAGAGTGTTGCCAGTTAGAGCAACTATGGTTAGCTTGTTGTGTTGTTTGTTAAGTAGATATACACATCCCAGACCCTACTCATGTTAATATACAAACCCTTTGCACATTATGACCAGAAGAAAAGGTTAAAAAGATACAAATAGTTAAAATTCTTTCGTAGAGAAATGAGCCTCTTCTATTTGCTTCCTGGTTAAAGAGGGAGAAAACAGAAGCCTCGATCTATACATCGTGTGCTTAATCTTGTAGCCATCACAGGAAATAGTTAGTCTTTGAAAGTGGTTGTACAAAAAAGTGATAGGGAAATGAAGAAGTGAGGATGCATTTTCAGAAATCAAGGTATTTCCATTGTTGGGAAACAACCCTTTGCCTCAATTCTCATGTATGCAGGTGAAGTTTCTTAAAAGCTGCGTTTTATACTTGAATTGTTTTTGCTCATGTTTGGAGCTTTGAAGGATTTTTTCCAATGGAAGAAATTGTTACGTTAGTCCATTTGTCTTATACTATATTGTACTCTTCATATATAATTTACTCAATTTCAATTGGGATGGAATGAGAGTTGCATGTTATTTGTTTTATTTGTTTTCTTAAAAAATTGCTAACAGGGTCATGAAATATATTTTTGTTGTTAATACGAGAAAATGTATTGAAGCACCGGATGAAAATTTAAACACACATGATATGAAGACACATAATATATCAATGTTTATATAGCACAAATTATAAGTATAGCAAAAGTTGTATAAATATTTAACAGAAAAATAATGCGAGCGTTGATCATGGCAATGGCCGCTAGAATGGTTGCCTTATTCTTGGTCTTTGATATAAATAGTACTATATATATACATTGGCGGTGCATTATGCATGTTCAGTCGAGTGCATGATAAATAATTTGATGTCCTTTAAAAGTATTTGGTTGGATTTTTGTGGATAGAAAAATTGTTGGAAAAGCTTACTCCTATGTACACGTCTGACTAGGCTTGATTCCATTTAATGGGTTTAATGTAGCTACTAGACACCAATGAGAAATTTCTTAAAAATGATATATATATATATATATATACATGTGAGTTACTTATTTTAAATTGGTCTCTAAATTATAAAATATTCTAATTACATTCTCAAACTATCAATGTTATATCAATCATATTTTTTTATTATTAAAGTTTTTAATTTAACCATTAATTGATATATAAAATCTTATGTAACATAATTTAAAATGAAAATAGTAAAATATTGCCACATTACTTCTTAAATTAAAACTTAAAAATAAAATAAAATTGAAAAAAAAAAGGTGAATGATAGTTTTTGTAAAAGTTTTGAATATCTCAAAACTATGATTTTTACAATATTCATTTTTATTTAAAATTTTCATTCTAAATTATGTCACATAAGATGTAATGATTTTAATAAAGAAAAATTTTATTAATATAACATTGATAGTTTAAGAATGTAATTAAAATATTTTAAAGTTTGAAGATGTTTAACTCAATATATGTATACACTCATTAGAGGGGATATGATGAGTTGGGTTGAATTTAAGTGTGGATTGTCGGATTCATCACGGGTTTCAATTCCCCGGAAAGGAACAAGTAGAGTTAGCAGGGCAGGAGCGACATTCTATTCAACCTAACTGTCGATAACTAAGCTGTACACTGCCGTAAAAGCTACATCAGCTAGCTCGTCAAAACACGTAAACGTGTATTTGACAGGCATGCTAGCTAGCTGGAATTTATCCATATATATATATATATTATAGATAGATAGATAGCCAAATGATTGTTTCATAAAGCTGAAATATTTGTAGGTACGTAGAAGAACCTTCTTAACTTACTACTTCACGCCAACCGCCATTGACCAAATATCCACATTCCACAAGCTGTTTCGCATAGCTATTAGCTAACTTCAAAATATTCTCCCCTTTGTCTTTACTATATTGCAGACTGAAGCAGCTTGGCAATGGCAGGCTGATTCCCAATTCCCACTGCCATGGCTTCTCCTTCTTATGAGAAAAACATATATCTGGAAGCATTTAAATATTCAACCACATGAATTAATGGAAGTCACCACTTAAAACATCAAATGAGTTCATGGTAAAATACATCAAACATGGTTTCAAGTAGGTATCAATGATTTGTCTTTTTCTCCCTCAGAAAGACCTTCATTCGCACATCAAGTACACCCAACAGATAAGAAGGGCATTTCATTTTTCAGATACTGCATAACCAGAGAAATCATTTATACCAACTTCAGTAAGGAGCCCCATGGCAAGTGATCCCAAACCCTAACTTGTTCTTCAAGTAATGACAATGAACCCCAGGCTTAATCATTAATATTATAATATTAGGGTTTAAGAATATGTATTTGAAAAGTATAAAAAAAAAAAGTATTGATTTGTCAAATTCATAAATTTTTTTGATATTTCAAATCTTCTACTTGAAAAGCATCCACCAAATTTATGGATTTGAGAATATGTTACATTAGTACGTGTATCTTCTGTTTCTACTATTTTGAGATTTAATAATAAAATACATTATATATTTTTTTAAAAAATCCAATTTAAATTTTAGAAATAATATTATCAAAAACTACCGTTACAAACTTATAAATGTTTTTTGGGGGGTTAAAATAATAATATTTTTTATATTTTGGATTACTGTTGGGAATTTTGAGACATTTGATTTAACAACCTATTCTTGTGATACCTTACAAATGGAGGAGAGAATGCTATTATCAATTTTGAATCTTAACAAATAAATCAAGAGCTTAAACTACTTCCTTAAATTATTGCAACATATCATATCTGAAAAAAAAAAAAAAAAAACAGGGTTTTCATTTTTATCTCGAAATTAAACCTAAAACTATACATGTATATATTAAAAGTGTTATGTGCGATAAGATAAGTCGAGTCGAGTTTATGTATAATATTAATAGCTCAAAACATAAGTTCTAGTTTTTGTTCAAATTCGATAATTTTTTTAAAAATTTTTAAAAATATAATCATTTTAATTTAGTATTTAATATATCTTTCACTATATTATATATATTTATTTTAATTTTCCAACTTAATATTCATATTTAAATCTTTTTACATTTCAAAAGAAGTTGAAACTGGATCCAAATTGTAACCGGGGTGACTAGATTAGAGATGTTCAATCGGTTAACTGACCGGTTAACCGACCCAAACTACCATTAACTGAATTAACTGACCCTTTTAAACCCTTATCCGTTAACTAAACCGAAATTTAAAAAAAAATTTTAACTGAACCGAACTTTATTATCCGAAATTTATATATTTTTTTATTTTTGATTAAACAAATATAAAATACATCAAAAATTAACTAACTTAATTGACCGAGTAATTTATATTTCCAAAAAATTAACCGAACCAACCGAATACTTGTATATTATAATATTATTTATGAAATTCGGTTAATTCGGTTAACCGACCAATTTCGAACCAAATTAACCGTTAACCAAACTTTCAAAAAATTATTAACCGACCCCCAACAAAATTAATTTAATTAACAGACTAATTAACCAAATTCAATCAATTAACCGAATTAATTTCATTCTAGCCGAAATTTACACACCCCAGATTAGACTGCAAATACGGGAGCTTCAGTATCACATAACTGGAGGCTGATTAGCCGACCTCATTATAGGCCGGTGTGACGGACTGTATGTTAATCTAGTGCAGCATTCTTAGACAGATATCGCCACCACATTGGCTGGAATCACAAGCTAGTCAACCGGAACTTCAGAATTAGAAACTCCGGCCAATCATAGTTAGCCATCACATTAATTTCAACTGCCTTACTCAAATGTGACACCGTTTCCTCCTTAACTATTGTTTCTAAACTGCATGCACCCCTGGTTAGATGGATATGGGACCACAACTTTTTGGGGTCACTTAGATCTCTAACATTGAATCAATTTTCAACGACTGGTTGGAGATGCTCCTTAAAAGTCTGCAAAACAACAAAAATGGAAGAGGTGACCAAAACAAATGGCTTATTTGTCAGCAAAAACAACCCACTCTTTTATTTATATATGCATTAAGCTGTTATGCTGTCATCAACGTAGAGAAGTATAGAGATTTTGGTGTAGTCCTGTCCATTTTCAATGGTCTTTTCACATCAACAACCCGTGAGACAACTAGGTATTGGAGAATTTATATAAACAGGCAAGACCGCAAGACAGCTCTAAAAGTTGGTGCTCCCAGTTCCTGCTTTACTGGAATTTTTTTTTTTGGTGCTCCCAGTTCCTGCTTTACTGGAGTTTTTTTTTTTTTTTTTTGACATTAGAAAGCTTTAATCATTAAAGGGAAAATTTACCTTTTCCTTCAATGGAGATTTCATCAATTAGAGAGCTACCTGAATTTGTAAGACTCTGTTCAAGTTATTTCTTGTTCCTATATGTTATTGATTCATTTGTTCTAAGTACTGTGTGTCTGCAACAGATGTCAAATCCTCAGGGAATAATGGAGGATCCTAACTTGTTCCATCAGTGGCATATGAACTCTCTTGACGAGCTCAGTTTCCTCCCAGTAACAGCTGCTGTTGATAACTATCCGGATTACAGTGGCGCCATTGGTAGACCTCCAAAGCAGGTTAAAACCAACTGCTGGGGGGATTCTTGCAATGTATCAAACCTTGAAGCTTCTGTTTTTTCTCCTGAAGCTCTCTCTTTTGCCGCTTCCAACCACGTAATAAATCCAATGGGGATTTTGAAGCCTAAAGAAGAAGAAGCTGCTTGTTCTAAGAGCATGGAGCCTTTCCCTTCTGAGATCTTGTTCTCTCAAAACGCCTTTGGAACCCAGAATTATGTGCTTAAGGGTTGCCATGGATCTAAGAGGCTTGGAATTTCTCAGACACAGGACCATATCATGGCTGAAAGGAAACGTCGTGAAAAGCTCAGCCAGCGGTTCATAGCTCTCTCTGCTATTGTTCCTGGCTTAAAGAAGGTACAAATACACACACACACACACATATATACATATACATACTGGTACGGGTTTACGTATTTTGTTAAAGTTGCAAAGTGATTGACAGATGGACAAGGCGTCGGTGCTTGGAGATGCTATCAAGTACCTGAAACAACTGCAGGAGAAAGTGAAGACACTTGAGGAGCAGACTAGAAAGAAATCAATGGAATCAGTTGTTTTCGTGAAGAAATCCCATCTCTCAGCCGCGGACAATATTGATGACTTTCATCAGCCATTACCAGAGATTGAAGCAAGGTTTTGTGACAGAAGTGTTCTTGTAAGAATCCACTGTGAGAAAAGAAAAGGGCTCCCCGAGAAAATCATGTCTGAACTCGAGAAATCTCACCTAACTGTCATCAATAGCAATGCCGTCACATTTGGGAGTTCCGCTCTTGACATAACAATTGTCGCTCAGGTATTTTTTACAGTTTTTTGTGTCAATTATTGAACAAATCATTATTTCATGTACTTTCTTCAATTATGTCTATGTTTCCTTTTTTGGCAGATGGATATAGAATTCTGTATGACAGTAAAGGATCTTGTGAAGAAGCTTCGCTCAGCTTTTGAATCGCTCATGTGAACAAATTTCCTTTTTAATTAAGTATAATAATAAGCTTTTCAATCTTGGTATGCATATATATAGTTTCAGACAGTCTGAAAAACAAAGGTCTTTTAATGCTCCACCATTGAACACCATCATCAAGCCACTGTCAGCTGATCAGATCAGGTCTATTTTTACAAGAGGATTGTTGTTTCCAGTCAACTTCTTCCCTTTTTTTGCATGGTCCTACTATTTGGGCATGTTGGGTTAATTCCTTCTTGTTGTATGACATGACAGCTCCTTTGGGAGGTTGAAAATTCAACCAAACTTACATATATATATATATATATATGATGTCGTGTATCCCTTTATTTTCAAGTGTTGAAAAGGGTGGAAAAATAAACATGGTTTTTTTAGGTGAGTGGACAAACTGGCCTTTGTTGGAGTGTTTTAGAGGAACCTCGAGCCTCTTTCTTCTTTGTAATAATATCTATCACTATCTGGTTTTGTAATAGTTTGAAAAAAACTTTATTCAATTTAGTCCTTGATGTGATTATAAAGTTATGCAAAGGAGTCTCTAGATTTGGTGTTTTAGGTATTGATTTTATTCAATTTAGTACTCACCTTTAATTTAGTTTATTATTGAATCTAATTTTTATGTGATTTTTAATTGAATATTTATGCTTGTGCATTTATGTATTTAATTTGCTTTAATTATTTTGATCATGCTGACTATGTATTGTGGACTTTGTTTAATTTAGAGAAAATTTTAAATAAATTCCACAAAATTAAATCATTGATTAAACTGTAACAGAAGCTTAATTCTAAAATCTATAAATAATTCATCTCAATTTGTATATTTTTTTACAAAAAAAAAAAACTCGAAAAATCCTACTGTATATAATCCATCCTATCTACTTATTTACTAAAAATTTCCTAAACCTAAAATTTTATAATGATGTCCTTATTAAGATTGCGAATACATGCAGCTCAATTTGCAATAACAATATATAAAGATTGTGTGTTTCAGGGGATGAAATTAAGAAGGTAAGCTTGTTGGATGCACAAATCCGCAAGCATTTATAGGGATGTTGATTTCTTTGTCGTTAGCCAAATGAACCACTTCAAATTGGTATAAGAGTTTATTTCTGTTCATGTTGAACGATTAAGATTTAAGATCCACACATTTCTTTTTCATCTAATGAAATCACAATAACGTTGAAAGATACAACTCTACTAATATTCTTCCAATCCATGATATTACGATAATTAAAATAAAAATTGATGTTAAAGTTATGGATGTACTCATTGGTTAGGTTTATACTCCACAAACAAGGAGTGAAATTTACATGGTCTAAGAGTCAATTCAACTAACTCTCACAAGATCACTTAACATGCTAGAGATTACATGCTTTGGCTAATTGGAGGAGTGGTAATTGCATGTATCTTCATTGCTAGTTGTATTTGAAACAACCCAAACATAGAGTTCAAGATAAACACTTATACATGGCATATTTAGTAGTGAAATAAGGAAATTTTTTTGAGGGATTAAAATTAAATTGTATAATATTTAAATTATTAAATTAAATTTTTATTTTTTTGGGTAGATTAAAGTACAATTTTATTATTATTAATTTAAAATTTTATAAATTATAAAAAATCTAAATGAAAAATTTTTTATTTTAAGGAAGAAAGAGTTCTTGCCAGCAATTCCTAGCTCTGCCACCTGAAATATTGAAATGAGTGGTTGCCTTTAAGACCTACCAGCATCTTTAAATTATATAAACATTTAATGGATTACTAAAGCTTATGGAAACCCAAATCACGATAATTAAACAAACATTGATATCCATGAAAATTAAATCTTGTATGTGATATCTAATACAAGTAAGAAAATAATTTTTTAACCTAGTAAATATATAAAAATATATTTAATTATTTGTCAACAAAAATTTAAAACATAAATTAAATGTATATGAATTAAATATGTATGTAAAATTATTGATAAAAAAATATTACAAGCAGCCATAAGTTTTAGCTCTCAAAAAAGAAAAAAAATATTTTCATATGTTGGGATAAACTCATGTAAGCAACGAATAAGAAAATTAATAAAGAAATTGAAAAGATAGAACACACAAATTTTAAGTGGAAAAACCCCTTTTCAGCAAAGATAATTTCACTAAATCAGCAAAAATGAAGAGTACAGAAATAGATATAAAAATTAAATCCCGAAACTCAAAAATAAGAACCTTCAAAACTGAAACATAAAATTCCATGAAAGCTTGTAAAAGCTAATAGTTAAATGTGTCATAGGTTCATCTTTCTAGGGTAAAAATGGCATATTTATAGGATAAATTCGTAGATTAAATGATGTTAAAATAATCTATACTAATCAAAGTTCAATTGGGACAAATAATTAGAATTTGACTGGAAGAAGAAAATCGAGAAATTTGCATGACATGTCACCACGTCATTTCTACTTCTCCCCTATTTCATCATCGTGATGTCGCTATTTGATTTTGTCTTAATTTGGCCGAGATGTGAGGCATACTCCACATTATCTTTTCATAAATGATGAATTTATAAATTAATGCGTTGTAAATTTTCATTTTAATCTTAAAAAATACAAAATATTTTGTTTTGTCTTATTAAAAATGATAAAATCATAAATCAATACATGATAAATTTATATTTGTACTTCTAAAAAATTTATAATTGAATTTTCTTTTAAAAAAAATTGAATTCCCCTCTTACAAGCTAACATGAGTAAAATTTAATTATTGTCCCGTGATATTAGAGGCGAAGCCAGAATTTTTTTTTTGAGTTAGAATTAAATTATATATTTTTACGAAAGTAAAAAATACAAGTTCACTATTTTAATAGCCTATATCTTTATAATTTTAAATGATTACATCAAATTTTATTATTTTAAAAGAGTCAAAGTAGAATTTTACCATTATTAATTTAAAATTTTATAAATTATAAAGGAACTTAAATGAATTTTTTTTATTTATTTTTAGAGAGACCAAAAGCTCCTGCCATGACTTACATTTCTACATTCTGAACAAAACTAACCGGATACTGGGTACGAATTCTTGTTTTACATTTTTTTTTACTGGAGTAAATTTAGTGATTAATTTTTTACCGTTGAAGTGTTATTGATTGAAGATTATATTTTGATTTGGAGATTCAACCTTTCTTGTCTCACACTAACTGTTTAGGATAAGTTTAAAATCTGTAAAAGAAATGCAAAAGATTAACAAAAATAAACAAATTCTAGCCTCATTATTATTAGCATTATTAACCGGTTGGAAGAAGCTTAATCTTGTTAATTGATTAGACAATCTATAAAATGAAAACACAACAGCTCACAACTCTAATATTTTGTCTGAAATTATAGCTCTATGTGTAATGATTTGAATTTAAAGATAAAATATTTGAGATATTATTCACCTACGAGTTTTATATATTACCGTTGAATGGTAATATAATATGTCATTATTGAAAGACAATAAAATTTTTTTAAATAAATTTATTTAAATATTATTAAATAATAATTAATTATAGACAAATATTAAAACTTTAAACTCTAAACCTAAAATTTTAAAATCGAAATTTATGCATTAATAATACATTTTAAAATAAAATATCTTACATTTGACTTTTGAGTGAGTTAATTCAAATTATTATTGAATTAATATTTTATAAATTTTAAAATAATATTTCAACATAAACAGTGAAATGAAATATATAAAACTTAGTTAATAATAGTTCTAGTCATAGAATTGTATGATAGAATCTCAGTCCCCTCAAAAGATCACACTGATGCTGTTAGCCCTATGCCTAGAGTAGAAAAATTAGCAATTCCTACAGATTCTATCAATGTTTTTATATTTATCTAATCCAAAAATTATTATTTTGTTGAAACCATTTTTTCGACTTTTTAGAAAAATAAAAAATAGGAGTCGTCACCAATCTTTTTTATGAGGTGTGATCGGATTACTTCGTAATTTGATCGTTTTTATTTTTTGATTTACTAAAACAACGATTTTGGTCTACGAAATTTGAGAATACGGGTTTTGGAGCCGGTTACATGCGAGGAAGGATTAGCACCCCCGCAACGCCCAAAATTGATACCTAATTGATTTATTAATATCTTAATGTTGAAATTTGAAAACTCGAAAATAATTTAAAATACAATCCCTCTTTTTATTCATGCTAATTTTATTTAAAAATTTTGCTTGAATAAATCGAAACAAATGTTAAAGACCCTCTCGTATCAAGATAACAAAATGTCACATCCCATAAGTTAGAACATAACATTTGAACCCTCGAGAATAAGCTTGCTTTTTAATTTTTATTTTAAAACTTGTATATTTTAATTTTAGAAGGATATTCGGTTATTTAGGTTCGACGAGAAAAAATCGAAACCCCGTAAGTTAGGGTACGATTTCTCAAATCTTTAAAATACGAAATATTACCTATTTTGAAAATTTTCTTTTTATGAATTTGGGTAAAAATTAATGAAATATTAAAAAAAATGTTCGATTTATTCAGATATGGTATAAAAACGGTTAAAACATAAGAAATATGTCGTGTTTAATGAATAACGATAATGCGACACAATTTTGTAGTAATACAATAAAACATAAAAAATAAATAGATCATGATACCAATGTGTATAATAGGTCAATAATAATAATGAAAATGATACTAGTGATAATAATGATACTAATAATAATATCAACAACAACAACAATAATGATAATAATAAAGGCAACAAAAAAATGCACAATAAATGGAAAATAAGCTAATTTGAGATAAAAAATGAATAAATAAATAAATAAGTGAATATTAATGAAAGTTTGATTTTAAAAGAATAAAAAAATCAAATAAAATAATGCAAGAAACAATTTAAGATAAAATAAAAATTGAAGTTAAAAAGGTTAAGGATTGAATTGCAATCAGAATAAAATGTGGGGTACAAATTATAAACCACAAAATTGATAAAACACGAATAAGAACCAAAATAAAAGCATGAAAGACAAAAGGGGACCGAATGAGAAAGTATTCCCAAAGTTCCTTGCGCACTATTTCATGAAGGGACTGGGATGAAAAGAAAACAAAATTATGCGGGTAAATTTTTTTTAAAAAAAGGATAGGGCTAAATTAAAACAACCAAGAAATGCGAAATGACCAGGGGTGTAAATAACCCAAAAGATAAAAACACGCGGAACCCCTTAGAGTAGGTCAGGTCGTGTGCGGGTTGGCCCTAAACGGCGCCGTTTTGAGGCCACTGAAATAGGCCTTAAATGACGTCGTTTTCTTGTCCTATAAAAGCAAAATTAAAAAAAAAATCATTCTGCTACCCTTTAAAAAAAACTAAAAACCCTCAAAAGCTCTCAAATCCCCCTTTGGCTAGCCTGTGGGTTCCTTTGGCGGTCCGCCGCGCCATCGCCATGGCCAGTGGCCGGCGTAGCCCAAAATGGGGTTTTTTAGCACCTTTTGAAAACATATTTGAATGCCAAGCCTTCTCAACTGAAAAAATCGAAAGAAAAGGATCCTCAACCCCCTTTTAGTTCAATTTCGACGCCGGAGAAGGGACTTCCGACGACGAGACCACAGGATGATTCAAGTAAGCTCTTACTTTCCTCATTCTTTTTAATTTTTCACATGTAAAACAACGAAAAAAAACTTAAAAGTAAAAATTCAAATAATAAAAAATGAAAAAAATCACCTTTTAGAAATTTTATAATCAATCTCTTTTTGTTTTCAATATACTATTTTTCAATTACTCTCCGTCCGAAAAAATTGCAAAGAAATTGGTGTAACTTTTATAGCCGAGTTACAAAGCCATTCGTTTCTATTTTCTTTTTCTTTGTTGTTTTGTTCTTTGTTGTCATTTCTTGCTTTTTTTTTGTTGTTGCGTGTTTGCTTCTTTGCAGGTGACAAAGATGTTAGAGCATGCGGAGGAGGAGGCGTGCGGTGGCAGCAAGGTTTAGGGTGGCTAGGGTTTCTGAGAATGTTGTTTGTAACATTTTTCTTTCTGGGCTAGGGTTTGTTTTTTGTTTTGGGCTTGTTGGGTTTGGGTTAATTTTAGGCTATTTTGATTTGTAAATTGGACTATTAATTTTGGACCCTTTTTATTTTGGTTTAAATTTTTGTTTTATTTTTGTAATTTTGGGCCCAAGTCCAAAATTGACCTATTACAACTGCCCCTCTTTGCTCATTGTCATGTAACGAGAATAGAGTAAAGACTTTTAAAAAGGCCAATTTTGTCTGGTCTTGTCGAATCTTGACTTTTTGGTGCTTCTTTTCTTCAAGTAGCCTCATTCCATCTTACTGCATCTTCAAGGGTATAGGAATTAGCACTTCGATCCACTCCACTATAACTTCAGAGAGATAAGATTTGTAGCTTTAATCCATTCTACTGCAACTTCAGAGAGATAAAATTTGCTATCTTAATCTGCTCTCGCAACCTTAGAGAGACAAGACTTGTAACTTCAATCTGCTCCACTGCAACTTCAAGGAGATAAGATTTGTCAAAGTGACTTCAATCCGTCCTATTTAATCTGCTCCACTGCAATTTCAGAGAGATAAGATTTGTAACTTCAATCTACTCTACTGCAACTTCAGGGAGACATGACTAGTAACTCTAATCTGCTCCACTGCAATTTTAGGGGGATAAGATTCGTTGCTTCAATCTACTCTACTGCAACTTCAGGGAGATAAGATTAGTGGCTTCAATCTGCTTCATTGCAACTTCAGGGAGATGAGACTTATAATTTGTAGCTTTAATCTACTCCACTACAACTTGAGGGAGATAAGATTTGCTATCTTTAATTTTGCTCCACTGCAATTTCAGGGAGATAAGATAAGTAGCTTTAATCTGTTCCACTGCAATTTCAGGAAAATAAGATTCACATTTTCAATCTGCTCCACTGCAACTTCAGCGAGATTAGACTTGTGGCTTTAATCTGCTCCATTGCAACTTCAGGGAGATAAGATTTGTAGCTTATAGCTTTAGTCTATTCCACTGCAACTTTAGGGAGATAAGACTTGCTATGGTAAATTTGATTCGACCTACTGTAACTTTAGAGGTATAGGACTTATCGTTTCAATCTACTTCACTGCAACTTCAGGGAGATAAGATTCATTGCTTCAATTTGCTCCACTGCAACTTCAGAGAGATAAGATTAGCGGCTTCAGTCTGCTCCACTGTAACTTCAGGGAGATAAGACTTGCCATATTAGATTTGATCCGACCTACTGCAACTTCAAAAGTATAGGATTTATGACTTGTAGCTTTAATCTGCTCTACTGCAACTTCAGAGAGATAAGATTCGCTATCTTCGATCTACTCTATTGTAATTTCAGGGAGATAAGCTCTATAACTTCAATACGTCCCACTGCAATTTCAGAGGTATAGGATTAGTGGCTTTAATTTGCCCCACTACATTTTCGAAGAGATAACATGTAACACCCCCGAATCCCAAATCGTCGCCGAAATAGGGTTACAAAGCATTTCCGGACTTATACACTAATAAACGAACAAAAACGAGTCATAAATTTTGAGTTTTAATCTAAAACTTTCCAAATTCCATTAAAAAGTCCTTAATATGGGCCTACGGGGCCCAAAATAAGCTTAGAAAGTGATTTGAAATTAAACCGGGAACTTTAGAAACTTTCTTTTGAAAATAAGGGCACACGCCCGTGTGGCCTGGGACATGCCCGTGTGGCCTGCCTGTGGGGCTCCCATGGCCATGGGGCCAGGCCGTCGGTAGATCTGACTTGCTACACACGCTAGTGAAACTAGCCCGTGGGCAAGCCTGACTTTGCCACACGGCCTGGGCACACGCCCATGTGTCTTGGCCATGTGAAAACAAAATTTTTCATCATTTTTAAGCTACTTTCACCCACTAAACATACCCAATTCATGCCCAAATCATTGACTTATAAATCTTAATCAAATACCATTCATTTGATTTTCAAACTTAGCAAACATTCATTCATTCATACCAAAAACTTCTTAAGGTTTATAAACTATATTTACATTCAAAACATAAGCAATTACAAGTGGCTAAAACCAAACCTAGTACATGCCACATTTTCAAAAGATAGACCCATCACCAAAATTTGAGCTGAAGTCGGGATTGATTCGGATGCTGAGTAGGACTTAACTTGACCTAACCTGTGCACGGAAAACAACCGTACGCTGAGTATTGAAAATACTCAGTGGTATTATCATAATTCAAATTATAACTATAATAAAATATCATATTATAAACAAATAATAACAAATCATAATTACAATTCCATACTAAGCTATCATACTTCCATTATATCATTTCCAATATTTGATTCAATATCTCATCAATAAAATTTCTAACAATTCATAAATCCTTGTAGTATTTCTCAATCACATAAGTATCTCAAATCACATTTTAACTTTGAACATTTCATGAACCTTTGGTTCATGCCTTCAATCACATATCACAAATCTCATTTCATACTTTATTTCACAAATTCACTTTCTCATCTCTTCCAATAACTCAATCACATTTATTCAAATTTATCATTTCACATATTTTCCCCTATTAACTTGACTCGGACCTTGGCGGATAACGGATTCAACCAAACACACCAAAATGGCGACCAACGCCTCATCGGCGTAGTCGAAGTAAAGTGGCGACCAACACCTCATCGGATAGTTCGAAGTACATTTATGATACACCAAGTGTCTCATTGGCTAAACCGAAGCAAAGTGGCGACCAACGCCTCATCGAAACTATCCGAAGCAAATCTATGACACACCAAGTGTCTCATCGACTCGAGGTCAAAAAATCCCTAAACTTTTCCAATCATATGGCATGCCAATTATATCCACCCTAGCCCAACTAATTAATAAGGTATCAGAATCACATAGTAATTTCACTTTCAATATCAAATTCACATCAACTAACACTTTGGTCACATTTCTCACATCTTTTTCATTTTAAACACAAATTGTTTCCAATTCACATCATCATACATTTTCACTTTGATACACATATAATTCATAAAACAATTTCACACATATATAAATGTACATATTCACTAATCATATCCAATCACATTCAAATCAAATATCACTACTTATCCCAATTTCAATTCCATACATATATATATACAATAAAATTAAACACATAACAATAAATAACATGAATTATGATAATACAAACCGATATTTTTCGAGCTACTCCTCGATCACTTTTTCCTTCCCTTTCGTATTAGACGTCTCGGTTTCTTTGTTCACTACGAAAATTAGCATAATTACAATTGATTAATAACACACATATTTTATATAAATTACTAACTTTCCGTGCAACTTTTACCATAATACTAAATTTATCCTAACCACATTCATCTTCTTCCTTTTAACAATTCACATAATTTCCTTATTCAATTTCCATCAAAACTTCAATATAACTATCAAATTTCCATCATTTTTCCATAATTTCAAATTTCTTTCAATTTAACCCCTAAAATTCAAAACTTATAGGCTAGTTTACAAATTAATCCCTTAATCAATTCAAATCAACAATTCTATTAATTAAACCCTAAATTTCATTATTAGTTCAACCTCAACCCTATTAAAAAATCTATCAACTTTCAATATTTCTACATAAACTCAAAAGTATGCAACTCTAGGACTTCAAAAACATCAAAATTACAAAGAAATGACTTAATTAAACATACCAAATAATCTCCAAGCTCCAAAACCCTAATTTTCTCTTTTCTTTTTCTTTCTTTCTTTTCTTTCCAATTTCGTTTCTATTCTCCATTATGTTTCTTTGTTCTTTTTTTTTATTTCTTTTTACTTTTATTTACTAAATTAGTAATTAATAATAAAATATCTAATTAATACAAATAAAAAATACTACATACATGTACACATGTATTAATCCACACCATACATTTGTCATTATTTCAATTAATTAATAAAACATAATATTACAAAATTATTAATAATAATTATAATAAATAAATAAATATCTTTTACTTAGTAAATAAGTAAATATATCTAATATACATTTGTACTAATAATTTAAATACACATGCATTATTCTCTACCTTACACATGTCACTAATTTGGTTTATTTACTAATTTAATCCTTTAACCTTTCTCTATTCTATACTTTAACTTTTATGCTCTATTCAATTTAGTCCTTTCTACTAATTATTCCTAATTAAATTAAATTCACTTATCAAAAATCTAATTCAACTCATAATTAACTTCATAAATATTTTTAATAAATATTTATGGACTCGTTTTCCTAAGACGGAGGCCCTAAACTCATTGTTTCGATGCCCATGGAATTTGGGTCGTTACATAACATTCGCCATAATGATTTCAATCCATCCCACTGCATCTTCAGAGTTATAGGATTTTTGGTTTCTTTGATCTGTTACACCATTCTTTGGGGAACATGACTTGTAGAATTTATTTCATGGGCCTATTTATGCCAAGTGATTAGGATGTCATGATCAGAACGAATCAAATGCTTCTAACTAGATGTGTATGAATGATATTTGCATGAACGCAGAATGTCATTTTTTTTAGAATGATCCCTTGTTTAGATTGACATTGCTCGTTTTTCATTAGGGTTCTACTACTGAAGTATTACTCTGCCTTCTTGTTTAGCTGATATCTCTGATAGAAAACCCGAAAAAATAATTGTAATTTGGGCTATTCTTTCCCAAATGTTTCCAACTCTTAGGTTTGGTTAGTTCTGACTAGTGGGCCTGTTTTAGGTCCCCGTACTATTTAGAAGTTTTTTAGAGCAATATGCAGAACTCCTTTTACTTGAATATTACCAGTCCTTTAATCATTGTTTTAATGAAAAATGCTTGAAAAAGATTATAACAGTGGACAAGATTCAAATTTATTAAAAGCAAAGCTCGAAACAAATTTATCCAAATAGCAAGTTTTGCTAGAATATGAAATGAACAAGATGAAAATAGGTGCCCCAGATATTATAGGATGACCTTCTCCACACAAAACTTCTCGAGGACCCTTTAAACTTAATATGTGTTTAAAAGACCTAGAATACTTTGTTGATGCCCCAAGATGTAGCATCCCACTTTATTGTTAGTTTGGAGAAGACAATACTACTACATGCCCTATCTTCAATCAAAATTTGAATTGCCCTTTCCTGGGTTTTTAATTTAAAACCTCATTGGTCTCAAGGCGCCATTTGCGGGTTTTCGCCTTTGCCTCTCCTTTTTCTTTTCTTTTTTGTTTTTCCTTTTTTTTTAAATTGAAGTATTTCTTGATTGAATCAGAATTCACAGGACTAGACAGATTCTTGCTATCCATCTTGGTCAGCAACGACGTTCCTCCAGAGAAGGCCTTCTTTACCACATAAGATCCTTCCCAATTTGGTATCTGTTTTCCTCTGAAATCCTTTTGTATGGGAAGGATCTTTTTCAAAACTAAGTCTCCCTTATGGAATTCTCTGGAATGAACCTTTTTGTTGTAAGCTCGCATCATTCGTTTTTGGTACATTTGACCATAACGGATAGCTCTCAGTCTCTTCTCTTCAATCAAGTTTAGTTGATCATATCGGGATTAGATCCATTCTGCTTCATCCAACTTTAATTTTGATAAAACTCAAAGAGAAGGAATCTCGACTTAAATGGGTAAAACTGCTTCCATTCTATAAACTAATGAGAAATGCATTCCCCCGGTAGAGGTCTTGACAGATGCTCGATAAGCATAGATGGTAATTTCTCATGCTAATCTTTATGAGCCTCAATCATTTTCCCTACAATCTTCTTAATGTTCTTATTGGTTACCTCTGTTGCACCGTTCATTTTGGGGTAATATGGTGTTTAATCTTGAACAGACTACAAACTTCTGATATCGTGTTGTTGTTCAAATTTAGTGTATTGTCAGATATGATCCTTTTTGGTATTCCATATCGACATATGATTTCTTTTTTAAGAACTTGTTGACTGCCGACTTTGTAACATTGGTATATGAAGTAGCTTGTACCCACTTAGTGTAGTAATCGACGACCGCAAAGATGAATCGATGTCCATTAAAAGCTTTTGGCGAGATTGACCTAATGATATCCATGCCCCACATAGAGAAAGGTCATAAAGAAATCATGACATGAAGAGGTGAATGAGGTATATGAATCTTATCTCTATAAATTTGGCACTTATGGCACTTCTTAGCATAGCTATACAATCTTCTTCCATGGTGGACCAATAATACCCGAATCTTATGATTTGCCTGGCCATTGTAAAACCATTAGCATGTGTTCCACAAATACCCTCATGGACTTCTTCCAAGATTTGCTTAGCCTCAACAGCGTCTATACATCTTAGTAGCACTTGATCCTTCCTTCTTTTATATAGGATCTCCCCGTCTAAGACATAGTCACTGACCAACCTTCTCAACGTTCTTTTGTCATTCTCAATTGCTTGGTCAGGGTATTCATGATTCTTCACGTATTACAATATATCGTGATACCAAGGTTGATCATCTTTTTCTTCTTCTTTGTCGATGTTGTAGCAATGGGCTGGAGCCTTATAAATGCTCATCTGGATAGGTTTCACATCCTCTTGTTTGTTTACTCTGATCATAAAAGCTAAAGTAGTCAAGGCATTGGCCATCTACTTTTCATCTCGCGGGAGGTAAGAAAAGGTGATATCATCAAACTCCTCAATTAATTCAAGAACCAGCCTTCGATAATTGATCAATTTGGGGTCTCTCATCTCCTATTCACCTTTGAGCTGATAGATCAGTAATGCAGAATCACCATATACCTCTAGTACTTTGATCTTCTATTCTATGGCTGCACGGATACCCATTATGCATGCTTCGTATTCTGCCATATTATTTGTGCAATCAAAATCCAATTTACTAGTAAAGGGATAATGACCTCTGTTTGGGGATACTAGGACTGCCCCAATTCCGTTTCTAATAGCATTTGAGGCTTCGCCAAAATTTAGTTTCCAAGGATGGCCTTCTTGCGAGTCTTCTTTGGTGGTTGCAACATATATTAGATCTTCATTTGGGAAATCAAAGTTCAAAGACTTATAATCTTCTAGAGCTCTACTGGCCAGAAAATCTACTATTGCACTCCCTTTCACAGCCTTTTGATTCATATACACTATATCACCATCGGGTCATCCTTCCATTCAAGGTAGTCGACTCCATCATGTACTCCAGAGGGTCCAGTTTTGAGATGAGCCAAGTTGTGTGGTATAACATGTACTATCTTAATCTTCGGGTTGTGAAAATTAAGACGCAACATAAATTTTCAATTAGCAAATATCTTATCTCACATTCAGTGAACTTCTTACTGAGGTAATATATTGCTCTTTCCTTCCTTCCTGACTTATCATGTTGACCTAGTACGCATTCCATGGAATTTTTAAATACTGCCAAGTACAGTATCAGTGGCTTATCTGGGCAAGGTGGCATTAGCACTGAGGCATTGGACAAGTAATGCTTAACCTTGTCAAAAGTTTTCTGGCACTCCTCATCCCATACACCTGGATTGTGTTTTTTAAAGAGACGAAATATGGGGTCACATTTCTCAGTTAGTTGTGAAATGAATCGGTCGATGTAATTTAGTCTTTCTAGGAACCCTTGAACTTCTTTTTGAGTGCGCGACGGAGGCAACTCTTGTATAACCTTAACTTTGTCTGGGTCAATCTCAATTTTTTTCACTAACAATGAATCCCAACAATTTTTCCGACCTAGCCCCAAAGGTACATTTTACTGGATTGAACTTTAGTTGGAACTTTCTCAACCTTAAGAACAATTTCTTTAGGACTTGTACATGCTCTTTTTCTGTTTTGGATTTTTCAATCATATCGTCAACATAAACTTCGATTTCCTTGTGCATCATATCATGAAACAAGGTTACCATGGCTCTTTGATACGTCGCTCCTGCATTTTTCAATCTGAATAACATTATTTTATAGCGAACTGTTTCTTACATGGTTAAGAATGTGGTCTTTTCCATATCTTCAGGATGCATATTTATCTGGTTGTAATCGAAGAAGCCATCCATGAAGGAGAATAACGAGTAACCTACCGTGTTGTCCACTAAGGTGTCAATGTGAGGTACTGGGAAATTTTCTTTTGAACTGGCCTTCTTTAAATCCCTTTAGTCTACGCACATTCGTATTTTCCCATTTTTTTGAGGAATAAGAATGATATTGGCTACCCATTTTGAATGTTTAACCACTTGTAAGAAACCAATATCGAATTGTTTTTTAACCTCTTCTTTTATTTTCATCAAGGCGTCAGGCCTCATCCTTCGAAACTTCTATTGAATTGGCTTACACTCTTCTTTTATAGGGAGCCGATGTACCACGATATCAGTACTTAACCTGGGCATGTCTTGATATGACCATGCGAAGACATCCTTGAATTCTTGGAGTAACTCAATGAGGTCTCATTTTTTCTATGCAATAATGCAAGCTTCGATATTCACTTCTTTCTTTTCTTGTCCGCCCCTCAAATTCACAATTTCTACTGATTCTTTGTGAGGTAGGATCTGTTTCTCCTCTTGTTCTACCATCCTTAACAAATTAGGAGATAAGTTACAATCTCTGTTATCTTCAAAGTCTTGAGGTTTCTTTAGACACATATCTTGCTCAAAAGGAGATTCTGGGTTAGTAACAGCGTCGCTCATGTCATTGATATCTCGAGACCTGTTGTAGGCACGAAGGAAGACCCAAAGAACAAATGAATCTAAGAATATTTATCTGTGTGGTATGAGTATGAAATGAAATGGAAAGAATGAAAGAATATTTGCTCAGAATAAGACACAAAGATTTATTTTATTGAAATAAAGATGTTGGACATAAGTCTATTTCACAAAAGGATTCTTATTGCTCCTAGGCTTAAAGAAATAATCGTGTTTTGAACATTACTCTAAATTAGCTCTAAAAACTACATGAATCTCTTCTGCAGTCCAATTATTCAGAACACTTCCAGGTACATAAGGGTAAATGCTTGACAGGCTTTCACCAATTCCTTCTTCGGATATAGCATTGATGCTCCAATTTCTCAACATTCCTTTTAGGCCTTTGACCTTTTCAAAGAATTCTAACAATTTTGATTAATTAGGGTTTTTTTATGGAATTTAATGCATATGATGTAGTATAATGTGTGATGCAATGTAATGCAGATGAATGAAATGAATGCAAAAAGAGGCATTGACTCTGATTCAATTCTATTAGAACAACTTTACTAAAAAACAGATCTCTTTACATAAAACGGATACATATAAGGCCTTGCCCTCATACTCAAAATGAAGACATCGATTCCTTTCTTCATATCTTGATGTTAAGATCAAATCCCGCGAACTTATCCAAATGATGCCTACTATCTTTTTTTTTTTGCTTGATCCGGGTCGAGACCCAATGCTTACTCATCCCAGTGATGCTCGTTAGTTTCTTCAAGAAAATAGGGACGTTGACGGCTCTCGAATAAGTTTTATCTACTTGAATCCTTGACCAATGAAGTAAAGTCGTGTATTCCTCTGTTAGACTATCATCTTTCCTCGTTGCGTTTTCTCAAGCCATATTTGGACGACCGCATTGTCTTCCACTTTATCAAAAAATCCCATGACAAGCTCTCTATTTAGTAGCTGAACATGAATCAACAAATCTTTTCTATGATGAAAATGTAATGCAATCATACCCAAAACAAAAAAAAACACGTCAGTACAAAAAAAAACATAAATAACAAAAAGAGCACCTATTTAGATAACTACTAGGGGTTGGGTGTAGTTCTACCTAGGGTAGGCTCTTGAACTCATTATATGCAGTTCGGTTCTAAAGTAAGGGTACCTGAACCGGCAAATTCCTCGATCCTCACCCATTATAGGCTCATACGGACTGAGTTCAATTCAGGGGAATACATTTCCGTCTGGCTATACAGAGATGAAAATCTCACGAAGACGTAGGTACGATGCATCCCGAAAACGATCCTCTATCTTATACGGAGGTGAAGACCTCACGAAGGAATAGTTTTTCACTCCCACTTAAAAGGGTAAAATCGACTGATTATGCGATGCAATATGCAGAGATACATTAAAAGACTCGAACCAATAAAGCAAACATATCAAAATGATAAAGACCACAAAAATGACGGATGAAATGCAATGAAAGGATTGTAAATTTAAATCAGATTTTCAATTTTCGACAAAAAGACAGAAAGTAATCAACTCATGGCTTGACTCTCTTTTTTTTTTCCCAGCAGAGTCGCCAAGCTGTTGAAACTATTTTTTTTGAAAAAAGATCGACTTTTAAAAAAAATAAAAAATGGGAGCCGCCACTAATCTTTTTTATGAGGTGTGATCAGATCACTTTGTAATTTGATCGTTTTAATAAAATATTTTAATTTACTAAAACAACGATTTTGGTCTACGAAATTTGAGAAAACGGGTTCAGGAGCCTGTTATATGCAAGGAAAGATTAGCACCCTCGCAACGCCCAAAATTAGTACCTAATTGATTTATTACTGTCTTAATGTCGAAATTTGAAAACTCAAAAATAATTTAAAATACGATTCCTCTTTTTATTAATGCTAATTTTATTTAAAAATTTTGCTTGAATAAATCGAAACTAATGTTAAAGACCCTCTTGTCTCGAGATAACAAAATGTCACATCCCGTAAGTTAGGACATGACATCTGAACCCTCAAAAATAAGCTTACCTTTTAATTTTTATTTTAAAACTTGTATATTTTAATTTTAGAAGGATATTCGGTTATTTCAGTTCGACGAGAAAGAATCGAAACCTCTTAAGTTAGGGTACGATTTCTCGAATCTCCAAAATACGAAATATTGCCTATTTTGAAAATTTTCTTTTTACAAATTTGGGTAAGAATTAATGAAATATTTAAAAAAATGTTTGATTTATTCGGATATGGTATAAAAATGGCTAAAACATAAGAAACATGTCGTGTTTAATGAATAACGATAATGCGACACAATTTTGTAGTAATAAAATAAAACATAAAAAAATAATAGATCATGATACCAATCTGTATAATAGGTCAATAATAATGAAAATGATACTAGCGATAATAATGATACTAATAATAATATCAACAACAACAACAACAACAACAACAACAACAACAACAACAACAACAATAATAATAAAGGCAACAAAAAAATGCACAACAAATGGAAAATAAGCTAATTTGAGATAAAAAATGAATAAATAATTAATTATGGAAATAATAAATAAATAAGTAAGTAAGTGAATATTAATGAAAGTTTGATTTTTAAAAAAAATGAAAAAATCAAACAAAATAATGCAACAAACAGTTGAAGATAAAATAAAAATTGAAGTTAAAAAGGTTAAAGATTGAATTGCGATCAGAATAAAATATGGGGTACAAATTATAAACTATAAAATTGATAAAACACGAATAAGGACCAAAATAAAAGCATGAAAGACAAAAGGGGACCGAATGGGAAATTATTCCCAAAGTTCCTTGCGCACCGTTTCATGAAGGGACCGGGATGAAAAGAAAACAAAATTATGTGGGTAAATTTAAAAAAAAAAAGCGGATAGGAATGAATTAAAACAACCCAGAAATGCGAAGGACCAGGGTTGTAAATAACCCAAAAGATGAAAACACGCGGATCCCCTGGAACGGGTCGGGTCGTACGCGGGTTGGCCCTAAACGGCCTTGTTTTGAGGCCACTGAAATAGGCCCTAAACAACGTCGTATGCTTGTCCTATAAAAGCAAAATTTTTTATAAAAAATCATTCTGCTATCCATTTAAAAAGAAAAACTAAATACCCTAAAAAAAACGAAACACCCTCAAAAGCTCTCAAATCCCGCTTTAACCGACCTGTGGGTTCCCTCAGCGGTCCGCCGCGTCGTCACCATGGCCAGTGGTTGGTGTTACACAAAATAAGGTTTTTTAGCCCCCTTTTGAAAATATATTTGAATGTCAAGCCTTATCAACCCAAAAAACGGAAAGAAAAGGACCCTCGATTGTAGTAGCCTGAACTTGGGCCTAGTCGGAATAGTGGTTTTGGGACCATAAATCCGACGAGGGAAAATTTATTTTTATTATATTTTTATGGTCTAAAATTTCACGAAATGATTTCGTGAAAATTTCGTTCGAAAATTTCGACGTTTGGGCACTCAATTTAGTCAAAATGACTAGATTGTAAAAGTACAAAAGTTGAGTTCTACATGTTAGAGGTGTCCAATTGTTATGAAATTTTAAATTGGAGGTCGTTAGATGGTAATTAGACCATTGGTTAATTTTTTGGGCAAAAATGGACATGAAATAGGTGAAATAGAATATTTTTAAATTATGGGCATTTTGGTCATTTAGTGATTAAATGATTAAATAAACAAAATTAAAAGCCAATTTTTGTCCATCTTCAACCCCATGGTCGAATTTCAGAAGGGGAAACCATGGCTAGGGTTTTTCAAGCTTCCAAGCTCGATTATCAAGGAAAACGTGGTTTGGAACTAGAATGAGGGAAAAACGAGAAATTGACGAATAAGTACTTTTCACCGGTTCTGCTACCGAGGTAAGTTTGTATATAAATAATGCATCGTTTTTACTTACGTTTTTATGTTTTCATATATTTTATGAGATGTGGTTGAATATTGAATGAAATTGACAAGTATCCAAAACTGAGAAATTTCCCAGTTGACCATTAAGAATAGAATAGGATACAAGTGACCTGTCACTAGTGACTCAAGTATGGTACTATGTGAAGGCCACTTTGTGAAGAAATATAGCTTTGGTCACAAGTGTGGTACTATGTGAAGGCCACTTTGTGAAGAAGGTAGCTTTGGCTACAAGGGTGGTACTATGTACAGGCCACCAGGCATCCGTTATTATTCTGATGTGTTCAACGGGAAATGACTAAGTGTAAACGAATATTACTATGTGATGAATAAGTGTAGGTATGTGTGTGTAAATTTATGAGCAATGTGCTTGATATATGATCGAACATTGGTAAGGTTGATATGGAGTAAGTGTTACAATGAAAGTTAATATAGAGAAATCATGAAAGAGTGAAATTAGAAACAAAACAATTTTGGACAGCAGTAGTTGTGTGAATTTGAAAAATAACCAAAAATGGTGGAAACCGAATTAGAGGTTGAATAAGATACGAAATAAAATCTTATTGAATCTATTTTCATATAAAAGTAACGATGTAAGCAAAAGAATTTCATATTATGAGATATTTGAATTCTTGTGAAATAGAGTCAGAATGATTTTGGAATCCCCTGTTCCTACTTTAAAAAATCATTAAAAATTGTATAAAATAAATTTTGGGTTATAATTTATATACTTAAAATTCTTAATGAGTCTATTTTCAAGAGAAATAAATAGAAACATCATCCGAATCCCGTATGAGGAGATAATTAACTTTTAGTGAAGAGGGGTCAAAACTGTTAGACAGCAAAACATGGGTGACTTTAATGAATAAACTGTATTTATTGGCTGAACAAAAAATTCTAAAAATTTTATGGTAATAAGATATGTGAGTCTAGTTTTAGGAAAAATTAACGGATCTTAATTTGGAGTTCCATAGCTCAAGATATAAATAATTTAGTGACTGTGACTCGAGTAGACAGCTTAAGATGAACATGAGTAAATAGTGGAACTATGTGCAATTATGATTGTATTATCTTAAGAACATATTGTGAAGATTTATAAAAGTATGTTAATAAATTACTCATTATTACTTACTTACTAAGCTATAATGCTTACCCCCTTCCTTTCCTTTTTCCTATAGTGTCACAGATGCTAGCTTGAGTTGGAGGTCATTGGAGATTCTATTGCACTAACAAGTTATTGATTGGTATTGTATCAATGATTTTCAAGTATTTGTAAGTCTAAGGCATGTATAGGGACTTGATTATGTGTATATATTATTATGAGTTGGCCTAGAATGTTGGCCTATGCTATTAGAAGGTTATTTTTGTATAAGGCTGTTTAACGTGGTTAATAATTGTTATGTTATAAGTCTATGATGATGCATTTCAAGGATTTGTATGCCTGCATGTGTTGGATGAGTAAATGTGTGATAATTATGAGTGGTAAATGTGATTGATTGTGTAAGTTGCATGATGTGAATGGTTAAGAGAGTGTGTGTGTGTGTGTGTGATTATGCATGATGAATGTGGTTTGTAAATGGTATGTAGATGTCTTAGTATGGATGTTTGAATGCTTAATAATAGCATGTTGTGTGATGATAAATTTGTATAAGTGTATAAGTGTTTTGGGGTGGCAAAGGGCTTGGTAAATAGCCTTACTTGTGGCCACATGGGCGCGTGCCCCTATTTTTCAAGAAATTTCTCAGTGCTTTCAAAAGTTCTCGGTTTAGTCCCAAACCACTTCCAAAGTATGTATTAGGCATCGTAGGCCCTATTTAGGAACTTAAAGATAAAAATTTGAAAAGTTTTAATTTGGATGAAATTTTATGACTCGATTTAATACGTTTACAAGTGTATGTGTTCCGGTAATGCCTCGTACCCTATCTGGCGTCGAATACGGGTAAGGGGTGTTACACTCGACCCCCTTTTAATCTAATTTCGACACTAGAGAAGGGACTTCCGACGACAAGACCACAAGATGATTCAAGTAAGCTCTTACTTTCCTCTTTCTTTTTAATTTTTCACATGTAAAATAATGAAAAAAAAAAACCTTAAAAATAAAATTTCAAATAATAAAAAATGAAAAAAATCACCTTTTAGAAATGTTATAATCGGTCTCTTTTTGTTTTCAATATACTGTTTTTCAATTACTCTCCGTCCAAAAAAATTACAAAAAAACTGGTTTGGCTTTTATAGCCGAGTTACAAAGCCATTCGTTTCTATTTTCTTTGTCTTTTCTTTGTTGTTTTGTTCGTTGTTGTCCTTTCTTGCTTGTTTTTTGTTGTTGCGTGTTTGCTTCTTTGCAGGTGACAGAGATGTCAGAGCATATGGAGGAGGCGGCGTGCGGCGACAGCAAGGCTTAGGGTGGCTAGGGTTTCTGAAAATGTTGTTTGTAACATTTTTCTTTTTGGGCTAGGGTTTGTTTTTTGTTTTGGGCTTTTTGGGTTAAAGTTAATTTTGGGCTATTTTAATTTGTAAATTGGACTGTTAATTTTGGACCTTTTTTATTTTGGTTTAAATTTTTGTTTTATTTTTGTAATTTTGGGCCCAAGCCTATTACAATTTCCATTCAATTTTGATCGACCCTTTTTTTTATGGCAACAAATAAATGGCTTTTGAGGTTATTTCTGAAATATGTATTTTGAGATTATTTTTAAATATGTGTTTTTTTTAAAGATATTTCTACCCTAATGATTGTCGAGATCTTTTATGTTATAAGAGTCGTCAAGTTTTCTGAGCCTATCAAAATTATGAAAGTGATCAAAGGAATGAATTTCTGTATTAAATGAATCTTGACACTTAGAAGTATCGAGGTTTGTATTGATACCCAAACTCTTTCCATAATCCCTTACCAATCAACCGAAATCATGATATTTTTAAAAATTTAAATGGTCTTGACACCTATAATATTAAGCTCTATTTAAATTTATTATAAAACTAAAAAAAATCACATAAGATTAAAATTGATCTAACATATGTGGATGTGGATGCAAGCTTCATTAAAAAACTTAACAAAACATTAATGCCATAAGAGTAAATATAATTTAAACAGTGCCAATATATATTTTAAAACTCTAATGAAATACTATCCTTATTAAAAAAAAGGAAAATTTTAGAAAATTTAAACAACCATTTCAAAACCCTAACAAAAGTCTGATTCTAAACTCTATAACCAACCAACCAACCTCATTTGTTTATTTTTCATAGAAACCTCAAAATTTCTTCCTCTATATATTTTAAACTATCATATATATATATATATATATATATATATTTATTTATTTAAAAATTCTTAAATCCAAATTTTAAGGTTATATAATGGTTGCCTCCTTATTAAGTTTGAAAAGAAAAATGACATGTTGTCGACATGCCGTAATAATGGAGGAAACTCTAGTGTCTTGATATCTCAATAATATGGTAATGAAAGTGTTGCTTGATAACGGCTTTTATGATAACCCGATTTCCAGCAATGCTAGAAAAGACGGTTTCAGGATCCGGTTTTCGTAAATATTTAATAGAGATATTTACGGAGTTATTATATTGATGAATTGAAATTTGGTTAAGTGATTTAACTGAAATTGTGAATAATTATGGCTCAGAGACTAAATTGTAAAAGTCTAATTGCTATAAATTTTTAATTAGATTAAGGCTGTAAAAATTAAACAAAGGACTAAAATATAAAATAGATCTATTTTAAATATATGTTAGTGGACAATATGATGCATGTTAATTAATTCAAGTTTAATTAACTAAAAATAATTAATTAAACTAATTAACTTTTAATTAAGTATATATATATATATATATATATATATATGTGAAATTAGTGGAAGGAGAGGTGAATTTCATCTTCTCTAACTATCCAAAACTTTGAAACAAAAGGGGAGGACGAAGCCATTGTAGGGTTTTCAAGCTTTTTGGCCTTAATTTCAAGTAAGTCCCTAGCAATTTTTCTTTGATTTTTATTAAAATTGAATCATGGGAGCTTGATTTAGGTAACCCATGAACTGATTTGTGGAACTGTTAAAGTTTTAGAAAGTTTCGATGGTTGAGAATTGAATGATTTAGGTGTTAAAATGTTAAAAAATAAACTTAGCATATGAAATGGACTAAATTGTAATGCTTATTGTTAGTTTTGTAAATTAGGGACCAAAATTGAATAAAATAAAAATATGTTATTAATTGTTGATATGATAGAAAATAGAGGGTTCTTAATGAGTTTTGGTGAAATCGGGTTTTAACTTGAAGGTCTGGATATAAAAGATGCTTGTATCGGGCTTAGGGACTGAATTGAATAACTTAAAAAATATGTGAAATTTAGTATTTGATTCTGTTTTGGCTGAAAATTGATAAAATGATGTGTTTTTATGATTATTCATAGCTATCAACAATACAGAATAGATGAGAAGGAAAGGAAAATAAAAAATCATCAACGAGTGACGTGCAAAACCTTGATTTGTACTTTTATGATTCAAGATAGAAATATTTGATTTTTGTATGCATGTTTTTTGATTGATGAGTTTCTAGGATAATTATATGGTGACAATATGAAATGTTTCGATTGAATTGCTTTGGTTGAGTCTAAATACCGAAATAAGGACTAAATTGAATAAAATAGGAAACAGTACGATTAAATTGATAAAGTATGATTGGTATGAAATTGAGTTGAAAATATGTTATTTATATGATAGATTGATGATGAATTGTGCATAATGTAATGTGAATTGAATATTAATACCCTATTAACTAGTCGGGCTGAGTTGGATATAGTTGACATGTCATAGGATTGAATTGTGTATGGGTTTATACATTTACGCGCCAGGATGCACTTTGTGTGTTAGTATGCGCTTTGTGCTCCAGGATGCGCTTCGAGCACTAATATGCACATTACATGCCAATTTCCCTTACTTGATTTTTATATTAATGAACTTCAATGCCAGTTTGGTGTTTTGGTTGGACGATCCGTATATTCGTCCGAGTTCGAGTTGGGTTAATAAAGAAAAATAATAATAAGTTTAATTGTTTATATTAAAATGAACTAATATGATGCTCGAAATTTTGAATGTGTGCATATATGAATTTGAAATGGAAAGTAAGCATCTTTTTTATTCAAAGCAAAAAGGAATCGAGCCTTAGAGGCCAAAACAAATGTGGATGAGTTGGTAGACTCTAGAAATGGATTAACTGGTAAGTATAAGGTGAGTAATGGAATAAATCACAATAGACTGATTGAATTAGTTCCTTGTTTATGTATGCAATTGAAAGTTGATTAGTAAATGTGTAACCTCTCCAACCCAGCCGAGACAATAAACCTAGGCTAGAGAGGTCAAATTCGCCATCAAGGTGGCTCGGTCAGTTCCAATCTAACTATACTAAAATTGAAATCCAACCATTCTCAATCAGCCACTTAAGTTCTTACATATCTCATCAGAGCTCACAAATTTCTATTATATACAATCAACTCCCGACTCTTCTTTAGTTTCGGGTCCTTAATTAGGAGAGCCAAGCGTGACCTGAGACAAAGGTTGCTAGTAAATAAAGCAAGCACGTCACCTTGAATCATTGAGCCCCTTTCCAAGTCATTGCTTTGGTGGTGGTGGACACAACATAACGTACTTGAAACAATGGATGTTTAGTTGCTAGAAAACAAAAATAGCCAAAATGAGCCATAAAAGACTCAAGAAACCAGAACACATAGGATCTGAGAAACACGAGCATCTAAGGCTCGAGAAAACCTCCATAAGAAAAGACCCAACAAAGGGAAATCCATCCCCTACAACCAGCAAGGGAAGAGCAAACAACAGAGAGAAAAAAAAGGGGGATGAAGAAAGGAAAAAGAAAATAAATGAGGGGAGGGGCGAAGGAAGAGGGTACGGTGGGTGTCGACACCCTAGATCACTTGCCAACGAGAGAGGGGAAAACCCACCATTAACAAGGGGAGGAAAAGACACAATGAAGGAAGAAGCAAAACGAAAACAAAACAAAGAAAATAGAATGAGGGAGGGAGGGAGAGGAGGAAAGAATGAGAGAAGAAGGAGGAGGATTGGCGGGCATCCAAAACAACTTACCTCGAGCTTACAAAATGAGAGAGAAAGGTACATGGACCAAGAGACGGTATTTTTAATAAGATAAAATTAGTTATTTAAAGAATTTTTATTTTAGGAACGAGAACGAAATATTTAACATCCTATTATTTTTTTAATCAAAATATTATAAAATTATTTAAAAATTACATGTTAATAATTTATTTATCTCGATTTCATGACATTTTTCTATCCGTATTGTGTTGATGTATATAATTTGCATATGGTCATGTTTGTATGTTTTTTAATCCAAAGTATCATGAATTATATATACATGCTAATAATTCGTTCTATATATATATATATATATATATATATATATATATTTATATATTTACACGTTTGGGTATGAGTGTTGTGCTCATATTATTCTTGCATCTATCTCGCTTTATTTAGTTTATCATAATGATTCAATTGTAATATAAATTTGTTCTTTGATGCCAAATTTATATATGTATCTTACTTCATCTTATATTTTATATAATTTATCATAATGTGTTAATTTCTTACATATTTTGTATTATTATCATTCAATTTTAACTGAGAATTACAATATATAAATTATTTATATTTTAATATTAAAAATCGCATCCAAAAAATAAGTAAAATCAATTAGCATAAGTGCTTTGCAAGATATTTCAATGGAAACCATAAAACCTGGTATGTATATTTTTGGTAGTCGAAATAAATATATTAAATTATCAAAATTTATTATTCCTTCAAAAAAAAAAAATCAAAATTGATATATGAATTAATAATATATTAAAAGTAACGATAGTTTAATCTTTGTATTTTGTGAAAGTTATTGATTTAGTCTTTGTATTTTAATCTGATCAATTTTGGTTTCTGTACTTTTCAAATTGGTAAATTTTAGTCCCTATACTTTTCAAAATGTGAAATTTTTGTCTTGAAACAAACCATAGTAGTTAAACCCGTCTAATTAAATTCAATTATTAGTCTTGTACTATGTGTACTATTATAGATTTAGTTCATATTCTCTAATTGAAATCATTCTATGTTACTATACTTTTTGAATTGTGAAATCTCAATCTCGATGCAAATGGCTGTCATTAATCCTTAACTAAATTTTTAGTGAGTAATATATGGAAATAATAAGTTGATATGACATTATATATATAATAATATGTTTCCGAATCAAATTTTGGAAATAGCATAACTTAACTTAATGAATTAAATAGCTATCATTTGATGAGGGCTGAAAATTTAAAAATTTTCAAATATAGAGACTAAATCCAAAATTTTTGCAAAAGACAAGGACTAATAGCAGGATTTAACCTAGTTTAATTATGTTAACTATAAATAGCAATGAGCGTAATATTAACAAAAAAAAGTTATAGCGAATATTCAAACTTCGGTTCCAAAGGTGTCGTGGTGTAGTTGGTTATCACGTCAGTCTAACACACTGAAGGTCTCCGGTTCGAGTCCGGGCGACGCCAAATTATTCTCAATATTTATTTAGTTTTTTACCGAATGGACGAACGTTCTTGATTTTCCGTTTCAATCAATCAATCAATCTCCCACCCGCTAAACATGGAAACGGGGCCCATGCAAATCCCAACCAATCACATTTTTTATTCGCATCATTTCTTCGCTTCTAATTGGTTGTGTAATCCTCCGCCACTCATCTATAATCCTCCCCTACTGCCCATTCTTACTTTTAACCCAAAAGATTATAGAAATATCCAACCAACCACAATCTTCTAACCTCGACTCCGGACTCGGTTTCCTCTTTTCTTTTACGGTGGTTATTTGCGGTGGGTGGACGACGATCATGATCGCCGATCCTAAATCTTGTGACGTTCTGTTGGTTTTCGTTTTATTTGCGATTATATCCTCTTCCAGCGCCTTGGTTTCCACTCCCTATCCTAAGGCCATCTCTGTAAGCTTTTCTTTCTTTCTTTCTTTTTTTCAATTGGATTCTTTTTTTTTTTTTTTCCAAATATGAATTTGATTTGGTCTTGAGGTTTTTATATAGGATTTAAAAGAGGCTGTTGTGAAGGGATTGGGATTCCAAGCCGATGATTTTAAGATTTCAGGGTTCGATCTCAGAGATGCCCTTGTGGGCCATTCTGTGGCGTATGAATTCGACATTGAAATCGATAACAAAGTGATTCCTTTTAAGCTCTTGGAGGATGTAAATCGTTGGGAATATGTTGATTTGCCCATTTTTAGGGTGGAAGAGCCAGCTAGACCCGGAGTTGAAAATGGGTTGGTGGAGCATAAGAGGATATTGGACAATGGATTACCCGTTTTGGCCCCGTTTCAGCTGGCTGGACCCATGGAACTCTGGATTCAAGATGCCAAAGATATGCGAATCTCCTTGCCGGTGAGTTCTATCTTTTTCCCTTTTCTCTTATAACAAAAAACATTGTTCTTTGAGGCGTTGATCTAGGGAAAGTAGTGCTTCAGAATCCTAGCATTTAGCATTAAAAAAAATAAGGTACCCTAATTGGATTTTGGGATTTTGCTGGCTCTGCAAATTAAGATGGACTAAAGTAACTTCTTTTAAAAAAGAAGTAGTTTTTTCGCTTTTGCCTCTGAATTTAGATTCTCTTTTTGGGACCGTTGCCCATTTAGGTATGACTATAGGATGTGTCTTTTGTGTGTGTGTGTAATCTTTTGAAGTCAATTGATTAATCTTGTTGATGGTTAAATCATGCAGCATGATGTGGATGCTGGTGTCTTGAAAAAGGTAATGTTAGCAGATGGCGCTGTGGTAACTGTCAAGGGTGCAAGATCAGTTAGCCTGCGCCATCCGATTGATCTTCCGTTACCTCTTAACAGAACTCATAAAGGATTCGCATCTGGTCTTATGGCTCTCGCCGAGCATCTTCGTCGTGCTTCTTGCAGCCAAGATACCCCACTCCTTTCTCTTCGCATTGTTGGCCCAACCTCCCTTACTGTTCCATCTTCTTCAAATAACAAGTTGAAGCTTAAGCGACTTGCACCTGGTCTTGTGGAATTATCTTCAATGTCTAAAACTAAGACCATGGATGCCCTCTCCACTATTGATTTACAAGAAGAAGCCGCTACAGTTCTAACCCCAAAGCATTTCTCTACAATGTGGCCTCTTGCGTCCATCAATGGTTCCAATGCTAATTTAATTGGTTTTGAGAGACTGCTATCGTCTGTGCTGGATTCAAAGGCAAACAAGAAAGGATACTTTAAGTTACTGAAGGCTGATGTGTCAGCTCAAACATTTGTGAAGATTGGTTTTGGGATCGAGAAGAAGTTGAAAGAAGCAGATGGGTTTAATTTGGAGGGCTTTCCAGAGTGGAGGACAAAGCCTGAGATAGTGAGTATGCATTTTGAGGTACTGGCTAAGGTTGATGGCGAGAATGTTATACCGGAGAGAATCATGCAGGTTAACCCTGTTGCTGTGGAGGATGCAATTGCACCACATGTGCTAGCAAGGAACATGACCATGTCTTCCACACCTGTTGTTTACACTCCTTCAAATCCTTTCACCTTGTAACTTGTTAGGGGGAAAAGGATCAAGAGTAACTTTATTCCGTGTGCCCTCATTAATATATTTAATATAAAGGTAAAGATGAATTTATATAACTTTATTTCAAGTGGTTCTAATCTACGGATGGTTTCTCAAAAAGTTATACGTAAATTATGATATTTGGTATCAGAGCAAATTTTAAAAACTTAACAATGTGTTATTGAGAATAATAAATCTTTATTAGAGGAGAATGTTGTAGTCATGATTTTTAAATGTACTGAAGTTGATTTTAAAATAGAAATGTTGATGCTATTTTTTATTTTAAAATAGAAATGTTGATGCTATTTAATTTGTATGTCACTTTTTGTGAACGAAATAATAAGCTTTAAAGATGCAGACTATTTTGTGAAACTATACTAATCTTTTACAAGCATAAAATTTGACTGCATTAACCGGAAGAGTATATCAATGGCATTTAGATTTCAATAGAGGTTCTTAAGTGCCAAAACATATACAAAGCCCTTTTAACAGATATAAGAAGCTTATATTATATTAAAAGATTAGCTCAGCAGCAACAATTTCATTTCTTGATGAAGGTAATACCCTTTTGAATGCTTCCAGCTAACTCTTCCTTTGCTTTCTCCAAACCAACCCTATTAACAATCAAACAGGTATTCACTGCATAATCTGCTATCTCTACCTAAAATAATAACAATCATTTATATTTCTGAAAAAAACATATACCTCTCATATTCGTTTAGAGGCCCTACTTGATAGACTTCCTCGGCCCCGGTACGACCAAGTCGTACCTTGGTTGCAAAGAAAGGAAGTTCGGTAACCTGAGATCGAGATTGTTAAAGAACATGTGGAGATGCAAAACCAACAAGATGGTGTTGGCATGAAAAAAAATTGTTTGAGAGGGTACCTCGGAAGCTACAAAGGCACATTCCACGACTCCGGCATCTCCTCTCAAGCCTCGGAGACATGCATCTGCAAACTTGACAGCTGCATATGCCTATACACATTTAAAGGCTTCCCTTTAGTTTAATTTATCCATTAATTTCTACTTTTTAGGAAAGAAAAACTTGTACAAAGTGAAGGTAGAATGGCCAACCATTGACAGAGTAGCAGATCCAGCCCCAGCTTTTGCCTGCATAAGTGAAAAAGATTAATTCACCCATAACAACAACAATAATAAAGTAATTTTCCTCAGTAGTCAATCCTTTTTATCTAACAACATGGTCTTAGTTACTAGCCATTATGCATTTAACAATTAACTTCCAAACATACAGATAGGCTTATGCGATTTTATTAGTAGTTGACTGAAGTATTGGCAGCAGGAGACCAGACTAAGAAATGTCAAAACATGTTCTAACTTCTACTGTATATTTCATTTGTTGGTTCTGCAATCTATGTAACAAAAAGAGAACATTATTATACCTCAACAACTTCTGTTCCACCGTTTTGAATGCGATTTGTTAGGTATTCGGTTTCTTCAGGAGTGAAGCTGCTTGGAGGTTTGACCTGCAAAGATTGAAATCAAGTAAATTCAACTGATGATAGATTACCAAAAGTGAAAATAAGTGAAATTTGTAATAAAATTGAAGACCTGTGACAAAAGAGGCAAAATTGTTACTCCTGAATGACCTCCGACAACCGGTACATTAACTTCTCTAGGATCAAGTCCCAGGACTTCTGCCTGTACCCAAAACAAAAAAAAATGGTTATCTAAGGAGTGAAAACTAGAAATGGTCTGCTACATGCTATGTGATTTCTTGGTGCTTTATGTGAGAAAATGAAGAATACAATAAAACGGTTATGCATACCACAAAAGTGTTAGCTCTGACGACATCAAGAGTTGTCACTCCCAAAAGTCGCTTTGGATCGTAAGTACCGGCCTTCTTAAAAACCTCTGCTGCAATTGGAACTGTAGAATTCACTGGATTGCTGATCAGATTAACAATTGCATTTGGGCAGCACTTTGCAACTCCTTCACAAAGTGTCTTGACAATTCCAGCATTGATGTTGAAAAGGTCATCCCTCGTCATTCCAGGCTTCCTTGGAACACCAGCAGGTATGATCACAAGGTCCATGCCAGTCAACGCACTCTCAAGCTGCGGCTGCCCTAGGAAACCACGTACCTATAACCAATAAAGCATTCCACTTACTCTCGATTTTTACATGTAATTGACATAATAATTCGCTCTTCATTCAAAAGCATAGCCTATGGTATCTTAGAAAACTAGTTTTCACTGTTGAATAATTGAAGTCTCCGGAGGAGAAGGAAATATTACCACAGCACCAGTATCCATGTGACTGAGGTCAGCTGTGACACCAGGCGAGTTCACAACATCGTAAAGATGAAGAACTGAGACGAGAGGATTCATCTTCATTAACATTGCAAGAGGCTGGCCAATGCCTCCAGCTGCTCCTAAGATAGCAACTTTGAACCCTGGTGACCCTCCTTTCGCTCTACAGTCAGCTCGCCTCAAAATGGAACTTTCCTCCATCTGTTACAACCAACATATATAATAAACAAGCAAGCCACCTTAATAAAACTTGTACTAACACAGAAGAGAACCTGAGGTTGGAGATGGGCTGCAAGCCTGGCAATGCGCTGGTTAGCGTTTGGACTAAACTCCATTTCCTTTCTCTTACTGAAAGATGGACAGATAGTGGGGGTTGGGGGTTAAAATATTACGTACTACTTGGAAAGAATGAATGGATTTAAACAGAAGACCAAAAGAAGAGATAACGGTGAAGTTGACATAAATGCGTATATATATATATATATTCAGTTTGTGTGGAAACTAGTTTTTTAAGTCCTTATCCTATCTTTAATCGCAAAGAGAAATGTGGCTCTAAAAGACTTGGTCTGGGTTTATTTTCAGGGTGATAAAATACTTGAGATGTCTATTTTTCTGCTTGAACTTTTGGGGCCTGAATGTTGTAACCTGTTACGGTTATATGATCAGATATTCACTTTAACAGCTGCTGCTCCTCTGAACCAAATGCCTCAAATCATTTAAGTTATAATTCATTATTATTTATTACCAAAATAATCAGCACCAATCTGTCTTCTCGTCCAAGAGATACAAATAAGCAAGCTACCTTCATCCTTTTTTTTATAGAAAAACTGTACCATAACCCATTGGCGATTGCAATATATGAAGATGGAGAGGTTTCAGAAGAACGTATCAGTAATACTCCAAAAAGAAGAAAAATCGATTATATTGCACATCAGAAAGAAAACTAAAACAATTTTATGGTAGTTTGGTTACAGTTCTATGACAAATTTTGTAAAGGAAACTAAAACAATTTTATGGTAGTTTGGTTACAGTTCTATGACAAATTTTGTAAAGGATATCCAATAACTTAAAACACCAAGCCTATAATGTCTATCACAGTATCATGGCTGGGGTTTTCTTTTTGCAAGGTACTACAAAACAATTGAATTTATATATTCAGTGTTGTGATAATGGCAGTAGGCCACAATTTTGGAAAAACAAAACTAGTTTTCAGGCAATCTGAGCGCTTGTTCCTTCAATGGTAACCAATGGTTTGGTGAGACATAACTAGGCCTTTGATTTCTTCCCTTTAGTTTCAGCAGCTGGTTTGATCTTGAAAGGGAGGAAGGACTTCCCACCCATGAATGGCCGTAAAACTTCTGGTATTTCAACACCATCTTCTTTCTGGTAATTCTCAAGGATGCAGCATATTGTCCTTTCGGTTGCTGTGAGGGTAGAGTTCAACAGGTGAACATATTGTTTCACCTGCTCATTGTTCTGCAAGAAGGTTAACAACAGAAAGCAATCACAAAGCATGAACTGGAATTTAAATGGTAGAACTCAAGAATGATAGGTATTAAGTATGGAAGTAGTTCTAGATTATTGCTAAACCAATATGCACTCTTATGACGGGGGAAAAAAAAGTATAAATCCATATATATTTCCAAAACACTTGCACTCTGCTTTCAATATATAACAAGACAAGCCAACATAACCAACCTTTTTCTGCCCATATCTAATTTCTAGCCTCCTTGATTGGTAATCTGTACAATTTGAGCATGACACTAACTCTCTGTAAGTCTGAGATGCTGGAAACCATGCTTCCAAGTCATACTTCTTGGCAGCAGCATCATTAAGAGCACCAGAAACAATCACCACGACTTGATAGGGAAGCTTTAGCTGCAAATTAAAATTCACACTAATCCATGTAAAGACTCTTCAGCCTCAAGACTTCCAATGGAAAATTTTATGTGCATGGTGAACTTCTATTAAAAGATAGCTTAGGGCCACTTTGAGCTGAAGGGAAAAGACTCCAGTTTATTTATCTCAAAGTGATTTTGTTTCACAATGAAAACCAAAAGATTACTTCACAAATAACCCTTCCACAAGGCATGGGAAGTAAATATGAATCTAGACTGATAAGGTTCACTAGTACAGATAAAACCAACATTCAAAGAGCTCCAATTATAGATAAAATGGGATTAGGTAAAAAACTGGAAATCAGTGATGTGTAGTAATTAATCAATTCATAGAAAAAAAAAAATATTATACCATCTGATAAAAATCCTCAGAGTTTTTAATCATTTCCTCATGCATGTCCCAGGACTCATTACCATTTGGACTGGTAATGCAGAATTGCTCCACTTTCTCAAATTGATGAACCCGAAAAATTCCAAGAGTATCACGACCATGTGAACCAGCTTCTTTGCGGAAACAAGATGAATATCCAGCATATCTGGGAAAACAAATTGCATAAACAAATAGCAACCAAAAAATCATTTTGTGACACATACAGCCATCACTTCTTTTGCATGCTTAGAACCTTATAGGTAGCTCAGAGGGCTGGATCCAATCATCCACGTGGTAAGAACAGAGTGGCTGTTCAGCAGTTGCAATAAGATACTTGTCATCACCTTCACCGGTCACCTAATGAACATCAACAACACCAGTCATGCTTTCTTATTGTAGAATATGAAATAATTGGTGAAAGGAATATGCCTGAATACTGATTTGCACATCCTAACCATAAAGAACAGCAACTTTTTTTCCCCTTTTCCTAATGTAGAATAAGAACACTTGATCGCATGTAAAGTTATAACAAGAATTAAACAATCTCAATTCTATATAGTTCAAATCTCACAATTTGTAAAGATACCAATACCATCCTAGTATATGGAAAGAAGAGAGATCTCTAAAGCAATCTACAAATGTTACCTTGTAAAGTTCCTCATCAAATTGGGCCAATTGAGCACACTTGGCCATAACATCTTTCCTCATGAAGAATGGAGTTTGCAATGCTGTATACCCCCTTTTCTCCAAAAAATCTAGCCCAAAATTGATCAAAGCTTGATTGAGACGCACTCCATCTCCCTTTAGGTAGTAACCTCTACCTCCTGCAACGTCAGCACCTATAGTACAGGACAATGGAACATCAATTAAAATGATGCCAAGTGAAACAATCCAATTCAATTTGCCAGCTGAAATTCATGCATAAAACAACACAAAGTTCATCATGAGAAATACAGCCTACTGTTCTATCATCTCATAGCTTAAAGAGAGACCCTACACATCTTAAAACCAATAAACAACATATTCCATTACATACAGCAAAGCATGTTAAACCCTGAAAAATACAATTACCCTTTTTTGTATCTGCAATCCCAAGAAGCTCGACAAGCTCAACATGGTTCTTCAGCTTAGGCTCCAAACGCTTTTCACCCCAAGTTCTAATCACAGCATTATTTGCCTGCAATATATTGGTACTCAAGTAAATTACCCTGATTAAAGCATTAGCAATCAAAAACCAAGGAAATGAATAAAATTTGCAGAGTCAGTCACCTCATCATCACTGACGGGAACCGAGTCATGCACAAGGTTACCAATTTTCTCCAATTTAGATTTTAAAACAGCCCAAGAATCTTTAACCTCAACATCTTTCTCGGCTATTTTCTGTTTAACCTCCTCTGTCTTTGCAATTGTCTCCGTTGCATCTTGCTTAGCCTTTTTTTCACATCAATTCCAACATAAAAAAAATTAAAGAAAATCCCACGACTAATTAAAAAGAGAGTGTGTGTGAGAGTGAGAGAGACTCACAATTTTAAGTTGAGCGACTTGCTTGTTAATCTTATTGAACTCTTTTCGCAGATTTTCAAGTTCATATAACACTGTACCGGAAATTTAGCATTACACACAAAAAATACAAAAAAAAAAAAAACAAAGCAACTCGAAATGGGAGAATGAGAGGAGGGATTAGATAGTTACGTTGGCGATAAACTTTGTCAAGGTCGATGATGGCATCGACATCTTGAACGTTGGCGTAACGACGCCGTAATGATTCGCGAATGATCTCAGGGTTATGACCCTTCTCCTCTCTGAACAAATTGATGTCCAACATTTTTTTTCTTTTTAATCGAGAAGGTGATTGAAATCGACACTGAACCAACCCTAAAGACGAAAGGTAAAAGAATACGAAAACCCTAGTATCTCATACTGTTTGTTTACAGGTTCGCGCTATTCCACCCTGTGATAGTTATTCTGCACCTCCGCCCCACAGGGCTTTTTGCCTGGTTGAAATTGTTGCGTCAATTTACACAAAGGAATCGGGTTTGGGCTTCTTGGGCTGCTTTTAATTTAAATTAAATCAAATTACGATTGACTTCAAAAAGTAAAAATTAACCAATTTAATCCCTTAGATTTATCACTTTTATCTTATCATCACCATTTTATTTTATTATAAAAATGGTCACTACTTGTATTAGTAATGATAAAATCATCTATCCTAAACAAACGACTTAATTATTTTCTTAATCTATACAATGTCATTGAGAGAATATTATTTACCCTTACTTCGAGCTATGATTTCACTATTGCAAGAAAAGTCATATCATTTAGTCATATATCCTACACATCAGCTTTCTACCTACTCTCTTGAGAGCGTATGTTTCAATATTCAAAGTACAAGAGTTAAACATACATGGTCGTTCACTTGCTCAAGATTTAGATGAGATACACTATGAATATTATACAGTGAATTAATCCATAAAGGGGTCTAAGACTAATTAAACATGGGTTTTATCTGATGTATTGTTAGTATAAACAATCACATCCATGTGTCTATTTCCAAGAGTCAATCCAACTCCAATAGCCAAGACAATAATCTCTCCAATTAGACTTATAACAACAACATAGTAATAACATGAGTCATTTTCTCAATCTAACCCATGGACTACAACCGTTTTAGACTACCTACTAATTCAATGTATCTTCTTGCATTACAATCGTAATGCCTCAAAATTTTTGGATTTTAGAATTTTGCACCGAATCGAGATAAGTTCGATAATTTTTTATAATAAATTATTTCAAAAATTTCACAAGAAAGGATAAAATTTGGATTTTTAATATTTTTATGGGCCATAAACTTATTTGAATTGTTAGTTTAATTTCAAGATTAGTTTCAATTTCGATTTTTGTTTGTGGATTAAATTGAACTTTTAACGTTCAGTGGAGGTCTAATCTTGGAACTAAGCTTTTTTTTCCATTCTCAGTATGTTAGTTGATGTTAAAGTACTTGGGAGGTCCTTGTATCATAGGAACTAGATCAAATTCATCCCTCTAATATTAAATGGATTAACTAGTCCATGTACTATTAAAAGAATCAAATTAATTCAAAACTATGACAGAGCTAACAGTTACTGGATAAAAATGTCTTGAATTTTTAAACAAAAGATTTCATCTATAAAATCATAAATACTTTAAAATATTCACTCTACTATACAATAAATTTTTTTTTTAAATCGTAAATGCTAATTTTATTTTAATTTGGTCTTATTTAATTCTTTTTAATAATATATAGACTAAAATAATATATTTAATAATTGATAGACTAATTTAATCAAATCCCTAAATGGTAACACCAAGCAAATTACAAGAGTGTTACTAGTTCCACAAGTGGAACTTGAACCCAGTTTGACGGACAAGAATTAATCCTAGTTTTTCTTAACATCCAGTCAACGGTTCTATTACAGTTTCTTTTGACAAACTTAAATGTTAAATCTCTAAGTCTAGAAACTATAGATAGAATATCTTCAACAGTTGCAAAAATCTCCCAAGGGCACTGGTTCTTTTTCGATAAGCATTGAATCAGTTGTTATCAGCCGCAAGTATAGCTTGGGCTTCACCCGCTAATGCTGTAGACTCATGCATCAACGCGTTGGTTCCACCTACAATATCTCCATTGCTGTTCTTGGCAATTGCAGACACCCTTGCTTCTCGATTTTCCCCTTTTGGAGAAGCATTGCAATTGATCTTTACAACTTGGGGTGTCGGTTTTGTCCATTCCGAATTTATGGCAATGTTAGGCTGGACTGTCATGAACTCGATTAGTTGATGGTGGCCTGCCGAGGCTTTTTTCCCAAACATCTAGAGGGTCTTCCTGTTTGCCATCAAAATGCCACATATTCCTCACCTTCCAAATCTCCCAGCAAACGGATGCCATGAGTTCCAATCACCTTGTTTGGGACATAGCAAAATCTAGAAACACGCCACACTGCCTGAGAAGCTGGAAAAAAATAGCACATGCACAATAGAGCAGAGAAGGTGGCAAGCTGACAATACTACCCACAAAATAACGTTTATTATTTTATAAAATAAAATATTTATAATTTTACAATTGAGATTCAATTAGTTGATGACGCAAGCTTAACAAATCATTTAAATAGATAAATGAATGGATAAATTTCTTTTTTTTTTTCCGAAAGAAAATAATTATAAAATTTTTCAAAAAGTCAATAAAAACTTTTAAGTACTAGTAACGTGTTCTGTATTGTCGGTTTGTAATGATGAAAAATATGATAAATGAATCATCAAATCATAAAAAGTGGGTTGAGAGGTTTATTATTTGATTAGGTTCAAAAATTTATTTTAAAAATAAAAAGATGCAAATAAAAAAAATAAGTTTGAAATGTAAGTTTAGATAAAAAATAAGATCTATTTTTTAAATGGATTAATTTTTAGGTAAGTTTTTTTTACCCAATCTGAATATATGTCTTTTAAAATTATTAGGAAATATTTATTTTAATATTTTTAGAGTATTTAATAAATTTTATTTTATATAATAAAATAATTTTAAAAAATAATACAGACCTAAAATTAATATTTATTAATCTGAACAATATTTTAAATCTATTTTTTGAACAGGATGAAATCTAAACCCATCAATCGAATTTAAAATTTATAAATCGCTTGTTAGGCAAAGTAGAGGCAGAAAGTCTAACAAGTTATTTCATAATATTGACAAGTGGAAGTAGACTCACTTCATCGACTCTTTCTTTTCAATGTTGTAGCGCTGGCAGCCTAAGGGGAATCTTATTTCACGACACTGCACCACGTAATTTTATTGTTTTAATAATTGTAAACTAATAATATTGAAATTTCATATCACACATAAAATATTAAAATATATTTTGATTTTTCTTATAGATTTAGATCATTATCCATAATTCTTTTTTTAATTTATAAATAAAAAATAATATATTTTATCGGACTCGCTCATATATTCCTGTATTAATAATAATATTCATACTAATCGAATTAATACTCAATCAATATATTTTGAAAATTGTATGAATCATTGAAAATCATTAGTGGTAAGCATTATAATATTGCAAACTTTGAATGATTTAAGCTTAAAGTTAAAAGCAAGTTCCGAATCAAAGAAATCCATAAAATATTTATGGAAAAAGGTGATATGATATGTCAAAGATTTTAATGTCTACCTTTCTGGGTTAGGGTTTGTTAGATTGAGACAATTTCTTAATCATTTTTATGGAAAAAATATTTATGGAAAAAGGTGATATGATATGTCAAAATATTTCACAAATCTGACTCCGCAAATGTGTTGAGAACTTGACAAAAAACAAGTTAGCTATACGTTGCTTCAACGAATAATCGTGACAACTATTAAATCAATCCTATTTCATTTCAAAAACATTTGAATTAAATTCGGTAATTATAAAATTGAGTTTGAATTATTGATCGAGCTTAGTAATATTTTATTTAAATAGCTCGTAAGTCTTAACAAATTTTTCATATTTTTATATTATTAAATTGCATTATTATTCTTAATATATATTATTAATTCTAGGTTTAATTATTGAGTCGAATTTGAGTATAGAAATTAGTAAACAAACTTAATTGAGCTCGAGCTTAAAAATAGATATTCAACTGAGCTCAAGTCAAGTATTGAGTTATGAATTTCATGTCAAGCTTAAGCTCAAGCTTGGTAGTATTCAGGGTTGACTCAGCCCGATTATACCTGTACTTAGAACTAGGGGTGATATTAATTCAGTTCAATCGAGTTTTTTAGATTTTCTTTAAACCGTCCATAATTTGGTTTGGCTCGGTTCTTGATTTTTCTATTTTCTAGGCTTATTTTGATAAAAATGAGTTTTGTTTTATGGCTTTTGAATATTATTTGACAAAATTTTAAGGTCTTTTTCATAAATATTTTAAAAAATATAATAATTTTCAAGAATTTAAATTTATTTCACTATTTTAAATATAAAATATTTAATTTTATATAATAAAAAATAAAATTAATTATATATTAAATAAAAAAATTTCAATTCAATCTTGGATACTTGTAATTTTTAAACTTGCATTCCATAAATCGTCCAAATACTTCGTTGTATCAATTTTCGGTTTGGTGAGGTTTTTTTTTTTTTTTGCTAAAACTTATTTTGAATATTTATTTGATGATGGCAAAATTATCCATCATTTATCTTTTTAATGTTTAAAAAAAAGTTAATATATGAAACAATATTTCAATTCAATTATAAAATAAAAATTATTAATAAAAATTTTATTGTATTAAATAATTATTTATAGTTTAAAATTCCATAAAGTTAAGACTTAAGAGAGTGGTATTAGGGATGATATATAATGGGGTAGGACTCGAAGCTTGATCAGTTCACTCCGACCCGACTCTGACTCTCAATGAAAGAAACCTCTTGAATTTGAAATTTAATAGGAGACCAAGTTCGACTCGAATTTAATTTAATTGTTTTATTTTTTATTTTGAAGCAAAGAAAAAAGAAATTCTTTTTTTAGTTTAAATTTAAAAGTTAATATATATATTATGAGGCATTTTTGTAAATATATTAGGCGGGTGAGTATTAGACCCAACCCCAACTTGACTATTTTCTCTAATTACGCCAATTCGACCTGCCCCAAATTTGAATTTTCAAAAAAGTATCTGACCCTAAACGATCGGGTCATGTCAAAACCCATGAGATTCGGGGGGGTTTTTTTTTTTTTGCCAAGACTAAGACAACTAACAATTTTTTGTAACCACAAGGTATGGTGTGTTGGTTGCTCATCTCGTCCATTAATCATATGGTTGGAGGTTTGATCCTACTCATGATAATGAAATACACTATATAGCTAGTCGTCTATATCTTTGAAGAGCACTCATGACGAGATGATTAGTTACTGTTACTGACGATTTGATACCTTGTTTTTGACCAAAAAAATTATCAATTTACCAAATACCACTCCATAATTATCTTTTTATTTTAGAATAATTACCCTATTTTATGTTATATTGGAGTTTCGCAATTGATATTTAGAAATTACCAAGTATCTTAAAATTATAATATATAATATCACCTGTTTACACGTGTAAAAACTATGTATTTAGACATAGAGATATTCAAAAATAAAATATGATAAATAATAGAATGTATAGTTTAAAACTAATTAATAATAACATATACAACATGTATGATATTAAAATGAAAAAAAGATTAAATTGTGAGTAAATGAAAATTTAACACTACAATTGTTTATCACGGTGATATCATCAATCTTAAGTTGATGTCAAGTTAACCGGTAACACCAACTAAATCACTAACATTACCAATACTAGATTTGTCACACACATTATGTGAGTGAAAGAAAATATTTTTAGTAAAAAATTTATTTTATAAAAAATATAGGTATAGCGGTAATAAACTTGTATTTTAATACTACTGAACACTGTTCAATCATTGGATTTATAATTTATAATTGTTTTATTTAAAGATGATATAAAAAATAAAAAGATAAAAATATCACCATTATAATATTAATTATAATTTAAAAGAAAGAATGTTTCTATAATTTTATAATTCATCTCATTAAAGATTCTATTAACTTAATAAAATACTTAATATAAGTATTAAATTAAGAAAATAAAAGTTAATATGTACGGAACACATTACTACTTATTAAACTTGGTTGTAAAATTTTTTTTAGGGATATATTTAGGTAATTTAAATAAAAATTTTATATAGTTTTTAAAGTTTATTTTTATTAATTTTATTCGAAAGGCACCCTTTTTCCATCTAATTTAAAATGGCAATTGCTTCATTAGGTCCATGAATGTTTTATATAATTATACTTCAGTCTGATGTCGTTAATGGTAACGACAATACTCAAAAAAATTATTTTTTAATAAAAATTAGAGGTGGTGAGGCTAATGCCAATGAAGCCCCCGACACCTACTGTTCAAAATAAGTCATTTACGTACATAATTTTTAAAATAGTTATTTTTATAAGTAATAAAAAGTTTTGGATATTTAAAAAAAAAAAACCAAGTTGCTTTATTAGGGAGTCAATATCTGGAAGCTGTGAGTTTTGAAGCCGGTGAGTGACAAGTCCAATCATCCGGACCTTCAATCCTAAGGACGAAATTGCACTGGTTTTTCGTCCCTAATGTTTCTAAACTCCATATGGCAGGCAACCATTGACAGCTCAGTCAAACGCGGCGGCCATTAGTTTTCCACTTTTCCCCTTCCTTTTTTCCATGACTCACTTCGCTGAGTTTAATATTTTTTATTCGACAAATATTAAAAGAAAAATCAATCATATTACTATATTTTCTTTGACTGGAAAAATAAACAGAAAAACAAAAATGAACCTATAATGAGACAAGCATGTATGTTAATTATGGACCACAAGCCAATCTAAAGATAACATGCTTTTCCTTTTTCTTTAATTTAAAGTTGAAAGATGCCCTCGCATAAAATTATTTATCATTACATTGTTGTAAAACTCGTAAATTATATTATTAGTTAGATAAGTTTTTACAAAAAAAATATAATTTAATGATTGAATTTTTCAAAAATTTTAATTTAAATCATTAAATTATTTAAAAGTTTTTATTTAATTCAATCAATTGTTAAAATTTTTTTTAAAATTTCGCCAATAAATTTTAAGTGATGATTCGACAATCGTTATAACATATCAATACTTTAAAGTCAAATTAATCTGACAATTAATATTAAAAATAAACGAATTTGTGAGATTTAATAACTTAAATAAAAATAAACACATTCCTATAATTTAATGTCTAATGGCATACTCAACTGACCAGATCAGGTTCACATTAGCCGACTATCGAGGGATATTTAATTCTCTATGTGGTTTTTCCCAGTCGACAATACCTGAAAGAATACAAAATCATACAGATATATGTAATATCACAAGTCTACTGTACATGCGAGGCAGCAATGGACAGGCAATTTCGTGAATGTCAGTGCTGGAGCATGGCCCATTTCGGATTCGGTCCCTTTAAAAGTGTGAATTGTTGACCAACAACTTCATTTCATTATTATTTCTTATTCTGAGATTAAACCCAGTTTTTTTTTTCTCCTTTCCCTACCAAACGTGGTGAAAATCTTGATTATGTAACAGTATAATGAGTACCTAACTGCTTTTGTATGTATTTTCCATTTTTTTCCCCTTCAGCTTACGTATCCTAATTTCATGTAAATGGCTAACCAACTGGTATATCCGTATCTGTACACGTGAATTGAGCTCAAATTTTCAAACAAATAAAGCCGCCCTGGTGTTATATGCATGCCACTCTCTATAGCGTTTCCATTTTCAACACTTGTCTTCCTTGTCAACAATCACTACTCCGCCATGTCGGTCCGGCGAAACTCCCATCAATGGCCGCCTCCTGTGTTTATCTTTTTCTTATTCATCTTTGTTATTTCTTCTGTAAAGTCTGATGAGGTGGATATATTGCTCAAGTTTAAGTCCGCAGCAGAAAGGTCCGATTCTAATGTATTCAGTTCATGGACACAGGGGAAGTCTGCATGTAACTTCAGCGGAGTTGTTTGCAATTCCAACGGATTCGTCACCGAAATCAATCTTCCCCAACAACAAATTGTTGGGTATCTTCCTTTTGATTCGATCTGTGAGTTGCAGGCATTGGAGAAGATTGATGTTGGGAACAATTCTTTTCATGGCAAGATTTCCGAGGACCTGAAGAAATGTTCTGGCCTAGAGTACTTGGATTTGGGGTGCAATGCTTTTTCCGGAGAAGTGCCTGACTTGTCTTCTTTAAATGGATTGAAGTTCTTGAATTTGAACAACAGTGGATTTTCCGGGATTTTCCCCTGGAAGTCACTGGAAAATCTCACGGAATTGACTTTCTTAAGCCTTGGTGATAATCCCTTTGCTGCAACTCCATTTCCTATGGAAGTACTGAAGCTTGAGAAATTGTATTGGCTTTATCTTACGAATTGCAGCATCACAGGACAGATTCCTCAGGGAATTCAGAATCTGAGTCTGTTACAAAATCTTGAACTCTCTGATAACAGCTTGTCGGGTCCGATCCCAGCCGGAATTGTGAAACTCAACCAACTGTGGCAACTTGAGCTTTACAACAACTCATTGTCTGGAAAAATTCCTGTTGGATTCGGAAACCTCACGAATCTTAAGTACTTCGATGCGTCGATGAATAGACTGGAAGGCGACCTATCGGAGTTGCGGTCCTTGAAGAACCTTGTTTCGTTGCAGCTCCTTGAAAACCAATTTTCAGGAGAGGTTCCAGTGGAGTTTGGTGAATTCAAGCACCTTGAAGGACTATCACTTTACAGGAACAAGCTTACGGGTCAGCTTCCACCAAAAATTGGGTCATGGTCGGATCTCAATTTCATAGATGTTTCGGAGAATTTTTTTACAGGTCCTATACCACCAGATATGTGCAAGAATGGCAAAATGGTTGATCTTCTTCTGCTGCAGAACCACTTCACCGGCACTCTCCCTGAAAGCTACGCAAACTGTAAGTCGTTGGTTCGTTTACGAGTGAACAACAATTCGCTATCCGGTACCGTCCCTGCTGGAATATGGAGTTTGCCGAATCTCTTGATTATTGATCTTAGAATGAATCGGTTCGAAGGTCCAGTGGCAGGTAATATTGGTAATGCTAAGTCTCTTGCACAACTGTTCTTGGCCAATAATCAGTTTTCAGGTGAATTGCCTGCTTCAATCTCTCAAGCTACATCATTAGTCTCAATTCAGCTTACTTCAAATAAATTTTCTGGCCAAATTCCAGTAACTTTTGGAGAACTAAAACGCCTAGGAAGCCTTTATTTGAATGGAAACATGTTTTCTGGTGTAATACCAGATTCATTAGGCTCATGTGTTTCTCTCAATGACGTAAACCTTGCTGGTAATTCACTTTCCGGGAAAATTCCTGAGAGTATTGGATCTTTACGTAATCTAAACTCCTTGAATTTATCTGAAAACAAACTTTCCGGTCACATTCCAACTACTCTGTCACCTTCAATATTAAGCCTTCTTGACTTGTCCAACAACCGGTTGGTTGGTCCTATACCTAAATCTTTATCTATTAAGGCTTTTAAAGATAGCTTCAAGGGGAATCCAGGCCTATGCAGCTCGGATCTTGATGACTTTCAGCCATGTTCGTCAAGTCCTGGTACATCGAGTCATCTTCGAACATTTTTATCCTGTTTCATAGCTGGAGCATTAGTCCTCCTTGTATCATTAGGATGTTACATGTTTGTTAAGGTAAGGAAGAGTAACCTTGATCATCCATTGAAGCAGGGTTCTTGGAACATGAAATCGTATCGCATGCTAAGTTTCACTGAAAAGGATATCATTGATGCGATCAAATCGGAGAATTTGATAGGTAAAGGGGGATCAGGAAATGTCTATAAAGTTGAACTGGAAGATGGAAAAGAACTGGCTGTGAAGCATATTTGGACCTCAGATTCCGGCAATCGTAAAAACTACCATAGCAGTACAGCTATGCTAACACAAAGGAACTCAAGGAACTCTGGGTCACTAGAATATGACGCAGAGGTGGCGGCATTGAGTGCCATTCGGCATGTGAATGTGGTGAAGCTGTACTGTAGTATCACAAGTGAGGATAGCAATCTACTGGTTTATGAGTATCTACCTAATGGGAGCTTGTGGGACAGGCTGCACTCATGTCACAAGATGGAGCTGAACTGGGAGATGAGATATGCCATTGCCATAGGAGCCGCAAAAGGGTTAGAGTATTTGCATCATGGATGTGATAGGCCGGTTATACACCGTGATGTGAAGTCGAGCAATATCTTATTAGATGAAGAGTGGAAGCCAAGGATTGCTGATTTTGGACTTGCAAAGATTGTGCAGAACGGCAGTGGAGGGGATTGGACTCATGTTATAGCTGGAACTCACGGTTACATGGCTCCTGGTAAGTTCCTTATTCATGTTTTGTTCTGTTCAATATTATTTGTTCAAACGGTTGATTCAAGTGCCTTTCTTAACATCTACTGCTGCATAATTTTCTGGCAGAGTATGCATACACATGCAAGATCAATGAGAAGAGTGATGTTTACAGCTTTGGAGTTGTGTTGATGGAGTTGGTCATAGGAAAAAGGCCGGTTGAACCTGAATTTGGAGAGAACAAGGACATAGTTTATTGGATCTACAATAAACTGAAGACCAAAGAAACATTGGTTGAGGCGGTGGACCCTAAAATCTCAATGGCATCAAAGGAAGATGCCATCAAGGTGTTGAGAATCGCAGTCCACTGCACGGCAAAGGTTCCGGCACTTAGACCTAGCATGAGAAAGGTAGTTCAAATGCTGGAGGAGGCTGAACCTTGTAAACTTACTGATATTATTGTTCATGAAAAAGGTGAAAAGTAGCCTCCACTGAGGAATGGAACAAGAGTGGCAAGTAGTGATTCAAGATTGATCTTCCATGGAATTTGGAAACCTGAGTGAGCACCAAGCACAAGGAAGCTGTTTTTTTTTTTTTTTTTTCAGCTCATAAAAAAGAGCAAAGTTAGTTTGGAGTTTCAAGTTCCGAACTTGCAGCAGGTAGCTAGTTTAGCAACAGCAGGTGATAAATCAAAATATGTAGTGTAGAAGCTTTTTCTTTTCTTGTAATATATTTGCAGCAGTTTTGTCTCAAGAAAATAATGTAATCAAGGGTGTAGTTATGTATAAAAGATATGCTATGTTTCTGGGACCAAATGCTAGAATGGATGATGATGATGTCAGTTGGATTCCCCTGCCTAATGCCTAGAAAAAAAGATGTAATGAAGGGGGCCCAAAGTTCACATGTCGCGGATTCAAACTTCAAACTCAGCCATGAATAATGAAGACACCTCTTGGAACCAAAACGTGAGTTCCATAGACAGCAGTAGCACACAGTTTGGGTAAAGTCAAGATTTTCCTTTTTCCTTGCATTTATATAAAAAGAAAAGCATTAAAGTCCTTGGCTTTGGATCATTATTCATCTTGTATGGATCTCAACTTCTCTTTCTTCCTTCAGTTTTTAATAATACCACGTCAATAGAATGCTGGAACAACTAAATCATCTTATTATTACAACATAAGAAAGAGGACCACAAATAAAAGATATTTCTTTTCTTTGTAGTAAATGAATTAAGGGTAAATCACAAGTTTATTAAATTATTCGTAAGTTTATGGTTTGGTCACTTAATAAAATGATTATTAAATTATTTAAAAGTTTTTAGTTAAGTTACTAGATTATTAGTTTTTTTTTTTTAAATGACAAGCGAGCTTCAAGCAACGATTTAATTATCAATATGATAGATCAATATCCATCGACAAGTAAAAGTACATACTTGAGTTCCAAATCAATCTATAGTCAATGATGGGGATTAGAGAAGACAAATGTTTGGATTTTAGTTTGCAGAGTCATGGCGTTCAAAATGTTTCATGAAAAAAAAACTAAACTATAAAAGAGAATGAGTAGGAGAGCTTTCGACTGTTGTAGATAATGCGAATAGAAAAGGGCATAGAACAACAATTTTAATAATCCAGTAACTTAAATGAAAATTTTCGAATAGTTTAATGATCATTTTGTAACTTTTTAAAGTTAAGTGACTAAAATGTAAACTCAATAATAATTTTATAACATTGAGATTTGACGTATAGTTTACTCAAGAATTAATACATTTGTAAATGTTAGGGCTTATAAGTAATTAAGGTTTATATGTATTGTGTTGTTTTCCGTTATTTAATAAATTTTTATTTTATAAGTATTAGTTTTGCTTTTACAGGTTTTCAGAATGGATTTATCATCGTATTTTTCAATTTGATAGATGTTTAATTTTTTTGTTAATTCTTTTTATTAGTTTGGTGTTTGAGTTATGATAAAATTAACTGTCAGCATATTTTAAAAAATTTGAAACATACTTTTCAATATTTAAAATTTATATATATTAGTCTAATTATATTTTTAAGTAATATAGAGATTAGATTTTATAAATTAAACTTAATATTTAATATTTAATTTATTAAATAAAACTTAGATTATTATGGAATAGTTTAAATTTTGTTTTGTTTAAAATTTTAGTATGTTTGGATCATTTCACTCTATTTCCATCTGTTTTAAGCATTGATGGCTTGTACTAATCAAAGTAGCTAATACACTTAGGGTTTGTTTAACATTATTTTTTAGAAATGTTTTAAAAAAGTGATGTAAAAAAGTAATTTTAAAAAGTTTGATTAAAATTTAAGTGTTTAATATTATTGTCAGAAAATATTATTTATTTTAGATATGATGTTATAAACTAATAAATATGTATTTAACTAATATTTAAATTAGTTAATATCATGATATTTTAATAAGAATATAAAAAATAATTTATTATAATTTATTGTTAATATATATTATTTATCTTTTTTAGAAAGGAAGCGTGTGCCAGTTGTTTATTTTCCTGCATTTGAACTTCAAATGGGTTTGGCCTTAACCATGTTAATGGTCCCAGATTATTTGTTAACAAAGAATAAAAGTCGATGTACCAATGAATCACGAAATGTTATAGTTCTATAATATGAATTTAAAAATTTATTTAGAAGTAATTTGCGAGATCTTGCACTCTTTTCTTTCTACCAGAAGTCTATTATTGAATTCACCCGACTCGATAGTACCCATTTTTGGAACGTCCAATGTCAAAGTCACGGAATGGGTAAGTTGCCAAGATCTAGTTTTGTTCAAGTAACGAATTCTCGCCAATTGAAAGAAACTTCTGATCAATCCAGAGATCGTTTCGATTTCATTCGTAACGAAGATTCGGAATATGACACATTAATCAATTAAAGAAAGATTTAACAACTAAAAGAAAGATCAAGTCCTTGGGATCCTTCTTTCAAACAGAATGAACAAAGCATTTCTCTTCTGCATGTTCACGGAGTTTTGAAAAATCCAAGCATCTCATAGATAGATAGAGAGGTAGGAATTTATTGAACAAATAGCACTCCTTCATGTACATCTGGAGTCTATTGATGAGAAGGAGCTAAGAAAAGCTTGAACCTAATCAGAAAAAAAGAAAATCTGATTCTCCCCTAGAAAAGGGATATAGACGACATGAATCACATTTTCCTCAAATTGGTTCTATATAAAGAAAGGCGTCTGTTAAATTAAAGCTTTAAGATTGGATTGTCTCGATGGAAATATTTAAGCTATTATTATTCTTCTTTCACAGAGCGCCTGAAAGTAAACAACTTTCCTTAGATTGAAACTAAAGAAAACCGAAACGAAAATGGCAATTTCCAATGCGAAATGTCGATATTGCATCATAAAAAGGGAGGTCAATCGATGACCATGGTCCATCCCAGCTTGTCCTCGATCACACCAGTTTGAATCCCTGTTAGTGTTGCATGCAATTTCTGAGCCAGTGTTTCTGCTCCCAGTTTGTATTCGATCCTGTATTAATATGATCGATAAGAAAAACTGATATGGAAGTAGCGACTAAAACGATAACTGTAATCTCCACCACTGCAGTCAGCATGAAATTGTATTTAACTGAAACATTTCCAGCCAATCATCCTTTTGACAGATTTGAGCAAATAAATGATTCTAAGATATTATTATCCTTACCTTTTGCCCTGGTAGGTTATACTTGCAACAGACTTCACAATCTTAGCTGTTCCTGTGCAAAAGACTTCTTCAGCATCAAACACCTCATTGATCGGAATAGCTCGTTCCTCAACCTGATAACCAGAGATCCGGACTCCAGGGTTACTAGGGACGCGAATACATACACATAGTTATTTCTGATGAGTTACCTGGTATCCAAAACCAGATGCAATTTCCATGATGCTTTTTCTTGTGATTCCTGGGAGAATTGTCCCATGAGTTGTTGGAGTTGAGATAACATTTCCCTGTATTTGAATACACAAATGACTGTTAGTATGCTGCTTCTTTTTTTAGCAATTTTTCTCATGTCCTTTACTATCCACCCTACAAACTACTCCAACACTCTCATCAGTTTTACCTTGAGAATGAAGATATTGCTACCAGAACATTCCTCAATGTTGCTTCCGGTCAATGCATCCAGATATAAGAGATCTGAGAACCCTTTAGCTTTTGCTTCAGTTAATGGCTTGTAAATCTGCTTGCACAATCAAAACATAGTCAACAGTACCAACATAACACAATCATGCAAGAAATGAAACAGCAAAACCAGTTCTTACGGGTGAGTAGTTCGTGACAGCTTTGACGCCTCCGGTACCACCAGGAGTAGCTCTACGGACATTGTCTTCAACCATCAAGTTCAGAACACCCTTCAAGAGTCAAAGTATTACTTAACTCCCACACATGCTTGACTTTTAATGAAGCATCAGACAGCAGCATACCTTGAGACCATTGCCCACTGGGGAAGCATACACTAAGAACGTGAACTCTGATGATGGTTTCACTTCCAGATTTCGACCAGTTCCCATAAGCAACGGCCTAATATATAATGATCCTCTCCCATGAGGAGGTACCTGTATCACATAAATATTATTAACTTACTACACAAATTCTTTGGCAAGAAGAAGTAATTATTTTCTGGTAGAGTGTAGAGTCTTGAGTTGAATACCCATCTCTTGTTGGCCAGCACAGTCTTTTTGACAGCATCTAAGAATTGGTCAACGGTTGGTGATGGCATGCACATTCTATCCGCACCTACCTTCATCCTCAGAGCGTTCTCTTCGGGTCGGAAGAGCAGAATCCCCTCGTCTTCCTTCCTATACGCCTTTAGCCCCTCGAGTAACCCCTGTTGCCACCATTTGTTTCACATCTGATACGGATAACATAAGAGTAGTGATAACGAGTTGTCACCTGGCCATAGTTTAATATTCCAGATGAAGGGCACATCTGAATGTTGCCAAAGCGAGTTAAGGTTCCGTTGCAAAACGTTTGTTCCTCTTCAGTGAATTTCATAACGTACATATAATCAGTCTCAGTTACAGCAAATCCAAGTTCATCCCAATTCACATTCGCATATTCTGCCTTCTCCCTGCTGTAACACCAAAGGGTTTATGTTCACAAAATCATTAAAAAAGAAAAACAAATTGATGTATATAGGCAAATTTAATCTTACCATTCCACCTGCTCTTGTTTAGATAAAGAAGTCATTGGAATTGTTAATTTTGTTGAGGAAAGGAAAATGGGAAGGAGAAACCAAATTGGGTTTTGTTTACTTACTGTGCAAGTCAAGTTGTGATTAATTAATTAATAGCTTGATAAATCCATCCAGAAAATCCCTATGGTTTAGGTGGGGGAAGGGGGGTGAAGACTAGCTACAGGCCTACCTACTCTCAACAACTAATCAAATCCCAATTTTTTTTGTATTTTATATTGGAAATTAAGGAACAATTGACTACTCGAAGTCGGATTTCAAATTTTATGATTTATAAATCTATTATTTCCAAATTTGAGGTTTAAAATATTTTAAAGTCAAGCATTATTTTGACTATTCAAAATTAAATTTGGATTTTAATTAATTTTAACAGTTTTTAACAATTTCATAAATAGGAGGATATTGTACTTCAACGCACTCGAACCTATTTCCCTTGCATTGGTAACAATGTTCATACCAATCAAGTTAAACCTCAATCGACTAATAATTTTAAATTTTAAAAATATTTTTAAAATTTAATTATTTAGGAGGATTTTGAACACGGTCAGATACTTGTTTGGAGAAAGGCATTAAACAAATTGGTTAAAAAAATAAATGGGTTGATTAGACGGTTGAACCAATTGATCAACAAGCTAGTGGCTTGATTGTGTATTGAAAACCTTGATTTTGAATGAAAAAAAGCTTTTTCCAATTTCTTATGAACAATTTAGGATAAAACAGATTCTGTATATTCTTTCAAAGAGTTTTTTTTAATCATGTCGAAAATATAAAATGTAACTTTTCATTTTTATATATTTATAATTTTTTAAGTTAAAATATTAAAAAAAACTCTCAACTTTATCATATTATTTATTGTATAAATATTAAAATCATATAATTTGATTTGTATTTAAATAAGTAGACTTAACTAGGTATAAATTTAAAGTCAATGATTTATAAATTAAAATTGTGAAAATTATGGTATAAATTAAAATCTTGAATATTTATATTGTACTAAATTAAATGCATGAAGTTTACTCACTGTTTCCAGAATCGGATTAGTTGGTCAGATCGACTAGATCAAGAACTAGCCGTGGTACTCATTCGGAATAAGGGGTTAGACTAGTTGATCGTGAATTGTTCGAGTCAAATTATTTTTAATAATTTCTGTAATCAACTGGACAGACCGATCAAACCGATTGAATTAGGAACCAATGTCCTGATCGATTCGATTTTGAAAACCTTGATGATAAATCATAAAAGTAACATATTTTAATCCTATTCTTAATGCGTTTTTAGATGATTTATTATGTAAATTAGTGAATTTGATACTCTTAATCCTTTAAATTCATGTTTCTATAGGTGAGTATAGGAGGCTTTCTGAACACCCTAAAGTCTATAAATACACACTAGAAGAGGACCTAAGAGAGGACGCAGAGAAGAACGAAGAAAAGACTCAAGGAACGCCATTGGATTCATTTCAGAAGCGAATCTCCTTCAAGATTGAAGATCTCTATTCAATTTCTTTGGAAGTTTTATTAGGTTTTTTTATGTCTTGTTATTTTTCTAACTTTGAGATGATGTTATTCCAGATTATGAACTAAATTTCCTAGATACCTAGGGAAGATGAAACCTATATGAATCTTATTATTTGATTTCTGAATTACATGATAAATATTTGATTCTTGTTCTTAATTATGTATGCTTATTTCATGTTTTAATATTATTTTCAGGATATTAATTCATGCTTAATGTGCTTATTTCAGTGGAGCAAAAGTCCCTGATTAAGAGTATATCTAGCATAATTGAGTGGAGTTGCATGCAATTCTAGAAATAGGACGACAAAAATCTACCGGATCAGAGTCAAATCTAATAGGGGAATCCATAGAATGAGTTAATGCAACAATAGGGGTTTTAATTAGAAAGAGATTTCAATTAATCAACTAGAGCTAATTGTTTTTACTTTCGAGAGAGATATTAACATAATTTAGGAATTTCTATGGATCAAGGCGCAAGTAAATAAATCGTTTAATTCAAATTTAGAATAATAAGTGAAGTCTAGGTGAATTCTTTCCTGGGTATTGTCTATCTCATTAGTTTTATTTGATTATTTTTCCTAAATTCATTTTCTGTTGCGTTTTTAGTAATTAGTTTAGTTAATTTTAGATTAAAAACAATCATCCCAATTTATTGGCTAAATAATAGAAAAATAGTAATTACTAGCACTTTTAGTCCTCGTGGATACAATATTTCCTACTCAACATAACTATACTGTGCGCTTGCCTTTGTCGTAATTTTAGTCAGTTTAGTGACCACATCACTTGAACTTCATTTATGATATATTACAAGCAAACTTAATTAATTATTGTTTTGGTTTTGAATGTAGTGTGAAAGAAGGGGGAACAAAGGTTCCCATATTATTTTCCATTCTCTTATGTTTCTCCCTCTATTTTCTCGCCTTCTCCATCTCTTTTAATGTAGTTTTTCTATGTTTTTCATTTGCTAAAATTTCTTTTATGTTTATGAAAAAAGAAAAGGCAAAAGCTGAAACCAAAATAAAACTTGTTTCACATATTCTCGCCCCACAATTACAAACCCTCATCGTCCATCATTGCTTTATTCGAAGACCTCGTCAGTTGTGACTTTTGACAATCCACCCTCAACAAAGTTTCTTAAACCCGTTCCCTTAACTTCTTAACCAATTCCCACGACCACCTTATCTATCTTACCTACAACATTCTCACCCTCTCGAAACTACGTTATTTCATGGATTCTTCAAATGAGCTCTACACTCTTAATGGCTAAAACGACCACCATACAAAACTTACCCTCAACTTTACCCAAACCAGTTTGGTTTCATGCTCCCTTTCTCTCTTTGGTTCATCCATGCTTGGCTTCAAATCAAGCTTGTTTGGGACTATCCAAGAAGATTTAGATCAATTTTATCGTTTGCTTAATTTTATTTGTCAAAAAATAAAAGAAAATGAAAGGAATAATCTACACGATTCTATAAAAGTTAGAATATAAAGAATTTAAATTATGTTTAGATTTGATTAAGGATATGATTTTTTATATTGATTAATTAGATCTAATTTTAGTTTCAAAATTAGGTTATATTCAAAACGAGATTTGATTAAGAATGATTGATATTTGATTTTTAGTTAAATTCAATTTAGGAATCATGTGAAAGAAACAATGACCTGGTTTATTTGGTAGGTGAATTTTATGTTTTTGTAGTGAAGAATATGAGAAGAAGAAAAAAATAAATGGGAAGAAGAAAAGGAAAAAAAAAATTAAATTGTTCAAAAAAAAGTATAGAGACTAATTTTTACAAATGGAAAACATTCAAAAACTATGTTGAAAGAAATAGGGAAGGGAGGAAAATAGGAGAAAAAAATGAAAGATAAAAAAAAAGTTCAAAGAACATAAAAGAAAAAATTGAATTTGTTCAAAACGAAAAAAATATAGTGACCAATTGTATAATTTAACCTAAAATTTTTGTTTGAAATAATGATTTAACGTTTCATGTCAACTTACTGTTACACCATTAACAACAATTAACGCTCAGTGACTAAAATGTAACTAGGACAAACAAAAGTGACTATTTTGATAGTTTACCCAAAAAGAAGAAAAAGGCTAGTTGTTTTATAAATGTTATTATAGATTAGAGATGTCCATGGGTTGGGCCGGGCCCAACAAAAATTTAGGCCCGTTTGTTAGGTCTGGCCCAAAAAATGGGCCTGAAATTTTGGCTAAGCTTGACTTGAATAAAAATGCTAAAATCTAGGCCCGGTCTAGCCTGCCCTATTAATTTATATATATATATATATATATATTTAAAAAAATATAATACAACAAAAATACTACAAGCATTAAATAAATATTTCCCAACAAATTGAAAATAAATTTTAAAAAAATAATATGTATACGTAAATAACACTAAGATAAATACAACTTAACAAGCAAATGTGAAATGTCTCTAAAATAGTAACAAAATTAATAATAAAACAATATTTGTACAATATCCAAATATTAACAACATAATATTAGCAACATAATTGTGAAATAGTAGCAAAATAGTGAAAAACAACAACAAGAAGAAAATAGCAAAAAAATAAAAAAAATTAGTTTTTTTCATATTCAGTTTGGACCGGGTTCGGGCCAAAAGCATTACCCGAGGCCCGACCAATTTTCTAAACGAGCTTTATTTTTTTGTCCAAACCTATTTTTTGGACTTATATTTTTACCCAAACCGTCTCGCTTTTCATGCGACCTTCCGACTGGCCCAACACATAGAAAGGTCAACTTTTCATGTTTCTTTTAAAATAAAAAATCAAATCTTTCTTCTCTAAGAATAAGAAAATGTTAGGGGAAACCAAGTAAACAACTGAAGCTCTTTTGATTTGTTTGTTTCTTTACTTTTATTGGAACTATGATCACATCCAATAACTCTACATATTAATATATAAATTAATATTAATATTGAATAAATAATTAGTAAAATATTTTATAGAGTAAAATAAATTAATTTTAAGATCATCATTAAACTAAATAAATTATCAATTATTGAGCTGATTCCTCCCATTTTTTCCAATCATGATCATAAAAGATGATCTCATACTAGCAAACCAATAGAATCAATTAATTAATATCATATTAAATTTTATAACTTACCTTTATTATATAGTCACATTGGCCACCTGCTAATGCCAAACCGTGTTTAAGAGGGCAGCAACACCTGCTAAAATTATATGTAAAACAGCAATCAGAAACCACGAGGTCATTAAAGTTGTCATCCTCCCCCCTTCTTCTTCTACACCAATATTCATTGTTTTCCCATTTTTTGTTCTTCCTATTATGGCTTTTAATTTTATGGTTGAAGGAGTGATAACTTCTCTAATGTGGTTTCTTTTCTTGTACAATACTTTATTAACAAGATTTTTTTAAAAACATAAATGCTTCAATAGTGCTGTAAGGGGAATATTGCTTAAACAAAACAAGGAATGGGAATATTGATAGGAGGAATGCTAGCTGGTGCTGGTGTTGTTGGTTCTGCTCTTGCTTATACACTTGGAAAGGTCCCAATCCAACTACATCCTTCTTCAATTATATTCAAAATCTAATTGATATTTGATTAATTGTATTACGAGCTTACATGTTTCAGGAGGGACGACGAGTGAATGTGATCGAGAGAGATCTAATCCAGCCTGATAGAATTGTTGGTGAACTTTTGCAACCAGGAGGCTACCTCAAGGTACTTGAATTGGGTTTTCAAGGCATGCAGGAAACTATTTTAGTCACTCTTCTTTCTCTTTCCCCTATGTTTTTTATACCCTTTCTAACCTTGATTCTCAGTGCAAATTGTGTCCATGAGATTGATGCTCAACGAGTCTTTAGTTATGTTCTATACAAGAATGAGAAGAACACTATGTTGTTTTGTACCCTTAAACACTTTCAATTTGATGTAGCTAGAAGGAGCTTTCATAATGGACGTTCCATACAAAGGATACGTCACAAAATTGCTTCTCTTCCCAAGTAATTATTTTTCCCATCATAAATTTAACCATCAATGAACAATTCAACATTTCTCTACTTTATTAGCTTGTTTTCATAACCATCAAAGCAAGTTTAGTTCAAATCATCTTCCTTTACAATAATGCAGTGTAAGTATTGAACAAGGAACAGTGACATCTCTCATTGAAAAAAATGAGACTATCAAAGGAGTTCAGTACAAAACTAAGGGTGGTTGAGAGTCAAGAGCCTATGCTTCCCTTACTATTGTATGTGAAGATTGTTTCTCGAATTAGCAACGCTCTCTTTGTGACCCTAAGGTTAAGGGTTATTGAACATTTACTAGAGTTAATCAAGCTTCTATAAGCCTGTTCATTTTTTTTTTATTTTGCATTTAGAGACAGCAAGAAGATCTTTATTTTTTTTTAGGTTTTGTTATGCAGGTTGATGTCTCCTCTTATTTTGTCAGTTTGGCTCTAGAAAACTGTGAGCTTTTGTATGCAAATCATGGACATGTCATACTAGCATATCTTTCACCTATATTGTTTTATCCTATTAGCAACACTGAGATTCATTGCTTGGTTGATGTACCTGGTCAAAAAGTACATTCACTTTCCTATGGTGAAATGGCCTTTTACTTGAAAACTGTGGTTGCCCCCCAGGTGCTTTTTATATCTATTTTTACTCTTATAGTGATGGAAAACTAACTTAAAGGAAAAGATAACTTGTTAACTCATAACCAAAATTGATTATGGATTATCAGATTCCTGCTGAACTGAAGGCCGCCTTTATCTTGAAAATCGATAAGGGGAACATAAGAACTATGCCAAATAGAAGCATGCATGTAGCTCGACACCCAACTCTTGGTGCACTTTTAATAGGTGATGTATTCGATATGTGACATCCTTTAATTGAAGCGGGTATGACAATTGTATTATTTGATATTGTTATACTAAGGGATCTTCTAAGGCCTCTGTACGATCTACATAACGCATTCACTCTTTGCATATATCTAGAATCATTTTACACCTTAAGGAAGGTAAGGTTCAAATGCAGTGTTCAAATGTTGATGGACAAATAACATTGATACTGACAAGGAAATAATGGCTAGAGGACTTTTGGTTTTTCTCCATTGTGATATGTAGCCAGTGTATAAACACATTAGCTGGTGCACTATACAAGGTGTTCAGTGCCTCATTTGATCTAGGAAGGAAGGAAATGCGGCAAGTATGTTTCGACTATTTAAGCCTTAGGGGCATCTTTTCAAATGGACCGATATCTCTACTTTCCGGTCTAAACCCTTGCCTGATAAGCCTTGTATTGCATTTCTTTGCAGTGGCAATATATGGTGTTGGATGGTTGTTACTTCCATTTTCTTCTACCAAACGTGGCTATTTTACCCATCTAACCTAAAAAATTTAATATTTACAAAAATGACCCTAGTTTAAAAACATTCACCAAAATGACCTGAAATAAACAGTAAGTTTAAGTTTTGGGAACCCAATGGTCGGCAGCCCCTCGTATTTTGGCCCCATGATTGCTTGATAATTGTGTCAGGCTTTATTTTTTTTATTTTGGGATATGAATGGCCGGCATCAGGGTATTTTTTTAAACCATATCATAGTGGTATACTAACATACCAGTATTTGAAAAAAAAATTGAGTTATGGCTATTAACAGCCGACACCAGAGTCCTTTTAAAAAAATTTTCTTTTTTAGGTGCAGGCCAATAAATGGCCGGCACTAGTGTCACGGGGCTAGAGTTTTCACAAGCAAACCCGTGCGGCCTTAGGCAGTTTCTTCGCCCAAACTAGCCTAAGTCAGCCTTTAACTCGAATGAGGATTCGTTAAGAACTCCTCCAAGGCACCAATTGAATAGCGGAAGCGACTTATGCCAAAAGAAAGCAAGACAAAGAACAACTGAAAGGCACACACAAAGTATTTGAGTAAATGTTCTCTATTCTTAATACAAAAAATAATGAAATAATAGAATGAAGTGAGTACAAATAAGGGGGAGGCTGTCTATTTATACTTGAGCTCCCCCAAAACCGACGGTCAAGATACATATACATCGACGAACGAGATTAACCATATCCCTTAATTCAAGGGATTTACAAGATATGCCAAATCAAATCCTATCTAATCTTTACAAGATATGATTTCCTCTATCTTACAAGATTAGTTGCCATATTTGCCTAAGTTGCCATATCTTCACTATCGGGCCAACCAGGCTTCAATTTGATAGGCTTCTCCAACAGTTCCTTGAATCGGGCCAGCTCTCGTGGGCCAAATGATCCCCATCTAAGCAATAGACCTCCATCGGATGCATTTGGTTCAATGGTCCGGGCTTTGAACTCTGGCCCGTGACATTTTCCCTCACCCATTCTCGCAACGTCCTCGTTACGACTCCCGAATGGCACTGACTTGATTCGTCTCGGTCTCGTCTTATCGTCTTAGCTTTTCCCTTCTTTCGAATTTTTGCCTCGACTTCCGTCGCTTCTTAACTCGAGCCGTCCTACTCGTTTGTACATCTCGACGACAAGGAGTTATATCACTCCCTTACCCATGTTTTAACTTTCCTCAAACAGAATCCTCTTGATTCACAACACTTGGCTTCGCTTTGCCCACAGTCTCTCGGCCTCCTTGCTCAAGAACTTCGAAAGGGCCCCTACGTTCTTGCCAAGTCAATAAGTTAGAACGCAATACACTCTTAAGGTGTTCGGAATGTACCTTAGTATTTACTTGGGTTAACTGTCTCTCATGTATCACTTCTTTTTCCTTGAAGTCCGATGCATCACCCACCTCTCCCATAGGTGGAAGCCTTGTCGATGACTTGGCCAACTCCGACGCTTCACTCGACTCGAGCCTCTTTGGTCCCAACTTCACTGTTTTCATCGTAACTTCTTCCTCTAAGTTCGATGACAAACTCACTTCTTTCTTAGGTAGAAGCCCCTTCGACGACTCACCTTGCTCGGACGTTGCCTTTACTTTGACTACGGCTTACTTTGGACAGTTTCGCAACTCATGCGAACCACGGCACAAGAAACACTTTACTTGCTTCTTTTTGTTCCTCTTTGCCCTTTTGGCTTCGGCTTCTCCCTTGCTCGAACGAAGTTTCTTGGGCTCCCTGTCTGCTCCATCGTTCTCTTTGATGACAGACTTGCTCTTCTTTGCCCCATTGGCTTCGGTATTTCCCTTGCTCGAACCAAGCTTCTTAGGCTCCTTGTCTACTCCATCGTTCCCTTCGATGACAGACTTCTTCGAACATTTCCGCAACCTATGCGGACCATGACACAAGAAGCACTCAACTGGTTTCTTCTCGCTCTCGGCCTTCTTGGCACCCCTTGAGCTCGAACCAAGTCCCAAGGCCTTTACCACTGACTTCTTCTTAAGCGTGGATTTCTTTACGCACTTTCGTAACCTATGCGGACTATGACACAAGAAGCACTCAACTGACTTCTTCTCGCTTTTGGCCTCCTTGGCTTCGACACTCCTTACACCCGAACCAAGTCCCAAGGCCTTTACTCCCGGTTTCTTCTTAAGCACGGATTTCATCGGACAATTCTTCAATATATGTGGACCGCCGCAGAGAAAATATTTTCGCTTGTCCCTTTTTCTCTTGGGTTTCTTCTTCCCAACTCATGGTTTCCCATTACCACTATTGTCGCCGTTGCCATTGCTATTATCCTTGTCTTCCTCGTGATTCCCTTTACATACGCCCCTTTCTTCGGACTTAGAAGACCCAAACTTGTCTTTCCCTAGACCAAGCTTAACCACAGATTCCGCAACCGTCATGGCTTCCGATAGCTTTTGGACACCTTTTTGTTCCACCTCCTGTCTGACCCACGGCTTCAATCCTTCTTGAAAAGCAAGCATTGCTTCTCTCTTGATCAAATCTGAAACTTGGAGTATGAGTTTGTTGAACTCTCGTACATACTCCCCCACTGTGTCTCGTTGCTTTATCCCTTATAACTTTGCTCGAGCTTCTTCTTCGGTAAACTCCGGGTAAAACTGTTCCTTCAATTCGCGTGGGAACTCTTCCCATATTCCAATCTCACTTTGCCTTTTATCTGTGGTCCTACCTCACCACCATAAAAGCGCAATATCAGTAAGAAATAATGAAGCAGTTTTTATCTTGCCCGTATCATCTAAGATGCCTTTGGCACGGAAGTAATTTTCCATCCTCCACAAGAAATTGACCACATCGCATATAGACCTTGTCCCCACAAACTCTTTCAGTTTCGAGACATACTCGTCACTGAGTACCGCACTTGACACTCCATTCCCCACCGCTGCTCGGCACGAGGCCAATTCTCCCTCGAATTCCTCTATTCGTTTGCTCAAAGCCAGCATCGTGGCCATTGTTTTCTCCTTCGAAGCCATCATCATGGCTGCAAGAGCATCATACCACTTCGACATCATATATTTGTGTGAATTAAATAACTCATTTACCTGGTCCATGGTAGCATCAAGAGACATCTTTATATAGTCTCTAGACTGTTCCTTCCAGTTGTCTATGCGACCCTCGACCCTATCGAGTGTCTCCTTTATGTCCTCCATGGATCCTTCGAGTTTGTCTACACGTTCCTCTACTGTCGACAGTGTTTCCCTCAAAGACTTTCTCGCCAATCTTTGTTCGAACTCTTCTTTCGACATCCCAACAGTGCCTTTGAACCTTTAGCTCTGATACCACTTGTCACGGGGTTAGAGTTTTCACAAGCAAACCCGTGCGGCCTTAGGCAATTTCTTCGCCCAAACTCGCCTAAGTCAGCTTTTAACTCGAATGAGGATTCGTTAAGAACTCTTTCAAGGCACCAATTGAATAGCGGAAGCGACTTATGCCAAAAGAAAGCAAGACAAAGAACAACTGAAAGGCGCACACAAAGTATTTGAGTAAATGCTCTCTATTCTTATTCACAAAGAATAATGAAACAATAGAATAAAGTGAGTACAAATGAGGGGGAGGCTGTCTATTTATACTTGAGCTCTCCCAAAACCAACGGTCAAGATACATATACATCGACGGACGAGATTAACCATATCCCTTAATTCAAGGGATTTACAAGATATGCCAAATCAAATCCTATCTAATCTTTACAAGATATGATTCCCTCTATCTTACAAGATTAGTTGCCATATTTGCCTAAGTTGCCATATCTTCACTATCGGGCCAACCAGGCTTCAATTTGACAGGCTTATCCAATAGTTCCTTGAACCAGGCCAGCTTTCGTGGGCCAAATGATCCCCATCTAAGTAATAGACCTCTATCGGATGCATTTGGTTTGATGGTCACGGGCTTTAAACTCTGGCCCGTGACACTATCACCTTTTTCGTGTCCCAAAACAATTTTTTTTCCTTTAGGGCATTGATGGTCGACATTACTTTTTTTGGGTCCCAAATTTTTTTTTTGTTCTAGGACATTAATGGTCGACATCATCTTTTTGAGTCCTAAATTTTTTTTTTTTGTTTTAGGACTCTTATAGTCAGCACCAACTTTACCATATTATTTTTTTTTTTTGTTTTAGGGCACTAATGACCAACAACAAGTATTAAAAAATTATTTTTCTTAATTTTGGTGATCGAGTATTGGATTGAAGTATGCCATTTATAGTAGGGGACCATAGTGGCTGAGTAGAGGTAAAAGTGGAAAAAATAGTTTTAGGCACTGACCAATTGGGTCATGTCAAAGCAGGCCTAGCCTGTTAGTGCTGGCCATTCAAAGGTCGTTTGCGTCCTGGGCTTGACTAGTGCCAGCCAATTGGTGGCCTGTCATTATATGTCTTGTCATTTTTTTTTTTCATTTCAAATTTCATTTAATTACATTTCATTTTTCATTTCTAACTTCATTTCATTTTATTTTCTCTTAACATTTCATATCATTTAAATTTTCTTTTTTCCATTTAAATTTAATTTTCTCTCATTTCAATTTTTTTTATATTAATAACAAGTAGTCTCATTTCAATTTTTTTTTCATTTCAATTTATATTTTATTTTCATTTCATATTCATTTCAACTTTCATTTCATTTTATATTCATTTCAAAATTACATTTCATTTCATATTCATTTAATGTTTCATTTCATTTAATTTTTTTTTCATTTCAATTTATATTTTAATTTCATTTCATATTCATTTCAAATTTTGTCTTCTTTAATTAAATTTCATTTTATTTAAATTTTTTTCTCATTTTAAATTTCATTCCATTTCAAAATTTTAAATTTCATTTAAATTCAAAATTTTTCTCATTTAATTTTTTTTTTCAAATCAATGTTTTAGGCCCTAACTTGTCGAGTCACGTCGGAGCAGGTCTAGCCTGCTAGTACTAGCCATTCAAAGGCTGATTGCAGTGCCAGCTATTCGAAGCCCATTTTGACAGCCCTGACATAGGCTGACACAAGCATGTAATGATATGTCTTATCAAATTTGTTTTTTTCATTTCTCATTTTATTTCATTTCATTTTCATTTTACATTTCATTTCATTTAAATTAATTTTTTTCATATAAATTTATTTCTTTTTCCATTTCAATTTATTTTTTTTTCATATTAATTTTTTGTCTCATTTCAATTTATTTCATTTATTTCAATTTATAATTTATTTTCATTTCATATTCATTTCGAATTTCATTTCTTTTAAATTTATTTTTTCTCATTTCAATTTATTCTTTTTTCAAATTCATTTTTTTTCATTTCAATTTATATTTTAATTTAATTTCATATTCATTTTAACTTTCATTTCATTTCATATTCATTTAATTTTTTACACTTTTTTATTTAAAACTTAATTTTAATTTCAATTTTTTCTCTTTTTCTCATGTCATGTCAATTCAGACCTGGCCTTGGTACTGGCCATTCAAAGGCCATTTTTGGCAGGCTTATAATTTCAAATCAATTTTTTTTCCTTCTTTAATTATATATACATTTCAATTTCTATTAAATTTGAATTTCATTTCATTCTAATTTTAATTTCATTTCAACTTTATTTCAATCAAAAAGTTGAATTTTTTTTTCATATATATTTTTCAAATATATTTCCAATTTTTTTTTCATTTCATTCCCAATTTTAATTTCCTTTTCATTTCACTTTTTACTTTATTTGAATTTCAATTGAATTAATACATTTAATGTGTTTTAAATTAAATATGTATGTAAATTATAATTTGTATATTATTTTTAAGAAAAAGTATGTATTAATTATTATATTTAATCAACTATATAATTTGAATAAAGTATGTCATTTGTATAATTTAAATATTTTTACAATGTTTTTGTAACACCCCCACGCCTGAGACCATCGTCGGAGCCAAGCTTGAGGTGTTACTGAACATAATTTTCCATTTTAAGAACTTTGAAGCATTTAATTCTACATTCACAGCATACTGTTTACCTGCGTTACGGTTACAAAAAAAAATCATATCTCAAGCATTCTTCCATTTCGCTAAAATTTTACCCGTTGAACACATCAGAATATAACTCGGATACATGAATAATTTGCACATAAGTGCCACATATGTAATCAAGCGACCATGTAACCCGCCCATAAGCGAACTCGGACTCAACTCAACGAGCTCGGGCGTTCGCATCCATAAGTGAACTCGGACTCAACTCAACGAGCTCGGATGCCTAGTTACATCTCACGAACTCAGACTCAACTCAACGAGTTCAAACATTCGCATCCATAAGTGAACTCGGATTCAACTCAACGAGTTCGGATGCCCAACCATCCAAGTGACATGTCACTTATATCCTAATCTATTCCCAAGGTTCAAACGGGATTTTCCTCAATCACACATTTCCCAGTCATTCTCCTCGGAATATCGGAACCAATACGTTGCTTGCATCTCATACTTATCAATTTAATCACATACTTTTCATACCAATACATAATATTTCACAAAGCATAATATTCATAATAACAAGTATCATATTATATAAATAGCATTAAATCACTTAAAATAGCAATTATATTACATTACTTACACATGAACTTACCTCGGTACAAAATATAGCAATTTTGCAATTTAGTCTACAATCTTTTCTTTTCCTCGATCAAAGTTGATTCCACGTCTTTCTTGATTATGGAGCTTGGAAGCTTGAAACAAACCCTAGCTATGGAGAACCCTTGAAATTTCGTGGTAATGAAGAAGATGATCAATTTTGTGTTATTTTTCCCTTTTTATTTCATGTTAATATCCAAATGACCAAAATGCCCCTCCTTACTAAACTTTCAAAAATTCCATCCATGTCTAAATTTTGTCCATGAACTTAAAATTGGCCAAATTACTATTTAAGACCTCCTAATTAATATTTCAAAGCAATTTCATACTAGAAACTTCTAGAATGCAAGTTTTGCAGCATTCGATTTAGTCCCTAATTTTAAATTAAGCACTTTACGCATAGAATTTCTTCACGAAATTTTCACACAATCATGCAATCATATCATAAACCTCAAAATAATTATAAAATAATTATTTCTACCTCGGATTTGTGGTCACGAAACTACTATTCTGATTAGGCCCTAATTCGGGATATTACAGTTTTGACAAAATTATGCGCTCAATAATATATCATTCGTCATCTTCGAGTTCGATATTACGAGACGATTGATCAAAAATATAAACACGATGTGGGCAAGTTGATCGATTGTGTCCGGATGTTCGACACACCGTGCACAATTTGGGTTCGCCCATCTCCTTGACGTCCATGCCATTTCGAATTCTCGTCGATTGTGGTCGACTTTTAGAATGTTTAAGGAGACTACGTTCAGGCACCATCTCGAAAGCAGGCGGTGGTACTTCCCAGTTCGAGACATCGAGGATTATAGGAAAGTCGTTTCCCTAGATATGCAATGTGCGTTGCAACGTATATATATAGTCTATGAATTGTTCAACATTTAAGTTTGCTCTAGCACACGCTGCATGAATATGCGCACACGGATATTGGAGAGTTCGAAATATCCCGTACTCAAAACGACTGTTTCATAAATCAACTGCGTAAGACCTAGGTAAAAGACCCGAACGACGGCTGATGTATTCTGAAACCCAGAAAGTCTCTAAGTCACGCGAATACAATTCTACGTTCATTGTTTGCGCCTTTCGATTTGTTTACCGCTATGGCCTTTCCGACAGTCTCAACGTACACGTACCCAGCCTCGATCTGCTTAGCTTACCTCAACCATATCCTATGCATCAATATGACCAACCTATAGAATGTTGTCGAGAAAACAACAGAAATTGGCAGATGGCGTGTACGCCTCAACATAGAGTGAACCGCCTCTTCCAGGTTGGTTGTCATCTAGCCATACCGAAACCCTTTATCATAGCTTTCAGTCCATTGGCAGTTCTCCATACTACCCAACCATGTCCGAAGATTTGTTGGTAAAGATGACATCTAAGGTTCAAGCCTAGCGAACCTTTGCCTAAATCTTCGCGGTTCTAACTCATGAGCTACATATGCAATTTGGAATAAGTATTTTAAAAACTTACAGGCCGATAAAATTTGAAGAGGAATTTTTTAAATAAATACAAACAATATTTTTTTACCCATGTTCACGAGTTCTTTTTCTATTCGTTATTCTTATAATTTTTGTGGAATTTTATTACGATGTGCCGGATGCAATAAACAGACCTCCACAGAACCTTCAATTGCCTTATCGCAGCAAGTAGTCCCTTCGATCTGTCCGATATTAGGCAAATGTTATCTTTTTTGATAACGCGCCTCTACAAATTTCTTAAGAAAAATTCCTAGGACTTGAAGCACTCACGCTCCACGATGGCGAAAGCAGTCGAAAGTACATTTTGGTTGTCGTCTATTGCAATAGTAATAAGAATTTGCGTGAATTTTTCGTACAACCAGGTTCTGTCCACTTGCACATCAACTTGCAATGATGGAAGGCTCTAACACATGGCTCGAACGTCCAAAACAATCGGTGAAAAACTTATTTCCCCGGTTGTATCTCCCCATCCAGGCATTTATACAGTAATGTTTGCAAATCAGTCACTGTCCCAAGCACATACTCTTGTATCGCGACTACTCACCCTTGAAATTCGTTGTATAATGTATCCCATTTACCATACAACTCTCGCATCGCCATTTGCTTCGCCCACCATGCCTTCCAGTACAATACTTTGTACTTGAATCGAGTTTGCATGTCCACAATAAGGACCGGCACCTAAATGGTGGGCGACTCTTTCACCAAAAGGATGATGTAGTTGTATATGATTTTTGCATCTAACTTTTGATGGTCTTGCGACATACAAGCAGACGTGCATGTGAGTAGACCTTCTATTTTCCTTGTCATCCACATCTGTGTTCACTGCATTAACGTGGCTCGAACACACTAGTTACACCTACTTGAGGCTTTTCAACATTTTTCGACGTACAAAGACTGCGTCAACTTCATTACTTTATAGTGCACACCTAACTTCAAGTTAAGTTATTTTATTGCATGTAAACAGTCTTTCTTGTTATTGAATTGTTGTCCTACGAAAAACTCTTCACTGTTGAATTCTTCATCAAATAGGTGAGCTGATACAATATTTGTATATTCTAAGAACTCGCATGCAAGAGCCGCATCAGGATCCACATTGGTCATGAAAGACCTTGGATTATTCCTTATAACTATACTGGGGCCTGTGTTCCCGGTTGAATGGGGGTTTATTTTTTCACCCTCCACCAGGACTTCCTCGTCTATGTCTTCAGGGATGTCATCCAAATTGAGATAACTGAAATTATCGTTAGGTTCACGGTGTGACTGATTATCATTATCAGACCCTTCATTACTATCTTCTATAGTGGCCAACACCTCTGAATGAATTTATAGACGAGTACACAAGTTTAGGATATTTTACGAACATGCACCGGTGTTTGGATTTTTGGGAGTTGGCATTGACCTTCCACTTGTTTGGATTTTAGGGAGTTGGCATTGACCCTTCACGTGTTTGGACTTTCGGGAGTTGGCATTGACCTTCCACAACCCGACTGATCTTCCCAGCAGATTTTAAAATCAAAATCAATTTCAGAATGTTGGCTTGCTAGAATTACAACTTGAATGGAATTCGGTTCAGCTATCTCCGTGAACAACTCAACTTGCCTAGGATTATCAATCTCAGGGGGTAATAAATTGCTATCATTGTCCCTAGATCATTATCATCTTCAAGCTCTATTTCTGAGAACTTGAATGAATCTGTTGAAATTGATAATTTGTAAAATAGTCTCAACATTTGTTTCCCGCAATGGGTAGCTATCTTTGTACTGATTTTTTGTTTTAAATCCTCCAGCGAAACACGCTTGTTGAATTTCATTCCTATTTTTCTCTAACTTTGAAAGACACAACCTTCTTCAATTGTATTTTTCATTTCTCCATCGAAATGAGCATAAACAAACAAAATCTGGAAACTCATCTTCAAAAATTTTTGCTTCATTTTCAACAAAGAAAAACTGATATTTTTAATCTCTATTTTCAACTAATAAAGCAAACAAAAAAGCAAATAAAAACTCAAATGAAAGACAAAACACCTATATATATATATATATATATATATGATAAAATTGGTGTTGGCCATCAGTGTCCCAAAACTATTTTTTTTATCTGATAAAGTTGGTACCAGCCATCAATGTCCCAAAACAAAAAAAATCAAGACTCGAAAAAGGTGATACTAGCCATCAATGTCTCAAAACAAAAAAAAAAGAATTTTCGAGACCCGAAAAAGGTGGTGTCGACCATAATGTCCCAAAGGAAAAAAATTATTTTGGGACGCGAAAAAGGTGAATTTTTTTATTAAAAGGATTCTAGTACCGGCCATTAGATGGCCATAACTCAATTTTTTTTTTCAAATACTGGTATTTAGTATACCAATATGATACGATTTAAAAAAAATACCCTAATGCCGACCATTCATGTCCCAAAAATATTAGTTTTTTAAAACTTAACACAATCATCAGGCAATCATGGGGCCAAATTACGAGGGGTGTTGGCCATTGGGTTCCCAAAACCCAAACTTATTGTTCATTTCAAGTTATTTTAATGAATATTTTTAAACCAGCGTCATTTTTATAAATATTAATTTTTTGAGTTAAATGGATAAAATAGCCCCCAAACATATATGGACCGAGGCTAGATTGATTTCGGTGTGTATCTTTAATTAAGCATTGTTTCATTGCCATTTTGATACCTGGAAATGGTTAAAGACAAATCTGGCATGTTTTGTGAACATATTTTAGGGTGCAACAGGCATCATTTTCCCTATTATCAATGTTGAAGGAATTCAACAAATGTTTTTCCCTATAACAATGCCAGCATATTACAGAGCTCCCTGCCAGTTGATTGAGAATGAAATAGACAGTATGAGTGATGTAACGAGATTTCAACTACAACACGTGGTTTTTGCATTAAAATTAAATATGCATGGTTGGAATTGTACTTTTAATGATAATATTTTAAATGCTGAAAATTAGTACAACTACATAGATAAATGACTTTTACCCGTTAGCAACTAAGATAAGAAGAGACCATCAACTGTATCAAATTAAAATTAAGAAATATCTAACCTAACCATGGTAGAGATGATCAATTGTGGTAGAGGTTCAGTTCTTCTTGGAGAGTTAGGTGGTTGTGTCAATTGAATTTATTTACTTTACTTTACTTTTGCATTGCATCAGTTCATTTTCGTTAAATTGGTATATTTCTTCCCTATTTTTCATCTCGTCTTCGAGAAATTCTGAGAAATGAATTGAGTTTCTTATGGTTTTTTTAAAAAATAACTCAAGTGAAAAATTATATACGAAAATGATTTAAAATTCATAGTGTCTGGTGGTACCGCCTAACACATTAGTGGTATCGCCCCCTAATGATGAGTCAATGATTGATTTAAAAAAAATTCGAATGCTGCCACTGTGTCAGGCAGCACCAATATGTATTTTTTGTAATACCTGTGAAAAATATCAATATTCAAGGTGGAGAAAATTTTTTTGAATGGGTGTCGATGGTTTGTCAAGCAGCACCAGAAAATATTTAAAATTTTTTTTGGTGCCGCCCGTATATTAGGCAGAACAAGTAAATATTTAAAAAAAAACTTTTGGTTTGTCGGTATATCAAAACTACAACCACTAAATTTTTTTTTAAAAAAATAGGTGCTGTCGTTATATCAGGTGGCACCGGTGATATTTTAAAAAACTATTGTAAAAAGAGTAGCTCAAAGTTTTGATCATTATTTTAGAAGATTTGGAGTCTGCTATTGGGAGATCTGAACCAAAGAAGTCAACTAGAATGAGAAATTTTTTTTTAGTGTTAAAATCGACACGAACGGCCACCATTAACAGTGACATCATGTAATTATGTACAACGATTAAGATTTTCAGTTAAGAAGAAGAAGAGAAATAAAAGAAATAAAAGGAAAAAGAAAAAGGACAATGTAAAAAAGAAGGAGGAAAAAAAAGAATAATAGAAAGGAAAGATAAAAGTGAATTTTAAAGGAAATTAAATGAGAATTTGAAAAAAAAATAGAAGTATTTAATTTCTAAAAGTCACGACGTAAAAGGGAATTAAATGCTTCAATTTTTTGGTTCAAATTCTCATTAAAATTTACATCAGTTTCCTTTTTGTTATTGTTTTCTTTCTTTTTTTTCTTTTCACGCTGTCTTTTTTGTTTTTCTGTTATGTTTTTATTTTATTTTGAAAACTGTAGACATCGTATATAATAGTTACCAATACTGTTATTTACAGTAATTTTTCATGTCGATATCGACATTAAAAAAGAGATTTCATTTTTCTCGTTAATTTCTATGGTTTAAATCTTTCAATAATCGATTTAAAATTTTCAAAAACAATGATTAAAGTTTCAAATTATTCTTTCTACAATAGTTTTTTCATAAATATCGTTGGTTTGACTCATTAAAAAATATATTATCTTTTTATTATTATAAATGCTCGTATTTTTTACTAGTTTACGAAAAATATATATTGGTATTGCTTGACAAGTGACGGCACCTAAAAAAATTCTTTTTTTTTAAAAGTCGATCATTGGCTCATAATTAGGGGTGATATCGCCAACGTGTCAAACGATATCGGACACTGAAAATTTCATTTCATTTTCGTATTTAATTTTTAACTTGGATTTTTTGTAATTAATTAATTAATTAATTTGAATTTAAAAAAAAAAAAGAAAAGCCGTTTCTTATTTCTTTTCGATAAATTAGGACATATGGAAAAAAGAGAACACATTCTAGTTGGTTATCTTAAACGGAGCGTTTAAGGTGATTAGTGTTTTTAGTGAAACGGGGCATTTTACGGAACTGTTGTAACTGCTCGGCTTGTAGCAAACTTCATTGTCGCCGCCATTCCTTATGCCATTATACAGGAAAGGCATGGGAAATGATGAATTATGGAGGAAAATATTTTGAGGATTCTGTGTCTTCTTCTCTCTTCCTCTTCTTTCTCTTTTTCTTCTGTTAATCAATTTCTACTGCATCAGTTAGATTAAATGAATGTTGTTTATATTAATGTTTGGGCTGTTAGTATTGCATTCCAACGTATCAGAGTTTCTTCTTTTTGAGCAATTAAAGGATAAGATTTGCACATGTGATCATAGTTTTTGGTTGGATCTGATCAATTTTTGACATGGGTAAATTGCCGCTTGGTAAAAAAAAATTACATCTGTTAATGAAATCTGGTTATGAACAATGCTATTTCTGCATCACAGAAAACAGAATAGCTGCAATTCTTTTGAAAGAAGCAGCCGAACGTAGACGACTAGCAGAGAGGGATGGCATCCATGTTTTTCTTCAGCACCCTAAAGTGAGGGGTCGCCCAAATTCACGGTTCCTCGCTTGGTGTACAGTAAGATCAGTTATAATGTTGAATGTATCGGACAAAATGTTGGAAACATGTGCTTAAAGAAGAATGAAGAATCCCCTATAAATGGATTTTTAACTTCACATTTTGATGCTAATGTGTGTAAATTATCTGGATATGTTTCTTCTCCCCTCTTTTTCAGCAAATAGAGCTGTTGAAGTGAATGAAATGTGGCGAGTTCGACAAAAGGAGATGGAACTAAATGATAGGCTAAAATCAAGATCAAATGACCATAGTGGGAATAGCAGAATTGATGTGGATATTAGCATCCCTTATAGAAGCAGAAATAGGAGGCATGAGAGCAATGTTAGTTCTTCATGCTCATCAAGCAAAGCAGTAGCAGAGGGTAGTTATTCAAGGGAACATGAAGGTCTAAGAGACAATGAGATCGATGAATTTCTTTAGTCAAGGTTTGTACCACATTTATACAATAAGTTATGTTGGGGGAGAATTAGTGGATTCACATGATGAGTATCTTTGCATGTGAAGTCACCCCTCACGTAGGCTATATATGTTGATTTACATTTTTATCAGTAAAAAGTTCAATGGTTAAACCGATTTTAGAACGACAGGGTGAAGCGCAGTCGAGGTTCTATAGGTTCTAGGATGGATGAAACTGGACCTTATCTACCTACAAATTCCGAGTCCCTAGGGAAGCCATCAACAAGCTGAACTGGAGTGGATGATCGTGTCAAGTTGGGTCCTGAAAAGCCTTCTTCCCTGAAGTCTGATGAATCTTCTTCTGATTCAGAGCCCCATGAACATGGAAAGGACGAAAAGGACCACCCTGAGAGATCAAATAAAAGGCACAATAGGAAGCACAAATCTGAAGAAAAAGCTAGAAATAGGAAAAAGAAGAGGAAAGATGAGAAAAGAAGTAAACACGACAAGTGAAGTGAGTATTTGACAATTAATGTACACTACTAGTTTCTTATTTCTTATTCCATGGTGCTGATTCATCATAAGCCTATATTGAGCTTTTCCTTCTTTCATCTCATTTTATACCACCACTGATCCAGATATCTGACATGGTCACCAGTCGTCGTAATGATGATCTGTCTCGTCAAAGATCTCTTCCTGGCCAAGGTCATATTTTTAAATCAAATGTGTGAGGTACTGTCGACAAAAATGGAATCAAGAAGTTTGGTAAATATGTTTAGAGGTAATGGTACCTGTAAAAGCTCTTCAATGACATCTTCCATTGTTATTATGCCAATAGCCTCTTCTTCAGAGTGTGTTGGGAGTGGATTGCCATTTAGATGTAGGATGTCTGAATTCAAACCTTTTGTCCACTTCCTGCTCCGAGAACCACTTTTATAAGAATTACTAGTGACGGGAAGGCTCTTCCACTTCTTAAACGAATGCTTTCGTCTTAAAGCACTCTCTCGAGGATGTTCTTCGCCATCAATGTCGACTTTCACTTCCGGCAAGGGACCTGTTTTGAAGTGGCAACAATTGCTTTATAAATGTCCCTATGGACTGCTAAGTCATCGTACGAGTGAAAATTTGGGGAAAAAAATGCCAGCGGCTAATACTTACCCTTGGCAGAGTTAGTAGATGGCGACTCCTCTGTCTTGTCACATCGTCTTACAATAACGGCCATGTGGCTATGACCCTTTTGAAATTCATTTAATATATCATATAATGGCAACGCCTCTTGAATCCTATAACATGCAAACATATATATTATTATCAACCAATGAGTAAAAGGGATAGACTGTGAATGTTTTTGCAGAATATGTCTATTTTTTCTGGAGTTCATTAAGTATAAGATACCTTGGAATCCTTCGTATAGTAACCCTTTTCACAGGCACTTCATCTTCAGGGTGGATTGTCAATAAATTCTTGACCTTGAAGATTTTAAAAAGATAAATGACTTAATAAAACACAATTAGCCCTCAGAAATTAGAAAAATAATAACCTAAGGGATATGAAAAAGCCTATTAAGTACCAAGAAGGGGCTTATGACATATTCATGTTAAAGGGAACACTTTGAAAGAGCTGAAAATAATTTGTATCCAGAGAAAATGATTACCAAAATGACTCCAATAATATTTGTCGGCTGCTCATAATAAACTGGTACTCTGCTATGCCCTTTCTCCAAAACTAAACTCATTAATTCCCTGTCCATAGCAAGTATGTAATTATACTTATCTAATCAAAGTCGAAAAAGAGATGCAATTGCTATATATCTATCTTTGTTGGTGATTTGCAGAAAATCATACCTGTCGAACTTGGCATTAATATCAATTGCAAATGTTTCAGATAAGGGCGTCATGGCATCTTTAGCAGTTTTCTCAGTAAGCTCAAGTGCTCCAGCAATAATTGTTGTCTCATCATGCGTCAGTTCTCCACCTTTTCCGGCCTAATAAAGGATCATAAATCTCAAAGTTATGATGAAAGAAAGCAGATTCTCTTAAAGCAAAGTATTGATGGGATAAATGACAACCAAGTTAATAACAACTGAATTCCAAAACAAGGTAATGTACCTATAGTATATCAAATAAGATACTAAGAAAGCAGTTAAAGCACACCTCATTGCCATGCAAATTTACTAGTGTTTTCAACTCAGCTCTTCGGAAAAGTGCAACATGTCTATGGCCTAGAAGAAAGTCCAACAGCTGAAAATCACTTAAGATCAGTCAAGAGAGCTATTTGCAGGAATTACAAGCTTGATTGTCATTCTCACAGTTAAAATGGCATACGAGGAATTATCGCAACACTCATCACCTTGCTTATTGGGTAAGCAACAGGAAAACAGATCCAAACAAGAACTTGAACAATAGGAGCCACTGTTGCACCAATTGCCAAACCGTATCGAGAACAAACAGCTTGTGGTATTATCTGCACTTCCAAGAACAAATTTAAGCCAGAGACCACGAAACAATTGTTAAACCAAGTATGGGGACCTTATGAAAAATCTCATGTTCCAGGTTCGACAAGGGATCAAAAGTGAGTAATCTAATCAAAGTGGATTCTCACCTCACCAAACACAAGAATCAAGGTAACCGAAATTAGGATAGCACCCCATGCTGTGACCAGACTATCAAGGAAAATGGGAAGTGCCTGAATAGAAGTAACAAAAAAAAGGATCCAAAATCAAGAAGCTGGATCGCCTGTTGAGGATGTATTTATAAAAATATACCTCCATTGCCGCGGCATTGCATAGAAGTAGCGTACAAAGCAACAAATGCTGGTTTTTGACAACCGGCAATATCTTTGCTGTTGGAACGAGTGAATAAGTGATAAAGTTAGCATTGGCAGAGCATTGACTCTGACTATTGAACATCCATCATAAAAAGCAAAATATGTCAAAATTTTCATTAATCATCACTTAGCTATGTCATGTGATTTCCAAGTCTATCCTTCAAACTTTGAAGTAATTTTAGGAAAAGAAAAAAAAAAACTGTTAACTACAAATTTCAATTAACAAGCTAAATAATCAAGAAATAAACATTCTATGATTCCGTTAATGATTCGTTCTCATAAATTAAAATAAATCGTTGTTATTGAATAAAAATAGAAACGCATTTCAAATCGGAAATGAAGAAATACCGGCATGTTTACGATGAGTGGGAGTACCAGACTTGGCAAGAACCTCAAGATCAACAAGACTCAAGGACATAAGGCCTAAAGTAAGGCCGGACATCATCCCAGCGAACAACACCAACAATACCATTATGAGTATGTGAATAATGAAATCGGTTCCGCAACATCTTACCTCCACCGCCATTGTTGAATTTTATCTGCTTGTCTACAAACAGGTAGAGCTGTAGTTAGGAAAAGGATGAATATTCCATTGCTAAAAGCATGTTATATGTGAAGAGGTGTGTGTCTTATTAGAAAATGGGAGGAAGGAGAGAAGATTGATAAAAGTAATACGAAGAAGAAAGGAGTAAGCGGCCGATTTGGCTTAAAAAGGGTGGATTTGAGTGACATTGTGACATGTGGGCTGTGCTGTAGCTTGTGCTTTGTGACTTCAATTGGAATTTGGTATTTCCCAATTTCCAAATAATTATAATATTACTGGATTCTATCACATTGGGTGAAAAAAAACCTCCCACCTATACTATTATATAATGTTAGAAAATTATTTATATTTTACTTTTTGACAAAATAATAATTATTTTTATTATCTTCTATTACGGTTCAGTCCATATTTTATTAAAATATATCATGTGATAAATTCACTAAATAAAATGCGTCACGCCCCAAAAGATTTATTAAAATTGATAAGAAATAAATTTAAATTCAAAAATAGAAAAAAATATTAAAAATTAAATATTTTAAAAATATTTTAACTTTAACCGATTGTTGATCAACATTGACCATTATTGATCATTATTGATTAGTGTTTTTTTTTTTACTTTTAAATATTTTCAAATTTTCATAATTTTTTTAAAAAAATTTAGGTTTTGCAATTTAAAAAAAATAAAAAATTCTACAATTATATATTTTGATTTTTTTTAAGTTTTAAAATTTTGAATTAAACTTTTTTCAATTTCTAGTCAATAAGTTAAACTTTTTCTACTTTTTGATTTTTTTATTCATTTTTAGAATATAGAACTTTTGAAAAAAAATTAAAATTTATTACAACTAGTGTAGAATATATATTTTTGAAAATTTCTAAAATTTAAATACTTTTTTCAATTTTTATATATTATTATGATGTTTTAAAATTTGTATTTATATATATTTTTTTAATTTTAGAAAATTTTATTTAAAAAAAATACTTTGATTTTGATTTTTTTGAAAATTTGAATTATTTATGTATGATATATATATTTTTAACTTTTTAATTAATATAATATAGATAATATTAAAAAAAAAGGAGGTGATGCATTCTAATAACACCATATGTCAATTTTTATGTTTTTAACGTTGTGGGTTAATTTGGATAATAGAAGATGATTTTAAGTATTAAAGTGAGAAAAAAAAAAACACTAAAGCAAGAAAACATATATAATTCAAGAGCTAAAGTGAGCATTAAACCTCAATATTATAATAATATACAGAAATCTCTAAAGGGTTGTTTAATTCATTGAATATAAAATTATGACTTGTAATGTTACATTCTGAAATTACATTACAACATTTTGATCATCCCGTAATATAGGGTGTCTTATTATGATCTCTTTTTTAAGTAATCTAAAATCGCGACAGAAATTGAATTTTTTAAAAAAAATATGTTATATTTTTATTATATTTTAAAATAAATTAAAATATAAGAGTTATATGAGGTGGGCAAAGCATGGACAATGAGAAAAGCACAGTAGAAAAGGATTTGGAAACAGATTTGATGTCTTCTTCTCTTTTTGGCCAAAAGCGGATTTGATGTCTTATCTGTCGAAGAATCAAAGAAAATCCATTTGGCAAAGGCATCATCAGTCGGCCACTGCATGGCTTAGTCCTCTCTTTTTCAGTATCTTCGAGTACCTCTACCCTGCTGCTTATTTATCATTCTTGATAACCAAGAAAACTGTAATCAGTCATTTGTAACCAAAGCTAAGCCATGCCCACCATTCTCCCTTTGATTTAGAGAATTTATCATATTTAGTGTAGAGAATGGTTAATATAGTATTTAGTATCTAAGTTTGATTTCAATATTCAATTTGGTACTTAAATTTTTTTTTTGTTTTAATTATATATTTGAGTTTGGTTTCAATGTTTAATTTGGTACTTGAACTTATTCTTGTCCCAACTAAGTACTTACATTTTTTTTACTAGAATAGATGTGTCAAATATTTATCGGGGTAATACATTGAAACTAAACTTAAATACCAAATGACATATTAATCCTGTAGAGAAATTACAATGAAATTTTTCCACTATATCTTTTGTTTTATTATATTTTAAAATATTATTTTTTTAATAAATCTGGACCTTTAACATTCGTGGATGTCGAAATTAGACCTAAAATATTGATTTGAGTAGTTATTGTTGTTAGATCAAATCACCCAATTTAATTCAATGCGACCTCAGCATCCATTGGTGGAGCCTTGGCCCCTTAGTTAAATGATATAATTGCTCTTTAGGCCCCTTTTGAAATTAATACTTTAATTTAATCATTTTTAACCCTTCAATTAAATTTTGGTCCTCCAAAACTAATAATTTGATTTAAACCATTCTAACATAAAATATTTAACTTTGGCCTATCCAAAAATTTTAATTTAATCTTGCCCCCAACTCAAAATTCCTAGCTTTGCCCCTACCATGGTTATCAAGGCGCACCCCATATATATATATATATATATCCCACTCCCTTATTTTGCACCTAAATTTCTCAACCTAAACTCTTTATTTTCTAGTTTTAACCTTAAATCTTCAGGTCTGCCATCAATAGAAATTTGATGCTCGGTGCGAGCATATAGAAGACAAATTACAAAGGGAAACTAGAAATGTGTGACTTTAGAATTGTGCAAGAGCTATTTGCTACTTTAGTTGAAAGATGAAAACTTTTTCATTTTTCGTGATAATAACGCTTGAAGATATAACTCTAATAATGGACCATTCAATCAACTAACGATTAATAATGATAATGGGTTCATTCTACTTGTTCTCATCATACAAGGAATTATTGGGCACAGTTCTCACAGAGAATAACCACTAGTAAAGTTCAAATGGTTGAAACCATTCACTAAACCGCTATCACATGCCCATGCAACTCCTAATGAGATTAATTGATATGCCAAACCTTGCATGTCCTATATAGTTGAAGAAATGTTGTTGACAGATAAGTTTTTTAACTTTGTAGATTGATGTATTTGAATTTATCAAAAAACTTTGACATGACTAAAACATTTAGTTGGTGGTTAACTGGGAACATATCTTTAATGCATAAAGATTTTATGATAGCAACTTTACAAGATATTTGTTCTGTGAGCTTTGTCTGACTCATACTAATATGAAGGAAAGCCTTTGAGCCACTACTCATTAGTGTGCAATTTTATTTTATTAACTTGTATATCTCAAAGTGCAATTGAATGTCACTAGGACATATATATATATTCTTTCAAAATTTCCTAATCAAAGTTTTGTAGTTTGAGTTGAGATCTTTTTATAAAAAGTGTGTAGATCTTTGAGGAACATTTTGACTTAAATTGAGAAAGGATTTCTTCAACTTACGAATTCATATAAATATATATTCAAGTACTAGAGTATTGATGATTTAGTGTTGTAACTATCTAAAATGATTCTGAATTATAATTTTTGAAATTCTAAGTATACTTTAACTCATTTTTTCAAAATATAATTACTTTTGAATCTAGAGTTACATAGAGATTTGAAAGGTTAACCATAATCAACAAGACCCTAGGGTGGTGAGGCAACCAACTCAATGTGTGGAATATGTAGAAACGAAGGCCACAATTGACATTCACAGGCTAGGAACAATGGGTGGTGCAATTGATGATTAAACTATGACTTTTTTTAATGAATTAATGTTTTATTTCTTGTTAAATTTAATTATTATTTACTGTGAGTTTTAAGTTTTGAAGGGTTTAATTGAAGTTTCAAAACTTTTAAAGGGCTTAATGAGAATTTCTAAAAAATTTTAGGGTCTAATTAAATCTTTTACAAATTTTAAGCTGCTTAACAAGACTTCACAACATTTTGAATGAATAATTAAAATTTTCAAAAAATTTAGGAGGTATAATAAGGGGCTTCATGAGAATTTCCCAAAATCTCCCCATGGCTTCCATAACGATCTGCCTTTGCCTTAAGAATTTATATATATATATATATATATATATATATATATATATTATTTAAATTTAATGACAACTACTAGTGAGGTTGGTTCCATTTTTTGGTTTTTTTAATTCGAAATTTTCATTTTCTCAATTAAAACCGAATCAATAGATTTAAGAAATTGATTATTATCGAACTGTACTAAATTAATTTGATTCGAGTTTTCAAATTATTTTTGAAATTTGAATTTTTGAACTTCATTTAGTTAAAATTATTTTTGGATTTAAACTTTTCAACTTTAATTAAATAAAATCATTTTTTAAATTTATTAGACATTATTTGAAAACTTTATTTTTTTTCAATTATACATAAAATATCAAGTACTGTATTCATATACAAAATAATCTCGAAAATTAATCATAAATGTTTATTAAAAATGTAATCAAACACTGATTTAATCACTCTCAATCTTCACCGAACATAATCAAATGTTAAATTATTTGTATTTTATAACTCTTATGCTATGTTTGGTAGGAACATTATTTTATACACATGCTTTAGTATATGGGTTAGCAATAAACTAATTTAGTCGGTTATATTTAGCTACTCTTATGACTCGTTTTTAGCTAAGAGAATGAAAATTTTTCGCTTGTTTTGAAGATGTCTTATTTTTTATAAGAGTTTTTACTCATCTATCTAATTTCAAGTTTAAATTTGTACTAATTATTCTTTATTCTACCTCTAACAATTGTAATACTTGCGTAATAAATAAGCTTTTTTCTCATTTTATTTTCTTCATATTATTACACCAGTAATCAAATGAGGCGTTAATATGTAATGGCAAAAAAAAAAAAAAACCCAACTTGGAAATGTTAATAATGATAACCAAAATTTCAACAACAACAATAATATGAACATTTGAATCCTTGAAAGTTTTAACAATAATAATAAATAAGCAATGAATCCGTGAGACTGAAATTGAAATTAGATTTAATGTTTATTCTTTTATTTAATTATAGAATATGTAAAACTATAATAAAACTATGTTTAAAATTTTAAAACAATGAATTTTGTTTTGTGTTTTAAATGAGTTTTTATATCGGGCTTATATGTTAAAAATATTGGGTTTTTTTTTTTTTGAAAATTTTAAATGGTTTTTATAAACTTTTCGATATCTAATAATATAATAAACTAGAATTGAATTGAATTAATGTGATTTAATGATGTAATCTAATCGAAACTAAATTGAAATATAAAAAACTCGAATTAACTAAATTGCCAATTTGATTCGAATCCTCTCAATTTTTTTAGCAGCCCTCCAAATATATTTAATCCATTGCTATGCCCTACATATATTTATCATTAAAAAGAAGTCCTTTTATGGTATTGATACATATTGTCAAAAACTAAAAAAAAATAAAAAAGACTACACATATATGTGTTTTAATAATATGTCTAAGTTTATTAGTAAAGAAAATAAATCTGAATTTTGGACATGATTTCTAAAGGTAAAGCGAACTTGACCCCAAGGTAAAGCCAATATATAGGGATGGTAAAAAATTCTGATTTTGACGGTGTTGATTTGATTCGTCAAGGTTAGATTTTTTAAAAAAGAAATTGGGGTTTTTTATCCAATTAATATAAAAAAAATTAAATATCAAAATGGGGTGTCAGCCAGATTATTTATCAAAATAGGTTGTTTTTTGGGTCGAGCCTATCTGACAGGCGCAACCTAATATTTTAATAATATTTTTTTTACTTTAATAAAATATTATTATTTATTTTTTAGAAATATTTTTATTAAAATACGGGTAAGAATACGGGTTAAAATACAAGTAAAGAATCGAGTCGCGCCTTGTTGGTAGTCGAGCCTCTGGCGCAGGCGCAACACTGGCCTGCTGCTCCCCTCGCCCGTGTCAGCCTCCCCAATTGTTTCCCTTCCCTCATGCATGCATTAGTCATATTATGTTGGGTTTTTTAAGCAAATGGGGGACCTTATAAGCTTCGGTCCTCCAAGATTTTGAAGCACCAGGCCACCGAAGGTGAAGAGAAAGAAAGGAGAGAAGAAAAAAGAAGAAGAAGAAGAAGAAGAAGAAAGAAAAAAAGGTTAGTAATTTGTATGAATGTAATTTTTTATAATTATTTTAAAATTAAATTGTTAGTAATTTAGGATTATATGATAAATTTTTGTGTTTGTAATTATTTTAAAATTAATTTTTTAGTAATTTAAGATTATGTTATAAATTGTTGTGTTTAGTTTAATAATGTTAAACTTATTTTGTTAAATATTTTGTTATAAATAATTTGTAACTGCAAAGAAAATAATTTGGATTCTTTTTAGAGGTTTAGAGACTAAAAAATCGAAAGGAAAAGAGATTGAGAATGAAAATTAGAAAATATGGATGAAATTGATGGAAAAAGATGATACGGTGAAGGGTTTATATAGTATTAGAGTTTGAGGGCAATAAAATTTCTAAATTTTGGTCCAATAAAATTATTTTTTTAAATGGTTGTGCAAGCCGTACTTTATTTCCTTAATTTTCACCTAATTTTACCCTAATTAAATTTCATTTACCGAATATCAAATTTTTTAATTGAAAAAGCAAAATTAAATTACCTAATGTTAGTATATTAAATCAGTGGCGGAGTTAGAAAATATGGAAGATTAGAATTAAATTGAATGTTTTTACGATAATAAAAATATAATTCCAAAAAAAAAAATTGTGATTAGGTTATATAAATTGTTAGTGTTTAGTAGTTTAGTAGTGTATTAGTGTATAATGATTTTTTTGGTAATGTATTTTAAAAAAATAATTTTATAGCTATTTTATTAGTAATTTATGATTACGTTATACAAATTGTTAGTGTTTAGTGGTTTACTGTATTATGATTTTTTTAGAAATGTAATTTTTTTAAGAAAATAATTTTATAGTTATTTTGTGTTAGTAATTTATGATTATAAATTGTTAGTGTTTATAGTTTAGTGTTTTGTGATTTTTTAATGTAATTTTTATATAATGTAATTTTATATTATTATTCATTTATTTGATAATTTTCATTGATTGATTAAAATGTTGATTAAATTTGTTGTTATATAATTTTATAAGTTGTTTGAAAGAAACTACTTAGGTATGTTTCTATTTCTATTATTTTTAATTCGTATGTTTTTCATCTTTAGATAATTTATATTTATTTTAGTTATATTATTATTGTAACCTAACAAAAATTTTTTTATTGTAGGTAAATGATGGGGAATTATGATATATTTACCGTGTTTTGTTTCTAAAATTTTGAAATAATTTATTTTATTTTTTGGAATAAATTAAATAAATTCAATTTTTTTAATTGCAGATTTGAAACAAATGAGTTTGTTGATTGATAGTAAAAACCACATATGAAGTAACATTAATGAGATAATAATGAAATTTTTATTTGATAGTCACGTTATTTATTGAATGAAATTATATTGTATTAACTAATTCGTTAATATAATAATGTCAGGTCCAGTACCACGTATTGAGGGGCCGTATTTATAGTGTAGGGTTTCAGCCAGATGAACACCTAATACCGTTCTTAGAGTTAGCCAGGTTTGGATCAGTAGCATTGATCCGGACTTTTGATCTGCGATATGACTTGATTTTCGCCATAGTCGAGTGATGGCGTTCGAAGACCCACACATTTCATTTGCTGTGCGGGGAGTGCTCCATCGCTTTAGAGGACGTTGCACTATAGCTGGGACTCCCCATTGACGGGAACGCGGTCACGGGCATAAGTTCGATCTCCAGGCTGGCTACCCTTTGCTATGACTTACTTGGACACTCGCCAAGTGAGGGGAAATTTACCAGCTTGTGGTTTTCATGGCTAAAGGTCAATTTTTAGTATTTGTCGAGCACTGCCAATGAATTGGAGGTTATGCAGGCCGCTCGAGCTTATATTATGCACCTTATAGGAGGTGTACTCATGCCGGATTCACACGGCAGTGAGGTCTACTTGATGTACTTATCGCTACTATCCAATTTGCATAACACGCGTTCATATAGTTGGGGGTCCGCAGTGTTAGCCATGTTGTACCACGAACTTTGTCGGATGACAGATCCCTCTACGATGGACATAGGCGGATGCCTCTTACTGCTGCAGTCGTGGGCACTTTATTGGATGCCATTCTTGGCATCCATTAATCACCAATCATATATATTTCCACTCGTTAATAAGTAATGAATCTTTATGCGTTATAGCAATTAATTAATTTTTTTTTCAGATTGTATTATTCTAACAATTTTTTTCGTAGATAGAGCACGAATCTGGGTATCGAGAGGTCATACACAGTTCTGATATACCGTCTGATGATCGAGAATCATTCTAGAGAGGGGGTAAGTTTTTCCAATATCAATTTAATTTTATTATTTTATCTCACTCGACCCGCGTTAATATAAAAATGTTATTAAATGTGCAGTTTATTTGGATGTCGTATTCTGTTCCTGAAATTATGGCTGTTATTCCATCGTATGCCCACGTCCACTCAAACTTATGGTGTATTAGCGCACCCCTTATCCATTTTCAGATGGTGGAGTGGTATCATTGCGATTGAGTACTCCGGCAGTTCGGTTGCATACAATATATCCCGACATTGCTAGTATGATTGGATGAAAAGCTTCATGGTATGACCAGGAGAGGGAGGCATGGGACTGATTGGGGAAATTAACATGAAGAATATATTACAATGTGGAACAACCGGTTTGGTAGGGTACCTCAGATGGATCGTTGTTTGGATCTGCAGCCCTGCCATAGTATCTACAGTGGTACTATGAGAAGGGGAAACCATTTTTATTTGGTGGGCGATCAATGGTAGTCCCCCCGCATACGACACAAATTGGGCAACATTTTTCAGATCCGCATCATGCACCAGACCCGGAGTCAAAGTCAGAGCCAGAGCCGAAACTATACTTTGGGAGTAGTTCTTATCATCCAGATTTAAGGGGCGATGACTATTTCACGGGCTCTTCAACCCATGGATATCATTCAGAGTTTGATATCTTCAGCCCACTACCACATCAGTACTCTAGTCATCCCGATTCATATCTATCTCAGTACTCAGCTTCTTCCGGCTCGTATCAACTACCATACTCCGCTCTTTCTGGCTCGTATCCACCACCGTACTCCGCTCCTTCCGGCTCGTATCTACCATCGTACTTCATTCCTCCAGAGCCGTATTCACTGCCGTTCTTTACTCCCCGCAGCTCCTATCCACCACGTCCACTCCTCCAGAGCAGTATCTACCACCGTTCTCTACTCTCCCGACTCGAGTTCATCGATGGCGTTTGAGAACCTCTATATATGGATAAAGAGAACGTTGATCGTCGTAGTCACCCGCAACTTGAACGTCGAGCTCCACAAAGATATACCCCTAGAACCACACCATCAAACCATTAATTTTAAGGGGTTTTGTAATATAAATAACTTCATATTTATGTAATGAATTTTTTTCATTATATTTATTAATTTTTTATTTGGTATTTTATTTATGAATTTGAGGGCAAATTTTGGAATTGCTTGGTTGAAGTACATAATAAGAAAAAAAAGAGTATTAAAAAGCAGTCAATTTTAAAATACTTAAAAATTAAAGAGACATTACTTTTTCTTTCATTATGCAATGAACAACATGTAATGAACAATATCTTAATTTCTATCTGATCGCGACGATTGTCCAGTGTGGTAGTTTCGGAACGGGCATTTACTCCGATTATGATCGGCTACTCTGCATACTCCACACAGCTTCCCTTCGGATTTCTCTCTAATGTCCATTTCGTTATGGATTCTGGATGATTGCGGACGACCTTTCGAGTTCCTACGCAACCCTTTGTTTGGGATAAGCTCAAAGGTCGTCTGAGGAACCCCCCAAGTAGATAGGTTAGAAAGCACGGGAAATTCATTCTCCCATACACGCAACGTGTGTTTAAGGGTGTACACTTTATCGATAAATTGATCTACATTAAGCGAAACTTTAACACAAGCTGCCACGACATGTGCATAAGGATAATGAAGTGTCTGGAACCTCCTATAATCGCACCGTCTATTTCAGAGATCAACTTCGTAGGACCTAAGTGGTATACCGGGTCGACGACCGATGGTCTCTATAACGCGAAACATTTCATTACGTCGTGAATATACTTCTACATTCATTGACCTCGCAATCTGATGGTTTGCAACCATTGCATCCCTAACATCTTCGACAAATACGTGTCCTGCCTTCATCTGGTTGACTTGTTGTTGACCCATTCTTGGCATCAAGGTAGCCAACCTGTAGAATGTAGCTGAGAAGACAGATGAAATCGAAAGATGTCACGTTTTCAACAACACAGCGTTTATCCCCTCCACCAAGTTTGTGGTCATTTGACCGTAACGAAAGCCCTCGTTAAAACTTTAAGCCCATTGCCACGGCTCCATGCTACTAACCATTTTCAAAAATATATGTTCGTCTGACATTCTATATCACTCTCAAGCCGAGTCATCCTCTGCCAAAAAATGTATGATTCTAGCTCATATGCTGTGTACGTATTAAGAAAATATAAGTTACAGTCTCGCCACAAAAAAAATTAGGTTAGATATTGAAAGGATAAGGTTATTCTTTACCCATTTTCACAACTTGTCTCTTCCAGTCTGCATTCTTATAATCTTGATGGAAGTTAGCCGCGATGTGCCGTATGCAGTAAATGGATCCGCATTGCACACTAGAACGCCTAATAGCGATAATTAATCATTTCCCTCTATCGGAGATGATGCAAATATTGTTATTACTAATTACATACCTTCACAGATTTGTAAGAAAGAATTCCCGCGACTCCATGTTCTCCTTATCTACGATAACAAACGCAATCTGGAGTACATTCCTGTTCCCGTCTTGAGCAATCGTAATAAGTAAAATTTGTGTATATTTACCGTATATCCATGTTCAATCTACTTGCACAAACGACTTGCAGTAGGGAAATGCACGTACTCATGGATTAAATATCCAGAACATCTGTTGGAAAATTCTTTTACCCGGTTGTCGTTGCTCATCCGGGCCGTAATAAGGTCGTGTCTGCAACTTAATGACAGTCCCCGGTACGTACTCCCTCATTGTTACAATCCATCCCTACAACTCATTATACGATGCATTGAAATTTCTGTACAAATTCTCCATTGCCATCTGTTTAGCTATCCATGCCTTTCGGTATGATACTTGATATTGGAATCGTATCTGCATTTCGGCAATTAGTACCGAAACTTTAATGGTCGGCATGTTTTCAACCATTGGCATGATGCATGTACAAATAGTTTTCGATGATCTTCTGTCATACGTGTTGAAGTACATGTGTAAGGCTTAACAAATTTTTGTATCTCTCATATTTGAGACTTCTGGATAAATGCAGCTTATATCCACCATTTGCAGCTTTCTGCTGACTTTCAACACTCTCCAATATATAATGTCGGTTTAGACTCGATAACTTTGTAGTCTACTGATATATTCATACTATACCACTTAATGACAAATACACACTCTTCCTTATTTTCAAATCTCTGGCCCACAAACAACTCCTCAGGATTAGAATATACGGCAATCTGATGAGCAGGTAGTATCTCAGGGTACTCTGGAAACTCGGCTGCATGCGCCGCATCGGGGTCTATCCGAGACATGTGTGCCCCAAGATTATTGTGTATCACAATACGACGGATGTGGTTCCCGACTGAAGATGCATTAATGTTTTCATCCTCGTTCACGCCTTCATCGTTAATATCATCCGGGACATTGTCCACGTCGGGATCACTATCAATATCGACTTTATAATCAGAAGGATCACTGCTATGGTATACATGATTACCAACCACATCAGTCTCGGGTGTAGCATTAAGATCAATGTAGATTCCATGTATAGTTGATTTATTACCAAAGTATGATATCGGAACCACCATACACGGTTCTTGAGGTTCATCTTTTTCACCTAATGGAGTTGGATCTTCCGTTGCCTCCACACCAGCTAACTCAGCAAATAAGTGAATAGGTGCATTTTGGTTGCGCTGACAGTAAAGAACGACTATTGTCTCCACGTCTTTATCATCTACAAGTTCCATTTTGGTGAATTTTATGGGATCCGTCGAAACTAGAAACTTGTAGAAAAGTTTTGAGATTTTTCTCCTACAACGTTTATAAATTTTTTCACTAATTTTTTCTTTCATATCATCAAACGAGATATTTCTATTAAATCGCATTGCAACTTGTTTGCGGCATTCAAATATACATCCCACGCTTGTTGTCAAAATTTCTCTATCGAAATAAACGTATACAAAAAATTTATTCTCCATCTTCAATACTAGATTTGTTAAAAAAAATTCAAAATTCTCAAAATTTTCAAAATTTTTGATGCAAAATTTTCAAAATTTTTCATTCAGAAGCTAACAAAATTATTAATCTAACAAAATAATTTTAAATAATAAAATTTCTAACAAAATTCTACATTCTATTTAAAAATAAATAAACTAAAATACCTTATTCTTCTTCTTGTTTTCTTTTCTTTCCTTCTTCTTCCTCTCTTCTTACTTTTGCTAAATTTTCTGTCTATCAATTTTCTTTTGTATGTTGCTCATGGTTTTCGGGAGAATATATAGGGAAAAATTCAACGTGTAGACCCTATGGGTTGCGACTACCAAGAAGGCTCAACATGTTGAGCCTACCTGACAGGCTCAACATGTAGAGCCTACCTGACAGGCGCCACATGTTAAGCCTTCTTGGTAGGCGCAACTCGTATGTTACACTAACCCAAAACAAAAAAAATTATTAAAATAATAATATTTTAAAAAATATTTATTATTAAGATATTGGGTTGCGCCTGTCAGATAGGCTCGATCCCAAAAAATAACCTACTTTGGTAAATAATCTATCTGACACCTCATTTTGGTATTTAATTTATTTTTTATATTTATTGGGTAAAAAACCCAAGAAATTGAGTTCGAAGAAGGTCAAGAAAAATTTAAAAAATAATCGGGTTGGGTTAGGTCGGGATTGGGGTAAATTTGTCCCTCCCCATCTCAAGATATTTGTAAAAATATTCCTAATATATATACATATTAAATTTTTGCTTTCAATAAATAAAAATATTAAGTTTTAAGTCTAAACTCAAAAAAATTAATCTTATTTACTTCAAAATAAAAAATAAAACAACTAAATTAAATATGAATCATGTTAGGACAAAATCAAATTTTCTATTAAATTTCGAATTCAGATACAATATAATTTTTTTTAAGAATCAAGATGAAATCAAAACGGGATTTGTCCACTTGCCATCCCTATCCATAGATACAATCATAATTAAGATTAAAAAAAAGTGGAAATGATTTCTTTTGGCTAGACAGAACCCTTTTTTGGCTTTTTTTTTTTTTTAATTCTAGTCATATAAAAAATAATAAATTATCGGAAATAGTATAAATTAATTATTTAATTACGAAAATAGATATAATGTAGAGTAACCAGGCAGGCACCGGCTGATTACTGTGTATTTTATCTATTTTCATGATTAAGTAATTAGTTTATTTTTTTATATTATTAGGGTAAAACACCTAATTATATTTTTCTTCAAAAAAAAAAAAGTAGGCCGACATACTACTAAAACCTGCTGGCCATTCGGATTTTCCGACAGGGAATCTTCTCTTTCCTTTTAAACGCCAAATGGACAGAACAAGTGTTTATATACTTCTGGATCTAAGATTCTGTAATTAAAAAAGAAGAAGAAGAAAACAATCTGTTTTATTAAAACAAATTGAAATAAAGGTGAATAAAATATACTGGAGTGAAGACCAGATACAGATCTGGATCGTGCCCTAAGTAAAGCCCATAAAAGAGTAGCACTTCAATTCTTCAAATCTTTTTTTTTTGCTTCAGGTAAATCTTCTTTGTGATTGCTTCCTTGCTTGTATTTGATTAAGTCTTTGTTTTAATTCTTCGAATTATCCTTGTCCTTTATCTTTTTTTTTTCATGTTAAATTTATCAAATGATTGTACCAAAAATTGTGCTTGTTTCTTCATTGAGAAAGTATAATTGGGTGTTGAAGATTATGGAAAGATATTGGATTTCATTGGGGTTAATCGTTATTTGATTGTTAATTTGAACTGGATTTTGTGATCATGATGAAGCATCTTCAGTAACTGTTGGTGTAGCCAGAGCAGTTTTTTAGGGTTGACGATTTTATTATTTGGTTGGTTGATGAATTACACTTGCTTGTAGAAGAAGGAAGTTGGTAGATGGAATGTTAATTCTACTGTCTGACCTTTTTTTTTTTAAAATTTCTTTTTACGATCCAGAGAATCCATGAAAGTTCCGTTGGTAATATCTTTGGAAATTGTGATACATGAAAAACGGCCAGTTAATTCTACTGTTTTGATTAACTTTAAGATGAAATAAACTATTACTCGTGATTCTTTTTACTAATATTTAGTCTTCATATTATTATTTATTACAACACAAGTACTGCCGTTGCTGATATTTGATATTAGAAAAAGGGTGAAGGGTTTTGATATATAAGCTATTACACAAAGTCTTATAAGAATCTTGATAAGGTGCTTCTTGAACAATTTTTGCAATTATGAAATGAGTTTGTGAATGTCACTGATATCAAGCATTGAAGAACTGAAATAAATGAAAATAATTGAATTTTTTATTCACAGATCATGATATCAAATTGAAAGTTAAAAGGTTTTGAAATGTTCCTTTTCCTTTTGTGAAGATCTTTGCTGATTTATAATTACTTCTTTGTCACCAACAGAAGCCATAATACATTGCAGTCTTATCACTATTATATAACCATGTCAAGGAGGCCTGTAAATCCTGCTCGGCGCTTTGCTGATGGCGGAAGCATCCCTTTTGTTGGCTCAATACAGTCTAAGACACGTTCATCACCATTCTTATCTATTGGGCTTTTGCTTGTGGTAACTTCAACTTCCATCTTGCTTTTTGTCGTCTTTGTTTTCTTCATTTATGTCACTTTGTGTTAGAATTTTACTGCCAATAATGGTATTTTTGGTTCGCTGCCACGTTCATTTTCTTGTTCTTCGTCTGTGTTAGCTTTCTTAATAGAATGTTTTTAGTTATACTGTAAAGTTTGCACCTAAAATGCAAGAATAGTGATCAACTCGCTTATTGAAATTTCAGGGTGCAATTCTTCTGATTGGCTATTTGCATAATGGTTCAGGTTTCTTTTTCTGCCCTCTTTTTAAACTTTTTTTTCTTATATGCAATACCTGAGTTATTAAGGTTCATGAAGTAATCTCTATATCAGGCTAATTGAGCTACTGAGATTGAAAAATATTAGCTCTTTTCTTCCTACATGACTTGTAGTTATGTGCTTTCTTTTATTTCTGTTTTCAGTTAATTATTTCTTTTGTTGGTTTCCAGGGGGATCCACCACTGTAAAAGAGGCACTAAGTAAAGTTGAAGGTAAATGCTTATATTATCTTGTTATTGTAGTTCCCAAGTTTCTGAATTATTGGAGTACGAGTATGAAGTGGTGTTGATCTATGATGCTGCAGTGCAGTCTATGAGGAGGTTATGCAAGAATGACTTTTAGAATGAATCAGTAAAGTTTCCAAATATTTCCTGTTTGATTTTCTGCTAGTTGTATATTACTAAATGATCTGTAAATGGGATTCTCAATATTGAAATGCCTACCTAAATGGATTTCCTAAATTTTGGAACTTTATCAATCATCTGCAGTTCGATAACACTTTAGGATAGATTTACTTTTACATGCATATTTCTTCCATTGGCACTTGTAAATGGTAGAATGAAATGGTAATTTTGCTCTTGAGTATTCGAGGTTGCAACTATTCAATTTATTCTCTGCCTTTCCAAATTGTTGGAGTGTCCATTTCCCAAAAAGGAAAGATGAGGAAGTTCGTACTGCACATTTTGATGAATTTGCAGGTGGTTCTTCCTGCACATTAGAAGTTCAGAGAGCACTACCTGTTCTGAAGAAGGCTTATGGTGACAGCATGCATAAGGTACTGCATGTAGGCCCGGATACTTGTTCAGTGGTCTCCAAGTTATTAAAAGAAGATGATACTCAAGCCTGGGGTGTGGAGCCATATGACTTAGATGATGCTGATGCTGGTTGCAAAAGTCTTGTGCATAAAGGCTTCGTGCGTGTGGCAGATATCAAGTTTCCTCTTCCATATCGTGCAAAATCCTTTTCCCTAGTCATTGTGTCAGATGCCTTGGATTACTTGTCTCCTAGGTACCTTAATATAACTCTTCCAGAACTGGCGAGGGTATCATCGGATGGTGTTATTATATTTTCTGGTAATGTCCTCATTGTGTTTTGTATGTTTGAAATAAAATAATAGTTTATTTTCAATATTTGTCTGCATGTACTAAAAAGAAAACCAAAACTCGAACCTGATTTGACTAGGGCATGGAACTGGGCTGAGATTGCTAATTTCTATACTAATCAATATCATAAAGTTAATGGCACCTGACTTTTTTTAAGTTTTTTAATATTGCAATCTTGCATACTACTAAGTTTCATAGTTACTTAATTCAGGTTCTGTACTTTCCTGCTGATGCATGTATGATTCCTTGGGCAGGTTATCTAGGTCAGCAGAGAGCTAAGGTTACAGAGCTATCCAAATTTGGTCGTCCTGTAAGTGTGATTGATCACATTTTGTATTTTGACTAGAGTCTAAGGTCAACTTGAGCTAAGATAAGTTAGCAGTAGCATTTGCTTGAAGTGAAGCAATGAGTCCAAATATGCTGTGGGGTGCTCTGAATTTTCTTGCCATGCAAATGAATAAAACCTGTGGGATTTAAACTTGAAGAAGCTTTCTGATACAGTGAAATCTATGTTTATTTTTTTTCATTTTTGTGAAGGCCAAATATCGAAGTTCAACTTGGTGGATAAGATATTTCGTTGAGACTAAACTAGAGGAGAATGAAGCCGCTGCAAACAAGTTTGAACAAGCATCAACGAAGAGGTCATACAAGCCAGCTTGTCAAGTTTTCCACTTAAGGTCGTTAAATTAATGGCATCAAGTTGAGACATTCCACCAATCAAGTCGGGATCATCGATCTGAAAAGCATCCTCCTTTTACCCAAAGGGCAAACAGTGTTGTCATTAACAAGGCCTTTGGAGTAACTCAGATTTTTGCTTGAAGTTTTAATGGTGGAAGTGAGTTCACTTGGAAGTGTACTACATGTTTTATTATTTCTAGTCTCCAGACAACTTTTTTTTTCCAAGTGAGGTTTTATGTCATCCCAATTTTCTGTTTTTTTTTTCCTTGAAATATTTGTGTTCTACACATTTTGCCCAAGATCATCGTTTTGGGCCTCGGCCCTAAAAATCACAGAAAGGGCAAAGGAAAAGGTAGTTAATGCTTAGCAAATTTATTTAGTGTTCAAAGGTAAACGATTGACGCCATGGCAGCAGCAAATATGCTCTCATCTGTTTTCCCCTTTTTCTCACTCGTATGCTTCATCTCAATCTTTTGCCTTCTCTCTCTTTCTAGAGAAGCCTCCATATCTTCTTCTTCGCCAACGCATCCCCACTTCCATCAAGTAAAACCCACCATGGTCACCGGTAACATCGAGCCCAATGCCACCTCCGGATCTAACCCTTATACGTCGAGCAGCTCTTCATGCGATTACTCTGACGGGTCGTGGATCCACGACCCGGATGTGAGATTGGATCGATATGACAGTAGCTGCAAGGAAATATTCAAAGGATGGAATTGCATTCTGAACAAAAAATCAAATGGTCGAGATATCGTTAAGTGGCGATGGAAACCTCGTAACTGCCATCTCCCGCCCTTCGATCCTCTCAAGTTTCTTCACACTTACAGGGAGACTAATATCGGTATTCTCATCTCTCACGAGATTTTGAAATTAGAGGAAGTACGAGCAAAATTGAGTTGTTTGTTAGTATGTTTTTGTGAAGCTAATTGAAGCAATTAGGGTTCTATTGTCTATTCATTTTCTTTTTAGTTATGATGGACTCTGTTCTGATTATGTTGCGCTTTTATTAGTTGCCCTTAACCAATATTCAGCAGTGTAGGGTTTGTTGGTGATTCCCTAAACAGAAACATGTTTGTTTCTTTGTTTTGCGCTCTGAGACGTGTGGCCGGTGATGTGAAGAAATGGCGTTCGGCTGGAGCTGATCGTGGCTTTACTTTTCTTCACTATAATCTTACCGTTGCATATCATCGAACTAATCTTTTGGCACGCTATGGTAGGTAAGCTTGTTTTAAGCCTTTATTTTTAACCATAGCTAGTAGGGTGTTTTGCTTTGTGTTTTTGTTCCACGGTCTGGACTGGAGTTTGGAGTGACTGTACTATTCTTGGTAGTGATTAATGTGGTTCACTCTGCCTTGTTTAATGCAGCTGGTCAGCTAATAGTAATGGTGGCAAGTTGGAAGATCTTGGATATAAAGAGGGTTATAGAGTTGATGTTGATATTCCGGAAGGCACTTGGGAAAAGGCTCCAGGCTTCCATGATATACTCATCTTTAACACAGGACACTGGTAGTTTTTATTTTCCATTTTAATATGTTATAGACTGTTGATGATATGGTAACATATGTTTATGTTCTTGTTTGTTGGTCCTGAGTTTTCCTTTTTGATTCTATGGTCATGTTAAACAACATGCCAAAATTGGATCCTAATGCATGCTAAAATGTTGTTGAGCTTGGATGTTGATATAGCAAGATATATGCAATACTCAAACCGTTTTGGCACTGGTTGTGTAATTTGTGAATTTGTTGGTTCCTGGTCACAACAATTTCTTGTTATTCCAATCCATATGTTTCCATGTAGTATCAGAGATTCAAGACTTAGATTACCATTTTGATTTTTTCTTCCATAGGTGGTGGGCTCCTTCAAAATTTGACCCAATCAAGTCACCCATGCTTTTCTTTGAAAAGGGTCTGCCCCTGATCCCTCCTATTCCTCCCGATGTTGGATTTGATAAGGTTTTGAAACACACGGCATGTTATCGCACATGGTATTTAATGTAATTTAATTTTTTAATAAGATTCACACAGGGTGCTTTCGAAAGAAAGCTTATTTGCTTGCCGCTGCCTGGACAAGCTCGGATCGAGCTTGAACTGACTGAATGCTCCTATACCTTGTCCTCGTAGAGGCATACTTTTCTGTCTAGAGAACTCTCAGCTTTGGCAGAGTTATACCTACTAATTTTCCTTTGTTATGGTCATCATTCTGAGTAATTTGGAAATAATAATATACTCCTATGATGTGAACATCCCTGATTAATATATATATATATACACATATACGTATGTGTGTATGTGTGTGTTTACCCACTCATAATGTGTTATATTGTTGATTAGCAGATACGGTTTGTGGAGAAAACAATGCAACCAAGTGCTATTAAACTTTTTCGTACACAATCACCCAGACATTTTGAAGGAGGTGATTGGGACCAGGGTGGTTCATGTCAGCGGTTACAGCCTTTATCACCAAAAGAAGTGAGTCTCTTTCAATTATCACTATTATTTTCTAGTCACAGTGAACATTATAATTGGTTAATTAAAGTGTGACATGCATTTTATCATAAGTTGAACTACTTTCATCTAATTTTGAGGAAGAACTACTCGTGCTTTGGTTTGTTTATGCTCGGAATCAACGTTTGAAAAGGTTTGGATCCATTTTTAGGTGGAAGAACTCCTCATTGACGAAAAATGCTACAAATGTGGAAGCACGCCTTGTAAATCTACAGCTGTACAAGTCTCTCAAGGGATCAAATTTCCACATCTTAGATATTACCCGCATGAGCGAGTTCAGAGCAGATGCCCATCCTTCCACAACTGGAGGAAAGAAACATGATGATTGCATGCATTGGTGCTTACGGGGAATTACAGATACATGGAATGACTTGTTTGTAACTCATCTTAACAGTCTTAAAATTAGAAACTGATTATTATTATTATTATTATTATACTAACATTTTACTCTATATATATTTACCAATATTGATTCCTTGTGCGTTTAAGAAGAAATTTGTTAATTTTTAAAGTCATTTCTGGTGATAGTTCAAATTGTCATACTCTGTCTCAACCATGTCTTCATTCTCTATCTCTTATTTGTGCTTGAGAGCTGAGGCTTAAAATATTTTCCTCAAATGGGGTCTATATAAAAGGGCCTCTGACAAATTAAAGCTTTAAGATTGGATTGTATCAATGGAAATATTTAAGCTATCATTATTCTTTGGCTTTCACAGAGCGCCTGAAAGTAAACAACATTTCCTATGATTGAAACTAAATAAAACCGAAACGAAAATGGCAATTTCCAACGCGAAATGTAGATATTGCATCATAACAGAGGAGGTCAATCGATGAGCATGGTCCATCCCAGCTTGTCCTCGATCAGACCAGTTTGAATCCCTGTTAGTGTTGCATGCAATTTCTGAGCCAGTGTTTCTGCTCCCAGTTTGTATTGGATCCTGCATTAATATGACCGATAACTGTAATCTCCACCCCAGCAGTCAGCATGAAATTGTATTTAATTTAATTGAAACATTTGCAGCCAATCATCGTTTTGAAGATTTGAGCAAATAAAGGAATTCTTATTGTTATCCTTACCTTTTGCCCTGGTAGGTTATACTTGCAACAGACTTCACAACCATAGCTGTTCCTGTGCAGAAGACTTCTTCAGCATCAAACACCTCCTTGATCGGAATAGCTCGTTCCTCAACCTGACAACCAGAGACCGGGACACCAGGGTTACTAGGCACGCGAATACATAGTTATTTCTGATGAGTTACCTGGTATCCAAAACCAGATGCAATTTCCATGATGCTTTTTCTTGTGATTCCTGGGAGAATTGTCCCATGGGTTGCTGGAGTTGAGATAACATTTCCCTGTATTTGAATACACATATGACTGTTAATATGCTTCTCCTTTTTTAGCATTTTTTCTCATGTCTTTTACCATCCACCCTACAAACTACTCCAACACCCCCATCAGTTTTACCTTGAGAATGAAGATATTGCAAGCAGAACCTTCCTCAATGTTGCTTCCAGTCGATGCATCCAGAAATAAGAGATCTGAGAACCCTTTAGCTTTTGCTTCAGTTAACGGCTTGTAAACCTGCATGCACAATCAAAACATAGTCAACAAAACCAACATTAACACAATCATGCACCAAAAAGAAAAGAAACAGCAAAACCAGTTCTTACGGGCGAGTAATTCGTGACAGCTTTAATGCCTCCGGTACCACCAGGAATAGCTCTATGGACATTGTCTTCAACCATCAAGTTCAGATCACCCTTCAAGAATAAAGTATTATTTAACTCCAATACATGCTTGACTTTTAATGAAGCTTCACGACAGCAGTATACCTTATGATAATTGCCAACTGGGGAAGCATACACTAAGAATGTGTAATCTGATGATGGTTTCACTCCCAGATTTCGACCAGTTCCCATAAGCAAAGGCCTAACGTATAAAGATCCTCTCCCGTAAGGTGGTACCTGTATCATATAAACATTATTAACTTACTACACAAATTCTTTGGCAAGAAGACGAAATTATTTTCCGGTAAAGTCTTAAGTTAAATACCCATCTCTTGTTAGCCAGCACAGTCTTTTTGACAGCATCTATGAATTGGTCAACGGTTGGTGATGGCATGCACATTCGATCCGCACCCATCTTCATCCTCAGGGCATTCTCTTGGGGTCGGAAGAGCAGAATCCCCTCGTCTTCCTTCCTATACGCCTTTAGTCCCTCGAATAACCCCTGTTGCCACCATTTGTTTTAGCCTTAGGTGTCCATATCTGAACCAGATAACATAGAATAGCGGTAATGAGTTGTCACCTGGCCATAGTTTAATATTCCAGATGAAGGGCACATCTCAATGTTGCCAAAGCGAGTTAAGGTTCCATTGAAGAACTTTTGTTCCTCTTCAGTGAAATTCATGACGTACATATAATCAGTCTTAGTTAGAGCAAATCCAAGTTCATCCCAATTCACATTCGCATATTCTGCCTTCTCCCTGCTGTAACAACACAAAATCATTAGAAAAAAAAAAAGCAGAAAGAAAAACAAATCGATGTATATAGGCAATGTTAATCTTACCATTCCACCTGCTCTTGTTTAGATAAAGAACCCATTAGAAATGTTAATTTTGTTGAGGAAAAGACAAGGAAACGAAAATGGGAAGGAAAAACCAAATTGGGTTTTGTTTACTTACAGTGAAACTAGTGAGTGTTGAAGGGTTTATATAGGAAAAATAAATGCATTTTATTTTTAAAATGGAAATATGAAATAGGGTACGTGGGATTAAGTTTCCATTGAATTCTTTAACCAAAAAAAGGAAAAATATATATGTAAAAAATGACTCTCATGGTTTCACACCTACCTGAGGAGATTCCCTTTTTGACTGTCCGTGCATTGATTTCTATTTGTTTGCATGTGCATTAGATAAGTTCAATGTTAGAAAAAAAAGAAAAAACTACTGCATTAATTTGTTTTTGTTTTCATGTATCAAAAATTTGTATTTGTTTTGATTTAAAAAAAGAGTTTTTCTGGGTTATTTTTATTAAAAAAATCAATATTTTTAAAGAAAAACTAAATATTGATTCAACTAATGCCAGTGTTGCAACAACAACTTCAAGGTCATGGATTTAAATAGACTTAAATGTTTAATAATGTTTTCTAATTTAAAGATTTAGAAATTAGAGTAATTTAAAATTACTATGAATAATAATAATAATAATAAGAAAAATATAAAATATTTCTTTTAGTATAGTCTATAAAGATAAAAAGATTATATAAAATAGGGGTGTCACCTTATCTTATATTCAATAATTTTAATAAATTTTTTAAACTCTTAAACTTTAAACTGTGAACCAGCCTAAAGCATTGGAAAAATTATTTTAAAGTTTTTAGTAAATAATCCAACACAATCTATATTATAAGATCTTAATCAATCATCTTTTGTTAGGTACAACTTAATTACTCCTTTATGGTTGATTCCTTTCGACCTGGAATAATGTACTACAAAACGTGACCTTAGTGTGAAACATATATTAATATTCTCAAATGTAAATTAGTAATATTATTTTTCTATTCAATTGAGACCAAGACTTTTGGCAAAAAGAATCAAGGAATAAAGCCAAGACTTTAATTAATCTCGTTATAATATTTTATTAGAATTTTTTTGATACAATGTTTAAAATTACTCATAACCTCTTCCTAATTCTAAAATAGAAGGAAGCGCACTTGAATCCTCGTCATCGTGTATTGATAACAATATCGATACCGATTAAACTAAAATTCAATCGGTAAATTTCATGAATTCTTAAATAATAATAAATAACCATATGTATATAAAATAGCCAGCTTTATAGGTGTAGTTATGATCTTAATTTGACCAAATAATAATCTCTCAAATTTACAACATCAATATTCTCAAGTTTTATTGATTGCATTGCCATTGTTACCTGTAAATTCTGGATTCACAAGTCTGTAATGGACCATTGAGAGGTGTAGCATAAGGCCTTAGCTGCAAAATATTAAGAAACAAAAAAGAAAAAGAAAAAGAGAAGAGTTTGAGAAAACAGAGGTTTAAAGTAAATAAGAAGAATGAAATACCTTAAATGTTGAAAGTTGATTCAACTTTGCACAACAAATGCTTCGACTGAACATGAACATGGCTTTTTGGGTTCAAATCTCTGAAACTTGTGGAGAAGATAAAAGGAGTGCTGGTAATGGTAGCAATTAATGGGGAGGTTAGGAGAAGAGATTACTTCCACTTATACTCTTTCATTAATGTTTGGTTGTAACCGCATTAATCCCATCTCTATTTCAGTTTTCTACTTAATCATAAAATGGATCTAATATTTTCATAATGTATTGGGTAAACTACACTATTCATCACTCATCTTTCGACCCATTTCTATTTTGGTCATCCAAATTTAAAATTTTCTATTTCAGACAATACTCATACATTTAATCAATTTGATCCTCAAACAAATAAAATTAAATGATTATTGTATATTACGAAAAAGTACAAACTACAATCTTATTTATATGCGTTTATATGTAATTATATTTATAAAGCTCAAATATTCATTTAGGCCATCGAGCTTGACACATTCTCTCAAGTTGGTACTTATGTGTTTTCTTGTCCCAAGTTGACACTCTAATTTTTATTCCCTCAAGAATTTTGATATTTTTCTGTAACAGTGTTAAATATAAGACACATAATACTTTTAAATTGTGACACGTGACATAGATGATGTCATCATATGTTTTTATAAAAATATTTAAAAGTAAAAAAATATAATTTATATAACTTTTTAAAATATAAAAGAAATTATAAAAAATTTTATATCTAAAAATTAAAAATATTGCAAAAATAAATAAAATGTAAAATTTAAATTAGAAAAAGTGAAAATCTAAAGAAATTATATATATATTTAAATAAATTGCAAATAAATTAGATGGAAATAAATTTTATGCATGAGTATAGATTATGACACGAGTTGATAATATTGAAGCGACATTATGTAGTATTTGTGTTTTGTTTGTTTGAGGGCTATGAAACAATAAAAGGGGGAAACCCCTTGAGACGGACACATCCATGGGTGACGTAGAAAATGACAAATAAAATCAGACATGGTAGTGTGAGTGTCCCAACACAGATATGAATGGACACAGCAGAATCAACTTTTTGCAACCATAAAACAGAGGCTATCCCAACATATATTGAATAAAACATTCAATTAATTACGCATTAAATATTTCTGATTTTTCATATTATTTTATAATATAAAAATTCAAAATATTTAAAATGTTAAAGTAAAAGTAAAAGTATAAATTAAAATTTTCTTATTATTTTTATGATATAAAAGTTTTGTGAAATTCCAAAGGATTTGAAATATTTTACTATAATTATTTAGATTTTTTTAAATGATTATGCTCGTATTTTATTCATAAAAACTAGTAAACACAATTTAAAATCACACAGGCAGGCCAATAATGAAAAATACAACGGAGCCAGATAAAGTTAGTCTGACCATATGGGTTAAACAAAGCCAACCAACAAAATAACCCAGAAACAAAAATAAAACAGAAAAAATAGATAAAAAAAATCCTAGTTTGATCAAAGCTGGCACCCGCTAAATGTCATAATTATTCATTTCGACGGTTCAAGTCCCTAGGAAGCAGTTTCCAAAAACCATCAAACCATCACCTGTTTCCTCTTTCTCTTCCCAACCCGAGATGCATCCAACAGTCAAGCTTCAATCTGGTTCTCTTCTCCGTCACGATCCAACCTCCGATGCGTCATGCTCAGGTAGTCCTCCGATAAGGTAAGCCTGTAACCCATCTCTCATAGCTTCCTTGGCTAGTTCGTGTGCCATTAAATTCTCAGATCTTGGAATGTGATTAAATAATATCTGATAAAAGAACCTTTTATGATGCTGTATGTTCCTTATCAAAGCCCTTATCATCGACCTATCCATTAGTTTTGAATTGCTTTTCTTTACCCCAAGAATGTCAAATACAACACGTCTAATCCTTTTAGAAGTATTTGTACTATAAAAATAGTGAATTTGTCATAATTCACACATTGTCCAGAACATCTCTTGTATTCCTTCAAAATTGACTTTAAAATTTTTGCTTCCCCTTTGCTTGCTTCCCCAAATAGAATACAATCATCGGCAAATAGTAAATGCAAAATTGGAGTGGCCCCTCTATTACTTTGGCAGCTTTGATTAAACCATCCCTCAAGGCTTGTCTCATAAGCGACGAGAAACCCTTACTACAAATCAAAAATAAAAAATGACTTAATGGATCCCCTTGTCAAAGCCCAATTATCAGTTTAAAAATTGCCCCTGCTTTCCCATTCACGATTATTGGGTATGAGATAGTTGAGATGCATTTCATAATATTCTCCACCCATGAAGTATGAAATCCCATTCGTAGCATCATTGCCCTTAGGAAAGACCACTCAACTCTATTGTAAGCTTTACTCATGTTCAACTTTAGTGCTATGAACCTTTTTTTCCCTATTCTCTTTTGTCGAAAAGTATGCAAAATCTCATAAGCAAGTAGAACATTATTTGAAATTAGCTTACTTGGCACAAAGTTGCTTTGAGTGCTAACAATGCAAGCTTCTAATATGTGTTTAAACTGGTTAACAATCATCTTTGTTACCATTTTCTTCTAGACAACTTATTCTATCTTGTGTCTGTTTGAATAAGGAAAGGGCAATGATCTGAAAAAGAGTGCGGCAAATGTTGGATCACTGCAGATGGAAACAAATTAATCCACTCCATATTCTTCACTCCTCTATCCAACATTTTTCGAATGGTAGTCTCTGGCAAATTCCCTTTTTCACAAGTAAACCAAGTTCCCGAGCACCCCATATCCATTAACTGGTAATATGCTAAAACGTCCCTAAAAGTCGCCATTCCCTTCTCATCCCTTGGTACCTCTCCCACCTTCTTAAAGGAGTAAAATAATTTCATTAAAATCACCACATACCATCCAAGGTAAACCCTAGAGCGACTTAAGTTTCTCAGCAAGTTCTATGAAGACTCTCTATTATGCACATATGGTGAGCCATAGAATCCAGTGAACCTCCATTGCTTTTCGCCATCCCTTTCTTGTAATTCAACATCTATGTGAGAGTCTAAATAACTCTTTAGACTAACTGTAGTGTTTTCCTTCCATGCTAGACACAATTTACCTCTTGAACCAACTGATGTGACGTGAATCCAATTTAGAAATCTGCATCTCTTTCTTATACCCTCCATTCACGCACTCTTAATCTTAGTCTCCATGAAGAAGGCCACCTGGGGATTATATATCTTCAGCAAATGCTGAAGCCTTTTGATAGCCCGTGAACTCTCCAATCCATGAACATTCAAACTTATTATTTTCATTGCGACTAGTCGGCTTGCCCCTTGGCAACCGTTGATAAAAAGTGGTTTTTTTTTTCAACACTCTCCTATTTCTAATAACCAAAGATCCCATCTCTTCCCCTTCCATAGATTTATCCCTTCTAGGCATCTTCTTTCTAGCTCCTTTTTCAATCACACAATCTTTTGCATCATGGTCCATATCCGATTGATCTTGTGTTTTCAAAGACCCCACATCCAAATCAGATAACCGATTTAGATTCCCCTCCAAATTTACACCCCAGATGGGATCGATAAAACTCTCAAAACCACTTCTATCCTCATTGCAACAGCCCATTTTCAGTGATATTGGAATAGTAGTTTTGGGACCACAATTCTGACGAGTAAATTATTATTTTATTCTTTTAATTAATGTCTATGGGAGTATATTAAAGTCTTATTAAAATTTCGTTAATAAATTTTGATGTTTGCATGATTAATTAAGTAAAAAGGACTAAATCGTAAAAGGTGAAAAAATTGGGTTCTATTACTTAAAAAGGCTAAATGGCTTTGGAAAGGGAAATAAATGGACTTGAATGGTAATTATACCATATATGTTGATAGTGGATGTTTATGGCGTGTTTTAATTGATATTTTGTTAGTTTTTAAAGGTTAATATGGTAAATAGGTAGATAAACTTAAAAATAAAAGAAAAGAAATATGTATCATCTTATTTTCTTCTTCCTTAACTGATTTTAAGGGAAAAAAGTCTCCATTTTTGGTAGCTTGGTTTAACTAAGCATAAATTGGTGCATGGTAAGTGTATTTCATCTCGTTTTTAATGATTTATATGTTTTTGAGATCGTTTTAGCTTAATCTAGTTAACCTGGGGGTTAATTTGTAAAATTGTTAAAGGTTGAGGGTTATTCTATGGATATTTTTGAGTAGGTTTTGATGTTAAATGATATATTATGAATCTTGGTTGAAATATGAACAAGTTTTGTAAAGTAATTTTTGATAAAATTGCATTTAAGGATTAGTTTGTGAAAATAGTATAATTTAATGTTAAATTTATGAAATGATAGTTTAATTGAGTTGGTATGAGTCCTTAAATAATTTGGTTATCCTATAAGGGGGATTAAAATGATTAGATTTTAAATTATGAGCTTAAGGACTAAATTTTGAAAAAGCTAAAATATTAGGGGCAAATTGGTAAATTTATATAAATGTGAGTTATGGATTGAATTGAATGTTTGAGGCTAATTGAAGTACTTAATTGAATATAATTATCTATTTAGATTAAGATAAACCTTAATCGGACCTAAATCGAGGAAAGGCAAAAGCTTCGGATTAGTTCGACCTAACTTCTACGCCCCTAGTTATCGAGGTAAGTTTATATGAACGGTTATCATATTTATGTTATTTGAATTGAATGTTTATTATGTTATTTATAATGTAAATGGATCAATATATAAATGTATCAATGCTGTGATGAATTAACGGATATCGAGTCCTGGTTGAACCTTAGGAATTTGTAGGATACAAATGACATGTCATTAGGGATTTCATGTTTCGGGTGCTGGTCTTGAATTTCTTTTCGATGGCTGAGATCCTACATTTGTTGCAGGTTCTCCACAGCTCATGTGAGCAGCATCGTGTAGCTTATATTTCGACCCACAGCTCGTGTAAGTAGGCTAATTTCACAGCTTGTGTGAGTAATGATGTAAAGGAAATGTTATGGTTATATGTAAAAGCACACTTCGTGTGAGCTTTCTTGAGTATCCGATGAAATTTTAAATGGTTCAACAGGCATGAAAAGGGAATGGAAAGGTAAGTATGCAATTGGATTGAATCAAGACTTATTGAATGGAAATATGAATTACATGATGTTGTACATATGGTTGATTTCATTATATCATGGAAAAACTTACTAACTTATGAGTTGATGATGTTGGCTAGACATTTCTAAGCTTGTGCCATTGGTGTTGAATTATATTTTAAACTATGATATGTATTATGGAAATGGTAAGTTGTGTTTATGTTGATGCGAGCTTACTAAGCATTGTTGCTTATGAAGTTTCTTTCCTTTGTTTTATAGATTATAGGAGGCTCGATTTGGTTGGAAGCTTATTGAAGATCTATCACACTATCCAGAAATATTTTCGGTAGTTTTTGAGTATTTTGGCCAAGGATTTTAATGGCATGTATAGGGTGTTTTGTAATGATATTTTGATGAATGTGATGTTGGTGCTTTGGCATGTATAAACCTTTGGAAATTATATTGGTTTGATACCATTTGATGTCTTGACAAATTGTGTCACTTTGGTGACCTTGTTATGCATGTTTGTAAGGTCCTTTATGGTATGTTTTGAATGGATTGAGAATGGTCAATATGTGGTATGTTTTAGCAAGCGTTGAGCTAGGATATGGCTTGAAATATGGTAATTTTGACATGTTTAGGTTGGTGTTATTTGTATGCAATTAGGTGCCTTTGAATGACATATTGGTTAGTTGAATTAGGATTTTGAAATGGTATTTTGATGTGTGCTTTGGTGATGTTTAGGTACTTTGAAAGTGTGTTAAAATAGGTTGAAAGGTCATACATGAAATGGTTTTGAAAATGACTTGATTTTAGATAAATTTGGGTCCACAGGGCCGTGTGTGGCATACGGCTTGGCAATTGAACCCTTATTTGCAGATGATTTCAAATTCCTTTCTCCATGTTTGAACCATCATACTCTAAAAATTTTCCAAGAAAATCCCCAATATTCCTTGCCAACGCCTCAAAGAAAAACCCCGGGGGGCCCTTCATGAGTTTGTACCCCAAAATTCACAAAGATTAGTGGAAGATGGTTATTAAAAGTCCACGGGGACCCTTTTAGTTCCCTCTCTAGATCTATTCTGTTGTAGAACCTAAACAAGAATATTTTCTCCCCCATATCTAATATTTGTACCCCTTTTACCGGATGCCAAAGATTTGTCATTGTGCTTCTCATCGTTGGGAAGTGTATAACACTTGCTATTAAAAAACACTCTACTAAACATAATTCATCTTCCTCCAAAACCAAATCAGGTTCCTTCTGAGCCTGCAAAATTTCCTCTTCTTCGTCATCTAGAGATAATGCAGCCAAACCTCTTTCCATGATTCAAACTATACAGAGCAGACCAACTGACTAGTAAAATAAAACGTAGACCCTTTCACAAACAACACTGTCTAGACCCTTGGAGAACACCACAACACGAACACAAACCTAAAAACAAGAACCTGCAAAGAAGCAGTAGACAGAAACATGCTAGGAAAGCAAGACCTTTTACTAGAGTAAAAAAAAAATTAATTATTTAGAATTTAAAAATATATAATTTGTATATAAAATTCAAGGCATATAAAATTTTAAAAAAATATTATTATTATTTTTTGAAAACATAATAAATTTTCATATTATCTTTACAACATAAAAGTTATATAAAATTAAAAATTTGAAAAAATATTTTTAATTTACTCAAAAAATTAAAATAACATTATGTTTTTATTTAATAATGATTTAACAGTGTTGAAAGACATTTTAGTCACGTTTCTGTTTCATTGGATGCTAATTTGCCTGCCAGTTGATGGCATTAGTCTGAGATACCAACTTGTTGAGTGAAGTGATTACAGGTATTTAGATCTTTTAAATGTATGCAAGTAATATATTATACGGTACATCACTGACATATTTGATACTAATGTGGCGTATTAGGCGCACCCCTCAAAACTTATATTTTATACTTAAATTCATTATTTTTTAATAAAAATATAAGAAAATTAATGTATTCTAATTTATTATTAATATTTTAAATTCTTTTTAAACACTTCCCGCATTTTGGGTAAATTACTTTTTTACTCCTTAACTTTTTAAATCATATTAGACCGTTTACTTTAAGTATAATTGTTTTTCCATTCAAATTAAATTACAATAATTTTTATGTAGATCATAAAAAAATAACATATTTAAGTAATACTTTAAAAAAACAATTATTTATAACTTTTAAGTAAAAAATATACAATATATTTACTTTATTCACATTATAATGGGAATTGAAAAAAAGACAAGAATGACTTGATTGAGGTGAACAATTTGAATTTAGGGCTAGTTAGGAAATACTTTTGAAAAGTGCTGTGAAAAAGTGCTTTTGAGAAGTGCTTTTGAAAAGTTTAGTTTAAAATTTGAGTGTTTAGCATTGCTGTCAAAAAGTACTTTTGAGAAATAAAATGTCCATTTTAGACATGTTATTATCAAGTAACAAATATGCATTTAAATAATATTTAAATTAGTTAATATTATTATATTTTAGTAAGAATATAAAAAAATTTATTATAGCTTCTTGTTAGTATTTTAATATATAAAATATATATTTCAAATATTTTTAAGCAATAAATATTAATTATTTATAAAATTTAATTATAATATATAAACTATATTTTAAATATTTAAATATACCTATTAAATATTTGTAATTAGTATTTTAAAAAATATTTTTTTATTTTTAATTAATGATTTTAATACATTTGTAATTAAGTACCAAGAAAAAAAAGAGAAAGTACTATGTTATTGGAGGGGTGAAAACGTAATTAAGCACTAAAAGTGCTTTTGGGAGAGGAAAAGCTAAACCTTTTCAGAAGTGCTTTTGAAAAGCACTTCTGAAAAGCTAAAAATTTTAGCCAAAAACAGCTTGTTCTACACAGCTTTTCTTCAAGAAATGCTTTTAGAGCCAGAAGTGCTTTTGAAAAGCAATGCAGAACTGGCCCTTAAAGGTGTGGATAACATATACAGGGAAGTTTAAGTTTTGAAGGAGATGAGGATGAACTCTCAAAACCACAAGGACCTAAATTAAAAATAACTCAAAAACCTTAAAAAACCAATTTCCCTGTCAAATATGGTATTATTGAAATGTAATAAAATTTATAACAATTTTTTTATCAAATAAATATAAAATATTAAAGTTGATAGATACAATTTAATTCGTGCATTGTACAGGACAAAAAAATAATATAAATTATTTCTTAAGTATTAAAATATAACCATTGCAAATTAAAAAAAAATTATACATTTGTAAAAGAAAATCAATAAAGAAATAAATTTATATTCAATATAAATATTACATAAAATATATTGAATGATAAATAAGAATTAGACTTGAAAATATTTTTCATTTTGAAAAATATAATTTTCACATCTATTTGTAATATTTTTCATTTTAAAATGCATGGAGATAGATAATGTTTTGGGGACGACTCATCCTCAATAAATCAAGTGTATTCATTTACATGCATAATGAGAAAAATTTAATTGGTATTAATATTGTTGTTAGTGTAGTAGGACGTAGAATTGAGTATGTTGAAGTGCATTATTCTATTATTGAAGGGTTGAAGAGTGACTATGAATAATTTTAAATATTGTATTAAAAAATAAAAAATAAAAATTGTAATTATTATATCAAATAATGCAATTTGAGGTTCCATAGAAAATTGTGACAACATGTGAATAATCATTAATCACTTGGGAGTCTGGAAACCTATTTTTTAAAACTTTTAGTTTGTAATTAATGATTTTCAGTTTTATGAATTTAAATTATGTTTATATTGGAGAATAAAAAAAATCAAACTGAAAAATATGATTTTAAATTCAACATTCAATAATTAAAATATGATGAAACATAAAAAAATAATATAAACACCACACGAATAATTACATGCGTTGAGATTAACATAAAAATTATTAAAAAATTTATATGGATATATTACATTGAAAATAATTGCAATAAAAAAAATAATATGAGCACATTGACACATGACATTGTATGAGAACTATCAAATGTTCACAACTATTCTTTTAACATGGTAACATCTAAATATTTTTGATAGATGAATTCTTTATTAAAATAGTCTCTTGAAATTTTGTGTCTAATTTTTAAAAAAGTATTACATAATTTTCAATTGAGTATTATTTTAATGTCCCATTATTTATGTGGTCTATTAGTTCATTTTTTTTTATAAGCCCAACTTTGTGTATTTTATAGGGTAATCTTTTTTATGAAAGAATAGAAGAAAAAAAAAATAGATTCACTTTAAGATATTTTTCTTAGTCAATGATCTTGACAATTTGGGAGAAGCTAACCCTACGGAAGAGGAATTGCAAATCAATGTTGGATTTTAATGGTTTAAGGTGAGTTTTGGTTTAGATTTGTTGAAATCTTTGTGTTTTAAATTATTGTAATTTATTTTGATTAATTTTATAGTTTGTCAAGTTTCAATGAGATTCTCGTTATATCATTGACGACAAATGAAAGTTCTCTTCAAGAGTTTTCAAATGGTACGTGTGGCATCAATTTTTATCGAGGAAATTAAGAGACTAATTTTTGAAGTTTCTAATTTGTGGGTTTTGGCAGTTTCAAGTAGTTGGCTTTGACACGCTAGAAGTCTATCTATATGTGTTCATTTGTTTCGAAATTTAGATTTTTTTTTGGAGTATAAAGTTTTTACTTTCATTTGGTATTACTATCTCGGTCATATGACTCTTGTGCTAAGAAATACGAGGCCCCATAGTAGGTTAGTTGAAACTGTTAACTTAGAAAAAAATCTAGGCATATTATGATAATTTCTTATGTTTTGGTTTTCGAAATTTGAGTTTTTGGTAACCGATTTTGACAAAAAAAAGTTTCTAAGTTTTAGTAATACATTTAGTCTCCTAATTCATGTTTTTACGTTGTCGAAATATCATATAAATTGTGAGTTTGAATGGCTTTAAGTAAGCCAAATGATCATGAAGTTTAGAATTTTAGAATTTTAGTTTTAAATTGTTTTTAAAAATATTTTTAGTTTAAATACATATTATTTGGTTGGAAACCATACTAATTGAGTTTTATCAATTTATTGAATTTTCTTATATATATATATATATATATATATATGTATGTTTAGTAAATTTATTTTAGCTGCATTCAAGGTAAAAAGATGATTTTGTTAAATTGTACAATTATATCTTAGTTTGTTAAAGGGATAATGTCTTAGGATTATCACAAAAAGTGGTACCTTTTAGGCTTCTAATTTATTGATCGAATTGTAATTTTCAAGTTTAGTTCTTAAATTTAGGCTAATCGGAGATTTGGGATTGCTCCAATGTCGATTTAGTAAACCAAGTGACTCAAAATTCCTTTGGTGTTGAATTCTCGAAAAATTAGCTTCAAATGTTCTATGTTATATATGAAATATATGTATATTTTATGAAAAATTGGGTTAAGAATATTACTATGGTTTTAAATTTAAAATGTATAATTTTGAATTATCTAAGTATCATATTATTTTATACTTAAATTAGATTATGTGATTATTTTTTGAGAAATATGTTACTGGATTTTACGTTTGGTATATATATGGTCATCAATTATATTTTAGTATAAAGTATGTTTTAAAAAAATATGTCTTCGATTTATATTTTTGTACAAGAAATATATTTTCTCCTCATATGTTATGTTCCAACCTTGCCAATGGGTGTTAAGCATTGGTCATGTTGACATGTATTTTGTGCTTGGAAATCAGTTTCAACAATGCCATTGAACTAGGTTAATGGTTTTTGACCCATTGCCACTAGGTTGAATTGTGGTTTTTGTTCCAACCCACTGTCACTCGAGTTAAATGTGATTTTTTTACCTTTGTTACCAGAGTTAAAGGTGACCATAGCAATAAAAAGGGAGTTAATTTTTACCTATTAGTGTATTTAGATTATAAATTCATATAAAAATATTTCTCTAAGAATTGTTTTTATTGCGAGTGTTAACAATGAGATTTGTTTTATTTAACAGTTTCATGTGCACATCATTGTAGAATCAAAAATCACAAACACTAAACACAAAATTGTTTAAGTAAAACAAACCTCACTATTAACACTTGCAATAAAAAAAACTCTTAGAGACAATGAAAATAATTTAATAATGTCTCACTTCTAAATTTTAAAAAGTAATCAATTTAGAGCTCGTTTGGTTGGGAAGAATAGCATCTCAATTCCAAGTCTATTCTTAAGGGAATAATTATTCAGTCATTTGGTTCATTGAATTATCTTTTCAGTTGAAAACATATTACAGTCTGATTACGAATGTTCCCATAATAGCTATTCTTTAACTATACCAAAGAATAGCAATTTTGCGCAACAATGAATAGATGCAAATTTTATTTTTTAATTTTACACTACATTATTTCAAGCCAAAACAAGAGAAAATCTAATTGAGCTTTTAATTGGTGTTGTTCAACCTCATCTGCAAATGGATTACCAGACATAAAACAAAAAAAAAATAAAAAAAAAAGGAAAGAGACTTTCTAGGTTTTTTATTCAAGTTAGAAATAAAAGGTTTTTGGTTAAAAATGAAGGGCGTTGAGCTAGAAATTTTGAAAGAGAAGACAACGATAAATAAAAATTTAGAGGGGGGAGATTGTTGAAGTTGGCTTCCATGCAGACAAAGAAGCAAGAATGTTGCAGACCAAGAAGCAGGCAAGCTGCTCGAGCCATGCAAGTTGCAGCTGAAGTTCATGCTGCTATTTTGTTTAGTTTTGTTACTTCAATTAATGTTTTGTAACTTAGTTAGATTTGAACTAAGTTGTTAAAGTACTTGATGTAATTTGGTGATGTTTGAGCTAATAAATTAGCTTTACCAAGTGTGCAAGTCATGTTTTAACAAGTTACAAGGTTATTAGTGGAGTTAGGTAAATGTTTAGTGTAATAAGCTCAATTTGCTCGGGCTCATATTAGTAATAATAAACCAAAATAAAAAATAAAAAATAATAAAAAGTCCGTGTTTTACAAAAAAAATGGGCTTAAACCCCTAAACCAAACAATCCAAAAATCCACTACCCATGTCCCAATTACACTCGTAACCTAGCCCGAAACCCAGTAGCAGCATCAGCCCAGAAGGCCCAAAAGGTTAACAGTTTCGGTAAGCCTAGGGTTTCTAAAACCCTAGGCGCCGCAAACAACCAACACCAGCCTCGTATTGCGCCGCAATCAACGCCCAAATTAGCATGCCTTCGTCACCGGATCTTCGCGTTCACCTGCAAGAAGGAAAGAAAGGCCAGAGAAACAAACATATGGCAAGAAATAAAAAAAGAAAAATACCAAATATGTAATATTTACAGTGGCTATAAAGCCCGAACACAGGGGATGTAAAACACTTATGCATATATAGAAGCAATACTAAAAAATCACAGAACGTAAGTGATTTTCGATTGTTCCATTTCGCTTTTATTCCTTTCCAATACATGCAAAAATAGTTTTTACATGCAAAAAATACTACTAAATATGGATAGAATAGATTTACCTTTTGATTTGCACTAAAAAAATGAAGTTTTCTGGATCCCGACTGCTGTATATGGCGGAGCTGGCTGTGACGCGTGAGCGCGTGTGGTGCCCGATTTGGGAGTTGCCACTATTGCCCGAAACGACGTCGTTTTAAGGCTATACCCCGTGCGTTGACCCGATACCCGGGGAGGATCCGCGCATTTTTGATGAATGGGCTAATTGCTTTATAGGCCCTTCCGCATTTTTGCCTTTTTGTAATTACGTCCCTAATCGCACTTTTCTGCTGTTTTCAATTTAGCTCGAGAGTATGGTCTTTGTTTCAATTTGGTCCTTGAGCGCTTTAAACACGGATGTTGGAACGGTGTCGTTTTGGGAATAGCGTTTTAATTAGGGCCCTAATTCGATTTTTTATTCCTTTTTATTTACCCCTAGAATTCTGTTTATATTTAGATTTAATCCTTTTTTTATTTTTTTATATTATTTATTTTTATTTCTAACTTAGTTTTTAAAAATTATTATTTATTTATACTATATATACATATTATTTATTTAAGACCTTTTTTATAAAATTGTTTCATTATATACTATTTTATTTTTATATATCAATACTTTTATATATTATCTATTATATATTATGAATTATTTTAAAAATTTAAGTATTGTATAATATTTTAAATTAATCTATTAATAATGTAAAGTTTTTGTACTATTTTTTAATAGGTATACTATCTTTTTATAAAATAATATATTAAATTGTTATATTATATATTTATTATAAGTTATCTTATATATATATATATATATATATTGATGTATCCTAAGTTTTTTATGTTGATCATTTAAAATGCATTAATTATTTTACATATATATTAACTTTTTTCAAAATTGTCATTTTTCTTTTTTTTTTATTATAATATCTATTTGTTGTTTTAAATACCTCGGCTATTTTCCGTTGATATTTTACTTTTTTTTATTATTATAATTTTGAATTCATTTCTAAGTTTTTATATTTCGTGTATTTTTTAAATTTGTTTTGGTTTACTTTTATTTGCTCATTCAAGTTATGTATTTGTTTATTTTAGCTTTAGCATAGTCATTTTATTATAATACATTACTTTATGTTGTTTTTTAATTATCTATGTTTGCATGAGATGTTAGTATATCATGTAATTTATATATTGCTTTAGTATTTATGTTTTGTAATGTATTAATGTTGCATTTTGCTCAAAACATGGTTTTAAAATATATCCCATTTAATTGCCGTTTTTATCTAAAATTCGTTTTTTTAAATTAAGGCAATATTTGTCATTTGGGAATTTTGAAAGAATCGTGCCCTAACTTACTGGGCTTCGATTTTTTTTAGGTCTAAATGATCAAATATCCTTTTCAAACTAAAACGTGTGAATTTTCAAATAAAAAAAACTATCTTTGAAAATTTAAGATGTTGCGTCCTAACTTACTGGATGTGATATCTTGATATTTCGAGATAGGGATTTCTAAAAACGAAAAATATTTGACGTTTGGGAAATTTAAAAGGTCGTGCTCTAACTTACTGGGATGCGATCATGTCCTTTTATCCAAATAATTGAATGTCTTTTAAAAGTTATAAGTTTAAAAAATCAAAAGGATCATGCTTTAAAACTTTTTCAAATCTTTGACTCATGGACATTTAATAATCAATTAAGTACCAATTTTTGGGCGTTACGAGGGTGCTAACCCTTTATCATGCATAATCGACTCCCGAACCCGATTTTTCGAATTTCGTAGACTAAAATCATTATTTTAATAAATCAAAATATTTATTATTAAAATGATCAATTTCAAGGTGATCCAATCACACCTAAAAAAAAGGATTGGTGGCGACTCCATTCCTGTTTTCATTTTAAAGTCGACCCCATTTTTTAAAATTTAAAAATAGTTTTGACAGCTTGGCAACTCCGCTGGGGACAATAAGAGAGTCAAGCCGTAAAATTGATTATTTTCTGTCCTTTTGTCGAAGTTTGGAAATTTGATTTAAAAAATTACGATCCTTTTATTGCATGTGTTTGCATCATTGCATATGTTTGTTATTTTCTCGTACACATTGCATTGCATGACCGTTGTGGTCACACTTTAAGTGGGAGTGAGAAGCTACTCCTTCGTGAGGTTTTCACCTCCGTGCAGATAGTGGATCGCTTCTGGGATACATCTGTACCTATGTCTTCGTGAGATTTTCATCTCCGTGCAGCCATTGGGAAATGTATTCCTCTGAACTGAACTTGGTCCGTATGAACCTATAATGGGTGAGGATCGAGGAATCTGCTGGTTCAGGTATCTCAACTTTAGAGCTAAACCACACGTATAAAACATAAGTGCCCACCCTAGGTAGAATTATGCCAAACCTTAGCGGTTACCCAGATATGTGTTTATTTTTGCTTTATGTTCTATTTCATGATACTAACTTCTTGTGCTTTATTTTTGGTACATGTCATCTCATGTTTTAAAAGGTATCGATTCACGGTCAGTTATAAATTAGAAAGCTGGTTATGGAGAACAAATTTCTTAATAAAGTGGGAAACAATGCGGCTGTCCGTAAATGGTCAGAGGAAACACAACTAGTAAAAGGAGATAGCCTAGCCGAAGGATACACATCAGAATTATGGGACTATACTCGTATCAGTGTGACATAAAATAATCTCTTGGAGTTAAAGGAAATATGGGATCGATGGAGTAACGAGACCAAGCAGTTATTCTACTATAACTATGGGGATTTGCCGTACTTGCTTGACATGAAGGTAGATGAACATTTGTTTTGGGCCATCACTCAATATTGGAACCCTGCGTATAGTTGCTTTACTTTTGGAAAGGCTGATATGGTACCCACAGTAGAGGAATATTCAGCTTTGTTGCGTTGTCCCAAGATTCAAGTTGATAAAATTTACTCAAGGGCTGCTTGTATTCCAACTTTTGTGAGGAAATTAATGAACATCATGGGGATGAGCAAACAGTGGGTTGCAGCTAGAATCAAGCAAAAAGGAGAGTGTAAGTGCATCCCATGGAAGGTTATGAAAGATTTGATTCTAACTCATCCTGATGAGAAAAAGAAAGTTGACGTTTTTGCCTTAAGTATTTATGGATTGGGATTTTCCCTAGGGCATTGGGATATGTGGATGAAGCCATTTCAGATCTTTTTAATTGACTTGACAAACAGGTTACACCTGTTCCTGCAATCTTGGCTGAGACATTTCGATCATTGAATGCATGTAGGAGAGCTGGCGAAGGCAGGTTCATAGGGTGTGCACAGTTGCTATTGGTTTGGTTCCACAGTTATTTTTGGAAGGTGGATAAAGTTTTCTATCAGATTTTTCTCAAGAATTACTCTCCTTTAAAAGAGATTGTGGCAGCACCACAGAGAGATGACATATTAGAAGAAAATTGGATAGCGCTTCTCCGAAATCTCCAAGAAGATGACGTCGAATGGAGAGCTCCATGGTTGGTTCCTGATGAAATTTTGTACCGATGTGGGAGTTTTGATTGGGTCCCTTTACTTGGAATTTGGGGAGTCGTTGGATATGCACCTTTGCTCGTGCTGAGGCAGTATAGATCAAGGCAATTCATACTAGCTATACATGGTTTGGCTCAATGTGAGTTTTCATACAAGGGAGATAGTTATAAGAAAGTGGTTAAGGAGATTTCTAATGCTTGGAATTAGACTTGCCGCATGAAAATAATGGACGTATGCCCAGTAGCAACTCCAGAATACACGGGATGATGGAGTCGAAGAGTTAATGACAATATCCCTGTACCAAGTTTAGAAGGTGCTCGACCGATCGAAGAGTACTTACGAATGGTCCCATCAGAGTTAGAGATCGTAAAGCAAGATTTTGAAAGGAAGAGCTCAGAGTTAGTAAAACGGATAGAAAAGTTGGAAGAAGAAAAAATGCATCTGAGATTAGACGTGGATATTCAGAAACTGGAGGCCGAAAAATTAAGGAAAGAGAAGAGGAAGATTGAGGAAGATCGCGATGATTTGAAGACAGAATATAAGAAGATTCAGCTGTTGATAAAAAGAGCCGGATTGGGGAAGACTTCGAAACAGTGGCAATAAGAGATTCGGGAGGAAAAGGCCAAACTGATCATTGGGAGAGGAAGTTCCAAGAAATCCAAGCACAAAACCAGACCCTAGAAAGGAGTTTGGCGGAGAGTCAAAAGGAGAAATGTGGATTAAAAGGTAAAGTGGCGGAACTGGGACGGTCTCTTCATATCTATCGAAGTCGTAATTCTGTGATCGAGTTAAAGTCAAGTTTGAATAAGATCGAGGAAATGAAGGGCAAAATTGAAGGGTTAGAGTCGGTATTACAAAACTGTGAACGCTGGATCGAGCTGCTCGAAACGAGAGAAGGGCATTGGTAGGAAGAGCTTCATCATTTTCAAGATCAAGTAAGAAGTAGGGATTACCTCATGGGTAAAGCTATAACTCAGATTCGAAAAGTGGCTGATCATTTACAAATCCTGGTGGTACAAGATGATGCGTTGAGCATGAAATATGGGCTGCAGTCAAATCGGGGTCAAGAATTAGCTCTGTTATTTAGGAAAGTTAAGACTCTGGGCACTAGGGTGAAAGCATATTTGTAGTCTATTTTATGTAAAGGATTTTGTTTTCTAATAAAGTTTTCTAAATTGAATTGAATCAGAATCAATGCCTTTTTACATTCATGCATTTGCATTACATCATATGCATTAAAATCCATAAGAAAGACCCTAATTAGTTAAAGTTATTATAGAGAGAGAGAAGGAAATATAAAGTTAACCTGGAAACCACACATCGTTATGATACACGCACCAAGATAAAAAATATGGATCAAAGACTTGAACAATTCCAAAGGGATATGCAATATCAGATGCAAGAGCAGTTGGCGAAGCTCCAACAAGATATGAGAGACCAGATGTTGGAAGCTCAGAGAAATATGATGGCTCAAATGGCCTAGCTGCTGAATGGGGCAATGGACAAGGGAAAGGGCCCCATGACCAGTACTGAAGAGGATAACGAGGATTATCCTTCGGGTTTTACCCCACCACATGCGCAAACCCAACCTGAGGCGTATCCCCGAAGGCCATCTGTCACAATTAGGTCTCAACAAGGGCAAGCTGATACTGAGGTGCCCATGAGTTTCCAAATTGGCTCGGGAACTAACCCAGGAGATAACCCTGCCAATCCTGTCATCCCTGACTAGACATAACCGAGAGGGCAGGAATGAGAAGTGAATCTTCGAGGCAGCTAGAGGACCGTTGCAGATGGTTAGAAGAAAAGTTCAAGGCTTTAGAGAATGCCGATAGTCATCATGGAATCGATGCTAAAGACTTGAGCTTGGTCCCAGATTTGGTGCTTCCTCACAAGTTTAAGTTGCCAGAATTCGAGAAGTACAATGGGACTAGTTGCCCCGAAGCTCATATCACCATGTTTTGTAGACGGATGACTGGCTATGTTAACAATAATCAGCTGTTGATCCATTGTTTTCAAGATAGTTTGGTTGGGGTAGCGTCTAGGTGATACAATCAACTAAGCCGTGCTAGGATTAGCTCCTAGAGAGACCTAACTCAAGCTTTCATGAAGCAATACAATCATGTGACGGACATGACACCGGATAGAATCACTCTGTAAAATATGGAAAAGAAGTCAAATGAAAGCTTCAGACAGTATACTCAAAAGTGGAGGGAAGTTGCCATGCAAGTTCAGCCACCGTTCCTAGAAAAGGAGACTACAATACTCTTTATTAATACTTTGAAGGCTTCATTCATTACCCATATGATAGGGAGTACTACTAAGAGCTTTGCTGATATAGTAATGACGAGTGAAATGATCAAAAATGCCATAAGAGGTGGCAAGATTAAAGGGGAAACTGCTAAGAGATCAGCTTCGAGGAGGAAAGATAATAAGGTGAATAACGCGAGTACATATAACTCGAAGTCAATTATCGTTAGTCAGCCGAAAGTAATTACCTTTGGGCAACAAGGTTCGCAAAGGCATAAATCTAGTACACGACAAAACTCTGAAAAGCTCCAATTTATGCCCATTCCGATGATGTATAAGGAACTATATCAAAGTTTGTTCGACGCACACGTGGTGTCCCCGTTTTATCTAAAATCGTTGCAGCCCCATATCTTAAATTGTATGACTCGAACGCTCAATGTGACTACCATGCGGGAATACCGGGACATTCAATAGAAAACTGCACTACTTTCAAGAAAACAGTGGAAAGACTCATTAAGATGGGGATTATAAAATTTGATGATACCCCTAGTGTAGAAAACCCGTTACCTAACCATGGAGACAATGTGGTAAATGCAATCGAGGAAAATATTTTGAGAGGGATCAAGGAAGATATTGATGAAGTGAGAACCTCGTTGAAGATAGTTTGGAAAGAAATGGTAGGAAGAGGAATGATAATATCAGATTCTGAGGTAGGGTGTGAAGGAGTAATGGACTACTGTGAGTTACACAAAGAAGAAGGGCATGAGATCCAGGAATGCGTCGAGTTTAGGGTCTTGGTGCAAAGCTTTATGGACAATAAAGAGATGGAGTTTTATGAAGAAGGCTCAGGAGAGGGAAATATATGTGTGACGGAAGGAGAATTGACGAATCAAAAAGTCAATTACCCGAGGATCATTATTTTTCGACCAAGAAACACTGAGGGCGGAGCATAAGTAGCGCCAAAGTTAGTGATCCGAAAACCTGTTTCCTTTCCATACAAGGATAACAAAATGGTACCTTGGAATTACGATTGTAATGTGACAATACCGGGAGGGGAAAATCTAGCTAGTACTTCCAAGGAGGACCGAAGTGAAGGATCTTACACACGTAGTAGAAGGTGTTACGATGCAGGAAACGTTAGAACTGAGCCTGTAAAAGCAAAGACCTTGGTAGTAGAGCGACAGAAAGGGGCTGAGGCACTTATCAATGAGCCTGTAAAAGAGGAAGAGGCTAAAGAATTTCTAAAGTTCTTGAAGCATAGCGAGTACAGCGTGGTAGAGCAGCTACACAAACAACCAGCTCGTATATCGATATTAGCATTGCTTTTGAGCTCAGAAGTACATCGTGAGGCATTAATGAAAGTGCTGAATGAAACCTATGTTACTAACGATATATCCGTCAACAAGTTGGATCGTCTGGTTAGTAACATAAGTGCCGACAACTTTATCTACTTTAATAATGATGAAATTCCACCTAGGGGCATGTGATCGATCAAGGCTTTGCACATCACTACTCGTTGCAAAGGATATACACTGCCCAGTGTGCTAATCAATAATGGATCGGCTCTGAATGTCCTACCATTGTCCATATTAAACAGGTTGCCAATAGATAGTTCTCATATGAAAACATGCCATAACATAGTGAGAGCATTTGATGGCATAGAGAGAAAAGTGACGGGAATAATTAACATACCTTTGTTGATTGGACCAAACACGTATGAGGTGGATTTTCTGGTGATGGACATCAAGCTCTCATATAATTGCTTGTTGGGGAAGCCCTGGATACATTCGGCGGGACTGGTGCCCTCATCTTTGCACCAAAATTGAAATTAGTAACAGAAGGATGGCTGGTTACTATAAAAGCGGAGGAGGATATTATAACAACTGTTACTAATGACGGGCCGTATTTGGAGGTGAATGAGGAGTCAGTTGAATGCTCTTTCCGATCTTTGGAATTTGTGAGTGCGACATTCATTATGGAATGATGTGAGGTTCCGGTGCCCAAGATATCCCGAACCACGAAAATGGGCTTACAAATGACGGTAGGTAAATGAGCCTTACCGAGAAAAGGATTGGGTAGATATCTCCAAGGAGAAGTTTAGGTTCCAATGTTGAAAGAGAAACGAGACCGTTTTGGCCTAGGTTTCAAGCCAGATGCTAGATAAATGAAGAAGGAGATAGATAAGAAGCAAGAAAGAAGAAGGGCACGGCTAAGTGGGGAAGAAGTCAAGTGGGAATTGATGACATTCCCTCACATATCCCAAACTTTCGTATCTGGAGGGATAATTCACCCTGAGAAAGGGTTGCTGAGAAATGAAATCCCTTACATCAACGCCATACACAAGGAGGGAACTGAACAAAGAAACCTATTGGGCATTCGACCTTATGAACCTGGGAGTGCTTTGAACAACTGGACTGAAGAGGAACTTCCTATAGTTTTTAGAAATTATACAGAGAAATGTTGAGAACACACTTGTTGTTTTAAAGCCTAGAAATAATAAGAGTTCATTTCTGAAATAGGTTCATATTTAATCATCTTTGTTTCAATAAAAATATCTTTTGATGACCAATTCGAACAAATATTCTTTCATTTCTTTTAAATATACTTTTGATCCTCCAATTTCATTCCAAATTTTTTATTTTCATTTATACCATGTAAATAGTTGTTCTCGAATTCATTTGTTCTTTATACATTCTTTTGTGCCTACCATAGGTCCCTAGATATCAATGACGTGAGTAACGATGCTACAGATTCAGATGTCCTTTTTAAGCAGGACATGTGTTTAGAGGAATCTCAGGATTTTGAGGGTGACAGAGATTATGACTTGTCCCCAGATTTGCTAAGAATGGTGAAGCAAGAAGAAAAACAAATTTTACCCTATGAAGAGGTGGTAGAGGATGTGACCTTAGAGGAAGGGAATGTAGTGAAAATTGGAACGCACATAACTGAAGAGACGAAACAAGATCTCGTTGAGTTATTGCGGGAGTTCAAAGACGTCTTTGCATGGTCATACCAAGATATGCCTGGCTTAAGTACTGATATTGTGGTGCATCGACTCCCCATAAGAGAAGAATGCAAGCCAGTCCAGCAAAAACTGCGAAGGATGAGGCTTGATGTGGTACTAAAGATAAATGAGGAAGTCAAGAAACAGTTTGATGCTGGTTTTCTACAAGTGGCCAAATACTCAGAGTGGGTTGCCAATATTGTTCCTGTCCCTAAGAAGGATGGAAAGGTTCGGATGTGTGTAGACTACAGGGACTTGAATAAGGCCAGCTTGAAGGACAATTTTCCCTTACCTCATATTGACACGTTAGTAGATAATATGGTGGGATACTCACTGTTCTCTTTCATGGTCAGTTTCTCTGGATACAATCAGATAAAGATGCATCCTAAGGATATGACTAAAACTACTTTCATAATGTTGTGGGGTACCTTTTGCTATAAAGTGATGCCGTTTGGGCTAAAAAATACAGGGGCAACATATCAAAGGGCTATGATGACCTTATTTCACGACATGATGCACAAAGAGATTGAGGTATATGTTAATGACATGATTGTTAAATCTCGAACAGAAAAAGAACACATCGAAGTCTTGAAGAAGTTATTCTTGAGATTGAGGAAATTTCAATTGAAGCTCAACCCGGGAAAGTGTACCTTTGGAGCTAGGTCAGGGAAACTACTAGGCTTCGTAGTCAGTGAAAGAGAAATAGAGGTTGACTCAGATAAGGTTAAAGCTATATAAGAATTGCCCCACCGCGCACTCAGAAAGAAGTTTGAGGTTTCTTAGGAAGGTTAAATTACATTGCTCGGTTCATTTCACAATTAACTGAGAAATGTGACCCTATATTTCGCCTTCTTAAGAAGCACAACCAAGGTACTTGGGATGCTGAATGCCAGAATACTTTTGTTAAAGTTAAGCAATATTTGTCAAATGCTCCAGTACTATCTCCGCCTAGTCCAGATAGACCATTAATACTGTATTTGTCGGTGTTCAGTAACTCTATGGGATGTGTGCTGGGTCAACATGATTAGACAGGAAGAAGAGAGAGGGCGATATACTATCTCAACAAGAAATTCACTGAGTGTGAGATGAGATATTCACCGATTGAGAAGCTGTGTTGTGCCTTGATTTGGATAACTCGAAGATTGAGGCAATATATGCTATATCATACAACTTGGCTAATTTTTAAAGCTTGACCCATTAAAGTATATGATGGAGTCAACTGCTTTGAATGGAAGGATGAAAAGGTGGCAGATATTGCTTTCTGAGTTTGATATAGTCTATGTGAACCAAAAAGCTATAGAAGGGAGCGCAATAGCGGAATTTCTGACTAGCAACGCTCTAGAGGATTATGAACCTTTGAGCTTTGATATCCCCAATAAAGAATTAATGTATTTGACAGCTACTGAAGGGTATCTGTGGAAGTTAAACTTTGATGGAGCATCAAATGCTATAGGAAATGGAATTGGGGCAGTCTTGGTATCCCCAAATAGAGATCATTATCCATTCACATGCAAATTAGATTTTGATTGCACAAATAGTATGGCAGAGTATGAGGCATGCATCAAGGGAATTCAGGCAGCTGTAGAGCGTAAAATCAGAGTGTTAGAAGTATATGGAGATTCTGCGTTGGTAATTGACCAGCTTAAAGGAGAATGGGAGACAAGAGACCCCAAACTGAATGATTACCGAAAAATAGTTTTGAGGTTAATTGAGGAGTTCGACGACATCACGTTTAATTATCTTTCACGAGATGAAAACCAAATGGCTGATGCCTTGGCAACTCTGGCTTCTATGATCAAAGTAAACAAACAAGAAGATGTGAGACCTATTCAGATGAGTATTTTTGAGGTTCCAGCTTATTGTTGCAACATGGAGGAAGAGGAAAAGGATGGCCACCCTTGGTATCAGGATATATTGCGATATGTAAGAAATCGTGAATACCCTAATATGCAACTGAGAATGACAAAAGGACATTAAGGAGATTAGCCTGCGACTATGTTTTGGATGGGGATATCTTGTACAAAAGAAGGAAAGATCAGGTGCTCTTAAGATGTGTTGACGCTGGTGAAGCTAGGAAAATTTTGGAAGAAGTGCATAAAGGTGTTTGTGGGACACATGCCAATTGTTTCACTAGGGCTAGACAAATCATAAGGTTTGGATACTATTGGTCTACCATGGAAGGAGAGTGTATCGACTATGCTAAGAGATGTCATAAATGTCAGATTTATGGTGATAAAATTCACGTACCGCCTTCACCTTTGCATGTTATGACGTCTCCATGTCCTTTTTCCATGTGGGGCATGGATGTTATTGGGCCGATCTCACCAAAAGCTTCGAATGGGCATCGATTCATCTTTGTAGTTATCGACTACTTCACAAAATGGGTAGAGGCTGCTTCATACGCAACTGTTACTAAGTCGGCAGTTAGTCGGTTCTTGAAGAAGGAGATTATATACCGATATGGAATGCCTGAGAGGATTATATCAGACAATGCGTTGAGCTTGAACAACAGCACGATAGCCGAAGTCTGTAATCAATTTAAGATCAAACACCACAACTCGTCTCCGTATCGTCTGAAAATGAATAGGGCAGTGGAAGCGGTAAATAAAAACATCAAGAAGATAGTGGGGAAAATGACTGAAACTTATAGGGATTGGCATGAGAAATTACCATTTGCACTCTATGCCTATCGAACGTCCGTTAGAACCTCTACTAGGGCAACTCCTTTCTCATTGGTCTACGGGATGTAGGCAGTTCTGCCTATTGAAGTAGAGATACCTTCCCTTCGAGTTTTGTCAGAAGTAAAACTGGATGAAGTAGAATGGATTCAGTCGCGATATGATCAGTTGAACTTGATTGAAGAAAAGAGGTTAAAAGCTATTCGTCATGGTCAGATGTATCAGAAGCGAATGATACGAGCTTATGACAAGAAAGTACATCCAAGAGAATTTCATAAGGAGGACCTTATACTAAAGAAGATCCTTCCCATACAAAAAGATTTTAGAGGAAAATGGATGCCGAATTGGGAAGGACCATATGTGGTGAAGAAAGCTTTCTCTGGAGGTGCACTGATTCTGACCAAAATGGATGGGAAAAGTTTACCCAATCCTGTGAATTCAGACTCAATCAAGAAATATTTTTCCTAAAAAGAAAGGGAGGCCAAGTTGAAAACCAGTAAAGGGCGCATTAAGACTTAAAAAAAAAACAACAGAGAGGCTAAGGTGAAAACCCGCAAAGGGCGCCTTGAGACCAAAGGGGTTTTGAGTTGAAAACCCGAAAGGGCGGCTCAAATTTGGAAGGGCATGCAGTGGTCTTGCTATACCTGAATCAACAAGAGATGAAGTGTGTTACATATTGGGGCATCAACGAAATACTTTGAATCTTCTAAATATATGTTAAGCTCAGAGTAGTCTTCATGAAGTTTGTATATGAAAGCTCAAGCTGCGATATCTAGGGCGCCTGGTTTTTGTCCTAGTCATGTAAGTTCACTATCTTTGGATTCTTTTTCTTCTCAAAGATATGTTCCTAGTTAATTTCCTTTGTATCTTCTATTCAACTCTAAATGGTTTCCAAGATCAATTTATTTGTTGTCCATTATTCATAAACGTGTTGCATTGAAATAATGATTGATGAGCTAATAATATTTTCACAAAAGAAGTTTTGCATATTACTCTGAAAATTTCTAGATAATACAAGAAACTGAAACAGGACAATTGTTCAAGAATTCCCACGTGGAAGGGTCGGATTTGAGAAAGGTCTAAATTAAGACTATTTCTTTTGTCCAAATGATGGTTGGGCAATAATAATCCTAAGAGAGGATTATTTTTACAAGCATTCCCCATTGGGTCATAGCATTCGGGGAACAGTATGATAGACCAAATTGATGGGAAAGGATTCAAAAACCCTAAATTGTGGTCGAGTGGATTGAAGGTGAAACAAATCTTGTAAGAATGAATTAAATCCTATAATCTTGGTGGGATGGTTTGAAGGTGGTACAAGCCTTGTGTCCTCAAGGTTCAAATGGAGTGAGCCTTAAAATTACTATGGGGCAAGTTATTTGAACAAGAATAAGATTGATATTTCGATAAGAACGAAGATGAAACCTTGATGAAAAATGAGTGAGGACATCTGAAATAGGAATCATTCTCATAGCATTTTTGCATTCATATGTTATAGCATGTATAAATAGGAGCATTTGACTCATTTCGATCATGGCATCCTAATCATTAGGCATAAGCATATACCCATACTACAGGTTATGTCCTCTAGAGGACAATGTAGTAAGATGGACTGAAGATAGTAGATCTAGCTTTCCTGAAGTTGTAGGAGCAGATCGAAGATACCAGTCTTATCTCCCTGAGTTTGCAGTGGAGCAGATTAAAGATAGCAGATCTGGCTTTCCTGAGGTTGCAGGAACAGATCGAACATTTGAGTCTTGTCTCTCTGAGTTTGCAGGGAGCAGATTGAGGATAGCAGATCTGGTTTTCCTAAAGTTGCAGGAGCAGATCGAAGATTTGAGTCTGGCCTCCCTAACTTTACAGTGGAGTAGATTAAAGATAGCAGATCTGGCTTTCCTAAAGTTGCAGGAGCAGATCAAAGATTTGAGTCGGCATTCATGAGGTTGCAGGGAGCAGATTGAAGATAGTAGATCTGGCTTTCCTGAAGTTGCAGGAGCAGATCGAAGATTTGAGGTTGGCATCCCTGAGGTTGCAAGGAGCAGATTGAAGATAGTAGATATGGCTGTTCTGAAGTTGCAGGAGCAGATCGAAAATTTGAGTCTGGCATCTCTGAGGTTGCAGGGAACAGATTGAAGATAGCAGATTTGGCTTTCTTGAAATTGCAGGAGCAGATCGAAGATTTGAGTCTGGTATCCCTGAGGTTGCAGGGAGTAGATTGAAGATAGTAAGATCTGGCTTTCCTGAAGTTGCAGGAGCAGATTGAAAATACCATTCTGGCATCCCTGAGGTTGCAGGGAGCAGACTGAAGATAGCAGAGCTGGCATTCCTTAAGTTCAAGTGAGGCAGATTGAAGATACTAGTCTGGCATCCTTGAGGTTGCAGGGAGCAGACTGAAGATAGTAGATATCACTTTCCTGAAGTTGCAGTAAAGCAGAATGAAGCCGTCAGATTCATAGCCCAATACCTCTGAAATTGCAGATGGATTGGAAGTTATCAAGACTTGTCAAAACCGGGAAAAACTGGTCTTTTTATAGTCTTTGCTCTATTTCCATTACACGGCAATGAGCACAGAGGGGCAACTGTAATAAGCCCAATTTGCCCGGGCCCATATTAGTAATAATAAACCAAAATAAAAAATAAAAAATAATAAAAAGTCCATGTTTTACAAAAAAAAAGGCTTAAACCCCTAAACCAAATAGTCTAAAAATCCACTACCCATGTCCCAATTACACCCGTAACCTAGCCCGAAACCCAGTAATAGCATCATCCCAGAAGGCCCAAAAGGTTAACAGTTTCGGAACCCTAGGCGCCGCAAATAGCCAACACTAGCCTCGTATCGCGCCGCAATCAACGCCCAAATCAGCATGCCCTCGTCACCAAATCTTCGCGTTCACCTGCAAGAAGGAAAGAAAGGCCAGAGAAACAAACATATGGCAAGAAATAAAAAAGGAAAAATAACAAATATGTATATTTACAGTGGCTATAAAGCCCGAATACAGGGGATGTAAAACACTTACGCATATATAGAAGCAATACTAAAAAATCACAGAACGGAGGTGATTTTCGATAATTCCATTTCACTTTTATTCCTTTCCAATACATGCAAAAATAATTTTTACATACAAAAAATACTACTAAATACGGATAAAATAGATTTACCTTTTGATTCGCACTAAAAAAATGAAGTTTTCTGGATCCCGACCGCCGTATATGGCAGAGCTGGTTGTGACGCGTGAGCGCGTGTGGTGTCTGATGACCGAAACACGGCCAAACCAGAGCCGGAGCACCTAGGGCTAACTTTTTTTCTAGAAAGTTTTGTTTTGTTTTTTTTAAAGAGGGTGTTAAACTGAAATTTTAGGCCAAATTTTGACTTATATAAGCCGACCATACGACGCCGTTTTGGGAGTTACCACTATTGCCTGAAACGACGTCGTTTTAAGGCTGTACCCCGCGCGTTGACCTGATACCCGGGAAGGATCCGCGCATTTTTGATGAATGGGCTAATTGTTTTATAGGCCCTTCCGCATTTTTGCCTTTTTGTAATTACGTCCCTAATCGCACTTATCTGCTGTTTTCAATTTAGCTCGAAAGTATGGTCTTTGTTTCAATTTGGTCCCTGAGCGCTTTAAACACGGATGTTGGAACGGTGTCGTTTTGGGAATAGGGGGTTTATTTGCCCAGTGAGTCCCTCACTTATAACATGCGTTTTAATTAGGGCCCTAATTCGATTTTTTATTCCTTTTTATTTTACCCTTAGAATTCTGTTTATATTTAGATTTAATCCTTTTTTATTTTTTTATATTATTTATTTTTATTTCTAACTTAGTTTTTAAAAATTATTATTTATTTATACTATATATACATATTATTTATTTAAGACCTTTTTTATAAAATTGTTTCATTATATACTATTTTATTTTTATATATCAATACTTTTATATATTATCTATTATATATTATGAATTATTTTTAAAATTTAAGTATTGTATAATGTTTTAAATTAATCTATTAATAATGTAAAGTTTTTATACTGTTTTTTAATAGGTTTACTATCTTTTTATAAAATAATATATTAAATTGTTATATTATATATTTATTATAAGTTATCTTATATATATATATATTTTGATGTATCCTAAGTTTTTTATGTTGATAATTTAAAATGCATTAATTATTTTACATATATATTAAATTTTTTGAAAATTGTCATTTTTTATCTTTTTTATTATAATATCTATTTGTTGTTTTAAATACCTCGGCTATATTCCGTTGATATTTTACTTTTTTTATTATTATAATTTTGAATTCATTTCTAAGTTTTTATATTTCGTGTATTTTTTAAATTTGTTCTGGCTTACTTTATATCTTTTATTTGCCCATTCAAGTTATGTATTTGTTTATTTTAGCTTTAGCATAGTCATTTTATTATAATACATTACTTTATGTTTTTTGTTAATTATCTATGTTTGCATGAGATGTTAGTATATCATGTAATTTATATATTGCTTTAGTATTTATGTTTTGTAATGTATTAATGTTGCATTTTGCTCAAAACATGGTTTTAAAATATATCCCATTTAATTGTCGTTTTTATCTAAAATTCATTTTTTAAATTAAGGCAATATTTGTCATTTGGGAATTTTGAAAGAATCGTGCCCTAACTTATTGAGCTTCGATTTTTTTTAGGTCTAAATGATCAAATATCATTTTCAAACTAAAACGTGTGAATTTTCAAATAAAAAAAACTATCATTGAAAATTTAAGATGTTGCATCCTAACTTACTGGATGTGATATCTTGATATTTCGAGATAGAGATTTCTAAAAACGAAAGATATTTGACGTTTGGGAAATTTGAAATGTCGTGCTCTAACTTACTGAGATGCGATCATGTCCTTTTATCCAAATAATTGAATGTCTTTTAAAAGTTATAAGTTTAAAAAATCAAAAGGATCATGCTTTAAAACTTTTTCAAATCTTCGACCCATGGACATCTAATAATCAATTAGGTACCAATTTTTGGGCATTACGGGGATGCTAACCTTTCCTCGTGCGTAATCGACTCCCGAACCTGATTTCTCGATTTTCATAGACCAAAATCATTATTTCAATAAATCAAAATATTTATTTATTAAAATGATCAATTTCAAGGTGATCTAATCACACCTCAAAAAAAAAAAGGATTGGTGGCGACTCCATTTCTGTTTTCATTTTAAAGTCGACCCCGTTTTTTCAAATTTAAAAATGGTTTCGACATTTAGGTGACAATGTCTCATTTTGACCAGCTGATTTCTAGTATGTGTAATGGCTTTAAGCCTCAATTCATTAAGTAATGAAATCTTTCAGATTTTTCTTCTTCATTTTTGGTATTTACTTGAGTATTTTTGTTCAAGTTCTTTTCTTGATATTTGCTTGACTGTTCAACAAGAATTTGAAGCTTAAAGCTCAAGTCTCTATTGAAATTCGTTGTTCTATTTTCTTAGTTCCAACAATTGGTATCAAGAGCTTATTTCTTAGTGGACCTATCATTCTTCAATCCTAAAAACCATGTCTTCATCCGGATTCTCTTCATCTCTACCACCAGTGTTCAATGGTAAAGGCTACCACATTTGGGTAGTGAAAATGAAGACCTACCTACAGGTATTTGACTTGTGGGAGGTTTTCAACTTGGATGTTGAACCACCACCTTTGACAGCTAACCCCACGGTGGCTCAGATCAAGCAGCATTCTGATGATAGAGCCAAGATATACAAAGAAATGTCATGCATCCAAAATAGTGTGTCAGACTTGATCTTCACAAGGATCATGGCTTGTGAGTCTCCAAAATAGGCCTGGGATAGACTTAAGGAGAAGTTTCAAGAACATAAAAGAACTAGATAGCAACAACTCTTGGATTTGAAAAGGGACTTTGAAAATTTGAAGATGAAGGAAGAAAAAACAGTGAAGTAATATTTAGGCATGATCATGGCTGTTGTGAACAGCATCAGATTGCTTGGGGACCAGTTCAGTGAAGCAAGAATAGTGGAAAAGGTTATTTCAACCTTACCTGAAAGATATGAAGCCAAAATCTCCTCCCTTAAAGACTCAAGAGATCTATCAAGCATCTCTTTAACTGAGCTAATCAATGCTCTTTATGCTCAGGAATAAAGGAGAGCTAGCAGACAGGAAGAGCATCAAGAAGGTGCTTTCCAAGCCAAGAGCAGACCAACCTCGAGCTCCTCTGGGTATAAAGGGAAGAAGACTTGGTTAGACAAGCCTAGAAGAGATTGAGCAAGAAGAAGATATCCACCTTGCCCACATTGTAGAAGTCTTAGCCATCCATAAGCAAACTGCTGGTTTAAACTTGATGTGCAGTGCAAAATTTGCAAATAGATGGGCCATGTTGACAAGGTTTGTAGATACAAAGGCAAGCTAAAGCAAAATCAGCCTCAATAGCCTATAGCTGAAGCTTAAGTGGTAGAAGAAGGCCGTGACCAAGAATAACAAGTCTTTGGTGTCTCATGCTCAGCTGTCAGAAGAAAGACCACAAAAGGCTGGCTAGTTGACAGTGGTTGCACAAACCACATGACACTAGATGATACTATTTTTAAAAGTATCGACAGATCTTTTAACATAAGAGTGAAAGTAGGAAATGGACACTACATTAAAGTAGAAGGTAAGGGAGATGTGCTGATTGACACTCCTACAAGTACTAAACTAGTCTCTAATGTCCTATTAGTGCCTGAAATTAATAGAAATCTACTTAATATTGCTTAGTTACTTGAAAGGGGATGCTCAGTGGTGTTTAAAGACACATAGTGTCTGATAAGTAATCCAAGTAGATCCAAGCTCATGTCAGTAACCATGACTGACAGAAGCTTTTTTATTGATTGGAGCAAGAAATTGATTTGTGCATACACAACCATTTCTGATGAATCCAAGCTGTGGTACAGAAGGTTAGGCCATGCCAACTACAAGTCTCTAGTTCAGTTGACTAAAAGGGACTTGGTTGAAAGCTTCATAAAATCAGTTGAGAAGGAGGATGTTTGTGAAGTCTGTCAGCTAGGAAAGCAAGTTAGATTGCCATTTTCTTTGAACAAAGCCTGGAGAGCCTCTGAAAAGTTACAGCTTGTTCACATTGATATGTGTGGCCCTATAAAGACACAGTCTTTGAATGGTAGCAAGTATTTCATCCTTTTCATTGATGATTACTCAAGGTTCTGTTGGGTTTACTTCCTAAAGCACAGGTCAGAAATGGCTTCAGTATTTTGAAAATTCAAAGCTGCAGCAGAAATAGAATCAAGGTGCAAGCTGAAGACATTAAGGTCAGATAATGGCACAGAGTATACTTCAGCAATGTTTTTGGCTTTTGTGATGAAACATGCATCAAATGCCAGCTCACAACCACCTACACACCTCAACAAAATGGTGTCAGTGAGAGAAAAAATCGAACTCTAATAGATATGACCAAATGTGTAACGCCCCAGATTTTGGGCCTGGAAGAATTGGGCTTCTGGCTTAGGTGCGTTTAGAATTTTTGAGAGTAAGACAACGGCATGAAATTACAAGTTAGAATTGTTGGGTTAGTTTTTTTGGAATATTTGGAGGATTCTATGAAGTCTCAGGTTTAGGGAAGACCATAGAGAAAAATTTAATTTTTGCCTTAGTGGAGCCCTAGTCTCAGGTATTAGGCCTCTTAAGCAAATTAAAGGGAAAATAGGACACAAGTGGGCCTGTGGCTCAGTGGCAAGGTGGCACCACTTGGGGAGCTATAAGGTGGAGTTATTATTAGGGTAAGAGGTCCAAGGTTCGAGGAGTGGCGAATTTTGGGACTTTATTTTTGCTCATGGAAGGAAGGTGATGGCGCTAGAATGGACTCTGGGAGGAAGTGTTCAGGAGAGAATTTTAAGGTATGGATAATGGAGAGAAAATAGGAGATTGAGAGTGTAACGACCCAAAATCAGTAGGCACCGGAAAAGTATATTATCAGGCCTCCGTCTTAGTAAATCAAATCCTTAAATAAATATTAGGAATAGTTATGAGTCTAGTTATATGTCTAATTAGGTTTTAAATTAGATGAAATTAGCCTAATTAGGAGAAAATAGGAAAAATGATTCAATTGAATTAAGGATAAAAGTTGAATTATAGAATAATAGAAAGAAAAAGGGATTAAAATGGAATTAAGCCATTTGTAACCATTGAGGCGGCAAAATGGATAGAAAAATCTAAGATTTTTCTTAGATTTCTATTTAATAATTAAAATTGTTATTATTATTATTATTACTACTATTATTATTATTACTATTATTAAATTATAAAATAAGTAAGATAAAGACAAATGTATGGTATATAATTAATAAATGTGTAAAAATTTTATTAGTACAATTGTAAGACAAATAATTAAATTACTTATTATTTAAGTTAAAGATATTTATTAAATTAAATAATTAAATTATATGATTTTTTATGGTAAACAAATTGAATAATGACAATTGTAATAAAAATATTGATACATTTGTTATAAAATAATTTGTTTACTTAATATTAAAAGTAATAGATAATTAGAATTAAATTATATTATTAATTAAAATTTTGGGATTTTATATGATAAATAAATTAAAAAAATAACAAATGTAGTATGATGATATATTACATGTGTAAGTATATATAATATTACATTTGTAAAAGATTCATTGGTTGTTAAATAAGATATTTATATTATTATTATTAAATTAATATAAAAGAAATAAGTAAATAGAAACAAAAAGATAGTAAAAGAAAACAAAATAAAGAAAGAAGAACAGAAAAGAAGCAGAGAACAAGACGAAAACAGGGGAAGAAAAAGGGAAAGAAAAGAAAAGAGAAAATTGGGATTTTAAAGCTTCAAGTTTAATTGGTAAGCTAAATTTAGTCCTTTTCTCTTAATTTTGATGATTTAGAAGCTTTTAAACAAAGTTTTGTTGAAATTAAGTAAAAGCCATGGAAGTTTTTAGGTTTCCAAACTTAGCTCATGTTGGATAAATTGTTGAATTAGGAGTTAAATTGAATGGGTTCTAAGTTAGAATTGAAAAAGGGGTTAAATTGTAAAAGAAGCTATAAGTTTTGTGTTTTAGGAATTAAATTGAAAGAAATTTTAAATTAGGTTTTTATAATGAACATTGGATTGTTAGGCTAAATTTGATAGGAAATTGAATAGAAATGAAGTACTAATTGAAATTAAACAAATAAAAGAGTCAATTAGGATTAAATTGGAATTGGAGTATAAATTGAGTAAAAATTCAATTAATTATTAAAATTAGTGCTATAATTAACAATGTAAATTGTTATTATTATTTTCGTAGCTAACAAGGAAAACGAGGCATCGACATCCAGAGGAAAAGAAAAGATCGTTGAGGAGTAAACGCGTATTCCGGGTTTGTATTACTATAACTCAAACTATTTATTAAATGTATATTGAATTTATAGTTATGTAATAATTAAGATAAGGTAAGTATTATATTTGAAATTAAATATGAGTATGTGTGAAAATTAATTTGTATATGAATTAAGATAATAGATGTTGAATTGATTGAGTATTGGAAATTTTTGTGGAAAAGAAATTGAAATTAGAAAAGTAAAATAATACCCTATTAACTTGTCGGACTAGATTTGATACAAATGGCATGCCATTGGATTTGTGATGTGATGAGGAGATTTGTAGCTCGGCCGAGGAGGTGTTTCTGTTATTATATACTTTGATTTATCCGAAAAGGCATTTAATGCCTTATTGGTGTGTTTGGGAGGATATAATATACTGGTGTGTTTGGGAGGCTATATTATATTGGTGTGTTATGGAGGATTTATATTATTCTGGGTGTGTTGGGTTGGATATTCTGGTGTGTTTGGGTGGAATCCGCGTATCTGTCAGAGTCCGAGCCTTATTAATAGGGTAAATAATTGAAATGAAATTTTGAAAATGAGATTAATTGTTTGGCACTATTGAAAAATATGAGAAAGAATGTATGAGTTAAACTATGAATTGAGTTAGTATGTGAAAAATGAAATAGGAATTTAAGATTTATAAAGTAGTATAATTATATATATAATTAGTTTAAAAGATTATGAAGTTTATGGTTGATGTTTGTAAATTATTAATGTTAAATAGTTTTGATTTATAGTAATACCACTGAGTATGAAATACTCAGCGTACGGTTGTTTCCGTGCGCAAGTCATTAGAGTTTCGGATCCGGTCCAGTATCCAAAGTAAACCCAACTCCAACAAAAAGATTTTGGTGATGTATTTCTTCCTTTTGTTAAGTGGCATGTACTATGTAGTTGTATATGAATTATGTATAAATATATTTAAGTTAAATGATTTTGGTTGTATATATATGATTATAATGTTTAGGATGATGAATATGATATAAAGTCATGAAATGGTAAATTTGGTATTAAATAAATGAAATGAGATAAAAGTTATTAATTATACATATATATTAGCTTGTTAAATTGTTTAAACTAAGGTATTAAATTATTATTTTGACATAAATTAGATGTATTTGAATATGCCTAGTCATTGGTTGAAATATTGATATTGGATTGTTTCGGGTTGAAATTTGCAGGGGGTTTTATGTAAAAATAAGTAGAAATACTGTCGAAATTTTTATAAAAAAATATGAAAAATTTTCGAAGTATTCGAACAAGCTCCGTTTCACTTTTAATTTACATTTTGGTTTCGAACGACTATTATTGGGACTTAATTATTAAATTATACTTTGAATGTTGTTTTATTTATAAATTATTCGTAAGTTGTTTGATATGTCCAGTAATGCCTCGTAACCCTATTCCGGCGACAGTTTGGGGTTAAGGGGTGTTACAGATAGAGGGGAGGTGATGGTGCCGAATGGGACTTTAGGGGAGGCTAGAATCGACTTGTGGCCTATTTAAGAGGGTGCCGAATGCTCATAAGGATTCTTTGGTTTTGCTGAATTCATTCTATAGCCAACCTCTCTTCTCGCTTTCATTTTCTTTTACCAAAATTCCATTGAGTTCTTTTTGCTCTCAAAAGCCAAATATCACCCTTGATTCCTTGAAAGCCGAATACCATCTCTAAAAGCCGAAAGCTCATATCCCTTTGCCGATTTCTTCCTTAAATCTCTTAAAAGCAGAACACCCACATCCCCTTGCCGATTTTTTTTTTTACTTTCCTTCATCACAAATCTGTTTTTGTTATTTACAACCCTTAATCAAGTTGTTAAAGCTAGTTGCACACTCAGTAGATATCTAGGCCACAAGATCAGAGACTAGTTTCGGTAAGTGCTTAGTTAACCATTTTTAATGCGTTTTGATAAAAGCCGAAGGGCTATCTAATTTTGTTCTTGTCGTTAACCCTATTTTAACAAGGGGTAAGGTTCTAAGATTCCAAGCATGGAAAAGATCTTTAGCAAGTCTCGTTTTAAATTTCAGTTTCATAAGTGGTCGAATATATGTGTGGTTGATAGGGGTGACTCGTGTGGAATACGAGTCACTTGATGTTGATAAAATGTGTGTATTGGTGCAGATCTAAGGATATTTGGGAATAATAGCTAAGGAGAGGCTATTAGAACTGGTGGCACACGGTAAGGTTACAGTAAGGCTTCGGGATTTAGTAAAGTTATAGTTTAAGTATGGAATTGATTCGAGGTTGGTTTTGATTGTAGGTTGAGGATAGTGTAGTGCGGGTCGTCAACCAGGTGTGTACATACATTGCACACAGGACCAATCGGCAAAAGCCGAAATGTCAGAATCCCAAAATGTCAGAATGCTGAAAAGCTAAAAAGGGTGGCGCTGGCAGTCACACGAGTGTGCGAGCACTCGTGTAGAGATACTGATACGATTATCGAGGCCTAGAGAGCGATCTTATGGTATCGGGCCACTATTTGGCCAATTGGGCCAGACAGGGCTAAATGGGCCTGCTGAGCCTGTGGGCCCAAATATGTGAAAATTGAATGATGTATTGAAGTGGATGGATGATTTGATTATGATCGGGCCTAATGGGCTACATAAAAATAATTAGGCTTAGTAGGCCTTATGGGATTGTAGAAATGCATGCTAGGGTTTTAATGGACTATAGGCCTAGTTCTGATGAATTCTCAAACTTGCATAAGACTTGATTTAATAATTAAACTTGTCCGTGGACAAGTCGCTAGGCTAAGGTGTGGCAATGGATGTGTACATGTCTAGGATTAGATCTAGGAAGAGCTTGGTACTTAAGCGGTCTGAGTGACCCACCTCCTCTTCTCTTAAATCCTACTTAGTGCATAGTGTTCGTTCACTTTAGCCGTGAAGACTTGTTGATGGGCCAAAATCCATAATTAAAACCCGTACCATTAGGAAATTACGAAAATACCCCTCTAGGGTAGAATTACGAAAATACCCCTCTAGGGTAAAATTACTAAAATGCCCCGGTATAGTAGAATTACTATAACGCCTTGAAGGGTAGAGTTACCGGACACCCTTGTAGGATAGAAATTACCAAAATACCCCTGGGTAGTGAAATGACTAAAATACCCCTATGTGTTATGAGTATGACTGGTGTATGTTGTATGTGATGATGATGCATTCATGAGATATTATATTGCATATGGACTGGGTTTTGATTGGAGGAAGTGTATATGAGGGTCACACGGTCGCTTGACGACTGTGGATCCAACGAAGGCTTCTAAGCCACGAGCAGCTCTGTTGCAATGATAAGTAGTGCTGCAACCGGTGCTACAACGAAGGCTTTTGAGCCACGAGCAGCTCTGCTACAACGATGAGTGGTGTCGCAACCAGTGTTAGAATGGGTGTATAAGGATGGGTGGGTCGAGTATCTCCCCACAGGAGTGTAAGGTTAGAAGGGGGTGTACAGTGTTGGCTATAGGTAACTGCATATGGCATGAACATCTTGATATTTGAACATGGGCTCGGGCCCAACCGAAGCTATCATGGGCTAAGGCCCAAAGGCCAATGTTAATGTAATATGGGCTCAGGCCTAACTGAGGCCACTATGGGCTAAGGCCCAGAGGCCACTGATATTGAGTAGGGCTTAGGCCCAATATGTTAATGTACATATTGATTTGATTGCCAAGGGTCGTACATACTGAGTTTCGAAACTCACACCCTTTAATTTAATATTTCAGGTGACCCTCAGTAGATGGCTCGACGTGGGAGAAGACTCGGAGATGGCCACACTACAAGCTTCTTAGAAGTTTTAAATAGTTTTCGAATTACTTTATTTTAATTACTTGTTTTTTTATGGGTTATAATAAGGCCTTGTGTCTCCGATTTGACTTTTTATTTGGGATTATTATTCACTGTTGGATCATCAAACTTAAATAATTTTTTTAAAAGTTAATCATGGTTTTCTAAGTAATCTTAATATGTGAACGTTTTCTTAGAACATGGGCTTTCATCTTAACTTAACAAATTACAAGGATTTTGATTTTCTAAGTCACAAGTTTAAGTTTTAACCAAGCAACTATGCCACTGAACATAATTTTAACTAAACACAGTCGTTTTGAAACAACATATTTGATGTGACATTGTTGGATTCGGCCATAACGTCTGGGCCGGGTCTGGGGTGTTACAAAATGCTTGATGTTTGAGAGAAATTTGCCTAAAACTTTTTGGGCTGAGGCAGTTAACACTATAGTTTATCTTCAAAATAGGTTACCAACCAAGGCTTTGTTTCAAAAAACTCCATTTGAGGCCTGGTTTGGGTTCAGGGCATTGGTTGCTCACCTGAAAATCTTTGGCTACATTTGCTATGCACACATTCTTGCTGTCAAGAGGGACAAGCTGACAAAGAAGACTCAGCCTGGCATTTTAATAGGTTACAGTAGTATGAAGAAAGGCTATAGGATTTTAGATCCTACATTCAATAGAGTCTTTGTGAGTAGAGATTTTGTATTTGATAAGAAATCGAGCTGAAACTGGGATAAAAATGAACCAGAGTGTGCTACTAAAGACCTGGTGATAGATCAGAATGAAGTTGATCAAAATGATCTTGAAATGGACATTGACCATGAACCAATCAGGGAAACCAGACCACTGGCTGAAATATATGCAATAGTAAATGTGGCTACTGTGGAACCAACTTGTTTTGAAGAAGCTGAAGTTCAATAAGGATGGAAATAGGCTATGCTCGATGAAATGAGCATGATTGACAATAACCAGACCTAGGAGTTAGTTGCAAGGCCAGCTAACAGGAAAGTCATAGGAGTAAAATGGGTGTTTTGAGCTAAGCATAATACTGATGGAACCTTAAACAAGCTGAAGGCAAGGTTAGTAGTGAAGGGATTTAGTCAGAAGTATGGCATTGAATACTTTGAAACATTTACACCATTGGTTAGACTTGATACAATCAGGCTATTGGTTGGTTTGGCTGCACAGAAGTAGTGGAAAATACATCAACTCGATGCAAAATCTGCCTTCCTCAATGGTTTTCTTGATGAGGAGATCTATATTGAACAGCCTGAAGGTTTCAAAGTAGCTGGTGAAGAAGACAAAGTGTATAAGTAGAGAAAAACCTTGTATGGCGTGAAACAGGCACCAAGAGCCTAGTATGATAGAATCGACTCCTACCTAACAAGTTTGGGGTTCGAGAGAAGTATCAGTGAGTCAACATTGTATGTGAAGAAAGAAGGTGATGAAAAACAACTCATAGTCTCCTTGTATGTGAATGACTTGCTGGTGATAGGAGGAAATCATAACATGCTGACAGATTTCAAAGACAAAATGTAGGGTATGTTTGAGATGTCTGATTTAGGAAAAATGACTTACTTCTTTGGCATGGAAGTGTCACGGACTCAAAAAGGAATTTTCCTAAGTCAAAAGATGCTTTGAAAATTCTGAATAGATTCTCCATGCAAAATTACAAAGCAATTAGCACACCAATTGCAAGTGGAGAAAGCCAAGGTTATTTCAAAAAAGTAGTTTAGTCAACCTATAGAAGCCTGGTGGGATGCCTGCTGTATTTGACAACCATAAGATCAGATGTGATAACCAATCTACTGTTGCAATTGCAAAGAATCTAGTGTTCTATGGGAGAACAAATCATTTCAAGATAAAGTTTCATTTTGTTAGGGAAATGGAACAATCTCAAGAAGTTAAATTGATTCATTGTAGTTCTTAAGATCAGCTACTTGACATCTTGGCAAAGCCTCTTTTTGTATCAAGATTCAAGGATTTAAGATCCAAATTAGGAGTATGCAACATGCAAGCCAATGAGGAGTGTTGAAGTTGGCTTCCATGCAGACAAAGAAGCAAGAATATTGTAGACCAAGAAGCAGGCAAGCTACTCGAGCCATGCAAGTTGCAGCTGAAGTTCATGCTGTTGTTTTGTTTAGTTTTGTTACTTCATTTAATGTTTTGTAACTTAGTCTTAGTTAGATTTGAACTAAGTTGTTAAAGTACTTGATGTAATTTGGTGATGTTTGAGCTGATAAATCAGCTTTACCGAATGTGCAAGTCATGTTTTAACAAGTTACAAGGTTATTAGTGGAGTTAGGTAAATGTTTAGGTGGCAATGTCTTATTTTGACCAGCTAATTTATATTATATGTAATGGCTTTAAGCCTCAACTCATTAAGTAATGAAATCTTTCAGATTTTTCTTCTTCATTTTTTAGTTTTTACTTAAGTATTTTTGTTCAAGTTTTTTGCCTGATTTTTGCTTGATTGTTTAGCAAGACTTTGAAGCTTAAAGCTCGAGTCTTTGTCGAATTTCCTTGTTTAGTTTTCTTAGCTCTAACAGAGATAAAGAGATGGACCATGAAAATTCATTGAAAGCAACAATGTTTTCTATAGATCTAGGCCTATTGGTAAGCTTTCAGGAAAAAAAATCAAGCCAAAAATAAGTAAGTTATGTTATGAGAAATCTGTTATGAACTTTCGATGATTGTCGACAGTGATGTAAATGGATCTGATAACAACTTCAACTAAATAGGAGCATTAACTGCTCTTGAAAGTGTTTTTCTCTAAACTCGTTCGTGAGTTAGGGTTTCTTGAAGTTGTTGGGTCTTCAATTTGTGATCTTTGTCTACATTTTCGTATGACTATTCAAGGGGTCTGTCCATTTTTCCTCTGCTGATTTTGTTTTCAGCATCTATTTGGTGTGATCTCAGTCTAAAGGTAAAATTGTCATCTGTAATCTATTCTATATCTACTCCTTTCAACCAAACACATGAATACTATTACAATACTCATTTCATTCCATCCAACCAAACTACTGTTATGTTTATTCAATTTCATTACAACCCTATTCCATTCCTATAGAATGACTATTCCATTACAGCTCTATTCCATTCTAGTGAACCAAACGTGCCGTTAGTATTATGAATGAATACATGAGAATATTCTCTAGCAAAAGTTGTCTTAAGGTTCTAATAAGCCAAAGAAAAGCTTAACTTTAATAGAATTTGAGTTGCAAGTAGGAAGAAGAGGTAACTCTTTTTGCACTTATTAACACAAGAAGCAAGAATGTGTTAGAATGCGTAATAGAACCAAAAAAAAAAGCTAAAAACAAATGAAAACCTGAGTTTAGAATCAAAGAAAACAAACTATCCAACAAAAAACCCAAAACGATGGAAAACAACTTGAATTTTTCGTTCAAAGTGTTCCCGATGTGCTAAAATCACAAAATTTAAATTAGAGTCTCTTTGTATGATAAATATAAGATCTAGAAATTTTGGACACAAAATTCAATCCACAAAATATTTTTTTGATTTTTTTTCTCTTTTTCTACATTTTCACTTTTTTCTTTAGGTCTTTTATGAGAAATATTTTTTTTCAATGTACCATAGTGCCAAGAAATAGTATACAAAATCTTAAATAGTTTTGAATTTGTTTACCCATCAAAAAGGATGTTTTTCTGAAAAATTTCTGAGTAAAACAATTTTTTTAGAGGTTTAAATAAATTGATGAAAGTAGTTTATTTAACGCAAGGAAACTCAAAAACGTCCAAATATGATACCAAATGATAGGGGGTAGCGGACTAAGACAAAATTTAAGTTGTTGAGGATGAGAAGAATCGAACCAAATTCTGCAAAAGAAGTAAACTCATTAGAAACAATGAAAATAAAGAGAAAAACAAACCATAAAATCAAGAAAGATAAAATTAAGGAGAGTTGGGAAAAAATTGATGGAATGTGATGAAAAGTCGATGTCCTATAAACTCTTTCGAAAAAAAAAAAAAAACTTTAACAAGCTTCACAAATAGTTCTAACCAACTCCTTAAGGCCAAACCTAAGAGTGCTTCCTACGACTTGAAGAAGAAAACCAATAAAAAAAAACTACTCCTAAAATACACAAGAAAGATAACTAATGAAGAGGCCTTTATATAAGCTACTTAATTACATCAAAATAAAACTTTTAAATATAATGAAACTCTAATTAATCTAAACAAGAAAGTTTAGTTAACAAGAAATAGTTTGAGTGGAACTAAACTTTCTTGTTGACTAAGATACATAAAACTCCTAACCGATTTAAAATATTTAAAAATATCCTAAATTTTGAAATAAATAAATAATAAAAATATAAAACCTAATAAATACAATATTTGGCTCATATATAATAAAAATTAAGCCTTAAAATCGAATCCAATATGATTTAAACTCCAATTAAAGCCCGAAACTCGAAACTTGCTATCCTTTAAAAATTGTTATCTTCACTAAAATGGCCATAACTTGAGTTCTCAGACCCAAAATTGAGTGATTCAAAGTGCGTTTCAAAGCTAAGAGTTAGCTCTACGAACGGTATGAACACATCTCAACCTAGAAATGTTTGGATCCCATCCAAAAAGTCGTTGCATGTTGACTAATATTCCAAACTTGAAAATTGGTAGCTTTTGTGAATTGAATTTAATAAATTTCACCCGATTTGTGTATATATAGCTAAGATATGTATGCAATTAGCAAAAAGGACAAGCAAAGTTAACTTGTCAAGCATTTAAGCTGAATACAAAATCATAGTCATCCAAATTGATTACCTTAGTTTTACCTGACCTTTCGATCTCCAATTCGTAGCTCAACTCCTTGTGTCACGCCCACGGTTGGGATCTTGTTAGAGTTAATAGTCTTTTTCAGTCCAGTTATGTTATCAACCTTATGACTAAGTTTATTGATAGCTTCCTTGGATATGCCTAAGAGCCTGTATATCCCTCCTATGGCCTTCCACTTCATCGTGCCAAGTATCAAGGTCTTGTTGAGGAAAAGTTGCATGTTGCTAGTATTTTGGATTCCTTTTTCCATTATTATCTTTGAACGTTAATGGAAGGCGTTATAATATCTTGGTTGTTGACATGGATATTTTTGGTATTGGTTATCATATGGGTCAATGTAAGGGTTACAAGGGTGCATTCTGCTTGAGATAGGTTATGTTGACAAATTTGGAATGTTTGGGTGGTGGGAATTTTGATGGTATCTTGGTTTTCAGGCTCATCAAGATGAGCCATTTAGTCCACCCTCACCACACAAAATTGTTGATACAAAGAGGATAATGTGGGTGGAAATGATTGTTCACATGGTAGCAAGGGCCTGTGTGAAGACTCGAGCTAATTTTGGATGGTTGGGTAGAATTTTTGGTATATCAAAAGAGTATGATATTTATAGTAAAGGTTTGCCTACTAACCACTATTAGCCCTTAACATGTGTCTAAGAAGGTTTTGTCTAAGTTGGCAAATTAGGAGCAAGTTAGCCCTCTAGCCAAACGAAAATTTAATTAGACTTGATGGGGCTTCCCATGTTAACCATGCAGGAAGGAGACTTGACCACTTGATGAGGTCCAAGGGTTAGGCGCAATTTGTAGAGGATGCTATAAAGTTGATGAGGTCCATGATCTTGTGAGGCGTAGTATTGGGTGCAACAAAACTTAATGTGCAAAGAGATATAAACATGTAACATGATTACATGACAGGAACACAACATGAAAAGGATGACTACAATAATAAAATACCACCAACATAACACAATACGTTAAAAAAAAAATCACAACACGAATACACACGTCAAAATCTGTACGTTAGCTATTTGTTGCGAAAAAGACTAGCATTACTGTAGTTACAGGCAAATACAAGTTCTATAACCAAAATTGTTTAATCGTTGAAGGGAAGGCACAGACAAAGGTTTTATGCTTGGCTAACGTAAGTGTTCGTTCCAATGCAAGTTCAAGGAACCAATGAAAACAAACTACCTAAGCACCAATATTGAAGACATATAGATAGTCTTGATTCCAAGTTGTTCTCAAATTTACAAGATAAAATTCATTAGTTCATTGGGTCCGATTTTGAATATCAAGCTTACGTTAACCACAAACTCGTTGCGGTTTTAAAAGAGCTCAATGGGCCACCTTTTAACGAACTCTATAAGCAATGTCCAAAACGCGGGAGCCTTTCTACCTCTTAGAACCCCAATTTGTTCTTTTTGAAAATGCCCATTTTGTTAAAAGAGAAAAAGATAAAAGGGTTGTTCGGATATGATATTATTGTCAACTTAAAATCAAATTAAGTCTTTCTATCACTAAATTAGTGATTTAGTTGATAAATTAAAATCAAATTAAGTCTTTTTGATCACTAAATTAGTGATTTAGTTGATAAATGTTTTCGAGTTTAGGCTTTGTAGAGTGGAAAGAAAATTAGAAAGAAGAAAATTTAAAGGGTAGAAAAATAGAAGATAAAAAATATAAAAGTTCTTTCTATTGGTGTGCTAAAGATGGAAAAATGAAAATGTAATTTTCTTTTAATCTATTACTTAGTAGAGTTAAAAAATAAAATGAAAGAAAATAAAACATTTGAGAATCCCATGTGATGGCTTGATGGTTAAGGGTGTTTATTGCTTCAGGTGTAGCTTGTTTCAAGTTGCATTAGTCGTATTTGTTGTTAGGGTTTTACTCTGTTATTCTAATTCATCAAAAAAATGAAAAATGTATAATTTTGAACTAATATAATATCTCACATTTTCTTTTCTCTCATCGTTACAATTTGGAAGAATTAATTTTTATGGATTAAGATGAAAAATCATCCGCCCTTATTTTATTTTTTTTAAAATTTCCATCCTTCCAACGGAACATAGAGATGTAAATAAAAAAAAAATCCAACTTTTCCTTTTTTACTCCAATTTTTAATCTTCAATTCGGTGTATTCAACAAAGTCTAAAACTTTAAACAAAGAAGGGGAAAATAAGTAAACTTGAAAAGGTACGTATCCCCATTTCATGCATCAAACTGCGCCATCACATGATTAATTCTCTATTTACATATAGTCAAAAGTATACTTTATTTTGAAATTCGAGTAATCCAAAGTTTTCTTCTTTGAAATGAAGAAATCTACTAGTGAAAGTAATCAACCAAGTGTTTCATGACGTTTTAATTTTTGTAAGAAAAAAATTTAAAATAAATATTCTGAACTCCTAAATAAAAAGATAATACGTTTCAACATATTCGAATTCATGCTCTTCTGTATTACCAACCATATTAATGCTAATCGAATTAGTACTAAATAAAATAATATTTTCACTAATATGATTACAAATAGATCTAAAATATAATTACTTTGATAAAGGAAAATATGATTATCCATCATATATGCGCTAAATCCGTGTCAAATACTTAATTTAAGGCCGCTATATATACGTCAAGAAGCATATTTAGTCTTTAACTCCTAATCACATGCTCTACTAATTGTTGCATATTTATCTTTATTATATTTACTGATAATGATATTTATTAATATATTTTACATGCAACTGCCAACTGCCAAGGCTCAACAGCACGAATATTTTTTTTAAAAGGCAATTTTTTTGAGTGAAGAAATTGGTTCCGAAGTCGACAAAATGTTAACTGTTCTTATGCAATGCATGTGAACTCTGAGGCCTATTTTATTCTTTGAAAAAAGGTGTCTAATTACTTCTTTGTTCTAAAAAAAATGAAATCAAATACAATTCAATATAATCAAATAATAATATTAAATTCAAAATCAAATTTACATTCTTTTATTGGAATTTTAATATACTAGATACAGCTCTAAATAATACTCGTAGTTAATATTTATCTTTCCTAAATTATTGCCCTAATCTTGGGAGGATTTACTGAAAAGATTCAAAATTTATTTCCACCACACATTCATGTTTCCTGAAGTCCACTTTACACTATTTCTTCCTTAAGCTATATTCCCTATATAAACCCTAAACCATCAGCATTGTACATAAAAAGAAAGAAGAAAAAAAAACAAAAGCATTAAGACATAGAGTGCGGATGTGGTTCACCAAACTTTCCTCAGCTATATGCTTCATGGCTCTATGTTTATCTCACTTGTCAGAAGCTCAAAATTCTCCTCAAGACTTTGTGAATGCTCATAACGTGATCCGTGCTGCGGTTGGAGTTGGCCCTCTTGTTTGGAACCGAACTGTGGCTTCCTATGCTCAAAAGTACGCCGATAAAAGGATGAAGGACTGCGAGATGGAGCATTCGTATGGACCTTATGGTGAAAACCTTGCTGAAGGCTATGGCAACTTGGATGGTGTTGATGCTGTCAAAATGTGGGCTAGTGAAAAGCCTGATTATGATCACAGTTCCAACAGCTGCGCTAGTGGTGGTGATGATTGCTTACACTATACTCAAATTGTTTGGAGCAAGTCGGTTCATCTTGGGTGCGGTAGAGCTAAGTGTGCCAATGGTTGGGTTTTTGTCATTTGCAGCTATGATCCAGTTGGAAATGTTGAGGGTGAACGGCCTTATTAACCACTATTGCTCTGCTTCTTTCCCTCCTTTAATCTATGCTGTGTTTAATTTCCTTATAAGTTATAGAGAAAAAGTAATTATATATGAATGTCGTAACTGTTGTCTTATCCAGACTATAATTCATGTGAACTTTGTTATCTTTGTTTAATGATCTCTCTCTCTCTCTCTCTCTTTCAACTTTTTTTTTTTACATTACCTTTTAAACTCCTAACATAATTGAGCGATGTTTTCAATAAAAATCCAGACATAAAAATTTGGAACACTCAACAACTAGGTGTTTAATATCCGATCAGCAGTTTAGTACAAGTAAGAAATTGGGTCATTTTTTAAAATGAAACCACGAGAATCAAAATGATCTTAGTTATTAGATCAAAATAAATAGTTCTAGATCTTAGATTTTATATGTATCTTTAACAGAAACAAGAAATAGAGAAGAATAATCTTTGATTCATAACATTTGAGGTACAATGAGTGTGCTTTTATACACATATTACAATAACAAGGGAATAGCTAATTAATAGAAGATAACTAACTAACAGAAGAATAAACTAATTAACTGGCAGTAGTTAATCTATTTAAGTAGCTACTATTGATATTTTCTCTGCGTTTCCTTGCTGAAAAGCTTCAAAAGAAACAACATTCAGCCTATGGCAAAATCAAGAAAACGCACCAATGGTTAGTGGCTTTGTCAGCACATCAGCCACCTGATCATTCCCAGGTACATGATTTACATAAAGCTTCCCACTTAGTACCTTATCTCAAAAAAATTGTAAATCAAGCTCCACTTGCTTGACCCAGGCACACATTACTGGATTTGCAGCTAGTGAGACAGTGCTCGAGTTATCATACCAAATAATTGGAACACGTAGTAATGGTACCTTTATTTCATTAAGTAACGATTGAAACCATGTAACCTTTACAGTGACATTTGCCAAACTTCTGTTCTCAGCTTTTTTTGTTGATTGAGAAACAACCCTTTATCTTTTTTATGACCAACCAACCAAGTTATTACCAAGATAAACATAGAACACAGACGTTGACTTTTGATATTCAAGATAACTCGTCCAATTAGCCTCAGGGAACCCTATCAAAGTGACCATTAAAGGTTGAAATACCAATCCATGATGCAGTGTCCCACGTATATACCTCAGAATTCATTTAACTATTGTCCAATGCACATTATGTGGCAAGTGCATGTATTGACTCACCTTATTAACAACAAAAGATATGTTTGTTCTCGTCAAACATAGGTATTGAAACCCTCCAACTATCTGTCGATATTGGGTGCCATCTTGAAGGGGTGAACCAACTAGAGAAGATAATATAGGTGAGCTTACCATAGGTGTAGCCACTGGTTTTGCTTGTCCCATTATTGCCATGTCTAATAGATCTCGTGCATACTTGTGTTGAGAAATATGCACATTATCACCATGTCGTGTTACTTCTAGATTGAGAAAATAACTAAGATCTCCTAGGTCCTTTAATGAAAACTACTTATGCAAAACTGAATGACTACTTTGATGTCTGTGTTGGAATCTCTTATGAGAATGATATTGTCCATATATAAGAGTAAAAACACATTGCTAACATAGGGTGTCTTTTAAAAAAAACAAAGAGGAATTTGCTTTGGATGACTGGAAATGTAACTATTGAATTAAGAAGTCATGAAGCTTCTGGAACCAAGCTCTAGGAGCTTGTTTAAGGCTGTAGAGTGCCTTCTTAAGTTTGGAAGCCATTAAACTACCCTTTTATTCAACAGCTTCGAGGATGAAGCCGCCATTACCAAACTTAGGATTGTTCAAACAGTGTTTGCTTTCATCATTGGACTAAAAGTTTCATGATAGTCCATACCTACAGTTGTGAGAAACCTTGAGCTAGAAGACGTACCTTGTTTTGAGCTACATTACCATCTGGATTATTATTGTTCTTGAAAATCCATTTACACTCGACGAGTGACTTGTTAGAAAGGGGAGACACTAAGTTCCATGTGCCATTACAAGCCAAGGCATGTAATTCATCATACATTGCATTCTGCCAGGATAGAATACTCATGGCTTCATGGATGTTGGAGGGTTTAATTAGGATAAGGTGGTAGTCACAGTGTATGCCTTCGAATTAAATATGTCAGCCTTGCTCTTGGTAACCATAAGATAAATGTTGCCAGGAAGAGGGCTTGAAGAAGCTGAGCTCAATGGGCTTTCATTACGAAATAATAAATGTTGCAATGAGGGTTGACTAGTAGCACACATGTCTAGAAGGATTACTGATGATGGTGGGACAACTGACATAGTAGGAGACTTCAACATTATGACAAGTAGTGAAGAGACTAGTGCTTCATTAGTTGAAAGAAGAAAAAAACTATGTGGAAAGGGTATATGGTCGTGTAAGAGTTTGATGCCATTTAACATTTGAAATTTCTTCCTACAAGGGAGATATAACCATGTGCAGGTTGTGTAGGGGGTCTTAGGTCGTATGAGAAGCGAATACCTAGATTTCAAGGGGGAAACATGGTTGTTTGTGAGACTGTACAATACACATGGGCGACTTACACGCCCATGTGGTAGACTGTGTGGTTTGAGTTTTTTCGATTGTCTTGATTTTCTCATAAAAGAACACACACCTGACTTTTGAGGTCTCATACGATGATCCTTATGTCTAAATCTGATCCGAGTAACCTACAACAGGTCTTTTGATCGATAAAAATACAAGAATTAATATAATTTCAAGATTTATTAGATTTTAGCAAGATTTTCAGGAAAACTCGAAAAAGACCGATGCTATTTTAGAACCCTATTGTTTTATGAAATTAAAAATGAGAATGCTTACTGATCTTGGCTTGATAGAATGAAAATTGACGGCGTTTCTCTAAATTAATACTAAGAACGGTTTGAATGGGTTTCAATTTCAACTTGGGATCAAAAATAAAATTCTAGCAAATAAGAGATTTTTTTTACAAAAGGAAAGATGAAGAAAGAATAGAAAAGAAATAGGAGAAAAATCCAATTAGGGTTGAACATGAAGTAGAAACCTTTTTGTATTTGGGTCATTATTTTGGGCTTGTAATTTACTTATTTATTTGTTTGTAATTTGGGTCGGGCAAAATTGGGCAGTTACAACTTCTCCTCTTTGCTCGTTTTCGTGTAACGAGAATGGAGTAAAGATTTTAAGAAGGACCAATTTTATTTGGTCTTGCAGAATCTTGACTTCTTTGGTGTTTCTCTTTTTCAAGTAGCCTCATTCCAACCCACAGCAACTTCAAAGGTATAGGAATTGTAGTTTCAATCTACTCCACTACAACTTCAGAGAGATAAGATTCGTAGCTTCAATCTACTCCACTACAACTTTAGGGAGATAAGGTTTGTAGCTTGTTGCTTTAATCTGTTCCACTGCAACTTTAAGGAAATAAGACTCGCTATAGTAGATTTAATTCGACCCACTGCAACTTTAAAGGTGTAGGATTTGTTGCTTCAATCTGCTCCACTGCAACTTCAAGGGGATAAGATTTGTAGTTTCAATCTGCTCTACTGCAACTTCAGAGAGATAAGATTTGTTGTTGTAGCTTCATTTTAACCCACCGCAACTTCAGGGGTATAGGAATTGTAGCTTTAATCCGATTCACTACAACTTCAAGGGTATAGGATTTGTAGCTTCATCTCGCTCCACTACACTTTGAACAAGATAAGATTTGTATATTAAATTCAATTCAACCCACTGTAACTTTAGGGGTACAGGAATTGTGGTTTCACTGATCTATTACATCATTTTCTGGGGAATATGACTTGCAGAATCCATTTCATAGGCTTATATTTATGCCAAATGATTAGGATGTTATGACCAGAATGAATCAAATGCTCCTAACTAGATGTATATGAATGATATTTGTATGAATGCAAAATGTCATTTTCGAGAATGATCCCTTTTTTAGTGCTTAGGTTGACATTACTCGTTGCACGTCAAGGTTCTATCACTGATGTGCTACCATGCCTTCTTATTCAGATTTGGTATCTTTGATAGGAAACCTGAAAAAGTAATCACAATTTAGACTATTCGTTCCCAAATATTTCCCACCTTTAGATTTGGTTAGTTCTAACTTGTGGTCCTGTTTTAGGTCATTGTATTATTTAGAAACCTTTCAGAGTAATATGCAAAAATCCTTTTACTTGAATATTGTTAGTCCATTAATCGTTATTTTAATTTAAAAATGCTTGAAAAAGGTTGTAACAATAGATAAGATTGAAATTTATTAGGAGCAAAGCTCAAAGTGAATAGATTAATCAAACGTTGCTAAAATACAAAATGAGTAAGATGAAATTAGGTGCCCTAAATATCGCAGCATGAACTTCTCTGCACAAACTTCTGAAGGAGTATTTTGAGCCTGATATATGTTTAAAAGATCTAGAGTACTTTGTTGATGCCCTAAGATGTAACATTTCTTTTTTTGAGAAGACACGACACCACACGTTCAATCTTCGATCTAAATTTATGTTGCCATTTTCTGGGTTTTCAACTCAAAATATCTTTGGTCTCAATGTGCCCTTTTGCGAGTTTTCGCCTTGGCCTCTCCCATTTTTCTTAGGTAAAGTATTTCTTGACTGAATCCGAATTTACAGGATCAAGTAAGTTTTTGCCATCCATCTCGGTCAAAATCAACGCTACTCCAGAAAGAGCTTTCTTTACCACATAAGGTTCTTCCCAATTCTGCATCTATTTTCCTCTAAAGTTTTTCTATATAGGTAGTATCTTTTCAATACCAGGTCCCGAGGGTGAACCTTTTTGTCATAAGCTTACATCATTCGTTTTTGGTACATCTGACCATGATGGATAGCTTTCTGCCTCTTCTCTTCAATAGTTCAACTGATCATATCGAGATTGGATCCATTCTACTTCATCTAACTTCAATTTTGATAAAACACAGAAAGAAGGAATCTTGACTTCAATGGACAAAACCGCCTCCATTCCATAAACCAATAAGAAAGGCGTTGCCTTGGTGGAGGTTCTAACAGACGTTCGATAAGCATAAAGGGAAAATGGTGACTTCTCATGCCAATCTTTATAAGTTTTTGTCATTTTTTACATGAACTTCTTAATGTTTTTCTTGGCTGCCTCCACTGCACTGTTCATTTTTGGGCGATATGTTAATGAGTTGTGATGTTTGATCTTGAACTGATTGTATACCTCTATTATTGTGTTGTTGTTCAAATTCAATACGTTGTCAGATTTGATGCTTTTTGGCATTCCATACCAATATATGATCTCTTTCTTCAAGAATTTACTGATTGCCGACTTCGTGATATTGGTATAGGAAGTGGCCTCTACCCACTTGGTAAAGTAATCGATGACCACATAGATGAATCGATGACCACACAGATGAATCGATGGCCATTAGAAGCTTTTGGCAAGATCAGCCTAATGACATCCATGCCTACATAGAGAAAGGCCATGGAAAAGTCATAACATGAAGAGGTGAATGGGGCACATGAATTTTGTCTCCATAAATTTGGGATTGGCTTTTGTATGCTGGATCAGAAATTTGACTTCACCTATCATGCGCATAGAAACAAACCGTACGCTGAATATACACTCAGTGTTATAACTATAATTCATATGTTTATAGTAAAACATTTAACATGTATATTTAACCATACAACCATTTTTCTCTCAATAAATCAATCATCTAGTAATCTTTCAATTTCATAATAATAACTATCTTAGATAGCTTTTCTTCATTTTACTTTGCATGCCATTCCACTATATCATTATCCATTTCATATTCTCATCAATAACCATTTTATGAAATCTTTGTTTCATACATTTCATTTTCATATTTTAATTCAATGTCTCATTTCATTTCAAATACAAAATTTCTCAAATTATTCAATTTTCCAAGTCATTTATTTACCCCTATTAACAAGACTTACACTTTGGCAGTGATCGTGATTTGATAAAGTAATAAAATTGATCGTACCTGAAACTAACTATTATCACGATAAAAAAGCAAGTGCACCTATCGAGTAGTAGTATAGTTAGTGGAGAGACTGGAATATCGAATCCAAGGAATTATGAGTACTAGTTATGACTTTCTTCCTATTATCTAGCCTAAAAATAAAGAGGGATTTGGTTGTAAACTAATTAATCTAAACTAAACTAAAAATATGACAAAGAGTAAATTTGGGAAATCGCTTTTAGGGAAAATTGAATGATTAAGACAATACCTAAGGAAGAATCCACCTAGACTTCCCTTGTTATCTAACTCAAACAAGATGATTTCTTCATTTGACTTGATCCGTAGAGATCCCTAAATTATGTTAATACCTCCGTCGATGATAAGAACAACTAATCCTAGGTTGATTAATTGAAATCTTTTTCTAATTAAAACCCCTAGTCTTACATTAACTCGATCTATGGATCCCCATATTAGATTTGACTCTAATCCGGTAGATTTTCGTCGCCCTATCTTTAGGATTGCAATCAACTCTGTTTAATTGTGTTGGATCTACTCCTATGCAAGGACTTTTGCTCCTCTACATAAGCACATTCAACTTAAATCAATATCCCGGAAATATCAATTTAAGAGTTAAAAACACAAATAAGAACAAATCAAATATTTATCACACAGCTCAAACAACAATAACAAGATCTATCTTAGGTTTCATCCCCCTCAGGTATTTGGGGGTTTAGTTCATAATTATAAAAAGAAACATCTCAGAATAAAGAAAATAACAAAACATAAAAAAACCCAAAACTTCTAAAAGGATTGAAGGGAGATCCTCTGTCTTGATGTGGATCCTGGCTTCTGAGATGGATCAATTGGCTTTCCTTCAAGTAATTCTTTGCCTTTAACTCTCCGTCTTGGCGGGGGAAAAGTGTCTCTTTTGTGGTGGTCTCTTAGGGTCTTTATGTAGAGTTTAGAATGTCTTTCTTAGCCCCTAAGTAGCCTTTTCCGAGTGAAAGTGAACTTCATTACAATAGAGACACGCCCGTGTGCCACGCCCGTGTGAGTCGAATCTAGGCCGTGCTCGAGCCTGTTAAGGTGGCACGGCAGTGTGACACGCCCGTGTGGCAAATCTCTAGGCCGTGTTGTTTTCATACTTTGGCCCATTTTCTCTGTTTTTGGCCCGTTTCTCATTCTTTTCACTTCCCTATGCTCACTTGAGTATAAAACATGAAATTAAGGGTGTAGGAGCATCAAATTACACAAATTAATGAATAATTCATCCCAAAAATAGGCTAAGCATGGGGTAAAAATATGTACAAATTACGGTTTATTAAATACGCCTACACTTAAGCATTTGCTTGTCCTCAAGCAAAATCTCAACTCACAATTAAAAATCATTCTTCTTAACTTATAATCCTTATCAACAATGTTTCGAACCAATTCATAAGTAATCATACATTGAGAATTCAACTGAAAGACCTTTAAAGTCTCAAACAATCTAAGTTTAGAATTTTATCACAGAAACATAGCTTTTCTCCCTTTTTCTAAGTAATTTCCTTTAAATTCAAAATCAACAAGAATTGACATCCTCACTAAGGATTCACTCTAATCACTCAAAGTGTTTAGGGTTCTGAAAAGAAGCACTCATTAGTCAATATGAAAAGCTATTACCATAGGCTTGCATGAAAATCACATCTCCACCACTGTAGATTGACATGATACATCGATCAAAATGCCTTTGAATGGTTGTAATGGGGCTTTGGTTAGGGGTGTTGTCACAAACTAAAAAAGAGGGTTAAAATCGAGATTGAACTAAAAAATTATCTAACTAGAGAAATCTCTATCACTGAAACATATCTCTAGAGCTAAGCATCTTCTTTTGGATAACATTTGTTTTGGATTCGGAAGCTTATAATAGAAATATGCAAAAATATTGAATTACAACTGAAATATGTATAAACATTTTTTTTACTAATTGAAAGGGAGAACATAGCTAGAGTTTTTTTTTTCAATTCAAATCTCAACAAAAATAGGGATCAAAGTAATTAATTATGAATGTAGGCTTTTATGGAGTAAGTGGGTTAAAACCTAGGTGCTTTTATCATCTCGGTATATCAAGTCAATGGTGTGGTCTCAACATGTATAATCGAAGCAAGTTATAGAATAAAAATTCACTATTGACTTACTCAAAGCAATAATAAAAGTGAGCACGAAAGGATGTATGCTTAAAAAGCTAAAAAATCTCACCAGAATTATGGCTTTTGATGTCAATCCTGCGAATTTCAAATCTCAAGATAACACTTAAAATTGGGGAAAACAACCTAGAAAATTTAAATTCTCAAAAATTTCAACTTATCATGCTTGATTCTCTCACATCTTAAAGTTTGAATAATCAAGGCACAAATACTTATGTCTCAATCCTCAACATATCAATAAAAATCATAAATCAATTAGAATTCATCTTAAAACAAAATTGAGAATAATGTAGAAATAGAAAGTGAGAATTCGAGATTTGAGAACAATGCAAAAAGTTGATGGAAATAATTTTCAAGGGTTCGGAGATAATGTAAAGAGTGAAAGTGATTTCCCCCCAACACTTAAGATGTACATTGCCCTCAATGTACAAAGATAACATTAGTAGCAATAGAAACATAAGATCATAAGATAGGAAGAGAAGTGAAACTCCATGAATTTTGGATGAATTTCTTGAGAATGGCGGAAGATAAACTGGAGATGGGATTACTTGGAGTTCATGATTCTAGGTGATTGAAGAGAAAAAGTACATCTGTGTAAGAAATTCAAGTATTACTCGATAAGGAACTAAATGCAAAATAAAAGGAGAAGGGAAATATAAAGTAAAAGAAAATTAAATTTAAAAAAAATAAAGTAATGGGGGATGGGGCACACGGCCGTGGCACAAGCCCGTGTGCCCTGGGTCTAGCCTGTGTTTTTTGTGGTCTTTATGTTGTGACCACGGGTGGCAGGCACGGGCGTGTCACCTGCCCGTGCTAATTTCTCAGTTTCAACCACGGTTTACAAGCACGGACGTGCTGGTGTACACAGCCACATCATACGGCTGTGTCTTTTGGTGTTCGTTTCTCCCACAGCCGTGGTTGGGGTTGCACGCATGTGTTTGTTTTAACAGGTTCTCCCACGGCTGTGTCGCACGGTCGTGGCGATTTGTCGAACCCCGTGTTTTGGGAAAAAACGTTGGCTCTGTTTTTACACAACCGTGTCTCTACCTGTGGTGCGTCCACGGCCTTAGGCACACCCGTGTGCCTGGTCGTGTGGCTCTGGAGAATCTGCGTTTTTAAAGAGTTAGCTAAGAAAATTAAAATTAGAAAAATGTTAGTGCTCGGGTTGTGTCCAGAGAAGCGCTTGTTTATAGTCTAAGCTTGACTTTTTTTGAGCTTGTACAGTCACGGTGGTTCGAGGAGTTCAAACTCCTCTATCCTGCTTTCAATTTCATTATCAACATAAGGTTTGAGTCGAGTATGATTTACCTTGAAAGTGCCGAGTGTCCTGTGTGTTATCTCGACTGTACCATAAGGAAAGATTTTTATTACCGTGAAGGGAGGTATGTCACTTGCATGAAGTTTTGCATTCGAAATTCGAGGATCTTCCTCCTCTAAGAATACCTTATCCCCTACTTTAAATTGATTCATTTTTACCTTAGGGTCATCTTGGTGATGCTCTGGGTTGGTGTGGCATATTTTGGGCTTTTCTTGTTGATAGTTTAGCCACTCATCTAGTTTCTCAATCTGGAGCATTCGTTTTTCATGTACGTTTCCCTTAGATGGACTCGTCTGTGGTTGGATCGCCCTTATGTGAAGGGTATCCTGCAAAGAAGGTTAGATGGTGAAATCATTCTTATTACAAGAACTCGGAATAATATTTTTATCATTAACAATCTTATTCGAGTTTCGGGCTTGTAAAGTAACTTTGTCATCACGTACACGAAGTGTAAGCTCGCCTATTCCTACATCAATTATGGTTCTAGCAGTTGCTAAAAAGGGTTGCCCTAGAATTAAGGGTACATTGCTATCCTCATCACTGTCTAGAATAACAAAGTCGACTGGGAATATAAATTTATCAATTTTGATAAACTCATCTTTAATTATGCCCTTTGGAAATCTAATGGTTTTATTAGCCAATTGGATGCTCATCTTAGTTTATTTAAGCTTCCCAAGACCTAGTTGTTTAAACAATTTATAAGGCATTACATTAATACTAGCCCCTAAATTAGCTAAAGCATTTTTAACGTCTGAACTACTAAGTAAACAAGGAATTGTAAAACTCCCTAGATCTTTTAGTTTGTTGGGTAGCTTATTCTGTAAAATAGCTGAGCACACAGCATTCAGTTCCACATGAGATGTCTCATCTAGCTTTCGTTTATTCGTCAGTAGCTCTCTTAAAAACTTAACGGTGTTTGGCATTTGCGAAAGAGCTTCAATAAACAGTAAGTTAATATGTAATTTCTTTAAAAGTTTAAGGAATTTACCGAATTGTTCATCTGTGCGGTCTTTCCTTAGCGCATTTGGGTATGGGATACGAGGCTTATACTCTTTGATAATTGCTTCTTTGGAACTTACCTCATATTTACCTTTACTTACCACAGTCTCCTTACATGGCTCTGGGTTGGTTTTGGTTAACCCTTCCTCATCTATTGTATCCACGGCATTAAGTTGCTCCTTAGGGTTAGTCTCGGTGTTGCTTGGTAACCCACCTTATGGTCTTTTAGAAATTAGCTTAGTGAGCTGGCCTATTTGAGTTTCGAGTCATGGAATGGATGCTTGCTGGTTTTTTAGTGCCGTCTCGGTATTCTGGAAACAGGTTTCTGATACGGCGATAAATTTTGTGAGCATCTCCTCAAGGTTCGACTTTTTCTTTTGTTAGAACGGTGTTTGTTGAAATCCCGAAGGAGGTGGTTGTCTTTGATTTCCTTATCCTCTCCATGAAAAATTGGGGTGGTTCCTCCAACCTGCATTGTAAGTATTTCTATAAGGGTTATTTTGAGGTCTAGAATTGTTACCCATATAGTTGGCTTGCTCGTTTTCCATGCTATATCCATAAGTAGAGTACTCAGAGTTGCTCATGGTTGCATCACACTGCATCATTGGATGTACCTGCGTAGAACCGACAAAGTTATCAATCTTTTTGTTAAGTAGTTCTACTTAATTAGAAAGAATAGTGACTGTATCAATATTGAAAACTCTTGCAACTTTTTGCGGCTTCGTTCTCATGACTTGCCACTGATAGTTATTCAGTGACATCTCTTCTATAAACTCATAAGCTGCTTCTGGTGTTTTGTTGCTGATTGTTCTACCAGCGGTTGTATCGATCATCTACCTCATTGAGGGATTCAAACCGTTGTGGAAGGTTTGAACTTGCAGCCACATCTGTAACCCATGATGAGGGCACCTTCTCAATAAGTCATTGTATCTCTCCCATGCATCGTAGAGTGTCTCTAAATCCATCTGCACAAAAGAAGAAATATAATTCCTTAATTTAGCTATTTTAGCTGGTGGAAAATACTTAAGTAAAAAGTTATTGGTCATTTGTTCCCATGTAGTGATAAACCCTCGTGGTAGAGATTTCAACCACTGTTTGGCTTGATTTCTTAAGGAAAAATGGAATAGCCAAAGACGAATGGCATAATCAGAAACGCCATTTATTTTGAATGTATCGCATAATTCCAAAAAGTTGGCTAGATGTGAGTTAGGATCTTCATCCTGCAAACCATCAAACTGAACATGTAACGCCCCAAATTTTGGGCCTAGATAAATTGGGCTTTGGTTCTCATAAATTTTTTTTAGTAAGCAAGAAAATGACAAATGACATGTTGGCTTTAAGGGTTTAATAAATTTAGAGTGTCTAGGGGTGTTGGAGAAATTTTGGGTTTGAACTTTAAGGTGAAGGAATTTTAGTAATTAAAGGAATCTTGATGGCAAGTAGTTTGGCTTTTAAATAAATGGAGAGAAAATAGGACACAAGCAAAGCTGTAGTGTAGTGGATAAGTGACGTCACTTAGGGTGTAGGGAGGTGGCGTTAGTGGCAAGCAAGGGGATCCTAGGTTCATGTGCTGGCTTGGTATTTTTAGGAATTTTATTTTTGCCTTCTAGATGGTTGGTAGTGGCATGGAGCTGGACTTTAAAGGGAGTGTTTAGAAGAGAAATTTAAGGAAGGGATTAAGGAGCTTATCATGGACAAAAGTTAGGAGATTGGGATAGGGGAGGTGTTGGAGCCGAATTGGCAATTAGGGGTAGCAATTTCGGCTATAAAATTATATTGTCGAATTCTCTAGACACTTTTCGGCTTTTTCTCATTTTGAATTTGATTTTTCCTCTGTGCACCCAGGTTGTGCCGATTTCTTCTTTTCTTTTTGATTCTCTGTGCCGAATTTACCATTCTTTTCCTCTTGCCAAAATTTTCCTTCCCATACTGCTTTTGCCGAGACCTTCTCCTCTCAACTCTCCTTATTACATAATTCATACCCTTGTTTTTTAGCCATAGCCAATTGGGGGCTAGATCACTTAGCCGATTCTTTTCTTCTCCTTCTGCAACGTTGGACTATTCTTGAGATCTCTGCCGAATCATTCCTTACATTTCGGGTTTTGGGTAAGTGTTCCTCACTCTGGTTTTAGGAGTTGGCCAAATGGTCATATATGTTATAGGGGTGACTCGTGTTGGATGCAGGTCACCTATTATTTAGGTTTTAATGGTTATGATTGGTGCAGATCTAGGAGTAATCGCAGTTAGTGATTAAAGCAAAAGCTATTAGGACTTGTCACACAAGGTAAGGCTATGGTAAGATTCGGTTCTTGGTAAATATTGTGGTTAGGCATGTGATTAATTGAAGGATAGTGTTGATTGTAGGTTCGTGGCTAAAGAGAGTGTAGCACGTTCTATTACTAGGTGTGTACATACACTGCACACACACATAGATCGGCAAATCCCGAAATGCCAAAAAGCTGAAAGTTTGGCTGCGGTAGTCTTGTGAGTGCGCAAACACTCGTAAGAAGGTATTCGATACGATACCAGAGACCCCATGGGCGATCTCATGGTCTTGGGTCACGTTTTGGCCAACTAGGCCAGAATAGGCCAAATGAGCCCGACGGGATCGTGAGCCCAAATAAGCAAAAGTTGATAATTTGGTAATGTGTGATGAACTGATTAAGTTGTTGAATGGTTTGGAATGGATTCAGGCCTAATGGGCCATATAAGTGTGATTGGGCCAAATGGGCCATACGAATATGATTTGGCCTAATAGGCCATATAAAAGCGATTGGGCCTGATGGGCTATATGGATGCATGAAAACATGTAGACTTGCTAGGGTTTTATAATGGACTTTTAGGCCTAGTTTCTAATGGATCCTCATGCGCATAAAACTTAATTAATTTATCAAGCACGTCTGTGGACAAGTTGTAAGGTTAGAGTGTGGCAATAGGCATATGCATGTCTAGGATTGGATCTAGGGAGAGCTTGGTACTTAAGCGGTCTTAATGACCCACCTCCTCTTCTCTGGAATCCTACTTGGTGCATAGTGTCTGTTCATTTTAGCTAACGGGGACTTGTTGACGGGCCAAAGTTCATAATTAAGACCCATACTGTTAAGAAATTACCAAAATACCCTTGTAGGGTAGGAATTACCAAAATACCCTTATAGGATGAAATGACTAAAGTACCCTTATGTGAAATTGAAGGATTTATGTATGACATGTGGATATCTACTGCATTCATAAAATTGTACGTTGCATATGGGTATGATTGATGTAACGGAGGAAGAATTTGAGGATCGCATGGTTGCTTGATGACCATGGATCTACCGATGGCTTTTTAAGCACAATGTATGATTAGCAGCTTTGCTGCAATAATAGGTAGTACCGCAATCGGCGTTACCATTGGTGTGTATGGGATGGGTGGGTCGATATTTATATCCCCACAAGAGTGTAGGGTTGGAAGGGAAATGGAGTGCAGGGTTGGATTTGGGATGGGAGCATTGCATTCATGTGATATTGATGTGATATGAGGTCATTGTGGGCTAAGGCCCAAGACCACCGATATTGATAGGGCTTAGGCCCAATGTGATAATTTGCATGTTGATTGACTGATAAGGGTCGTACACACTGAGTTTCGAAACTCACACCCTTTTTATTTAATGTTTCAGGTAATCCTCAGTAAGCGGATCGACGTGGGAGCAGACTCGGAGATGGCCACATTGCAAGTTATTTAGAAGATTTTAATAATTTCAAATTACTAAATTTTTTATTACTTTATTTTTTATTGGGATGTAATAAGGCCTTGTATCTCCTATTAACTTTATTTTTTTATTGTTTACAACTGCCGAGGTTTCAAACTTTAATGAATTTCTATAGTTAAACATGCTTTCTAAATAACATAAGCAATTGGACGTTTTCTTAGACATGGGCTTTCATAACACTTTACAAGCACTTGGGTTTCTAAATAATTAACTTAAGCTTTTAACCAAGCAAATTTTTCCATTGAACATAATTTTAATTAAACAAAGTTGTTTTTGGAATAATCCCTTCAATGTGACATCATCGGATTCGGCCATAACGTCTAGGCCAGGTTTGGGGCGTTACATTTAGTGGTATCAGAGCCCAGTTGCAAAGCTCGGGCTGTGAAGTGGGCCTTATTATTTGGGTTTAAAAACTATTTTTGATTGGATAAAAATGTTTTGAAAAAATTCTTACTGTGTGGCACACCGAGTCTCTGACATCGAACCAAGTAAGTTCTCTTACTACTAAGCTCGTTTAACTTGATATACTGTAGATAGTTACTGGGCTACTTTAGATGATTCTACTAAGACTTTTAGTTAGAACTGAAGCCCGTAAGAACCTGAAACTGTAGAGGATTTACGAAAATAACCTTCTTACTTAATAGTTTCATAAAACATTGGTTTAATTACTGAAACTAACTAAAATTTCATAAAATTCCTATTTTAGATAATAGGAGAATCAATGATGAGCCCTAGAAGAGGTGTAAGAGGGTTCAATTTGGGTTAAAGTGTGTTACTATTATTAAAATCAGAGTACGCAGCGAAAGCATAGTGGTGTGGCTTGGGTAGTATGATTAATAGTTAGTTAGAAATTTCGAGGACAACATTTCTTTAAGGGGGTAGAGTTGTAACACCCCGAATTTTGGGCCTAGATGAATTGGGCTTTGAGTCTCATAATTTTTTTTAGTAAGCAAGAAAATGACAAATGACATGTTGGCTTTAAGGGTTTAATAAATTTAGAGTGTCTAGGGTGTTAGAGAAGTTCTGGGTTCAAACTTTGAAGTGAAGGAATTTTAGTAATTAAAATAATCTTGATGGCAAGTAGCTTGGCTTTTAAATAAATGGAGATAAAATAGGACACAAGCAAAGCTGTGGTGTAGTGGATAAGTGACGTCACTTAGGGTGTAGGGAGGTGGCGTTAGTGGCAAGCAAGGGGATCCTAGGTTCGAGTGTTGGCTTGGTATTTTTAGGAATTTTATTTTTGCCTTCTAGATGGTTGGTAGTGGCATGGAGCTAGACTCTAAGGGCAGTGTTTAGAAGAGAAATTTAAGGAAGGGATTAAGGAGCTTATCATGGAGAAAAGTTAGGAGATTAGGATAGGGGAGGTGTTGGAGCTGAATTGGCAATTGGGGGTAGCAATTTCAGCTATAAAAGTATATTGCCGAATTCTCTAGACACTTTTTAGCTTTTTCTCATTTTGAATTCGATTTTTCATTTATGCACCTAGGTTGTGCCGATTTCTTCTTTTCTTTTTGATTCTCTGTGCCGAATTCACCATTATTTTCCCTCTTGCCAAAATTTCCCTTCCCATACTGCTTTTGTCGAGACCTTCTCCTCTCAACTCTCCTTATTACATAATTCATACCCTTGTTCTTTAGCCATAGCCAATTGGAGGCTAGATCACTTAGCCGATTCTTTTCTTCTCCTTCTGCAACGTTGGACTATTCTTGAGATCTCTGCCGAATCATTCCTTACGTTTTGGGTTTTGGGTAAGTGTTCCTCACTCTGGTTTTAGGAGTTGGCCAAATGGTCATATATGTTATAGGGGTGACTCGTGTTGGATGCAGGTCACTTATTACTTAGGTTTTAATGGTTATGATTGGTGCAGATCTAGGAGTAATCGCAGTTAGTGATTAAAGCAAAAGCTATTAGGACTTGTCACACAAGGTAAGGCTATGGTAAGATTCGGTTCTTGGTAAATACTGTGGTTAGGCATGTGATTAATTGAAAGATGGTGTTGATTGTAGGTTCATGGCTAAGGAGAGTGTAGCACGTTCTATTACCAGGTGTGTACATACACTGCACACACACATAGATCGGCAAATCCTGAAATGCCGAAAAGCCGAAAGTTTGGCTGCGGTAGTCTTGCGAGTGCGCGAACACTCGTAAGAGGGTATTCGATACGATACCAGAGACCCCATGAGTGATCTCATGGTCTTGGGTCACGTTGTGGCCAACTGGGCCAAAATGGGCCAAATGGGCCCGACGGGCCCGTGAGCCCAAATAAGCAAAAGTTGATAATTTGGTAATGTGTGATGAACTGATTAAGTTGTTGAATTGTTTAGAATGTATTTAGGCCTGATGGGCCATATAAGTGTGATTGGGCCTAATGGGCCATATAAAAGCGATTGGGCCTGATGGCTATATAGATGCATGAAAGTATGTAGACTTGCTAGGGTTATATAATGGACTTTTAGGCATAGTTTCTAATGGATCCTCAAGCGCATAAAACTTAATTAATTTATCAAGCACGTCTGTGGACAAGTCGTAATAACCCACCTCCTCTTCTTTGGAATCCTACGTGGTGCATAGTGTCTATTTATTTTAGGCAACGGAGACTTGTTAACGGGCCAAAGTTCATAATTAAGACCCATACTGTTAAGAAATTACCAAAATACCCTTGTAGGGTAGGAATTACCAAAATACCCTTGTAGGATGAAATGACTAAAGTACCCTTATATGAAATTTGAAGGATTTATGCATAACATGTAGATATCTGCTGCATTCATAAAATTGTACGTTGCATATGGGTGGGATTGATGTAACGGAGGAAGAATTTGAGGATCGCATGGTTGCTTGACGACCATGGATCCACCAATGGCTTTTTAAGCGCAATGTATGATTAGCAGCTTTGATGCAACGATAGGTAGTACCGCAATCGGCACTACCATTAGTGTGTATGGGATGGGTGGGTCAATATTTATATCCTCACATGGTGTGTAGGGTTGGACGGAGATGGTGTGTAGAGGCTGGATGGGTAGGATTTTGCGCTTGATTACTTTAATACTGTTCTGCTATTAGATTAGGCTCAGGCCCAAGATGACTTGTGTTGCATGATATATATACATTGTTGTTTAGGGTTGTACACACTGAGTTTTTGAAAACTCACCCCCTCCTTTATTTTTTTCAGGTAACCCTCAGTAGGCGGTTTGACAGATGGAGGGACTCAGAGGTGGCCAACTAGCAAGACGATTTGGACTTGTTTTTCCCATGAATTTCTAGTTTTTTTATTATTTAAATTTATTTTAGTTCAGATTGTAATAAGGCCTTTTCTCTGGTTATTACTTATTATTATGCTTAGGGATGGAACATGGATTTATTCCTTTTAAATACTTTTCAAGTTATTTTAAAACCACTTGTTGCTTTTAAAATTAAGCTCCCGCAATTAAAGAGAATTTTTCCAAAGTGACATTCAACGTGTAATAATTAAAAAAAGGATTTTTAATACACCTCATTCTAAAAGCAAGTACTGCCTAGGTTTTTACTTGAAACTTCTTTAGAAGGGTTTTTCAATGAAAACGTGGTTTTCGATAAAACACTTCAATGTGACACGCTGGATTCGACCATAACGTCTGAGCCGGGTTTGGGATGTTACAGAACAAACTGCTGTATCATTTGAATAGTGTTAGGTTTTAATTCAAAATTATTTGTAGCAATAGTAGGCCTAACAATACTAGATTCAGTATGAGCTAAATTAGGTTTAGCATAATCATACATAGCACGCGGAGCAGGATTTTGCTCAATAGGATTTGCGGCTACTACAGGAGGTAGCTGACTATCCTGATTTACTTCCATCTCTTCAGTAGGTTCCGGCTCTTCTTCTTGTCCTTGTTCTGGGTACTGTAAACTTCTTCTTATCTCTCTGCGAGTTCTGCGAACTGTAGCTTCTAATTCATTATCAAATAGTAGAGGTCCCCTTGGGTTTCTTCTAGTCATAAACTAGAGATACCTGGAAGGAAAGAGAAAATTTAAGTAAATAAAAACTAAATGTAAAAATTAAAAACAAAAATAGTAATGGCTAAAGTAATAGAAATCGAGTGTTCCTAATATCTTAGATTCCCGGCAACGGCACCAAAAACTTGATCGTGATTTGATGAAGTAATAAAATTGATCGTACATGAAACTAACTATTATCACGATAAAAAGGCAAGTGCACCTATCGAGTAGTAGTATAGTTAGTGGCAAGACCGGAATATCGCATCCAAGGAACTATGAGTACTAGTAATGACTTTCTTCCTATTATCTAGCCTAAAAATAAAGAGGGATTTGGTTGTAAACTAACTAATCTAAACTAAACTAAATAGGTGACAAAGAGTAAATTTGGGAAATCGCTTTTTGGGGAAACTGAATGATTAAGACAATACCTAAGGAAGAATCCACCTAGACTTCCCTTGTTATCTAACTCTGAACCAGATGATTTCTTCATTTGACTTGATCCGTAGAGATCCCTAAATTATGTTAATACCTCCGTCGAAGATAAGAACAACTAATCCTAGGTTGATTAATTGAAATCTCTTCCTAATTAAAACCCCTAGTCTTGCATTAACTCGATCTATGGATCCCCATATTAGATTTAACTCTAATCCGGCAGATTTTCGTCGTCCTACGTCTAGGATTGCGATCAAATCCACTTAATTGTGTTGGATTTACTCCTATGGAGGGACTTTTTCTCCTCTACATAAGCATATTCGACTTAAATCGATATCCCTGATGTAACGACCAAAATCCGTGGGCATCGGAAAAGTGTAATATCGGGCCTCCGTCTTAGTAAATTAAATCCTTAAATAATTATTAGGAATAATTATGAGTCTAGTTGTGTGTCTAATTAGGTTTTAATTAGGTGAAACTAGTTTAATTTAGAGTAATTAGTAAAAAGGACTAGATTGAGTAAATGTTAAAAGTTTAATTCTAAAACAATAGAAAGAAAAGGGGATTAAAATGGCAATTAAGCCATTTGTAGTCATTGAGGCGGCAAAATGGATAGAAAAATCTAAGATTTCTTAGATTTCTATATAATTAATTAAAATTATTATTATGATTATAATTATAATTATTATTATTAAATTATAAAATAAGTAAGATAAAGACAAATGTATGGTATATAATTAATACATGTGTAAAAATTTTATTAGTACAATTGTAAGACAAATAATTAAATTACTTATTATTTAAGTTAAAGATATTTATTAAATTAAATAATTAAATTATATGATTTTTGTATGGTAAACAAATTGAATAATGACAATTGTAAAAAAAATATTGGTACATTTGTTATAACAAAATTTGTCTATTTAATATTAAAAGTAATTGATAATTAGAATTAAATTATATTATTAATTAAGATTTTGGGATTTTATATGATAAATAAATTAAAAATATAACAAATGTAGTATGATGATAAATTACATGTGTAAGTATATATAATATTACATTTGTAAAATATTCATTTGTTGTTAAATAAAATATTTATATTATTATTATTAAGTTAATATAAAAGAAATAAGCAAATAAAATAAAAGCAAGTAACGAAATAAATAATAAAAAGACATAAAACAAAACAAAAGAAAAGAGAAAGAACAGAGAAGTAGAACGAAAAACAGGGGAAGAAAAGGGAAAGAAAGAAAAAGGGGAAAATTCAGATTTTAAAGCTTCAAGTTTAATTGGTAAGCTAAATTTAGTCATTTTCTCTTAATTTTGATGTTTTAGAAGCTTTTAAACCAAGTTTTGTTGAAATTAGGTAAAAGCCATGGAAGTTCTTAGGTTTTCAAACATAGTTCATGTTGGAAAATTTGTTGAATTAGGGGTTTAATTGAATGAAATTTTAAGTTAGAATTGAAAAAAGGATTAAATTGTAAAAGAAACTATAAGTTTTATGTTGTAAGGATTTAAATTGAAAGAAATTTTAAATTAGGGTTATATTATAAATATTTGATAGTTAGGATGAATATGGAAGAAAAATGAATAGAATTGAAGTATGAAATAAGTGAAACAAATAAAAGAGTCAATTAGGATTACATTGGAATTAGACATAAATTGAATAGAAATTTAATTAATTATTTAAATTAATGTTGTAATTAATAATGTAAATTGTTATTTTTATTTTTATTTTTATAGCTAACAAAGAAAACGAGGTATCGGCGTCCAAAGGAAAAGAAAAGATCGTTGAGGAATAAACTCGTATTCCGGGTTTGTATTACTATAACTCAAACTATTTATTAAATGTATATTGAATTTATAGTTATGGAAAAATTAAGATAAGGTAAGTATTATATTTGAAATTAAATATGAGTATGTGAAAAAAATTTATTTGTATATGAATTAAAATAATAGATGTTGAATTGATTGAGTATTGGAAATTTTTGTGGAAATGAAGTTGAATTTTGAAAGTAAAATAATACCCTATTAACTTGTCGGACTAGATTGGATACAAATGGCATGCCATAGGATTTGTGATGTGTTGAGGAGATTTGAGGCTCGGCCGAGGAGATATTTCTGTATTATATTCTTCGGTTTATCCGAAGAGGCATTTAATGCCTTATTGGTGTGTTTGGGATGATATAATATACTGGTGTGTTTGGAAGGTTATATTATACTGGTGTGTTATGGAGGATTTATATTTTTTGGGTGTGTTGGTTGGATATTCTGGTGTGTTTGGGTGGAATCCGCGTATCTGTCAGAGTCCGAGCTTTGTTAATAAGGTAAACAATTGAAATGAAACTTTGAAAATGAGATTAATTGTTTTGGCACTATTGAAAAGTATGAGAAATAATGTATGAGTTAAATTATGAATTGAGTTAGTATGTGAAAAAAAAAAATGAAATATGAATTTAAAATTTATGAAGTGTTTGATGTTTGTAATTTATTAATGTTAAATAGTTTTGATTTATAGTAATACCACTAAGTATGAAATACTCAGCGTACGGTTGTTTCCGTGCGCAGGTCATTAAAGTTTTAGATCCGGTCCAACATCCAAAACAGACCCGACTCCAACAAAAAGATTTTGGTGATGTATTTCTTCCTTTTGTTAAGTGGCATGTACGAGGTTGTTGTATATGAATTATGTATATATGTTTAAGTTAAATGATTTTGGTTGTATATATATGATTATAATGTTTTGGATGATGAATATGATATAAAGTCATGAAATGGTAAATTTGGTATTAAATAACTGAAATGAGATACAAGTTATAAATTTTACATATATACTAACTTGTTATATTGTTTAAACTAAGGTATTAAATTATTAATTTGATATAAATTGGATGTATTTGAATTTACCTAGTCATTGATTGAAATATTGATATTGGATTGTTTCGGTTTGAAATTTGCAGGGGGTTTTATGTAAAAATAAGTAAAAATGCTGCCGAAATTTTTATAAAAAAATTACGAAAAATTTTTTGGAGTATTCGAACAAGTTCTGTTTCACTTTTGATTTACGTTTTTGTTTTGAGCATATATTATTGGGACTTAGTTATTAAATTATACTATGAATGTTATTTTATTTATGAATTATTCGTAAGTTGTCTGATATGTCCGGTAATGCCTCGTAACCTTGTTCCGGCAACGGTTTGGAGTTAAGGGGTGTTACACCGGAAATATCAATTTAAGAGTTAAAAACACAATTAATAACAAATCAAATATTTATCACACAGCTCAGATAACAATAACAAAATCTGTCTTAGGTTTCATCCCCCTCAGGTATTTGGGGGTTTAGTTCATAATTATAAAAAGAAACATCTCAGAATAAAGAAAATAACAAAACATAAGAAAACCCAAAACTCCTGAAAGGATTAAAGGAGATCTTCTGTCTTGATGTGGATCCTGACTTCTGAGATGGACCAATCGGCTTTCCTTCAAGTAATTCCCTACCTTTAACTCTCCGTCTTGGCGGGGGACAAGTGTCTCCTTTGTGGTGGCCTCTTAGGGTCTTTATATAGAGTTTAGAATTAATGTCTTTCTTAGCCCCTAAGTAGCCTTTTCTGAGTGAAATTGAACTTCATTATGACAGAGACACACCCGTATGCCACGCCCGTGTGAGTCAAATCCAGGCCGTGTACGAGCCTATTAAAGTGGCACGGCCATGTGACACGCCCATGTGGCGAATCTCTAGGCCGTGTTGTTTTTATACTTTAGCCCATTTTCTCCGTTTCTGGCCCGTTTCTCGTTCTTTTCACTTCCATATGCTCACCTGAGTATAAAACATGAAATTAAGGGTTTAGGAGCATCAAATTACACAAATCAATGAATAATTCATCCAAAAAATAGGCTAATCATGGGGTAAAAATATGTACAAATTACGGTTTATCAGGCAGATACACGGATCCAACCAAAACACACCAGTATGGCACCTAGTGCCTTATCGGATAATTTGAAGCAAATAGTGACACCTAGTGTCTCATCGGCCATGTCAAAGTAAGTTGGTGCCCAGTACCTCATCGAAATTATCCGAAGTAACAGTATGACACCCAGTGTCTCATCGACTCGAGGTCAATGTATTCCCTGAACACTTCCAATCCTATGGCATGCCAACTATATCCAACTTAGCCTGACTAGTTAATAGGGAATTTAAATCACATTTCAATTTTGCTCAATATTCATATCAATTTCACTTCAATCACAAATTCTCATATTTTCAATTCAAATAACTTTTTCACTTTCCAATCAATATTCATTTCAAATACTCACATATATTCATGATTCAATACCAATACTCACCTCAATTTTTACTTACCATGCATATCAATTAAAATTCAACAATTGATAATAACTAGATCTGAATTATAGTAATACAAACCGTAATAAAATACCAATTCACATCAAATACTTAAATTTTCTATTCAACTTTTACCATAATTCCAATTTAATCCCTAACTAAAAATTATCTTCATTTTCATCACCATTCATTCTTTATTTTCACTCATTTTCTACTTATAACTAAACTTAACTCTCTAATTTTCTCCATAATACCCTAATTTTGAAATTCTCTCAATTTAGTCCCAATTATTCAATACTTATAATTTGTTTTACAATTTAATCCTTTACTCAATTCTAACTTGAAATTCTATTAATTTAACCTCTAATTCTTTCATTTATTCCACAAAAATTATGTCTAAAAATCCACTAACTTCCAAAATTTCAACATAAATCAAGTAATACTTTGTTCTAGGATTCTAAAAACACCAAAATTACAAGAAAAGGAACTAAATTGACTTACCAATCAAGCTTGGAACCTTAAAAACCCTAATTTCCCTTTTCTTTTTCTTTCTCCTTTCTTTCTCCCCTTTTTGTTTTGCTATTCGTTTTGCTATTCTATTCTTTTTCTATCTTTATTTTATTTATTTTATTTATTTGTTTAATTATATATTATAATAATATAATATAATAATAATATTTTCTTAATTAATAAGTAAGTATATATATGTATTACAAATGTATGTATATATTTATTACACATTTATATTACTATCACCATCCACTTGTAACTTTTTAGTTTAATTACTTATTTAGTCCCTTAAATTTTCTCTATCCTATAATTAAACTTTTACCCTATATTTAATTTAATCCTTATATCTAATTACTCTTAATTTAAACAAATTCATCCATCCAGAACCTAATTGACCATATAACTAACTTCGTAAATATTTATTATAAATATTTACGAATCTGTTTTATGAAAACGGAGACCCGACAACACATTTTTCGATGCCCGTAAATTTTAGGTTGTTAAACATCCTCATAACGCCCAAAATTGGTAATTGGTTGGCTACTTAATGTTTTGATGTCGAAAACTAAAAATTCGAAGCAAATTTAAAATACGATCCCTCTTTGCATGATATTAAATAACGCTTAGCTAAATTGATTTTTACTAAAAGGGTTTATTTCAAGTTAATCGAGAAGAAAAGATTGTGCCTCGTAAGTTAGGACACAATGCCTTAAATCCTCGAATACAAGAATAATCACCATTTGATCATTACTTAAATCTCTTGTTTTATATTTTTAAAATAGTTATTCAATTGTTTCGGTTTTAGAAAGAGGCCATACTCCGTAAGTTAGGAGCATGACTCCTCTAATTCCAAAAATGATGAACATTGCCTTGGTTTTTTTTTTAAATATTTCCAATTCATATGGAAAAACAAATGCAACCTTTTAACGATATGCTTTTTAATTTATCTAGGCCTAGTAATAAAATGGTCGAATATATTTTAACGTGATACACGACACGGATGTTAGCAAAATTAAGTAACATAGTAACGGGTAAAAATGAAATGATGATATTAAAATGATAAGTAAGTAGATAAATGAACAAATAAATAAATCAATAAAATAAAAATAAAAATGCTATGCTAGTGACTAATAATAATATAAATATAATGATAGTGAAAAAAATAATTTATAGTAATAATAGAGATAATCATATTATAATTACTATCATAATATTAACATGAATAATAAAAATAATAATAAGGGCGAAAAATGCACAATAAAATGGAAATATAAATAACACGAATTTTGAGTATTAAAAAAAGGTAAAGAAATAATAAATAAATAAATAAAAACAATTCATAAAAGGTTGAAATTAAATAAACCAAGGACTGAATCAAAATTAAAATGAAGTTGAAGGCATAAATTGTAATAAAATAAATAAGTAAATAAAAGAATAAAATGAAAAATGCAAAAATAAACAGGGCTCAAATTGGTAATTATCCCAAACCCCATTAAACGCACCGTTCATTCGGCAAATCGAGGGACTAAATAATAAGAAAGTAAAATAAAGGAATAAAAATAAACAAATAAAAATAACATAGGGCGAAATTGCAAGAAAGTTTAAAAGCGGAAGTACTAACACGGAAATTAGACCCCTTTTAAAAAAAATACGAGCTTATTGTATTCAGGTCGGGTGTTCAGGTTGTGCTTAAAACAACGCCGTTTTGGGGCTTCTAGAGCCTGGCCAAAACGACGTCGTATCCTAGTCATTGTATATGCAAAAAATTCTTAAAAATTTCATTTCTGAACTCAATTTAAAAAAATCTTTAGGCTTTTTTTTCTCTCGTCTCTTCCACATTTGGCCCTGGCATCGGTAAGTCTCTGCCATGTCCACCGGTCATTGGTGACGAAGACTGCCACCTCTGGTGGCTGAAGATCGCAAAAAGGGTCTTTTTGTCCCTATTTCCTTGGGAATCCGTATCCGGGGTCGAAATCACTAGATCCGGCCAAAGTTCGACAACAACAAAGAAGGGCCTTTCGGTTTCCAGTCGTCCCCGACGCAGATTTAGGTGAACCCCAAGGGTTCAGCAGCCTTCTAGGCTAGAGGAGACTTTGGTGACGGTGGTTGAGGTAAGAACCCTTCATATTATATATATATATATATATATATATATATAATATTCAAAAAAATGCTAAAGAGAAAGATACCTTCGTTAAAAAAATGTTGTGGTTTCTTTTTTTATATATTTCTTTTTGATTGGCTCTGTAAATAAATACATGATAGTCATAGCTTTTATAGCCGAGTATACATTAGACTATTGTTTTTTTATATTTTCTTTTCTACTGTTCTTTGAGTGTGGTGTTTTTGTCCTTGTGTTTTTTCTTTTTTTTTTGCAGGCATTCATGGTCAACGGCGATGACGGGAAGTGCTCTTTTGCTATTTTGGTGAAAAAAGCAGACGAGGCAGCGCGGGTAACTCTAGGGTTTCTGGCTTTCTAAAAAAAGTTTAGGTTATGGGCTTATTAGGCTTTGGGTATTAGTTTTTTTTTGTATTTGGGCCATTATTTTGGGCTTGTAATTTACTTGTTTATTTGTTTGTAATTTGGGCTGGGCAAAATTGGGCTATTACAAGGGGAAACAATGAGATTGACGTGGATAAAACTTTGGACAACGAGAATTTGTGCCAAGGGCTTACCACTAAGCTAATAGGCTTATTCTTATCAATTTTCACTACATTTAATACTTAAGTTAGCTTGGTTTTCATCCTAAGTTGCTGGAAAATAAAGAGGAGAAATGCAATATGTGAGACTTGAACCTTAGTTCCTTACAAGTTTTATTAAGATATTAACCACTATTACTAGGGCTCAACTCATGGTAATTTAATAATTCCTAACTCTATAATTTTTTGTTGTTACAAATTTTGCGGGGAGTAAAAAAAAAAAGAAAAATTTTGAATATGTTTTAAGTCTTTTTTGTGGATTTTTTGAGAAAATTATTATTTTTAATAAATAAATTTCATGTTACAAAAAAAGAGAAAAATGGATAGTCGTTTATTTATAATTATGTATGTATTTTTATTGAAGAATGAACTTTTAAATATTTTTATTTTTTTTAATTTAAGAATCAAGACTAAATTTACAAAGTGTATAAAGTTGAAGATTAAACTTGTTGTAGAATTAGGACCAAATGGATAGAATTTGTAGACATTAAAGAGCTAAATTTGTTATTATGTCGATATGAAAAAAACACCACGTGAATATTTCGTTAGTGATTTAACAAATGAGTTACCAAAATATTAAATTCGATAACATTACTGACTAAAAAAAAATTAAAACTGGATGACCAAAACAGAAACATGCTAATAGTTAGGAGACCATTAATATAATTTACACTTAACTTTAATACTTGTAATTAAATTAAAATAACACACTTTAAAAAGTTGATCGAAAACCTTATTTTAAAAAATTTAAGTCATCTTATAAATTAAAATAAGTCAGACAACTTATTTTAATAATCTTTTGATATGGGTTCCCCTTTACTGCAAGTGTCTTTCTCTTTTGCCTCGTTGGAACAACCAGGGTCCCCCATCCCTGAGGACCTCGAGAGGGCCACAAAGAAAGTCAAGAAAAAATCCCCTGATGGTCCTAAACCAGAGGATGTGGTAATGGAAGATGGGTCTCCTAAAGGTTTCATGGCAAGACAAACTTGTAGGGAATGTTGAAGATAGAGGGTTAAAAGATGAAGTGGTTGTAGAGTTAGAACTTGAAATTGAGAAGGATGACTACACGATTAGTACTGAAGGTAAGTATCCTGAGATTACTTTTTTCAAGCGGATTCAAGAATGGATTGATAGGAGCTTGGCTAAGACAGTTCTAGCGCATCTCTTTGGAAAAAAATATTGGTTACAAAGCTTTGGCAAGTTGTCTACAAGCTTTATGGGGTTTAACTGGGAGATTCCAGGTGGTTGTCCTTTGATAATACTCTGGAATGACATATTTTCATGCATTAATTATAGATTTATTTTGAGTATGATCCTACTAATTTGAGCTATTTATGGCTTTTTATCTTGTAAGGACTAAATCGAAGGCAAAAGGAAATTTAAGGGTAAAAAGCATGAAATTAAAGATAAAGTGGGCCAGCATGCAAAATGGGAAAGAAGTGGGGCCAAAAATGCAAAGTGTGGAAGACTTGGGGGCAATAGTCCAAAGAAGAGATTTTGTAAACACAAGACTCTATTTAAAGTTGAATTATATTAGGATTATTGTTAATATTACTATTTAGATTTAATTTTAGCTTTTATCTTTATTTATCTTTTAGAATTTAGATAGGAATAAACTAGGTCTTCTGTGTATTATAAATAGGGGATGGAGTGACACAAATTTCATTTATCTTTTCTGTAAAAGCTCCCTATCCCAAAAAGCTCTAGCTTTTGTTCCTTTCATTTATTCAATAAAATTCCATTTTTATTAAGTTTATTTTTTTTTCCCAAAATGTATGAGTCACGAAATTTATCTAGCCAAAGGTTTTCAAAATTCCCAAAAAGGGTTCATGAGGCTTAGAATCCGCAGTTAGCCTTCTTAACGAGTATTCATCATTTCTTCGTACTACGGGACTGACGCTTCCGTCCATGTCCCTTCAAAAGTGATCTTTTCATCTTATGCAAAGGCGGCCGCTTTGTATGTTTTGAGAAGGTTGCACAGTTGGTTCGTTAGCCTACTGCGTCAGTGGTTGTTGAGGCCAAGAGATAAGATGGCGTGGCATTCGCCATTGAGAAGTGATGATCTAGTATAAGACAGTCCCACAGAAGCGACGGTTGGCTAGAGTCAGGTTCCTCTAAATTGTAAGTCTAAAATCTAAGTGGAGTTGGTGGTCGTATGTATCCTCTTCTACTATAACTGGCTTATTCTGTTTGAGAAAGATCACCTAAAAGCCTAGGATTGAAAGGGGATCGAGATAATCAGAGGCTGGAATCTCTCTATAAAAAACTCTTTTTTCTCAACTCTGTTTATATTTACAATTCCAATTTCAATTTACGCAATCTCAATTCAACCAAACTTTTAATTCTGTTTTTTTTATTTTTGTTTCTAGGTACCCTGTTCTTCTTGGGTAGGATTCTGCCCAGAATCTCAAGGAACAGGAACTTACGCAAATCCAGTCCTTGAGAATTTGACTGTACTTCCCTCATACTATTCTTTTTGTTATTTTATAGGGATAGGATATTTTTTGTACTCTCAACGACGCATTAAATTTTCGCGTCGTTGTCGGGGACTGGTAACGTACTAAATCTTGTTTCTTTCTTTCTTATGACCAGATCTACTCTAGGAATTCTTGCGTTTGATTCAAAGATAGAGAAGACTGTGAGAGCTAATCGTAAGGAAACAAAGCTACGTAAAAAACAGTGATGAGTGGTAGGGACTCAGAGTAACCCACTGCCGAAGATAGAAGCAGACGACGAAGTTGAGTTTAGGGTTAACGAAAACCCTACTCAGACACTAGAAAATGAAAGAATAGGAGTCGGTCCACCAGAAGAAGTGCTTAATGCTAGGGTTAATGAAAACTCGAATCTAGCATATCAACCAATGGCTTAAACAATTTGGCAAATGGCTGAAGCTCTTGCAGAACAACCGTCGTTATGCATTGCGTATCTTACTATTGATACTAATTTTAAACTGAAGTTAGGATTAATCCAGTTACTGCTAACTTTTCATGGTTGCAAACAAAAATCCTCACAAACATCTAAAAGAGTTTCATATGGTTTGTCTTATTATGAAACCTCAAGGCGTAATTGAGGATCAAATCAAATTGCGAGCTTTCCCCTTTTCCCTAATAGATTCTGCTAGGGAATGGTTATTTTATCTACTCCCTGGATCTATTACAACTTGGACTGATCTTTCTCGTTTGTTTCTTAACAGGTTTTTCCCAGCATCGGGTGCAACTGAGTTAAGAAATGAGCTCATAAGGATAAGGCAAAAAGAAGTAGAGTTTTTTTACGACTATTAGGAGTGATTTAAGAATTTCTGTGCAAGTTGCCCAAACATGGTATAACGGAACAGTCTTTACTCCGATACTTTTATGAAGGCTTGAAACCAATAGAAATGAACATGGTAGATGCCACCAGTGGAGGGGCATTGGTCAACATGACTCCCCAATAAGCAAGGGTCTTGATCTCCACGATAGCTGTAAATTCTCAATAATTCTGAGCCAATCATGAACCCACTAGAAGGGTTCAGCAGCTAAGTAATTCAACCTTAGAAGATAAAGTTGAGAAACTTACTAATATTGTGAATTCTCTTGTTACTGAAAAAACAAGACCAGCACGGCTATGTGGAATATGTGCAACACTTAAACATACAAATGATGCATGTCCTAGTTTGTATGATGATACTATGGCCCATTTAGATGCTATAGAGAACTTTCCTAGGCCACTACAAAGGTGATATGACCCTTACGTTAATACCTATAACCTAGGATGGAAAGACCATCTTAACTTGAGTTATGGGGCCGACCCACGGTATAACCAGCCATACTAAAATAAGTTTCTATAATAGCCACGAGATTTAGGAACTTCTCTAAAAACATTGGTCAATAAATTAGTAGCTAATATGCTTGATTTTTAATAGAAAATCGAGGCGTCTATAAGAGAGTTGACCACATCAATTGAGAAAATGAACTTACAAGAAATGCTACCGTCACCAACAGAACCTAACCTAAGACAACAGGCAAATGTAGTGACGTTGCGAAGTGGAAAAGTACTGGAACCAAATCTTGGCAAGAATCTTGATCAAGATTCTACCCAGAAAATGTAAGAGAATGATGAATTGGTCCAAACAAAACCTCTATTGCCCATAATTCAACCTCAATTTCCAGAACAATTGAACCAATATCGAAGAGATAAGGAGGAAAAAGAGATCCTTAAAACATTCAGAAATGTCGAGATCAACATACCATTGTTGGATGCCATAAAAAAATTCTGCGATATGCCAAGTTCCTTAAGGAGCTTTGTACCAACAAGTGAAAATTAACTGGTAATGAAAGGGTAAGCATTGATAAGAATGTATCCGTAATGCTTCAGCAGAAGATGCCAGCAAAATGTAAAGACAGGGGTATGTTTGCAATACCATGCAAAATAGGCCACTTAGGAATTAAAAAAGTCATGTATGATTCAGAGGCCTCCATAAATGTAATGCCTTTATCTATTTATGAATCAATTAATGTGTTTTTTTAACGAAAATAGGTGTTATCATTCAATTAGCAGATAGGTCTATTGTGCATCCTGAATGAGTCATTGAGGACGTATTAGTGACAGTCAATAGACTTATCTTTCTTACAGACTTTTATGTGATAAAAATGGAAAATGATAACGCTCTTGGGTCTTCAAACATCTTATTGGGACGACCTTTCCTTAGTACTACAAATACTAAAATTGACTTGCGTGACGGAACCCTCATGATGGAGTTTGATAGGGAGATCATGAAGTTTAACGTTTATGGCGTAATTAGTCACCTGAGTGAAATCTTAAACGTAAATCGTGTCAACTCATTAGTAGAAGAAACTTTTTGGTCACCTTATGAAGATAAAATTGAAACATTGTTTGCTAATAATCTCGATTCAGGATCTATTTTCGAATCAGTTAGTGAATTATTGGCTCCTACACTTCTACCTTCTTTTATGCAGGCAACAGATCTAAAATTAAAACACTTCCTAAGCATCTCAAATGCACATTTTTGGAGAATAATGAGACCATTGCGAACTTAGAAAAGGTTAACCCCTTAACATGCACACATAAGATTTTCTTGGAAGAAAAAATGAAACCAAAGCAAGAGGCGCAAAGATAATTGAAGCCAAATATGGTGGATGTGGTAAAAAAATGAGAATTTCCAAGCCTATACGAATGAAAGAATTCAGCTGGAACAGCCCCAATACTAGTTGAGGCGTCAAGTTAACGATGTTAAACAAGCGCTTGTTAGGAGGTAACCCAATTTTTATTTTTCCTTATTTTTATTTTATTATTTTATTTTATTTTATTATTTATTTATTACTTTATTTTATTTTATTATTTATTACTTTATTTTTTTGGATATTAATAAATTTCTCTTCTTCTGTCTAGGTAAACTGGTGAGGAAAACACTTAGGACTTGGCTTGCTTTCACAAACATCCCTTATTTTATCTCTATTCCAAGTAGGAATAGTGCGTCCCTAATTTATACTTACCCAAAACCTACATCCAAACACCCACCCTACAGCCAAACATCATTTCTTCTACACCTTTAAACCTTAACCTTTTCCCCATTTTTACCCAAATAACCCTCCAGTCGTCGTTCCCCTTCTCCCTCACTCCCATCACTAATTTTTCCTACCACTATGGTTAGGACTAGAAGCCGTGCCACCACCAAACCTTTCTTCACCGTCAACAGCTGCTGGCGTCGATTCTCGATGCCTTAACACTTGAACTTAGCCGATGAACGCCTTCCCCTCATTCCTCTCCTTCATGTGACATCGAACCTTCTCTTCCTTCTAGCTATGCATGAACGGCAATGACCACATAGGGAGTTTTTCTAAAACATTTTTCTTTCACATATTTGTTTTCTTTTTCTTTCATCGAGGACAATGTGTTTTAAATATGGAGCATTCCTCATTATTTCTGTTATTTTATCTGCTGTTTTTACTATTGTGTTACTGCTGCTACTGTCTTGTGCTTGTTTTTGCCCACATTTATTTTTAGTATATTCTGCCTCTTTTCATACCCAAGATTTTAACAAAAAATTGCTCACTATTTGACTTGCGAGCATGATTCTTGTCTAATGAGTTAATTATGATTTTGATATATTAATTTCATCTCCACTGTTTTATTTCTATTAAGCTAAAATAATTATGATTAATAGAGTTAACCTTATTTTGCTTTTAGTAAAATCGATTAAGTCTAAATGCAAAGAGGACACTTAATACAAATGCATGTTAAAACTATGTTCATGACTGTTAGATGGTTGCCGAAACTTATTTTTGACACTTGATTGTTTTTCCTAGTCCTCCAAAATTAAAATTCTGTTTCATGATAATAATAAATTTGATATCTCCGTGGTTATGAGTATAGCTTAAAAACGTGACTAGCTGAGTAACCGGGGTAGAGTGCTTGGGTTGTCATCTTACTTTGCGTCAAAAGGTTGTGTGATGTGTTAGGTAAAATTCCACTAACCGGAATTAAACAAATTTTTTTAAGAATGTGTTGGGCTGAGTAACCGGGGTGGGGTGCTTGGCTGTCATCTTTCTTCGCATTAAAAGGTTCGATATATTCTTAAGGAAACATAAATATATAAATATAATAAATTAGGAGTATGTTGGGCTGAGTAACCAGGGTGGGGTGCTTGGCTGTCATCTGTCTTCACGTCAAAAGGTTCAATATATTCTTAAGTAAATATATATAAAATGAAAAAGAAGAAGAAGAAATTGTATTAATAATAAAATTGCATTAGGGGACTAAGAGTGGAAACAAATAGGGTGTCTTGGTAAGTTTAGTAAATTACCTAATTTTCATGAAATAATCTAAGTTGATTTTGATTTTTGTGTGATTAAATTGGAATAATTTTTCAATTTTACTTAAAGCAAGCTAAAGGTTCTCTTTATTTTTCGTATATATTACGCCTAATTTTTATAAAACTTTGGAGTGATATTTCTTTCATGGTAAAATCTAAATTACACAGTGGATAGGAACCATACTTGAGGACAAGCATGGGCTAAGTAGGGGGAATTTGATAATACTCTGGAATGGCATATTTTTATATATTAATTACAGATTTATTTTGAGTATAATCCTACTAATTTGATATATTTATGGATTTTTATCTTGTAGGGACTAAATTGAAGGTAAAAGGGAATTTAAGGGCACAAAGCATGAAATTAAAGATAAAGGGGGCCAGCATGCAAAATGGGAAAAAAATGGGGCCAAAAATGCAAAGTATGGAAGATTTGGGGGCAACAGTTCAAAAAATAGTTTTATAAACACAAGACTCTATTTAAATTTAAATTATATTAGGATTATTTTAAGATTATTATTTAGGTTTAATTTTAGCTTTTATTTTTATTTATCTTTTAGAATTTAGATAGGAATAAACTAGGTCTTCTGTGTACTATAAATAGGGGATGAAGTGACACAAATTTCACTACTCTTTTTTGTGTAAAAGCTCCCTCTCCTAAAAAACTCTAGCTTTTGTTTCTTTCATTTATTTAATAAAATTCCATTTTTATTAAGTTTATTTTTTTCCCAAAAAGTATGAACCACTAAATTCATCTAGCCAAAGGTTGTCATGTTCCCCAAAAGGGTTCATGAGGCTTAGAATCCGTAGTTAGCCTTCTCAACGAGTATTCATCGTTTCTCCGTACTATGGGACCGACACTTCTGTCCATGTCCCTTCAAAAGTGATCTTTTCATCTTGTGCAAAGGCCGCCACTTTGTATGTTTTGAGAAGGTTGTATAGTCGGTTCATTAATCTACTGCGTTAGTGGTTGTCAAGGCCAAGAGACAAGATGGTATGACATTCGCCATTGAGAAGTGATGATCTAGTGTAAGACGGTCCTACAGAAGTGACAGTTGGCTAGAGTCAGGTTCCTCTAAATCGTAAGTCTAAAATCTAAGTGGAGCTGGTGGTCATATACGTCCTTTTCCACTATAATTGGCTTATTCTGTTCGAGAAGGATAACCTAAAAGCCTCAGATTGAACCCAAGGAGGATCAAGATAGCCGGAGGCTGGAATCTCTCTATCAAAAGCTCTTTTTTCTCAACTCCGTTTGTTTTTACAATTCCAATTTCAATTTACACAACTCAATTCAACCAAACTTTTAATTCTATTTTTATTTTTATTTTTACCAGGTACACCGTTTTTCTTGGGCACGACTCTACCCGAGATCTCAAGGAACAAGAACTTGTGCAAATCCAATCCTGAGGATGGATTTGACCTTACTTCCTTTATACTATTTTTTTTATTTTATAGGGATAGAATATTTTTGGTGCTCTCAACGACGCATCAACCTTAATAACAATTTTTCCCTAGTTAAACTCAGTAATAAAAAAGAAAGTTATCCTTCGAAGATGGTGGTTTAGGTAAGGTTTCCTCGACTCCCATATTGATACTATACTAAAGGTTTGTTGAGAATCATCTCCAAAGTGTTGGGAAAGATTATAAAAGTTGATTATAACATGACAGAAGTGAAGAGGGGTCATTTTGCTTGCTTGAAAGTGCTGGTTGATCTGAAAAAACCTTTAATTTTTTGTGTTGGTATTGATGGTCATGTTCAATATGTAGAGTACGAGGGCTTACTTGTCATTTGTTACAAGTGTGGTTTCTATGGACACACTAAGGAGAGTTGTCTGAAACAACAAGGGAATGAGAAAAAAATAGCTTGACGGAGCTAACGATGGTGCCAACTATTGATACTGTGATGCCTATAATTACAGGTGCTACGAAGGATTCGATTTCTCTATACAAACCTTCGATGCAAGCTCCGACCCATAGACGAAGACCAAATATTTTAGGGAAGTCTATTATGAAAGGAAAATAAGATTAACCGTTAGTTGAGGAAATGAACAAATCAAGCTTCCAAATCTTAGAAGATAATAGTGATGAGAATGCAGGTGTTTTTTATTATAAGGAAACTAAATATTCTCAAATGAAAAACAAGACGAATTTGAAAGAGAAAGAATCAAGGCGAAAGATTTTAAAGGGATCAAATTCTGAGGGGTTGGTGAAGGATTCATATGGAGGAAAAATTAATGGTGGGTCAATCACGAAGGCTAATGGAAAAGAGTCACAATCTACCCTTGAGAAAGACCAATCCAATGAGGTGGGGGTAGAAGAAAGTAAGGGAAATAAGCCTCAGATCTCACTTGGTTTCAATCCGATCATTATTAGTGCTACTACCTTACTAGAATTGGATCACAAAGCTGTGATCATCGATGACAACAACACTTTCGTGGGCCACTCTATTGCTTCTTCTTCAAAAGATCCCCTGCATGCAATGAAGAGGGTTGGTACGTCTATGTATGAGATAACCAAACGTGGGTTTAAGGTGTGGAAAAAACAAGGTTGTGCCAAATCTTCAGGGCCGTTGTTGTTTGAATGGATTGAATCAGTGACTCATCAACTAGATAATCTTGATAATGTTTCGGGATAATCCATGGTTGTCGTTATGCGTTGTTACAAACATATTATTTGGAAGCACTGCATCATGTTAAGGGGATTCTGATGATACAATAGTTAGATTAGTATGTCATTCATGCCATCCAAGACTTGTTGCATCGAGATGGGGATATTAGTATTAGACATGTGTATCGAGAACGCAACAGGATGGGTGATTACTTAGCAAAGACTGCAGAAGGAATGGTTATTAGCTTTTACTCTTCGTCTCAATTTCTTAATTTTGCTTTGAATGGGTTAAATAAGGATTTTACTGATATATCTTTTTCTAGATTAATTGCTATGTAATAGCTTTTACCCGTTTTATCAAAAATAAAATAAAATAAAATAAATAACTTATACAATAGACCACAAGCTCTTAAGCCCAATTAAAATGATATCTTTTTTCATTCACGAATGGAAAAGAAGAAAAAAAAGAAAAAGAAGAAGAAGAAAAAAAAAAACTAAAACTATATGGATGAAAAGAAACAAGATTTCTAGTAATAAGTTTGTCTAACGTAGATGGTAGAGCACAAGGTTGTTAATCATGTGGCTGTGGGTTTTTAACTCATTGTGGGTGCTTTTAATTTTTTTAGCTTATGTATAAATCCAGTCTATTCCAGTTTACAGCCACACATTTCATTTCTTATTTTTGGGTTAAAAAGCTTATAATTTTTCTTTTAATATTTGAGTTTTTAAAATAATTTATATTTTTCCTAATTTTTTTTTGAACTTTTATAAAATTGTATTAAAATTATTAAGCTTTTTTTTTTCAGATTTTTCAAATTATAAATATTCTATTTTTAATTTTTTTTTGAAATGGTTATACTCTTTTTAACTTTTTATTTTTAATATTTTTAATATTTTTAAAATAATTTTATTTCTTAAAATTTTTATAATATTTTAGCAATATATAATTTTGTTTTATAAATATTTTAATTTTTAAAATTTTTTATTGACGTAAAAGGCCACATAGGTTGAGTCAATCTTTGTTAATAATCACACTAATACAGTAACAATTAATAACGATTTTTATTAATCAAAAGTTTAATTGATGTAATTTTTGAACTTTAGGGCTCAATAAATATTTTTATTTTTTTCAAAGGTGTTTTACTGACTTTTTATGACGTGAAAAAGTTTCGAAGGATTTTTTTTTAAATCACACTATGCAAGATGCCTAGAAGGGCAAAGCTAAAACTTTTTTCGAGGGATAGGGAAAGTTGACTAATTTTTTAAGAGATATATTATATATTTAAAATTTTTTAAAAATTAAATCAAAATTTTATGAATTTTAGAGGTTAAAATATAATTTTATTGTATACTAACTTAAAATTTTATAAATTTTAAAATGCTAAAAATATAATTTCTCGTTTTGGGGAGGGGGCCGAGCCCCAACCCCTAGATGTAGAGATGAGAAGTAGTGGTTCAATCCCTTTAACTTCGTATTGTTAAGAACAGGTAAAGGTTATCCAAAGATTAAATTTGAAATTATATGAAATAAATGTAAGATATAATTTTAAACTTAAAATATATTTTAAAGTTTTTTATATGAAAAGTAGTTTTTATTACCTATATATTGGTATTTCTATTTCACTCTCTCTAAATCTATTTTTCTATATTATATTGCCCAAATCATGGCAATATTTACGGAGAAAAATTAAATTTTATTTCGATCACACATTCACTGTTGTTTCAACTCCTTTTAAGCTATTTCTTTCTTGAGATATTGTCTATAAAACCGTAAGCCATCACTCATTTTACATTATATATTATAAAATTAACAAAACATCAAAAAGCATTAAAAAAAAGTTGAAAAACTGTTCTGTTTCTCTAGCCTACAAACTATTGAAAATGTGGTTCACCAAGCCTTTCTTCGCTATATGCTTAATGGTCTGAAGTGTATCTCATTTATCACGAGCCCAAATTTCTCTACAAGATTTCGTGAATGCGCATAATGTGATTCGAGCCAAGGCTGGGGTAGGTCCGCTCGTTTGGAACCGAACCTTGGCTTCCTACGCTCAAAATTATGCCAATAAATGGATCGGTGATTGCAAGATGGAGCCTTCATATGGACCCTACGGTGAAAACCCTGCTGAAGGCCATGGTAACCTTGATGGCGTCGACGCCGTAAAAATGTGGGCTAGTGAGAAGCCTGACTATGACCACAATTCCAGTCGGCGATGATGATTGCCTACACTATACTCAGGTTGTTTGGAGCAAATCGGTTAACCTTTGGTGTGCTAGAGCCACATGTGCAAGCGTGTGGGTTTTCGTTATTTGTAGTTATGATAGTGTTGGAAATGTTGAGGGTCAGCGTCCTTATTAAGCATCACTGTTCTACTTCTTTTGCTCTTTCATTCCTTGTAAGTTGAAGAAGAAAGAGGAATTATAAATATGAATGGTTATATGGACCAAAACTCATGTAAAATTTTGGTATTCTTGTAAACTGGATTTTTATATAATTCTCATAGTTATCAAGAATTCATTTGTCTGTAACCCCTAAAATTTTTTAGGATATTTTAATTATATTTATTAAACTTTTATAACTTATAATAATTAAAGCGGATATGTATAAGCTTTTTAGTATTCAAGTGAATGTTGAATCATTCTTTTATTTTTTATTTTTTTTTACCTCCCTTATTCTTTTTATAATTGTTTTAGTTTATAGTAAGTATTTTTAGTTAATGGTTTTTCTTTCCTTCTTTTTGATAATTAAACTTATTTCTTGTATTGTACTTGCCTAGTTAAATTTTGCAACACTCCACAACTTCAATCAGAATACATCAAACTTTTCGAAATTGCGCTTGCACGCACCAATCAGAAAAGGGAACACTGAAGAAGCAGCCTTTGATGGATTGCGGTATTCCAAGTTTAGTCCATAAAGAGGATGAGGGGCAGCAATGTCTTGAGAATGTGTCTCCGATTAGAGGTTGCAGTCAAGGCAAGTATTCGCAACTTGCATGCCACGGGAGCTAAGGAAATCACGAGTTAGCGACACTTGGTTTGCAAGTCCCCAAGCTCGACTCGAAATTTAGAACTTGATACTTAATTCGAGCTCAATCAAATATTTATTTTTAAGTTCGAGCTTGACTCGAAATATAATCAAGCTTCTAGAGCTCAAGCTTAGTTAAGCTTGTATATCATTCTTCATACTCAAGTTGAACTTGAATTTGATTAAGCTTGTATTATTGAAGCTCGAGCTTAGCTCAATAAATAAGCTTAAAGTTAATAATAGATATCAATGGAAATAATATAATTTAATAATATATTAAAATAAAATGATTGATAAGGCTCCCAAGTTGCTTGAGCCGAGTATCATTTAGCTCAAATGATAGCTTGAGTTGAGTATTTTTCAGCTCGAATGATAGTTTGAGCTCGGCTCGGCAATTACCAATTCATGTTCAAGTTCTTCTCAAGTCAAACTCAAGTAGCTTGCAAATGCTAATATCTCGCTTATACCCTTACTCTAACATTAATAGCTTGTTAGAATCATAATTTTTTTAATAAAACATGATGAATTAGAATATGTCATGTCTGTAGCGACGTAAAAATTTTGCTTGGTCGCTAATTGAGGCGATTTATTAATAATTGAAAACCGAATTTCTATTTTATAAAAGGGAGAGTCGCCACCTAAAAAATCATCTTTTTAACAGAAAAATTTATTTTTGGTTAAAAGAAGGCCGGGTTTAGGTCTACGTCAAAACTTCAAAAAAAAAAATGGGGTTCGGGAGTCGGTTACGCACGAGGAAGGTATTAGCACCCTCATGACGCCCAAAATTGGTATCCCATTAAACACGCGTTGTCTTAATTTTCAAAAATACGAGTTCAATTTAATATTTAATCGTGATCTGATTGAAAAACAAGAATTTTTGAGTTTTCGGTTTTTTTTAGAAGAATGTCCCGTTTTTAACACGAGCCAATGATATTCACCCAACATAGCGATGAAATCAACGACTTAATGTTAAAACCGGTACGTTGCCTTATTTATTGAAATTAATTAAAAACATGAAAAAGCATTTCTAAAATGATAAAAAAAAAACTAATAAGATTATTGAAAAAAATGCGAATAATGATACGATTAATGAAGAACATTAAAATAATATGAGAACATTAGAATAATAATAATAATGATGTTTACAAGAAAAGGAAAATAAAAACTAATAATGTACTAATAATAAAATAAGAAAAAATAATATATTTGGTAATAATAATATAAAATAATAATATGTACATAAATATATATATGCATATATATATTAATAATGATAATAATAATAATAATACTAATAACAATAATAATAAAATAAAAAAGGGCAAATATAATAATAATATTAAAAATAAAGTAATAAATAATAATAATGAAAATAATAAATATAATAGTGAATATAATAGCAAAAAATGTAATATTAAAAATAATACTAAATATAATAAAATAATAATATAAAATAATAATAATAGTAGTAATAATAATACTAAGATTAATAATAAATATAATAATAGTAAAAATAAATATAATAATAATCATAAGAATAATATAAATACTATGTACATGAAAAATAATAATAATAATAATAATAATAATAATAATATAATAATAATAATAATAATAATAGCAAAATACTTAATTTAAAAACAAAATGACAAAAAAAGGACTAAAATTGAATTAAAACAGAGTTTTCGGGCAAATTTAAAAGGAAATAGAGGGAAAAGGGCCGAAATGTAAGCGCAAAAATAGCAGAGGGACCGAATGCACAATAAACTCCTCCGATCAAAATGCGCAGCAGCATCGAGGACCCAATTTAAGACCAAACAAAATTACGGGGCCAAATTAAAAAATAACAAAAGACTTAATTGCAAAACATAGAAAAAGCAGAAGGGCTAAATGCGCAAATAGCCCTTCCGCAACAAAACACGTGGATCCTAGTGGGTAAGGGTCGGGTCGACCCAATCTAGGGTAAAATGACGTCGTTTTGGGTGTTAATGGCCAACCCCAAAACGACGTCGTTTTAGGGGGTTATAAAAGGCCAAAATTTAAAAAAAAAAAAAGTCATTTCAGCATTTGAAAGAAAAAAAAAGGGAGAGGGAGGGAGAGGATTCTCTGGACAAGATCCAGAATCCGGCCAGGAAGGCTGCCGTTCGTCGCCGACCATCGTCGCCGGCCACCGTCGCCGGCCACCGTACACGGAGGCCAAAAATCGCAAAAATGTAATTTTTTCTTTTTCTTTTTTTTTTTACTTTTATAATATTTTAATAGGCATGTATATATATATATATATATATATATATATATGCGTAAATTCAAAAAATAAAAAAAATTGAAAAAGAAGTACCCTTAGCTCGTTTCTAATTCTTTAGTACTTGAAGGCCTCTGTTTTTGTTGTAAATCTGTTGCTTTTGTATTTGGAAACTATTTTTCTTTTTTTTCTATTGATGTTCAAAAGCCGAATCCTTTACAATGAATCTTCAATTGGCTTTTATAGCCATATATTGCTATTTTTATATTATTTCTGTCATTTGTCTTTATTGTTTGTAGGTGCAGAGGCGGTGCTGAGGTGACCTAAGGCGGTGGCCGGTGCAAGTGGGGCGTCAGAAGGCTGATGTGGCTGCACAAGTCAGAAGGCAGACCCTAGGTGCGGTGCACCTAGGGTTAGAATTTTGTTTTTTCTGATTTTTAGTGTATTTGGGCTTAGGGTTTCAATTGGGTTTGGGCTAGGTTGGTTAGTATTTGGGCTTGGGTAACTTGTAATTTGGGTTTGATTTGTAATTGGGCTAGTGGGTAATTGTTAGGTGGGTAGGTTGGGTTGTAACATGGGTGTTGGTTTGGGGTTAGTTATTGGGTAATTTGTTTTGTAAGGGGATTGGGTTTAAGGGCCCAGGCAATTTGGGCTTCTACAGCTGCCCCTCTTTGCTCATTGTCGTGCAACAGGAATAGAGTAAAGACTTTCAAGGAAGACCAAATTTGCCCGGTCTTACTGAGACTTGACTTGCTTTGGTGCTCCTCCTTTCCAAGTAGTCTCATTCTAACCCACCGCATCTTGTTGCCTTGGTTCAATCCATCGCACTTTAGAGAGATATGATTGTAGCTTCAATCTACTCGCCTCTTCAATGGTATGAGGTTCATAGCTTCGATTTGCTTCACTGCTCCACTACAACTTCAGGGAGATAAGGTCTAATATCTTCAGTCCACTCCGCTACAACTTCATGGAGATAAGACTTGTAATTTCAACCTGCTCCACTGCAACTTCAAGGAGGCAAAATCTGTATCTTCGATTAGCTCTAATCTTTATCCTTTATTGAAAAAAAACATTGAAAAATAGCTCGGCCTGCTAACTGAAGTTTAACTTATCTCTCGGATTATGAGTTAATTTTTGAAAAAAGTAAAAATTGAAAATACCTCAGTGTGTGACTTAGGACTCAACTCACCTCTCGCAATATGAGTTGATTTTTTTGAAACATAAATTGAAAAACAGAATTTGAAAATACCTCGGCATGTGACCCGAGGCTCAACTCACCTCTCGCGGTATGAGTTGATTTTTGAAACATAAATTAAAAAATAGAATTTGGAAATACCTCGACGTATGACCCGAGGTTCAACTCACCTCTCGCAATATGAGTTAATTTTTTTGAAAAAACAGAAATTAAAAAAACTGAATTTGGAAATACCTCGGCATGTGACCCAAGGCTCAACTCACCTCTCGCAATATGAGTTGATTATTTTGAAAAACAGAAATTGAAAATACCTCAGCGTGACCTGAGGCTCAACTCACCTCTCGCAATATGAGTTGATTTTTTGAAACATAAATTAAAAATACCTCAGTGTGTGAGTCAAGGCTCAACTCACCTCTTGCAATATGAGTTGATTTTTTGAAAAACAGAATTTGAAAAATAGAATTTGAAAATTCCTCGGCATGTGGTCTGAGGCTCAACTCACTTCTCGCAATATGAGTTAATTTTTTTGAAACAAACGTAAGTTGAAAATACCTCGGCGTATGACCCGAGGCTCAACTCACCTCTCGCAATATGAGTTGATTTTTTTTTGAAACATAAATTGAAAATACCTCAGCATGTGACCTGAAGCTCAACTCACCTCTCGCAATATAAGTTGATTTTTTTGAAAAACAGAAATAAAAAGATCAGAATACCAAAACATGTCATCTAGTGGAACTCAGGTGTCTTTTTCCTTGATTCAGTACAGCTATCATCGCATCCTCTTGATCTATTAGAGTACCTATATATGTCATGCATGATGTTATCATGATATGCACATGTTTGTCTTAAATGCCTTTATGCCTACATGATTATGCTATGCGCCTTGGGCTTGTTTATCATATATCCCTTTTCGTCACAATTTTTTGTGATGATCTGCATTCATTGCTTCGATTCTTGACTTTCTCTTCAGGCTTTGTACCCATCCCCAAGCTTTACGAGTAATCTGCATTTCTCAAATATCACTCTTTTGCCCCTTGTTGAACTTTGTCCTTACTTTGAGGCTATTGTACTTATCAAATTCTCATCCGGGTAATGCTCAACATTTCTTTTGTTTAAAAAATGTCATTCTACTATTTATTATTCAAATAAACCATACAATGAGATGCATGAAAATGGTCAGGTAGGTACAAAAGAGATACTTCACATTTATTTATTTCAAAGGTAACAAACAAAGAAAGTTAACCAAGGATAGTAAAAAGTGTCATAAAGAGAAAGGGGATCGCATTCAGCAGATACAAATGCTCTAAATATTCAATGCATGAACTCTTCCACATTTCTTAATCAAGAATCTTTTCAAGCATGGCTTCTTGCGTAGAAGATTTTGAGCTTTCAGAAATGCTTCAAATATTGTAGTCTTGCCGTTTGACCCACCGTTCAAATCGCCTTGCTCTTTAAGCCCAGGTTTGCTTTATTAGGACTCCCTCTCGGGTTTTCATCCTAATCCTTTTTTGTTCATCAAGAAGTGCTTTTTGGGTTTTCACCTTGATCTCTTTTTTTTTAGGAATAATATTTCTTCACAGTATCTGAGTTCACTGGATTAGGTAACTCTTTCCCATCCATCTTAGTGAGAATCAAAGCTCCACCTGAGAAAGCCTTTTGAACGACATATTGTTCTTCCCAATTTGGTGCCCATTTTCCTCAGAAGTTTTTTTTTGTATTGAGAGAATCTCTTGGCCGTACTTTCTTGTCATGGGCCGCGATCATTCTCTTCTGGTACATCTGTCCATGACAGATTGCCTTCAAACATTTTTCTTCGATAAGGTTTAACTGGTTATATCGAGCTCGAACCCATTCTGCTTCCTCTAGTTTCGACTCTATTAAGATTCGTAGAAAGGGGATCTCAACTTCGATGGGTAGCACAGCTTTCATTCCATAGACCAGAGAGAAACGAGTTGCTCCCATAGATGTCTGCATAGATGTACGATATGCATACAAAGTAAATGGTAGCTTCTCGTGTCAGTCTTTATATGTCTCGGTCATTTTCCCAATAATCCTCTTAATATTTTTGTTGGCCGCTTCCACAGCTTTGTTCATTTTCGGATGATAGGGTGAGGAGTTATGATGCTTTATTTGAAATTGCTCACACATTTCCTTCATCATCTTGTTATTCAGATTCAAGTCGTTATCTGAAACGATTCTCTCGGGCAAACCATATCGATATATGATTTTCTTTTTTAAGAACCTGCAAACTGCAGTCTTCGTCACATTAGCACACGAAGCGACTTCTATCCATTTCGTGAAGTAATCTATAACCACAAAAATGAACTGTTGTCCATTAGAAGCTTTTGGGGAAATTGGCCCTATAACATCCATGCCCCACATAGAAAAAGGCCACGGAGAAGTCATGACATGAATGGGTGAATGGGCTACATAAATTTTATCACCGTAAATTTGTAATTTATGGTATTTTCGTGCAAAACTAATGTAGTCACTTTCCATCGTCAGCCAGTAATAACTGAGTCTCATAATCTTCTTGGCCATAGTGAAACCATTGGTATGTGTCCTACAAATTCTCTCATGGACATCTTCAAGTATTTTTCTAGCTTCAACAGCATCCATGCATTTCAAGAGCACTTGATCTTTTCCTTTTTTGTACAGAATGTCCCCATCAAGAACAAATCTTACTGCCATTCTTCTAATTGTTCTTTTGTCGTTCTCATTTGCTTGTTTGGGATACTTTTGATTCTTGACATATTCTAAGATATCATGGAACCATGGCCGTCCATCTGGCTCTTTTTCAATGCTAAAACAATATGCAGGGACTTTATATATGCTCATTTGAAGAGGTATTATTTCTGTTTCTCTATTTGCTTTGAACATTGAAGCCAAAGTGGCTAGGGTATCAGCCATTTGGTTTTCTTCTCGTGGGAGGTAATTAAAAGTTACTTCTTTAAATTATTTGATTAGTTCTGCCACTAGATCACTGTATTTGACTAATTTCGGATCTCTCACTTCCCAATCTCCACGGATTTGGTAAATCACCAGCGCTGAGTCCTCTTACACCTCTAGAATTTTGACATTTCGTTTAATAGCTGCACGAAGTCCCATAATACAAGCCTCATATTCTGCTATGTTATTGGTACAGAAGAAGTTCAGTCTGGCGGTGAACGGGTAATAGTTCCCTTCTGGTGATACTGAGACTACTCCAATCCCATGCCTCAATGTATTTGATGCACCATCAAAGCTCATCTTCCATGACTTTTCTTTTGATAACTCGCATTCTTTTTCTGTAATGCATATCAAGTCTTCATCTGGGAAATCAAATCTCAATGGCTCATATTCTTTTGTTGTTTGAGTTGCTAAAAAGTTAGCTATTGCGCTCTCTTTTATCGACTTTTGACTCACATAGACGATGTCGTACTCCGATAGTAGGATCTGTCATCGTGCCATTCTTTCTGAGAGTGCAGGTGATTCCATCATGTACTTTATTGGGTCCAGCTTTGAAATTAACCATGTCGTATGATACAACATATATTGCCTGAGCCTCCAAACTACCCAAACCAATGCGCAACAGAATTTTTCAATTGACGAATACTTTGCCTCATACTCTGCGAACTTTTTACTGAGGTAGTAAATAGCCTTTTCTCTTTTCCCTGACTTATCATGTTGCCCCAGTACGCAACCCATTGAATTTTCGAACACAGTCAGATACAATATTAATGGTTTTCCTGGAGTTGGCGGTACTAGCCCTGGGGGACTAGACAAATACTATTTTATCTTGTCAAAAGCTACTTGGCACTCCTCGTTCCATTCTCCTTGATTATGTTTTTGAAGGAGTCGAAAAATCAGGTCACACTAGTTGGTAAGTTGAGCAATGAATCGAATGATGTAGTTCAACCTTCCTAAAAATCTTCTGACTTCTTTTTGCATGCGCGGAGGTGGTAGTTCTTGTATGGCTTTTATCTTATCTAGATTAACCTTAATACCTCTCTCGCTGACAATGAAGCCTAGTAATTTTCTCGAGGTAGCCCTAAACGTACACTTGGCTGGATTAAGCTTCAGCTGGAACTTTCTTAGTCTTTCGAACAACTTTTTGAGGTTCCCAACATGCTCTCTTTCCCCTTTAGATTTGGCAATCATATCATTGACGTAGACTTCTATTTCTTTGTGCGTCATGTCATGGAACGACATCACCATGGCCCTCTGATATGTTGCCCCAGCGTTCTTTAATCCAAACGGCATTACCTTATAGCAGAAAATTCCCCACATCGTTACGAAGGTTGTTTTCTCCATATCCTCAGGAGCCATCTTTATTTGATTATAACCCGAGAATCCATCCATGAAAGAAAACAATGAATGTTTTACTGTGTTATCCACCAACGTATCGATGTGTGGTAAGGGAAAATTATCTTTAGGACTTGCTCGATTCAGATCGTGATAATCCATACACATGCATACCTTGCCATCTTTCTTCGATACTGGAACTATGTTAGCTACCCATTCTGGGTATTTGGAGACTTGTAGGAAGCCAGCATCAAATTATTTCTTGACTTCTTCTTTTATCTTTAACAACATTTCAGGTCTCATTCGTCTTAGCTTCTATTGAATAGGTTTGCATTCTGGTTTCAGTGGGAGTCTATAGAGCAATATATCCTCATCCAAGCCTGGCATGTCCTGATACGACCATGCAAATACATCTTTGTACTCATGAAGCAAAGTGATCAAATCATGTTTGGTGTCATCTGAAATGGAGGTCACAATCTTCACTTTTTGCCTCTTTTCTTCATTTCCCAAGTTTACTGTCTCCACATATTCTTGATGAGGTAGAATCTATTTATCTTCTTATTCTACCATTCTTAGTAAGTCAGGAGACGAGACATAGCATTCAGCATTTTTCTCAGCTTCGAATTTTCCTAAACAAATGGCTTTCTTGAAATCGATTTTAAGACTTGTAACGGGTTCGCTCATGTCATTGATATCTGAACACCTGAAAGTTGAATGGAAAAGAAAACTATAGAGGAGCATCAAAGTATGGGACCAACAAGCATAATGTTATGGCATGATATGAGATACATGTAAGGACAAGCTGTGAAAAGATGGAGTAATTATGAAGTTAATGAGAATGAAGAGACCATGACAAAATGCATCCCTATTAATGTTCATTTAAATGATAAAGAGCAAACATAAGCTCTTACAAAAGAATCCCGTTATTACTTAGGGACAAAAAAAAAAGAAGAGTTAACATTGAGCATTACTCTGGAGAAGACTTAGAAACTATAAGAAGATCCACAGCAGTCCAATTGTTCAAAACAAATCTAGGAGGACAATGGCGTATCTTTGAAACATCTTTAATTGCATCATCGCCTTTGTCAATGACATTTATACTGACATTTTGAAGACCTCTTTCAATTAATAACAACGTGCTTCGTGAATTATCTTGCCCTGGGTATACATTCCTGCAGATGTAAATGTTTTTGACAAAGGATGGTACGTTATGGGCTCCCATTCCAATTCTCGACCTAAGGCTCTTACAACCCTCCTTTCTTGATCTTTCTGCAACTATTTTCTTCTCTGTCGTATATCTGACTGGAACCCTAAACCGTATCGAGCCTTGTGGGGCACTGGTTTTAGAGCTTTAACTATCCCTTGCTGATATCTTCCCAAACCTTTCCTTGATTGGGCTCCTTTTCCCACAGTCAGCTTAATTCCTATCTTGGTATTCCTTGACAGCTTAGGCATGGGAATTCTATTTCCTTCAGTAACAAACGTAGCATTGATAAATTCAAGGGAACGGAAAGAACATTCTACTGTATCTTTGTTTACTTCGAGGTATGGTGCATCGGCAGATATAGATGTAACAATGTCTTCTTCACTCGCGACAGTGATCAAAAGGCCATCCATGATAAACTTCACTTTTTGATGGAGAGATGAAGGAATTGCCCCAGCAAAATGGATCCAAGGCCTTCCTAAAAGGCAATTATATGAAGGCGTGATGTCCATGACCTGGAACTTAATATCATATATATAGGGGCCCACTTCTAGAGGAATTTTAATTTTTCCCATGACTTATTGTCTTGTCCCATCAAATGCCCTTACTGTAGAGTGACAAGGCCTCAGATAAGATATATCAATTGGAATTCTAGAAAGCGTGGCCAAAGGCATGACGTTGAGTGCCGACCCGTTATCAATAAGCACATTCGGTATTATATAACCCTTGCAATGGGTTGTGATGTGCAATGCTTTTACGGAGCCCCTACCATTTGGTAGTATTTCATCATCACTGAAAGAAATGAAATTATCCGCATTCAGGTTATTCTCCCACCTATCAAGCTTTTCAACAGATATATTGCTTGCCACATAAGCTTGATTTAACACTTTCAGCAACGCATTCCGATGTGGTTCCAAATTCAACAATAGGGATAATACTGAGATTCGTGCCGGTTGTTTGTTTAATTGTTCCACGATGTTATATTCACTATGCTTGATGAACTTCAAGAATTCATGTGCTTCCTCATTATTCACAGGCCTTTTAACTTCTTGTTTGGACGGAGTCTTAAGCTCGACCTCGGTTTCATGCATTGGTGTCTTTCCTTTCTAGTTTGAGTCACTAGGCTTCTTCATTGGTTCGACCACTTTAGGAGAATAACACCTCCCGCTGCGGATAAAGTGTCCTACTTCACCAACACTTCCAGTCGTCGCTTTGGATTTTTCACCTTTAGGTATGATTATGTTGACATCATATTTCTATGGTACGGCCTTGTTGTCTTTGTAAGGGAAATGAGATGGTACTTCAATTATCATATTTGGTTTCACTTGTTCCTTTTTTGCATCGTAATAAATCACTAATTGTCGATTGGTGCTATAAGGAAAACCTAATGATTGATTATCAGAAGCACATATTTCTCTTTCATCTGCCTCTTCCACTTTGTTAAAGATCTCGGCTTCCTTGTTGTCTATTATGTCTTGAAGTAATTTTCTGAATCCTTCACAAGACTAGATGTCATGCCCTTCGATCCTATGAAAATCACAAAAACTTTGACTTTTTGTATTTCCTTATTTGAAAATTCTATTGGGATGACAAAACAGCCCCTTTTCAACCATTAATTCCCAAATCTTTCGTAACGGTGTCTTTATTTCAGAAACACAACTTTTGGTTTGCCACCTGTCTTCTTTTGTCATCGCGCTTACATTCCCTTTAGTGTGGTTAGGGAGTGGATTTTTAGCCGTATTCTAGCACCATCAAATCGTAAAATACTTGCATCAATAATACCTTGATCTCGCCTTTTAAAAGCCAGACAATTTTCTATAGAATGCCCCTGGTTTCCAGCATGGTACATGCAACTAGCATTAGGATTGTACCATTTTGGATATGGAGGCTTCAAGGGTGCCATATAATGTGGGGATATTAATTATTTTTCTAATATTTTTGGGTACAACTCTCCGCATGACACGGGAATTAGGGTGAATTGAGGTTTTTCAGGATTGGGTTTTGCCGGTCTTTGTTCATTTTTGGGCTGACTTTGAGCAGGCATGGTATTTGGTGGGAACATGGCGAATGGTCTTTGGTTATTTGTGGCGTAGATGGGGTAAGGAGGAGGTGCTTGATAGTAAGGGCTTTGGGGAGGATAATAGAAGTTTGGAGGTGGGTGATATCAAGGTCGTGGTTAGGTTGGGTATGGATTGGAAGTGTGGTGGCTCTCAGTTCCCACCATATGGGTTCCTACTTCTTTTTTCTTTATAGGTGCTGCCCTTTTCGAGCTCTCGGGGCCTTCTATCCTTCCACTCTTGATGTTATTCTCTATAAGTTCCCCAGATATTATAATATCTGTGAAGTCTTTCGTGGCACTTCCTACCAACTTATCGTAAAACGACGCTTTCAAAGTGTTGATGAAGAGGACCGTTATTTCAGTTTTAGTTAATAGGGTTTCTACTTATGTCGATATATCCCTCCATCTTTGCGCGTACTACCTAAAAGTCTCTATTGGCTTCTTTTCTATCATCTGCAGAGTTAGCCGATTAGGCACCATGTCACATACATACTTGTATTGTTCATAAAATACTGATGCTAAGTCTTTCCATGATCTGATCATTTCTCTACTGAGTTGATTATACCATCGATGGGCTGACCCAACCAAGCTGTCTTAGAAACAGTGTATTAACAATTTATCTTCATTCACGAAACCAGTCATCTTCCGGCAAAACATGATAAGATGCGCCTTTGGACACCTTGTTCCATCATATTTTTCAAAATCTGGCACTTTAAATTTTGGAGGTAGAACCAGATCGGGCACCAAACTAAGCTCCTTGGCACTCAGTGCAGAGAAGACTTCAGTACCTTTTATCGCCTTGAGCCTTTCTTCCAATCTCCTATACTTATCCTGAGCATCATGATCATCCATTTTCAATCTAGCTATTTCTACCGGATCATCCAAATCTGGAACATTTGGATCAGCAGGATTAACTCCAAGGTTTGACATGAATATACATTGCCCTAGATGAGCAAGTGGTATAGCTCGTTGCTCCAAGCCTGCAGATTCCCTTTGAGGATATCCTCTTTGCATTACATATGCGAGAGGTGGAGTGAATCCTGGAGGATAGAGCGGATCCTGATCATGATTAACTCTCGACTGAGGCTCCACAATGTCGGGGCTCTGCATAGGTCCCTTTCCTTTTACCAAAGCTGTCATCATCTCCATCATTTTGGCCATTTGATCTCTTTGCTCGAGTGATTCCTCTCGAGATCTTACCATCAGATCTCTTGCTTCCTGTTGTGACTTAGCCAACTACTCTTGCAATTCTCTTTGGGTCCTTTCCATCCTTTCAATTCTCTCATTGAATTCAGCCTCCATAATTCTAGCTTTTCGGCGCGTCCTATAAGAATGGCGTGATTCCAGACTTGTAGTGTTGGAACTGCAGATTATACGGTTTTAACCTCAGTGAATGATTAAGAGATATGTACATGCAATGAATGGATGAATAAATAAATGTCAAATGAATGTTAGTTATGAATGAATGTGCAAGAATTTGGTGTTGATTTCAAGATGGCCCCTACTTAGGCATTTCATTAATCAAAAGAGTCTATTACAAAACGTTTCGCTATCTTTGATTCAACAGTTACACAAATTTTCTAGCCACATCACCTTGTTTCTTCATTCGTTCTAAGAACTTTGATATGCTTGATATTTGGCTCGGAGGGAATTGGCAACTGAGAGCTTCGGCTTCATCTGATAATTGCACAACTTGCATAGCTGCCTTGCGAATTTCATTGATCAAAAAGCCGAGTTGCATCTCCTTTTCTTGGAGAAATTTTTCGTAGGTGTGAGTGTCTCTGTCATACTGATCATTCTTTTCCTCTAGGGCTTTTAGGAGAGTATCCAACTGATGCTGATGAGCTTGCAGCGTATTTTCTAAATCTCGTACTTTCCCTCTTAGCTCTTGATGTTTAGACTGACTAGTCATTAGATCTATAGACACAGTTTCGTATTTAGCATCCTTCTTTCTTAACTCTATCATAGCTCGCGCAACTTTTTCCTTTTTTTTTTCGCCTTCCCTTTCCAGAATTCTATCTCACCTTTGATGTAGCTTAGTTCTTCCTTCCATTCTGCCGATGATTTGCCCAACCCACTATTTTTTATAGTGCTTCTTAATTTTTTATTTTTCAAATGAAGATCCCTTAAGTCATTTCTCACGAGCTCAGCTTCTTTTTGGACTTTTACGGTTTTGGACTTTTCAAGTTGAACATCGATCTTCAGCTGTTAGTTTTCCTCTTGAACTAATATCCCGTAACAGCTTGGCCTTTTCACGTTCAAATTCATATCTTGCTATTCCAGCTCGAATGGCATTTCTTCTGAGAAAGGATTCTGAAAAGTGTAATTTTTCGGCGAGATCTGTTGACTATTAACTCGTCGTTGTCGCCATATATCATAATCTTGAGTGAGAGTATCAACATAAAGGGCTAACTCCATTAGGTGAATGTCCTTCCAAAACTTTGCAGTATCTCGGACTCTTTTCATGTAACCTTCACCTGTAAAGGCAAACTCAGACTGTGCCAACCCCCCGGTAGCCGGTATGAACTGTCGTGAAGCAAACTGCCTTTGAACCATTAACGGAGCATATCTAACTCCTCCCCATAATCCGAGTAAAGGCACCTAATCTTGGCTTTCACACTTGTATAACAGAATTGAAGGATGGATCTATGGTGCTCTCCAGGTTATATCTTCGGTGCGAAGGTTATGAAAAACCAAAACCCAGTGCTATTCGGTGACATTCTTTGGCCAATCTTTCTCAAGGTAAGCTTTCAACGGGGCGAATGTTTTTGAAAACATGTGGAAGGGTGTGCGCTCTAGTTTCCAAAAATGGCTCAGAATCTAAACATTGAGTAACTGCGCGCATCTGATAAAACGTCCTTCCCCTTTTCTCTTACAACAACTTAGAGACCTAAAAGTCTCGGCCAAGATAGTTAGGACGGGGTTGATTCCTTGCCTCAACCTTTCGAAGAAATCTACTACCGCAACTTCTATATGCCCGAGAACTTTTGGGAAGACAATTAATTCGTAAATGGCCAAAGCAAACAGATCCACTTTCTTCACAATATCTGGATAGTTTTGAACTAAATCTCGTAGAGAAAACCACGAGACACAACTAACTTCGTTCTTTTTCTTTATCTGTTTTTTGGCCCATGTATCGGTCATTCCCGTCAATCTCATTAGCTTTTTCTTGAAGGCCATTGGCTTGGGCTTTTTCACATATATCTTGTTGAACAGTACATTGTCAGCGTGAAGCAAAGCGACATATTCTTCTATGGTTGGAGTCATATCTTCCTGATTAAAAGTAAAGTACTGGTAGGCTGGGTCCCAGAATCAAACCAAGGCTTGAATCAGTTGTTCATCTACGTTGATAGCGATCAAGTGAGTTATATCCTCGTACCTTTCAGTGAAGATCCCCCTAGTGTCTGAGTCTCACTGTTTCTAGATCCGAGTTAAATCTTCGAGGTTATTCTGACGAGTATTCGAAGTTACATGCTCGGGAAGATTAGAGATACATCCTTCTGTTAGACTGTCCCCTTTTGCTTTTTGGGTTTTCAAAGACCAGTCTCGAACCACGATATTTTTCTCGGTTACTTGTGTAATTGACTCCTCCATCAAAAACCCCTTTTTGGCAACCAATCTCTAATCAACACTTTCCTACTAAGATGCCTATGATGCATGATGAAAAATAAAAAATAAAAACAAAGACAAACAACCTTGGTTAATAATCACAATAAATATGAATAGATAAAAACTATGAAGAATCTAACAAATTAAGTTACCCGGTCTAATAGACCCAATTCCTTTGCATACAAGCGTAAATGTAAAAGAAATAAAGGTAAGAGGCGTTTCTCCCATGTACTTATTTCGGTGACTACTAAACAGACGAAGGTTCGGCATGGCTCTAGTTAGGTTGCTCGTATGGTTCACTATATGTGGTTTCGGTTCTAGGCAGGTACTCGAATTGTTCGTACTGTCATCTGCTAAGATTAGTACGGAGCCTCGGTCATTGCCCATCACAGGCTCGCGAGTTCAATTCGAGGGATTACATTTACTTATGCCTATGCGGAGGGACAAGTTAACTCACGAAGGCATAGCGTTTACTTCCACTTAAACGGACGGAGCCCGAGTAGAGAGCTCATGTCATGCAAAATGCAAGTGCACGATGTGTGGGGAGAAACTCACAAACCTTTTCGTTTTAGTTTAAAACTAAACCAAAAAACTAAAACCATAAAAACTTAGAGCTGAAAAACAGAAAGACAGAACAAGTTAGAAAAATATTTACAACATGATACAAATGCATGATTTTCAAAAAACAAAATTTCAGGATCACGAATAAATATTAATTTGAACAGGGAATTTCGAAAATTTTGACAACACGTGTTTAATTCCAGACTTGACTCTAAAAAAAAGTCCCCAATGGAGTCGCCAGCTGTAGCGACGTAAAAATTTTGCTTGGTCGCTAATTGAGGCGATTTACTAATAATTGAAAACCGAATTTCGATTTTATAAAAGGGAGAGTCGCTTCCGATCCTTTTTCCTAGGTGTGATCGGACACCTAATAAATCTAGTTTTTAACAAAAAAAATTATTTTTGGTTAAAAGAAGGCCGGGATTAGGTCTACGTCAAAACTTCAGAGAAAAATGGGGTTCGGGAGTCGGTTACGCACGAGGAAGGTATTAGCACCCTCGTGACGCCCAAAATTGGTATCTCATTAAACACGCGTTGTCTTAATTTTCAAAAATACAAGTTCAATTTAATATTTAATCGTGATCATATTGAAAAACGAGAATTTTTGAGTTTTCGGTTTTTTCAGAAGAATGTCCCGTTTCTAACACGAGCCAATGATATTCACCCAACATAGCGATGAAATCAACAACTTAATGTTAAAACCGGTACGTTGCCTTATTTATTGAAATTAATTAAAAACATGAAAAAACGTTTCTAAAATGATAAAAAAAAACTAATAAGATTATTGAAAAAATGCGAATAATGATACGATTAATGAAGAACATTAAACTAATCTGAGAACATTAGAATAATAATAATAATAATGATGTTTACAAGAAAAGGAAAATAAAACAAATAATGTACTAATAATAAAATAAGAAATAATAATATATTTGGTAATAATAATATAAAATAATAATATGTACATAAATATATATATATATATATATATATGCATATATATATTAATAATGATAATAATAATACTAATAACAATAATAATAAAATACAAAAGGGCAAATATAATAATAATATTAAAAATAAAGTAATAAATAATAATAATGAAAATAATAAATATAATAGTGAATATAATAGCAAAAAATGTAATATTAAAAATAATACTAAATATAATAAAATGATAATATAAAATAATAATAATAGTAGTAATAATAATACTAAGATTAATAATAAATATAGTAGTAGTAAAAATAAATATAATAATAATAATCATAAGAATAATATAAATACTATGTACATGAAAAATAATAATAATAATAAATGATAATAATAATAATAATAATAGCAAAATACTTAATTTAAAAACAAAATGACAAAAAAAAGACTAAAATTGAATTTAATAGAGTTTTCGGGCAAATTTAAAAGGAAATAGAGGGAAAAGGGCCGAAATGTAAGCGCAAAAATAGTAGAGGGACCGAATGCGCAATAAACCCCTCCGACCAAAACGCGCAGCAGCATCGAGGACCCAATTGAAGATCAAACAAAATTACGGGCCAAATTAAAAAATAACAAAAGACTTAATTGCAAAACATAGAAAAAACGGAAGGGCTAAATGCAAGCCCTTCCGCAACAAAACACGCGGATCCTAGCGGGTAAGGGTCTGGTAGACCCGATCCAGGGTAAAACGACGTCGTTTTGGGTGTTAATGGCCAACCCCAAAATGATGTCGTTTTAAGGGGCTATAAAAGGCCAAATTTTTTTTAAAAAAAATCATTTCAGCATTTGAAAGAAAAAAAAAAGGGAGAGGGAGGGAGAGGATTATCTGGACAAGGTCCAGAATCCAGCCAGGAGGGCCGCCGTCCGTCGCCGACCACCGTTACCGGCCACCGTACACTGAGGCCGAAAATCGCAAAAAGGTAATTTTTTCTTTTTCTTTTTTTTTTTTACTTTTATAATATTTTAATAGACATGTATATATATATATATATGCGTAAATTCAAAAAATAAAAAAAATTGAAAAAAAAAGTACCCTTAGCCCGTTTCTAGTTCTTTAGTACTTGAAGGCCTCTGTTTTTGTTGTAAATCTGTTGCTTTTGTATTTGGAAATTGTTTTTTCTTTTTTCTATTGATGTTCAAAAGCCGAATCCTTTACAATGAATCTTCGATTGGCTTTTATAGCCATACATTGCTATTTTTATATTATTTCTGTCCTTTCTCTTTATTGTTTGCAAGTGCAGAGGCGGTGCTGAGGTGACCTAAGGTGGTGGCCGGTGCTAGTGGGGCGTCAGAAGGCTGATGTGGCTACGCAAGTCAGAAGGCAGACCCTAGGTGCGACGCACCTACGGTTAGAATTTTATTTTTTTCTAATTTTTAGTGTATTTGGGCTTAGGGTTTCAATTGGGTTTAGGCTAGGTTGTTTAGTATTTGGGCTTGAGTAACTTGTAATTTGGGTTTGATTTGTAATTGGGCTAGTGGGTAATTGTTAGGTAGGTAGGTTGGGTTGTAACATGGGTGTTGGTTTGGGGTTAGTTATTGGGTAATTTCTTTTGTAAGGGGATTGGGTTTAAGGGCCTGAGCAATTTGGGCTTCTACAATGTCAAATCATTATAAAAAAAAACAAAAACAAAATGTGAAAACTTACTTGAATCCATCAATATATTAAAATCTTCAAGTTTTGTGGTGTTGATCTTTCGAATTAGCATACATTTTTAAATGTGACTCCCTCTTTTTTGAAGATGAGATATAAAAAAAAAGTTATCTATAATTTGGGAACCATAACCTTAATATGTAACTTTTGCATATTAACCTTAATGTATAATTAGCCCATCATCAATTAGAAATTTGTTACTTGAGTATCTACATATTAACCTTAATTATATTAGATCACTTTTAATTTAGACTAACATTTTTATGATAGTAAAATACATACAATTATTACTTATTAAATATCTTAAGCTCAATTAACCTTAATTATATTAGATCACTTTTAATTTAGACTAACATTTTTATGATAGTAAAATACATACAATTATTACTTATTACATATGTTATGTACATAAAAAAATCCAAATATCCCCCCACACCATGACTACATATATATACACTTATCACCTTATAATTGTATGTTATCATAAGCTTATAAACTCAAAAATTTACTATTATAACTAGAAGGTATCCTAGAAAATCGCGTTCATTAGCTACGTTGACATAGAACTAAGAAGATTTTTTTTACATATATCATAATTAAATTCATCATTGATCACATATATTAATACAAATAAATGACATATATTAAATATAAATGTGTAACATAGAAATTATATACAATATGATTTAAATACATCTATTTCTAATTGGTCATCTTTAAATTCGAATCACGTTAAATTTTATTTGAAAGTGTTAATACAAACAAATAACCAAGGATGAAAGCTTTTCACATTGCTTGAATGTGCTTCATAATGCTTAAAACTCAAATTTTGTATTTTGCAACAACCTTTATTTTGTTGTAATCTTAGCTTGGATGTTGTTACTTTTATTCTTCTTTCTCTTGTACGTTATCTTCCATACAACTTTACTATGAATATTACATTTTTAAATATCATGGTACATTTATTGTTTAAGTATTTTTTTTCTTTTTTGGATAAAGCAAATAACAATGGTGGAATTATCAAAATAGCATGTAAATATAATTTTTGGCAACATTTATAAATGTTTCAAAAATTTGCTATAGATATATGTATATTAACATTTAAATTTAAATATAATTTTTATTGGTACTTTAAAATATCTTGAAAAGTATGTTACAAGAGTTAAAATGAAAACTTTTATGGGCAAATACTAACATTTTACAGCCTACAGGCACTTGTGGTCAATTGATGGTTAAAGGATTGTTGGTGAAATTTATAGTATTTTTTTTTAAAATTTTTTACCAACGCTTATAGATGCTATAAAATGAGTTTTTTTTTTTTTTTTTTGTGGTTAGGGAAATTAGAATTTTCGGAAATAGCCGATTGAGTCTTAACTTGATTGATACGAGTATTATTATTAATGTAGAAAGATGTGAGTTTGAGTATACTAAAATGCATTATCCTCCTAGTTATGAGTTGGAGAGAGACTATAAATAATTTTAAGAAATGTCAAAAAGAACAAATATAATTAAAACTTAAAAAATATATATGATACATCAATATACATGGTAATTCTTTCAAATATATATACATGGTAAGTTATGCATTTTTAAGATAATTAATCCATTTTTATAATAAGATATTTAAACCTTTTATAATCAAGGTCTGATATTACGCATACTCTAATGGAAAGTAATAAATATTTCATAAACTAATATTAAAACTGTCCTTTTATAAACCACGTCTTATTTAAAAATTGCAATCAGCAGTGGCCTTTCCAAAGACAGGGAAATGGGAACCCAATTTTCAGTAGCTATTTGCCTAATGGCTTTCACTCTTGCTTATGTTTCCCTTGCCCAAAACCTCTCTAATGAAGATTACCTTAACGTCCATAATGCAGCTCGTGCAGAGGTTGGGGTTGGACCAATGACTTGGGATGCCACTGTCGCTGCCTATGCACAGCAATATGCTAGTAAAAGGATTGCAGACTGTGATTTGATTCATTCAACTGGACCCTATGGTGAGAACCTTGCGGAAGCCTCCTACGCCTTAAGTGGTGTGGGAGCAGTGACATTGTGGGTGGACGAGAAGCCTCACTACAACTACGACGCCAATCAATGTGTTGGTGGAGAGTGTTTGCATTATACGCAGGTGGTTTGGCGAAATTCAACCCGCCTCGGGTGTGCTAGAGTTAAGTGCAACAGTGGCTGGTGGTTCGTCACCTGCAACTATGATCCTCCAGGGAACATTGTTGGTGAACGTCCCTATTAATCTATTTATTAGTTTTTTTAATTGGTCTTTTAATTTGTACAATAAAATAATACTATGATTTTGATTGATGCAATATTAAAATGCATATAATTTTACATTTAGTTCACCCAACTGCCCTTTATTTATTTATTACTTTGATATAAATTTAAGAGGTAATTTTTCTCTATCAAAGGAAACACACATATTTTTCTTTCAATATCAATCAAACCAATCCTCCAAAATGTTTTATAAATTTCAATCCAAATTCCAAATGCACATTTGTGAATATTAAAATCAAATTAAATTATGGAGATAAGTTGTCTTTGGTTTAAATATTTCCTGAAATTTTTCTTTTAAAAACTCATTTTCTTGTTTTCTTTTCACTTTCAAAAATTAAGAAATTTATGAGTAATTTTATACATGAAATTTTGATTTGATTTAACTTTTACAAACTATTCACACAATTATTGATATATCATCGCTTTATGTTTATATATTGCATATACAAATAATTATGTTTATCCAATATAAAAATTAATTGGAGTATTTATTTTTTTCTAAATGTGCATAATTGAATTAAAATTATTTTTTTATGTATACATTTAAATCAGAGTCAAAATCTCATTTGTATAGCTGTACCAAATCAAAGTTTGTAAATCAAATTGCACATTGAATCAAAGTTCATGTATAATTTTAAGATTTGTCCCTATAAAATAAATTTTATGCATTGTCTTTGTAACTACATGATTTCCAATGATATAGGAAATTGCAGTTTTGAGACCTCGTTTTTGTAAACCAAATTTGTAAATATTAAATAAGAATATTTACGGAGTTATTATATAGGAAAATTAATTTTTTTATGGTCAATTTGGCAGAAATTATGGTTAATTAGAGTCTAGGAACTGAATTGAAAAGTCTAATCACTATAATTTTTTTTATTAAGAAATAGCTTAGGGACTTAAATTATAATTAAATAAATATCCAAAATAGCAATTAGACCGTGCATAAATAAAAGTTAGTGAATGGTAATGATAATGGTGAATTAATTAAATAAATTAAAGTTAATTAAAATTAAAACATAATTAATTAACTAATTGAAGACATAATCTATGTATAAATATGAAGTTGGTGGACGGAGAGAGGATTTATCATTTTTCTCCAACCATCCAAAAAAAAAAAAAAAATCAAATAGAGGAGGACGCCATTAAGGGTTTTCAAACTTTTAGTTTCATTTTCAAGTAAGTCGCTACCTATTTTCTTTGCACTATTATTACTGTTATTGATTATTCCTATTATATTATTATTTTTAGTATTGTTCCTTGTTTGGTTCTTTTTATTATTATTTAGTTTTTTTTGCCTTTAGTATTATTTTCTGATTCATGTTTCTGTTATGTTCAATGTCATTTCTTTTATCCATCGATTTGTTGACGTTGAATTTGATTCTTATTGTGTGGGTTATTGGATTGCCCCTATTGTGTCGATTCATCCGTTTACTTCATTTGATGATGATATGTAGTTATTCTATTTTATTTTCGGTCCTTCATAACGAACATGAGAAGAAAATCTAATGCCACAGTTCCCTCCTCTAAAAGGCGGATGACACTAGGGGCGACCTCTTCCTCGAACCCCACTTCCAATGCACACCATCCGTGTCTACGATTTTTAGAAGGTCCTCAAGAAGACCTATATCAGCATCTTAGACATTGGTGGGATTGAGCCATTTTACTGATTAGGCAGCCTTAGAGCAGATCCGTTTAGCTGATAGAGTGCACACCTTGCTTGATACAGCTCATGGGACCGCTTCTGCTCCATCGTCAAGCCCACATATGTGGAGCTTACACTAGAGTTTTGTTTGACATTCGTCCGACAGCACGCAATGTCGGGCCACAATGAGCCGCACACTATCACGTTCCGACTCGGTGGTTCGATGCATTATCTGAGCGTCCTAGACTTCGAATGTAACACCCCTTAACCCCGAACCATCGTCGGAACAGGATTACAGAGTATTACCGGAACTACCGGATAATTTACAATTAATACACAATTATTAACAAACATAATATAAAATAACCTTATAGTCCCATATATGGATCTTCGAGATCCAAAAATACGAGTTAAAAGTAGTTCGGGACTAATTCAAATACTCAGAAAATTTTTTGAACATTTTAAAATTTTTCTCAAATACTGGGCTCACACGCCCGTGTGGATTGGGGACACGCCCGTGTGACCCCATGACATGCCCGTGTTGATGAAATGTATGGTTCAACACGGCCGTGGTGGTTTGGGACACGTCTGTGTCCTTTACCCGTGGAGCATTCTGATTCTCTCATACGGCCAAGCCACACGTCCGTGTGCCAGGCTGTGTGGACTCAATATGAGTCATTCTAAACTAATCTAACCGACCCTACAAAATTTCAACCCAATTTGCAATCAACACATTTACATATACAAATTAAATTCATAAATATAAACTTTATTCATTTTTATTTCATACACATGTCAAATATATCATATTAATTCCCTTTTTATACTTTTAAATCAAATTAAATCATTATTTTATGACCATAATCACAAGACTCAAATACTCAACCTACTCATTATTTAGGAACATGCCACAATTACTAAAGATAAAATACATTATTAACAAATAAAAATACTCTAAAGTCGGGGTTGATCTGGATGCTGGACCAAACACTGGCATTCATTTAACCTGCGCACGGAAACAACCGTACGCTGAGTATGGGTATACTCAGTAGTATTACTATAATTCAAATTCATATCATTATACGATAAAATATGTATATTCAATTTATGCATATAATCTTTCATTAACTATTTCATATATTAAATCAATTTACAAACATTTCAACAATAATATTAATTATCTCAAAACTTGTATTCAATTGAATTTTTGCACTTTTTCATTACTTCAACCTTATTTGATTTTCAAATCTTATTTCTACGACTTATTCCATTTCTTATACAAAATCATTCAATTTAACAATTATTTCGTATCAATAGCTATTTAACTAATTTCCTCTTTTTATTAGCTTATTCTGGTTCATATACAATTTATATAACTTATCACTTTTTCAATATCAAATCTATTGTAATTTGCATCTACCAATATCATATATTAAAATTTAATCTTAATCAAATTATAAACTTTGAGTTCATACTATTAAATTTCATATCTCAATTTCTAATTCACATATCAAATTCACACTCAAACTATATAATTCAATTATATTATTCTTTTCAAATAACTTCTCATATTATTTATTTATATAAATTTCACACAATTTGTGAACTTTAGTTTCATTTCTCAATCTCATATAATATTTCAATTCATAATCCAACTTTCAACACTTCATGAACCTTTAGTTCAAACATTCAATCTCATAGCACGAATCTCATTTCATATTTCATTTCATAAATTCACTTTCCTATTTCTTTCAATAACTCAATCACATTCATTTGGAATTTATCATATCACTTATTTACCCTATTAACTTGACTCGGACCCCGGCGGATACACGGATCCAACCAAACACACCATATTGGCACCCAGTGCCTCATCGGATAGTTTGAAGCAAAGTTGACACCCAGTGTCTCATCGGCCTAGCCGAAGTAAAGTGGTACCCAGTACCTCATCGAATCTATCCGAAGCAATATGACACTCCAAGTGTCTCATTGACTCGAGGTCGAAGTAACCCTAAACTCTTCCAATCCTATGGCATGCCAACTATATCCACCCTAGCCCGACTAGTTAATAGGGTAACGGAATACTTTCTCTTTATCAATCAAATTCACATCAATGTACACTTTGATCACATTTTCTCACATATTTCCAATATCAATCACAATTTGTTTCCCATTCACATAATCACATTCAATTCAATTTGATTCAGTTCCAATCACTTTTCACATTTCCATTCCATTCATTTCAATATCATCAATTCAAAGACATTCAAGTCATAATTCCTCATATATTCAATTCAATGCATTTTCCATTTTCAATCAATATATCATCAAATGTTCATACATATTCAAACTTTATTTCAATTTCATTCAATTCACAACTTGATACAATTTTATTTAATTCAATATCAATATTAACCTTATTTTTATTTACTAAACATATTGTTCAAATGTAACGCCCCCACGCCTGAGACCGTCGCCGGAGTCGAGCTTGAAGTGTTACTACACATAATTTACCATTTTAAACAACTTTACATTATCTATTTTAATTTTTCGAAAAAGCAGTTTATCTGCGTCATGGTCGCTTGAAAAATCATATCTCAAGTTACAAAACTCAAAATCAAGATCCGTAAATTTTCGCTGAATCTAGACTCATGTATCTATCTTCTAATTTTTTTCTAGAATTTTTGGCTGGGCCGATTAGTACAGTTTATTAGTTAAAGTTGCCCCTGTTTCAGAACTCAACTGCACTGACCTCTACTTATTTCGAACCACTTTTCTCCCTGTACAAAATTCATATGACTATTCTGTTTGTTTTTCTTAAAACTAGACTCAATAGGAATTCTGAACATATAAAGTAATCCTCCTAATTATTTTTGTACAATTTATGGTGAATTTCAAAAGTTGGAACAGGGGATCCAGAAATCGCTCTGGCCCTGTTTTACTAAAACTCAAATATCTCATAAAATACAATACCTTTACCCGTTTTGTTTGTTCCATATGAAAATAGACACAATAAGCTTTAATTTCATGTATTATTCACCATCAAACCATGTTTCTATTATTTTTAGTGATTTTTCAAACTCACGTCACTGCTGTTACAATGTTCTGTTTTTAAGCTACTTTCACATTTTTCCTTAATTTCCATGTGACAGTTATCACTCAAGCATACATACTATCATACTTGTATATCATTAGCCATTTCATTAGCTATTCACTATCAAGTATTTACATCCCATTCATTGAACATGTCATAAGACATCCATATCAAAAGAAGCCAAGTCCCTATACATGCCATACACGAAAAGAAACGTCTAACTATACCGATAGGATTCCTCGATAGTGTGATCGGATCTCCAACGTTTCCTTTGATACCCGAGTGGCTTGGCAAGAACTATAAAAAGAAAAGCACTAGGCTTAGTAAGTTTACAAGCAAATAAATTACAACATTCATCATATGGGATAAATATGCAAACTATCAATTAGCATTATAAGCTTTCTTTACATCTCATTTTCTGCCTTCTTCTTCTTCACTTACCTTCTTTCTTACCTGACCTTTCATTATTCATGATTACAATCTACCTTTCCTTTGCTGATAATTCACTGTACAGTTACTTGAATAATGACCCGTTGAACCACTCGGAATACTAAGGATACTAGGGTCATTCCTGTCTAACAATATCCTGCCAATGCCATGTCTTTGACATGGACTTACATGAATTATTCCTGTCTCCAATGCCATATATCTAATATGGACTTACATGGCTCTATCCTGTCTCTAAAGCCGTATATCTAGTACGGACTTACATGGCTCATTTCTGTCTTGTCCTGTCCTGTCGACCCCTAATGTCATGACATTTCGTATCCTAACATTCCTAAGGTTCAATCGGGACTTTCTGCTGCTTTTCTCTGTCATATCACCTTATATTCAACTTGATTATTTTCATAAAATGAATATATAAATGCTGGAAAATGACAATAGAAATGTAAAATAACAGAATATTGCATTTATTTACCGTAAACTTACCTCGATACCAAATGTGACTAAACTTTACAATTTAGTCCTTTACTTTTTCTTTTCCCCGATCTACTCCCGAATTTCGTTCTTCTTGATCTATAATAGCAAATTTAACTTATTTAATATCAACATTTATCAAAACAGCCCTTTACTCAAACTTTGGCAAAATTACATTTTTGCCCCTAAACTTTTGCATATTTACACTTTTGCTCAAAACTTATCACAAATTCTTGTATTTTAAGACATGCTGATCATTTATTTACCAACATCATCTTCAAATTCCTACTATAACATATACTTATGTACAATAGGTATTTTTACCAATTAAACCATTTTACTCGTTTTTACCTATAACCGAGTAGCTCAAGTTGTCTAGCATAATTTAAAACCTCATATTCTATCATAAAATATCAAAATACACAAATTTCACCTATGGGTATTTTTCCAAATATGAACCCTAACTTAAAATATTGCTAACATAAGTTTTATCGAGCTACCGGGACTACGAAAACGTAAAGAACATTAAAAACGGGGCTTGGAATCACTTACTATGGAGCTTGGAAGCTTGAAACAAACCCTAGCTATGGAGAACCCTTGAAATTTCGTGGTAATGAAGAAGATGATCAATTTTGTGTTATTTTTCCCTTTTTATTTCATGTTAATATCCAAATGACCAAAATGCCCCTCCTTACTAAACTTTCAAAAATTCCATCCATGTCCAAATTTTGTCCATGAACTTAAAATTAGCCAAATTACTATTTAAGACCTCCTAATTAATATTTCAAAACAGTTTCATACTAGAAACTTCTAGAATGCAAGTTTTGCAACTTATTCGATTTAGTCCCTAATTTTAAATTAAGCACTTTACGCATAGAATTTCTTCAAGAAATTTTCACACCATCATGCAATCATAATATAGACCTCAAAATAATTACAAAATAATTATTTCTATCTCGGATTTGTGGTTACGAAACCACTATTCCGATTAGGCCCTATTTTGGGATGTTACATCAAAATTCAATAATTACTAATAATAAATTCAATTCAATCTTGATACTTACCTCAATTTGGTTAATATATATTTATATATTTAAAATTTAACAAATAATCAAATTTGAATTATAGTATTACTAACCTGGATTTTTTGGTTTTACTCCTCATTTATTTTCTCTTTTTCCCTCCTTGCTTGATGTCTTGAGTTCTTTACTTGCTATGAAATAATAATAATTTACATTATTAATTACAGCATTAAAATTTAAATAATTGAATTTTTATTCAATTCCTACTCTTCCTCTTCATTCTACATTCTTTATACCCAATTCTATCATTTACTCATATATTCTTTCAAAGCTATCTACCCAAGTTATTGTCACTAAATCATCTATATCATGAGTTACAGAATTCCAAATTAAGATCCGTAAATTTTATATAAAACTAGACTCTCATATCTTCTTGCCATAAAATTTTCAGAATTTTTGGTTTAGCAAATAATTACAGTTTATTCTTTAAAGTCACCCCTGTTCTGCTATCTAACAGTTCTGACTCTTCTTCACTAAAATTTAATTATCTCTTTATACAGAATTCAAATTATGTTCACGTTTGTTTCTACTAAAAGGCTCAACAAAGAATCCACCCATATAAATTGTGTTCCATATCTATTTTTGTACAATTTTTAATGATTTTTACAATTCAGAACAGGGGATCACGAAATCAATCTGAATCAGTCTCACAAAAATTTAAATATCTCAATCTATAGACTTCATTTGCTTGTTCTGTTTCTTTTATATGAAAATAGACTCAACAAGCTTTAATTCTATATCTCATTCAACTTCTAATTTAATTTCTACTATTTTTGGTGATTTTTCAAATTTAAACTTATGTTACTGTCCAATACTGTTTCTTATAGCCTATTTTGCAATTAAATCCTAACTAAGTTTACTTACTTTTCTTATTCAACTCACACACTATTTCTATTCAAATTTTATCCAAACTCAAGTTTAACTATTGAATTTTCATCATATTTTTCTAATTTCAAATTTTCTCAATTTAGTCCTTACAACATAAAACTTATACTTTTCTTTACAATTTAATCCTTTTTATAAATTCTAACTTAAAAATCATTCAATTAAATCCCTAATTCAACTTTTTGTTCAACATGAACTATACATAAAAACCTATAAACTCTTAAAACATCAACTTGATTTCATCAAAACTTTGTTCTAAAACTTCTAAAATATCAAAATTAAGTAAAAAGGGCTTAATGACTTACCTTTTTAAAGTTTAAAGCTTCAAATCTCAAATTTCACCTTTTCTTCCTTCTTTCTCCTTTTCTTCTCCTATTTGGTTGGTTCGCTGCTACTTTTCTTCTTTTCTTTCTTTTATTTCCTTTTTACTTATTTCATTACTTATTTACTTTATAATTAATTAATTAATAATTATAAAATATCATTTTAATAACAAATATAAATACAACAAGTGTACACATTTTTATCCCTACAATTGTCCAATATCTTTATCACTCAATATTTTAATTTATTTACTATACTAAAATCTTATATATAAAAAATTAATTAACAATTATCTTTTACTTATTTATTTAAGAAACACATAAATATATTACAAGTGCACTAATATATATATTACACATGTATATTTTAATCACCACCCATTTGTCATCATCTTATTAATAATAATAATATAATAATTCATAAAATTCATAAAAATATCTAATATAAAACTATAAATTAATAGTATACATTATAATTTAATATAATACAACAATAAAAATCTTAGATTTTTATCAATAATTACCGCCTCATCAAATAACAAATGGCATAATTGCCATTTTGGTCATTTATAATTTCTATTAATCTATAATTTAGACTTTTATCACTTATTCAATCTAGTCCTTTTCACTAATTTCTCTAAATTTAACTAGATTTACCTAATTAAAACCTAATTAAACACATAACTAACTTTATAAATATTTTTAATAAATATTTACGAGTTCGTTTTACTAAAAATGGAAGCCCGATAATTCATTTTCCGATATCCGTACTTTTAAGGTCGTTACATCGAAGTTGCCGTTGGACTCTATTCTGAGGAGTTCATGAATGGGGGTTCCTCACCTTATACTGGCACATCCATTATTCACCATCTTTATGCTAGATAGAGCTGACTGCTAGTATGACGCCATATAACCCAAGTCAATCAAAAGCGACTTCCTTACCTCCGGTATTGTAATATATTCATGCTATCTTGACCCACACATTGACTGGTTGGAGGGAAAGCATCAAGGTTGTTGGTACATTCGATGCTTATTTTATTTGGAGTATGACAAAGTGGCGCACCTTCGATCTTGCTTACTTTGTTGCCCTTGCTCGCCGTCACCAAATGAAGCATAGTAGGAAGTTCCTATCTATTTAGGCCCTTATGTGACTCGTCTAGCTCGACATTTCGGCCTCCTCGACACTCTAGAACAGTTCTCCTCCTTCACTTTGGTTGGATAGATGGTTCCACAAAGATTATCTATTATGAGTCATATAAGGATGATTGAGTGCCAGCATGGAGTGGGTCCTCCTCGATATCGACTATCTCATTCAGACCCTTAGGATGAGTATGAGGACTTCTCTAATGATGTCCCTTTCCACCATGAGGATCCACATTATCATCCACCTTTAAGTCACCCTACTATCGTCCCTGCTGTTGCACTAGCGAACCTTTACGAGCTGTTCACCTGTTTCGAGCAACACTAATTTGAACGGTTTGACAGTATTGATGCCACTTTGCAACAGATTTGTCAGTATCTCCACATTTCTTCTACTGTGCCTGCACTTCATGATCCCGACGCATCTCACGATGATGATCGTTGATCTATTTTTTGTTATATGTTTTCTTTATTTTCTTTTCAGTTTTACTTTTTGTTATTTTTAGTTGTTTTGTTTTTATTTTTTTAGGCTTCTTTAGTTTATTTTCTTTTGCACTATATTTTATTTTGACGGTTAATTTTTTTATTTGAGTTTGTAACCTCTTAATCTTCTTCATTATTTTTCTTTATTTTCTTATTAGTTTGCTCAGAACCATGCACTACATTTAGATTTGCCTACAATTTCAGTTTTCACTTTTCTGGCGATTTTATCCATATTTAAGGCAGTTTCAGTTTTCTCCCTCTCTTTTGATATTCTGCTTATTCTATGCTTATATATGTTTGTATATTGAGGATAATGTACATCTTAAGTGTGGGGAGGTTGTTTATATAACTATTCAAAAATCTTTGAATTACTTGTTGTGATTAAGTAATTTTCTCATACCTCCATTAGACTGAATTTTTATTGATTTGGGATTTTTATTAATGTTGTTTTGGATTAATTTGTAGATATTTGTGCATTGGTTGATTTAAACTCTAAGACATGAGAGAGTCAAGCATGATAAGTTATTTTTTAGAAATTAATATTTTAAGTTGTTTCTTTGAATTGAGGTATTATCTTAAAGTTTTGAATTTGCAAGTTTGACATCAAAACCATGATTTTTTGTGAAATTTTGAGCCTATAGAGCATACATCTTTCATGCTCATTTTATTTTTGGTTGAGTGTCTCAACTTGATTTGTTATTCAAGAACTTGTTTCTATTATGCATGTCGAGGCCACACCATTGATTTGATATACTGCGATGATGGAGGCACTTAGGTTTTAACCCACTTAATCTATAAAAAAAAGCTTACCTATTGAATTAACCCTTAGTGAATCTCGTCGAGCCTAACACACCTTTTCTTGATTAACCCGTGAATGTTAACCCATGACCAATTTATTCGTTGTGACTTTGTCCCATTTTATTGACTCCTTTTTTGTCAAGATTTGATTTGGTTAGTTGCCTAACTATGTTCTTTTTTTTTTTTGAATTGCTAAATTTCTTTTTGTTCTCAGTATAAAAAAATCAAAAAAAATTGTGATTGAGCTTGAATAATTAGTTTCATTTTGTGTTGAAAAGCTCATTTTTGTTGTTGATTATTCTTAATTGATGTTTTCTCTTTTAATTCAGCATTTGATTATTTTTCTAGTTTGGTAATGTATCAACTCAATCTCGATTATAACCAATTTTTCTGGCCTTTTTCCATACCCTTAACCTAAGCCCCATTACGACCTCTTAAAGACCTCTTGATTGGTGTGTCATCCCATTTTATAATGGTGGAGATTTGATTTTCAAGCAAGTCTATGGTAATGACATTTCTTGTTCGACTGTGCATATTTCTTGAACCTTAAACACTTTGAGTGTTTTGAGTGAATCTTTAGTGAGGATGTCAATTCTTATTGATTTTGAATTATAGGTAATTACTTAAATAAGGGGAGACACCTATGTTTTTGTGCTTTAAAATTTTTGACTCGGATTGTTTGAGTTTTTAGTGTCCTAAATTGCCAATGCATGATTGTTTGAGAATTATTTTGAGGCATTATTGATGAAGAATTACAAGTTGAGAAAAACTAACTTTAATATGGGTTGAGGATTATTCTTGAGGATAAGTAAACGCTTAAGTGTGGGGATATTTGATAAGTGATAAAAGTAATCATATTTTAATCTCGTTCTTAATGTGTTTTTGGATGATTATTTATGCAAATTGGTGAATTTTATGCTCCTAATCATTTAAATTCATGTTTCTATACTTAGGAAAGGATTTGGGAGAAAAAAACGAGTGAAAATTGGGCATTTGGAGCAGATTTCAAGAGCCACATGGGCTACCACACGGCCATGTGCCAAATTGTGTCAATTTCACGATTTGCATTCTAAACACGTGGAAAAATGTAATTTTTAGGCTTTTTGGGCATTTTAAGACCTATAAATATCAAATAGAAGAAGAGAAGAGGGAGCCATCAAATAGTATTGAAGAAAACAAGTCGAAGAACACCATTAAAGCCAACTTTAAAGCAGACTTCCATCAAGATCAAGATTAAAGACCTTCTTTTAATTTCTTTGAAGTTTTTATGAGTTTTTTTATTTCTTATGGTTACTCTATCTTGGAGATGTTTCTATTTACAATTATGAACTAATTTTCTAGATATCTAGAGGAGATGGACCCTATGATGAATTATGTTAGTTGATTTATGTTTTTCGTGATAAATACTTAAATCTTGTTCTTAGTTATATGTGCTTATCACTTGTTTTAATATTTCTAAGATATTAATTCATGTTTAATATGCTTAAATCAGAGAAGGAAAAGTCTTTATTTAAGAGTAGATCTAGCATAATTAAATGGAGTTGCATGCAATCCTAGAAATAGGACAACATAAATCTACTAGATTAGAATCAAATCTAATAGGGGAATCCATAGATCGAGTTAATACGATAATAGAGGTTTCAATTGGAAAGAATTTTCAATTAATGAACCTAGAGTCAGTTGCTCTTAGTCTTGAAAGGGATATTAGCATAATTTAGGGATTTTTACGAATCAAGATACTAAGTGAACAAATCGTTTAATTCAGATTCATAACGGTAGATGAAGTTTAGAAGGATTCTTTACTTGGTATTGTTTAGCTTCTTGGTTATTATTTAGTTAAATTCCTGATTTATTCTTTGCTAAGTTCTTTAGTTAATTAATTTAGTAGATTTTAGTTTAAATCAATCACTCCAATTTGTCAGTTAAATAATAGGAAAATGGTAACTACTAGTACTTTTAGTCATTGTGGATACGATATCTTTACTCACCGTAGCTATACTATTTATCGATAAGTGCACTTGCCTTTGTCGTATTTTTAGTTAGTTTCGTGACTATTAGTATCACCTTCTGAATTGAGATGTCAAATGATCTGTGAAATAGATTACCATGTTTCAATTGTAAGGACCCAATTTTATCTGACCCTAATAAAACAAAAATAAACCAAAACAAATAAAAGTCCCCAACAGTCCATTTACAAAGAAAACAACCCAAATATTACCCAAATACGAAACCTAAAATACCCAATCACCTAAGCCCAAGCCCAAATCCCCTAAACTTAAAACAAAAAATCCTAATCCCTCTAAGTCTCCAGCAGCCGCCGCTCATCTGCCTTTACCACGTCAACAGGCGCGCCGCCTGAGACCTGCCCTCCTTTCACTGAAATAGCAAGGCATGGTTTCCCATCGCCAAAGACCGCCAAAATGCCTGCACAAAAAAAGAAAGAAACATAATAGAGAAAACAAAAAAAAATGTATGATATTCAGCTATAAAAGCTAACAAAAAAACAATTTTGTAGTATCATCAATCAATAGAATAAAAAAAAAAGAGCAAAGTTAAAAAGAAAAAAACAAAGGTAGTCATTCTTTTTACTTTTTATTTCAAAAAATATATAAAAAAATAAAAAATAAATTTTAAAAACTTTATCTCGTTGCTTCATCTTCCACCATCATCATGTGTGGCTCTGTATTGATTCGAAGGGTCTCTGAACCAATTAGGGTTCGTCGACAGCCTCGACAAAGAAGGAGGAACCAAAAGGTTTCTTCTCTTTTTTTCTTCTTCTTATTTTAGCTTTTTTTCTTATTTTAACCTTAGATCTATTTCCAAGGCTTCGAAAGGACTTTTTTGGAATTTCTAGCCATTAGAGGAGGCAACCACCGTCGCCAATGATTGGTGGCCGTGGTGGAGGCTTCCCGAATCTCATGGCCAACCTAAGGATGGCTTGAGAGAAAGCAAAAAGGAGAAAGAAAGATTTAAAAAAAAAAAAACCAGGTTGCAAATGAATATTTTTTTAATATCTTTTACTTATATAACCCACTTGAAATGACGTTGTTTTGGGCTTAGCTTCAGATGTCCAATGTACAAGGCCCATTTTGCCCGGGCCCGTTTACAAAGATCCAATACCGGGTTTAAACCCATTACACTACCCACACCAAAACCAAACCCGTTTACAACCTTAAAACCCCATTGAGCCCACCTAACCCTAAACCCAAACCTTACCCGTTACCTAACCCAAACCCAATTACAAATCCAAAATGCCTAAAGGACCTAAGCCCAACCACCCGTAACCCTAAACCTAACCCAGATACCCCCACTTGCGCCGACCCTCAGCAGCCACTTGCCTCTGCCGTCTGGCCACCCACCGCCTCTGTCAGAACCCACTAGCACCGCACACCGCCCATGTCAGCATCAAGTGGTACCTGCAAAACAGCAAAGGGACTAGACAGAAATAATATAAAAAGAAGAATGTATGGCTATAAAGGCCAATAGAAACCATGTAAACGGATCGGCGACATCAATAAAAAAAAAACACAACAGTTCTTCAAAAAGGGTTCGAATGATCAAAAATAGAAATAGAATCCTAAAATACAAGATATCCGAATACAACAAAGACACGGATAGTTTCAAATAATCAAAAGGGAAAAGCAGATCTAAAGAGAGGCAAGGTTTCTTATTATTATTATTTTTTTTTCTCTTTTCGAAATAGTTCATATATATACATATATATATAGATATTAAGATCTTTTTAGCAGTAATACATAGGTATATCTATAAAAAAAGAAAAAAAATACAAACTTTTACCTTTTTGAAGTTCCGGCCACCTTGTACGGTGGCCGGCAGTGGCGACGACGATGGCAATCGGCCGGACGACGGACCAGACCATCGCTGGAGCTAGGGGCTGCAGAGAAAACAAAGGAAAATGATTAGTTTTTAAAAAAAAACAGACAACAAATGACTAAAAAACAATTTTTTCAAACTTATATAGCCGATACAAAACGGCGTCGTTTTGGTCGGCACCTATAAGCCCCAAAACGGCGCCGTTTCACTTGGCCCGACCCGATCCGACCCGGACCCGCTTCAGGGTCCGCGTGTTTTTAATAGGAGGGGCTATTTGCGCATCTAGCCCCTCCGATTTTTCAAGCCCGTACAATCAAGTCTTTGGGTATTTTTTAGATTGACCCCGCAATTGCATTTGACTTCCAATCGAGTCCCCTGCACTGCTGTGTGCTCTGATCAAAGGGGTTCATTACATTTTCAGTCCCCCAACGGTTTCAACGCATTACAATTGGGTCCTACCGCTTTCCTTTTATTTTAAAATTGTCCCAAAATTCTATTTTTGTTTTGAATTTCGTCCTTTATCGCCCTTTTTCATTATTTCCTTTTAATTTTAATATTATTATTATTATTATTATTATTATTATTATTATTATTATTATTATTATTATTATTATTATTATTGTTATTATTACTACATGCTATTGTTATTGTATTTAGTATTATTTTAAATATTATGATTTCTCCATTTTTCACTATTATTGCTTATTACTTATTTTCACTATTATACTTTTACCATTATTATTAGTACCTATATTATTTTATTATGTGCAAGTATATATTATAATATTATTTTCTCTTTTTAATACTATTGTTACACATATACGTACATAATGTTGCTAATATGTATTTCTTTATTATTTACATGTATATAAGCCGCGTACATACCTTCAATAATGTTATTTATTTTTACGTGCATGTGTATATATCTCTGTAATATTATTGTCTTAATATTATAATCATTCATAGTAAGATATGTTATGTACCACTCTCAACATTATATGACTATTTTAAAATATATATATATATATACATATTACCTTAGGTGTATAATGCTAACATATTATCATCACTAATGCACCACATTATCATCATTATATTTTATTACTTACATATTATAGATATACGTATATTTATGTGTTCACTATTAACAATTATTTTAACATTAATATTATTCTAAAACACATACCCTATATTCCGATACTATCATCTATGCATACGATTCCAATACATTTCACGAATTCTACATATATCGTAATTATATACACATATATATATATTTTTTAAACGTCATAAGTTTTATAATATTTACTATCTTATACATACTCTTACCATGTACGTGTTTTGTCATTATACTATTCATATTATCTCATGCGTACATTATGTTATAACTACGTCATATTCTTTTAAAATACATAGTTTTTATTATCTTTTAATGCAAACATCTTTGCTATTATTCTTTTCTAAATATCACGTTTTAATTGCATCATTATTCCAAAAGGTGTACATTTCATTCAAACTGAAAATGTTTTAGAAATGAGGCTATATTTTCGTATTTAGAGATTCGGGAAATAGTGCCCTAACGTGCTGGGTTGCGATTTCTCATTCGTCTAAATACCTAAAATACCCTCGTAAATTTTGCAACTCGCGAGATAACTTTAGTTTCGAGGAATTTGCGAATCTCGTGTCCAATCGTGCTGGATGTGATGTTCGTATTCTTCCGAAGCGAAGGAATCTCGATTTTTCAACCCAAATCATCCTACTTTCAAAAATGTTTTAGAAACGAGGCAATATTTTTGAGTTTAGAGATTCGGGAAATAGTGCCCTAACGTGCTGGGTTGCGATTTCTCGCTCATCTCAATACCTAAAATACCCTTTTAAACAAAATTTTGTAACTCACGAGATGACTTTAGTCTCGAAGGATTTAAAAGAACCTCGTGTCCAATCGTGCTGGATGTGACGTTCGAATTCTTCCGAGGCAAAGGAATCTCGATTTTCTCTACTCAAATTATCTCCATTTCAAAAAAGGATCCTATTTTTAAATCTTTCAAAATTTCGACTTAAGACAGAAAATTGCTCAATTTGGTACCAATTTTGGGCGTCGCGGGGGTGCTAAGCCTTCCCCGCGCGTAACCAACTCCCGAGCCCGTTTTCTCTAATTTTTCGTAGACCAAAGAGTTTTATAAGATGATCCAATCACACCGAAAAAGGTTGGTGGCGACTCCCCATTTTCATTTTTCAAGTCGACATCCGTTTTTTCCAAAAAAATGGTTACGACAGCTTGGTGACTCCACTAGGGACCCTAAGTGAGTCAAGCCGAAAATTGATCATTTTCTATCTTAATGGTAGAAATTTGGAAAATTTTTAATACGATATTTTACGTGAGATTATCGTATGTTTGTTATCTTTTCTCGCACACATTGCATTTACATGGCCGTTGTGGTCACACCTTTAAGTGGGAGTGTGAAGCTACGCTTTCGTGAGGTTTTCACCTCCGCACGGGCTAGTGGATTGCTTCCGGGATACATCCGTACCTATGTGCTTCGTGAGATTTTCATCTCCGCATGGCAGTAGGGAAATGTGTCCCCCTGAACTGAACTTGGTCCATATGAGCCTATAATGGGTGAGGATCGAGGAATCTGCTGGTTCAGGTACCCTTTTTCTCTAGAACTGAAACGCATATAGTAAACCTTAAGTGCCTGTCCTAGGTAGTACGAAGATGACCTTTAGTAATGACCTATGTAGGTATTTGTTTACCTTCTTTGAATTATATTTATATGTTATGCTAACCCATTTTATTTTGTCATCATTGCATATCACACAACATTTAAAGGTATCGATTCACGGTTCTATTTCTAAGTTAGAAAGTTTTGTAAAGAGGAATGAATATCTTGATAAAGTGGAAGACAACGCTAACGTCCGTGCATGGTCAGAAGAAGCCCAGTTAGAAAAGTTAGATAGTGTCACCGGGGGCATTCGTCGGAGTTGCGGGATTTCACTCGCATCAGCTCAACACAGAGTAGGTAGTTAAGGTCATTTGGGGCCCAATAAAATAATGAGGCCAAATAGTGGTTCTACAACAACTATAAGGACTTGCAGTATTCGCTTGACATGAGGTTAGCGTGAGAGTATTGATGGACATTTCTACCATTACAGCATTCCTCTTTTATATGAAGATGGTCGCCCTGTAGATAATAAGGGTGTTGGAAGGAAAATGATTGACAGAATGCATGAGACCTACAAAAATGAGTTGGATGGAAAGAATTTCGCCTACGATGGTAAAAAGGTTCAAACAACAAGTCTGAGTTTACTGTGGTACCTTAGGATGTTGTACTTATCAGAAATGATGGAAATGCAAGCCCTGATGACTTGGATAGCCCGAATGAGCATAAAAGAAAGCAATTAAAGGAGACCGTCATTTAAAGACCTTTAGAGATTAGCTATGCTACAAAGATACCCGTGTAGTCAATTCAAGATGCTTTGCGTGGGCAGAAATCTGAAAACTCTCAAGAAGTACCGAGAGTGTAGGATATTATTTTAAGACGGCGTACTATGGAACAATGATGTCTACTTGTTCGCCAATCTCTCTCAAGGTAATCGGAACAACCTCATAGACATTGGAGGAAGTATCATTGGCTGGGAGGATTACCTTATGGGGGAGGCCATCGTCCAGATTCGAGGAGTCGCCGATCATCTGCAGGACTTGTCAGTACAGGCCGATGTGTTAAGTATTAAGTACGAACTAGGATCAGACCGAGGTTGAGAATTGGCCGCATTGCTTAGAAAAATTAAGACTCTAGGCCTAAAAGCAAAGGCATATCTGTAATCAGCTTGTTGTAAGAACTTTTGTTCCTGTTATTTAAGAAGGTGGAAACTCTAGACCTAACGATGAAAGTGTCTGTAATCTGTTTTGTGTAAGGATTTTTGTTCCTTAAACAACGTTTTCTAAATTGAGACTGAATCAGAATCGATATCTTTTTGCATTCATGCATTTGCATTGTATCAAAGAAAAGAAGGGGTTGATTCGAACTTCGATTCCTAAATAGAATAGTTTGTCATAAGGAAATAAATTTCTTGATAAAAGTGGATTATAGTACAGTTGTCTGGATATAGTCCAAGCAGATATGACGAGAGAAAGCCGGTAATCCACGAAGGAATACATGATTCTACTTGCCAAGAGCATGAAAGGAGAAAGTCGAAAGTCTACAAAGAAGTACATGACTTGATGTCATTGTCGAAGATCCAAGCCAACGAAGGTTATCCAAGAGCCGTCATTTTTAAGTATCGTGGAGACAAGCGAGCAAGAAGTCGTGGCCCAGATCAAGCAACAAGGAGCAAGCAAAGGTGTCTTTTGGAAAACTTACAAGATTTGACCATGAGAGAAGATCAATGTTTCCACTTAGACCATGAAAGGGCAATGGCTGTACATGTAATCCGTTTTCATGTAAAGAAATCTGTTTTCTAGAAAAGTTATTCTAATGGAACTGAATTCATAATCGACGTCTTCTTTTCTTTTGCATTCATGCATTTGCATTTCATGCATTTGCATTGCATCATTTGCATTGCATTTGGTGCATTAGATTTTCACAAAAGGTCCCTAATTAGGCAGAATTATTTCAGTTAGCCTGAAAAATGGAACAAAGGTTGGAGAGATTAGAGCAAAGGCAAATACAAATGCAAGAGCAATTGACCGAAATCCGATAGGATATACGTGATCAAATGTTAGAGCTCCAAAGAAATGTGATTGGCCAGCTAAGACAATTATTGGCTGAAAGGCTTGAAAAGATGAAAGGCCCAGTAGTCAACAGTGAGGATGATGATGAGGACATCATTTATTCCCCAAGTTTTACGTCAATAAACATCCAGACTCAACTAGACGCACCTTCGCGAGGGGTACCAGTTACTATTAGAGCCCAACAGCATCAGGCCGGTAGGTTAGCGCCAGTAAATTACCCAGTAGGCTCAGGTCCCAATCCAAGGGGCAATCCAGCCAATCCAATTGTCATTGAAGAAATAAAGAAGGCCAGTGTGGAGCATCTAAAACAGTGCAAAGCTTTTAAAAAGCAAGAGTGGGGCTCCCGAAATAATACTTTGAGCGCAATAAAAAGAAAAGAAAATAAGGTAAAACCAATTGCCATAGGCCAGCCAAGAATGACAACTACTAGCCCTCAAGTCCCTCCAAAGCAAGAGCCTAACCCAAAATTGAATTCAGAAAAACTCCAGTTCACACCCATTCCAGTGATGTATAAGGAGCTTTATCAGAGTTTATTTAATGCACACGCAGTAGCTCCCTTTTACCTGAAACCACTGCAACCTCCGTACCCCAAATGGTATGATTTAAATGCTCAATGCGAGTACCACGCGGGAATAACGGGTCACTCAATTGAAAATTGCGTTGCATTTAAGAAATTGGTCGAAAGGTTCATCAAAATGGGAATTGTGAAGTTCGATAATTTATCCAGACCTGATCATCTTTGATAAAGCAGTAAATGTGACGGTTGAAAAGAGGGGCAGGAGAATTGTGTTTCTTTGAAGAAATCTTCAGAAGTCTAGAAAGCAAGGAATCAGAGCACCAATGGCGTATTCGAAGAGAAAACCGAGGAATAAAAGTTTTTCAAGCATCTGCCTTTATATACTTGGGAGTGTTTTTAAACAATGGAACTGTGGAAGAGACCTATTTTAGAGCTTGCTTGGAGTAATATCCAAAACATGCTTGTTGCTTTCAGCCTAGAAGCAATAAGAGTCCTTTTGTGAAATAGGCTTGTGTCCAAAATTTTATTTCAATGAAATGCATCCTTTTGAGCAATTATTCTTTTATTCTTTATAGATTCTTTGGTTCTTGGACTTCCATTCATATTCTTTCATTCGTATTCATGATCATATCAATGCAAATAATCTTCTTAGAATCATTCATTCTTTGAAATTTGCCTTCGTACCTACAATAGGTGCCTAGATATCAATGTCAAGAGCAACGCTGTTACTAACTCCCTTTTAAGTGAGATATGTGTCTAAGGGGATCTGAGGACTTCGAAGATGACAAGGATCGTACCTAACTTCCGACTCGTTAAGGACGGTAGAACGAGATGAGAGACAGATCCTAAATTACGCAGGCAATTAAAATTGCGAGCTTGGGGAAGAAATGAAGATCAAAACCTAGCTCGCCACAAAAATAAGACAAGTCTTACATGTTTCCTCTGTTCCTTCACGGAGTCTCTATGTGAGGCATGAATGTTATAGGATCAATGTCGCCAACACCAAATCACCTTCATAGTTGCTGATTACTTTACTAAGAGGGTAAGGTCACTTCATATGCCAAAGTTACAAGGTAAACAGTCCTCAAATTCAAATTCAAAGGCAAATCCAATTCGAATACAGAACCAGATCCAAATCCAAATTCAAATTCGAAACCAGATCCAAATTCAAATCCAAATCCAAGTTCACATCCAAATTCAAAATTCAAAATTCAAAATTCAAATTCAAATCCGAATTCAAAAATGACAATTTGCGGTCTATTCAAAGATCAGACACAATATCAATACAACAAAGGCAACCAAAACCATCCAAAAGGATCTTGAAAGATGATTGAGACCTGTAATGGTTGGCATAGAGAAGTTACCATTTACCCTATTTGCTTATCAAATGTTAGCCAAAATTTTCGCCGGGGTAACACGTTTCTCATTGGTCTGGCATATTGAAGTTGAGATTCTTTCCTCCGAATTTTATCAGAATTGAAGCTAAATGAAGCAGGGTGAACCTAATTCTGTGTGGTCAGTCAAATCTGAAGAAGAAAAATAGCAATCTGCTACGGTCAGATAATACGAGTTTACAATGAAAAGGTCTGCCTACGAGAATTTCATGATGGGACCTGATATTGGAGAAGATCCTTCAGATACAAAAGGAACTTTAGAGGAAAAACGGCGCCTTGAGATCAAAAGTCAAAAGTCAAAAAAAAAAAACAAAGAAAATCAATCAGAAAAAGAAAAGAAAAGGAGAGGCCAAGGCGAAAACCCACAAAGGGCGCTTTGAGACCAAAGGGGATTTGAGTTGAAAACCCAAAAAGGGCGGCTCAAATTTTGATTAAAAGTGGGACATACAGTAGTCTTGCTATGCCTGAATTAACACTAAAGAAGTATGCTACGTCTTGGGGCATCGACAAAGTACTTCAGATCCCCTAGACACATATTGAGCTTAGAATGGTTCTCAAGAAGTTAGAACAGAGAAGCTCAGACTGCGAATATCTGGGGCACCTAGTTTCCATCTTACCCCTTTTGAATCTGCTATCTTTGATTATTTGATGCATTTCAACACACGCACCTAAGAAACTTCCTTCTTGATTGTATTTTACTTAACTTGTTTGTTTGAAGCTATGCTCCCAATCAATTCCCTTCTTGTCCAATGTTAAGATCTTTTTCAAGCATTTTGCATTGAAATAATGATTAGTGGACTAATATCACTTTCATAAAAGGAGTTTTGCATATTACTCTGGAAGCTTCTAGATAGTATTGGAACCTAAAATAGGACTGTTGTTTAAGAGCTCACCAGGTATAAAAGTTGGAAAATTTGAGCTTAAATTGAGTTTATCTCTTCAGGTTTTCTGTCAAAGATGTTAGTTGAATAAGAATAAGATATTGCGTTGGTGATAATCCCGGTGAAAACGAGCAATGTTAACCTAAGCATAAAAAGGGGTTCATTCTCGAGGAAGATGATATTCCGTATCCATACACAGTTGGTCAAATCACTCGATGAGTGATCAGTTGATGGAACAAGTTACAGATCCTGAACTCCCGAGTCACAGTGGGATGGATGGAAGTTGATACAAAACCTATAGCCAAGGATTGCAGTAGGATGTATCTTATGTCTCAAAGTTACAAGGGATGGACCCCGAAGTTACAGTGGGGCAAGCTATTTGAGTAAATGCGATTATTTTTTTCGGGTTTTAGGTCAAAATACCAGCCGAATAAGAGGGCAGCGTACTACGATAGAACCTTGATGGGCGACGAGTGATGACGCCCTAGATCCAAAAAAAAAAGGAGAGAGAATTATTCTCATGACGTTTCTGCATTCACATCTTTCATAATACAATAGGTTAGGAGCATGTGATTCATTCTGATCATAGCATCCTAATCATTTGCATAAGCATAAACCTTAAGAAATCAATTCTACAGACAAATTCCCCAGTGGACAATGTAGCAAGATTGATGGAAACAGCAATTTCCGACAGATCTTAACTCCCTAAGCAGTAGGGTAACAGATCGAATTTCGGCGAATCATCTCCATACAGTAGTGTTGGGGCAGATTTCAGCCGCTCGCCTTAACTCCCTAAGCAGTAAGGTAACAGGCAAAACAAAGCAGATCTTATCTTCGCTGAGCAGAAGCGGAGCAGATCACATTCCAACAGATCTTAACTCCCTAAGCAGTAGGGTAACAGATCGAATTTTGGCGAATCTTATCTCTATACGTCAGCAATGGAGTAGATTTCAGCTGCTCGCCTTAACTCCCTAAGCAGTAGGGTAACAGGCAAAACAAAGCAGATCTTAACTCCCTAAGCAGTAGGGTAACAGATTGAATTTTGGCGAATCTTATCTCTATACGTCAGCAATGGAGTAGATTTTAGCCGCTCGCCTTAACTCCCTAAGCAGTAGGGTAACAGGCAAAACAAAGCAGATCTTATCTTCGCTAAGCAGAAGCTGAGCAGATCACATTCCAACAGATCTTAACTCCCTAAGCAGTAGGGTAACATATCGAATTTTGGCGAATCTTATCTCTATACGTCAGCAATGGAGTAGATTTCAGCCGCTCGCCTTAACTCCCTAAGCAGTAGGGTAACAGGCAAAACAAAGCAGATCTTATCTTCGCTGAGCAGAAGCGGAGCAGATCACATTCCAATAGATCTTAACTCCCTAAGCAGTAGGGTAACAGATCGAATTTCGGCGAATCTTATCTCCATACAGCAATGTTGGGGCAGATTTCAGACGCTCGTCTTAACTCCCTAAGCAGTAGGGTAACAGGCAAAACATCAGATCTTATCTTCACTGAGCAGGAGCGGAGCAGATCACATTCCAGCAGATCTTAACTCCCTAAACAGTAGGGTAACAGATCGAATTTTGGAGGATCTCATCTCCATATAGCAGTATTGGAGCAGATTTCAGCCACTCGCCTTAACTCCCTAAGCAGTAGGGTAACAGGCAAAACATCAGATCTTATCTTCGCTGAGCAGGAGCGGAGCAGATCACATTCCAGCAGATCTTAACTCCCTAAACAGTAGGGTAACAGATCAAATTTTGGAGGATCTCATCTCCATACAGCAGTATTGGAGCAGATTTTAGCCACTCGCCTCAACTCCCTAAGCAGTAGGGCAACAGGCAAAACATCAGATCTTATCTTTGCTGAGCAGGAGCGGAGCAGATCACATTCCAGCAGATCTTAACTCCCTAAGCAGTAGGGTAACAGATCGAATTTCGTCAGATCTTATCTCCATACATCAACAATGGGGCAAATTTTGGCCACTCGCCTTAATTCCCTAAGCAGTAAGATGCAAGCAGATTGAAGCCACAAGACATACCCTTGAAATTGCAGTGGATTGAACCAAAGCTACAAGAGGCGGTGGGCTGGAGAGAGACTGCCTGAACAAGAAGAGTACCAAAGAAGCCAAGACTCAGTTGGCCTAGGCAAATTGGCCCTTTTGAAGTCTTTGCTCTATTCCCGTTACACGACAATGAGCAAAGAGGGGCAGCTGTACAAGGCCCATTTTGCCCGGGCCCGTTTACAAAGATCCAATACCGGGTTTAAACCCATTACACTACCCACACCAAAACCAAACCCGTTTACAACCTTAAAACCCCATTGAGCCCACCTAACCCTAAACCCAAACCTTACCCGTTACCTAACCCAAACCCAATTACAAACCCAAAATGCCTAAAGGACCTAAGGCCAACCACCCGTAACCCTAAACCTAACCCAGATACCCCCACTTGTGCCGACCCTCAGCAGCCACTTGCCTCTGCCGTCTGGCCACCCACTGCCTCTGTCAGAACCCACTAGCACCGCACACCGCCCATGTCAGCATCTAGTGGTACCTGCAAAACAGCAAAGGGACTAGACAGAAATAATATAAAAAGAAGAATGTATGGCTATAAAGGCCAATAGAAACCATTTAAACGGATCAGCGACATCAATAAAAAAAAACACAACAATTCTTCAAAAAGGGTTCGAATGATCAAAAATAGAAATAGAATCCTAAAATACAAGATATCCGAATACAACAAAGACACGGATAGTTTCAAATAATCAAAAGGGAAAAGCAGATCTAAAGAGAGGCAAGGTTTCTTATTATTATTTTTTTTTCTCTTTTCGAAATAGTTCATATATATACATATATATATAGATATTAAGATCTTTTTAGCAGTAATACATAGGTATATCTATAAAAAAAGAAAAAAAATACAAACTTTTACCTTTTTGAAGTTCCGGCCACCTTGTACGGTGGCCGGCGGTGGAGACGACGACGGCAATCGGCCGGACGACGGACCAGACCATCGCCGGAGCTAGGGGCTGCAGAGAAAACAAAGGAAAAGGATTAGTTTTTTAAAAAAAACAGACAACAAATGACTAAAAAACAATTTTTTCAAACTTATATAGCCGATACAAAACGGCGTCGTTTTGGTCGGCACCTATAAGCCCCAAAACGGCGCCATTTCACTTGGCCCGACCCGATCCGACCCGGACCCGCTTCAGGGTCCGCGTGTTTTTAATAGGATGGGCTATTTGCGCATCTAGCCCCTCCGATTTTTCAAGCCCGTACAATCAAGTCTTTGGGTATTTTTTAGATTGACCCCGCAATTGCATTTGACTTCCAATCGAGTCCCCTGCACTGCTGTGTGCTCTGATCAAAGGGGTTCATTACATTTTCAGTCCCCCAACGGTTTCAATGCATTACAATTGGGTCCTACCGCTTTCCTTTTATTTTAAAATTGTCCCAAAATTCTATTTTTGTTTTGAATTTCGTCCTTTATCGTCCTTTTTCATTATTTCCTTTTAATTTTAATATTATTATTATTATTACTATTATTATTATTATTATTATTATTATTGTTATTATTACTACATGCTATTGTTATTGTATTTAGTATTATTTTAAATATTATGATTTCTCCATTTTTCACTATTATTGCTTATTACTTATTTTCACTATTATACTTTTACCATTATTATTAGTACCTATATTATTTTATTATGTGCAAGTATACATTATAATATTATTTTCTCTTTTTAATACTATTGTTACACATATACGTACATAATGTTGCTAATATGTATTTCTTTATTATTTACATGTATATAAGCCGCGTACATACCTTCAATAATGTTATTTATTTTTACGTGCATGTGTATATATCTCTGTAATATTATTGTCTTAATATTATAATCATTCATAGTAAGATATGTTATGTACCACTCTCAACATTATATGACTATTTTAAAATATATATATATATACATATTACCTTAGGTGTATAATGCTAACATATTATCATCACTAATGCACCACATTATCATCATTATATTTTATTACTTGCATATTATAGATATACATATATTTATGTGTTCACTATTAACAATTATTTTAACATTAATATTATTCTAAAACACATACCCTATATTCCGATACTATCATCTATGCATACGATTCCAATACATTTCACGAATTCTACATATATCGTAATTATATACACACATATATATATATTCTTTAAACGTCATAAGTTTTATAATATTTACTATCTTATACATACTCTTACCATGTACGTGTTTTGTCATTATACTATTCATATTATCTCATGCGTATATTATGTTATAACTACGTCATATTCTTTTAAAATACATAGTTTTTATTATCTTTTAATGCAAACATCTTTGCTATTATTCTTTTCTAAATATCACGTTTTAATTGCATCATTATTCCAAAAGGTGTACATTTCATTCAAACTGAAAATGTTTTAGGAACGAGGCAATATTTTCTTATTTAGAGATTCGGGAAATAGTGCCCTAACGTGCTGGGTTGCGATTTCTCATTCGTCTAAATACCTAAAATACCCTCGTAAATTTTGCAACTCGCGAGATAACTTTAGTTTCGAGGAATTTGCGAATCTCGTGTCCAATCGTGCTGGATGTGATGTTCGTATTCTTCCGAAGCGAAGGAATCTGGATTTTTCAACCCAAATCATCCTACTTTCAAAAATGTTTTAGAAACGAGGCAATATTTTTGAGTTTAGAGATTCGGGAAATAGTGCCCTAACGTGCTGGGTTGCGATTTCTCGCTCATCTCAATACCTAAAATACCCTTTTAAACAAAATTTTGTAACTCACGAGATGACTTTAGTCTCGAAGGATTTAAAAGAACCTCGTGTCTAATCGTGCTGGATGTGACGTTCGAATTCTTCCGAGGCAAAGGAATCTCGATTTTCTCTACTCAAATTATCTCCATTTCAAAAAAGGATCCTATTTTTAAATCTTTCAAAATTTCGACTTAAGACAGAAAATTGCTCAATTTGGTACCAATTTTGGGCGTCGCGGGGGTGCTAAGCCTTCCCCGCGCGTAACCGACTCCCGAGCCTGTTTTCTCTAATTTTTCGTAGACCAAAGAGTTTTATAAGGTGATCCAATCACACCGAAAAAGGTTGGTGGCGACTCCCCATTTTCATTTTTCAAGTCGACATCCGTTTTTTCCAAAAAAATGGTTACGACATCCAAAATGATGTCGTTTTAAGGACCGACTCGATGACCCGATCCGGATTCATTTAGGATCCACGTGTTTTGAAAGGGAGGGTTAATTCCCTTTTTGGTCCTTCTACTTTTTTACCCCTTTTTAATTTCGTCCTATTCCTTTTTTATTTTTTTATTTTTACCCCAGAATTTTAGTTTCGTTGCAAATTGGTCCTTTGATCGACTATTGAACTAAGGAGATGACATGGGTTAGGATAATTTCACTTTGAGTCCATGTACTTTTCTAATAGTGAAAACAAAAAAAAAATGTATGATATTCAGCTATAAAAGCTAACAAAAAAAATTTTGTAGTATCATCAATCAATAGAATAAAAAAAAAAAAAAGAGCAAAGTTAAAAAGAAAAAAACAAAGGTAGTCATTCTTTTTACTTTTTATTTCAAAAAATATATAAAAAAATAAAAAATAAATTTTAAAAACTTTATCTCGTTGCTTCATCTTCCACCATCATCATGGGTGGCTCTGTATTGATTCGAAGGGTCTCTGAACCAATTAGGGTTCGTCGACAGCCTCGACAAAGAAGGAGGAACCAAAAGGTTTCTTCTCTTTTTTTCTTCTTCTTATTTTAGCTTTTTTTTTCTTATTTTAACCTTAGATCTATTTCCAAGGCTTCGAGAGGACTTTTTTGGAATTTCTAGCCATTAGAGGTGGCAACCACCGTCGCCAATGATTGGTGGCCGTGGTGGAGGCTTGCCGAATCTCATGGCCAACCTAAGGATGGCTTGAGAGAAAGCAAAAAGGAGAAAGAAAGATTTAAAAAAAAAAAAAAAAACCAGGTTGCAAATGAATATTTTTTTAATATCTTTTACTTATATAACCCACTTGAAATGACGTTGTTTTGGGCTTAGCTTCAGATGTCCAAAATGATGTCGTTTTAAGGACCGACTCGATGACCCGATCCGGATTCATTTAGGATCCACGTGTTTTGAAAGGGATGGTTAATTCCCTTTTTGGTCCTTCCACTTTTTTACCCCTTTTTAATTTCGTCCTATTCCTTTTTTATTTTTTTATTTTTACCCCAGAATTTTAGTTTCGTTGCAAATTGGTCCTTTGATCGACTATTGAACTAAGGAGATGACATGGGTTAGGATAATTTCACTTTGAGTCCATGTACTTTTCTATTTTATTTTAATTTGATCCTTTATGTTCTTTTTTCGTTTTTTCTTAATTCATACTTTAAATTTTATTGTACTTCCAGTTCGACCCCTTGGTTATTTAGTTAAGTCCCTATACTTGTTCTCCTGTAGGCCACATTAAAATAAATGTGGACGCTGCGGTTCAAAATGATTGCAATGGCTTTGGTTTTATTGCTCGTGACCACGATGGGTTTGTCATAGGTGGCGGCTACAGATTCATTGATAAGTAAATAAACGTGACCTGGGCTGAGTTGGAAGCTCTTAAAGAAGGAATCAAGCTGGCGGTTAGATTAAAAGTGTTAAAACTAATTTTGGAGTCAGACAGCGCTTCCTTGGTCAATGCGGCCAATAATAGGGGAAAAGATATTACTATTCTGGGCCAACAAATTAGACAGGATTGTAATAATTTTTGTAATTTTGTTTCGGCCCAAGTGAAACGGATTAGGCGTAAGAATAATTGTGTAGCAAATTCACTTAGTAAAATTGCTATCCAGAATAAGTGTGATTTGTATTTTGATATGGACTACCCGAGGGAAGTCCATAAAGTTATCATTGAGGATGCAATAAATTGAAGTGACCCTTTGGGTCGTTTTTCTTTCAAAAAAAAGTCCCTATACTTGTTGTTATTTTAATTTTTACCCTTTGAAGTTGCATAATTTACGTTTTTACCCTCAAATTTCTTAATTATTTTATTTTGGTTTTTTTTTTAATGTTAATACTATTAATACTATTAGTACTATTTTATTTTGGATATAATTATATTATCATCATAACTTTTATATTATTTGAATATTATTATCATTATTATATAGTATTATTAATTGAATAATTATTATTATTTCTTATTATTGTATTCATTATATTATTGTCGTTTTATTTTATTATTTATGTTGTTATTTTGTTAATGTCATAATTTTGCCATCATTGTGTATTGTAAATATTGCTATATAGATCCATATGTTTTTTCTGCGCAAACACATAATAAATAATTTAAAACCGAGGCAATATTCTTTATTTGGGGAATTCGAGGGTCGTGCTCCTAACTTACAGAGTATGACTTTCTCCTTGAACTGAAGTAATCGAATATCCCGTTTAAAATAAAAATGCATAAGGTTTAGTTAATAATTAAACGATGAGTGTTCTTATTTTCGAGAATTAGAGATTTTGTGCCCCAACTTACAGGACATGGCTTTTCGTCTTGATTGACCCAAAATAAGAAAACCTCTTCATTAAAATTTAACTTAGGCGTCATCAAATAACACCATGCAAAGAGAGGACCGTATCTTAAATTTTCTTTGAATTCTTAATTCTCGACACTAAGACATCAAGTAATCAACTAGGTACCAATTTTGGGTATTGTGAGGGTGCTAATCCTTCCTCGTGACTCCCAAACCCATTTCCTGGATTTCGTAGACCGAAAATCATCGTTTTAGCAAATCTAACATTTTATTAAAATGATCAAATTTCGAGGTGATCTAATCACACCTAATAAAAAGGATTGGTGGAAACTTCATCTTCGTTTTTTTTTAAATAATAATAACAAGTCAATTTCAAAAAAAAATTTGGACATCAATATTAGTAAATGTATTTGCAGTGATCAATGAATATATGAACTTGCACATTTGGCATGTTAATTGCATAGCATCATTTAATTTTAACTTGAGCATTTTAAATGTATTATGTTTTGTTTTTATATTCAAATTATAGAAATGTCATTGAGTTGTACTCAGCGTAAGATTTTATTTTCCTATACGTAGGTTAGGTACTTAATGACTTGATCATCGACTCAGGTGTTGGTGATTGGATCATTTTGGTCTTAGCATGTACCTAGGATGTCTTTTGGTTAAAATGATCATTTTGTATTTCATTGGCATTTTGGAGATTATGTATATAGATGTATATGTATGTGATGGAAATAGTCATGTTGTTGTCTTGTCAGGTAGCTTGGTTCATATGTCTAATGATTTAATGGTTGAGAAATGCTATGTCATGTGGTTTGGTTGATACTTGGTTATGGAATGGTGGATGGTATGCTTAGGTTATGTGTTGAAAAGGAATCGATAAGTTTGATGCTTAAAACATGAGATTGCTTGAATGACTATTTGATGCTTGATTTGGTAATACTGAAAGTTCCATTGAAGGTTTATTAGGTTGGTATGAATGTGGTCTTTGGTTGGTTTTTAATTTGTTAAATTGAGGTGCCAATTGTGACATATTGGCTGGGCATTTAGGTTGGTTGTTATAAATGATGATTTTGGTTTGATTTTGATGCTTTTGAATTGGATTGGATGTGGTTTGAATAGTTGTTTGTTACCTAAGTGTATGTAGGTTGTAAATTTACGCACACACAACCGTGTGCCTTACACAGCTTAAGACACGACTGTATGACCTGTAGGATTTGGTTGATTTTTGATGCACACGGTCACAGTCTATTACATGACCCAACAACATGACCGTATGACATATTTTTGGATATTTACACTATTGACTCACATGGCCTTGGTGAGTGTACACAGTTGATCACACGGCCGTGTGACTCCAACCCCACACGGCATCAGTTTGTTGCATGGTTTGCCTAGATGATCGTGTGTCTCATCTCACATGGCTTTAACATCTCTACACAGTAAGGGGACACGGCTATGTGACTCTTGTTTACAGATTTTTCCCATCTTTTTGTATTAGTTTCAATTTGATCCCTATTTGTTGCTGGGTTGGTTTTAAGCTTTCATAAGCTCAATATTAACCCAAAATTGATTAAACTACATGATATAATTGCTCATATGTGATGAATTGATATCTATTTAAGATTTTTGGACTATAAATTGTTTGTAAATGTTTTGTATTTGTTAGTAGCACCTTATTGCTTGAGTCCGACGACTGGACCAGGTAAAAGGTGTTACAAAACCGATAATTGATCCAGATAATTGTTGAATAAAATCATTTACTGGGCAAGGCTCCATAGACATAAGACCGCTATATCTTAGTTGTATTAACAAATATCATATATATTAATTTTCTCCTTACTTTACTCATTACATTATTTTGCATTTAATCTTTCCATTTTATTCTATTCCAACAATATTTAGATTGGTGAACTAATTTTGAGTAAGCATGATGTAATTAGCCATTCTAATTCAAATTTGCATAAAATAGTAATTCCTTTACACCTTCAAATCCGGCTGCCGTAGGTAACCTCCTTTTTTTATCCTTTGACATATTCTTTGCTTGTAAACTTCAACTACCCCTTTACTCTTAACCCATAAAAGATTTTCTACCGTTGGATTAGAAAGTGTGTACAATCTATTGTGTATAACAAAAACGAGGATCTGTACAGCCACCATATAAATAAAAAATGACTATATAATAAACATTAATAATTGAGTTTGGCGTCCATACTTTATATTTGTGGAATTATTGAACTAAATTATTATCATTTTCTGTATCCAGAAGATGTAAGCCTCCCAGTACTTTTTTCCTAAATTTGGAGAAGGAATTTTAATCCTAATTAAATAATAAATGGTTAAATTATACCACAAGTCTTTATGTTTTTCATAAATTTAGTATTTAGTATTTAATATTTTTATTTTTTAAAATTTAGTCTTTCTACTTTTTAGATTTTAAATTTTAAATTTAGCTATTAACACTGCTTTTTTTTTTTGTTAAATCTGTTAATGCAACATTTTAAAGTAAAAAAAATTCTCACTTGTTAGTCATGTAATTAAAAAAAGAATTTTATCATAAACCTGAATTTAATAAAATAATTTTAATAGTGTTAACAGTTAAACTTAAATTTTAAAATCTAAAATGTAAAAAGACTAAAATCTTAAAAATAAAAATACTAAAACTAAATTTTAAATTTTAAAAAATATAAAAATTTATAACATATTTTAAGGAAATAATAAAATGCTCCAAATGCAAACTTTTGATTGGTGAGAAAGGGAAATAAGTTAAATGAAATAAGGTGCCATAAAAATGGTAATGAAGCGGCTAATGTATAACATGAATATCAATGCATAATTATTCAAGTAAAGTTTTAAATTTTAAACCCCATGAGGTGATCTAATGGTTAACAGTGTTCACTGTCCCAGGTGTGATCTAAGTTCGAGTCGAACAAATCGTATTTGTTATTCAAGCTTTACTTTGTTATTGTAATTCACCAATATATATTTATAAACTTCAAATTTTGTTAAAAGGTATTCAAACATTTGGGTTAATGTATAGCATCAATATCTATCTAAAATTATTCAAGTTAAGTTGAATCCAAAATATAAACTTTAAAATTTCTTGAACTCGCATTTATTTGTAAACTAGTTTTTTTTTTTTTTTTTTTTTTTACTCACACGAAGCACGGGTTTATTATGTATATAAATTATTTTAAATATGATATATTTATAATATTTTAAATATTATGGAAAAAATTTATTAAGATGCACATGGTATTAAAAATAAATTTTAAAAATATTATATTTATGTATTAAAATATATTCTAAAAGTTATACCGTTTGAAAAATAAAAATTAAATCACAAAATTAAAAAATAATCATTGTAGAATTTATTTATGTTAGTTGTTCCACGCTTTTTTATAATTTTATGAACAATATGTCAATAATGTAGTAAGATATTTTATTAATTAAACAATTAAGAGAAATGTATTAAGTTAAATAATTATATTAAATCCCTATTCAAGGATAAAAATATATGCGAGGCCCGAGGTATAAGACGTAATTTAATAATCTAAACAAAATATGTTTTTAGGATAAATTACTAAATTAAGTTTTGAAGAATACTCGTAATGAAAGGATTACTTGTTAGAGTTGTGTGTCTCAAATTCTTGTTAAAAAAATGTCAAGATAGTAGGATCTATGGGGGTGAAGGCCGACAGCCGACTGCGCAAGTGGAATCCATATATAAGTACAATTATTCTATTTAATATTAATTTGAATAAGGTGTTTCAACATTATTATATTGTTTCTATTAGATTTGATTAAAATAAGATTCTAAACCTATAAATAGAGGTAATTGTCTCTCCTCTTGTATCATTCGACTGATACAATTTTTTAGATATTGATACAAAATTTTGACTGCTACTTAGTATCGACAATAGGTCCGAAAAAGTATCTAAAAATATCAAATTTAGATATTTGTACCCTATCGACGTAAGGAACCATGTCATATATAATTGGAATAGATTCTGTTTTGAGAGAGTTGAAAAAGCACTATCTCTTTGAAAGGTTCTATACATCCACCATTTCTCAACGCATTTCTTTAAACAAAGACTTCGTTTTTTCCGCTTTTTAGATGGTAAATATTTCTCAAAAAATGAAGTGTGAATCAAACCCATGTTTGAATTGAAATAGAAATATTGATGCAAGTTCTTCTCTTTTGAATCAGATGGATTCATATGACGTACAAAAAGTTCACGCCCGCCTTTATCTCTAAAGATAGGGTGCCCTAACCACCCAACAACTATTCCATCCCCTTTGTCCATCGAACCCGCTCTGAATAATCCTCTTTTTGCCGGATTATTGCCAATGTAATCATAAAAGGCTAATTTTTTAGGAATTATAGACTAAGTTTATGATAAACTTTGATTTTCGGCTAACCTAGCACTAACCCTTTGATATATTTCTTGTTGGAAGTTTGAATTCAACAGTTAGTGAATTTTTCTTCTCCACTACCTGTGATTTTTCTCAAAAGGGTTTCCATATAAAATTTGTGTGTTCTTTTCTTTTTCTCTTTCTTTACTATTCATTATCATTATTGATATTCGATTTCCACATTAATCACTATTATAGATAAAAATTTCTTAATTTCAAAAAAAAAAAAAAAAACCCGTGATGAAACTGCCCAGCGCCTTCCAACAATTTCGCACTTCTTCAATTGACTTTACATTTTTTATTTTGTAATTTTTAAGAAGTCAATGTCATATGCCATCAAGATGGTGAATAAAATGATTTTTTTTTTTTGAGGTTACTAAACTTATTGAATTCTCAAGCAAAATGGAAAAAAAAAATTTACATTATTAGTCATTAAATTGTGAATAAATTTTCGTTTTAATCACTTAATTAAAGAAAATTATCATTTGATTATTAAATTATTAAAAGTTTCATTTAAGTCACTGAACTATTAAAATTAATGCTATATGGCTTTATCTATTTGCACTATCTGTACCAATCGAAAACTCTCTTTCTCCTTTTTATCTATAGTTTAGTTTTTTCGATGAAACAACTTTCGACGTCACGAATTTACGATTCGAAATTCAAACAGTTTTTTTTCCAATCTTTGATACGAATTGTCAGATCAACTTGGATATAAAGTATATTCTTCTACATGTCGATCGATATTTATCTACCGTATCGATTGTTGAATTGTGACTTAGAGCTCGCTGGAAAAACTTTTTTTAAAAAGAAATTTAACAAAAACTTTTAAATAATTCAATAGTTTAAATAAAAATTCAATAATTAAATTATAAATATTTTTAATTAAGTAACCAAAATAGGTATAACCGTCCAAAATTCCATATTGAGAATTTCAGCTGTATTTGTCTTGTAGTGGTATTGTAATGCAGAATAATATATTAGTTTTTCTCATTCCATCTCTCTTTCGATGACTTAGGCCCCGTTGGTGATGATGCTTCTATTCACGTTTTGCTTTCAAAGTCAATGTCCGTTTTTTCAGCATTATTTTAATATTATTTGGTTCTCCTTCTCCTCTGTAATTTAAAGTTGACTTTTCCTTACTGCTCCCCAGTTTTAATTTTTTTTATTGGAGAAGAGGATATTTGAACCCTAAATATTAAAAGGTGGATATAATTTTTTTTAACAAAAATATCAAGCCCTAAAAAGATTTTGAAATATTTTTATTTCATATGGAAAACTTACCCTTCATCAAATAAGTATGAATATTAGTCTTCAATGTTATGATGTTCCTATAATTTAATTTAGTCTATGAAAGCCCAATGATAACATAATGCTTCCCTTCCTATCCTAAAGGTACAACGTAGGACACACTAATTTATTAAAATAATATGTCCGACGCTGTACATTGATTTGAAAAGAGAAGAAAAAAGGAAAATAGAGTGACATTAATTTATCATATTTTTATTTTAGACTTGGCATACATCCTCACAAAAATAGTTTGAATGTAATTTATTTTATTGGAAAGACATTTATTTATATTGATGTAATTTTTTATATAATTAATATTTAAATATATTTATGATAAATTTAGTTGATATAAAACGTCAATTGTAAAATTACATTAATTTTATATGTATATTAGTAAATTCTTCTGCAGCAGCATGGTTTACATCATGTAAATTCAAACAATAGTACTATCTTATTTTATATTATCTTATTGCATTATTAGATGGTAGTTTTACTTTTTTTAACCAAAATAATTTATTATTTAATTATTTAATGTTAAAATAATAAAATATTCAAAAAAAGAAATGCTAAAGAGAAAAACTCCAAATTAACTTATATGCCAAGATGGAAATCAAGGTATAAAATTGAGATGAATTAGAAATTAAAATCCCTATTTAAGTTTTTTTTTTTTTTAAGAATTTTCCTATTTGTAAATAATTTTTTTTTACAGAAGTGAATTATTAAAATAAATAAAAATATTTTTTTAATGCTGCTCACATGTTGTATTATGCCATTCATTCACAAATCAAATTATAAATCCATTAATTAAGTTAAGCTTACATTGAATCCAGATCGTTTGACCTTAATGCCTATAAATAAATTGACAACCCTTCACTTCATTTCTCACCGTCATCCCAACTTATGGAAGAGAACAAACCAGGTATGGCCGAGAATGTGGAGAAAGGTGAGGAGATAGAGATGGCAGCAGCAGAAGCTGATCAAAACCGACTAAAAGAACGAAAGTTCTCGTGGGCCAAGCTGCGCCGTGTGGATTCTCTCAATTTGGAGGCTGGCAGACTTTCATTTTCTTCAACCAAGTCCCCCCATTCCAAGGTTGTCGCTCCGGACTACACTCATTTATTTATTGCCTGAACCTACAAACTTTTGTTTACTTTTATGTAATTTTGTACAGGTGGATTGGATGACGACGTTGAGCTTAGCATTTCAGTCTATTGGAGTGATATACGGAGATATTGGAACATCTCCACTTTATGTATACGCCAGTACTTTCACTGACGACATTGGTCACCAAGATAACCTTATTGCGGTTCTTTCCCTCATCATCTACTCCATAATTCTAATCCCTTTTTTCAAGTATGCATTCCTTGTCTTGAGAGCCAATGACAACGGTGAAGGTAAAATTAAATAGAGTTATTCCTACCTAGCTACGCGGTCAGCACTATCTACCATAGTTAATTTATATGATTGATCAGGTGGAACGTTTGCGCTGTATTCTTTGTTGTGCCGACATGTGAAACTGAGCTTACTTCCGAATCAACAACCGGAGGATCGAGAGTTGTCTAACTACCAGTTGGACACTCCATCGAGCCAGTTGAATCGAGCATATAAAATTAGAGGAAAGATGGAAAACAGTTTAAAAGTCAAACTTACTGTTTTCATCGTCACTATCCTTGCGACTTCAATGGTCATAGGTGATGGGGTTTTGACCCCATCAATCTCAGGTATTCCCTACATATCTGCTCACAATTTGTCACTACCATCGATTCAATCAAGGCAGTGAGTTTATTAACCTTTTACTTATAACTCATTTACATTAATATAATATTCTTTCTTTTCCACAGTTCTTTCTGCGGTTGGTGGCATCGATTCCTTGGGGCAAGGTATAACTCTTACTTCTTCAACCATTTTTTGCCTGCATAAATACACATATTGACGTAAAATGATTGAATAATATTCAGACGCTGTGGTGGGAATTTCTGTGGTAATTCTGGTCATCCTATTCTGCGTTCAACGATTTGGAACTGACAAAGTGGGATATTCATTTGCCCCAATCATATGCCTGTGGTTTACCTTGCTAAGTGGCATTGGCTTGTACAACCTCTTCACATATGGTTGGGGTGTATTACGTGCGTTTAATCCGTTGTATATAGTGGATTACTTCAAAAGACGCGGTAAGGACGGGTGGATATCACTTGGAGGAGTAGTACTTTGCATTACAGGTGAGTGCTTCCAACTTTTACTTCATTTCTTTTTGTCATTTTGATACCCTTCCCTTTTATTTCTAAATTGTATGGACATTTGACAATAGGAACCGAGGCTATGTTTGCTGATCTGGGTCACTTCAGTGTTCGAGCAGTTCAAGTAAGTTATTTACTTCATACAACCTGTGGAAAATAGGATGGTTTGATAGGAAACTGTTGTACATATATATTATTCAACATTTTTTTGTTTGTGCATGGATCTGCAGATTAGTTTCTCCACTATTACCTTGCCTGCTTTACTTACTGCATATTGTGGCCAAGCTGCCTACCTCACAAAACACCCTGAACACGTTGGGGACACTTTCTACAAATCTATTCCAGGTAAACATCTTTTGTTAAGACGAGTATGAAAAGGGATGCTTCGAAAACAAGTTTTTTGATGAATAATGTATTTTATTTGGATATTATGTAGATCCAATCTATTGGCCAACATTTGTGGTAGCTGTAGCTGCTTCCATTATTGCAAGCCAAGCTATGATATCAGGAGCATTTTCAATTATCTCTCAGTCGTTAACACTGGGATGTTTTCCAAGAGTTAAGGTGATCCACACCTCCACTGAGTATGAGGGGCAGGTTTATATACCAGAAGTCAACTACATGCTCATGATTGCCTGTGTTGCAGTCACTGTTGGGTTCAGAACCACAGAAAACATCGGCCACGCATATGGTAATTAAGCTCGTAACCCAAATTTCAACAAATTTGAAATGCAAAACTTAAAATTTTATTCTGAAGTTTATTTGGGTATATGAATTGCAGTTAAGTGAAATTAATATCAAGGATAACACTTCATTTCTCTTGGGTTTACAGGAATTGCTGTTGTAGCTGTAATGGTGATCACAACATGTATGGTTACTCTTATCATGCTTGTTATATGGAAGACAAACATATTATGGATTGCTCTCTTCTGTGTGTTCTTCGGCACTGTAGAGACCATATATCTCTCATCAGTCTTGTATAAATTCGTTGAAGGTGGCTACCTTCCGCTGGTCTTCTCGCTTATCCTAATGACAATCATGGGAATATGGCACTACGTGCACCAAAAAAGATACGAATTTGAGCTCAACAATAAAGTTTCAAAGGAATACATTAAGCAACTGGTGGAAGATCCAAGGATAAACCGGGTACCAGGAATTGGTCTTTTGTACTCAGAGTTGGTTCAAGGCATACCTCCCATATTCCCTCATTTCATTTCCAGCATTCCTTCCATCCGTTCAGTTCTAGTCTTTGTCTCCATTAAGAAACTTCCAATCAGCAAGGTAATACCAGAGGAGCGTTTTCTCTTCAGACATGTGGAACCAAGAGAGTATCGAATGTTCCGTTGTGTTGTAAGATATGGTTATAAGGATTCCATGGGAACACCTGTAGAGTTTGAACAACAACTCATTGAGAAGTTGAAGGAATTCATTCGTCAAGAATATTTCATAGCTGAGGGAGAGGCCGCTGCTGTAGAGAACCCGCCCCAGAGCTCCAATATTCTAGTAAATCAAGGAAAAGACAAAGGAAGTAGTAGAAGGGCTGTTTTTGTGGAGGAAACATTGAACCAGCTTAACCAATCTCGTCGTTCCTCAGCCTCCATCCAATCATTCAATGCGGCCAAATCAAATAACTCGTCGAGTGGGATCATATCAGCAGCACCACCCATACTGGGAGCTGAAGAAGAGATTCAGTTTGTTCAGAAAGCAAAGGATGAAGGAATTATTTATCTCCTAGGAGAAGCTGAAGTGATGACTAAACCCGATTCTTCCTACACAAAGAGGATGATTGTGGATTATGGCTATAATTTTCTCAGGAGAAACTTCAGGCAAGGGGAGAAAGTGATGATGATACCACAAACTAGACTTCTAAGGGTTGGAATGGCATACGAGATTTAGAGGACTTGATGAAATGCTGAGTGAATTTACATATAATTTATATATGTAAGTGTAAAAATAGAATGTTGGTTATAACAATGTATCGCAAAGAAAAAAAGAAAAAAAAAATAAAGAACACACAATTACAAGAAGAGTAAACTATGTCTATTTATAGCTTGTAAAACCATATTCTAATAGGAGTGTAGTAAAATTGAAACACTTTCGTCTAATCAATATTAAATAGGTGGAGTTTAATAAAGTTTAAAATACTTTATTCTAAAATAAAAGAAGTATAGTTCTATATGGATTTTACTTTTATTTTATTTTACTATTGTATTTTATTTAACTAAAGATTCGGGTCACTTAATTCTAACAATCTCTACATTGACATGAATTCTCAATGAACAAATTATTCATCGCGAACTGTCAATGAACAAATTCTCCACCTCTTCCATGAAACCCCTTAAGGGTTTAGCTTCAAAAATAAACACCAACCAAGTTTGAGCTAACTTGGTTATAGGAAGTGACTTAATCATCATATCTGCAGAATTTTCATGAGTACTAATTTTGCTCATAACAATATCAACATGAGCAACAATATCATGAATAAAACGATACCGAACATCAATGTGTTTTGTTCTCTCATGAAACATTTAATCTTTTGTAAGGAAGATGAACTCTTATTGTCACAAAATATTGTACTGACTTGAAGGTCTTCATTGAATTCACTAAAGAGTCCCTTCAACTAAATGACTTCTTTACAAGCCTCAGTAATCTCCATGTACTCAGCTTCAGTGGTAAACAAAGCAACTGTAGTTTGTAAAGTGGCTTTCCAACTAATTGCACAACCTCTGATTGTAAAGACATAACCTGTGAGAGGTCTTCTTCTATCAATGTCTCCAGCAAAATCAGCATCAACATACCCAATAACTCCATCTCTAGTTCTTCCAAACTGAAAGCAAACATCAATAGTACCTCATAAGTATCTTAAAATCCACTGAACTGCTTTCTAATGTTCTTTACCAGGATTCTCCATGTATTTGCTAATTGCACTATCTGCATATGATAAATCTGGACGTGACCAAACCATAGCATACATGAGAGATCCCACTGCACTAGAGTATGAAACATGTGACATGTACTCAATCTCATCATCTGATTGTGGAGACAAAGCCGATGAAAGTCTAAAATAGGCTGCTAAAGGAGTACTAACAGATTTAGCACTCTGCATATTGAACCTACAAAGAACTTTCTCAGTGTACCCCTTCTGACTTAGGTACAATTTACTTGTTTTTCTATCTCTGAGAATCTCCATACCAAGTATCTTCTTTGCTAGTCCCAAATCTTTCATATCAAATTCTTCACTTAGTTGGGCTTTGACCTTTCTTATCTCTTATTTATCTTTCGCTACTATCAACGTGTCATCAACATAAAGGAGTAGATACACAAAAAAACCATCACTGTTTTTCTTAAAGTAAACACAATTGTCAAAGCTACTTCTTTTTAAATTATGAGAAGTCATAAAGGAATCAAACCTCTTGTCCCACTATCTTGGTGATTGTTTCAAACAGTAAAGGGACTTTTTCAGCAAGCAAACATAGTCCTATTTTTTTGAGACTATAAAACCCTCTGGTTGTTGCATGTAAATATCCTCTTCAAGTTCTCCATGCAAAAATGTAATTTTTACATCTAACTACTCAAGCTCCAAATCATGTATGGCCACAATACTAAGCAAAGCTCGAATCGAACTATGCTTCACAATTGAGGAGAACACATCTGTGAAGTCCACTCTTGGAATTTGACTATAATCCTTTATAACAAGCCTTGCTTTATATCTGGGTTCTTCAACTCCTAAAGTCCCTTCTTTTCTTTTAAATACCCATTTACAACGAACAACCTTTTTACCTTTAGGAAGCTTCACAAGATCCCATTTTTTTTTTGTAGAGTGATTTCATCTTCTATTGCATAGCAAACATCCATTTTTCTAAGTCTTCACAACTAACCGCCTCAGAATAATTAGATGACTTTTGGTTTGCATCTATATCTTCAGCCACATTTAAAGCATAAGCAACTAAATTAGCCTCGGCATACTTCTTTGGAGGTTTAATTTCTTTTCTAGTTTTGTTTTTAGTGATAGAGTATTGTGGTGAAGAAGCAACTCTATTTTGAATTTTTGTATTGGCTTAAGGAGTTGACTCTATCGTAGATTCTGGATTAATCTGATGCTCCACCTGCTTTTGATTTTCTTTATTGGAAGAGTCTTTAAAAGATAAGTTAGGTAGCATAGTAGTTTCATAAAAAACATCTCTGCTAATCACAACTTTTCTATTTTCAGGACACCATAACTTATACCTTTTTACACTATCTTTATAACAAAGAAAAAAACATTTAATGAATCTCCATTACAATTTTCCATTGTCAACATGAGCATATGCATGACACCCAAAGATATTTAAATCAGAATAGTCAGCAGGATTACCAGACTATACCTCTTGTGGAGTCTTTTTTTTAAATGGCAACGGATGAAGATCGATTGATAAAAAAACATGCAGTAGAGGTTGCTTCGGCCCAAAATGACTTTGGTAAGTTGGCATTTGACAACATACATCAAACCTTCTCCATGATCGTTTTGTTTATTCATTCTGCAACGCCATTTTGCTGTGGAGTATGATGAACTGTCAAGTGTCTCACGATCCATTTTAACTTACACAGTTTATTAAACTCATAAGAATAGAACTCTAAGCCATTGTCCGTGAGGTGGTATTTTATTTGTTTTCTCGTCTGTTTTTCAATCATAGTTTTCCAAGACTTAAATGCGGAAAGACATCATTTTTCTACTTCAGGAAGAACGCCCAAAGTTTTCTGGAAAAATCATCAATAAAAGTTAGCATATAATTAGCTCTACCTCTCGAAGGCACTTTGGATGGCCCCAACAAATCAGAATGAATATACTCTAACGCTCCCTTCATGTTATGGATTTTTCTGGTGAATCAAACTCTCTTTTGCTTCCCAAAAATATAGTGCTCACAAAACTTTAGTTTACAAATTCCTTGCCCATTAAGAAGTCCTTTTTTGCTCAATTCTGCCATACTATTCTCATTCATATGCGCTAGGCGCATATGCCAAAGTTTAGTAATATCATCATCTAACAAGGAAGAGGATGTAACAGTTGTATCACTAGTAATAGTAGAACCCTGCAAAACATATAACTTGCTAGTCTTTCTCTGCTCTTTCGTCACAACAAGGGAACCTTTAGAAATCTTCAAAACCCCACTTTCAGCTGTGTATCTATGCCCTTTTGAATCAAGAGTACTCAACGAAATTAAATTTCTCTTCAATTCTGGAACATGTCGCACGTCACTAAGTGTTTTGACAACTTCGTCAAATATCTTAACTTTAATCGTTCCAACACTTGCAATTTTACACGAAGCATTATTTCCCATCAAAACAATAACTTCAAACACTATTTCGTAAGTTGTAAACTAATCTTGATTGGGACTCATGTGAAAGGTATAGCTCGAATCAAGGGTCCACTCCTCGCTCACTTTAGAATTGTTGACAGAAGTGACTAAAAGTTCACCATCATTGTAGTCTTCTACAACATCAGCTTCACCGAAATTTTCTGATTGTTTTCCCTTTTGATTCGCAGCCTCCCTTTTGATATTGTTCTGGAGCTTATGGCACTAAGATTTAATGTGCCCGTTCTTATTGCAGAAGTTAAAAGTTTTATCTATGTTTGAAGACTTCGATCTACCCTTAGATTTATCGCGAGGATCTCGTTCCTATGTCCTTCCACTATCATCATCAGCATTTTGATCTTGTCTCCCACGAATAATGAGACCCTCTCCCTGAGAGTCAGTTTTAACCACAAGATGCTTCATCTTATCATATGAGGTTAAAGAATCATAAACCTTATCAATTGTGAGAGACTCGTAGCTATATAAAATTATGTATCTAAAGGTTCAATAAGACCGGGGCAACGAACAAAGTAGACTCAACCCTAGATCTTCCTTATCATATTGAACCTCTATAGCTGACAAACCATAATTTTAACGTATTTTTATCCCATGCTTAGTGTATTTTTGGATGATTTTCCCTATAATTTAATGAATTTGATGCTCCTAATCCTTTAATTTCATGTTTTATACTTAGGTGAGCATAGGAAAGTGAAAAGAACGAGAAATAGGCCAAAAACGGACAAAATGGGCCAAAATCATAATTTAACACGGCCTAGACGCTTCCACACGGGTACACTACACGCCCTTGTGTAACACACGGGCTGGCTACACGCTCGTGTGTCACGGCCGTGTCGACCTAAAACCAAGTCAGTATAGCACACGGCTTGAGCAACTTCACATGGGCTGGTCAAACGCTCGTGTCCCTGTTAAGCCCTGTTTCAATTTCACGAGGAAAAAGCTAATTTTTGGGTATTCTGGGCACTCCAAAGTCTGCTTAAACACCCTAGAAGAGGATTAAATAGGACACAGGGTAGAAAACAAGGAATTACTTGAAGAACACCGATTGATTCATCTCAGAAGAAGGAATCTCCTTCAAGACTGAATATCTCCCTTCAATTTCCTTGAAGTTTTTAGGTTTTCTTTATGTTTTGTTATTTTCCAATATTTGAGATGTTTTGTTTCTTAAATATGAACTAAATTCCCTAAATACCTAAGGGGGATAAAACCTAAGATGAATCTTGTTATTATTTTCTGAATTATATGGTAAATATTTGATTTATTATTAATTGTGTTATTAATTCTTGTGTTAATATTTTAGGATATTAATTTAAGTCAAATGTGCTTATTCAGTGGAGCGAAAGTCCCTATTTAAGAGTAGATCCAACATAATTAAGTAGAGTTGATCGCAATCCTAGAGACAGAACGAGGAAAATCTGTCGGATTAGAGTCAAATCTAATAGGGAAATCCATAGATCGAGTTAATGCAATAATAGGGGTTTAATTAAAAAGAAATTTCAATTAATCAACCTAGAGTTAGTTGTTTTTAGTCTTGAAAGAGATAATAACAAAAATTAGAGATTTCTACGGATCAAGTCAAGTGAATAAATCGTCTAATTCAAATAATAAGTGAAGTCTAGGTGGATTCTTCCTTGGGTATTACCTTAATCAAGTTTTCCAAAAGTATTTCTTAATTTACTCTCTGTCACATTCTTAGTTTAGTTAATTAATTAGTTTAAACAAATCACCTTTATTTCTAGGCTAGATAATAAAAAGAAAGTTAATACTAGTACTTTTAGTCCCTGTGGGTTCGACATTTCGGTCTTGCCATAAGCTATACTACTGTTCGATAGGTGCACTTGTCTTTATCGTGATAATAGTTTAGTTTTGGGAACGATCACTCATAAATATCACATCAACTTTTTGGCGTCATTTTCGGGAACTAAGATATTAGGAACACTCGATTTTTATTACTTTAGCCATTTTTACTTTATTGCAATTTTTTTTAGTTTAATTTTTATTTACTAACTTTTTCTTTCTATTTTTTTCTCTGACAGGTGTCTCTAGTTTATGACTAGAAGGAACCCGTCAAGACCTTTATTATTCGATAGTGAGATAGAAGCATCAGCTCGTAGAAATCGTAGAGAAATAAGGTGGAGCCTACAATACATAGAAGAAGAGCAAGAGGACGATACCGATACTACTGAAGAGATAGAGGCAAATCAGAATAATCCACTACCTCCTATGGTAGCTCCAAATCCCGTGAATCAGAATCTTGCTCCTCGTACTATGTATTATTATGCTAAGCTTAATTTAGTTGGTACTAAATCGAGTATTGTTAAGCCTGCTGTGGCTGTAAATAATTTTGAATTAAAACCTAACACTATACAGATGATACAACAGTTTGTTCAGTTTGATGGTTTGTAAGACGAGGACCCCAATACACATTTAGCGTACTTTCTAGAATTCTGCGATACCTTTAAAATAAATGGCATTTCTGATAATGCAATTCGTCTTCGGCTGTTTCCCTTTTCACTAAGGAATAAGGCTAAATAGTGGTTAAACTTTCTACCATGAGGGTCTATCACTACTTGGGAACAAATGACCGAGAAATTTTTAGTTAAATATTTTTCATCGGCTAAAATGGCAGAGTTGAGGAATGACATATCTTCTTTTGTGTAGATGGATCTAGAAACTCTTTATGACGCATGGGAGAGATACAAAGACTTGCTGAGAAGGTGCCCTCACCATGGTTTACCTTTATGGCTACAGATTTAAACTTTTCATAATGGTTTAAACCCCTCAACGAGGCAAATGATCGATGTAGCTGCCGGTGGAACAATAAATAACAAAACACTAGAGGAGGCTTATTAGTTTATAGAGGAGATGTCACTGAATAACTATCAATGGCAAGTCATTAGGACAAAGCCGACAAAAGCCACCGATGTTTTTAATGTCGATGCGGTCGCCATGCTTTCTAACCTGATAGAACTTTTGAATAAAAAGATTGATGGTTTAGTTGGTTCTACGCAGGTACATCCAGTTATGCAATGTGACATGAATGGAAGTGGTATGGGCAACCCAAAGTACTCCCCCTATGGACATGGCATGGAAAACGAGCAAATGAATTATATGGGTAATAATCTTCAACCTCAAAACAATCTTTACAATAACACTTACAATGCAGGTTAAAGAAATCATCCAAATTTTTCATGGGGAGGCCAAGGGAATCAAACAAATCAAAGGCCACCACCCTTCCGGGATTTCAGCAACCCCCTACCGGCAGGAAAAGAAATCAAACCTTGAAGAGATGTTGGAGAAATTTATATCGATGTTAGAAACCCATTTTTAGAATACCGAAACTGCACTTAAGAACTAGCAAGCTTCAATTCAAGGACTTGAGAATCAAATTGGTCAACTTGCCAAGATGATATCTGATAGACCACAAGATAGCCTGCCAAGTAATACTGAACCCAATCCTAGGGAGCATGTTAAAGCAATCACATTAAGGAATGGGAAAATATTGGCTGAACCTAAAAAGAAGTTGCTACAAGAGCCTAATAAGGAAAAAGTTAAGGAGGCTGAACCCAAAAAGAATGCCCCATCGGTACTTAAAGAATATAATCCACCCATCTCATACCCAACAAAGTTGAAGAAAGACCGCATGAATGCACAATTCGGTAAATTTCTTGAACTTTTTAAACAGTTACGTATCAACTTACATTTTGTTTAGGCTATTTCAAAGATGCCCACGTATGCGAAATTTTTGAAGAAGCTTCTAACAAACAAAAAGAAGTTCAAAGAGCTGTTCATAGTGGAACTCAACGAGGAATGTTCAGCGATCCTTTAAAATAAACTGCCAACCAAATTGAAAGATCCAGGAAGTTTTACTATTCCCTGTTTAATTGGTAGTTTAAATATTGAAAAGGCATTAGCTGATTTAGGTGCCAGTATTAACTTAATGCCTTATAAAATGTTCAAGCAACTAGGTCTTGGGGAACCAAAACCCACTAGGATGAGTATTCAACTAGCTGATAGATCTGTTAAATATCCTAAGGGTATCATTGAAGATGTGCTAGTTAAAGTAGATAAATTCATTTTCCCTGTTGATTTTGTTGTGCTTGACATGGATGAGGATGTTGAAGTGCCTTTAATCCTAGGACGCAATTTTTAGCCACTGCTAGTGTAACATCCCGACTTTAGGCCTGGTCGGAATAGTGGTTTCGAGGCCACAAAATTCGACTAGGAAAATATTATTTTTATTATATTTTTATGATCTACGATTTCATGAAAAATTTTCATGAAAAATTCGTTCGAAAATTTCAACGTTTGGGCACTCAATTTAGTCAAAAGGACTAAATTGTAAATAGTGTAAAAGTTGAGTTCTATATTTATAAGGTGTCTAATTTTTATGTGTTTTAAATTGAAAGCCCTTATGTGATAATTAGCCCATTAATAAGTTTGAGATATTTGTTTGGTACTATTGAAATTGGGTAGAAATTAAAAGGGTAATTAGGTAATTAAGCAAATAAGTTATAATAAGACAAAAATTTTAAAGCTATCATCTTTAATTTTCTTTCTTCCACCGAAATGAAGAACCAAAACAACAGCCATGGGAGTTTGAAGGTTCGGCCAACCTTGTTTGGTCTATATAGGTATGGTTTTTGCACCGTTTTTAATAATTTCTATGTTTTCGGAGTCGTGACAGCTTAATCTAGCTAGCCCGTATCTTCGATTTCAAAACTGTTAAAGTTTGTGAATTTTGCCATTGTTGATTAAGTGTGTATTTTGATGAATTATGGTAGATTATGCATGTCTAAGGTTAGAGAAACGGTTTTTACCGAGTGATTTTCGACAAAAATGTCCGGAAGGACTAATTCATAAACGTAGTAAAATTGGTCATAAGTGTGTATTTTAATGAGAATTATGGGCTGCTATATTCATGATATGGTTTGGTTGGGCCTAAAATGCAAAGAAAGTGAATAAAATTTATCGTACGAGCCTAGGGGCAAAAGTGTAATTTTGATAAACTTTAGGGGGCAAAATTGTAAAATTTTAAAAGTGTGATTTTTGGACTAATTTAAATAATGTGAGTGTTAAATGAGTGTTATTTGATATGTTAGATCAAGAAAACACAAAAATTCGGGCTTAGATTGAGGAACAACGAGACTTTGAGCTAAGACGGAAAATTTACCGCTATTGCATTCGAGGTAAGTTTATGTGTAAATAAAGCACTATTTTGTTTAAATAAATTTATGTATTGTTAAATTGATGTATATGTGCCATTATAATTTTCATTACGAATATTTAATAATCGCAAAAATATTAGTATGTGAAATGTGTATTGATTTGAAAATGAGAAAGTGTATTTGATTTTGAATCGAAATTGTGATAGAAAGATTGAATTGAAAATGAAATTTAGGTAAGTAATGATGTATGAATTGAATTGAATATGAATGTGATTTAATTGTTGAATATATTTATATTTATATATATGTGAAATTGAGATATATATATATATATATTGATTGGTAGTGAATTTGAATAGAGAATGTGCATTTGAGTTGTGTATGGTAAGTAAATATTAAGGTAAGTAATTTTATTGAATTAAATTTTGAAAAGTGAATTGAATGAAAATTTTGTATTAGAATGAAATTGTATTTATGAATGATGTATGGAAAAGTGTATTGAATTGAATTTGATATAAGAGTGGAATTGAATTGAGAAATAGATTGTATACCTTATTAACTAATCGGTCTAGCTCGGATACAATTGGCATACCATAGGGTTTAAAAGAGTACGGGATTATCGGCCTTACCGATCAGGCACCTTGTGTGTCATTTCAGGAACTTTATGTGTCGTATTCAGGCACTTTATGTGTCGTTTCAGGCACCTCGTGTGTCGTATTTCAGGCACCTCGTGTGTCGTATTTCAGGTACTACATGTGTCGTATATTGATCAGGTACTATGTACCGTTTAGGCACAATGTGCCGTATTGGTGTGTTGGGTTGGAACCCGAGTATCCGTCAAAGTCCGGAGTGTTAATAGGGTGTACAATTGAAAATGAGAAGTTTATATTAGTTTGATTGATCATTGAACTATTGATTACTGAAATGAACAAGAAATTAAAATGAGAATCAAAAGTGAGATTGGAAAGGGAAAATGTGAATTAAATGTTTATGTGGTGAATGTAGTTGATGTTATGATTTATGGATGAAATTAATGCATAGCTAAAGTTGATACTGTTGTTAATATAGTTTAAATGGTAAGGTATGTATGTGTAAATTATGAGCAATGTGCTTGTTTTATAAACGAATCATGGTACGGTTGATAAGAGGTAAGTATATACAATTAAAGCTATTGATAAGAAATCATGGGAAAGTGAAATTTAAATAAAACAGACTTAGACAGCAACAGTGTAGTGACTTTGAAAATTCACCATAAATGGTAGAAATAGAATTAGAAATTGAATTAAATATGAAATTGAAGCTCAATGAGTCTATTTTCACATAAAAGAAGTAGAGTAAGCAAATGATTCTCAATTTGTGAGATATCTGTATTGTTGTGAGGCAAGGTCAGGTGGATTACGGGATCCCCTATTCCGAATTCGGAAAATCACTAGAAATTTTATAAAATTGGTTTTGGTCTGTAATTTACATGTCTGAATTCCTTAGTTAGTCTATTTTCAAAAGAAACAAACGAGAACCTAATCCAAGTTCTGTACAGTGAGATAATCGACTTTTAGTAGAGAGAGGTCAGAACTGTCAAATAACGAAATAGGGGAAAATTTAATAAATAAACTGTACTAATTGGCCTAACCAAAAATTCTGAAAATTTTATGGCAAGAAGATATATGAGTCTAGTTTCAGGAAAAATTTACAGAACTTAATTTCGAGTTCGGTACCTTAAGATATAATTAATTTAGTGACTGTGACTCAGAAAACAGCTTAAGCTGAATATGAGCAGAAAGTGAAATCATATGAATAATGATTTTATTTCCTAAGAATACCTTTTGAGAAATGGAAGCATAATTTTAATTTAATTACTTATTATTATATGCTAACTTACTAAGCTTTAAGCTTACATCCTTCTTTTCATTTCTCTTAGTGTTGTCAGGTTGGCTCGTGGTTGGAGACCGTCAGAAGCAGCATCACACTATTGATTTGTAAATGTGGGTTAACAACAATTTTTATTGCTTACAAGTGAGTGGCATGTATAGAGATTTAGTTATTGGTAGTATGCATATTTGTGAATTGGCCAAATGTATTGGTCTATGTTATTTATATATATATAGCCATGAAATGTGGTTTATAATAGTTATGGGTATATAAGTCTATTCTTATGCATATATTGTGGAAAATGTTTAATGAGGTTAGGTATATTTCATGTGTTTGATGGTCAAGATAAGAGTAGGTAAATGTACGGTATACGTTTATGTATTGTATACGAGTGTGAAGAGTTAAGAGAACATTAAGGGCTTAGGAAATAGCCTAAGTGATCGGTCATACAGGCAGAGACACGGCCGTGTGTCTCAATCGTGTGAAGGACATGGCCTAGTACACGGGCGTGTGCCATGGCTGTGGGAAAGAAACAGAATGCTCGATGTTTTTAACATGGGCGTGTCCTAAGTCACACGGGCGTGTGACACTATTTTGGGTCAAATTTCCATAGTGCTCAAAAAGCTCTGGTTTGGTCCCAGGTCATACCCAATGTATCATTTGGGCCTCGTAGGCCTATAATGTCAAAATTATGTGTATTATTGAAAAAGTTTTAAATTTTACACGAAAATTATGTTTTGGAATCAATTGATCGAGCGAGTGTTTGTTCGGTAACACCTCGTACTCGTATCTGGCGACGGTTACGGGTAAGGGGTGTTACAGCTAGAGCTGTTATTGGTGTGGGGGATGGTAAACTTGTGCTTAGGGTGGGTGACAAAGAAATCGTGTTTAAAATTTATGATGCCATGCGATTCTCTAGAGAACAAGACAATTCCTGTTATTTTATTGATTCTATTTACTATTCTGTTTAAGATTCTTTTCAGAAAATCGCTCTTAAAGACACGTTAAAACTGTGTCTCATCTAAGGTGGAGATGTGAACAAAGTCACCGCTGAGATGGAGAAGGATTTGAACTCTAACGAACCTTCTCTATGACAAATAGAATATGAGGGTATGGAGATAAACGATGAACTTAAACAAAAACCTTCTATTGAAGAACCTCCTAAACTGGAACTAAAGTAATTACCCAATCACCTGGAATATGCATTCTTAGAAGATAACTCTACACTACCAGTGATTATTGCTCCGGACTTGTAACCCAAGGAGAAAGAAGAATTACTTCAGGTATTAAAAGAACAAAAAAGAGCCATAGCTTGGAAAATTTCTGACATTAAAGGGATCAGCCCCTCTTTTTGTACCCACAAAATTTTGATGAAGGATGAATATAAACCATGTGTGCAAGCTCAAAGATGACTGAACCCCAACATGAAGGAAGTTGTTAAGGCTGAGGTAATTAAACTTCTAGATACTGGAGTTATTTATCCTATTTCTGACAGTGCTTGGGTAAGCCTTGTGCAGGCTGTTCCTAAGAAGAGAGGCATGACTGTTATTGCTAATGAACAAACAAATTGATCCCTACAAGAACAGTCACAGGTTGTAGAGTGTGCATTGACTATAGGAAGTTGAACGATGCCACCAGAAAAGACCATTTTCCTTTGCCCTTCATTGATCAAATGTTGGAAAGGCTGTCAGGACATATGTACTACTGCTTTTTGGATGAACTTTCTGGCTACTTCCAAATCTCGATAGCTCCTGAAGATCAAGAAAAGACGACATTTACATGTCCATATGGTATGTTTGCTTATCATAGAATGCCTTTTGGATTATGTAATGCTCCTACTACTTTTCAGCGTTGCATGTTAGCCATCTTTGACGAATTCGTGGAAGATATTATGGAGGTATTTATGGACGACTTCTCGGTATTCGGTAACTCTTTCCATCTTTGCCTTAAAAATTTAGAACGAGTTTTAATAAGATGTGAAGAAACGAACCTTGTTGTTAACTGGAAAAAATGTCACTTTATGGTTCGTGAAGGTATTGTGTTATGACATAAAATTTCCAGTAAAAGGATAGAGGCTGATAAAGCAAAAATTGAGACCATTGAAAAACTACCTCCCCCTAATTCAGTTAAGGCTATTAGAAGCTTTTTAGGACATGCTGGTTTTTATAGATAATTTATTAAAGTTTTTTCTAAAATAGCTAAGCCTTTAACGAAACTACTAGAAAAATATGTGCCCTTCAACTTTGATCAGGAATGTTTAGAAGTATTTAACACTCTCAAAAAGAAATTAACTAATGCTCCGATTATAATTGCACCTGATTGGAATTTACCTTTTGAACTAATGTGTGATGCGAGTGATTTTATAGTAGGTGTAGTTCTTGGACAGTGAAGAGATAGGTATTTTTAGCCAATTTATTATACTAGTAAAATTTTAACAGCCGCACAAGAGAATTACACTACCACGGAAAAAGAATTGCTAGTTGTGGTTTTTGCGTTCAATAAATTTAGACCATATCTGATATTGTCTAAAGTCGTCATTTATACTGATCATTCTGCTCTTTGTTATCTTTTAACTAAATCTGATGCTAAACCTCGATTAATAAGATGGATTTTATTATTGCAGGAATTCGACTTGGAAATACAAGATAAGAAAGGAGCTGAAAACCTTACGACTGATCACCTTTCTAGGCTTGAGAATCCACATCTCAAGGAACTTGATGAAGCCGAGATAAACGACTCATTTCCTAAAGAACAACTCTTAGTCGTATCTGATTCTGAGGTACCTTGGTTTGCAGACATTGCGAATTATTTAGATGCTAACATAACCCCAAAAGGGTTGACACATCAGCAAAAGAAGCGATTCTTTGCTAATGTGAAAAACTATTTTTGGGAGGATCCCTTTCTTTTTAGTATATGTGCAGATCAAGTCATTCAAAGATGTGTTACAAAGTCAGAAGTAAACAAGATCTTGAAACACTACCATTCAAGACCAACTGAAGGACATTAAAGTGGGGCTAAGATCACTCATAAAACACTCGAATCAGGTTTTTATTGGCCCACACTGTTCAAGGACGCCAACAAGTATGTTACTTCTTATAACAAATGTCACAGAATAGGTAATATCTCTAGACGTGATGAAATGCCTCAAACATATATGCTCTCATGTGAAATATTTAATGTATGGGGTATCGATTTCATGGGTCCATTCCCTAGCTCGTTCGAGAATAAATATATCTTAGTAGCGGTTGATTATATGTTAAAATGGGTGAAAGCCCAAACTTTACCTACTAATGATGCTAGAGTGGTAGTGAGATTCCTTAAAAAGCTCTTTTCTCAGTTTGGAACACCTAGGGCGATTATTAATGATAAGGGGGACTCATTTTTGTAATGCTCAGTTTGATAAAATTCTCAAGAAATATGGAGTGCACCACAAAATAGCCACCCCTTACCATCCTCAAACTAATGGACAAGTCGAAGTGGCTAATAGAGAATGTAAACGTATTTTGGAAAAGACGGTAGAATTAAACAGGAAAGATTGGGCAATGAAAGTAGATGATGCTTTATGGGCTTATAGAACTGCTTTTAAGACTCCCATAAGAACATCCCCTTTTAGACTTGTTTATGGGAAAAGTTGTCATCTATCATTTGAACTAGAACATAAGGTATTTTGGGCTATTAAATTTCTAAATTTTGATCTTAAACTTGCAAGGGAGAAAAGATTAATGCAGTTGAACGAGTTAGATCAGTGGCGCGCTAATGCATACGAAAACTTATGCCTATACGAGGAAGCAAAAAAGCGACGCCATAATGTTCGTCTAAGGCAACCTAAATAATTTATAGCTGGTGATTTTGTCTTGCTATACAACTCGAGGCTCAAGTTGTTCCTTAGAAATCTGCAATCAAGATGGTCAGGCCTATTTGTAGTTCAAACCGTTTTTCCATACGGCACAGTTGAGGTAACACATCTGAACCACGGCACTTTCAAGGTAAACGGTCATCAACTTAAACTTTATAATGGTGAGGATTTTAAGAATGATAAAGAGGAGCTTCGGCTCCACGAACTTTTATAAAGGTGCGTGCAAGAAAAGTCGAGCTTAGACTCAAAATAAGCTCTTGGGAGGCAACCCGAGAACTAACATCCACTGCACACGGCTTGCGATAAAACCACGCGGTCGTACGACACGGCCAAGTGAATCACACGGCTTGGACCCACAGGCGTGTCTGTGGCCGTGTGGAAACAGGGTTTAATTTTCCCAAAACTCAGGATACCACAAGGATGCAATTAATCCACACAGGCATGTGATATGGGCGTACGAGCCCCACGAATAGGACTCACGGGCATGGCCACGGCCGTGTTAAAACTGAACTTTGAATCTTTAAAATATGCTGAGATATAGGATGCGATAGATCCCCACGGGTGTACCTAAAGACCGTGTGAAAACCTGACCAAAGCACATGGGCGTATGAACCAATCCCACGACCGTGCCCATAAATCATGGATGACACTGACTAAAGCACACAGGAATAGCCTACGATCGTGCCCAAAGACCGTGTGTGAACCTGTTTATAACACATGGGCGTGTGAACTAGTACACGAGCGTGGAAGAAACGAACGAAGTAGAACACGGCCGTGTAATTTGGCTGTACGAGCTAATATGACCCAACCACACGAGCATGGCCGAAGGCCGTGGGTGATATTGATTTCTATTTTCACGAAAAACACGAGCTAGGAGTAAGACACACAGGCGTAAACCACGACCGTGTGGCCGAACACGAGACCTGCACGACCGTGACCCTCTCTTTTGCTTTAAACCCTAACCCTAAAATTTCTTTTCCTATTTAAACCACCACTATTCATCTTCTTCTTCTTCCCTCCACTATTCACCGCCGTCATCCCCTCTCTGGCTACCATTTTCCCTCCCTTTCCTTCCTATTTTTTTCTTTAGTTTTTCTCCTCCTCACTACCTACCCTCAACTCACGCCCCACCTCCTTCTTCCTTACCTTTGGCTAACAAACCATTCCCAACCCAACCGCATTTCGTTGTTCCAACTTAGAACGACCACCGTCTTACTGTCACCGGTGCCCAGTTTCGTCGATTTTTCACTATCTCATTTACACTCATCTGTTCAATATAGTAGATTTTAGATTTCTCTATTTCTGTCATTTTAGGTTCTATTTGCGAATATTATCTTTTGTCTAGTAAAGTACCTAAGAGATCTATCATGTGTTATGCTCTGTTTTAAACATAAGCACATAATTCTGAATCTTTTCTCCTCTTGTTACATTTACTTGTTAACTTTTGCATGCTTCATCTTTCCACACTGTTCATATTTTATGGCTCCTTCTTCTAGACTAGTTCAGCGTACCACTTAGGATTAATTTAGTCACCTAGGATATTTGACTTTTGTATTAGTTTCTTAGGTTCTTATTTTCATCAATTTATATTAGTGGGTCACTACTCCTCATATCTTTTATTGAATAATCTCAAGGGTTATGACAAATACTCGTGGCAAAAAGACTGCTGCCCCTATCTCAAAGAAGCGGAAGGGACCGAGTGCTACCTCTTTCAGTGCAACCACTAAGATACGTCATCCTTTTCTACAGTTCCCATTAGGACCCTAGGAGGAGCTGTTCCAAATCCTTCGAGCAAGACCCCTTGGTATGGGCCAGTGTATTGATTGGGCTGCATTACAGCAGGTCCACCTTGCTGATTCAGTTAGGGCCCTCCTCACTACAGCACCATGGGACAAATTCTTCGACATCATCGAGCCGACGTATATGGAGATCACCTTGGAGCTTTGCTCGACATTTCAAATATAGACAGTGACGTTAGAGTTCGATGACCCAGGCACAGTCCAATTCCGTCTTGGCGGCTTAGTACGCCAACTGAGTGTCCCAGAGTTCGGAGTCGCCTTAGGACTTTATATAGAAGAATTTATGGACTAGGACAACTTTCCTAATCTCCACCGCCACATCCATTACACACCCTCCTCTTGTTGGGTAGCCCTTATGCTTGCTACGGCTGTCTATGACCCTAGTCGCTCCAAGGTATCCACTCTCTTCTTACATTATGATATATCCATGCCCTCTTAGCTCACGCTTTGACGGGACAGAGAGAGAGCACTGGCGTCGTCAATACTCATGACGCATATTTCTTATGGAGCATAGTGCAATGACACGTTTTTTACTTAGCCTATTTCATTGCCCTAGCCATTCGTCATCAAACTGAACGCTATCGAAAAGGAGCCATCTGCAACGGTCCTTATGTGACACGCCTAGTAAGATATTTTGGCCTCTTCAACACAATGGCACAGTCCTCATCACTCACACTCATCGGCCAGATGTCTCCCCAATGCATCTCGAGCATGTTTCATATGAGGATGGTCGAACGACCACGTGGGGTCGATCCGCCCTAATTTCGGTTATCTCGATCCATCGATCAGGATAACCCCAAGGATATTACTGGTGATATTCCTCCCTTTCACGAGGACCCATTACTACCTCCACTTCAGAGTCACCGACATGTCACATTGACCGACCTCTTTGAGCGGTTCGCATGCTTCAAGCAGTATTGCACCCAACAATTTGATAGCATCGCTCACCGTTTCGACAGTATTGAGGCGACTCTACAGCAGATTTGCCACCATTTCCTCATTTCGCCTCCACCGTTACCTCCTCACGATCCATCTGCCGATAAGGACGCTTGAGTCCATTAAAATTTACTTTTGTTTTTAGTTTTATTTTTTATCTTTATTTTCCTTTTTATTTTATCTTTATTTTTATTTTATGTTATCCACAACTTATATTAGTATATTTTGAACTTTTTCTTTCTGGTTGTTTCTTAATGAGTAATTATGCTAATCCCATTAATACACCTCCCTAAAACATTACTGATGACTCCGCAGTTTCAAAAGGTTCAAGGTGCTCGGTGCTACCCAGGACAATACAAACCATGATAATCCATTGGGGAAAGATACTCCACGACTGCTATGTCTTGCTCGACCACGACACCGAACACCACAAATATCTTCATTTGGCATCGTGATTGTGGAACCCCATCCTCTACCACCACCGGATTATCCTCCCCCACCTTCATCTCTGCCTAGTTCATCATGTATCTTATTAGTTTTCTCTCCAACTCCGCTCTCACTACTCCAAGGATTTCATCCAAAATTTAGGAAGTTTCACTTCTCTCCCTATCTTATGATATTATGCTTATAATCTTATGATCTATCTTTGTACATTGAGGATAATGTATATCTTAAGTGTGGGGAGGTGATTTATATCTTTATCAGAAAATCCCTAAATTTTTATCTTGTTCTCAAATAACTTTCTCATATTACTATTAGAATGAAATTCTGATTGATTTTTGATTTTTATTGATATGTTTTTGATTAAATCATAGGTATTTGTGCTTTGATTATTTAAACTTCAAGAAATTAGATAATCAAGCATGATAAGTTGAATTTTTTAGAATTAAAAATTTTCTAAGTAGTTTCCCCAAATTTAGGTATTATCTTGAAGTTTGAAATTCACAGGATTGACATCAAAAGCCATAATTTTTGTGAGATTTTGAGCCTTTAGAGCATATATTCTTTCTTGCTCACTTTTATTGTTGCTATGAGTATGTCAATATTGATTAGTTATTTTAACCCACTCACTCCATAAAAGCCTCCCTTCACAATTAACCCTTGGTGAACCCCCTTGAGCCTAACAAACCATTTATTGATTTACCCTTAATATTAACCTATAACCCATTATTGTTGAAATTCCTTTAATTAATTTGATCCCTATTTTGTCAAGATTTGAATTGAATTATTATCTGGCTATGTTTTCCTATTCAGCTAAGTAAAGTTTCATTATTTGATTTGTTCTTAGAAAAAAAAAGCCATACACAATTATTTTAGTTGTTAAGTTACCGTTTAGCATATTATTACAAAGCTATGTAATGCTTCAATTTGAACGATGTTACTCATGAGGAAAAGCTCAATTCCAGGAATACATATTTAGTAATAACAGTTATTTTTCTAGTTAGGTGATTTTTCAGTTCAATCTCGTTTCTAACCTCCTCTTTCAGCTTGTGTCCACACCTCTAACCTCCTCTTTCAGCTTGTGCCCACTCAGAAAATTTTCACAAAATTTTAAAAATTTTCCTAGGTTCAGGGGTTACACGCCTGTGTGGTTAAGCCCCAAGTGACATGCCCATGTCTTAGGCCCTATGGCATATGAGGTAGAGCACACACCCATGTCCCTAACCCATGTAACTCTCTAACTTACAACTTAATTAAGTGCAGGGGTAACACGACCAAGTCACACGCTCGTATGCCAAGCCGTGTGATCAATTCCAAGTACTCTGTTTTGAAATTTTAAAATGCAGGGGATACACAACCAAAATACACACCAGTATCCCTGCCCATGTGGACAAAATAAGACCATTTTCTAAGCCTTATTTCTCACCCATTTGGTCTTCCACCTACATCAACACTTTAACACATTTATCAAGCAACTCAAAACATTTAAATCAAGCTAAATTAAGTTCTATGCATGACATAACTACACATGTGTTTATATAATTAGTCTTACCTTATTGATTAAATACACATGTATGCATGTATCATCAAATATACTATCTTAATCCTATCATTCAGATAACTATCATCAATCAATCATTTCAAACTCACATATCAACATATTAAGAACATTTACATATAAAAAACATATCATTTATTAGCCATTCCAATGGCTAATCATAACCATCATTACATTGTCACCAATAATCATTTTTAACCTATACAAACCATTATAATCCAAAATTAGTTTGCTACTTATATACCAAAGAGTCCGAGGGATAGTGTGCTGTAGCTCCAACCAGCTTCCAACCATCGAGCCTCCGAGTACTATAAAACATAAAAAATGAAACAGAGTAAGCACTTAGTGTTTAGTAAGTTTGTATAACAGAAAATAAACTTACCGTTCATTTGTATATTAAGTAAATATATACATGCATTCCAAACAACTTGGCCATAGCCTAAGCAGACAGTCTCATCAAATATGTTAGTAACACATGTCATGTAAATATCAACAACAAAGATGAGCTCATCGCATACCAAATTCCATACATTTCATGTATTTTTAAAATATTGATTTTATTTAGATTTTCACTTGTCTTCATGTTATAGTCTCACTCGTTGATTCATTTGAAATCTCGATGGATACGAGGGTAGTACACATAATGTGTACAAATAAAAAAATCTGTTAATTCTTATCCTGAAGTACTCATCAGAGCACTAAATCAGAAAGCTCTCTCTCAAGCACTATAACGGAAAGCTCATTGAGCCATGTAACAAGAAGCTTATCCGGGCTTGGTAACGGAAAGCTCACAAAGAGCCTATATCGAGTAGCTCCAAATAGTACTTAACGGGAAGCTCCGAAGAGCACTTAATCAGAAAGCACCGGATAGCCATATAACTGGAAGTTCAAGTGAGCACTAACGGGAAGCTCACGAAGAGCCTTTAATCGGGGGGTTCACAAAGAACCTATAAATAGAATGCTCATTAGAGCGCGGGTGTGTCTACAACATATGCAGATCATAACCATTCGAGATGCTCCGAAGAGTATTTAACGGGAAGCTTGCAAGAATACTATTATGGGAAGCTTGAGAAGGCTTGTAACGGGATGCTCTTTAGAGTTATGGTATGTCCGCGACATATGCAGGAACATTACCATTTTGGGAAACAGAACCATGTATCCAATCGAGTTTTATTATCCAAACGGAACTTATTTATTTATCAAGGATTGTCGATTATAATATAAATTATATATATATATATATACATACATAACATTATACAATTTACATATTCATCATTCAATATAAGCATATAAATATACACAATTTGGTTACACGAACTTACCTCGATAATTGTTCGTAAGTTGAAATCTACTAATTCGATACTTTTTCTTTACCACAATCTAACTCCATTTTTGATCTATCTGGATCTATACGAGTAAATTTAACTCAATTTAATACAATTCATATTCGATTCATCTCAATTCACACCTTAGGCAAAATTACCATTTTACTCCTATATTTTTACTTATTTACGATTTCATCCCTAGACTCGAAAAATGAAATTCATGCAATTTATTCCTTATTCCAAGCCTAAATACTTTCATATATATCAATAGAAGCCCATAAATTCCATGAAATTTTAGAATTTTTCATGAATTTAACAACTTTTCAATTTAATCCCTAAAACATGATTTCACCCAAATTTTTTTGATAAAATACCGTTAAATATCCATTAACATCTCAATTTTATCATCAAATAACTAAAATCATATGAACTTATCAATGGTATCTTTCAAAACTTTCAACAAAATCAAAAACTAATGGAATAGTAAGTTGGACCTAATTGTAAAGGTCCCAAAATATAAAAATTTCAAGGAAAATGCAAGAATTAAACTTACATAAAGCTAAAGTAGAAAAACTAGCTTAAACCCTCTTCAATGGCTATTTTTCAGCTGAAAATGGTGATGATTTTAAAATCCAGCTTAAACCTTCTTCAATGGTTTTTTTTAGCTGAAAATGGTGATGATTTTCTCTAGAATTTACAATTTCTCTTTTATTTCACTTAATTTGGTAAAATTTATAATTTTGCCCTTCTTTCTAGGGGTGAGCAAAACTCAATTCGACTTTAAAAAATCGAAAAAAATTCGAATTTCGAGTTAAACGAATCGGGTTATTCGAATTATTCGAGTTATTCGAGTCAACTCGAATTTTTTTCGAATTTCGAGTTCGAATCGAGTTGAGTTTTTAAATTCGAATAACTCAAATAATTTGAATAATTCGAATATCAAACTATAATATTTTACAGTTTTACCCCAAACTTCCAAACCTTTTTACCTTTTCCTCAAAACTTTTACTCCTTCCCACTTTCTCCCCAAAACTTTTACTCATCTCCCATCCCAACCCCCCATCTACCCAAAATCCATTTCCCACCAAAATTTTACTCTCCTATTTACTTTCCCTCAAAATTTTACTCCCAAAACCCTTTAAAACTTTTTATTTTCCCCCAAAATTTTTACTCCCTCCCACTTTCCCCTTAAAACTTTTATTCCCCTTTCATCCCACCCCCCATCTACCCCAAACTCATCTCCCCAAAATTTTTTTAATATTTTTCCTCCAAAATTTTACTCTCCCTATTTACTTTCCCTCAAACTTTTACACCCAAAACTTTTTATTTTCCCTCTAAACTTTTACTTCTCACTATTTACTCCCAAATAAAAAATCAAAATTATCCCAAAAAAAACCCATAAACGTAAATAGTAATAATTTTATTTATATATGCTATTTATATTATTAAATTAAATTTCACATTTTATATTATTTATATTATTGAATTGTTTATTCATATTGAATATTTATATTAAAATTGAATTATTAATGATGCCATAAATTATTCGTGTTAAAATTTTATATTGGTATTAATTTCACATTTTATCTTTAAAATAACTTTTATTAAAAAAGTCACATTATTACATTTAATATATTTTTTAATTCCAAAATACATTGTGACAAGAATCTGAAGATAATTGAAATAACTAAGCAAACAAAAAAGCTAATCCGTATATAAAAGATTAATAAATAAATTATGAGGTGATGAAAGTTAATAAAAAAATTGATTATAGTGAAAAAAATTTATTACGATGGGCGATAGTGGTTACAAGGACCTAAAATTATTTTTTAAAATTTAACTCGAACAAATATATTCGATTCGATTCGATTCGAATTCTATCTCACTCAATTCGATTTGAGAAAATTTCAAATAAAGTTTGAATGATAAAATAAGATTTGAAAACTCGATTAACTCGAAAATTTTTTATTCGATTCGATTCGATTCGATCGAATGCTCACCCCTACTTCTTTCACATGAAATCTCTTATTTTTCTAAGCTTATGCTGCCTCAGCCATTTCATGTGGTCTATTCGCCTTTTTAGTCCTCCTTTATTTACTATTTAGGCTCTTTAATCACTTTACCAAGATTTGCACATTTTTTAATTTAGTCATTTTTAATTAATTGACTACCAAAATGTTAAAATTTTCTAACGAAACTTTAATACTACCTTATTGACCCTTCGTAAATATTTATAAAAATATTTACAGCTCGGTTTATAACACCAAGGTCTCGATTCATCTTTTTCTCAATTTCTTAACCTAATAGATATTCATAAAACACAAATTACTAATTTAAAAATCTCTTAAAAGATACATTTAACTCTTAAATATTAAATAATGAAATCTACGAGATTTCTTACAGGATTTAGTGGCCTCAAATCACTATTTTCGACATCACTAGAAATTGGGCTATTACAGACTTTGCTGGATAAGATTGTTGATTTATATTACAAGTGCCAAGGTGTGATTAGTATTTATTCTTCTCAGGAAATTTCTATTATATGTGGAAATGTGGGTGTTGCAACTAATATAGATAATTTTGTTTTCAAGACAAAAGTTAATTATCATTTTATGAAATGAGTTTTGTTTTCTTTACCAGTAAATATGTATTGTTATGAAATTTTATGAGGGATCCATTGGTGATAAAATGACTCATCTTAAGGGAAGAAAGCTTTTGTTGCCTTCTATTTTGAAGGGACGTACTTAATAGATAGAAGATTATGTAATTTTCTTTTTCTTGTTAATGCTTAAGATATCAATTGAGGAATTAATTTACATTTGATATGTCTAACGTCTACATGTATGGGACCAATTTGGCACAAGGGATTTTGGAATTACACTCGTAAGGGATTTTGGTTCTTAACCTTAAACCTTTTAAACTGATAAACCATAAATGTAACATATTTTAATCCTATGCTTAGCTGCTTTTGGATGATTTATTATATAATTTAGTGAATTTGATGCTCCTAATCCTTTAAATTTATGTTTTTATACTTTTGTGAGCATAGGAAAGCGAAAGGAGCAAGAAACGGGCCAAAAAGAAACAAAATGGGCTGATTTCATCATTTCACACGGCCTAGGCACTTCCACATGGGCATACACAAGCTCGTGCGAGACACACGGGCTGGCCACACGCCCGTGTGTCAAGGCCATGTCAATTTAGAACCATGTCAGTATTGCACACGGCCTAAGCATTCGCATACGGGCTGGTCACACGCCCGTGTCCCTGTCGAGCCCTGCTTCATTTTCACATGGAAAAAGCTAATTTTTAGGTATTTTGGGTGTTCCAAAGTCTATAAAAGCACACTAGGAGAGGATCAAAGAGGACATATAGAGCAGAAAGCAGAAATTACTCGAAGAACGCCGTTGGAATCATCTTGGAAGCAGGATCTCCTTCAAGACTGAAGATATCCACTCAATTTCTCTCGAAGTTTTTGGGTTTCTTTATATTTTGTTGTTTTCCCAATTTTGAGATGATTTCCTTTATAAATATGAACTAAATCCCCTAGATACCTAAGGGGGATGAAACCTAAAACGGATCTTGTTATATAATTATCTGAATTATATGATAAATACTTGTTCTTATTCTTAATTATGAGTTCTTAATTCTTGCTTTAATATTTTTAGGGTATTAATTCAAGTATTGATGTGCTTAGTATTGATGTGCTTAGTCAGTGGTGCAAAAGTCCCTGTTTAAGAGTAGATCTTTCATAATTAAGTGGGGTTGATTGCAACCCTAGAGAGAGGATGACATAAATCTGCCGGATTAGAGTCAAATCTAATAAAAGAATCCATAGATCGAGTTAATGCGACGATAGGGGTTTTAATTAAAAAAAGATTTCAACTAATCAACCTAAAGTCAGTTGCTTTTAGTCTCAAGAGAGATATCAACATAATTTAGGGATTTCTACGGATCAAGTCAAGTAAATTAATCGTCTAATTCAGAGTCAGAATAATAAGTGAAGTCTAGGTGGATTCTTCCTTGGGTACTGTCTTTATAAATCGGTTTTCATAAAAGTATTTTCTCAATTTACTCTCTATCGCATTCTTAGTTTAGTTAGTTTTTAGATTAAAACAAATCCCCTTAATTTTTAGGCTAGATAATAAAAAGATAGTTAATACTAGTACTTTTGTCCTTGTGGATACGATATTCCAGTCTTACCATAGCTATACTATTAATCGATAGGTGTGCTTGCCTTTGTCGTGATCATAGTTAGTTTTGGCGATCATCAAGTTTTTGATGCCGTTGCCGGGGACTAAGATATTAGGAACGCTTAATTTTTATTACTTTAACCATTTTACTTTTATTGCAATGGGGAGCACAGCTCACAGAAATTGTAAAGAAATAAGGCGAAGTCTACAGTACATAGAGGAATAGCAAGAGGATGTAACCAATATTACCGAACAAATGGTGGAGAATTAGAATAATCCGCTACCTCTTTTGGTAGCCACAGTTCCTGTGAATTAGAATCCTGCTCCTCGTACTATGTATGATTATGCTAAGCCTAATTTAACTGGAACTAAATCGAGTATTGTTAGACCTGCTATTGCTGCAAATAATTTTGAACTGAAACCTAACACGATTCAAATGATACAACAATTTGTTCAATTTGATGGTTTGCAGGATGAGGACCCAAATACTCATTTGGCAAACTTTCTAGAATTTTGTGACACCTTTAAGATTAATGGCATTTCTGATGATGTCATTCACCTTCGGTTATTTCCCTTTTCATTAAGGAATAAGGCTAAACAGTGGTTGAACTCGTTACCATGAAGACCCATCACTACTTGGGAACAAATGACTAAAAATTTTTTATTAAAATATTTTTCGCCGGTTAAAATGGCAAAGTTGAGGAATAATATCTCTTCTTTTGTGCAGCTTGATTTAGAAACTCTTTATGATGCATGGGAGAGATACAATGACTTATTGAGAAGGTGCCCTCGCCATGGGTTACCTCTATGGCTTCAGGTTAGATTTTTCACAATGGTTTGAACCCTTCAACGAGACAAATGATCGATGCAGCCGTTGGTGGAACTATAAATAATAAAACACTTGAGGAGGCTTATGAGTTCATAGAGAAGATGTCGCTGAATAAATATCAGTGGCAAGTCATGAGGACAAAGTTGACAAAAGCAGCCGATGTTTTTAATGTTGATGCAATCACCATGTTGTCAAATCAGGTAGAACTTTTAAATAGAAAGATTGATGGTTTAGTTGGTTCTACGTAGGTACATCCGATGATGCAGTATGACACGAGTGGAGGTGGAATGAGCAGTTCAGAATATTCACTCTACGGTCCTAGCATGGAAAACGAGCAAATAAATTATATAGGTAATAATCCTAGACCTCAAAACATTATATAAGTAATAATTCTAGACCTCAAAACAATCCTTATAGTAATACTTACAATGCAGGTTGGAGGAACCACCCAAATTTTTCATAGGGAGGACAAGGAAATCAAAGGCTACTACACCCTTCTGAATTTCAGCAACAACCTTATCGGCAGGAAAAGAAACCAAACCTTGAAGAGATGTTGGAAAAATTTATCTCTGTGTCAGACACCTATTTTCAGAATACCGAAACAGCACTTAAAAACTAGCAAGCATTGATTTAAGGGCTTGAGAATCAAATTGGGCAACTTGCCAAGATGATTTCTGAACAACCACAAGGTAGCTTGCCTAGTAATACTGAACCCAATCCTAGAGAGCATGTGAAAACAGTTACATTAAGGAATGGAAAAGTGTTAACTGAACCTGAGAAGAAGTTGTCGCAAGAATCTGATAAGGAAAAGGACGAGGAAGCCAACCCCAAAGAAAGTGTAACACCTATTCTTAAAGAATATAAACCACCCATCCCATATCCGGCAAAGTTGAAGAAAGACCGCATGGATGCACAATTCGGTAAATTTCTTGAACTTTTTAAACAGTTGCATATTAACTTACCTTTTGTTGAAGCTATTTCGCAGATGCCTACGTATGTAAAATTTTTGAAGGAGCTTTTAACAAATAAAAGGAAGTTTGAAGAGCGGTCTACAGTGGAACTTAACGAGGAATGTTCAGCTATCCTTCAGAATAAACTGCCAACCAAACTGAAAGATCTAGGGAGTTTTACTATTCCCCGTCTAATTGGTAGTTTAAATATTGAAAAGGCATTAGCTGATTTAGGTGCCAGTATTAATTTGATGCCTTATAAAATGTTCAAGCAGCTAGGTCCTGGGGTACCAAAACCCATTAGGATGAGTATTCAATTAGCTGATAGATATCCTAGGGGTATCATTGAAGATGTGCTTGTAAAAGTAGATAAATTCATATTCCCTGTTGATTTTGTTGTGCTTGACATGGATGAGAATGTACCTTTAATTTTAGGTCGTTCATTTTTAGCCACTGCTAGAGCTGTTATTAATGTAAGGGATGGTAAACTTGTGCTTAGGGTAGGTAATGAAAAAATTATTTTTAAAATCTATAATATGCGATTCTCTAAAGAATAAGACGATTCTTGTTATTTTATTGACTCTATTGATTATTCTATTCAAGATTCTTTTCAAGAAATCATTCTTAAAGACACGTTGGAACTGTGTCTTGGTCAAGGAGAGGAGGTGGATGAAGTTACCACTGAAATAGAGAAGGTAAAAATTGATTTGTACTCTAACGAACCTTCTCCAAGACAAACAACATACGAGAGTATTGAGGTGAATGATGAAATTAAATAAAAACCCTCTATTGAAGAACCTCCCAAATTGGAGCTAAAGCAATTACCAAATCACTTAAAGTATGCATTCCTTGGAGATAAGTCCACACTACCAATGATTATTGCTTCAAACTTGCAATCAAGGAGAAAGGGGAATTATTACAAGTACTAAAGGAACATAAAAGGGCCATATCATGGAAAATTTCTGACATAAAGGGGAATACAAACTGTATGTGCAAGTTCAAAGACGACTGAACCCAACATGAAAGAAGTTGTTAAGGCTGAGGTAATAAAACTTTTAGATGCTGAAGTTATTTATCCTATTTCTGACTGTACTTGGGTGAGCCTTGTGTAGGTTGTTCCTAAGAAGGGAGGCATGACTATTGTTGCTAACGAAAAGAATGAATTAATTCCAACAAGAACAGTCACAGGTTGGAGAGTTTGCATTGACTATAGGAAGTTGAACGATGCCACAAAAAAAGATCACTTTTCTTTACCCTTCATTGATCAAATGTTGGAAAGGCTATTAAGGCATACGTATTACTACTTCCTAGACGGACTCTCTGGCTACTTTCAAATCCTGATAGCTCCTGAGGATCAAGAGAAGAGGATATTTACATGTCTATATAGTACGTTTTCTTATCGTAGAATGCCTTTTGGATCATATAATGCTCCTGCTACTTTTCAACGTTGCATGTTGGCCATCTTTGATGAACTCGTAGAAGACATTATGGAGGTATTTATGGATGACTTCTTGGTATTCGGTAATTCTTTCCATCTTTGCCTTAAAAATTTAGAACGAGTTTTAATGAGATGTGAAGAGACGAACCTTGTGCTTAATTGAGAAAAATGTCATTTCATGGTTCAATAAGGTATCGTGTTAGGTCACAAAATTTCTTATAAAGGGATAGAGGTGGATAAAGCAAAAATTGAGACTATAGAAAAGTTACCTCCTCCTAGTTCAGTTAAGGCTATTAGAAGCTTTTTAGGACATCGTAGGTTTTACAGAAGATTTATTAAAGATTATTCTAAAATAGCTAAGTTTTTAACAAAATTACTAGAAAAAGATGTACCTTTCAATTTTGATCAGGAATGTTTAGGAGCATTTAATATTCTCAAAGAAAAATTAATCAATGCTTTGATTATAATTGCACCTGATTGGAATTTACCTTTTGAACTAATGTGTGATGTAAGTGATTTTGCAATAGGTGTAGTTCTTGGCTAACAAAGAGACAAGCATTTTCAATCGATTTATTATGCTAGCAAGACATTAACAGCCGTGCAAGAAAAGTACAATACCATAGAAAAAGAATTGCTAGTTGTGGTTTTTACATTCGATAAATTTAGGCCATATCTGATATTATCTAAAGTTGTCGTTTACACTGACCATTCAGCTCTTCGTTATCTTTTATTTAAGTCTGATGCAAAGTCTCGACTCATAAGATAGATCTTATTATTACAGGAGTTCGATTTGGAGATACAGGATAAGAAAGAGGCTGAAAATCTTGCAGCTGATCACTTTTTCAGGCTTGAGAATCCACGTCTCAAAGAGCTCAATGAAGTTGAAATAAATGATTCATTTTCTGAAGAGCAACTCTTAGTTATATCTGACTCTGAGGTACTTTGGTTTGCAGACATTGCAAATTATTTAGCAACTAACATCATACCAAAAGGGTTGACAGATCAGCAAAAGAAGCGATTCTTTGCCGATGTGAAAACTATTTTTGGGAGGATCCTTTTCTTTTTCGTATATGTACAGATCAAGTCATTTAAAGATGCGTTACGAAGTTAGAAGCGAATAAAATCTTGGAACACTGCCACTCAGGACCAACCAGAGGACATTACAGTGGGACTAGGACAGCACATTAAACACTCGAATCAGGTTTTTATTGGCCCACACTGTTTAAGGACTCCAACAGGTATATTACTTCTTGTGATTGATGCCAGGGAATAGGTAATATCTCCAAACGCAATGAAATGCCTCAAACATATATGCTTTCATGTGAAATATTTGATGTATGGGGTATTAATTTTATGGGTCCATTCCCTAACTCATATGGGAATAAATACATCTTAGTAGCGGTTGATTATATGTTGAAATGGGTGGAAGCTCAAGCTTTACCTACTAATGATGCTAGAGTGGTAGTGAGATTCTTTAAGAAGCTCTTCTCTCGATTTGGAACACGTAGGGCAATTATTAGTGATAGGGGTACTCATTTTTGTAATGCCCAATTTGATAAAATCCTTAAGAAATATGAAGTACACCACAGAACAGCTACCCCTTACAACCCTCAAACTAGTGGACAAATCGAAGTAGCAAATCGAGAGCTTAAACGTATCTTAGAAAAGATCGTAGAGTCAAACAGGAAAGATTGGGCAATGAAAGTAGATGAGGTTTTATAGGCTTATAGAACTACTTTTAAAACTCCCATAGGAACATCTCCTTATAAACTCGTTTATGGGAAAAGTTGTCATCTACCATTTAAACTAGAACACAAGGTATTCTAGGCTATAAAATTTCTAAACTATGACTTCAAACCTGCAGGTGAAAAGAGATTAATATAGTTGAATGAGTTAGATGAGTGGCGAGCTAATGTATATGAGAACTCACGATTATACAAGAAAGTAACAAAGTGACGACATGATGCTCGTTTAAAGCAGCCCAAGCAATTTGTAGCCAGAGATCTTGTCTTGTTATACAACTTAAGGCTCAAATTATCCCCTGGAAAGCTAAAATCAAGATGGTCAGGTCTATTCGTAGTCCAAACCGTCTTTCCATACGGCACAGTAGATGTAACTCATCTGACCCATGGTACTTTCAAGGTAAACAGACATCGTCTTAAACTTTATAATGGTGAGGATTTTAGAGATGATAGAGAGGAGCTTCGGCTCCGCGAACCTTCGTAAATATGCGCACAAGGTGAGTCGAGCTTAGACTTTAAATAAGCACTTCTCGGGAGGTAACCCGAGTACTAACATTACTAATTCTTGTATTTTTAGCTCATAGTATTAAACAAAAACTAAATGAATGCTCAAAAATGCATATTTCTCCACCCACACAGCCTGGACACACAGGCGTGTCCTAGGCCGTGTGGACGCCACATGTTGGGTATATGGACATGTCTTGGACCGTGTGGACTCTAAAAAAACTTAGCGTTGAAATTACAAAGAATTTGACAGTGACCCATACGACCTGGACATACGGGCGTTTCCTAGGCCGTGTGGAAGCAGGACTTTAATTTTCCCAAAATTGGCAGAGAGACGGGCTTCGATAAATTTACACGATCGTGCGAACCACACGGTCGGAACACACAGGCATGTCTTAGGCTATGTTAAACCTGGAGATGCATGTCCCAATTTTGAAACAAGTCAGGAAGCCACACGGGCAAAGTACACAGTCGTGTTTGAGACACAGCCTATGTCTACGGGCGTGAAATTAGTTACACGGGTGTGGGAAAAGCAAAGGAGATCTCGCATGACCATGTGACATGGCCATGTACAGGACACGACTTGGACACACGAGTGTTTTCAAAGGCCATATGAGAGTCTGAGCACATTTACCTAACACACACGGGCTGAACAGTGACCCACAAGGGCGTGGGCCATGGCCGTGTGACCCAACACGAGGCTTACACGATTGTGGCCCCTTTTTTAACCCAAACCCTAACTTTTAACTTTTATTTTTTTCTTTTTCTCCTTCACTATTCACCTTCTTCCCCCTCACAAAGCCTAGCCGCCGTTCACACTGACCACCCCCCATTCCGACCATCCTAGCCACCGTCGACGACACCTCCAACCCCTTCTCCCTTCCCTACTCACTTATCTTCTACCTCCCCGTCGATGACCCCCTCTCTTTCATTGGCCAAAGCAACCAAACCCCTCTCCCTCATTCCCACTCCATTCCGTCAAACCAGCCCTCTCCCATTCCCAACCGGACCCTAAGAGGAGTTATTCCAGCTTCTTTGTGTATGACCGCTCGGCGTGGGCCGATGCATATATTGGGCCGCCTTGGAGCATGTCCACCTTGCTAACTCCGTTCGGGCCCTCTTGACTACAGCTTCATTGGACTGCTTCTTCGAGATCGTTGAGCCAACATATATGGAGCTCACTTTGGAACTTTGCTCAATGTTTCAGTTACAGTCAGTCATGTTCAATTTCGTCTTGGCAGTTTAGTACGCCAACTGAGTGTTCTAGAATTTGGCGTCGCTTTGGGACTTTATATAGAGGAGTTTATGGATGACGACAACCTCCCTCATCTCTACCGCCACATTCACTTTCCACCTTCCTCCTGTTGGGCAACTCTCATACTTAATATGGTCTACTATGATCTAAGTCGCTCAAAGGCATCATCCTACCTCTAGCTTTACGGTGTCTTCACGTATTACTAGCTCACACTCTGACAGGTCAGAGGGAGAGCACCAGCGCTGTTAATACTCATGACATATATTTCTTATGGAGCATGGCGCAAAGGCATATATTTGCCTTGGCATACTTCATCGCCCTATCCTTTTGCCATTAGACCGAACGTCACAGGAAGGGACCCATCTGCTTAGGTCCTTATGTGACTCGTATCGCTCGATACTTTGGTCTCTTAAACATATTGGCGCAGTCCTCGTCACTCACATTTGTTGGCCAGATGCCTACATAGGGACTTCACAGCATGCTACACATAAGGATGATCGAGCGACGCCGTAGAGTGGATCCTCCTCAATACCGATTATCTCGTTCTGACGATCAAAATGACCCTGAGGACATTACTGATGATGTCCCCCCTCACGAAGACCCACATCCACCACCACCATCGAGTCACCGACCTACTCATTCTGCTACCACCTTGACAGACATATTTGAGCGTCTCACTCGCTTCGAGCAATAATGTTTTGAGAGATTTGACAGCATCGATGCCACTTTACGACAGATTTGCCAGCATCTTCATATTTCTCATTCGACACCGCCGACTCATGATGCATCCGATGATGAGGACCTTTGAGTCCATTTACTTTATTTTTATTTTTATTTTTATTTTTATTTTCTTTATTTCTTATGTTTCTTAATTTTCCTTTTAAAGACTTATCATTTATATTTTGAACTATAAATATCTTTATAATTGTTATCGAGTAACCCTTTAATTCTCTTCCACAGTTATGTTTCATTTTCTTAATAGTAGCTCAAAATCATGCACTTCATTAGCTATATCCACAATTCTGCTTTCACTATTCCACAGATTTCATCCAAAAATTTAGGGCAGTCATGCTTCTCTCCCTCTCTTATGTTATTATGCTTATATTGTTATTATCTATCTTTAAACATTGAGGACAATGTACATCTTAAGTGTGGGGAGATTATTCATATCACTATCAGAAAATCTCTGAGTTATGTCCTATTCTCAAGTAATTTTCTCATATCACTATTAGAATGAATTTTGACTGATTTATGATTTTTATTGATATGTTTTGGATTAAATCATAGGTAATTGTGCATTGATTGTTTAAACTTTAAGACATTAGAGAATCAAGCATGATAAGTTGATTTTTTAGAATTAAAAATTTTCTAGGCTGTTTCCCGAAATTGAGGTACTATCTTAAAGTTTGAAATTTACAGGATTGACATCAAAAGCCATAATTTTTGTGAGATTTTGAACCTTTAGAGCATATATTTTCTTGCTCACTTTTATTGATGGTTATGAGTGTGTCAACATTGATTTGTCATTCTAGAACTTGCTTCGATTATACATGTTGAGACCACACATTTGATTTGATATACTGAGATGATAAAGGCACTTAGGATTTAACCCACTTATTCCATAAAAAGCGTTTATAAACTTCAGTAGTATTTGGGTTGTAATTAGGAAGCTAAAACCTCATTGTAAGTAAGACCCGATATCCGCTCTTCACAGTGTATTCCGTACCTTCATAATTAACCCCTAGTGAACCCCCTTTAAGCTAAAACACCATTCTTAATTTACCCTTAATATTAACCCATAACATATTATTTTTTGATTCCTTGAGAATTTCCCTTATTTAATTTGATCTCCGGTTTGTCAAGATTTGATTTAAATAGTTGCCTAGCTATGTTCTTTTGTTCAATTAGTAAATTTTCCTTATTACATAAAAAAAATGCATATACATATTCATAGTGTTTTCAGTTGTTAAATTTTCACTTATTTTCTATTGTAAAAAAAATGGTCATATTTTTCAGTTGTTAAATTATCGCTTAGTATTTTGTTTATTACGAAGCTCTATAGTGCTTAAATGGTGTAAATTTTGAGGAGAAGCTTAATTCTATGATTAGCTATTTAGTGATGTAATCACTCCGTCTTAGTTTATTTTTCTAGTTTAGTAATTTTTCGATTCAATCTCGATTCTAACCTTTTTTTTCAGCCTTTATCCACACCCCTAACCTAAGCCCCATTACAACACTTTAAAGACCTTTTGATTTGTGTATCATCTCAATTTATAGTGGTGAAGATTTAATTTTCATGCAAGCCTATGGTAATAACTTTTCATTATTGACTATTGAGAGCTTATATCTGAACCTTAAACACTTTGAGTGCTTTAAGTGGATCTTTAGTGAGGATGTCAAGTCTTATTGGTTTTAAATTATAGGTAATTACTTAGATAAAGGGAAATACCTATGTTTTCATGATAAAATACTCGACTTAGATTGTTTGAGACTTTAATATTCTTTTAGTCGAATTCTCAATGTATGATTACTTGTGAATTATTTTGAAACATTGTTGATGAGGATTATAAGTTGAGAAGAATTAATTTTAATTTTGAGTTGAGGATTTTGCTTGAGGACAAGCAAATGCTTAAGTGTAGGGATATTTGATAAACCATAAATGTAACATATTTTAATCTCATGCTTGGCATACTTTTGGATGATTTATTATATAATTTAGTGAATTTGATGCCTAATCCTTTAAATTTATGTTTTTATACTTAGGTGAGCATAGGAAAGTGAAAGGAGTAAGAAACGGGCCAAAAAAGGACAAAATGGGCTGATTTTAGCATTTCACACGGCCTAAGCGCTTCCACACGTGCAGACCACATGCCCGTACGAGACACACGGGCTGGCCACAAGCCTGTGCGAGACACACGGGCTGGCCACACGCCCGTGTGTCGAGGCCGTGTCGACTTAGAACCATGTCAGTATTGCACACGGCCTGAGCATTCGCACACAGGCTGGTCACACACCCATGTCCCTGTCGAGCCCTGCTTCGTTTTCACGTGGAAAAAGCTAATTTTTAGGTATTTTGGGTGTTCCAAAGTCTATAAAAACACACTAGGAGATGATCAAAAGGGACACACAGAGCAGAAAGTAGAAATTACTCAAAGAACGTCGTTTGAATCATTTTGGAAGTAGGATCTCCATTCAATTTCTCTCGAAATTTTTGGGTTTCTTTATGTTTTGTTGTTTTCCCAATTTTGAGATGTTTTCCTTTATGAATATGAACTAAATCCCTTAGATACCTAAGGGGGATGAAACCTAAGACGGATCTTGTTATTTAATCATCTGAATTATATGATAAATACTTGTTATTGTTCTTAATTATGAGTTCCTAATTCTTGCTTTAATATTTTCAGGGTATTAATTCAAGTATTGATGTACTTATTCAGTGGAGCAAAAGTCCCTGTTTAAGAGTAGATCTTTCATAATTAAGTGGATTTTATTGTAACCCTAGAGATAGGATGGCATAAATCTGCCAGATTAGAGTCAAATCTAATAAGGGAATCCATAGATTAAGTTAATGCGACGATAGGGGTTTTAATTAGAAAGAGATTTCAATTAATCAACCTAGAGTCAGTTGTTTTTAGTCTCGAGGGAGATATCAACATAATTTAAGGATTTCTACGGATCAAGTCAAGTGAATTCAGAGTCAGAATAACAAGCGAAGTTTAGGTGGATTCTTCCTTGGGTATTGTGTTTATAAATCGGTTTTCATAAAAGTATTTTCTTAATTTACTTTCTGTCACGTTCTTAGTTTAGTTAGTTTTTAGATTAAAACAAATCCCCTTAATTTTTAGACTAGATAATAAAAAGATAGTTAATACTAGTACTTTTAGTCCTTGTGGATACGATATTCCAGTCTTACCATAGCTATACTATTAATCGATAGGTACGCTTGCCTTTGTTGTGATCATAGTTAGTTTTGGCGATAATCATAAACCTTCTTCTTAATGAAATTGACTAAGTTGTTCTAGGGGATATTGGAATTCTATATCTACTATTAAGAATTTGATTGCCTAATTCAAATATGACACAGCTTAGAACCCTCAATTACATGGCTCTAGAATAGTAATAACTAGAATAAAACTTTTACCTAAATGAATTTTTAAATTGAATATTTATTTTTTTTTAAAAAGGCAACTGATGTTTTATTATAGTGGAGAAATTGAACAGACCACGAGATAAAAGAATGAAAAATCAAAAACCATTTGTTGGCAAAACAGAGGGTCACCAAATGATGCAACCCAAAAAATAAGAAAACCCTAAAAATAAACAAAAAAAAACTTAAAGAAAAACACATTAGAAATGGAATATTTATTTAAATACAATACATTAGAAAATATATTTAATATGTATTTTAACCTATTTTAAACATATTTAAAGCATTTATGTAAAGTTTTATAAAAGTTAGAAAAAAATAAAGTTGTTTTAGAATATTCTTGTTAAACCTTTTAAAAATATTTTAACTTTTTAAAAAAATTTTATGTTAATATTTTTTTAATTTAATTTAATATTAAAATCTTAAGCATATTTATTTAAAAATATTATACATGATTTGGTTATATGTATGGAATCTGTAATATTGATTAAAAGTAACATATATTTTTGAAAAATAATGATAAAAAAATTATGAATTGATGGTATTAATTTAGCTGAAAAAGTAATATATATATATATATATATATATATATTCAATCAAAACAATTGTAAAATTCACTTGGGAAAATTATTGTTGCTCATTCTATGTCTTGTTATAATAAAATTATTTCTTTATTTGGGTCATCATGTTGGGCCTTCTACATCTTTTGATAAAGTTAAATTCGGTTCACTTGAGTGTAATATATTTGACAAAATAGAAACATAGGTCACTTGGATCCTAAGTCTTTCAATCGACTTCCTTGAAGTAGTTTAATTAGTATAGAAATCTTATTATATCTTGATGATTAAAGAACTAATTTTTAAATATAAATATCATATTTATTCGAAGGAGATCTATCCTAGAGTTTATCTTACTAGCATAATAGTCTATAAATAGGCTTTGTTCTCCCTTTGGTAAATCATGACAGAGAGCTTTCTTGAGTTTTTTTTCATTACCATTCTTTATTTTTTTCTTGTGCTGAGAGTAGTTGTTTTAGTGTTTTTGTTTACAATTTTGTTGTTTTTTTTTTTTAATAGTTATTTTGTGATACTCTTTTAGGCATTATTTGGAAAGATATATTGAATGTATTGTGAGATATACTGGGTGAGTGATTTGTAACAATTAAGATGGTATTAGGGATGCAACTACATCATTGTGTAAGGATAGATTGGACTTAAACAGATAAGTGATTTAGATAATTGTTGAATAAAATCATTCGCTGGGTAGGACTCTCTAGATATAATACCGTTGTATCTGAATTGCGTTAAAAAAAGATCTTATATTAATTTTCTATTTTAACAATATTTGGAATGAAAGTAATTTTCAAGTGTAAACTGCATAATGTAATTAGCCATTCTGATTTAAATTTGCATAAATAGCGGCTCCTTAAAACCGTCGCCGTAGGTGACCTCCTTTTTTTACTTCAACCACCTCTACAGTTGGAAAGTGTAAACAATACTTCCACCCTATAAATAAAAAATAACTAGAAAAAACAATAAGAATTGAGTTTGGCGTGAATAACAATTGGACTAAATTATTATCATTTTCTGTATCGAGATGGTGTAAGCCTCTGTGTATTTCTTTTCCCAAATTTGAAAAATAAAGGGTAAAATTATATCATAAGTCTTTATATTTTTTATAAATTTGACATTTAATCTTTGTATTTTTATTTTTAAAACTTTAGTCATTTTAAATTTAGTTATTAACACTTTTTTTTTTTGTTAAATCTGTTAATACGGCATTTTAAAGTAAAAAAATACTCACTTGCTAATCATGTAATTAAAAAAATGATCTTATAATAAATTTGAATTTGATAAAATAATTTTAACAATGTTAATAGTTAGAGTTGAATTTTAAAATCTAAAATGTAAAAAGATTAAAATCCTAAAAATAAAAATACGAAAATATAGAAATTTATAACATATATTAAGAAGAAAAAATAAAATGCTGCAAATGCAAACTTTTGATCGCTGAGAAAAGGAAATAAGGTGCCGTAAAAATGGTAACGAAGAGTCAAGTAAAGATGTTCATGCACCAACAAACAAATGTTGAATAATATATATGTACAACAGTTTCCTATCAAACCATCCTATTTTGCACTGGTTGCATGAAGTAAATAACTTACTTGAACTACTCGAACATTGAAGTGACCCAGATTAGCAAACATAGCCTCAGTTACTGTTGTCAAATGTCCATACAATTTAGACATAACAGGGAAGGGTATCAAAATAACAAAAAGAAATAAAGTAAAAGCTGGAAGCACTCACCGGTAATGCAAAGTACTACTCCTCCAAGTGATTTCCATCCGCGTCTTTTGAAGTAATCCACTATATACAACAAATTAAACGCACGTAATACTCCCCAACCATATGTGAAGAGGTTGTGCCACTTAGCAAGATAAACCACGGGCATACGATTGGGGCAAATGAATATCCCAATTTTCAGTTCCAAATTGTTGAACGTAGAACAGGATGACCAGAATTACAATAGAAATTCCCACCACAGCGTTCGGAACTGACAGTGGGATATTCATTTGCCCTTCCCTTTTATATCTTTTTGTTATTTTGATACCCTTCCCTTTTATGTCTAAATTGTATAGACATTTCACAGTAATGATGCCTATTTTATCCAGCATATGCCAATAAATTTGTGAATGTGATCAAAGTCCAAGTGAAGATAGTAGTCTTAGCAGGCTTTACAATTAGTCACTGTCATCCTCAAATTACAATCTACATATTATCTATGGATATGTGTGATTTATAATCGTTTTACAGTAAAATATTTGTTGAGATTAGCTTCCATGCAGCAGCAAAGGTGACTGTGGAAAGCTCATGCACGTGAACCATTTTGTTGTGGCTGCAACTAGGAACCATGAAGCTTTAAATTCTAACTTGATCTAGTTGCTTTTGAATTCTTGTTGTTTTTGAATTTTATGATTGATGTAATTTGATGTTGATAGAGCTGTTAACCAGCTTTGTTTTTGTGTACAAGTTAAATCAACTTCTTTGCTATGTTAAGTGGTAGTAGGTATATGTTTAGGTAAAAGTTTGTTGACTTGTTAACTTTGTTTATTTTGATATATATGTAATGGCTGAATGCCAATGTCCTAGTTGAATGAAATCATACAGAATTTCTTCAATACTTCTAAAACTTCCTTTGCTTTTCTTTCTTTCTTTTCACTCTCATTCCCGTTTGCCTCTAGGCTGTTCTGAAGTTTGCTGTCCAATACAAGAATTACCATCATCGGTAATTAGCCTTCTCTTCACCAAGGTTCATTCCAGTACAAGCTGTTGTTGAAGTATAGATTACCAACATAGGTAATACTTGTTCTCAGACACAAAACCAATTACCTACATAGGTAATACTTCATCTCGTCACCAATATTCACACCAGCAGAGACTTGCTGTCAAAACAAAGATTACCTCCATAGGTAATACGTGCTTTCAACCCCAACAATTGGTATCTAGAGCTGTCATCTTAGAGGACCTGTTATAGTAGATTGAATGGCTTCATCAGGCTTTTCTCCAGCAGCACCACCGGTTTTTAATGGTGAAGGTTTCCACATATGGGCAGTCAAAATGAGAACCTACCTACAAGCTTTTGACTTATGGGAGGTTGTCAACACCGATGCTGAGCCAGCTCCACTTAGAGCCAACCCCACGGTGGCACAAATCAGACAACATGCTGATGAAAGGACTAAAAGGCATAAAGCCATGTCCTGTATTCAGAATAGTGTCTCAGATGTGATCTTTACAAGGATCATGGCCTGTGAGACACCAAAGCAGGCCTGGGATAAATTGAAGGAGGAGTTTCAAGGCTCTGAAAGAACGAGGCTGCAGCAGCTTCTTAACCTTAGAAGGGATTTCGAGAATCTGAAAATGAAAGAAGATGAAACTGTCAAACAATATTCTGACAGGATAATGGCTGTTGTAAACAGCATAAGGCTCCTTGGTGAGCAATTTGATGAAGCAAGGATAGTTGAAAAGGTTCTCTCTACTTTACCAGAGAGATATGAAGCGAAAATATCCTCCTTAGAGGATTCAAGGGATCTGACAAGCATCACTTTGACAGAGCTTATCAATGCCCTATATGCTCAAGAGCAAAGGAGGGCCAACAGACAAGAGGAGCACCAGGAGGGTGCATTTCAAGCTAATGCCAAACCTGCCACAAGCTCATTTACCTACAAAGGTAAAAAGGCCTGGAAAAACAGACCCAAGTCTGATGCTACAAGAAAAGGAGACAAACCTTGCAGGCATTGCAAGAAACCAGGTCATCCTGAAAATAGATGCTGGTTCAGGCCAGATGCTACATGTCAGCATTGCAAGAAGAGAGGCCATGTTGAAAAAGTCTGCAAAGAAAAAGGCAGACCTGGCCAAAACCAACAGCAACAGCAAGCTCAAGCTCGAGTGGCTGAAGACAGCAATGACTGTGAAGAACAGGTCTTTGCTGTAACATGTTCAACGAGTCAGAAAGAAGGCTCACAAGGATGGCTTTTGGACAGTGGATGTACCAATCATATGACTTCAGACCCAACCATCTTCAAGACTTTGGATAGGAGCTGCAAATCCAAAGTAAAAATTGGTAATGGCCAATTTATAAGGGCTGAAGGAATAGGAGATGTTTTGATACATACTCCTGCAGGCAACAAAATTATTTCAAATGTGCTACTGGTTCCAGAAATAGATAGGAACCTTTTGAGCATTGGTCAGCTGCTTGAGAGAGGGTACTCAGTCGAGTTCAAAGGCAGAGAATGTCAAATTTTTGATCCAAGAGGATCCATGTTTATGATAGTAGCCATGACAGACAAGAGCTTTGTTGTGGATTGGAACAAAGGCCTAAATAAAGTCTACTCTGCTTCTGCAGAAGACTCCAAGCTTTGGCACCAAAGACTTGGACATGCTAACTTCAAATCGATGACTCAGTTAGCTAGCAAGGACCTTGTTGAAAACTTCACTGGTCCAGTACAAAGTGATGAAGTATGTGAAGTGTGTCAGCTAGGAAAGCAGGCCAGATTGCCATTTCCTTCAAACAACTCTTGGAGAGCCTCTGAAAGGCTGCAACTTATGCACACAGATATTTGTGGTCCAATGAAAACAGAATCCTTGAATGGAAGTAAGTACTTCATTCTCTTTATTGATGATCATTCCAGATATTACTGGATTTATTTTTTGAAAAACAAGTCAGAAGCAGCTCATGTGTTTGCAAAGTTCAAAGCTGCAGCTGAAATCGAAACAGGCTGTAAATTGAAAACCATCAGGTCAGATAATGGAGCTGAATATACATCAGCTCAGTTTCAAGCCCTCTGCAATGATACAGGCATTAAGCATCAGCTCACTAATGTGTATACACCTCAACAAAACGGGGTGAGTGAAAGAAAAAATCGAAGTCTACTAGATATGGCTAGATGCCTTTTGTTTGAGAAAAATCTGCCCAAAACCTTGTGGGCTGAAGCAGTTAACACTGCGGTGTACCTTCAAAACAGGCTTCCAACTAAGGCTTTAGAGCACAAGACTCCTTTCGAGGCCTGGTTTGGATTCAAGCCATCTGTGGCTCACTTGAAGGTGTTTGGTTGCTTGTGTTATTCACAAGTTCCAGCTGTTAAGAGAAGCAAGCTGGACAAAAGAGCACAAGCAGGTATTCTGGTAGGCTACAGTTCAGTTAAGAAGGGGTACAGAATTTTGGATCCTTTAACAAACAAAATTCAAGTCAGTAGAGATGTAATCTTTGATGAAAAAGGATGCTGGAACTGGGAGAAGAATGAGCCAGAGGCTGTTTCTGAGGAACTGATGGTTGATCATGCTGAACCTGATCAAGTTAGTTCTGAAATGGACATTGATGACATGCCAGTCAGAGGCACTAGATCCTTGGCTGAAGTTTATGAAAGAGCACAAGCTGCCATAGTGGAGCCAAGCAGTTTTGAAGAAGCTGAAGCTGATGAAGAATGGAAATAGGCTATGATTGAAGAAATCAAGATGATCCAGAAGAATCAGACATGGGAGCTGGTTGAAAGGCCTACCAACAGAAAGACCATTGGTGTCAAATGGGTCTATCGAGCCAAACAAAATGCTGATGGCAGTTTAAATAAGCTGAAAGCCAGACTTGTTGTCAAAGGCTTCAGTCAAAGATATGGCCTGGACTACATGGAGACTTTTGCACCAGTAGCCAGACTTGACACCATCAGACTGCTAGTTGCTTTAGCTGCACAAAAGCAATGGGTCATTCATCAGTTAGATGTGAAATCAGCATTTCTCAATGGTTTTCTTGAAGAAGAAATTTATGTAGACCAGCCTCAAGGGTTCATTGTGCCTGGCAAGGAACACATGGTGTATAGGCTCAAAAAGGCTTTGTATGGCCTCAAACAAGCTCCTAGAGCTTGGTATGCTCGAATTGACAGCTACTTGGTCAGTTTGGGATTTAATAGAAGTGTTAGTGAGCCAACACTATATATCAAAAGAAATGAAGCTGAAACTCAGCTTATTGTATCCCTCTATGTCGATGACCTTTTGGTGACTGGAGGAGATCAAAACATGTTGGCTGACTTTAAAGTCAAAATGAAGGACATGTTTAAAATGTCTGACTTGGGGTTAATGACATACTTTTTAGGAATGGAGGTGCACCAAACAGAAGGAAAAATCTTCTTAGGACAGAAAACATTTGCCTTGAAGGTTTTATCCAAATTCTCAATGGAGAATTGTAAGCCAACAAGTACTCCTATTGCTGTTGGAATGAAGCTATCAAGCCAAGAGGTTCATGAACAAGTCAATGAGCCTATATATAGAAGTCTAGTTGGTTGTTTATTGTATTTGACAGCAACTAGACCTGATATTATGTTTGCTGTGGGATTACTCTCAAGATTCATGCACTGCTGTAGTGAGGAGCACTTTCGAGCAGCAAAAAGGGTACTCAGGTACATTAAAGGTACCTTGAGTTATGGCTTGTTGTATAGCAAGGCTGAGAAACTAAGGCTAGTTGGGTTTACCGATAGTGATTGGGCAGGATCGAAGGATGACATGAAGAGCACTTCAGGGTATGCTTTCACCCTTGGCTCAGGTATTTTCTGCTGGAGTTCAAAGAAACGGACCTTGGTAGCACAATCGACTGCTGAAGCAGAATATGTAGCAGCTGCTGGGGCTGTGAATCAAGCCATATGGCTAAGAAAAATCTTAACAGATTTAAATTTACACCAAGAGGGAGCAACAGTGATTTATTGTGACAATCAATCTGCTGTTGCAATTGCAAAGAATCCAGTTTTCCATGGTAGAACAAAACATTTCAGTATTAAACTTCATGTTGTAAGAGAAATGGAAGAAGCACATGAAGTGAAACTGATTCATTGCAGTTCAGAGGAGCAACTTGCTGACATTTTCACAAAACCTCTTAGTGTGACTCAATTTCTTCATTTAAGAAATAAATTAGGTGTTTGCAGCATGAAAGCTAAGGAGGAGTGTTGAGATTAGCTTCCATGCAGCAGCAAAGGTGACTGTGGAAAGCTCATGCACGTGAACCATTTTGTTGTGGCTGCAACTAGGAACCATGAAGCTTTAAATTCTAACTTGATCTAGTTGCTTTTGAATTCTTGTTGTTTTTGAATTTTATGATTGATGTAATTTGATGTTGATAGAGCTGTTAACCAGCTTTGTTTTTGTGTACAAGTTAAATCAACTTCTTTGCTATGTTAAGTGGTAGTAGGTATATGTTTAGGTAAAAGTTTGTTGACTTGTTAACTTTGTTTATTTTGATATATATGTAATGGCTGAATGCCAATGTCCTAGTTGAATGAAATCATACAGAATTTCTTCAATACTTCTAAAACTTCCTTTGCTTTTCTTTCTTTCTTTTCACTCTCATTCCCGTTTGCCTCTAGGCTGTTCTGAAGTTTGCTGTCCAATACAAGAATTACCATCATCGGTAATTAGCCTTCTCTTCACCAAGGTTCATTCCAGTACAAGCTGCTGTTGAAGTATAGATTACCAACATAGGTAATACTTGTTCTCAGACACAAAACCAATTACCTACATAGGTAATACTTCATCTCGTCACCAATATTCACACCAGCAGAGACTTGCTGTCAAAACAAAGATTACCTCCATAGGTAATACGTGCTTTCAACCCCAACAATATTTACGGAAGATGTAACATGTAGTGGCCATTGCCTTGATGCTTTAGTTGAGCTTATTAGGCTGGAAGCACGCAGTTTAGCAAGAAAGATTTGCCGTGGAGAGGATAGAAAGTTGCACAAACATCATTCCTTTTTTCACAAATCACGGTCTATATTGTATGCACCAAAGAATAAAAAAGTTGGGGTTTAGTTTAACGTTAATTTTATCAAATTAATTGTCTCAAGATATTTGAAACATCTCCATCCATTTCACTTGTTCAACTAAATCTGGTTTCTGAGAATTCTACAAATGCTGCACCAGATGTTCACTACTGATTTTAGCATTGGAAAATGAGGGTGATTGCTTTAAAACTGGAAGTTGGCACCAATTTAACTTGCATCTCAATGATTCACTTTGCGGTCAAAATTTAATACAAGGACAACAACACTAGCAGGAAACTTCAACAGGTCATTTGAGATTCTGCGGGATATAATAGTTCAGAAATTTCTACATTACTTCTTGACCAACCAAAAAAATATTGTTTTCAAGAGAGCTCAACTATCCTTGTGCGCTTCTTTGATCGACTTTTTCCCATTGCTTCACGGACAGCATCCTCTTTGACTGTGTTGGATTTTTCAGTTCCGTTGGACAAGATGTTCCCTTATCATCATTACCATCATCATCGCTTTCCTCATCACTGCTATCATCTGATTCCATTTCGCTACTACTACTACTGTTGCCAGCTACCATAATTCGTGGCTGATTGCCAGCAATTGCAGATTCAGCAGCAGCCAGAGCTTGAGGTGTGTGAGGATCAGCTACACCTAACATCAAATCCTGTTTACAAAATGCAACCAAAACATATTAACAAACTCATATACTATTCGATGAGCACAATTCAAGAGGTTCAATTTTAATGTTACCATTTCAATGACATCAGAATCATTCCCATTGAGTACATCAATATCATATGCTTGAGAATTATTCTACATTATGATAAACAAGAACATAGGTTAGAAATTAAAAAGAGTGTTTACTGATGACAAAGTTGGCAAAAAAAAAAACCTTTGCATCAAGCTCCAGTCTTTTATTAGCTTCTGCCATGACTCCCAAGAAATCTTTCACTTTCCCCAAAACTGCAATACTCAAAAATTTTGTTTTGTTTGTTTTAGCGTTATATTGAAATTATAGACAAAGTCTAAATAGAAAAAAAATAGAAAAAAGATCATATAACATATGGGTGTCATAAATGTGTTGTGCTTAACAACTGCGTATGTAGCAGCATTGCAATTTTAATTTACCCAAAGCAAAGATATATTTTATTGACAAAGCTACCACACCATACTTACATATATATTATATGTAAACTCACTCAGCATTTCATCAAGTCCTCTAAATCTCGTATGCCATTCCAACCCTTAGAAGTCTGGTTTGCGGTATCATCATCACTTTCTCCCCTTGCCTGAAGTTTCTCCTCAGAAAATTATAGCCATAATCCACAATCATCCTCCTTGTGTAGGAAGAATCGGGTTTAGCCATCACTTCAGCTTCTCCTAGGAGGTAAATAATTCCTTCATCCTTTGCTTTCTGAACAAACTGAATCTCTTCTCAGCTCCCAGTATGGGTGGTGCTGCTGATACGATCCCACTCAACGAGTTATTTGATTTGGCCGCATTGAATGACTGGATGGAGGCTGAGGAACGACGAGATTGGTTGAGCTGGTTCAGTGTTTCCTCCACAAAAACAGCCCTTCTACTACTTCCTTTGTCTTTTCCTTGATTTACTAGAATATTGGAGCTCTGGGGCGGATTCTCTACAGCAGCGGCCTCTCCTTCAGCTATGAAATATTCCTGACGAATGAATTCCTTCAACTTCTCAACCAGTTGTTGCTCAAACTCTACAGGTGTTCCCATGAAATCCTTATAACCATGTCTTACAACACAACGGAACATTCGATACTCTCTTGGTTCCACATGTCTGAAGAGAAAACGCTCCTCTGGTGTTACCTTGCTGATTGGAAGTTTCTTAATAGAGACAAAGACTAGAACTGAATGGATGGAAGGAATGCTGGAAATGAAGTGAGGGAATATGGGAGGTATGCCTTGAACCAACTCTGAGTACAAAAGACCAATTCCTGGTACCCGGTTTATCCTTGGATCTTCCACCAGTTGCTTAATGTATTCCTTTGAAACCTTATTGTTGAGCTCAAATTCGTATCTTTTTTGGTGCACGTAGTGCCATATTCCCATGATTGTCATTAGAATAAGTGAGAAGACCAGTGGAAGGTAGCCACCTTCAACGAATTTATACAAGACTGATGAGAGATATATGGTCTCTATAGTGCCGAAGAACATACAGAAGAGAGCAATCCATAATATGTTTGTCTTCCATATAACAAGCATGATAAGAGTAACCATACATGTTGTGATCACCATTACAGCTACAACAGCAATTCCTGTAAACCCAAGAGAAATAATGTGTTATCCTTGATATTAATTTCACTTAACTACAATTCATATACCCAAATAAACTTCAAAATAAAATTTTAAGTTTTGCGTTTCAAATTTGTTGAAATTTGGGCTACGAGCTTAATTACCATATGCGTGACCGATGTTTTCTGTGGTTCTGAACCCAACAGTGACTGCAACGCAGGCAATCATGAGCATGTAGTTGATTTCTGGTATATAAACCTGCCCCTCATACTCAATGGAGGTGTGGACCACCTTAACTCTTGGAAAACATCCCAGTGTTAACGACTGAGAGATAATTGAAAATGCTCCTGAAATCATAGCTTGGCTTGCAATAATGGAAGCAGCTACAGCTACCACAAATGTTGGCCAATAGAGTGGATCTACATAATATCCAAATAAAATACATTATTCATCACAAAACTTGTTTTCGAAGCATCCCTTTTCATACTCGTCTTAACAAAAGATGTTTACTTGGAATAGATTTGTAGAAAGTGTCTCCAACGTGTTCAGGGTGTTTTGTGAGGTAGGCAGCTTGGCCACAATATAGAGTAAGTAAAGCAGGCAAGGTAACAGTGGAGAAACTAATCTGCAGATCCATGCCTAAACAAAAAAATGTTGAATAATATATATGTACAACAGTTTCCTATCAAACCATCCTATTTTCCACTGGTTGCATGAAGTAAATAACTTACTTGAACTGCTCGAACACTGAAGTGACCCAGATCAGCAAACATAGCCTCGGTTCCTATTGTCAAATGTCCATACAATTTAGACATAAAAGGGAAGAGTATCAAAATAACAAAAAGATATAAAGTAAAAGCTGGAAGCACTCACACTCACCTGTAATGCAAAGTACTACTTCTCCAAGTGATATCCACCCGTTCTTACCGCGTCTTTTGAAGTAACCCACTATATACAACGGATTAAACGCACGTAATACACCCCAACCATATGTGAAGAGGTTGTACAAACCAATACCACTTAGCAAGGTAAACCACAGGCATATGATTGGGGCAAATGAATATCCCAATTTGTCAGTTCCAAATCGTTGAACGCAGAACAGGATGACCAGAATTACCACAGAAATTCCCACCACAGTGTCTGAATATTATTCAATCATTTTACGTCAATACGTGTATTTATGCAGGCAAAAAATGGTTGAAGAAGTAAGAGTTATACCTCGCCCCAAGGAATCGATGCCACCAACCGCAGAAAGAACTGTGGAAAAGAAAGAATATTATATTAATGTAAATGAGTTATAAGTAAAAGGTTAATAAACTCACTGTCTTGATTGAGACGATGGTAATGACAAATTGTGGGCAGATATGTAGGGAATACCTGAGATAGATGGGGTCAAAACCCCCTCATCTATAACCATTGAACTCGCAAGGATAGTGACCACGAAAATAGCAAGTTTGGCTTTTAAACTGTTCTCCATCTTTCCTCTAATTTTATATGCTCGATTCAACTGGCTGGATGGAGTGTCCAACTGGTAGTTAGACAGCTCTATATCCTCCGGCTGTTGATTCGGAAGTAAGCTCAGTTTCACATGTCGGCACAACAAAGAATACAGCGCAAACGTTCCACCTGATCAATCATATAAATTAACTATGGTAGATAGCGCTGACCGCGTAGCTAGGTAGGAATAACTCTATTTAATTTTACCTTCACCGTTGTCATTGGCTCTCAAGACGAGGAATGCATACTTGAAAAAAGGGATTAGAACTATGGAGTAGATGATGAGGGAAAGAACCGCAATAAGGTTATCTTGGTGACCAATGCCGTCAGAGAAAGTACTGGCGTATACATAAAGTGGAGATGTTCCAATATCTCCGTATATCACTCCAATAGACTGAAATGCTAAACTCAACGTCCTCATCCAATCCACCTGTACAAAATTACATAAAGTAAACAAAAGCTTGTAGGTTTAGGCAATAAATAAATGAGTGTAGTCCGGAGCGACAACCTTGGAATGGGGGGACTTGGTTGAAGAAAATGAAAGTCTGCCAGCCTCCAAATTGAGAGAATCCACACGGCGCAGCTTGGCCCACGAGAACTTTCGTTCTTTTAGTCGGTTTTTATCAGCTTCTGCTGCTGCCATCTCTATCTCCTCACCTTTCTCCACATTCTCGGCCATACTTGCTTTGTCCTCTTCCATAAGTTGCGATGACGGTGAGAAATGAAGTGAAGGGTTGGCAATTTATTTATAGGCATTTAGTTCAAACGATCTGGATTTATAATTTGATTTATGAATGAATGGCATAATGCAACATGTGAACAGCATTAAAAAATTTATTTTTATTTATTTTTAATAATTCACTTCTGTAAAAGAATTTATTTACAAATAGGAAAGTTCAAAGGGGATTTTAGTTTCTATTTATACCTTGATTTCATAGAAGTTAATTTGGAGTTTTTCTCTTTAGCATTTCTTTTTTGGGAATATTTAATTATTTTAACATTAAATAATTAAATAATAAATTATTTTGGTTAAAAAAAAAAAAAGTAAAACTACCATCTAATAATGCAATAAGATAATATAAAATAAATTGGTACTATCTTTTTAATTTACATAGTAGAAACCTCCATATTTTACATCAGCTGAATTTATCATAAACGTGTTTAAATATCAATCATATATAAAATTGCATCAATATAAATAAATTTCTTTTCAATAAAATAAATTCCATTCAAACAATTTTCTCCGAGAAAATTAGTAAAACTCAATAATATATTGCTGATGTATGCTAAGTCTAAAATAAAAATATGATAAATTAATGTCACTCTTTTTTCCTTTTTCCTTCTCTTTCCAAATAAACGTACAACGTTAGACATATTATTTTAATAAATTAGTGTTGGAAGTGGTGATCCTACATATGTCCTACGTTGTACCAGGTAAGTGCTCCCGCCCTTCCTCAGCCCCTCTTTAGCTAGTATATGGGCAACTACCATCTATCTCAGGTATAACTCTTCCTTCTTCAACCATTTTTTACCTGCATAAATACACGTTTTGACGTAAAAATGGTCGAATAATATTTAGACGTTGTGGTGGGAATTTCTGTAGTAATTCTGGTCATTCTGTTCTGCATTCAACGATTTGGAACTGACAAATTGGGATATTCACTTGCCTCAATCATATGCCTGTTGTTTACCTTGCTAAGTGGTATTGGTTTGTACAACCTCTTCACCTATGGTTGGGGTGTATAACGTGCGTTTAATCCGTTGGATATAGTGGATTACTTCAAAAGACGGGGTAAGAACGAGTGGATGTCACTTGGAGGAGTGGTACTTTGCATTACCGGTGAGTGCTTCCAGCTTTTACTTTATTTCTTTTTGTCATTATGATACCCTTCCCTTTTATGTCTAAATTGTATGGACATTTGACAATAGGAACCTGTTAAACTTCATAACTCATAATGAGAAAACAGATTTGCATTACTTCAAGAAACACTATGTAAAACTCATATATGAGAGGGAGGAGCAGTGCATGCTAATATAGCAGTGCATGCAGTTACAAATAACAGAAGCTAACCAACAACAACTACTATCAGTTGAGCAATAACTGATTACCAGAATAACTATTACTCTAACATTCTCCCCGTTTCTTTTTCGTTTGAACAACTGAGAACACCATCTTGCTTGAGAACTCGAAGAGCTTGACGAAATGATGCAAACTGCTTAGGTGCAATAGGCTTAGTAAGAACATCAGCAACTTGCTCAGCTGACGGAACAAAATTCACTTGAAGAGTGCCATCAAGAACTTTTTCGCGAACAAAGTGGTGATCAATCTCAACGTGTTTGATTCGAGTATGATGTGTGGGGTTTTCAGCTATGGACACCGTAGAAGTATTATCGCACCAGACAACCGGTGGAGAAATGTTTGACAGACCAATCTCACCTATGAGCTGTTTGACCCACAGAAGTTCGGACACACAGTTGGCAAGGCTTCGATACTCTGCTTCAGATGAGGATCTGGACACAACAGGTTGTTTCCTCGAACACCACGCAACAGGATTTGACCCGAGATACACCACATACCCGGTGGTGGAACGGCGATCTTCCATAGAAGAGGCCCAATCAGCATCTGAATAACAGACAATCTCAGGTTGACCTTTCGAGAAGCATAACCCATAATCAACAGTCCCAACTAGATACCTTAGTACCCTTTTCACAGCTCGCCAATGTGTTTCACTCAGAAGATTCATGTATTGACTCAACTTGTTAACACAAAACGACAACTCTGGTCGTGTGATACACAAGTACTGAAGCATCCCTACTGTACTTCGATATAAATAAACATCAGGAAAAGGAGGACTGCCATCCGAAGCGGTTAATTTCGGAGTGGTTACCATAGGTGTAGGAGTAGCTGTAGCACCCGTCATGCCAGTCTTATGAAGGATCTCCAGTAGATATTTTTTCTGACTAAGAAATAACCCTTGCAACGAATGCTGCACCTCAATGCCTAAGAAAAAATGCAACTGTCCCATGTCTTTAAGGGCAAACTTGGTGTGAAGCTGGTGAACCACACGATCAATCTCCCCAGTTGAGCTGCCTGTTATCACAATATCGTCAACATACACCATAAGCAGCACTATATGATCAGATGACACACGAACGAATAATGAGGTATCAGCCTTGGAGGCCGTAAAACCAAGATTAGCAACTAGATATTGCTTGAGAGTAATAAACCATGCCCTAGGCGCTTGTCGCAATCCATAAAGAGCCTTGTTCAGCTTGCACACGAGCTGCTGCCCGTTTGAACCTTGTTTCTCAAAACCAGGTGGCTGTGCCATATAGATTTCCTCTGTTAGATCACCATTGAGGAAGGCATTATTAACATCAACCTGCCTTAAGGACCACCCTTTTATGACAGCAAGAGCAAGAACAACCCGAATGGTAGCTGCTCGAACCACTGGGCTGAATGTATCGCGAAAATCGAAGCCAGCATGCTGAGAAAACCCTTTGCAACCAGGCGAGCTTTATACCGATCCACTGTCCCATCGGCTTTTCGTTTAACCTTGAACAACCACTTGCAACCAACCACTCGTCGATTTGCAGGGAGGATGGAAAGAGTCCATGTGTTGTTCGTAAGTAAAGCTTGCAGCTCACTATTCACAGCTACCGCCCAATCAGGACTTTGCATGGCCTCATGAATATCAGCAGGAGTATCACTTGATAAACTAGGTGCCTTGGTGAGAAACGCCTTAGGCTTGAAAATCCCTGCTTTACTACGTGTGACCATAGCATGTGAGTTGAGAGGAGCTGATAGGAGATGGGTTGGTTGTGACAGACTATTGATAGGCATACTAAAGGATGGATGGGACGAGTTAGTGATAGGAGTAGGTGGAGTTGACGAGTTAGTGATAGGAGTAGGTGAGGCTGACTGTCTAGCATTAAATGAGGTGGTTAATGGCGTACAATTTGACGTACCAACTTGAGAGCGGGAAACAGCAGACGACAGGACAGGAGGTGTGGTCGAGGGAAAGACTAGAAGTTTAGTACTTGAGCATGAAGTAGCTACAGGAGATTGAGCTGGCGAATTAAAATCTTTAAAAGGAAAGACGGACTCATGAAACAGAACATTGCGAGAGATGAATATCCTTCCATTTTTATCTTGACACCTATAACCATGATGGGAGGGTGAGTAGCCTAAAAATATGCATGGTAAGGAACGAAACTGCAGCTTATGATTATTGAAAGATCTTAGACTAGGAAAACACAGACAACCAAATACACGAAGGAATGAATAGTTCGGTTTGACATGAAACAATTTTTCATATGGTGATAAACTACCCAGAGGTGAAGAAGGCAACCTGTTTATCAAGTATACTGCACAACCGAAAGCATCAGTCCAACAAGACAAAGGCATGGATGCATGCGCCAGCATGGAGAGACCTTTTTCAACGATCTGCCTATGTTTCCGCTCCACCAAACCATTCTGCTCAGAGCTATATGGACATGTAATACGCTGTCGAATGCCATGATGAGCTAGATAGCTTTTGAATGCCTGAAATTCACCACCACCATCGGTTTGCAAGGCAAGTAGCTGACAACCAAGCGATCGTTCAGCCTGCTTGTGAAATATGGAAAAAGTAGTAAGCACCTCCGACTTGGTGTGCAAAAAATAGAGCCACGTGTATCTGGAGTGAGCATCAGTGAAAGCAACATAGTATCGAAACCCATTGGAGGCTACCGGAGCAGGACCCCATACATCCGCAACAACAAGCTGAAGGGGTTTTGAATATTTAGACAAAGACCTTGCAAAAGGCAATTTGTGTGCCTTACCTAATGGACAAGCAACGCAACCAGCGAGTTCTTTATTTGCATGAAATTGAACATTACAATGACGCAGAGCTTTAGTAAGAGTATCAGTACAAGGGTGGCCTAATCTAGAGTGCCACAAACTCAATGATACAGAAGCAACAGTATTAAAGCACAGCGCAGAGTCAGAAGGCGCAACTATTTTGCTCGAGCCAGGCAGAGACAATTTATATAACCCATCATGGACAGAACCCCGAAGTAGCACCTCCCTGGTTCGAAGATCGCGAACCTGACACTGGGATGGAAAAAATTCAAACATTACATGGTTGTCCTTTGCAAATTTTGAAACTGACAAAAGATTTTTGGTTATTCCAGGCACAAACAATAAGGACCGCATGAACAATGCTCGGGATTGAGTACGAAAAGAAGACTGACCAGTAGACTTGACAGCAAGAGCCATACCATTGCCAACATATACTTTACCTGGACCAGGATAAGAGCTACTATCACTCAAAGCAGCAGGAGAGTTTGTGAGGTGATGAGTGGCACCTGAGTCAGGATACCAGGCATTATCAGCCACTGTATCAGGAGTAGCAAGAAGAGCCTGAGAGTGTGAAGGAGCAGTTGTAGGTGAACCGCCATGCGGAATGGACCAAGAAGGAACATTTGCTGGAGAACCAAACCAGCCTTGGTGCACATGTTGAGGGGCACCCATCATAGGAGATGACAGCCAAGGTGATGAAGCGCCACTGCTGAACAAACACATATTCGCTTGAGGAGGAGGTGGAGGTGGCCTATAGTTCGTGCTTTTGTAGGTGGTGTCAAAACGGTAGTAGCACCGATCAACCAAATGACCAGATCTCCCACACAGTTGACATTGAAGCCGAGAACTCGAGAAGCGTCCACGACCCCGACCTCGAGAATTAGAATTGGGTCGATAAGATGGAGGGCTGTTGCTGTTAGATACAGCAGGTGCAGTAGAAACGGTATTGGCCGAGCTAGGAGAATCCATCATTGCAAGTTGCGTAAGCTGTTGACGCGCTTCAGCATCAAGCAGCATAGTGGTAACTCCTTGTACACTGTAAGGAACTGGACTGGCAGTAATTATCGTAACAACAGATTCATATTCAGCAGGCAAGCCATTAAGAATAGCAGTTACATGTTCTTGCTCACTAATGATCTCACCACAGCCAGCAAGCCGATCACAGAAGCTTTTAACTTTCATCAAGAATTCGCGCATAGACAGATCAGCTTTGCGCTGTGAATGCAACGCTCGTCTATAAAACATTAACTGAGATGTAGATTTGCTACCATAGACACCAACAAGAGCATTCCAAATCTGAGAGCTGGTATTTAACCCAATAAGATGTGGAAGAACAGAAGGGCTTACCGAGGACAGCAACCAAGAAGCAAGAGCACTATCTTGCTGCTCAAACCGATCAAACTCAGGATTTGTTTGAGATACCCCAGCATCATCAAGAATTATCGGAGATGGAGGAACAGTGCTAGGATCAATATAATGCTGAAGTCGATACGTTTTAATGGCTAGAAGCACCTGTTGACGCCACAGCAAGTAATTATGATCATCAAGAAGTATATTGATCTTCTTGGTAGAAAACAAACGACTATCAACCCCATCAGAAACAACAGATGCCATCTGAGTAGCAGACTGCACAGACGGACTGGAAGGCCCCATGAGAGAAAAAAAAAAAAACTCAAGAAGCAGTTCCCAGGAAGGAAGGAAACTCTGATACCATGTTAAACTTCATAACTCATAATGAGAAAACAGATTTGCATTACTTCAAGAAACACTATGTAAAACTCATACATGAGAGGGAGGAGCAGTGCATGCTAATATAGCAGTGCATGCAGTTACAAATAACAGAAGCTAACCAACAACAACTACTATCAGTTGAGCAATAACTGATTACCAGAATAACTATTACTCTAACAGAACCGAGGCCATGTTTGTTGATTTAGGTCACTTCAGTGTTCGAGCAGTTCAAGTAAATTATTTACTTCATGCAACCAGTGCAAAATAGGATGGTTTGATAGGAAACTGTTGAACATATATATTATTCAACATTTGTTTGTTGGTGCATGAACATCTTTACCTGACTCTTCGTTACCATTTTTACGGCACCTTATTTCCTTTTCTCAGCGATCAAAAGTTTGCATTTGCAGCATTTTATTTTTTCTTCTTAATATATGTTATAAATTTCTATATTTTTGAAATTTTATTTTTATTTTTAGGATTTTAGTCTTTTTACATTTTAGATTTTAAAATTCAACTCTAACTATTAACACTATTAAATTTATTTTATCAAATTCAGAGTTATTATAAGATTTTTTTTTTTAATTACATGATTAACAAGTGAGTATTTTTTTTACTTTAAAATGTCACATTAACAGATTTAACCAAAAAAAAAGTGTTAATAACTAAATTTAAAATGACTAAATTTTTAAAAATAAAAATACAAAGGCTAAACGTCAAATTCATGAAGAATATAAAGACTTACGGTATAATTTTACCCTTTATTTTTCAAATTTGGGAAAAGAAATACACAGAGGCTTTACACCATCTCGATATAGAAAATGATAATAATTTAGTTCAATTGTTATTCACGCCAAACTCAATTATTATTGTTTTTTCTATTCATTTTTTATTTATAGGGTGGAAGTATTGTATACACTTTCCAACAGTAGAAGTGTACAGGTGAGTGCTTTAAGCTTTTGCTTTATATCTTTTTGTTATTTTGATACCCTTCCCTTTTATGTCTAAATTTGTATGGACATTTCACAGTTATGATGCCTATTTTATCCAGCATATGCCAATAAATTTGTGAATGTGATCAAAGTCCAAGTGAAGATAGTAGTCTTAGCAGGCTTTACAATTAGTCGCTGTCATCCTCAAATTATAATCTACATATTATCTATGGATATGTGTGATTTATAATCGTTTTACAGTAAAATATTTACGGAAGATGTAACATGTAGTGGCCATTGCCTTGATGCTTTAGTTGAGCTTATTAGGCTGGAAGCACGCAATTTAGCAAGGAAGATTAGCTGTGGAGAGGATAGAAAGTTGCACAAACATCGTTCCTTTCTTTACAAATCACCGTCTATATTGTATGCATCAAAGAATAAAAAAATTGGGGTTTAGTTTAACGTTAATTTTATCAAATTAATTGTCTCAAGATATTTGAAACATCTCCATCCATTTCACTTGTTCAATTAAATCTGGTTTCTGAGAATTCTACAAATGCTGCACCAGATGTTCACTACTGATTTTAGCATTGGAAAACGAGGGTGATTGCTTTAAAACTGGAAGTTGGCACCAATTTAACTTGCATCTCAATGATTCACTTTGCGGTCAAAATTTAATACAAGGACAACAACACTAGCAGGAAACTTCAACAGGTCATTTGAGATTCTGCGGGATATAATAGTTCAGAAATTTCTACATTACTTCTTGACCAACCAAAAAAATATTGTTTTCAAGAGAGCTCAACTATCCTTGTCCGCTTCTTTGATCGACTTTTTCCCGTTGCTTCACGGACAGCATCCTCTTTGACTGTGTTGGATTTTTCATGTTCCGTTGGACAAGATGTTCCCTTATCATCATCGCTTTCCTCATCACTGCTATCATCTGATTCCGTTTCGCTACTACTACTGTTGCCTGCTACCATAATTCGTGGCTGATTGCCAGCAATTGCAGATTCAGCAGCAGCCAGAGCTTGAGGTGTGTGAAGATCAGCTACACCTAACATCAAATCCTGTTTTACAAAATGCAACGAAAACATATTAACAAACTCATGTACTATTCGATGAGCACAATTAAAGAGGTTCAATTTTAATGTTACCATTTCAATGACTTCAGAATCATTCCCATTGAGTACTTCAATATCATATGCTTGAAAATTATTCTACATTATGATAAACAAGAACATAGGTTAGAAATTAAAAACAGTGTTTACTGATGACAAATTTGACAAAAAAAAAAAAAAAACCTTTGCATCAAGCTCCAGCCTTTTATTAGCTTCTGCCATGACTCCCAGGAAATCTTTCACTTTTCCCAAAACTGCAATACTCAAAAGAAGATTTCAGCACAAAGCAGAAGCTTCCATATTCTAATGCCCATGAAACACGTAATTATCTCTAAACAAGTTGGACCTCTCATAATTCTGCCTACAATTCAAAGTTTTTTTTAACAGTCCTCAAGTCAGAAACAATGATCATAATTCCAATCCCAAATCACATACTATCAGTTTCAGATTCTTTAAAGCTGTATATATGTTTAGCATAAATAAGGGTACAAAATAACTACTTCAAAAAAGAAAGATGGAAGAAAGTTTACCTTGGCTTTTAGGAAAAGAAGTGAAGGGGGGTTTCTTGGAAGGATCAGGTTCATGAGTTTGAGACTCCGAGTCCTTTTTCTTACAAACAAGTAGAGCGGATTCTGTTGAACATGTAAAACCCTCAAACACACACACAGAGAGATAATGAAATTTCAATGGATAGAAAACAAAGTTAGCATAAATTTAGATAGGAGCTTAGTTACCTAAGGGTGAAGAAGAGGATTTATTGTGTTCAAACCGAAGAAGATCTTTGCTTGAGCTTCCCATCTGTATATTTAGTTGAGAAACAACCGGTTCCTTGTTCCGTCGGCAGCCTACAGGGTTTATGTAAACTAGAGTTTGAGCTTTTGTTACTTTTTGTTCTCTTTTAACATGATTTGGGAAGTATTTTGGGCTTAATCCACTTTTATTAAATGGACCAGCCCCTGTTTTTAATATTGAAAGCCTTTTTCAGGTTGGGCTTAAACTCCCTTATAATTTATGGAGTGCGATGCTCCTTTTAGTCGGTTTTAAAAACTTTAATTTATGGTCTATAAAGTAGGATAAACTCTCTAATTAGTTACTTAACTTTTTTTTATTTTCTATTTTAGTCACTAATCCATGAATTTTTTTCAATTTGATCACTAATCTATCCATATTTGTTTTTACTGTTAAGTTTGAAACAACTAAATGATGTTATAAAATAAACGAATGGCCACTCAATTATGAGAATGTTTATTCAACTATAAAAAATTTTTGATTTAGTCATCATGTCGTAAAGTTGGATGTGACATTTTTTATTGGTCTAATAACAAATTTAGCCCCTCAATATTTATATTTTCTATCAATTTAGTCTTAATTCTAAAAATCAATAAATTTAACTCTCAATATTTACCAAATTTATCAATTTAATCCTAATTATTGGCTCTATTTTTTTTCTCTCTCTCTACCTATTCTTTTATGCTCTTAGCCAGTGTTATTCAATGTAAGAAAATTTAAAAGTTTCCAATCTCCTATACCAAAAAGATCATAAGTGGTCGATAAAATTTTTTTAACACTTTAGACTAAACGATGTTTATCTGACACTAAAAAATTCAAAGATTTTTAGTTTTCGATGATAAAAGATCATAAATTATTAGAAAGTTTTTTATATATAATTTTTTTATGTTAAAATAGTGGTTCTCTAATGCTCAAAAACCATGGTGGTCGGTTCCATACCAGTTCTGGTCATATCAGTCGGTTCATACCATTCCAATGTTAAACCGAAACAACCAACACTTTTTTTGTGCCAATAAAATTCTAGTCCGTATCAATTGCACTAGCTTCTTTAAATCAATTCCAATCGCACTAACTGAAACATGATGCACCAGTCGATGCATAAATAATATAAATATATATATTTTTTAATTGTTTATTATTGTGTTAAAGATTTAATTGGGATGTGACCGATCAAAAAAGACTTTATCGAAATGTAAAAGTTTAAAATTTTTTTATGGACATACTTTCACATTTAATATATAATAATATATAATAAAAAATAAAAACCCCGCTCACCTAATATCAAAGAAAAAATCTCCGCTCGCCATTCAGCTTCTTTTATAAATAGAGAGAAGTTAAATCCCTAAAATTTGATGACTGGTTTTTATTATTAATTTTGGATTTATTTAAATGATATATTTTTTATTTTTTGAGTTTTGAGTCATTTATATAATTGATGAATATTTTATATTTAAAATTTATTTAGTATCATCCATTTGATATTTGTAAATATATTTATATACATACATTAAATATTTTTAAAAAATATTGATAAATTCGAAATGATACACCGAAACAAACTAGTACTGGTACATACCAATTCCAATAGGAAAACAGTGTGCCCACTAGTGCGGTACCGACTACCTTGTTAAAAACTCAAATATTACTATTATCAAAAATCATTAAAAAAACTAGTAAGAAATTATTATCAAATACTAGTAATGTTTAGGACTAAGTTTATTTATTTCTTTAGAGTTCATATTAAACTAATACAATGTATAAGTATTGAATGGCAAAATTTATTATTAAGTCAATAAAAAAATCACATCAAATTTCTATTATCAACTTAATAGAATGGTAATTAAAAAAATCCAATTTCGAAAACTTTAGTGTCATCGAAAAATTTGTATAGTTGGATGACCAAAACAAAAACATTTTCATAGTTAGATGACCATTCATGTAGTTCATAACAATCATATCGTCCAGCCATTTCAAACTTAATGACATAATGACTGAAAAACCGAATTCAGATAATTTAGTGATCAAATTGAAAATTTTCATAATTCGGTGACAAAAATAGAAACACGAGAAAAATTCAGTGACTAATTAAGTAGTTTACCTAGTAAAATATCATGGTGTTGATATGCCTGCAAAGGGCGAAAAAGCCCAAGAATTTGCATTTTATCCGTTGCTGAATGCATAAGAAAAGGCCGAATGTTGAATTAAGATAATTGTTCATCGACATTTTACCATTTAAATGATTTGTTGCATTTACTGCAAGGGAATCTGGCTAGAAACTTGACCAATGTATTGAACATTGTCAGCCCAGTGGAGACAGCTAATGCATAAAAAGTTCCAATACCTTACTTTCATCTGCTGATAAAGATGATGTTAAGTAATGAAGCCCTAGGCTTGGAGGCTGGAAAAGTTTCTATACATAATAATAGTTGATTAAAGTGTAAGTATTATGAAAGAAAAATCTGCAACAGTTAAAGCCAATGGACCGATTTGAAAACTATCTATTACATTTTGTATTAGTACTTGGGAAGGAAGCATTCCTTGGGAAGATTATTTTGGAATCTTTGGTTATCTTGGCAATAATCGTAAACCATGTGGTACTTCCTCACCCATTTGAACCATCTCTTCTGTACCCTGGTTAGAGTGCTAAAACTGCGTTTGTTCCACCAGTTGGCTGAGCTATCTGCCCTACAAAACCTTGGATTTCCTTTCCAAACACAGGCATCAACGGTGTAATTCTTGAATGAAGCTATGAAAGGACTCTTTGACCAATCAATTTTGTCTAATCCCCCGCGTGTCGCCCAGCTGTCCCCATTCCATAGGCTGGTTTTTATGCTCATTGGCTGCCACCTAGGATATGCCACTCCCTTGTCTGCATGGTTTCTATATAATCTAATAGGAATTGAATCAATCATAAACCTGAAATAAAGATGAACATAATATCATCGGTGATGATTGATGAAACAAAGTACAAAAATATGTGTTATCTTCTAAAGGACAACCAACTTACACAATTTGATGAAGATTCCATAGTATGGAATATGTATGGAAGTCCTCTGTTGGATCAAACCATAAATAAATCCTCTCTTCACGGTTGTCGAAACCATCAACATAGATATTTGTTTGCACTATATATGGCTGGCCACTCACATTGCCAAGAAACTCAAAATCTATCTCATCTCGATTAGGTTGATCCGATGCCAACTGCAATGTCAACGCAATTTGGTTCATCGAATTACACAATGAATTAGAAACACTGAAATGAAGGGGAAATTGCTTACATAGTAGGCCAACACTGTCCCTGCTGAGTTCCCTGGCACTAGTTTAATTTGCATGTCTATTTGACCAAATAAGAACATTTGGGTTGATGCAAAACCAGATCCTGTATCAATTACAACAAATGTATAAGTATATGAAAACCAAGAAGAAAAAAAAAAATGAAAGAATAGGAAGTTGTCTCTTGTTGCCATCATACCAGATGCTTGATCAAGTTTCAGGCTTCTTTCCCTGCCATTAGATGAAGTGTTTACATGATCAGGAGCCCACATCACGAAGAAGTCTTTGTTGAAATCTTCGGTGGAAACAACCGAAGCTACTGAAACTCGAAAGAGATTCAAGATGAGAAGGCTGATAACTAAGGCCCTGCATTTCAAACAGTTATTCATGGCTCTATTGACCCAAAGGCTACAATATGGAAAGATAGGTTGTTGCATTGTGTATATATATATATATTGCATGGGATTATACAACAAAAGTATAAACAGGGAGGCAATGTTTGGTGGAATATCTTAAGGAGGAAGCAAAGAGGAATCTGAGGCTATTAGAATGTTGTAAGATGAGTTCTTAAAGGGATTGTTGTTTAAATTTCTATTAGAATGTGCTGTGAGCAGTGTAAAAATTAACTTTTCATTTTAGTGACTCAATAAGTTACTTGTATACCAAGGTTTATCCATATTCTATAAGACTACCAATTAACCTGTTTTTTCCCCCCTATTGGTGAATCATTGGATATAAACTAGAGCATTGCGGTCATTTAGGTAAAAGTAGTAAGCTTTGGGAGAACCCTCAGGCATTCTTAACAAGAACCTTTTCAGCTGTTTTTTCCTTAGCGGAAGAAAGTTTAGGAAGATAAAGAAACTGACAAAGAAATTTGCTTTCTTTCTCCTGGGTTTTTCTATTTGAAATAACTTTGTCTTTCAAGATACCTTTTTTTTTTTAGCACACATGCAAAGACTTTTGACTTTGGAGTTTATTCCTTACCTCCTTTTGTTGGGTGTATATGGTTTAATTATTCCTGTGGATTATCTTCAAAGCAAATTTAACCAAAGCAGAACATAAGAAAAATCATTAATATTACTACGAGTTGATTGATCCAGTAAGCTTTTTTGTTATTGTTGTTGTTAATATTGTCTTCGAGAAGATTTGGCATCATAAATTTCAAATGCTTTATTTGTTGGCTAACTCAGCTCTTCCTTAAACCCGACTTCAAATGATGGCATGTTTACATTAAATCACCCAATTACCACACCCACTTTTCACATCTCCCAGGGCAGAAGAAGACCATGTACAAAATACCCTTCTTTTCACCTGTCAAGTAGCAGATGAATTCCAATCAAGTAATTAAAGTGGCCATTACCGCCTCAGCCACCTGAAGGCGAGGTGACTTCAATCAGACGAGCGCTTTGTGTGCTTTTCAGGTGCCTTATTTGCAAAGTCGGGCGCAAAAAATGCGCATTTCACTGTAGAGCCATTCCATTGTCTTATTTATTTATTTTATTTTAACTTTTAAAAGAAAAAATATAATAAAATATAACAAATGACTTTTTTAATTAATTATTCACAAAATTTTATTATATAAAAACCTAGTTAACTCTTAAAAAATTTTGGGGAGAAGATGAAGGAAATTTAAAGCTAGATTCTAATGCTGATATTTAATTTCGTTATTATTGTATTTTATTTTACAATACATTAAGTAAATTATTAAATTTAAACTACAGAAGAATGTTTTAAATTTATATATTGAATTATATTGTTGAGTGATATTTTCTCATGTTGTATGAAGAGAAATACAGTGTATATTTATATACAATTTTTACTGTTACTATTATAACTCATAATAAGGTTCACTATTTTATCACGGCTTTTGGGTCAAGGCTACTTACATTCGTTGTCCCTGGTGTTGACATTCTCTGAGCCTCCTTTGGTTTATTGGACACTTACCTATGAAGCACTTGGTCCTTTCTGACTTTGGGACTAACTCTCCCAGCGGACCTCACACCTGCCAGTCACGAGGGGAGGTCATCTTCGTAGACATGTCTCGCGACCTCGTCCCTGCGAGGTTTATGCGAGCTCCCTCTTGCAACCTTGTCTGTGCAAGGCTTACGTGAGCTCTGCCATGCAAGCTATCTCTGTGAACATCTTACGTTCCTGCGAGGTCCTCAACTGACTATGCCTGTAGGCGAACATTTATCTTTCGGGTCGGAGGTCTAAATCCTATCAATCATTTAGACTATTAGTTCCCAAATCCTAACAATATTATAATTTATCTTTCTTTTACTAATTAATTAATACTTATTAACTATATGTATCACTTACATATGTTTTTATATGCATATTACATTTATATTTATATACTTGTGGCTATATTTACTTGGAAGATTGCTTTTTTTTTTTCACCTTGAGCCTCAAGCTATATAGATGCTTTAGTTCCTAAAGCCTTTGACAACATTAATGTATACATAAAACTTTAATCTTAATTTATTGTACACATTTACAGAAATGAATATGTACATTATTTCTTATATTGGATTAATTTAATTATTTGTGTGTGTAATATATCGACATAAAATTGTGCTAATTCAATAATATTTGTGATTTCTGAAAATTAAATCAAATAAAAAAATTGAACAAAAGTAAAGTTCACATATGATATTGCGCATTGAATCAAAGTATGTATAGTTTTGATGTTTATTCCTGTTAAAAATTACAATATTTGAGATTAATTTTTTTAATTTTTTTAAAAAATTAAACTTAAAATTTTATTATCAATATAATCATTGATTTTATTTAAGCTGATTTTTATATACAAATTAAGTTACTTTATTTCCGAAATAATTATTTGTGCTTTTCAATATGAAATCTTATTTCCAAAAAAAATTGGACTTATTTTTAATTTACCAGTATATTATTTTTTACTATTTTTCACCTAAAACAAAAAGATATAAACAATATTTTCTATAATTTATTTTCCTTTAAACAAAAACACCCTAAAATTGATAGCCGATTGAATAACACGATGAAGCCAAATAAGCAATCTGAATAATCCAAAAACTAAACAAATGGACTTGGTTCCATAAAATCGATTCAATTTATTCAGTTAATTCTCTTTTTGGCTCACCCTTGCTTGGAGGATTCATCCCCATTGATGGGCGTCGAAACCACCAAATATAATTCCTACTAAATAACTCTAAACCGTAGTGAGAGTGGTAGTAGGGTCGAATCCACAGGAATTGGACGTTGTAATCAACTTCTGTGTTTGCTTATGAACAGAGTATCCTTTTGTGTCAAATGTCGTGTCAGGAGGCGTGCCCACGACCCTAGACGTGCCTGCCAATTATAAAGTAAACAAGTGAAGGAGGGTTTAAAAATATTTAGGAAAATAATCTAGAATAAACAATTAATTAATGTCGAAAATAAATGTAAATCATAATTAAATTTAGAATTGTATAAACAGAAATAAATAGCCTTAGCCTTAGACTTGGTAATTCTCGTGTCAAGAATCGATTCTTGAAAGTTGATTTTCTCCTCCAACGATAAGCTGGTTATAGTGATTAAGAACGTCCTAATCACCAGTTCTTCCTCTCGTAGCTGGTTCCGGAATGTCCTGCAAACCAACCCTTACCAATTATCTAACCGAGATACACGTGTTCCCGATTGAAGACCCCGGTAGCCTTGCGTTCTGAAGAACCCAACTCGAATTAACAGCCTCAACCGCGTGGGTCGTTTAAACCCGATCACCTATTTCTTGATTTGTTCTCGAAGAATCGAATACAACACGGCCGATTCTTTCCTCCAACTGTCAGTAAACAAGCCCCCAACTCAACGAGCTCTTTTTGACTTGGAATCGAGTTAACCTTAAGGGATGAGTTGTCAATCCCGATACTTAGGAAAAAGATGAATACCGCTTGGAAAGATTTTTAGCTCGGTTACATATCTCATAATTTTTCGACCGAGAAGAACACCGGCCTAAGGCTAAGATAGAATTTAGTTAAGCATGAATTTGTTCATGCTTGAAGGTTATGGGAAATGATGGAAATTGTATGGAAAATGATGGAAATGGATAGGGAAAAATATTTGGAAAGAGAATTAGACAAATTTTGTAAAAAGAAGACAAAATAATCCAACTCTCAATTTGAATTAGGAAAAAGAAGACAAAGAGGATAATGTATTTCCAAATAGGAATAGGAATACAAAAATGAGGGATGATTTTCTAAGAACTAAAACCCCCGATTTATATAGATAGGGTTTACTAAAAATAGCCTAATTAATAAAATAAAATAAAAATAAAAATAAAATAAAAAATAATTAAAAATAAAAATAATATAACAAAATATCTTCCTATTTTTAGTCTTTTACAAAGTCAAAATTGATGTTGAGTCCTTGACTTGCTCCATCTTTTTGCTTTGGCCCCATTTCCATGATTTTCTTCCAATTTAGCCCTTTTCAGCTTGCTTTTGGTCAATTGCACCCCTGACAAGAATTAAATCATAAAAATGCTAAATTAGTAGGGACTAATTCAGAAATAAACCGAATTAAACACAAGAAATTATGCAAAATAATCATGTTATCACCCTTGATGGAAAAGTTGGACGAAAAAGGCAGCGGTCTCGGGCTTCCCTCGAAGGTGACAATGAAAGCTTTTGTTGTGAACCATTGCCAACGATTGCAATGGCTTCTGTGTCTAAGGATCGCATCGAGTTGTTTTTATGTGCATGAAATTGTTGTATAATGTGAACCCATTAAGTAACCATTGTGACTGTCAACAAACACTAGAGGATTGTTGCTGATTGCTAGTCTCTAGTAACATGAATATATGTCTCCTTACAAACCCTCATTCAATCCCTTTTTAAATGCTCGACAGAATGGCATTACACACCTATGTCTGACGGCGAAAAAGAAGCTTAGATAATGGCTTGGTACCTCCAGGGTAAATTGCCTAGCCTTTGATTGTCGGTTGCAATTTCTAAGAGATATTTGCATGTCATGAATTGATCTAACAGCTGAAACCAGTAAAGACGTTAACTTGAATGCCCAATATTCTGATAATGAGGCTGCCATGATCTTTTGTGTCTAATCTTTATCAAAATCTTACAGGTCATTTGTTGAAGTAGATCTAATCGGTTATTACAGTATAAGGTGCAATATTCAATCTCAAAGGAGTACCATACATGAGGAAAGCGAGGGAAGAAGCTCATAGTTTTGAAATTAGTGAGATGGGTATTCAAATTTTTGAGGTATTTGATGCAGGCTAAAGTTAATATTAGATCCAAAGTTTCATCTGTACGATATTTCATAAGAATGAAAGAGAAAAAGATGAACCCATCTTGGGAGTTGATTATCAACCCAATAAAGAAAATTATACAGCAACAAGAAACTAAAAGAAAAGGGAAATACGAAAACCCAGAAACAAAAAATTTAATTTGGGTAGATTTCATCTCATGCCTCACTTCTTCCTCGCGCCTCCGGAGCCCCATAGAAATCGGTCAACCTCTAAGTTATGTTTATTTTTATTGGATAAAAGAATTTAAAAGCGAGGTTATGTTTTTCAAATTTTAAATTTTTGTTCTCATCGAGGAATGGGTAGATTTCATATACTTGTTTAAATTGATGAATAGTTTTTTATTTTAAAGAGTAGGTTGTTTATCCATAAAATTTATTTGAGTTTGAATTTTCGAAAAGTAATGTAAATATATTATTACCACTGAATGCATGAATATTAAACTTTTAATTCTATATTATAAAAAAAAATTGGAGTGGATGCTCTGCACAACCAATAATTACATCAAACCAAAGTTGTAATAAATGCCAACAAGGTCGATAAAGACTAAAGGCTGTTTCACTTTCTGCTTTCTGTTCTCATGTCTCTACACTTGTAACTCTAAAAATTCCAGTAATGATGAAATTCATTAACCATTTGGTTTGGCTCCCTTGCTTATATCTGCAGCAAAACGAAATGAAAGAAAAACATAAAAGATTGTCTGATTGGGTTTTAGTGGAGCATGATGAATTGAAGTAAACATATTGGTTAATCTTCTGCTTTAATAATCAACATTGTTGTTAAAGTGAAAGGGGTTGAGTCTATCCGATTTCTAGTGCATTTGACAAAATCTAGTTAGGGAAGAACATGAATCCCCCTCCCAGCATCTTGAAAAATGGATTTACTTGACTACCCCTTTCCTTCCACATTTTCAACATAGGATTCTCGTGCAAAAGCACATATATCTATGAGGAGAAAGTACAAGGAATTAAACAATCAGCAAATTCACTAATCACCAAGTTTTTTAAATATATAAAAAAAAGGTTCATGCCTCGTCATTCCGCACTGTACAAACTAATCCTTACATCTAGCTCAAAAACTGCTGTTAACTTATCTGCCGAAAGAATCCCAAATCCCAATCCAAAAACAACTAAATCGACAAAAACCCTTAATCTACAAAGTTCTGACTTTGCTGTCTCAGCTCTTTCCTTAACTTTTGAGAGAAGGACTGACAAGCATCCATGCTTAGATCCATAGCCGCTGCCAATGCCACAAAGGCAGCAGCATCCTCCGTGCATGTCACGTGCTTTACTCCTACTTCCACTTCCGGTTTACTGCATTTCCCCACACCTTCAACCGTTGACGACATCACAAATCCACCCCGGTACATGCTCTGCGGGGAAGGGGGCAACTCAAACCCGAAATCTGACCCTGATCCCGATCCTGGTCTTGACCCGGGTCGTGAGCCTGACCCCAGGTCACAGCTGCTTTGCGGGCTTATTGATGGAGTTGATATGTTTGTTGTCATATCCATGGTGAATTTCCCCCCAAGTTTGGTGCTGAGGGTGGAACTGGCGACGGTGGTGGTTGTTCCTGTGGCCACGATATCATCATGGAAGAGGTCGAATCGGTATCCCAGGGCGTCAGTGAAACCAGGCTCACGCCAGGCTTCGAGGTGACCCCAGGGTTTCCAGGTTCCACATTCTGGACGAAGAATTGACCATGCTCCAGGGTTTGAACGGCTGACCCTGTCCGAGCCAGGGGAAGGGACAAATGGGGTTACCATTGATGCCATTGCTACGGGAGAGCCTGAGAGGTCGTGGACTGTAATTGACCAGCCTTTTCGTTCTTTGGCGGATTGATCTTTATCTGTTTTTAGAGATGGTAGCCAATTTCTTGAAGTGTTTGATTCAGGCAAAGATGTCCTGTAAAATAATATAACAAAACAAAACCTTGAGAAACACTTGGACAACAATAAATTAAACGGCAAATCCAAACAAAAATTGAAAAAAAAAAACAGAGATCAGGAGGAAAAAGCAAACCTTGATCCCAAGTTCCGATCGCCGGAACTTCTAAAACCGAACTTGCAAGTGAAAACAGCCTGTTTAACACTCCCCTGAACCTGAAAAACCTGAGGACTACACTCTGGTTCACCACCAAACTGGAACACAAATCTCGGGTCAGGTTTAGTCCTGACAGTTAAAAACAACTGCGCAGAGGATCCATTCTTGTTGCTTTTGTTTCGGCCTATATCAATCCATCCATTATGAGCAACAGACGGCCTTGATTCCGCTCCACGTAAATCCAAGGGCACCGTAACCTTACCCAATAACTTCCTAGATGCCAATCCGCAGGTACTGCCATCAGGGTCAGCGTAAACCTCGATGGAAAGTTTATGTGATGAACCCCCTTTCGAGATGATCCTATCCACCTGGGACTTGCTTAAACTGAAACACGCAGCGAGCGATTTCTGCAAAGAGACGTTGCAGCTTTCTGGGTTTTGGGTGTTTGCATGGATCAAAGGGATTGAACCCACTTGGTGAGGGAAGTTCTTGAGTCTGATCTTGCAGTAACATGGAGAAGTAGAAGGATGGATCCTTGAAAGCGAGGGCTTTGTAGAAAGTGGAAACCTCAGGGCCAAATTACCTACCAGGATCCGTACAAAAGGACACGGATCCATTAATATAACTCTTACTATTTTTGCTGGTTTTAGGAGGGGTTTTGGATCGTCTTTTCTCCCAGCTGCTGCTGTTGCAACCCTGCGAATTACTTGGTGTTGAGTTTACCGACTTATGCGACGACTAAAGCATATTAAAAAGGGTAAGGGGGCAAAGGGATCTGTAAGCAAAAAGGAAAGTTGAGAGCTGATTAGAAAACAGGCTGTAATATAGCTGGGTTGCAGTGCAGCAGACAAGGGAGAAGGATATGGTAAGGTTAAGTGTAGTGTTACACCTTTGAGATCGGTCAAGGGCCTGAGATTCAATTTCTCTCAACTTAGTTTAAATGGTAAAAGTATCATTTAGATTGCATTTTACCTCCTTAATCCAAAAAATGGGTAAATTTTTAACAATAAATGAATTTTTAGCAAAAAATATAATTTATTTTTAATCTAATATACAAAGATTAATTTACTTAATTCTTTTTTTACTCTAATATTAATGTGTAATTTAGAGAAAATGCGACTCATAATATCATTTTAACAAAATTCAAATTGATTTAATTTTTTTAATTTCAAGTTAGTTTAATTGATTTATTTTATTTTTCAAATAATCTTGAATATGTAATTCATATGTTGAATTTTAGTTGAATTGACATTTTATGATTCAAATAAATCAATTAATAAATTGGTGTAAAAATCTTTTGAGATCCTATCAATTTAAAGAATAAGTAAATTGGCCCCTCTCGAGAAAAAATACAAAATATTCTTCAAAATTTCAATATATATAAATTTCTAGAGATTTATAAAAAAGTAAAAAAATATAAAAATATTAAATTGTAAATAAAATAATTCTAAAGTAAATTAACAAATCAAATTATCATACTAAAATATATTTGTTTTATCTTATTTTGCTTGAAAGATTTTTAAAATATATATAATCTCAAATTTATAGTTTTAAAATTTAATCTCTTTGTCAATAAAATTTTGTTTTGACATATTTCTTTTTTCTTTTAAAAAATTTAACTCGAATAAATTTAATTCTCTCGATTTAAATTTTATTTCATTTCTTAATATTTTCATTCCAAATCTATGGGTTCAGTCCCTATATTTTTTAGATTTGAAAATTTAAATTCTATTGTTAAAATTGTTAAAACTTTTTTATTAAATTCAAGTTCATTACAATATTATTTTTAGTTATATGATTGCAAAATGAGTATTTTGTTTTATTTTAAAATTCTACACCAACAAATTTAACGAAAAAATTAACGATGTTAACAAATAAACGTAACTATTAAAATCTGAAAAATAAAAAAGATAACATTCGTGTAAATAAAAATACAAAAATCTAAATTTCAAATTTAGGAAAAGTATAGGGATTGATGGCACATTTAAACCAATTCAAGGTAATGGTTTGGGGTGGTTTTGCAGACCAAGTTCACAAAAATTGAAGCTAGAACCGGCCCCAGGCTATGATTTCTCCGACTTAACATAATGGTTGGCATTGGAATTGATTGCAACGACATGAGTTGGCACACAATGCGCACGTACACAAATAGAAGATGCCTTTGCCAGCGGCAGCGACAGCCAGGATCATCGACGTTATCCTAAAACACTATGCTAATCCTTTGTCATTTTTAAACCTCTTTCGTCTCTTTCTTCTATTATTTTATTTACTTTTTAAGTTTTCCCCACGTACGTTATAATATAAAGGTGAAATTGTATTTTTAGTCTATATTATGTACCATGTTACTAATTTAGTCTATGCTCAATTTTAGTTTTTTTATTTTTTGAATCTTAAAATTTTTATATTAATTTTAACCATAACGATTAAATTCATTAAATTAAAATTTATTATCGGTTTTATATTATATGTAAGTTGTAGATGTAATTTTTATTTTCAATTTAATTATTCTAATTAATATATTTTTTCGAATTTTTAATTTTGAGTTACAGTCGTGAGTTATTTTTGTTAAATTTATGAACTAAAAAAGTATGACTTTTTTAATATCATGTTAGCATAATGTTATATATAATATTTATCGAATAAAATTTCAAATTTTAAAAATTATATAAATATTAAAATAATCAAATTCATGAATAGAAAGGTGAATAACAGAGATTACCTAAAATAAAAAAGAGAAAAAAGGTTATAATAAGGTTGGTTGATAGGGTTGGAGCATGGACATTGACAGGGGAATGTGGAATGTGGGGTGCAGGGCTCCAAAATCAACAATGGTACACAGCTGTAACATTTCACAACATTGATTGGATGCGGACTAGTGGAGAAGTGGGGGCATCAAGCTAAGGGATCCAACTCCAATCCCGGTCAATGTTTTGATTTCATATTAGGACCGCATTTAGGATGTTACCACTTCAAATGAACACGTTTCGGGCTTAAGAGACACTCCCATCACATTGAGACTGTATTTTTCAAACTTTTGATTGGTGTGCCAACTGAAATCTTGCGTCAATGGGGTTTCAGCACGGCATTGACCATCTCTTCAATGTTCAACTTCTTTCTATATTTATTATGGTATGTTAAGCCGTCAGATTTTTCAAGCTTAAAATTTCTCAAATTTACAATAAAGAAAATAAAATTGCATCCAGTACAAAATGTCAAACTTCGGTACTATGGGTGTTGGGTTATTTGTAAATTAAACATATCTGTATAATTTGACTACTACAGGTTTTAATTTTAATTAATACAATAAAACCTTGATATTTATGAGTGTTGTGTTTTACGTAAATAATTAATGTCATGTATAAGTACTTTATTTTGATTGTTGGGGAATAAGACTTTGACACATATGAGTGTTGAGTTTCACGTAAATAATATTATATATTTACGTTTAATTTTGACCAATGGAACTTTTAACCTTAATACAAGATGACCTCGAGATCTATGAACATCGAAACATGCGATCACCACTACGTGCAATCATGGTGGAAAGGTGAAGACTAGAGACCCTTACCTTCCATTTTCCTTGTGGTTAAGACTCAATCAGCTTAGAAGATATAGTCCTAATCATGTGCCTTCCAATTGAAGGAATTATTGTAATTGGTTAGTCTCAAATTCGATAGATGAGATTGATATCAACTGGGATCAGATCAAGTTCACTTTGTTACAAACATTTATCAAGAAGCTGCCATCATATGATGTTACTGATGAAGAGTTTGGACATTATGTTAGAGTGTACATACTCTACATCATCAATGGAATGTTGATGGAAGATAAGTCTAATAATTTTTGCCATTACATGTATTTACCTTTGCTTGAAAACCTCATTTATATCCGGTATATAACAGGGGGTTTACACTATTGGCATTCATGTACCGAGAATTTATTAGAGTGACTTACTAAGAAGCCATTGGATTAACGATTATTAAACCCTTCAACAAGTAGTATGTGGATGTTGTTCATAATGTTAATTCCCTCTTATCCATTCTTTATTCCACTAGAGAAAAGATACGAAGATATTTATATTTAATATTCGAGTGTATTTTGAGTTATAATTTTTTTATAATGTGCCTTCATTTAAAATATTTATATAATTCAGATATGAATTAATATCAATAAATATACAAGTGAACGGGTAAGTTATTAGCATATTTATTTTTAAAGAATTAACAATTATTGTAAGCTTATGTCTCTATTTATTATAATAATTTATAGTTTCTATGGACACTATATTGGGTTGAGGAGATTCAAGTCATAGTAGCGTGAGACGTAGTCGAGGAGGTGTACTTCCTGGGGAGGGTTTACATGTTCGTTATATGCTTTCATATTGTCGATTGACAACATCATGATTGAGTGTTACGATAGTTCAACATCTGGCAATCAATCCCATAAAAGTCAATGAACATGGATATACTTTGAAATGGAGTTTTGAGTGGGTGTAAAAAAAAAAAAGAAATTAGATTGATAAATGTAGACAGAATATCCAACTTTTTTTTATAGAGGGTAAGTGAGAGGGTGATAGAGTTTTCATGTCAAATGACTATTCGATAAGAGTTTTCATCATCGCTCCATACAAGTTAAGATACAAAGATCCAACATTAGCACAAGCATAGACATTATGCCATTGCCAGAGGCTCAATCTTAGGATATAAGCTCCACATAGACTCAAGATATATGGATTGATTTAGGGTTAACAGTTTACTATTTATATCTTGATGACCAATATCTTGTGATCCCTAAACTACATGTAGAGAGTAATTGTTGAACTCGACATAAATGAACCTAAGCTCAAGCGCGTGAGATAGTTTTTGAGGAAGTTGTGCCACAACTAGTCCAACCTAACCCATCCATTGAGAGAACATCAAAGTCGGGAACTATGAGCCTGAGCACAAAAACTTATGCTACCAAAGAGCCTATCAAACAAGCTACCCATTTTGAAAAAAAAAAGCATTAATCATTAAGGGCTAAAAAAAATAGTTTGCCTTTCTTTAATTAAAAAAAATTAAAAGATCAAATCCCATGTAAGGGCTAGTTTAGCATTACTTTTAATAAGCATTTTTGAGATAAAAGTATTACTAAACAAGATGCTTTTGAGCTTTTCAAAAGTGCTTTTGAGACAAAAAAATCTTTGCAAAAATACTTTTTTAGCCAAAAGGGCGAATTGGCTTAAAGTAGGAGACAAGAATTCAACCTTTTTTCATAGGTTTGCCTCCTTTCGTAGACATACTAATAACATATCTAGGTTGGAGCTTGATGGAGTTGGAGAGGCTACTAAAGAAAGAGATATCAATGAAGCTGCTACGTTATACTTCCAAAAGTTGTTTACATAAATGGAGTTGGAGACCTTTCTTATCTCCTAACGGGTATTGATAATAATATTTCGCCAGATTTAAATAATGCTTTATTGTCAACTTTTACAGTAGAAGAAGTATTTGTAGCCCTGAAAGGAATGAGACCTACAAAAGCACCAGGACCTGATGGTTTTCCAGCACTCTTCTTTCAAAAGTATTGGCATATTGTAGGTGAGGAAGTAAGCAATTTCTGTTTGGGAATTTTAAATAATGATCATAGTTTTGGCCCTATCAACCAAACATATATTGTGCTGATCCTCAAAACCTAAAGCCCCACAAGTCTAATTAATTTTAGACTGATTAGTTTGTGTTCGGTTTTATATAAAGTTGTGGCAAAGACAATTGCAAACCGTCTTCAGGTAGTAATTGGGAGATGCATTGATGAAGCCCAAAGTGCTTTTGTTCCAGGAAGGCTGATTTCTGATAATGTATTTCTAGCCTATGAGATTTTACATACGTTTCGACAAAAGCGTACAGGTAAGAAAGGATATATGGCAGTTAAGCTGGATATGAGCAAAGCCTATGACAGGGTTGAATGGGATTTTCTTAAAGAGGTTATGTTAAGAATGGGTTTCGCAAACGAATGGATGGAGCTAATTATGAAATGCATTACCACTACGTCTTATACTATCAACACAAGTGGAGAAAGGGGAAGAATCTTTCAAGCATCTAGGGGCTTACGCCAAGGAGATACTCTAAGTCCTTTTCTTTTTCTACTTTGCAGTGAGGGACTATCATCTTTAATGAGATTGGCATTAAAGAAGAGCTTGCTAAAAGGTGCAAAGGCTAGCAGAAGAAGTCTAAAATTTTCACATCTACTCTTTGCAACTGATTGCATTTTGTTTGGGGAAGCATCAGACAGGGGAGCAATAGTGATAAAAGGGATTCTGAAAGAGTATGAAAAATGTTCAGGCCAGTGTGTAAATTTTAATAAATCTACAATCTTTTTTAGTTCGAACACTTCAAATGAAAAGAGGAAAGAAGTTGCGTCTATTTTGGGGGTACAAAGCTCAACAAATTTGGAGAGGTATTTGGGTCTTCCTAACGTGGTTGACAGACGAAAGAATGAGTCTTTTCAACATCTCAAAGAGAAGGTTTATAGTCGAATTGAAGGGTAGAGTACCAGAGTATTATCACAAGGAGGTAAGGAAGTCTTTATAAAGTCGGTGTTACAGGTTATTCCAACTTATGCTATGTCTTGTTTCCTTCTGCCAAATTCTCTGTGTGGAGAACTAGAAAGTATTTTTACTAAATTCTGGTGGCAAAAGGCTCATGAAAAAAGAAGGATTCATTAGTGCTAGTGGAAGTACATGTGTCGACCAAAAGAAGAGGGAGGTTTGGGTTTTAGGAACATGGTACAGTTTAATGTATCATTACTAGCTAAGTAAGGTTGGTGACTTTTGAACAATCCAAATTCCTTTATTACTAAAGTTTTGAAAGCAAAGTACTTCCCGAATGTTAATTTTTTAGATTCGCGGCCAGGGAGAAATAGTTAGTATACATGGAAAAGCATATGGGCTACTAGGGGATGTTTAGAAAAACGCTTGTGCTGGAAAAAATGTCAGATTAGCGTCTTTATTTAGCAATTTGAGTGATTTTAAAGTTGTTGAGCTTATTGATTCAAGTTGCAGAACATGGAAAAAGGAGTTGATAGATTCTAACTTTTCGGAGGAAGTAGTCGAGAAAATTCTTGGCATTCCTTTGGCAGAAGAACCTCATGAAGATTTTCGAGCTTGGAGTGGTGAGCCTTCGGGAGAGTACACTGTACGTAGTGCCTATAAACTATTACAAAGCAATGATAATGATCCTAGAGCTTACGCTTTACAAACCGACTATAAGGAATTTGACAAAAAATTATGGCCTCTCAACCTCCCTTCAAAAATAAAGCTTACAATCTAGAAAATATCGTGGAATTATCTACCCACACAAGTAAACATGTCACATAGAAAGTTATCAAACAATACTGTATGCCCTCTGATATCCGTGATATGAAGTAATAAAATTTATAATAATGATCAAACCAAAAACTAACTATTATCACGATTTTAAGGCAAGCGCACCTATCAAACAGTAGTATAGTTTAGTGGCAAGACCGAGATATCGTACCCAAGGGAACCAAAAGTAGTAGTACTAACTTTCTTTCTATTATTTAACCAAAAGTTATTTTCCTTAATTTTAAGAAGTATCTTGAGATTTGAAATTCGCAGGATTGACATCAAAAGCCATAATTCTGGTGAGATTTTTGAGCCTTTTGAGCATACATCCTTTCGTGCTCACTTTTATTATTGCTTTGAGTGAGTCAATATTGATTTGTTATTCTAGAACTTGCTTTGATTGTACATGTCGAGACCACATCATTGATTTGATATACGGAAATGATAAAGGCACTTAGGATTTAACCCACTTACTCCATAAAAGCCTACCTTCACAAATTAACCCCTAGAGAACCCCATTGAGTCTAACAACTTATTCTTTGACTTACCTCTAATATTAACCAATAACTCGTTTTTGTTGAATTTCATTCAATTACTTTGATCCCTATTTTTGTCGAGATTCGAGTTGAATTATTATCAAGCTTTATTCTTTTTTTCAGATTGTAAAGTTGTAAATATTCAATTTATTGTATTGTATTTGAATTGTTCTTAAAAATTTTTTGTAAATATACAGTTAATCCAGTTGTAATAGTTTAAATTTCTTTTTGCATATTTCTATTTTAAGGCTACCAAGGCAGAAAAGATGTTAGCTCGAGAAATATGTTCCAGTGATAGAGATTTTTCTAGCTAGATAATTTTTCAGTTCAATCTCGATTCTAACCTTCTTTTGCAGCCTGTGACAACACCCCTAACCAAGCCCCATTACAACCATTGAAAGACCTTTTGATCGATGTATCATATCAATCTACAGTGGTGGAGATTTGATTTTCTAGGAAGCCTATGGTAATAACTTTTCAGGTTGACTAGAGTGTACTTAATTCATGAACCCTAAACACCTTGAGTGGATAGAGTGAATCTTTAGTAAGGATGTCAAATCTTGTTAATTCTGATCAAGAGATAGTTACTTAGGAGCAGGGAAGAAAACTTATGTTTCGATAATAAAATTCTCAACTTAAAGTAATTGAATCTTTAATGTTCTTCTGATTGAATTTTCATTGTATGACTGCTTGTGAATTAGTTTGAAACATTATTAGTAAAAATTGTAAGTTGAGAGGAATGATTCTTAATTAGGGATTGAGATTTTGCTTGAGGACAAGCAAAAGCTTAAGTGTGAGGGTATTTGATAAACGATAAATTATACATATTTTTACCTCATGTTTAGCCTATATTTTGGATGAATTATTATTAATTTTGTGAGAATTAGTGCTCTTAACCCTTCTATTTCATGTTGTATATTCTAGAGAGCATAGGGAAGAGAAAAGAACGAAAAACGGACCGAAAAAGAAGAAAATGGGCTAAAGTGTGAAAATGACACGGCCCCAAGGAGTAACCACACGGCTGTGGCACACGGTCGTGCCACATAAAGTCCAACACGGCCCAACCCCGACAAGCACGGCTAGGCCACACGGCCGTGCCTCTACCAACAGGCCCGTACACGGCCTCTTGTCGATCCATACGAGCGTGTCCCTGTAGTGAGGAAGTGCAATTTCACTCAGATTTGGATACTTAGAGGCTAAGAAAGGCATCCCAAAGCTCTATATAAAGACCCTAGGAGGCAACTCTAATGGTACGTACTCTTTTCTCCCAAAAGGAGCACCATATTTCTGCCAACACAAGGAGTGAAAGCAAGGAATTACTCCAAAGGAAGCCGATTGATTCATCCCAGAAGCCAGAATTCTACATCAAGATAGAGGATCTCCCTAAATTCCTTCAGGGGTTTTTGGGTTCTTTATGTTTTATTATCTTATTTCTTCTGAGATGTCTTCTTTATTAATTATGAACTAAACCCCCCAAATACTTGAGGGAGATGAAACCTAAGACTGATCTTGTTATTATTCATTCTTGAATTATATGATAAATACTTGAATTGTTCTTAATTATGTGTTCTTAATTCTTGGTTTAATAATCCTAGGTATTAAGTCAAGAAACTGATGTACTTAGGCAGAGGAGCAAAAGTCTCTATTTTAAGAGTAGATCTACCATAATTAAGCGGAGTTGCATGCAACCCTAGACATAGGGCGACATAAATCTGCTGGATTAGGGTCAAACCTAATATAGGGATCCATAGATCGAATTAATGCAACCTAGGGGTGTTAACTAGAAAGAGACTTTAGTTAAACAACCTAGGATTAGTTGTTATTATCCTCGACAGAGGTATTAACATAAGTTAGGGATCTCTACGGATCAAGTCAAGTGAAGAAATCGTCTAGTTCAAGAAGTTAATAACAAGTGAAGTCTAGGTGGATTCTCCCTTGAGTATTGCCCAAATCAATCAGTCTTTCCCGAGAGTTTTTCCCCAATTTACTTTTTGTGCATTATTAGTTTAGTTTTAGAATTAGTTTCATACAAACCCCTTTTACTTTTAGGTTAGATAACAAAAAGGAAGTGAGTACTAGTACTTTTGGTTCCCTTGGGTACGATAACTCGGTCTTACCGCTAAACTATACTACTGTTCAATAGGTGCACTTGCCTTAAAATCGTGATATTAGCTAGTTTTTGGTGTGATCAGTTTTTATAAATTTTATTACTACATATCACGCGATATCAGTCAGATAAAGAGACAAGACGATAGCATATAAGTTTTCAGATTGGGCAGAGAAATGATGTGAGCAGTGTAATTTTAGAGACTTCTAATTTTATTTTGTTTTTGTTTATCCGGGCCATAATTGTATTCTGGGCCTTCTTTCTAGTTACTTTGCTTTTAGACTTGGGTAGTTTTATTTTAATGTTTTTTGTTTGAGCCATGTCTTATTTATGGGCTCTTTTATGTTTAGTTTTGCTATTTCAGTTTTATTGTTTTGTATTATTAAAATTATCTCAATAAATCTCAATCTGATTATTAGTTTTTTAAAAATACATTTCGAATTTTTTTTTAAAATTATTTTTTCATTTAAAGCATTTTGTAAGATTTTTTGACAATTTTTTTTAGTAAATTATAAGGTGAGGCAAACTTTTCTCTAATTTTTGGAATATCCGCGGAAAGAATAGGCAAGCTAATTAATAGAGAAAATATTAAGTATTTATAAGGAAACTAAGAGTTAGATTTTAACTTTCTGAGCTGTCGAAATTCCTATGTTTGGTATTTTTTTTGAATTAAATTATATACTAGTTTAGGATATGATGTTTTGGCAACCGTTATATTTTTGGAATTTCAATTTTATAAAAAAATTATTTTAGTTTTTATTTAATTTTTTAGTCTTAAATTTGTATTTTATCAAATTACTTAAAAATAGATAGAAAAATTAATGTTTTTTTTACCTTGCTCACGTAATTAATAATTAAAAATCTATATTTTATACTTTTTTATAATAATTTTTAAATTATTAAATAATTTTTTATAATTTGTTTTGAATTTTTAAAATTTTAAAAAATTTAATTAATTGCTGACATGACATCTACATGGCAATTCACCTTTATGCCATATCAATAAAGTTAACAAACATTAACATTTTAGTCTATTTTGAGGTGATTTGACAAATTACATATTTTTAAAAGACTAAAAACGCGAAAAATTAACTGGAGAGGTAAGATAAGGAAGGATTATGCCTTTTATTTATGGGAAATTAACATGCAAACACTAAAAATTGGATGTTACTCGGAACTCATTGAAATATACAAATAGGTAGTCTTCCATAATTAACCTTTTGTATGGAAAGTATACAAGATAGTTAAAATCTTTGTGTTTTTTAACTAATTTTTGAAAGGCGAAGGATTGTTAGAAGTCAACGGCTACTTTTGTATTGTAACAGCGCCATTTCTTTTTAATTTTTCTTTATTATAAAGTTAGAAATAGAAATGAGAAAAAAAGTATGAAAGAAATTGCTGGAATTATAATACTTAAAAAGAAACTTGAAATTAAATTTGGAAACACGAAGAAGCATTGGAAGCCAACTTTTCTTTCTTATTATTTTTAGCAGACAATTAACGGGCCTTATATTATCATCATAAGTATCCGAATCTAACAGAAATAAGAACAGTCTTTGAACCAAGGTTGCACATCAACCACCAACTCAAAAGCCAAAATACATTATAATAGAGCCATAAAGAGAACTTAAACTGTGGCTACCATTCTTTCTTTTATTCAACACAAAGATATTAATTAACTAGAAAAGCCCACGACCAAATCCAGGAGCAGTTGGAGCAAGAATATCGGATCCCTCAGGGTTGGGATTGATGTGTCCTTCAGCAGGAGGATTAGGATTGTAATTTGGAGTTGGAGCTATCATTTTCGGATCAATGTATTCCCTACCCATCATATTTGCATTGAATGCCATATTGTTGTTCATTGTCTCATAATTAGGAGTCCCTCCTTGGCTTGAACTCCCAATGAAAAACAATGATGGATTTGTATCCATCTCTTGGACTGAACTCCCGGTGAAAAACTGTTGCGGATTTGTATCCATTCCTTGGCTTGACTTCTCAGGGAAAAGCTGTCGTGGATTTGTATCCATCCCTTGGATTGAACTCCTAGTGAAAAACTGTTGTGGATTTGTATCCGTCCCATGGATTGAACTCCCAGTGAAAAACTGTTGCGGATTTGTATCCATTCCTTGGCTTGACTTCTCAGGGAAAAGCTGTCGCGGATTTGTATCCATCCCTTGGATTGAACTCCCGGTGAAAAATTGTTGCGGATTTGTATCTATTCCTTGGCTTGCCTTCTCAGGGAAAAGCTGTTGTGGATTTGTATCCATCCCTTGGATTGAACTCCTAGTGAAAAACTGTTGTGGATTTGTATCCATCCCTTGGATTGAACTCCCAGTGAAGAACTGTGGTGGGTGTTGTGGATTTGTATCCATTCCTTGGCGTGAACTCCTAGTGAAAAACTGTTGTGGATTGGTATCCATCCCTTGGATTGAACTCCCAGTGAAGAACTGTGGTGGATGTCGTGGATTTGTATCCATCCCTTGGATTGAACTCCCAGTGAAGGGATTTGTATCCATCCCTTGGCTTGAACTCCTAGTGAAGAACTGTGGTGGGTGTTGTGGGGGAGTGAAGAACTGTGGTGGATGTTGTGGATTTGTATCCATCCCTTGGCTTGAACTCCCAGTAAAAAACTGTTGTGGATTTGTATCCATTCCTTGACTTGAATTCCCAGGAAAAAACTGTGGTCGATTTGTATCCATTCCTTGACTTGAACTCCCAATGAAAAACTGTTTTGAAGTTGTGTTCGTTACTTGGCTTGAACTCCCAGGGAAAAGCTGCTGGCAATTTGTATTCTGAATGATAAGTTGCTCAGCTTCCCTTTGCACGATCTTTTTCAACTCTGCCATGGCTGATCTCAGAAACTGGAGTTGTGGGAGGCTAAGTTCTTCAATGGGGGACTCCCACCAGTTTTGCTCTTGGCTTGCTTTCCTCATTTTGTCAAGCTCTTCGCCACGCTTTTTTTGGGCTTCTATTTGGCTCATCATCTGATACAAATGACTCATGCACACATAATATTTATGTAATATTGTTCATTCTACAATAAATAAATAAAGGGAAGAAGAAGAAAAAGAAAATGGGTACCAAACCTCAGTAAGCTGCGCGTTGAGCCGAAGGATAATAGCATTACGATGAGCCTCAATGAGCTGCCAAGTTGGAGAAGTATCCTTTGTGTTGTGGACGTAACGGTTGAGGATGTTTTCAACATCAGGGTGGCCAAAAGAGAATACCTTATTGCCAGGTGAAAATACTATAATGGCGATTTCAACACCACAAAGAGTACAAAGTTCACTAGCCTTTTTGAAAAGACCAGAGCGACGTTTTGAGAAGGTTACTTGGAGATTGCTCTCATCTTTTATTTTCGCCATCTCAATCTTTTGGCGGCCTAAGGTTTTCTTCACCATCTCTAAAACCAAACAAACAACAAAAGACAAAGGGGAGGGAGGAGGGAGGGGGATATTTTGGAATGGGCAAGATAATTAATAGAGGAAAAATTTCAGTATTTATAAGGAAACTAGGGATTAGTTATTTTAAAATTTTGAGCTGTCCAGATTCACTATATTAAGTTAATATTGTATTGTATTTTTTTAATAAATTAAATTATATACTAAATAGGATGTTTGGCAACGCATAATCATTTTTATTTATAAGATTTAATACTGCAAACACTACAGAATTAATCTTACTCAATATTCATTCAAGGATTTCATATTTTAATTAAATATTTACATGGCCAAAACTTTCATTTTTATAATATTATAATATTAGTGTCCGCATTGGACAATTTTATCACTTCAACACACCAAAACTAATTAATTTAAAATTTTGGAATTGTCCTTGCATTTAGTAAATTTAAGTCATTTTTTTTTATTACTACAGCATTCTACCTAACCATAAACTCTAGATGTAGATACCAAATGATGCATAAATGCCTCTTTCCGTCATAATTAATCTTTTATATAGAAAGTGTTTAAGATAGTTAAAACATTACTGTTTCAAGAAGAAACTTTTAACTAATTTTTGAAAGCCAACGGCTACTTATGAATTTTGGCGGCACCACCATTTCTTTCTCGCTCTCTTTAAAGCTTTTGAAATCTAAATAACCGTTGGAAAGGTCAATAACCTTTTTAATATATGTTTTTTCTTTCTTATCATAAAAGTTATAAATACATACGACAGAAATTGTTTGACCGGAGTAACTGAAATCTTATATGAGACTTGTATGTAAAAACCAATGGATATATTAATGCCTCCTCCCATAGGTGATGATTAACCTTTCGTATGGAAAGTTTACAGGATAGCTAAACCTTTCCGTTTGAAGTGAAACTCTTAATTAATTTCTGAAGACTAGCAGGATAATGGTTTCATGCTACAATGAGCAGGCAGTATTAGGAATCTAATTCAAGAGTAGAATACCAAAGTCAAGCATTTTCTTTTATTGAAGGTGCACTTACATAAATTGTAAATGAGCTGAAAACTTTGTAGGAATGGATGGAGCAAATGAACTCAACAGGATTTAATTCAGAAGCCGACACAGGAACAGTAAGTTGAAGATTTGGGCAGTTTGGAATTGAAGTTAATAAGGTTTCCTCTCCTGTTTAACCTTGTTGAATTAACATTAAGATGTACAGGGTTTGCTATAAATTGCTTAACAACATTTGGATTGTCGGAACCATTTTTTTCTAAGGGTTTTGAAAAATGAGATCGACTTTAAAATTTGGAAATGGAGTCGCCACCGACCTTTTTTGAGGTACGATCGGGTCACCTTAAATTATTTTAATAAAACATTTTGGGTTATCAAAACTATTAGTTTTGGTCTACGAAAATCAAAAAATAGGCTCGGGAGTCGCTTACGCACGAGGAAGGGTTAGCACCCTCGTAACGCCCAAAATTGGTACCTAATTGATTACTTAATGTCCTATTATCGAACGATTGAAAAGATTCTAAAAATACAATCCTTTTTTAAAAGGGTTTTTGGGTATTGAAGTGAGAATCGAGGTTCGCTTATTTCAAAGAAATAAGGATGCCGTACCTAGTAAGTTAAGGTGCAGCATATTAATTTCTCGAAATTAAGTTCGCCTCCTTTCTAAGGCTTGTGTGTTTAAATCAAGAAGGAATATTTAATTATTTTGGATTGCACGAAGAAACCGAAACCCAGTAAGTTAGGGCCCAATTTATTGAGGTTCCAAAACATAAAATATTACCTTGGTTTTGAAATTCCTATCTCGAGACACTGAATGCCACATTCAGTAAGTTAGTATGTAGCATTTCGAGGTCTCGAAGATAGGTTTTTTTTGAAAACTTATGTGTTTTAGTTTTGAAATCGATGCTCGATAATTAGGAGTTAATGAGAAAAATCGGAACCTAATAAGTTAAGGCTCAATCTCCTCGATGTATCCAAACACGATTATGCTTTTGGAAGCCTTTGAGTAAAAAACGAATTTAACAAAATGATATACGATTGCTTTTTATGAAATACAAGCATAGGATGAGAACATGCAAAATAGAGAAATGATTCATAAACATCATACCATATCAATGAATTAATACAAAATGATGCGCATGTAATAGTAATAATTATAACATATCATTTTATGCAAATAATAATATTAACTTCCTTCCAATGACTAAGAGTAAATTTAAAAGAAATATAAAACAAAATGAAATAAAAAACTTACAAATAATAATTAATGATTATGAAAGAATGTTCAAGGTTATAAAAATTTGAATAATATTAAAAAATAAGGCCTTTAAATTTAAGAAAAACAAGTAAAGAAGTTATATATCTATAGAAAGTATGTATGTACACATATAATATAGTATTTAAAATATGTGCATAGTATAAGACAAAAGTATATGAAAGAGTGTCAAGTACGAAATGTGATATAAAAAAATATTTGTATATATATAAAATTATATAATATACGAAAATACTTATACATAATAATATTAAGATATATACATGAAATAGTACAAAAATATATGTACAGATTAGAATAAAAATAAAATATATATATAATATATGAGAATATAGTATATGTAATAGATAAAATATAATTTTAAAATAGGTGTAACATATAAAATATAATAGTACTAAAAATACATATATAAAATAATATAAAGAAATATACATAATACATATTAGAAATAATGTATAATATATACAAATATTGATAATGCTACATAAATACACATATATGTTTATGTACGTTCAAAACACATAATAATATTTAAAGTATATACGCAATGATACATTATATATTAGAAATAATAATACAGCATAGCTATTAATATATTACATAAAATATATATAAAGATACAGTCATAACACTTTAGAAATAATATCATTTGAGAAGCATACACATACATACAATGAAAATACTAATACTTATACAAATATGATAAAAATATTAGTAAATATAATGAGAAATAATGTTAAAAATAAAAATAATAAAAATAAAATCAGATCAAATCTAGAAAAAGGACTGAATTCAAAGCAGAAATGAAATTTTGGGGCCCAATGAAGCGTTCCTAGATTCGAAGGGACCAAAAGGGGTATTATCCCCGATCTTAAACGCTGCGCGTTAAGCCTCACAGGTCGAAGGACCGATTTGAAAGCCATGTAAAATATACTGGCCAAGTTACAAAATGGAAAAGGGGCCCGATTGAATGGCATTGCAAATAGATGAGACCCTCTCGCGCAAATATCCCATTTGTTGGGATTGCGCGGATCCTGGGGCCAACGAAGCGGGTCAAAATCGGGTCTGAGTACATAAGCACGGTACGGCACCGTTTTACTTCTCTTTAGAAGGCTAGGGTTTTAATTCCCTTTAGCCACACCCGAAAAAGAAATAGAAGCAGGGGCTTCTTCTTTTCATTTTCCCCTCTTTCAGTTAGGGTTTCAAAACCCCTTTGCTTTCACCGCCACTCAACCGACTCTCCAGTAGCTGACGAATGCTTGGACAGGCGAAGCACAAGGCTTTTAGCCTCGTTCAGGCTTTCCACGTCGAAGGCCAAGCATACGACTCTCGCGAAGATTCGGGTAAGGTTTCAAGATCCCTCTTTTTATTTTCAAAATCAAATCGATGCTTTTAAACGAAAAATTCAACACAAGGGGGAAATGGGTCTCAAACAAAAAGATCCCGCTCATATCGTTCTTCCTACCCTCGTCAGAACCCAAACGGGTTTTATGACGTTCGGGTCACCGGAGTTTTAACACGTGACGGAGATCGATTCCAATGTGAGTTTTTTATACTTTTTTATTTATTTCAAATGATAATAGATAAGTAAACAGAGATTTAGGGTAAAGACCTTCTTTTGCTTCTGATTTCTTACTTTGTATATTCAAAAATCCGATCACTACATTTGTTTTGTTTTTCGATTTATATAGCCGAATGGTAGATTGTTATACATTAAAATTTCCTATTTGCTACTGTTCCTTCGTTTTTGCTTGCGTCTGTCTCTGTTTCTGTTTCTTTCTTCTTTTCTGTTTTCCTTTGCAGGCATAGAACCGGTCAATGGGCTTAGAGGGCTATTTCTCTGAAAACTTCGATGAACGGTGCTGTCATTGGGTGTTGTACGCGCCGAGGGCGCACACGGGAGGCTGCGGCGCGAGGGGCAAAAGAGAAACCCTAGGTTTCCAAAAAATTTAGTTTTTGGGCCGTTTGGGTCTTTTGCATTTTAGGTTATTTTTATTTTTTGTTGTAATTGGACATTTTAAATTTGTTTGGGTTTCTGCCCAGTTAAATTTGGGCCGTTACATGGATATGTTTCTGAATCATTTCCAAGGAGGCATATGGTAAAATGAAGTTCTAGATTTGCCTCCAGAAGAGAGGATTTGGAGCATCCAGGAAACATGAACCATTTAAGAAATTAATAGAGGCGTTTTCGTAAATATATGTGGTAAAAAATGGAAGCTTTGTTGCATCAAATGTATATAAATCAGCGGCTGGCACTTTCCTTTTTCTGAATAAATGATTTCTAATATGCCTCCTTTTAACAATTGATGATAAGGAGAAAAGAGGTTTTTATTTTATTTTATATTTTCATATATGTCAAAAGTAAAAAGAAAAATGGTAAAATAGGTTAACTGGTCAATTATTTAGTTAAACAAATATACAGTACTTGGAAAAAGTTGAAGGCATGAGATGGCGTCCTCGGAAGATGTTGGTAAAACACAACGATTTTAGGGGATGTCGCCAGCAGCGGCTGGCCACTTTAGATGTCACCGTCATGTACTGGCGACTTTAGTCAGTAGGTGGCAACTTTGGTACAGAGATTCCGAGTTGCACAGGGTCATTAGAAGTTTCACTAGCTAATTGGTTGATTAGAAAATTTGGAGCAAAATTTGGTGCAAAGATTAAATATAGAGATTCCTGACTGATTAGGAAATTCATAGTAGGATTCTCACATTTGAAACAAAAATTGTCTTTGTAAAGTTTGAAGATGCAATTTGTTTACATAACGGTTTCATTCTACTTCGGAAGGAATTATCATAACTTTTTTGAAAAGAAAACCACTTTGCAGTAAAAATTTAGATACAATTAACATACCAATAGGATTATATGCATGTTTGAATAGAGATTTTACATGTTATATAACGAGATTTAGCATTTGTTATAGATTCTCAGGTTTTTTAACAAGATTTAGCTTTGTTGCAGTGATAAGACATCAAAGTAACTTATTTTTAACCACATTCTTGATGCGTTTTTGGATGATTAAATATGTAAATTAGTGAATTTGATGCTTCTAATCCTTTAAATTCGTGTCTTTATACTTAGGAGAGCATTTAGGAGAAAAATGAGCCAAAAACGAGCCAAAATCAGACAAATAGAGCTGCTTCCAGGATCCACACAGGCTGGCCACACGCTCGTACGAGACACACAGGCTGGCCACACGCCCATGTGCCAGCCCGTGTAGATATCGCACCCGGCTTCCCAAATACACGGAAAAACCCAATTGTTAGACTTTCTGAGCATTCTAAAGTCTATAAATACCAATTAGAAGAAGACCTAGGGGGACACACAAAGAAGATTGAAGAAAAGACTCGAAGAACACCATCAGATTCAACTTGGAAGCGGATCTCCTTCGAGATTGAAGATCTCCATTTAATTTCCTTTAAAGTTTTATTGAGTTTCTTTATTTCTTGTTGTTATCCTAATTTTGAGATGTTTTCATTCCAGATTATGAACTAAATTCCCTAAATACCTAGGGAAGATGAAACCTATGATGAATCTTATTATTTGATTTCTGATTTAAATGATAAATACTTAATTCTTGTTCTCAATTATGTATGCTTATTTTGTGTTTTAATATTTTCAGGATATTAATTCATGTTTAATATGCTTATTTCAATGGAGAAAAAAGTCCCTGTTTAAGAGTAGATCTAGCATAGTTGAGTAGAGTTGTAACAGCCCGTTTTCAGTGTAGTCGGAATAGTGGTTTTGAGACCATAAATTCGAGCTAGAAAGAAGATTTATTTTAATAATATTGCATGGTTTGCATTAAGATAGGAAAGACGTATGAGAATTTTGCTGCTAAAATTTTATTGATTACGTGGTTAATTGTAAAAAAGACCAAATTGTATAAAATGCAAAAGTTGAATTCTAGTAGCTATAAGTACCAAATAGCTATGGAATTCAAAATTTGAGGTCCTTATATGATAATTAGACCATTAAATAAAAGATAGTAGATATTGTTGATGATTCATCCATGGAAAATTAGAAAAAGAAAAGGACTAAATTGGAAATGTAAATAATTAAAGGATGATAAATAATTAAAAAGAAATATCATCATATTATTATCATATTCATCCCAAAAATTCTATGGAAACCCTAGGACAGAGAAAGGAAATCAAGCAAGATTAATTGGGAAAGTAATCATGTCCCATTTTTAGTAATTTTTATATTTTTAGTATCGAAATAGCTTAATCTATCTCTTTCGGGGATTAAATTGAAAAGATATCAAAGTATAGAAATTTTTCCGTGGATGAATATGTTGAAATTTTGAAATTTATGGTAGAAAATTTAAGGTTGTTGATAAATAAATAACTTTTACAAATAGAATTTTGATGAAATTGTGAATTAGGGACTAAGTTGTAAAGATGTAAAATTCATGAAAAATTTTTATTTTTGTGAAATATAGGGACTGTTATTGTTATATAGAAAATTCTTCTAGGCTTGGAATAAGGATTAAATCGCATGAATTTCATTTTCCGAGCCTAGGGACAAAATTGTCATTTATGAAAAGTATAGGGGCAAAATGGTAATTTTGCCTAGGATGTGAATTGAATGTAACTAAGTATGAAATGGATTAAATTGATGTTAAATCCATTTATATAGATCCAGAAAGATCAAGTAAAGAGTTAGATCGAGGAAAAGAAAAGGTGTCGGATTAGTAGACCTTTATACACGAACAAGTGACGAGGTAAGTTCGTCTAACTTAATCATGTGTATATATATATTTGAATTAAAAGCTGTATATGTGAGAATTGTAGAAATGATTAATGTATGAAAAAAATCATATGCTCGAAATTTGCTCGATAAATAATGAGTTCCGTTTGAATAATGAAATACGATGGATACAGTATTTTCCTGTACTGATTATAGTCTTGCATATGTTGCAGACATTATAGCTCAGACAAGCATCCTGTTAAAAGCCCTCTCGAGCATCCTATTATATAGTTCCTGCGAGCATCCTGATCGGTAGTGATTCTACATGTGTTGCGCACTACCGCAGCTCTTTATGAGCATCCTGTTACACGATTTAATTAGTTGTGATCTAGCATTTATTGCGGACACAAACGCAGCTCTTTGTGAGTTTTCTAATATAAGCTCTTATGAGCTCCCTAACATGGCTTGCTTGAACTCCCTGATACGCTATACGGTGCTCCCTCTTCGGAGTTACCTGTTAAGCTCTATGAGCTCCCTGATTAAAACTCTTATGAGTTTCCTGTTTAGCCTAGATAAGCGTCCTATTACATGGCTCATTTGAGCATCCTGATATGTGGCTCGAGAGTGTGCTCCCTGATTAAGTGCCCTAATGGGTACCCCTGTTTATGAGTTGACGGTTTACAATTTTGTGCATATTATGTGCACTACGTGAGTATTCATCGATATTTCAATAATTCAACAGACAAAATTTCTGACATGAGAAATCATGAGATTAAATGAATTATATTTTAAATTCTTCTGAAATACTTGAAAGTTGGTAATATGATGAGCTCATCCATGTTTATTTGATGTATATGTGAAATATGTGACTAACTGTAACAACCTGTTTTTAGCTTAATTAGAAAAGTGGTTTCGAAACAAAAAATTCGAGGTCAAAAAATTATTTTAATATTATTTTAAGTGTTTATAGCATGTTAGTATGATGGTGTGAAAGTTTCGTGAAGTAATTTTATCGTTTGAATGCTTAATTCGGTAAAAAAGACTAAATCACATAAAATGCAAAAGTGGTGTTCTAATAGTTTAAAGTACCAAATGGCTATGAAATTAAAATGTGGAAGTCCTTATAATGAAATTATACCATTGGTAGAATGTGTAATATCCCGAAAATTTCTATCCTTGATATAGTAAAATAAAGAAATAAAGAAATAAAAAGAGAAATTTTGAGCTATATCAACAAAATCTATGTAGGAAGTGATTATGATGTATCAATCCAAGAAAGGACTAAATCGTAAAAGTGAGAAAAGTTTTGTAGCCCAAGAGTAAATACTTAAAATTTAAGGGGTTAAAGTGTAAATATGGAAAAGTTGAAGGACCAATAGTGCAAATATTTTAAGGATGGAATAATCTAGAAACTAAGGAAAATGGATGAATTAGGACCAAATTGAATAGGAGAAAGAATTATAAGGGACTAAATCACAATTTTACCAAATTAAGTGATGACTCAAGGATGGAATTTTAAAAGATCATGAAGGGCAAAATGGTCAATTAGAAGGAGAGAGAAATCTAGAAGGTAATGATGGTGTGATGATATTTTATAATTATTTAATAAGATAAATATTACTTTATTAATATTTTAATAAGATATTTTATTATTTTATTATTTTATTTAGTATATATATGTGTGTGTGTGTGTGTGTGTGTGGAAGAAAAAAAGAGAAGAAACCACCATCTTTCCCATGCACCAACGTGAAAGGAAGAGAGAAAGAAAGAAAGTTTTGCTTTCTTTACAATTTGGTCCTTCCACCAAAAATTCACCATTTTCACCTAGAAATTAAAAGAATTTCCATAGCTACCGAAGGAGAAAAATGTTAAGGAGACTATGAGGAGTTAGAATATCAAGTTGGATTCAAGAAATAGAAGCTGGAGGAGAGAGAAAATGAAGTTAAAGTTTGGAAACAATAAAACAAGGTAAGAACATCAAGATTTCCATGTATTTTTAAGTTTAATATTGTTGAAAAAGCATGTAAATGATGTTAATGTAGAGTTTTCTTATATATGATTCTATGTTCTTGATATGGTAGTGAAGAGAAAATAAGATAAAGTGATGAGAAATGGTGTAGAGAAAGAAAATAAGGGTGATATAAACTTAGTAATTAATATCTTGCACTAAAACAGTTTTGGACAGCAGCAGTAAGCTAAATTTGAAAAATCACCAAAAATGGTAGAAACTGAATTAGAAGTTGAGTGAGATATGAAATTAAAGCTTGTTGAGTCTATTTTTATATAAAAGAAACAGAACAAGTAAATGAATTCTGTATTCTGAGATATTTATATTTTTGTGAGACTAGTTCAGAATGATTTCGGGATCCTTTGTTCTGACTTGGAAAAATCATTAAAAATTGTATAAAAATGATTATGAGACATAAGTTATATGGTTATATTATTTAATGAGTCTATTTTCAATAGAAACAAACAGAAATATCATCCGAATCTTGTATAAAGAGATAATTAATTTTTAGTGAAGAAGGGTCAGAACTGTCAGATAGCAGAATAGGAGTGACTTTAAAGAATAAACTGTACTATTTGGATATACCAAAAATTCTAAAAATTTTCTTGTCAGAATACATGTGAGCCTAGTTTTAGGAAAAATTTACGGATATTAATTTGGAGTTCTGTAGCTCAAGATATAATTAATTTAGTGACTATGACGCAGGTGGACAGCTTGAATGTTCACATATAAGTAAATAGTGAAATTATTGATAATGTTACTTATAAGCATATTATATAAATTAAGGATGTGGAATGGAGAGGACGAGGAGGAAAATATGTATGAATATTCAGTTAGCATGGCTAATTTGTATGTTTTAGGCTCAGGGACTAAATTGAATAAAAGTAAAACTTTATGGGTAATTTTGTAAAAATGTTAGAAATGATCAAATTACATGAAATGGATTATTATATTATTTAAATTGAAAATTTTAAATGAAAACTGTTAATTTAGTTCGAGATCGAGGGAAAACATGTTTTAAGGATTAAATTGAAAAGTGTTCAAATTATGGAAAATTTTGATATTTTATAGAATTTAAGGAATGTTATTAATATGTATGATGATAACAGCTGGAAATAAGGATTAAATTGCAAGAATTTATTTTTCTAAGCCTAAGGGTAAAATCGTCATTAATTAAAAGTTTAGGGACAAAATGATAAATTTGCCTAGAGCACTAATTGAATGTATTAAAATATAAATGAAAACAATGATCAAATTTATTTATAAAGACCCAAACGACTCAAATGTGAGACTCGAACGTGGAAAAGAAAATGTATTGGATTAATGAATTTATAAACACGAACAAGCAACGAGGTAAGTTCGTGTAACTTGAATTATATTCTTAAATGCTTGAAATGTATGTTATTGATGTGAATATGAATTGAATGTTCATTATATGAAAATTGATGAAACATTGATATATTTGATAAAAAGGGGAAGAAATCCCGGTTGAATGAAAGGAAAATTCGATGGATCTCTGAAAAGGAATTGACGGTAAAAGGAGATCTAGCCCGGATGGGTGATCCTATCCTGATATAGCCCTCCTGAAGAATACAGGAAAAAAGATTAAGCCCGAAAGGGTAATCCTAATATCAGCTCTCCCGAAGAATATATGGGAAATGAAGTTTGTGGGAGTGTGCTGGTGGCTCTCCCGAAGAATATATGTATATAGGCCCTTCCAAAGAATACATGGGAGCTGAGGTTCGCAGAAGTGTGCCAAGATTTGAGGTTCGCGGGAGAGTGAGGTTCGCGGGAGTGTGCTCACTGAAATGAAATGTGTAAGACCATGGTTGAAAGATACCATGGCAACACATGCATATGAATTGACGGACCCGAAATTGTACACTAAAAGTGTACTCCTGTATGAATTGACGGTTAATGAGACTGTACACCAGGAGTGTACTATCAGAAATCTATCGAAATTCCGAGAAATTCATCGGGATAAATATAGAAGATGGTAAACACATAGCTAAAAAGGGTAAATATGAATTGATGGATTACAGATTTGCATATTTTAAGTATACTATATGATTTTAACTATCGATATTCCGATAATTTCAGTAGGTAAGAATCCTGACCAGAAAAGGAAATATGTATATAAAAAGATTTGTACATATATTCCTGAAGTACATAAAAAAAAACAGTGATACTGGATATATGGAAATATAAGATGATGATATTTGTACATGGAATTTATTGATGAATATATGCATCCATGATTATAGATTCGTATACTTTAATAATATTAATTGTATGACGATGAAATTTCGAATGACTTAATGAACAAAGCTCTGACATGGAAATAATTTGAGCACGAAACAATAATCACGAAATTGAACTTGAAATGCACGAAAACGATATTTATTCTATATTTTAAAAATATGACATGGAAAATACATGTATATGAAACTTACCTGATAATTATGCATGTTTAAGATTACGAATTGTCCCGAAATAAATATATACAAAATTCATGAAAACAATGATACATGAAATTTTAGTATAATGAATGATTTATGTTTTTGAATAAATGGCAAGAGAATAATATGTATCATATTATATGAATATGTGGCTATCTTTAATATGCTGATACATGGAAATTGGGTAAGTTGTAATAAGTAATAATCTCAAGTATGATATGTTGATACAATGAGTTTATCGATTCTAAAATTATATGAAATATATATATTCAAGTATACTAATGACTGTTGTTGTTGACGCTTAGACAAGTGCCAAGCTATTGGTTAAATGGTAATATGTTTATTATTTGATACGTCGAAAGGGTAAATGATCAAATGAAAATATACATGTGTTTATGGAAGAGTGGTAAAATTTAAGTTGTACAATTTCTTATAAAATGAGTTATCATGTGATAAAAAAAAGTTTTATAAACTCCGGTAATACCTCTGACCCTATTCCAATGATGGATACGGGTTGGGGTGTTACAGAGTGAGTGGATAATAATGGACTTATATTAAGTGAATTTTAATGTTTTAATTAAAGGTTATAATGGTAATTTGTAAAATAAAGGTTAATTAAATAAAACAAATCAATTTTAAGTTCATTTTCTCATCTTCTTCATCGAAAAACAAAAGAAAAAGGAAGCTTGGGAGCTATTTAGGGTTCGGCTCTTGCATGAATCAAATGTAAGTCTATTTTGACTCGATTTTTGATGATTTATATGTTTTTGTGATCGTTGCAACTAGGTCTAGTCAGCCTAGGGACTATTTAGCAAAACTGTTAAAGAATTTGAAAGTCGCCATTGATGAATGTTGATGTGTTTTGATGTTTAATGATGAAATATGAAATCTTGTTATTAGATTTACATGTTTTGTAAAGTGATTTTGAGTAAAAATGCAAAATAGAGGTTAATTTGTGAAAAGACGAAAATGTGTAGTTAAATGTGTGAAAAATTGATAAATATGGGCTGCTAGGGGCATAAGGGTAATTCGGTTATCATGGGTATTTAAGGAATTTCACTAATTTGTGATTTTGTGTAATAAGGACTAAATTGTAAAAATGTAAAAATTTAGAGGCAAATGTGTAAAATAACCCTAATGTGTATTTTAGACTTAATTGAATAAATAGATGATTAAATAAGCTAATTTTGATTATGTATAGATCAAGAAAGGAAGAATTCGGACTTAGATCGGGAGAAAAGTAAAGTGATTGAATAGTTGGTCCATTTCATCATTTTCGTATACGAGGTAAGTTGTATGCTAATAAATATTGTTAAGTTGTGTTATAATTGCATTATTATTTTTGAATTGAATTAAAAATGGTTGATATGAGTTTACGAGACATGATTGATAGAGAATCGACAGATGAAAATCTCATACAAACCTTAAGAACAATTTAGGATACAAATGTCATGACATTAGGGTTATTGATATTACGTGTAAGACCATATCTGGGATATGGCATCGATATGAGACTTCGTGTAAGACCATATCTAAGATATGACATCAATATGAGACTTCGTGTAAGACCATAGCTGGGCTATGGCATCGATACTAGATTACATGTAAGACCATATCTGGGATATGGCATTGGTACTGTATATGTGTGATTCCCGAGTATCTTTTTATGATTCTGAACGATTCAAAGGGCATAAATGAGACGAGGGTAAAAGTAATATCGATTTAAGTGATAAAGGTACGTACAAAACTTATATGAGTATCGATTAGAGGTAAGTTGATGAATTCATATGTGATCATGTTTTAAACATGAGAAAGGTTTGTGAATTGATATATGTTATAGCTTATTATGCTTATTTGATTGAATTGCACTTATTTGTTATGTTAATTTTATTATCATACGAGCTTACTAAGCTACAAAGCTTACTTCATTTTATTTTCCTATGTTTTATAGTGAAATTGAGCTAGATCGGATCCGGGGATCATCAGAGACTTCATTGTACTATCGAACATCTATTTTGGGTACTTTTGAAATTGTATATATATGGTATATGGCATGTATAGGCTTTGGTCATTTTGGTATGTTTGATGATAATATGTTGGCCTTATGAAATGGCTTGCTAATGATATAAAGTTTAATGTATATACTGTCTTGTGATATGACATATTTTGGTATGGTTGCTCAAATGGCTAATTGGTATGTGATGTATAAATGCTTGAGAAATGCCTTGTTGTGGCTTAGTTTTAGATGATGAATTGGTTGATTAGAAGACAAGTTATATATTTGAATTATGGTTAATGAATCATGTTGATTTTGTATGTATTTGACGAGGTAACTAGTATTGAATTGAGTATTGGAAAGGATGGAATTAAAATGACATGATTTGTGCATGAAATGATATTGTTTGGTTGCCTATTTGTGTATTGAATTGGTACAAATGGTGTTTGTGTAGGTGTGTATAAATAGGGTGGCAAAATGGCTTGGTAAATAGCCTATTTTTTTCCACACGGGCATGTGTCTCAGCCGTGTGTGACACACGGTCATAGTACACGGCCGTGTGTCCCATGGTGTTGTATTTGAAGCAAGTCAGTATACTCTACACGGCCTCACACACGGGCGTGTGACTGACCATGTGGCATAAGTCAGTATACCCTACAGTTTGACACGGCCTGGCACATAGGCATGTGTGGCCATTTCGAATAGGAACACAGGTTAGACACAAGAACGTGTGGTCAGCCGTGTGATATAAGTGAGAGAGTTACACAGGGCAGGACACGGGCTGGGACACAGCCATGTGCTTCCATTTCGAATGTCCACACAGCTTGTGACACGGGTATGTCTGGTGGCCGTGTGAGACGCACGGCCTGTCCCTGTTTTAGGTAAAATTTTTTAAGTTTTCCAAAGTTGTCTTAAGTTATTGGTTTAGTCTCGAACCACTTTTAAAGATGTTTAAGGCCTCGTAGGCTTGTTTTAGGGACAATGTGATTGTATTTAAGTGATATATGAATATTATTGATGAATGCACGATAATGAATGTGAAATATTACTTCAATTTATACTGATAACGCATGAAGCACATATTATACTTTAGACGTATCGATGAGGCACTGGATGCCAAATATATTTGTGTGACGGTTGGATGATTTGTGTATCTGTCTTGAAATAAGGATCATAAATCATATACATTGCTAAGTGATATTTGATATGAAATGCTAATAGTAAATGGTGTAACTTGAATATTAGTATTAAAGTAACAAAAGATGGCATGTGAAAGATCATGTGAACTAATTTAAACAAGCCTTGAGAGTCGATATGGAAATAAACGAATCGGTGTATTCAAAATGAAAATGAAAAAATAAAATGAACTTTGCGACAATATGATACATATATAAATGTGATTTGATGATAGAAGATATTATATGTTCATATATGATACGCTAAATGAAATATGGTATGAGGATTGATACATGAGACAAGAAATGTAATTTTGATTTAGTTGATATCTAGATCACATTTTGATTGTATTTTACATTTTATTTCTATTTGTATTATTGATTTAAATCATGTTATCACCATTAATCTCTAGATTCAACCTTCTCAACTCAGCAAGTTTGTACAATTGTGTTATGTTAATAGTATGTGGCATGCACCTAAGGTTTTAGGTTAGATTTTAAATTCAATGTGTCATTTGGTATATATATATATGATGGAAAAGGTTTACATTTTGAGCATGACCATATGTGTTTGATAACATGTATAAACATCTAGTAAGTTAATGTTTACTTGCCCAATAGGCCATGTTATACTTATGATTGAGTTATTTCTTGCTTACCAAGTTAATGAATGTGTAACGTTCCTGAGATCATGTATTGATAGGTGTTTGATATGTCAAAGATGGTAGTTTAGCTTTTAAAGTAATGCCTAAATTGCAATGTTGCTAAGTTTTTGGGTCACATAGACCATTTGATATTTGTACTTGGTAGATTAGAAATGAACGATTCAAAATTTGAGGGAAACTACCCTCAAGGTCACAACACTTTCCTATTGGTGTTATGACATTGAGTTTTTGTTTTCGCGGTCTCGATTCTCCCCTACTTAGTGATACCAAGCCCATCTATTTTCATGGTCACAACGTTCACATACTAAAGTCGCAATGCTAATCTCTTGACTCAAAAGGTCACGACTCACTTCGGTTGAAGTCAAGACGTCATGGTTCTACCCTTAGTGTTGTGACATGCCTCATTCAGGGTCGCGACAATACATCTGTATTTTGAAAATTTTACGTTCCAGTCTCTCGTTTATCATTGGTGTTTCAAAATAGCTTCTGTAAGCTCATTTATAACCCGTATTTGATTGAATAATGTATTTAATTAAGTTTTGGAATCTAATGGCTTGTATGATTGTTTATATGTAAATAAAATCGTAGTTGCCTCGGCAACAAATGTGGCACCTCACATTCAGATTCGGCAATCATGTCGAGTGTGGGGTGTTACATTTAGCCATCTCGAAAACTAATAAACAATAAGAGAGAGAGAGAGAGAGAGAGAAAGAGATAGATAGATAGAGAGAGATTACTATGCAAGGTAATTAATAGGAGAAAACATTAAGTTTTTATAAGTAATTAAGAATTAGTTTTTTAACTATTTGAGTTGTTAAATTTCACTATGTTACGTAAAATCTATATTGTATTTTGTTTGATTTAAGATGGGTTAAATCGCTACTTGAGGCCTAAACTTGGCAAAAGCTCCCACCTGGTGCCTAAACATTTTTGTCCCTGTTAGTCCCTAAACTTTATATTTATTCTTGTATTGGTGATAAACCGTAAATTATACATATTTTTACCTCATGCTTAGCCTATTTTTGGATGAATTATTCCTTGATTTGTGGAATTTGATGCTCCTAAACCTTTAAATTCATGTTTTATACTCAGGTGAGCTTAGGGGAGTGAAAAGAACAAGAAACGAACCGAAAACGGAGAAAATGGGCTAAAGCAAGGAATCAACACGGCCTGGAGTTCACCACACGGGCGTGGCATACGGCCGTGCCATATTAACAGGCTCGAGCACGGCCTAGACTCGATTCACAGGGGCGTGGCACACGGGCGTGTCCCTGTCGTGATGAAGTTCAATTTCACGAGAAAAAGGCTACTTATGGGATAAGAAAGATATTCCAAACTCTATATAAAGACCCTAGGAGGCAACTACAAGGGTGTGCATTATTCCCGCCAAGGGTACAGTCTTCCTGCCAAGACGGAGAGCTAAAGGCAGGGAATTACTCGAAGGAAAGCCGATTGATCCATCTCAGAAACCAGGGTCTACATCAAGACAGAAGATCTCCCTTCATTCCTTTCAAGAGTTTTTGGGTTTTCTTATGTTTTGTTATTTTCTTTACTCTGAGATGTTTCTTTTTATAAACATGAACTAAAACCCCAAATATCTAAGGGGGATGAAACCTAAGACGAATCTTGTTATTGTTATCTGAACTATATAATAAATATTTGACTTGTTCTTTATTGTGTTTTTAATTCTCGAATTAATATTTCCGGGAAATTAATTTAAGTCGAATGTGCTTAGGCAGAGGAGCAAAAGTCCCTATTTAAGAGTAGATCCAACACAATTAAGCGGAGTTGATTGCAATCCTAGACATAGGACGACGAAAATCTGCCGGATTAGAGTCAAATCTAATATGGGGATCCATAGATCGAGTTAATGCAAGACTAGGGGTTTTAATTAGAAAGAGATTTCAATTAATCAACCTAGGATTAGTTGTTCTTATTCTCGACGGAGATATTAACATAATCTAGGGATCTCTACGGATCAAGTCGAATGAAAAAATTGTCTAGTTCAGAGTTAGATAACAAGTGAAGTCTAGGTGGATTCTTCCTTAGGTATTGTCCTTATCAATCAGTTTTTCCAAAGTAATTTTCCCAATTTACTCTTTGTCGTTTCTTTAGTTTAATTTAGAATAGTTTACAACCAAACCCCCTTTTATTTTTAGGCTAGATAATAGGAAGAAAGTCATTACTAGTACTTTTAATTCCTTGGATTCGATATTCCGGTCTTGCCACTAGCTATACTACTATTTGATAGGTGCGCTTGCCTTTTATCGTGATAATAGTTAGTTTTTTTAGGTACGATCAATCTATTACTTCATCACAATCACGAGATCAATTGGGGTCTAATCATTTTTTAACCTAGTTAGTCCCTAACTTGACAATTTTTCCTATATTGGTGCCTAAACTTTTAGGGAAATATCAAGACTAAATCAGATAGAAAAAAAAAATTAAGGCCCAAATGTGGGAATGATTACCAAGTTCAATGCCTAACTTTATCCAAAAAGAAGTTCAGACCCCAAACAGTAATTAAACCCAATTAGATTATATACTAGTTAAGGGTGTCTTGGAAACCCATAATAGTTTTTATTTATATGGACTTAACAGTGCAAACACTAAAAATTGTAATGCTACATAATACTCATTGATGTGTTACACCTTTTTTCCATTAGTTTCACTTTTGGTTTAAATGTGTACAAGTTGGATAAATAGACCAGAACTTTTCCTATTTATAGTTACAAATTTAGGGGAGAAGATCGGATTTTTTGAGATTTTTAGTGTTAGCATTAGATAGCTTTATCACTTCAACAGTGACTATATCGCCCAAAACAAATTAATTTGATTGCTTGCACTCATCCTTGCAATTAGTAAATTTTGGTTATTGATCTTAACATATGCAAAATATTATATATTATTATCTTGAGATTACAACATCCTTTCTAAAGGTAAACTCTGTATGTTAAATACCTTTCATTGACGCATAAATACATCTTCCGAGAGATCATAATTAATATTCTGTAAAAATTGTTTTCATAATAGTTAAAACTTTTCTGTTTTGAAAAGAAATTGTACAAAAAAATTTCAACTAAATTTAAAATAAACTCTAGTTCAAATTTCTCCCAAACTCACAATTTCAATATTAAAATAAACCTTCATCTTCTTTTTCATTAAAACAAATCCCCATTTTCAATATTAAGAACTCAAAATAAGATAGAACAAAAATGGCAAAAAACAAAACCCATTTTCTCTGCTTTGAGACATTACAAGCTTTTATCGAAATTAATGGAAAAAAGAATGTGTAACACATCAATGATTTTTAGTTAATGTTAAAACATCGAATATTTTGTTTAATTAAAGATTATTCAAACTTGTTTTTGAACACCCTTAATAACTCTAGTGCCAACAGAAAACTTTAGGTGCCTACTCTGACAAAAAATCTTTAGACGCCAAAATGTTAAAATTTACATTATTTGGGTACCAATTTTTCATAGTAAAATGAATTTTGGGATCTGATGCGACATTGAAAACAATAACCGAACTTGCTAGCATACCATAAACAGTCCAATAGTTTATTTAGGTAAAAAGAATCAAATCATTTCTAAACTCAGCCACCAGTAAAGCACAGTTAAAATATATAACAGGGGAAGAAGGGGGAAGGGGGACGATTGCTGTATGTTTTCTAACTTTAAAGGGGCATAAACCATGGTGATTAAGAAAAGGCTAACTAATGGCCAGCCTAGTTGGGTTCGCATAGAGACAGGCAAATCAAGAAGAAACTACTGGGCTTGCTGCAGTGACAGATCTTTCAACTGTTGGGTATCCACTTTTGATGGTGCTCGAGTGAGAGCACACTGAGCAGTACTCGTCTTTGGGAAAGCAATGACATCTCTGATTGAATTTGCATCCGCTAACAACATAACCAATCTATCCAAACCATATGCGATTCCCCCTGTGAATAGGTAAAATAGATAAAATAAGAACTTTATTCCAGGTAGAAAAATGACAATTTTTTCGTGGCCTAGGCATGTCATACCATGTGGAGGAGCACCCATGTCTAAAGCTTCCAGAAGATACCCAAACTTATCTTCAGCCTGTAAATAACATAAAACTCACATTTCTTTTTATTTGGACTGTGAAAGAACTGAGACCTCAGACATACTGATCTTAGCTTTTCTATGATCTAAAAGCATTCTGGTTTTTTACGTTCTTTTAGGCCAGTTTGAATAGGACCAGGCCATCACATCGACACTAGTTAGAAAACAGAACAAATTTGTTTAACAGACACAAGACTTGCCCAGTTACATGACACTAACAATAACCGTTGGTTTACAAATTGTTGAATAGCTTAAGGTTTTCTCACCTGTTCAAGAGAGATGCCAATAGTTTCCAATACTTTCTGTTGGATCTCACGTTTATAAATTCTTAAACTTCCTCCACCAATCTGAAAATGCAAGAGGCAATAATAATTCATTCAGTTACATCATCTATAAGAGATAGTCAACCAAATCTTTACCCTTTAAGTTTCTAAAAAGCACATACTATAAATACCTCAACTCCATTATAAACCATGTCATAAGCTAAGGCACGTGCAGAAGAAAGATCTCCCATGTCTTCAGGGTTTGGTGCAGTAAATGGATGGTGCAAGGGCTACAATATGAGTAAATTTTCATCAACAGGCAGTTGCAAACAGAAAATATTGTATTCAACAAAACTGAAACTTCCATATATATATAATTATTAATTTAACAATCTAAAACTTCCATATAAATTATATTAGCAAGCTAAAGCTTTCACCAAATTATGTTGTGGATGTAAAAACAAAAAGAAATTATAAAACCTACATTTTGAAGTATCAACTTGTATTTTGATAAAACAGAGAGAACTTATAATACTATCAAAAACTAAATCTTAAAATGCATCTACTCTTTTAATTCCTCAAAAATGACAATCACACTGATATAATAGCAAACTAACATAGGAATAAATTATAAGATATAAAAAAGATATACAAAGGGGCATATCATAAAAATGCCAATTCTTTCTTAACAATATATAGGGTTCATTTTTGGCAAACCAGCGGTGGAGTTTTTTCAACTCCACGAGTAAAGTTCACAAGGTGCCACATGTCCAACCCTAAGGACATGCGCCACCCTTTTAACCTTAATTCTGGAGTCTAAAAACTCCATTAGCAGTGTATCAAATGAAAAACTTTTCATGCATATGATATATATCAATTATTTCAATAAAATCACCAAAAACATAAGAGAATGATACAGACCTCAAGCCTCTGTTCTGAATCATTCCACTCAAACATTGGGAAATCAGTCACCCACAAAATAGAATGCCTAGACTGCATTTAAGAATTGAAGCAAATGCTTAATTTTAGAGAAAATAATAAGAGAAGCAACAACCATGTATATTTCAGATAGAAGACTGATCAGGAACTTACATGGTCAACCAAGCCCAGTTCGTGGGCTAGGAATACCCTAAGTCGATCTAAGGTTCTATTAACTGATGTCTGATGGCCCACTGCAAACAAGATCAGATCACCTGGTCCTGCAGAGCATTTTCTCAAGAAATCTTTTCTGTTTGTTGGACCCAAACTGGATACTAGTGCTGGAATTCCTTCGATCTCCCCTAAAAGAATAATAAAACCGTCATGCCGAGATTTACAAATAGCAAATCAACTTTTCAAAGAAAAGGGGGGGGAGGATCTGAACTACGTATAATTACCATCATCCAAGACCTTAAGGAAAGGTAAACCCTTTGCTCCAGACTTGATTGCCTCATTATAAACATCACCTTTCTTAAGAGCTGTGTTTGAAAATCTTTTAGCACCTGAAGGCACGCATATTGTTTTGATAATCTCCCCATTTTTTAATGTATCTGCAAAGAGCCTGAAGGGAGAGTCTAAGAAGACGTTAGATACCTGCAGCTCCAACAGGGGGGAAAAAGTTAGAAAACACCAGATAATGAAGTAAACCAGCAAAAACTAGACAATATGTGCAAAAACTTACATTTTTCAACTCAAGATCAAATCTGATATCAGGACGATCAGAACCATATCGATCCATTGCCTCAGCATATGTGAGTCTTGGGAAAGGGTTAGGTAGTTGCACGCCTTTAATCTCTAGAAAGACCTGCATTAAATAAGCTTTCTTAACCCTCCCATAATGTGAAGATACCAAAAAGATCTAAAATTCTTGTATATGCCTTTAACTAAAAAGGCAGAGTGCTAAAAATCCCATTGATGAATGCATTGGGTGTCTACCTAGAGCATCAATTACCAAACCTAGATAGACTAATTAATGGGCTATGAGGCAGTGTAGATTCAAGCCAAGCCACTTAGAAGGCCCACAAGCTGAGCCATGAAGCTTATCTCACGCCTGAGCTGAAGATGAACAGGTAAGTGAAAAGTGTAACTTAACATTTGAACCCCTTCTATTGAAACATACCAGAAAATATTTATGAATACTTACTGCTGAAAGATATTGTGGAGCTAGGACTCAAATTAGCTTATAGCATATAGGCCACAATTCACAAACCTTTCTAATTAAATCTTCATTAAGCCTAAGCATGTCCTCCAACGGTATGAAAGCCATTTCCATATCAAGCTGTGTGAACTCAGGCTGTCTATCTGCTCTCAGATCTTCGTCTCTAAAACATCTGGAAAAAATTATATCCTGGTTATAGCCCAATGAATTCTCACAATACCTAGTTTTTGGATTACCCCTAATTCCTAGCAGGAAAAAGGATATTCTAATCCCCTCTTCTTCTTTTTTTCTCTTTTTCGTTTTCTCTCTCATAACAAACATAGGAAATATAAATCAAACCAAGTCCCATGAATAGAACAGGATCATCCCAACTCTCAACAGGGGGTCGAGAAACAGGGTGAAATGGGCCTGAGTAAATCAGTTCTTCACAAAAGAGAAATGCAAAAAGCTTATCAAGATTCGAGACAAATTGCATCACTACCACGCAATGAAAAGTAAAAAATTTACCTTGCTATTTGATAGTATTTATCAAAACCAGAAACCATTAACATTTGCTTGAAGAGCTGTGGACTTTGAGGCAAAGCATAAAATGTTCCTGGCTTCAAAATATACATAAGAGTGAATCAGACCTGCTCCATTGTCCCCATAATATAGGTAATTGACGAACACTAGAAAATTTAACACTTATCGACTGAATAACAACCAGTTAGGATGCAAAGATCTCCGACACCATACAAGTTCTTCATGCTGTCCTAAGGCATTTAATAGCAGCTTGATCATTAATACCTGGATTCTCGAGGGAACCAAATAATCCCGAGCACCTTCTGGAGTAGATCTAGAGAGCATTGGGGTTTCAATCTACCTTATAACCATGAACAGGTCAGAACCAAAACAGAGACTGAACATGAATCAGTAGAAAGTAACTAAAGAAATAACACTAAAATAAATTACTGTACTATAACAAACGTAATAGGGTTACACCTCAACAAAATTATGTACATCCTCTAGATATCGTCGAATGAGTTTCACCACTCTATGACGCAGCATGATGTTGAAATTCATTTGCTGTCGGCGTAAATCAAGGTATCGATATCTATGAGACAGGTATCCCAACAATAAACATCAATTCAGAGTCTCAAATATATCATAAGGAAAATTAACAATTAATCGAATGGCTTGTGAAAATTAAAGATTTTTAAAAGCAAAAATCTGAAAACATATTGTAAAACTAATCAAGGCAAGTCATCAGGAACAATGTAGCTCGTTATTTATCCCTTCTAATAATAAAAGACAGTATCAGTTTTATCAGCTAATAAGGTGCATAGCTTTTCTTGGACTAATTGAATTAAATTCCAAGCTGACTACCTCAAACGGATTTCCTCCTTGACAGAATCATTTGCATCATCCGCACTAGTAACCAACAATGGTAGTTTTGATCTTACAGCATTCAATATCTGAACATGCTCTGCGGCGATCTGGCAGACATAATTGACATCTAATTAAATACATAGTAATAAAGAATAAAAGCATAATAAGCACAAATATATTAATACACCTCTACTGAGCCGGTTTTCATTGAAAGCATAAGCTCAAACACAGTAATATACCTCTATGGAGCCGGTTTTCATTTTCTTATTAACAGACTCACTGGGCCGAGACCGGACAAAACCGTCAACAGCAACCACATACTCAAGCCTCAAGTCTTTAATAGCTTCATGGGCATCAGGAAACTCACCTGGAAGAGATGTAATCTATAATACGAAAACAGTAAAACAATCAGTCAAAAAAAAATTCACAATTTCATTTATAGAAAAAAGTTGAAAATAAGTAAATACCTGGACAATGCCGGTGTGGTCTCTGAGATTAAAAAAGGTAAGGCCACCATGGACCCGGTGGAGAGCGACCCAGCCGCAAAGACGGACCCGAGAACCCACATCTTGATTAGACAAATCACCACAATAAGCGGTACGAGAGACCCAACGGAGAGAGTCAGAGAGAGGGGGTATGGGGGTGGGAGTTTCAGGGGAAACGGAAGGAGGAGGAGATTGAAAAGTGGAAGCAGAAACAGAGGAAAGGGTTCGTGTTCGACGGTTCCTTGGAAGAGATTTTGGAATTAGAATGGAAGGGAAAACAGCGAGAGGTCTGGCGCGAAAGGAGAGGATAAGGAAGGATTTGAGAAGCACAGACATTGTGTTCTTAAGGCTTTTCGAGGAAAGTGAAGGAAATGGGGGTACGGGCAATCTTTTAGTTTAGGGACATAAGCAGAAAACACAGGGTTTAATGGATTGGGTGCTGGCGTGCGAAGCACGTGGCTTCTATATTGTTTCAAAAATGGACTTTAAAAATTGTGCTGTAAAATAATTAAATAAAAGAATACTTAGATAATTTTCTCCTTTCCTCATTTCATTTTTCATTTATAAAAGAGCTATATATAAGTCATTGACATTCAATACAATATAAATAAATAAAGTTTATTTAACTGCTTCATTAACACGGACATTAAGCATCTTTAATAATGAATGGAGGGTTTTAACTTATTACTTTCATAAATGTTTAAAGGTTATAGACATTCATGTATTTACAACACTCCCCCTTGAATATCTTTTAAATAAAAATGTGTCTCATTAAAATTTTTATTAAGAAAAACCCTGTGGGATAAAACCTAATGAAAAAAAGAGTATAATTTATTTTTTACTCCCCCTAATGGTAACATCACATTATATTTCCCTATAAAGGAAAATTACATATCTTTTGGATATTTTAGGTTAATAACCTTAACCAAACACACTCTCGGCTTGCCTCATGTATTGCAATTATTTCAGCATGATTTAAAGAGGCAGCAGCTAATGTCTGCTTTGTCGAATCCCAGGATATGGCAGTACCTCCACATGTAGATAAATATCCCGTTTGAGATCGACCTTTATGTGGATCCGATAAATATCCAGTATTAGCATAACCAACTAATAGGAATTTTGAATCATTTGAATAAAATAACTCCATATCAATAGTCCCTCTGAGATATCTAAATACATGTTTAATTTCATTCCAATGTCTACGTGTTGGAGAAGAACTAAATCTTGCTAACAAGTTTATAGCAAAAGCTATATCAGTTCTTGTGTTGTTTGCAAGATACATCAATGTTCCTATGGCACTTAGATATGGTATTTCAAGACCAAGAAACTCTTCATCATTCTTGCAATGACGAAATTGATATTTATTCACATCTAACGATCATCAACCATCGGGGTACTCAATGGATGTGATTTATCCATATAAAATTTCTTTAAGATCTTTTTCGTATAAGTTGACTGATGGACATGAATTCCATCTTTTAAATGCTCGATCTGTAGGCCAAGACAAAAACTTTGTTTTTCCAAGATCTTTCATCTCAAATTCTTCCTTTAAATAATTTATTGCATTTTGAAGCTCTTCAGGAGTTCCAATAATATTTAGATCATCAACATAAACAGCGTTTATCACAAAGTTTGATCCATACCTTTTTATAAAAACACATGAGCAGATTGGATCTTTTTATAACTTAATTTTAACAAATATTCACTAAGACGATTGTACCACATACGTCCAGATTGTTTTAATCCATATAAACTTTTCTTTAATCTAATTGAGTAATTTTCCCGGGAAACTCCATATCCTTTAGGGATTTTAAATCATTCTGAGATTTTCATATAAATTTCACTATCAAGTGTACCATACAAATAGGCTGTAACAACATCCATTAGACACATGTCAAGTTTTTCATGTACTACCAGACTAATATGGTATCTAAACGTGATTGCATCCACTACGAAGAATACGTCTCTTCATAATCAATGCCAGGCCTTTATGAAAATCCTTGTGCTACAAGTCGTGCTTTATATGTTATGACTTCATTTTTCTCATTTCGTTTCCACAAAAATATCCATTTACATCCTACCAGCTTTACATATTTAGGTGTCTGGACTATAAGTCCAAAAACTTCACGTTTAGAAAGTGAATTTAATTCTATTTGAATTGCGTCTTTCCATTTTGGCCAATCTTTTCTATTTCTACATTCCTCAATAGATTTAGGCTCAGCATCCTCAATTTCTTTTAACATTATAAGCAAAATTGTTCTCAACAACTATATTTTCTCGATTCCATCTTTTTTCCTGAAGTAACATAACTTATTGAGATTTCTTCATTATCACCATTTTCAGGTACCTGAACCTCTTCTAGGGTTTTTTTGTTAGTTATATCTTTGGCCTCTTCTTGGACACTTGCCTCCACAATATTACCATCTTGAATAATTGTTCCTTTCCTTTAACGAGGATTTTTATCTTTGGAACCAATTGAACTTCCAAGCTTCAGGCGTGGATTACTTTCTTTTGCACTAACAATTTGCCCTATTGAGATATCAATTCTTATTAGAGCATTTTCAACTGGTATGTGAGATTTTGTAATTCTCTTTAGTTCAGTAAATGAAGTTGATTGGTGATGTTTTGCAAATGTATAATCCTTTGAACTTCTTGTTCACACTGACTTGTGTGATGATCTAATTGAGATAATGATGATCCATTCCATGCAATTTCTTTTACTAGTTATATTTTCTCTTCCCCTAATGTTGAGAATGTTGTTTCATTAAAATGACAATCAATAAATCATGCAATAAATAAATATCCAATTAATGGTTCAACATATTTAATTATAGAAGGAGATTCATAACCAACATATATTCCTAACCTCTTTTAAGGACTTATCTTTGTGCATTGTGGTGGAACAATTGGAACATATATTCACATCCATAAATTCTAAGATGGGAAATATTTGGCTTCTAACCAAAAGTCAATTGTAATTGGGAGTACTTATTATAACTTGTTGGCCTTAAGCGCACAAGTGCTGCTGCATGTAAAATAGCATATCCCCAAGCTGTAACAGGGAGTTTTATTTTCATAAGCAATGGCTAAGCTATTAGTTGGAGGCGTTTGATAAACGATTCAGCTAAACCGTTTTGTGTGTGAACATGAGTTACAGGATGTTCAACTTTTATCCCAATTGACATATAATAATCATTAAAAACTTGGTATGTAAACTCATCAGCATTATCAAGACGAATAGTTTTGATTGCACAATTTGGAAATTGTGCTATTGATCGAATTATTTGAGCAAATAGTCTCGCAAACGCCAGGTTGCTAGTTGATAATAAACACAAATGTGACCACCTACTAAATGCATCTATTAATACCATAAAATATCTAAATGGTTCACATGGTAGATGAATGGGCCCACATATATCACCTTGAATACGTTCCAAAAATATGAGAGATTCAATCCCAACATTAGCTGGTGATGGTCTATTAATCAATTTTCCTTAAGAACAATCGACACAAGATAAATCCTTGAATTCAAGAATCTTTTGGTCCTTTAATGGGTGTCCAATTAAATTCTCGATGATTCTTCGCATCATAATATATTCGGGATGGCCTAATGGTCATACCAAATAGTAAAAGTATGTGGTTCTACAAAGTTCTAGTTTGTAGTAACATATGACTCAATTGCACTAATATGTGTATAATATAAACCTAATGGAAAAGTAGGCATCTTTTCCAAAACATATTTCTTTCCACGTTTAACATTTCTAATATATAAATATTCAATATTTTTCTCACTCATAGTCTCAATATAATATCCATTAAGACAAATATCTTTAAAACACAATAATTTTTTTGAGACTTAGTGGAATATAAAGCATTATCAATGACAAATTTTGTACCTTTAGGTAATAATATAATAGCTCTTCCAGAGCCTTCAATAAGTTTTGAACTACCTGATATTGTATTAACATGGGCATTATTCATTGTCAAATGAGAACAATATTTTTTTATCTTTGAGTATCATATGTGTTGTAGCACTATCTGCAAGACACATGTCTCCATTGATTTTGGGTCCATCGAAATTTTGTTGAATATTCATATTTTTCATAAAAATAAACAAAATATAATATGAGAAACATTGCAAATATTTATTAAATATATAAATTATTCTTTATGTAAGAAAATAAAACATACTTAAAACAACATAAAAATGTCAAAACAACATCAATTTTTCTAATTATTCTCAAAGAAATCTGCCACATCTAGGTGAGTTATATTATTAAGGTCATTAAATATATCACCCTCGTAGTCATGGTCAGTTTTAGTATTATAGTGAATATCTTCATCTTTTGCCTCAATTTCATCATTTTGAGATATAAAATTTGTCTCCATATGTTTTTTTCTTCTTTTTAATAGATGCTTGATAAATTTTCACTAAATGCTTAGACGTACGACAAGTACGTGACCAATGCCCCTTCATACCACATCATTAGCATATATTCTCAACAATCTTTGAAGTATTATTTTGACCACTTCTTTCTTGTCTTTCATTGTTATTCTTTTTATGGTGGTTAGAAATATCATTGTTACAACCACCATAATAATTATTACTAGTATGTCCTCAACCACGTCCCCCACTATGTCCACAACCGCGGCCGCGGCCTCTATATTTTCTATTTTCATAATTATTATGTACTGCTACATTCACTTCAGGGAATGGTGCAGAACAAGTGGAACAAATTCCATAATTTTTCATCAACAACTCATTATTTTGTTCAGCCATCAACAGGCATGAAATCAATTCAGAATACCTTTTAAAACCTTTTTCACGGTATTGCTGCTGCAGGAGCACATTAGTAGAATGAAAGGTTGAAAATGTTTTCTTTAACAAGTACTCATCAGTTATATTTTATCCACATAATTTCAGTTGAGAACTAATTTTGAAAAGTTCTGAATTGTATTTACTTACAGTTTTAAAATCTTGCAACCGTAAGTGCATCCAATCATAATGAGCTTTAGGGAGTATCACTGTTTTCTGATGGTCAAATCGTTCTTTTAAAATTTTCCACAACTCAAGAGGGTCTTTCACTGTGAGATATTCCACTTTTAATCCTTCATGTAGATGATGACAGATGAAAATCATTGCTTTTGCCTTTCTTGATTAGATGCTTCTTTATCTGCTAATGTAGAATTTCTTAGACCTTTAGTATCTAGGTGAATTTCATCATCTAACACTCATGACAAATAATTCTTGCCTGAGATGTCTAAGGCTGCAAATTCAAGTTTGGCAAGTTTTGACATTATAATCACTTGAATCAAAATAAAAATAAAAAATATTAGTAAAATAATAAGCATTCTCAATCTTAAAATAATTCAATTATATATACTAAATTTGCTAAATAATAATATGTATGTCAAATATTGGCATAAAGAGGAATAGTCATAATAATAACTTAACACAAATTACATTAACTGAAATTTCTTTTAATAAAAAAACATGCATATATAATTATCATTATTAGATTTGAGTTGTAAAAATAAATGTGCAAATGTTACGCAAAGCAATTATTTCATCTAGAAAATAAAATAAAAGAATTATGAAAATATGTATACCATATATAGTTTAATGGAGTTATACGGGCAAATTATATAAAGTCGAAATGACGTGAACTTCACTATAAACTCGTAGAAGCTCTTACTGATAACGTGTTATAAAATAATTAAATAAAAAAACACTTAAAGTAAATAGAGAATTTTCTCGTCTCCTTTTTTTCATTTATAAAAAAGTTATATATAAGCCATTGATATTCAATGTAACATAAATGAATGAAGCTTATTTAACTGCTTCATTAACATGTACATTAAACATCTTTAATAATGAATGGGGGGTTTTAACTCATTACTTTCATAAATATTTAAAGGTTATAAACATTTATTTAATGTATTTACAACACCTACCGGTTTTTATCCAGTTTCGAAATCATGAGTAGCAATTATTGTATAAAAACTTTGGATTTTATTCATTAGTCCAATAGTTTAAACCTAAAACTTTAAAAATTTGAAAAATAGTTTGGAGGCTTTAGATAAAAATAAGTTCAAACAAAAAATTTAAACTTAATTAAAATATGAGTCGAGTTTACGATTAAATATTCAAAGTTCGAGTTTATCTTGGCCCAATTCAACTCCAATAATGTAAACATTGAAAAATACTAACTTAAAATGAGAAAAATGATAATAATACTCAAATTCAAGATCAACAATGTGCATTACATATGTTGGTCTCGAAAGTCCCACCACAAGCTCTTGTCATGTGTGGATTTCAGTTTAGATTAGTTTTCTCGTAGTTTAGATTGCTAAACTTTCAATATATATAATTATTAAATGTTAAATTAAAAATAATATTGTCATAATATTTTTAAAAAATTAAAAGGTTAAACTTTGCTATTAGTCACTATACATTATAAAATTTATGAATTTAGTCCCTATACTTTAGTTTTGTCATTTTTATCTATGTGCTTTTGAATTAATCAAATTTAGTCCCCATACTTTTTGAATGTTGAAATTTAGTTCTGATCAAAATAGTAACAGTTAAGTCCAGTTTGTTAAATTCAATTACTCGTCATGTACTACGCCTACAATTATGAATTTTGGAAATAGCATAACATAATGAATTTAACAGTTATCGTTTAATGAGAATTGAAATTTTAAATTTTGAAAACTATGGACTAAAAATGACCAAATTAAAATATAAGAACTAAATCTACAACTTTCACAAAGTATAGGGACTAACAGTAGAATTTAACCTTTAAAAAATAATATGGGTAAACTTATAATTGACTTGGTAATTATTTATAAATACGGATGAGCTTAGACAAAATTAGCAATATAATATCTTAAATGGTATGCCCACTAAATTATTTATCAAAATGGTATGACTTGAACAGTAACCCCGAGTGGTGTTTGAGAAGGGGCGACACCACCCAACTTCATCACTAAAATCATGAGGCCATCATTAGGTCATTATAAGGTTATAAAAAAATAAATATTTTATTGATGGTGCCACCCTATAGCACTGATATGAAGAACAATCGAGTAAAATACAAATAGTATACGGGTTAAAAAATTGTTTTTTAAATGGGTGGAGAGGGAAAGCTTGACGGCACCACTGCTTGTACAAAAAATAGTAACCCGTGATTGATAAGCAGAAAAAGGGGAGTAAAAATGGGAGATTTCAAGCCTGAGAAAGAAAAATAAAAGGGGGACCTTATGACTGTCTGGTCACGTCCGACGCAAGCGATCAGACTGATGCCGCCTAATAGTCAGGCCCACTATATATAACCTAAATTTTTCCCCAATGTCCCTATTTTTTTTATTCCTTTTAATTCACTATATATAACCTAGTCCCCTTCCCAGCACTTGTCTGTGTGTTAAAAAAAAAGCACTTTAAGGTTAGGAAAAAGTGGGGATTTGTGTTAGAAGGAGAGGAAACATCTTAGCAGTTTGTATATTTTTAATTTTTTTTGTAATTATAATTTATTTGTTTGTTTTTTATTTAATTAATATAAAAATACTAATTAAATATTGAAATGGTATGCCCAAATTTTTTTTGAGATTTTCAGGGCTTTTTTATAATTATTATTTGTTTGAGATTTTCAACATTAATTTTTTTACATTTTTAATATTTTTTGTGTTGAAAATTTATTATGTGGTGTTGTTTGAATACATTAGCGATATATGTTGAATTTTTGTTATGTAGAATAAAATAATAATTTTTTTATAATAAATATTTTTTTAACTGCAGATATCCAAATGTGTTCTTTAATTAAAGCAAATGATCACACAACAAATATGATTGATGTGCCGGTAAAAAAATTGTTATTTGTTATTCACAGGCCCATTTATAAAGTTACACGTCATTTTCTGTTTAATTGGGAAATTTTAACTAATGTGGTAATTTAATATGTAGGGTAAGGATCGCATGTTGAAGGCCTCTATCAGTGGTCTGAGCTATTGGTCGAATGAATAGATTATGCCATACTTGGAGGCAGCTGGATCTAGACTAGCGACATTGATCCGTAAGTTCGATTTGAGGGCCGACCTGATATTCGCTTTGGTTAAGCGGTAACGCCTGGAGATCCACACATTTCATTTGTCGTGTAGGGAGTGCACCATCACCCTAGAAGGTGTAGCACTGCAACTCGGACTCCTAATCGATGGTAGTGCAGCCACAGGTACAAGTAAAGTGTTCGAACCCATGGTACAAGTAAAGTGTTCGAACCCATGGCGCTATGCTATCACTTACTTGAATGCTCACTTGGTGATGATGAAAATTGATTTATGAGTTTGAAATGTTCCTAGTTGAAGGCAAATTTTGAAACTTTACCGAGTAGTGCCGTTGAATGAGAGAAGATCTGTGCTATTTGAGCATATATACTATATCTGATAAGGGGTACTTATGCCAAACGCAAATAATAATAAGGTCCATTTGATGTCGTTGTCCCTGTTGTCTGATTTGGAAGCTACTCGTTCGTATAGTTGAGGTTCAACAATATTAACAACATTGTATCCTGAGCTTTGTCAGGCAACAAAGCATGAAACATAAGACATAGGCGGGTGCCTGATATTGCTGCAATCCTGGGCGCTGTACAGGATGCCATTTTTTGGCATCAGATAGTTACCAAACACATGTTTTCCCTCTGGTAAATAGGTAATAAAATTTAAATTTTATATAAAAAATTTTGTTTTTTTATGAAAATGTGTTCTAACAAGTTTAATTTATTTTTAGATGGTATACTTGTCTGGGTATCAGGAGGTCCTATACCCTTGCGATTTACTGACAAATTATTGAGGCACAGGTCAGAAAGGGGTAATTTTTCCTAATATTCATGTCATGTAATTACTTTATTTATGTTATTTGACTCATTGTACTATAACCATGTTATTAATTGTGCAGTCTGTGTGGATGTCATATTCCATCCTAGACATTGTGGTTGTTATTCCCCCATTGGCTTACATCCTCTTATATGTATGGTACATTAACGTACCCGTGTTGAATTTCTCAATAGCCGAGTCGTACAACGGAGATCGAGTTATGCGATAGTTTGAGTGCAAACAAAATGTTTCAGATGTACAGAATTTTTACAATGTTCATGGAATTAACAAAAGGGGAAAAAAGCAAAGAATCGGGCATTGGAGCATCAATAATATCTTGTATTATGGAATGCCCAGATGGATGGATTTTGATTTGCGGCCTTCGATTGAGAATCGAAAACCGTATTTATTTGGTGGCCAATTGATGGTAGTCCCTTCACACATACACCGATGAGGACATCAATAACATCGACGAGGTCATCTGCCTCCTGTACCCCAACTGAACCGTAACCCGAAATTGTGAGGTCTTATACATAATCTCTCAGTATTTCTTATTATCTAAAATTGGGGTAGATAATTATCTTCTAGAGTCATTAGGCTACAACACCCTGTAACTGACTCGATTGTCGGGTCTGGGTACCAGATGCTATGAAACAAAATTGCTTAACAACATTTATATTCTAATTTAATTACATTATTTAAACTTTAATTTCCTCATTGTTATTAATATCTACATCATATTAGTTTTAATTTATTACAACATGACACATTTAATGATCCAACAATTATTACAATTTACCAATTTGATTTAATACAGACACAATCAACTTCAACCCTAAGGCATGGCCCCTAAGAGGTACTTTTATATACATGGTACAGCTACCGCACCTAACTCTGCTCAGGTAGAGTCTGGCTTGTTTCCTCCTCTAAATTTCCAAATCTTAATCTACCCTGCTTCTAGGAAATAGACTTTTATAAGTTCGAAAGAACTTAGTGAGATCTGTACATAAAAGGAAATATTCATGGAATACTGCTTAACCTTAACAGAATGAATTTTTGGGCATAGAATCAAAGTCCTTGGATTTTGTAGGATGTTTCATGAATTTAGTTGGCAAGTTCATTATCACATTATTTTTGAGCTGACTACTGGCGGAAAAAATCCCTAGTACTTGTCTTTTCCACTTCTGACTAGCGACAGCTATTGGTGCTTACCCAAGTATTTTCCATAACTAAGAATCCTTGCATGAATAAGATTTCTTCTTATTATACTTCTTTTCCTAGGTGAACTAGTGTCCAGGATGTAATTTCTTAGTACTTACCCTCTTATTTCTATCTTATAAGGTACTCTAGTAGACAGGTAGTTCCTGGCGTACTAGTTCCTACTTAGGTATTCCTTGACCATTTTCATTTTTGGTAGACCTACTTAGGTATTACACGACCCCGATGGATTCCCCTCTCTTTATATTTTCGGGCAGACTTTATTGATTATTTAGCTTTGTGTTGATAATACCTTTCCATGTTTTTTTATCTTGTCGAACTACTCGTCCTTTCAGTCACCTCTTTATCGATTACAAATTTAAGATTTTATCTTAGAATAAATCATTTTGTATATTCTCAACCAATACGAGTTTCAAAATTACTGGCGGATACAATGTATGCCAATTTGTTTAAGAAGATTATCCCTTCTTTAGCGTATGCCAATTTGCTTAAGAAGATTCTCCCTTAATATCCCGTCTATTTACATTCCCAATCGTGCCAAGACCATGTTGTCTTGTAGCTTGTCACACAAATCGCGCTACGACTTCTTCTTTAAACCATGGTGAGACTCTTGGTTTACAATCCTACGGACCCTATATGTTGTCATAATAGAATTATGGTCTTAAACATGATGAACCCATGTTTAACATCTTGGTAGACTCTCCATGTTGCCATAGTCGAGCTATGGTCTTACACTTTATGAACCTATTTAACGTCCTAGCAGACTCTCTATTGGTTGTCATAGCCGAGTTATGGTCTTACACACTATTTCCCATGTTTAACATTCTGGCAGACTCTCTATTAGTTGTCATAGTCGAGGTATGGTCTTACACCTTAAACCTCATTTGAGGTGTCGCTTGAAGGACCTAATAATCATTACCATGATGTCGCCCCAAAAGACCTTATCGCCATCATGGTGTCACCCCATAGAGCCTACTAACTGTCATCCCGGTGTTGCTCTTTGGAAACAAATAACCGTCATCACGGTGTTGCTCTAGTGAGCCAGCTTATGACATTCCGCAACACAACCAAACTCCATTAGATCCTGATCTGCCATGAATCATACTATTATTTACATTCTTTTTTACACAAATTATAGCTTGTTTAATAGTAAATCAAAGCATGTTAATATATATTTAGGTTGTTATACTTAAAGAAGTAATTTATGTTTTCTAATGATTTTTATTACATTTTATATATCTAAATAAGGTTACATGGTCTTATAGGTCAAGTCGGGAGCTAAATATGCTTATTTTGGCCAAAATTGATGCCTATGTCACAACACCAAGATATTGATGTCTCAGCGTCGAAGATAGAAGCTAAAAATGAGTCTAGAGTGAAACTGCCCTCGATGTCGTGACATAGCCCTCTAATGTCACGACATACCCCAGACGCAACCCAAAATTTTTGCACATTTTAACTACGTTTTAGAGGGAAATTAGGTGTATTTATGCTAATCGAACTTTAAGGACTTCAAGGATAATTTAGGCACTTTAATGTTTCAAGTTGAGGTTAAATAGATAATTTTAAGGTTTTGATTCTTAGGTTTTTTTCTTTCATTCTTAGTTTTTACTTAGGTTATTTTATGTTCTTGTAATCGAAAGATCCTATTCCGAAATGAGACTTCTGCGAGGAGAAATTGTTCTGAAACCTCGGTTTCATCGATAAATCCATGAGCATTTCTTTTTCTTATCCTCTTCTTTATATTTCCTTCTTTAACATTGTTAAATGAATGTTTGTATAAAGATTAGAATCAATTTGTGCTTTCTACATATTTTGCATGTTTCAATTGCTTTAACTAAATTAATTGCTTGAATGATAGAGTTTCTTAGCGAATCAATTGTTTGGGAATGGAAAAACGTGAAATAAACCCTAGGCCTGACAACCCTAGGAATTTATTTAGGTGAGAATTAACCCAAAATTGGTATGACCTATCCGTGAACACCTTAACCCCAAATCGGTCTAGACTGTGAGGTTGAAAGATAAGTAGTTCTTGCTGACTCGTTATTCTAATGGAAGATCAGAAGATCCTGCTAGGGTATCGATTAGTTGATTGATTATAACCTACCTCAATACTTAATTAGATAACACAATTGGATCTAGGCTAAAAGGAACTTGCGTAGTTAAAACAACGAATAGGAATGTAATACCCTTAACCCGTATCCATCACCGAATTAGGGTTACGAGGCATTACTTGACAAAACACATTTCAACACGCTCATATAATTCATTTCATGATCAAAGATATATAAACTTCTTTACAATAATTTTCAATCAAATAGCAACCATCTATTCATTCATATAAGTCAAATTCGCACATATGGACCACTTAATCAACTAAAACCAATCATGCTTTATTACTTATAATTCATAAACAATCCATGCTTCAAACTTCAATCACATCAATATCATCAACCTATACAAATATTCGAACCAAACTTGCATACATCAAAGCCATGTTCACATGCTCCATAAATAAAATTTTCAAACCATATAACCATCACATTAATAGCATTCGCATACTTAATATATATTTAAGCATATATCATTACATTTCATATTCCTAGCATAAGTCAAAAAATCCATTTGCATACATTTATTTCATTAACTAATTATCAAATGTACCATTTCATATGTCTATGTACATTCGCATATCAAATCAAAACAAGCCATATTATACAACTTATTAATTATCCATATAAGAGTCATTATCAAACATCACCAAATGGTCAAATATAATTGTCATTATTACCAAGTTATGCGTATTGCACTATAGCAACATTAACATTTTTTAACACAAATAACAAATCAAAGTACACCTAAATCGCATGCTAATTTTTCATGCCCAAAATACATATACACAACCAATCAATTAGCCATATATTCAGTCATCAAATTTAACCTCAATAGATCATACCATTATCACAACGAAATCTCAACTAGGTATACCATTTCATAGCTAATTAACATCATTAACTAGATACATTATACTTGCTCAAATGACCGACTCGTCATCTATAGAACATAGTCATCTTTTGCCATCACAAACCGCACCCAAAAGACTAATTACACAAGTAATAATATATTCATAACATAGCTTATATAAACTTGCCACAACTGAAACCACATCCATCACTACATTAACATCACACAAATAGATTCATAACCATCCACAAATGCAAACTATGCCATCAAACAAACTTCCCAAAATGAGCTAATTAACAATGCCGATTATTCACAAACATTAACATCATTACCAAGCCATTTTCGCATGGCTATTTATACACAATTCAAAACTAACCGTATCAAAACTAGCCTATACATGCCATATGTCATAAGTACAAGCTTTCAAAGTACCGAAATAGCGATTGATAGTGTGACGATGATCCTAGATGATCCTTGAGCTGGAGCTAGCTTTAATTGTCTATAAAACAAAGAAAGAATGCACAAAGTAAGCTTTGAAAGCTTAGTAAGCCATAAGCAAATAAATCATCACAAGAACATGAATAATTCAAATCGAATAAGCCAAATTTAACTCATCTCATACACATATACAATCACTTTTCTCATATAATCCATATTACCACATTAAGTAACTTCACTTACCTTATTTTTCCATGAACATATAAACTTCATACATACCTGAATCATTTAGCTCAATTTCACATTCAGTCTCATTTTGACATTGCCCATTGAACCATTCGGAATCGTTAAGGATACTCAAAAACATATATATCACATACAATGCGATATCCCAGATATGGTCTTACATGTTATCACATATCGATGCCTCTGTCCCAGACAGGGTCTTACACGAAATCATATACGATGCTAATGTCCCAGATATGGTCTTACATTTAATCTCATATTGATGCCAATGTCCCAAACATGGCCTTACATGAAATCACACCTTGGAAGTCCTAATGCCATGACATCAGTATCCTATACTATTCCTGAGGTTCATACGGGGCTTTCAACTTCATAACTCAATCAATTCATGCTCGAAAAAAGTCCTTCAATGCTTAATTCAATTCAGAAATATATAGATTTAAATTTAAAAACATTTATTTGCATATGAACTTACCTCGTACAGAAAAAAACGGATTGAAACGACTATTCAACAACTTTCGACTTCCCCTAATCCAAATCCGATTTCTTTCTTTCTTGATCTAAATAAATTTAAATTTAACTTATTTAATCACATATTCATTCAATTTCACCCAAAAACACATAAATGGGCATTTTGCACTTTAGCCCCTAACATTTTACATTTTCATAATTTAGTCCCTATTTCAAAACAACACAAAATACACAAAATTTCATCAAACCCAAGCATGGCTGAATCTTCCCTAGGTCGCTAGTAGCCCATTAATTTTATTTATTTTACATTTTAACCCCTCAATTTACAAATTTCACAATTTAATCCTTAATAAGCATTTTTATCAAAAATCACTTAATAAACTATGAAAATCTAACAACAAATATTTATTTTTCATCATCAAACAAAAAAAAAAGCTTGAATATTCATCAATGAAATTTCACAAATTCATCATCAAATCCGAAAATTAAAGCATTGGTGATATGCGTGATATGAAGTAATAAAATTTATAATAATGATCGCACCAAAAACTAACTATTATCACGACTTTAAGGCAAGTGCACCTATCGAACAGTAGTATAGCTTAGTGGCAAGACCGAGATATCGTACCCAAGGGAACCAAAAGTACTAGTACTAACTTTCTTTCTATTATTTAACCTAGAAATAAAAGGGGTTTTTATGAAACTAAACTAATTCTAAAACTAAACTATGAATGCACAAAAAGTAAATTGGGGAAAAACTCTTTAGGAAAAACTGATTGATTTGGCAATACTCAAGGGAGAATCCACCTAGACTTCACTTGTTATCAATTCTTGAGCTAGACGATTTATTCACTTGACTTAATCCGTAGAGATCCCTAACTTATGTTAATACCTCCGTCGAGGATAAGAACAACTAATCCTAGGTTGATTAACTGAAATCTCTTTCTAGTTAAAACCCTAGTCTTGCATTAACTCGATCTATGGATCTCCTTATTAGGTTTGACCCTAATCCGGCAGATTTATGTCACCCTATGTCTAGGGTTGCATGCAACTCCGCTTAATTATGCTAGATCTACTCTTAAACAGGGGTTTTTGCTCCTCTAAATAAGCACATCAATACTTGATTTAATACCTAGGATTATTAAAACAAGAATTAAGAACACATAATTAAGAACAATTCAAGTATTTATCATATAACTCAAGATAAAATAATAACAAGATTTGTCTTAGGTTTCATCCCCCTCAAGTATTTGGGGGATTTAGTTCATAGTTAATAAAGAAAACATCTTAGAAGAATAAAAATAACAAAATATAAAGAACCCAAAAACCCCTAAAGGATTGAAGGGAGATCCTCTGTCTTGATCTAGAATTCGGCTTCTGGGATGAATCAATCGACTTCCCTTGGAGTAATTCCTTGCTTTCACTCTCTGTGTTGGTAGAAATACGGCACTCTCTTGTGGGAGAAAATGCACACCCTTAGAGTTGCCTCCTAGGGTCTTTATATAGAGCTTTGGAATGCCTTTCTTAGCCTCTAAGTATCCAAATCCGAGTGAAATTGCACTTCCTCACGACAGGACACGCCCGTGTGCTAACCCGTGTGCCACGATAAGAGGTCATGTGCGAGACTGTTGATGGTGGCACGGTCGTGTGATCTGGCCGTGCTTGTCGGGGCTGGGCCGTGTTGGACCTTATGTGGCACGACCGTGTGCCACGACCTTGTGATGAATCTTTGGGCCGTATTGTTTTTACACTTTGGCCCATTTTCTCCGTTTTTGGCCCGTTTTTCGTTCTTTTCTCTTCCCTGTGCTCTCCTGAGTATAAAACATGAAATAGAAGGATTAAGAGCACCAATTTCCACAAATTCAATGATAATTCATCCAGAAATTAAGCTAAGCATGGGGTAAAAATATGTATAATTTATCGTTTATCAAATACCCCCACACTTAAGCCTTTGCTTATCCTCAAGTAAAATCTCAACCCATAATCAAGAATCATTCTTCTCAACTCACAATCTTTATCAATAATGTTTCAAACTAATTCACAAGTATTCATACATGAAAATTCAATCAGAAGAACATTAAAGATTTAGTTACTCTAAGTTGAGAATTTTATCATCGAAACATAGGTTTTCTCCCTTCTCCTAAGTAATTATCTCTCAATCAAAATCAACAAGAATTAACATCCTCACTAAGGATTCACTTTATCCACTCAAAGTTATTACCATAGGCTTGCAAGAAAATCAAATCTCCACCACTATAGATTGATATGATACATCGATCAAAAGGTCTTTCAATGTTTGTAATGGGGCTTTGGTTAGGGTTGTTGTCACAAGCTGAAAAAGAAGGTTAGAATCGAGATTGAACTGAAAAATTGTCTAGCTAGAAAAATCTTTATCACTGGAATATATTCCCCGGGCTAAGCTTTATGGTGACATCATTCTAGGCTTGGTAGCCTTAAAATAGAAATATGCAAAAACTATTGAACTATTACAAATTACCACTGAATTAATTTAATAGACATCCGTTTTTTTAAGAACAATTTAAATACAATACTTTGAATGATTACAAACTTTACAAACTGGAAAAAAAATAAAGCTAGATAATAATTCAACTCAAATCTCGACAAAAATAGGGATCAAAGTAATTGAATGGAATTCAACAAAAACGGGTTATGGGTTAATATTAGAGGTGGTTCAAACAATAGGTTGTTAAGCTCAATGGGGTTCACTAGGGGTTAATTTATGGAGGTAGGCTTTTTGTGGAGTAAGTAAGTTATATCCTAGGTGCCTTTATCATTTCAGTGTATCGAATCAAATGATGTGGTCTCGACATGTATAATCGAAGCAAGTTCTAGAATAACAAATCAGTATTGACTCACTCAAAGCAACAATAAAAGTGAGCACGAAAGGATGTATGCTCAAAAGGCTCAAAAAATCTCACCAGAATTATGGCTTTTAATGTCAATCCTGCGAATTTCAAATCTCAAGATAATACTTAAAATTAGGAAAAATAACTCATGAAAAAATTTAGATTCTCAAAAATTTCAACTTATCATGCTTGATTCCCTAGTGTTTTAAAGGTTGAATAATCAAAGTACAAGCGCCTATGTCTTAATTCTCAACATATTAAAAAGAATCATAAATCAATTAGAATTAATTCTTAACAGGCGATTGAAGATAATGCAAAGAGTGAAAGTGAGAATTCAAAATTTTGAGAATAGTGTAAAATGTTAGTTTAAAAATTTTTAGGGATTTCAAGGAGAATGTAATAACTGAAAGTAAGTTTCCCCCCCCACACTTAAGATATACATTACTCTCAATGTACAAAGATAACATTAGTAGCAATAGAAGCACAATGTAGCACCCCCACGCCCGAGACCGTCGCCGGAGTCGAGCCTGAGGTGTTACCAAACATAATTTATCATTTAAACAACTTTACAAAATCTATTTTCATTTTCGGAATAAACTGTTTTCTGCATCATGGTCGCTCAAAAATTCATATCTCAAGTTAAGAAACTCGAAATCAAGATCCGTAAATTTTCTCTGAAACTAGACTCATATGGCTATTTACTAATTTTTTTCTAGAATTTTTGGCTTGGCCAATTAGTACAGTTTATTAGTTAAAGTCTCCCCTGTTACACCGCTCAACTGCTCTGACCTCTGTTCACTACGAACTAATTTTCTCCCTGTACAAAATTCAAACAGGCATGCCATCTGTTTCATTAGAAACTAGACTCAATAAGGAATCTAGGCATATAAACTATAATACCTAATTATTTATGTGCAATTTATAGTGAATTTTTGAAGTCAGAACAAGGGATCACAAAGTCAGTCTCACTCAACTGAAAATTTCTCATAATATACAACTCTTTTTCCTACTCTGTTTCTTCCACATGAAAATAGACCCATTAAGTTTTAATTTCATACCTTATTCACCTTTTCATTCCATTCCTACTATTTTTAGTGATTTTTCAAATTCACGTCACTGCTGCTGTTTGCATCTGTTTTCAAGCTACTTTTATACTTTTCATAGTTTTCATGTGATAGTTACCATTTAAGCACACATACCATTAAACACATGCATGGTTAGCCATTTCATTAGCTACTCACTTCCAAGCATTTATACACCATATATTGAACATATCATTCCATAAAAGACTAAGTCCCTATACATGCCATACACAAAATGAAACGTCTCGTTATACCAAAATGATTCCTTTGATAGTGTGATCTGAACTCCGACGTTTCCTTCGATCCCCGAGTAAGCTTGGCAAGAACTATAATAAGAAAGAAAATAAAGGGGTAAGCACTAGGCTTAGTAAGCTTACAAGCAAATAAATTGCAACATTTAACATATTGAGCAATTATACATAATATCATCTAGCATCATAAACTTTCTTTACTTCTCACTTACTACCTTCTTTCTTACCTGACCTTTCGTTATTCATAAACATAATCTAACTTCCCTTTGCTGATAGTTCACTGAATTTAACTTGTACAATGACCCGTTGAACCACTCGGAATACTAAGGATACTCAGGTTATTCCTGTCTGATAAAATACTGCCAATGCCATGTCCTTGACATGGTCTTACATGAAATATTCCTGTCTCCAAAGCCATATATACGATATGGACTTACATGGCTCAATACTGTCCTGTCTCCAAGGCCATATACACGATATGGGCTTACATGGCGCAATACTGTCCTGTCTCCAAAGCCATATGTTTAATATGGACTTACATGGCTCATTACTGTCTGTCTGTTAACCCAAATATCCTAGCATTCCTAAGGCTCAAACGGGGCTTTCTAATGCTTCTTCTCTGTCACTTCTCTTTAAATTCGACTTTGAATATTTCCATAAAATAAATATATGAATGCTGGAAATTGACAATATCAATGTAAAACAATGAAATATTGCATTTATTTACCGTAAACTTACCTCGATACAAATTGTGACTAAACTTTACAATTTAGTCCTTTACTTTTTCTTTTCCCCGATCTACTCTTGAATTCCGTTCTTCTTGATCTATAATAGCAAATTTAGCTTATTTAATACTCACATTTATCAAAACAGCCCTTTTTCAAATTTTGGCAAAATTACATTTTTGCCCCTAAACTTTTGCATATTTACACTTTTGCCCCAAGGCTCGGAAATCAAAACTTATCACAAATTCTTGTATTTTAAGACATGCTGATCATTTATTTACCAATATCATCTTCAAATTCCTACTATAACATACACTTATGTACAATAGGTATTTTTACCAATTAAGCCCTTTTACTCGTTTTTACCTAAAACCGAGTAGCTCAAGTTGTCTAACATAATTTAAAACCTCATATTCTATCATAAAACATCAAAATACACAAATTTCACCTATGGGTATTTTTCCAAATATGAACCCTAACTTAAAATATTGCTAACATAAGCTTTATCGAGCTACCGGGATCTCAAAAACGTAAAAATCATTAAAAACGGGGCTTGGAATCACTTACTATGGAGCTTGGAAGCTTGAAACAAACCCTAGCTATGGAGAACCCTTGAAATTTCGTGGTAATGAAGAAGATGATGATTTTTTTGTCATCTTTTCCCTTTTTATTCATGTTAATAACCAAATGACCAAAATGCCCCTCCTTACTAAACTTTCAAAAATTCCACCCATGTCCTATTTTGTCCATGGGCTAAGAAATTGGTCAAATTACTATTTAAACCCTCCTAATTAATATTCCAAAGCAATTTCATAATAAAAACTTCTAGAATGCAAGTTTTGCAATTTATTCGATTTAGTCCCTAACTCCAAGTTAAGCACTTTACGCGTAAAATTTCTTCACGAAATTTTCACACTATCATGCAATCATAATATAAACTTCAAAATATTTATAAAATAATTATTTCTATCTCAGATTTGTGGTTACGAAACCACTATTCCGATTAGGCCCTATTTCGGGATGTTACATTTCTCCCCCCTTTAGGGATTTTCGTCCCCGAAAATCTTACCTGTAAAGAGATTTGGGTACTGTTTTTGCATGACCTCTTCGGGTTCCCATGTAGCCTCATCCACCCCATGTCTATTCCATAAGACTTTCACAAGAGCAACACTTTTATTCCTTAATTGCTTTACCTCTCGAGCTAGAATTTTTATTGGTTCCTCATCATAAGTCATATCTGGTTGAATCTCAACCTCTGTCGGAGAAATCACATGCGATGGATCTGACCGATAACGTCGTAACATTGACACATGGAACACATCATGAATCTTCTCTAACTCAGTCGGCAAAGCTAATCGGTATGCTAATGGCCCAATTCTCTCAATCACTTCAAACGGTCCAATAAAACGAGGACTTAACTTACCTTTCCTGCCAAATCTGAGAACTTTCTTCCACGAGGATACCTTCAAGAATACCTTGTCGCCAACCTGATATTCAATCTCTTTTCTTTTTAAATCTGCATATGACTTCTGCCTATCTGAAGCTGCCTTCAAACAATCTCTGATAACTTTCACTTTTTCTTCTGTTTCTTTAACTAGATCAACCCCGTAAATCTGGCTTTCTTTAAGCTCTGTCCAGTATAAAGGCGTACGACATTTGCGTCCATACAAAGCTTCATAGGGTGCCATCTTCAAACTCGACTGGTAACTATTATTATAGGCAAACTCTACCAATGGTAAGTATTTTTCCCAACTGCCTTGAAATTCCAATACACAACATGTAAGCATATCTTCAAGTACCTGAATAACTCTCTCTGACTGACCGTCGGTCTGAGGATGAAAAGCCGTACTGAAACTTAACTTTGTGCCCAAAGCTTTTTGCAACTTTTTCCAGAATCGTGAAGTAAATCTCGGATCTCTGTCTGAAATGATTGATAATGGTACTCCATGTAGTCTGACTATCTCTGAAATGTACAACTCAGCCAACCTGTCAAGTGAATAATCCATACGAACTGGGATAAAATGAGCCGACTTAGTTAGCTTATCAATTACAACCCAAACTGCATCCTTCTTTTTCGGTGTTAACGGCAATCCCGTCACAAAATCCATAGTAACTCTGTCCCATTTCCATTCCGGAACTAGTACAGGCTGCAATAAACCCGAGGGTACCTGATGTTCGGCCTTTACCTGTTGACAAATCAAGCATCTGGAAACAAACTCTGAAATATCTCTTTTCATTCCTGCCCACCAGTACAATTTCTTCAAATCATTATACATCTTTGTGCTACCTGGGTGAATAGACAAGGAACTGCTATGTGCTTCCTGTAAAATCTTCCGAATAAGCTTATCATTCTTTGATACACATATTCTGTCTCTAAACATCAAACAACCATCCGAACTAATCCGGAAATCTGATTCTATGTCTGACTCACATTGAACTCTTTTAGCTTGTAACTCATTGTCATCTTTTTGAGCTTCACAAATTTCTTCAAGAAATACTGGTTTAGCTTTCAATTCAGCTAAAATAGAACCATCATCCGACATGGCTAAATTAGTATTCAAAGCTCGCAATGTAAATAAGAGTTTTCTACTTAAAGCATCAGCAACTACATTTGCCTTACCCGGGTGATAATCAATCACTAGCTCATAATCTTTAATCAACTCTAGCCATCTTCTTTGCCTCAGGTTCAAATCTTTTTGAGTCATTAAGTATTTCAAACTTTTATGATCGGTGAATATCCGGCACCTTTCACCATACAAATAATGTCTCCAAATCTTCAATGCAAATACAATAGCAGCTAACTCTAAATCATGTGTCGGATAATTTTTCTCATGTGGCTTTAGTTGTCTAGAGGCATAAGCAGTTACCTTTCCTTCCTGCATGAGTACACAACCGAGCCCACTCAAAGATGCATCACTATAAATTACAAATTCTTTACCCGGTTCTGGCTGTACTAAGATAGGAGCTTTAGTCAACAATGCCTTTAACTTGTCAAAACTCTGCTGGCACTTCTCAGTCCATTCAAACTTAACATCCTTCCGTAGCAGTCTCGTTAACGGGGTAACTATCATGGAAAATCCCTCCACAAACCGTCTGTAATAACCAGCTAAACCAAGAAAACTTCTGACTTCCGAAACATTCTTGGGAGGCTTCCAATCGACAATGGCTGAAATTTTGCTCGGATCAACTCTAATACCTTCACCTGAAACAATATGTCCAAGAAATCCAACTTCTCGAAGCCAAAACTCACTTTTATTGAACTTAGCACAACTGATTATCTCTCAAAATTTATAGAACTGTTCTCAAATGTTTTTCATGTTCAATTTCATCAGGAGAATAAATCAAGATATCATCAATGAACACAACTACAAACTTGTCCAAATATGGTCTAAATATTCGGTTCATTAAGTCCATAAAAACAGCAGGGGCATTGGTTAAGCCAAAGGGTATCACAAGAAACTCATAATGACCATACCTAGTTCGGAATGCAGTTTTCGGAACATCTGACTCCTTAACTCGCATCTGATAATATCCGGATCTCAGATTGATCTTGGAAAACACAGTGGCTCCCTTCAACTGATCAAACAAATCATCAATTCTGGGCAATGGATATTTGTTCTTGATAGTTACCTTGTTAAGCTGTCGATAATCTATGCATAATCTCATCGAACCATCTTTCTTTTTCACAAATAGCACTGGTGCACCCCATGGTGAACTACTGGGTCTTACAAAACCTTTATCAGTTAATTCCTGCAACTGAGCTTTCAATTCTTTCAATTCCGACGAAGCCATTCTATAAGGAGTAATGGAAATAGGTGTGGTACCTGGAATCAGCTCAATACCAAACTCAACTTCTCTAACAGGAGGCAAACCTGGTAATTCTTCCGGAAATACATCTGGATACTCGCACACTACGGGCACTGATTCAACTTTCAATTCTGAATCTTTAGTATTCAATACAAAAGCAAGATAAGCCTCACACCCCTTTCTCAAATATTTTTGGGCTGTCATAACAGAAATCATAACAAATGAACTATCTGACTCATCTGAATTAACCCGAAGAATCTCACCATTTTCACATTTTAACTCAATGAATTTCCTTCCACAATTCACTACCACATCATGTGCCGTCAACCAATCCATGCCCAAAATAACATCAAACTCATCAAACGGCAATAACATGAGATCGGCCGGAAAACAGTGACCTCTAATCATTAAGGGACAATTTCTACATACTTTATCTACCAATACACACTTGCCTAGTGGATTTGATACTTTAATCACAAATTCTGTGAATTCTATAGGCATACTCATTTTAGGCATCAATTTCATACAAACATAAGAATGGGTCGAACCCGGATCAATCAAAGCAACAACATTAATATCATGTAGAGAAAATGTACCCGTAATCACATCGGGGGAGGATGCCTCTTCACGAGCACGAATAGCATAAGTCCTTGCAGGAGCTCTAGCATCTGGTCTCACAGCCGAATCTCTAGAGGTACCTCTGTTACTTGCTCCTACTCCCGGTTGCCTCGGTGATCTACCTCTAGTAGGAACATTTCCGGATCTAGCACTCTGTGGTACTTCTCGTTGAGTCACCTCTGGACGATCTCGCACAAAATGATCCGAAGCACCACACTTATAACAAACATTTTCACCTGCTCGACAAGGACCATAATGAAGTCTACCACACCGTGGACATCCTGATCTCCCTGATCTAACATTACCTACACTTGCGGTCGAAGTAGTCTGAGCTTTCAAATCTTTAAATCTACTACCTCTATTCTGACTAGATTGCCCTGTCGAAAAGCTAGATCTGGTAGAAAACTCTTTGGGCCTCTTAGATGTAGCCTGAAATGATCTGCTCATCTGTCTTTTCTTCGTGTCTCGCGTTTCTGTTTCAGTTTTACCTTTTCTTTTTAACAACTCCTCTGCTTTACAGGCTCGGTCAACTAAAACAACAAACTCTTTTATTTCCAGAACCCCCACTGATAGTCGGATATCATCATTTAACCCATCCTCAAACCTTTTACACATAATAGCCTCTGTAGATACACATTCTCGAGCATATTTACTAAGCCTGACGAATTCACGCTCGTAATCAGTCACTGTCATATTACCTTGTTTCAACTCTAAGAACTCTTGTCTCTTCTGATCAATAAACCTCTGGCTGATGTACTTTTTACGGAATTCCTCCTGAAAGAAATCCCAAGTAACCCTTTCTTTCGGTACAACTGATACTAATGTCTTCCACCAGTGGTAGGCTGAGTCTCTAAGGAGTGATACTACACATTTCATACATTCCTCAGGTGTACAGGATAATTCATCGAAAACTCTGATGGTATTTTCTATCCAAAACTCTGCTCTTTCTGCATCATCATCTTTTGTTGCTCAGAACTCTTCTGCCCCATATTTCCTGATTTTATCGACTGGTGGCTTTTCTCTTATCACTGTACCTGTGGCTAGGGGAGCTTGAGCTACATGGGTTGCCTGAGAATCATGAGGGGGTGGAGGTCTAACTGCCGGATTCGTACGAACGAACTCGGCAAACCAATCATTCAGAGCTTGGAAGAGAACTTCTCGAGTTACTCCTCCCTGATCAACTGTTACTGGCCTATTTCCAGATGGCGCTGCCCCTTCCGCGGAAGCAGGCGCATTACTTTCCACATCATCATCACCAACTCGTTCGGGATCCATTACTATAAAACAAAATATTTAAAAATCATCAGGAGTCGTCACACTATCAAAATGCAAGTATGGCATGTATAGCTAGACTTCTACTCACATTAACTGTTCCGAGAACCGACTAAACCTGCTCTGATACCAATAAATGTAGCACCCCCACGCCCGAGACTGTCGCCGGAGTCGAGCCTGAGGTGTTACCGAACATAATTTATCATTTAAACAACTTTACAAAATCTATTTTCATTTTCGGAATAAACTGTTTTCTGCATCATGGTCGCTCAAAAATTCATATCTCGAGTTAAGAAACTCAAAATCAAGATCCGTAAATTTTCCCTGAAACTAGACTCATATGGCTATTTACTAATTTTTTTCTAGAATTTTTGGCTTGGCCAATTAGTACAGTTTATTAGTTAAAGTCTCCCCTGTTACACCGCTCAACTGCTCTGACCTCTGTTCACTACGAACTAATTTTCTCCCTGTAAAAAATTCAAACAGGCATGCCATCTGTTTCATTAGAAACTAGACTCAATAAGGAATCTAGGCATATAAACTATAATACCTAATTATTTATGTGCAATTTATAGTGAATTTTTGAAGTCAGAACAAGGGATCACAGAGTCAGTCTCACTCAACTGAAAATTTCTCATAATATTCAACTCTTTTTCCTACTATGTTTCTTCCACATGAAAATAGACCCATTAAGTTTTAATTTCATACCTTATTCACCTTTTCATTCCATTCCTACTATTTTTAGTGATTTTTCAAATTCACGTCACTGCTGCTGTTTGCATCTGTTTTCAAGCTACTTTTATACTTTTCATAGTTTTCATGTGATAGTTACCATTTAAGCACACATACCATTAAACACATGCATGGTTAGCCATTTCATTAGCTACTCACTTCCAAGCATTTATACACCATATATTGAACATATCATTCCATAAAAGACTAAGTCCCTATACATGCCATACACAAAATGAAACGTCTAGTTATACCAAAATGATTCCTTTGATAGTGTGATCTGAACTCCGACGTTTCCTTCGATCCCCGAGTAAGCTTGGCAAGAACTATAATAAGAAAGAAAATAAAGGGGTAAGCACTAGGCTTAGTAAGCTTACAAGTAAATAAATTGCAACATTTAACATATTGAGCAATTATACATAATATCATCTAGCATCATAAACTTTCTTTACTTCTCACTTACTACCTTCTTTCTTACCTGACCTTTCGTTATTCATAAACATAATCTAACTTCCCTTTGCTGATAGTTCACTGAATTTAACTTGTACAATGACCCGTTGAACCACTCGGAATACTAAGGATACTCAGGTTATTCCTGTCTGATAAAATACTGCCAATGCCATGTCCTTGACATGGTCTTACATGAAATATTCCTGTCTCCAAAGCCATATATACGATATGGACTTACATGGCTCAATACTGTCCTGTCTCCAAGGCCATATACACGATATGGGCTTACATGGTGCAATACTGTCCTGTCTCCAAAGCCATATGTTTAATATGGACTTACATGGCTCATTACTGTCTGTCTGTTAACCCAAATATCCTAGCATTCCTAAGGCTCAAACGGGGCTTTCTAATGCTTCTTCTCTGTCACTTCTCTTTAAATTCGACTTTGAATATTTCCATAAAATAAATATATGAATGCTGGAAATTGACAATATCAATGTAAAACAATGAAATATTGCATTTATTTACCGTAAACTTACCTCGATACAAATTGTGACTAAACTTTACAATTTAGTCCTTTACTTTTTCTTTTCCCCGATCTACTCTTGAATTCCGTTCTTCTTGATCTATAATAGCAAATTTAGCTTATTTAATACTCACATTTATCAAAACAGCCCTTTTTCAAATTTTGGCAAAATTACATTTTTGCCCCTAAACTTTTGCATATTTACACTTTTGCCCCAAGGCTCGGAAATCAAAACTTATCACAAATTCTTGTATTTTAAGACATGCTGATCATTTATTTACCAATATCATCTTCAAATTCCTACTATAACATACACTTATGTACAATAGGTATTTTTACCAATTAAGCCCTTTTACTCGTTTTTACCTAAAACCGAGTAGCTCAAGTTGTCTAACATAATTTAAAACCTCATATTCTATCATAAAACATCAAAATACACAAATTTCACCTATGGGTATTTTTCCAAATATGAACCCTAACTTAAAATATTGCTAACATAAGCTTTATCGAGCTACCGGGATCTCAAAAACGTAAAAATCATTAAAAACGGGGCTTGGAATCACTTACTATGGAGCTTGGAAGCTTGAAACAAACCCTAGCTATGGAGAACCCTTGAAATTTCGTGGTAATGAAGAAGATGATGATTTTTTTGTCATCTTTTCCCTTTTTATTCATGTTAATAACCAAATGACCAAAATGCCCCTCCTTACTAAACTTTCAAAAATTCCACCCATGTCCTATTTTGTCCATGGGCTAAGAAATTGGTCAAATTACTATTTAAACCCTCCTAATTAATATTCCAAAGCAATTTCATAATAAAAACTTCTAGAATGCAAGTTTTGCAATTTATTCGATTTAGTCCCTAACTCCAAGTTAAGCACTTTACGCGTAGAATTTCTTCACGAAATTTTCACACTATCATGCAATCATAATATAAACTTCAAAATATTTATAAAATAATTATTTCTATCTCGGATTTGTGGTTACGAAACCACTATTCCGATTAGGCCCTATTTCAGGATGTTACACACAAGATCACAAGATAGAGGAAGACATGAAACTCCCTGAATTTTGGATGAATTTGTGAGACGGAGATTGGAATTTGAAGAGCCGGCAGTTGTGGCAGGGTTGTCCCATTTACATATGGATATGAGCTGTAGAGCTCCTTTGAAACTGCGAAAGCATTTATTAGTCGTGGGAAATTTGGGTTAATAGAATATGTTTGTTAAGGGCTGGCCGATATGAAATAATTAATAATAAAGAAAGAAAACAAATTAAGTTCTAACAATACTAGAATTCAAATAATGAAAAAGATAAGGTGAACTAAAAATAAAAGTAAAAGTAAAAAGGAAAATAAATGAGAAGAAAAGAAAAGGTAAAAATAAAGATCAGTGAAAAAATATAAATTAAGATAAAAATAAAGTTAAGAGGAATAGAGGTCTCTAATCCTCAGATGGGTCACGCGGTGGCGGTGGTGAAGTGATGTGGAGGTGTTGGCATATTGCTGAAGTGTGGCATCGATATGATCGAAGCGCTGGAAGCATTGCTACTCGAATCGTGAGAGGCGCTCAGATATGTCAGCGTGAGAAGCTACCGCATGAACTGGTCGGCGAGGTGGTGGTGGCTAACTGGGCTCTCCTCCAATGGTGGTGGTGGGACATCATCAATAATGTCTTCTGGATCTTCGGCCCCTTGGATGAGTCGGTACTGTAGGGGGTCAGCCCCTGGTCTGCGCTGGATCATCCTCATGTGGAGCATAGTCTGGACGCCCTGAGGGGACATCTGGCCGATCAGCGTATAATAGGATGTCTGGGCCACGGTATTGAGTAGCCCGAAGTGGCGGGCCAAGCGTGTGATGTATGGGCCCATGGATATCACTCCCCTACGATGCCTTTCCGTTTGGTGCTGGATGGCATGGGCGATAAAGAAGGCTAAGTCGATGGTGTGCGCGTTTGCCATGCTCCATAAGAAGTAGGCATCATATGTGTTGACGATGCTGGTGCTCTCGCGTCGGCCTGTCAGGGTATGTACGAGGAGGGCGTGGAGATACCTCAAGGATTGGGTAAGGGCAGTCGCTTTGGTGCGACTAGGGTCATATGTGGGGTGCCCCGGGGCAAGATTACGCCAACAGTTGAACGGTGTGATATGGAGGCGACGGGGAAGTGTGGAAAAATCCTCGTCAGATATGAACTCATTCATGTAGAGTGCTAGTGCGATTCCAAATTCGGGGACGCTCAGCTGACGCACCAATCCACCGAGGCAGAATTGAATAGTACCCGGATCATCATGGTTTGTCATTACCACCTGTAGATGAAATGTAGAGCAAAATTCTAAGGTTAGTTCAAGATAGGTGGGCTCGATGATTTTGAAAAATTGCCCCTATGGATCGGTGGATAGTAGGGCCCGAATGGCATCAGCGAGTTGGACTCGCTCTAGGGCTGGCCAGTCAATGCAACGTCCGGCTCCTAGAGGGCAAGCTCGGAGGATCTGAAATAACTCCTCTTGGGAGCGTTGTGGAAATATGATGAATGGGTGTCAGCTTTCGGCTTTAGGTCTTGACGAGGATGAACCACCTGGCCCCTTGCGTTTCTTTAAAGCAGGGTCGGCAGTTCTCTTACTGCGTGACGACGACATAGTGCCTAAAAACAAAATGATATACATTAGTCCTAAATAATTTAAATTAAATCACAAAGACTAATAATAATAAGTATTTATGCTCAAATGTTAATGTAGTCAAAATATTTTGAAATGAGATATGGGTTCTACTAACCTAAATAATATAATTTATTCATCCTAACATGATATCAAACTTAAGAGGCATAGGTATGAATTTAAACTAGATGTATGTTAATTTAAATAGGAAAAAGTGGCAAGTAAATGTTGGTCTAGATGGCATGGTATCATGAAACTTTCTATGATATTCTAGAGAGTTCATTCTAAATCTATGAATTTTATTCCCTAAAACTAGTGCAAAAATAAAATAAGACATATTATGAGCATAAAAATAGATAAAAACATTAAAAACTAAAAAGAAAATAGAACCAAATGGTGATTAATGAGGTGTTTGCATGGGCGTGGAGGCGTTGCACGGTCGTGGGGATGCCTTAGAAGGCTGTTGGCGGCGCTGGAGAAGGCTAGGATAGGTTTTGGGTAGGAGGGTTTAGGAAATTTTAAGGTTTTAGTGGAAGAAGATGATGAATAGTGGCCCCTTTATATAGATTTTGGGTCACACGGGCATGGCACACGCCCGTGTGGCTCGGGTTCGGGTTTTGCCCGTATTGTTTGAAATTTGGGGGTTTTAGATGCCTGGTTTGAGGCGCACGCCTGTGTATCGAGAGCGTGTTGAGGCACACGGTCGTGTCACACGGCCATGTAGTAGGTCACACACTCGTGTCTAAAATGTCAGTGTCGACCATGGTCTTAGGGCACGGGTGTATCACACGCCCGTGTTTGGGTCACACGGCCGTATCGCACGGCCGTGTCGTATGGTTTAAGCTCGTGTTCCAATTAACAGTGTTGGCCATGGCCACGTCGCCCGGCCGTGGCACATTGTTGTAGCTTGTGTGTGATTCAACAGGCTCGACCACGGCCGAATTACACGATCGTGGCATTTTTTCGAAGCCCGTGTCTTAGGAAAATCTTTACCCTGCTTATACACGGTAAAATTGCACGACCGTGTCTCTGCTTAGAATGTCCACACGGCCTTAGGCACGCCCGTGGGCATGGCCGTGTGGTCCAAAAATCCTGCTTCCAAAAGAGTTAGTCGATGTATTAAGAGATTGAAATAAAAAGTTACTAAGTTAGTGCTCGGGTTGCCTCTCGAGAAGCGCTTATTTAGAGTCTAAGCTCGACTCTACTTGGATGTATCACGAAGGGAGTTCGTAGAGCTGAAGCTCCTCCCTATTATCCTTGAAATTCTCACCTCTATAATGTTTTAGCCGATGGCCGTTTACCTTGAAAGTACCATGGGTTGGGTGAGTTACCTCAACTACGCCATATGGAAAGACAGTTTGAACAGTGAATAAATCTAACCACCTTGATTTAAGTTTTCCAGGGAATAGTTTAAGCCTTGAATTGTAAAGCAAGACAAGATCACCGGTTTTGAACTGCTTAGGTTGTTTCAGCCGATTGACATGGCGTCGCTTCGTGGCTTCCTTATATAGTAGTGAGTTTTCGTAAGCATTGCAACACCATTCATCTAACTCATTCAATAGCATTAGTCATTTCTCTCCTGCAAGCTTAAGATCAAGATTTAAAAATTTAATAGCCCAGAATGCTTTATGTTCGAGTTCAAATGGCAGGTGGCAACATTTTCCGTAAACAAGTCTATAAGGAGATGTTCCTATAGGAGTTTTAAATGCAGTTCTATAAGCCCATAAAGCATCATCTACTTTTCTTGACCAATCTTTCCTATTTGTTTCTACTATTTTTTCTAGGATGCGTTTTAGTTCTCTATTTGTTACTTCGACTTGGCCACTGGTTTGTGGATGATAAGGGGTAGCTGTTCTGTGGTGTACTCCATATCTCTTTAAAAAATTTTCAAATTGAGCATTGCAAAAATGAGTACCCCTATCACTAATAATTATCTTAGGTGTTCCAAATCGAGAGAAAAGTTTTTTTAGAAAGCATACTACCATTCTAGCATCATTAGTAGGTAAAGCTTGGGCTTCCACCCATTTTGACATGTAATCTACTGCTACTAAAATGTACTTATTTCCAAATGAAGTAGGGAACGGACCCATGAAATCAATACACCACACATCAAATATCTCACACGCAAGTATATAGTTTTGAGGCATTTCATTATGTTGAGAGATATTACCTGTTCTCTGGCATTTATCACAAGAGGTCACATACCTGTTGACATCTCTGAAAAGTGTAGGCCAGTAAAAACCTGATTCGAGTACCTTGTGAGTAGTTCTAGCTCCACTATGGTGTCCTCCTGTTGGTCTCGAATGGCAGTGGTCTAAAATTTAGTATGCTTCTGTTTTAGTAACGCATCTTCGGATAACCTAATCTGTACACATACGAAAAAGAAAAGGATCTTCCCAAAAGTAATTTTTCACATCAGCGAAGAATCGTTTTTTTTTGCTGATGGGTCAACCCTTTTGGGGTTATGTTAGCTGCTAAATAATTTGCAAAATCAGTAAACCAAGGAACTGCTGCGTCTGCTAAGGCTAGGAGTTGTTCTTCAGGAAACAAGTCGTTTATTTTATCGAGGTCCTTGGGGTATGGATCTTCCAATCTTGACAGGTGATCTGCTGCCAAATTTTCAGCTCCTTTCTTGTCTTTTATTTCTAAGTCGAATTCCTGTAACAATAGAATCCATCTTATCAATCGCGGTTTTGCATCAATTTTAGTTAGAAGATAACAAAGAGCAGAATGATTAGTATAAACGATGACTTTTAACAATAATAAATAGGATCTGAATTTATCAAATGCAAAAATAACAACTAGTAATTCTTTTTCCGTGGTTGTATAATTTGCTTGTGCGACTGTCAAAGTTCTGTTAGCATAATAGATCGGTTGAAAGTGCTTGTCTCTTCGCTGTCCCAAAACTGCACCTACTGTAAAATCACTTGCATCGCACATTAGTTCAAAAGGCAGATTCCAATCAGGTGAAATCATAATCGGGGCATTGACTAATTTTTCTTTAAAAGTATTAAAAGACTCTAAACATTCTTGGTCAAAGTTGAAAAGCACATCTTTTTCTAGTAATTTCGTTAAAGGCTTAACTATTTTTGAAAAGTCTTTAATAAATCTACGATAAAAACTAGCATGTCCTAAAAAACTTCTTATAGCCTTAACCGAATTAGGGGGAGATAATTTTTCAATAGTTTCAATTTTTGCTTTATCTGCCTCTATCCCTTTACTAGAAATTTTATGTCCTAGTACAATACCTTCTTGAACCACTAGATTTGTCTCTTTACATCTTATTAGAACACGTTTTAAATTATTAAGACAAAGTTGAAAAGAGTTACTGAAAACCGAAAAATCATCCATAAATACCTCCATGATGTCTTCCACGAATTCGTCAAAGGTAGCTAGCATGCATCGCTGAAAAGTAACAGGAGCATTACATAATCTAAAAGGCATACTACGATAAGCAAACGTACCATATGGACATGTGAATTTTGTTTTCTCCTGATCTTCTGGAGCTATCAAGATTTGGAAGTAGCCAGAGAGGCCATCTAGGGAACAGTAATACATATGACCTGATAATCTTTCCAACATCTGATCAATAAAAGGTAAGGGAAAATGATCTTTTCGAGTTGCATCATTCAGCTTTCTATAATCAATACAGACTCTCCATCCAATGACTGTTCTTGTAGGTATTGACTCCTTGTTATCATTGGATACCACGGTCATGCCTCCCTTTTTAGGAACCACCTGCACAGGACTTACCCAAGAACTGTCAGAAATAGGATAAATAATGTCTGCATCTAGAAGTTTAATTACCTCGGCTTTTACGACTTCCTTCATGTTGGGATTCAATCGTCTCTGAGCTTGCACCGATGATTTATATTCATCTTCTATTAGAATTTTGTGGGTGCAAAAAGAAGGACTAATTCCTTTAATGTCAGAAATCTTCCAATCTATAGCCTTCTTGTGTTCTTTTAATACTTGAAGTAATTCCTTTTTCTTTTCAGTACTTAAGTCTGATGCGATAATTACTGGTAATGTCGAATCATCTCCTAAAAATGCATATTCTAAGTGGTCAGGCAACTATTTTAATTCCAATTTTGGAGGTTCATCAATCGAAGGTTTTTGTCTCAGTTCGTCATTCATCTTAATACTTTCATAACTTATGTGCCTTGTGATAACTTCATTAGAGTTTAACTCTTTCATTACTTCTCTAATTTCAGTGGTGGCTTCATCTTCCCCCCACCTTGAACAAGACACAGTTCCAACGTGTCTGCGAGAGTAATTTCCTGAAATTTATCTTGAACAAAATAATCAATAGCATCAATAAAATAACAGAAACCATCTTGTTCTCTGGAAAATCTCATGGCATCATAGATTTTAAAAATGACTTCTTCCTCACCAACTCTAAACACTAATTTACCATCCCCTACATTGATAACGGCTCTAGCAGTAGCTAAAAATGGGCGTCCCAAAATTAAAGGCACCTCAATATCCTCATCCATATCAAGCACAACAAAATCAACCGAGAATATAAATTTATCTACCTTCACCAGCACATCTTCAATGATTCTCATTAGGTATTTAACAGATCTATCAGCTAATTGAATACTCATCCTAGTGGGTTTTGGTTCCCCTAGACCTAGTTGCTTGAACATTTTGTAAGGCATTAGGTTAATACTAGCACCTAGATCAGCTAAGGTTTTTTCAATAATTAAACTACCAATTAAGCAAGAAATAGTAAAACTCCCTGGATCTTTTAGTTTGGCCGGCAGTTTACTTTGGAGAATAGTTGAGCATTCCTCATTGAATTCCATTGTCGCTAATTCTTCAAACTTTCTTTTATTTGTGAGGAGTTCTTTAAGAAACTTTGCATACTTCGGCATCTGCAAAATTGCTTCAACAAATGGTAAGTTAATATGTAACTTTTTAAAAATTTCAAGAAATTTACCAAATTGAGCATCTGCGCGGTCTTTCTTCAACTTTGCCAGATATGGCATGGGTGGTTTATATTCCTTAAGTGTTGGTGGAGTGTTTTCCTTAGGTTCTTCTTCCTCTACCTTGTCTTTTGTGGATTCTTGAACAGGCTTCTTTTCTGATTCAGCCAGTACTTTCCCATCTCTTGGAGTAATTGCTTTGACATGTTCTCTAGGATTTGGCTCAGTGTTACTTGGTTGTCCACCTTGTGGTCTTTCTGATATTAATTTGGCAAGTTGACCAATCTGATTTTCAAGCCCCTGAATTGATGCTTGTTGGTTCTTTAGTGCCGTTTCAGTGTTTTGGAAACGGGTTTTTGATGCGGCCATAAATTTGGAGAACATCTCTTCAAGGTTCAGCTTTTTCTCCTGTAGTGGTGGTGGCTGCTGAAATCCCGGAGGAGGCGGTTGTCTTTGATTTCTTTGTCCTCCCTATGAAAAATTGGGGTGATTCTGCCAACCTACATTGTAAGTATTACTATAAGGATTATTTTGAGGTCTAGAATTATTACCCATATAGTTGGCTTATTCGGTTTCCATGCCATGTCCATAAGAGGAGTAATCTGGACTGTGCACATTTCCCTAGGTTGCGTCACACTGCATCACTGGGTGTGCTTGCATAGAACCAACAAAATTATCAAACTTTTTATTTAAAAGTTCTACCTGATTAGTAAGCATGGTGACAGCATCAATATTAAAAACTCCTGCAGCTTTAGTCGGCTTTGTCCTCATGACTTGCCACTGATAGTTATTCAGTGACATTTCTTCTATAAATTCATAAGCTGCTTCAGGTGTTTTGTTGTTGATTGTTCCTCCGGCGGCTACATCGATCATTTTCCTCGTTGATGGATTCAAACCGTTGTGAAAGGTTTGAACTTGTAACCACAAAGGTAACCCATGGTAAGGGCACCTTCTCAAAAGATCCTTGTATCTCTCCCAAACATCATAAAGGGTCTCTAAATCCATCTGCACAAAAGAAGACATATCGTTTTGTAATTTAGCTGTTTTAGCTGGAGGAAAATATTTAAGTAGGAACTTTTTGGTCATCTGCTCCCATGTAGTGATTGATCCTCGTGGTAAGGAATTTAACCATTGTTTGACTTTATTCCTTAGGGAAAAAGGAAATAATCGGAGGCGAATGGCATCGTCAGAAACGCCATTTATTTTAAAGGTATCACAAAGTTCCAAAAAGTTAGCCATGTGTGAATTTGGATCTTCATCTTGTAAACCATCAAACTGCACCAATTGTTGTATCATCTGAATAGTGTTAGGTTTCAATTCAAAATTATTTGCAGCAATAGCAGGTCTAATAATACTAGGTTGAGTACTAGCCAAATTAGGTTTAGCAGAATCATACATAGTACGAGGAGCATCATCTTGGTTCACTGGTTACGTGGCTATCGCGGGAGGTGGTAGATTGTCTTGATTTGCTTCCATCTCTTCCGTAGGTTTTGGCTCTTGTTCTTATCCTTATTCTGGATAATGTAGGCTTCGTCTGATCTCTTTACGAGTTCTGCGAATTGTAGCTTCCAAGTCTTCGTCAAATAGTAGTGGTCCTTCTGGGTTTCTTCTAGTCATACACTAGAGATACCTAGAGGAAAAGAAAATTTCAGTAAAATAAAAATAAAAATAAAAATAAGCTGAAAATAAATAAAGATAAATATGGCTAAAGTAATAGAAATCGAGCGTTCTTAATATTTCAGTTCCCCGGCAACTGCGCCAAAAACTTGATATGCGTGATATGAAGTAATAAAATTTATAATAATGATCACACTAAAAACTAACTATTATCACGACTTTAAGGCAAGTGCACCTATCGAACAGTAGTATAGCTTAATGGCAAGATCGAGATATCGTACCCAAGGGAACCAAAAGTACTAGTACTAATTTTCTTTCTATTATTTAACCTAGAAATAAAAAGGGTTTTTATGAAACTAAACTAATTCTAAGACTAAACTATGAATGCACAAAAAGTAAATTAGGGAAAAACTCTTTAGGAAAAACTGATTGATTTGGCAATACTCAAGGGAGAATCCACCTAGACTTCACTTGTTATCAATTCTTGAGCTAGACGATTTATTCACTTGACTTGATCCGTAGAGATCCCTAACTTATGTTAATACCTCCGTCGAGGATAAGAACAACTAATCATAGGTTGATTAACTGAAATCTCTTTCTAGTTAAAACCCTAGTCTTGCATTAACTCGATTTATGGATCCCCTTATTAGGTTTGACCTTAATCCGGCAGATTTATGTCACCCTATGTCTAGGGTTGCATGCAACTCCGCTTAATTATGCTAGATCTACTCTTAAACAGGGATTTTTGCTCCTCTAAATAAGCACATCAATACTTGAATTAATACCTAGGATTATTAAAACAAGAATTAAGAACATATAATTAAGAACAATTCAAGTATTTATCATATAACTCAAGATAAAATAATAACAAGATCTGTCTTAGGTTTCATCCCCCTCAAGTATTTGGGGGATTTAGTTCATAGTTAATAAAGAAAACATCTTAGAAGAATAAAAATAATAAAACATAAAGAATCCAAAAACCCCTGAAGGATTGAAGGGAAATCCTCTGTCTTAATGTAGAATTCGGCTTCTGGGATGAATCAATCGACTTCCCTTGGAGTAATTCCTTGCTTTCACTCTCTGTGTTGGCAGAAATGCGGCACTCTCTTGTGAGAAAAAAGGCACACCCTTAAAGTTGCCTCTTAGGGTCTTTATATAGAGCTTTGGAATGCCTTTCTTAGCCTCTAAGTATCCAAATCCGAGTGAAATTGCACTTCCTCACGACAGGGACACACCCGTGTGCCACGCCCGTGTGCCACGACAAGAGGTCGTGCGCGAGACTGTTGATGGTGGCACGGCCGTGTGATTCGGTCGTGCTTGTCGGGGCTGGGCCGTGTTGGACCTTATGTGGCACGGCCGTGTTGGACCTTATGTGCCACGGCCGTGTGATGAATCCTTGGGCCGTGTTGTTTTTACACTTTGGCCCATTTTCTCTGTTTTCGGCCCGTTTTTCGTTCTTTTCTCTTCCCTGTGCTTTCCTGAGTATAAAACATGAAATAGAAGGATTAAGAGCACCAATTTCCATAAATTCAATGATAATTCATCTAGAAATTAAGCTAACCATGGGGTAAAAATATGTATAATTTATCGTTTATCAATGGGCTAGCTAATATACGAAGCAACGATCTCAAAAACGTAAAAATTATAAAAAACCGAGCAAATAACATACCTAAATCAAGCTTCCTAGGTGCCGAACTTAAAAGCTTCAACAATGGTTTCTTTTCTTCTCACATTCGGCAAACAAAAAGATAAACATGCATGTGTTTTTACTTATACTTTATTTTATTAACTATTATTACTAAATCACATAATTAACCTTTATAATTTAATTTGAAAACCATATAATACATGCCCAAAACTGTCCACTCATATATTCAATGGTCAAATTACAACATAAAAACCTCACATTTAATTAATTAAAAAAATTAAGCACTTTAACATATAGCAGCATGCTGCTTTTAAATTTTACGCGACTAAGTCCTTTTATTAAATTAAACAACCAATCGATAAAACTATTTCACGAAACTTTCACACATATTAATTCACATGCTGTAAACGCATAAAATAATATAAAAATAATTTTATGACCTCAAATTTGTGGTTCTGAAACCACTATTCTGATTTAACTAAAACTGGACTTTTACAAGGAAAAGCTGATACAGGAACCTAGGAGTAGATTTAAGTTTAGTTAAATTTATTTAGTGTCTTATTATTATCATCTTGCTTCCTGATTAAATCTACTAACTCGTGACTCTAGTAGATTAGTTATTATTTCCTGTAATTGGCTTGATAACAAATTTCCCCAAACTGCAATCCCTTAGGTGCGGTCTTCGAAATAGTTATCAAGTGCTTCGTTGTAAACAAACTATATTACAATTTGACCTGTATACTTGTGGATGCCGCCTTGAATCTATATCTTTAGTTGTAGTATTCACACTTTGAACATTGGTACATCCGGAGGCGATCAAATCCCCCTTAACAATTTGTCCATTCCTCCCATACGCCAATTATTCATATCTTCAACTACCCCATCAAGGTAATTTCCCTCCGTACTCCCATACATCATGCCCGTTAACCAATCATCAACTAATTGTCAAAAAATAATTAGCAGACAACTAACAGAGCTTACATAATATTATGCACATACACAACCTACTCTTTCCTCAAATACATGCACATCATGAACTTAGGTTAACTCAGTACATAACCAATATGGTACATGCATGTCACATGACATCATCTATCACCCAAAAGGTAAGGTACAAAGTGTAACACCCCTAACCCTTATCCGTCGCTGGAACAGGGTTTCGAAGCATTACCAAAATTTACAGATCATTTACATATATTTCATTTCACTTGACATTCATATCATAAACCAAATAGAATCAATCGTATGGTCCCTTATATGAACCCTCGAGGCCCAAAATACACATTAGAAACAAATCAGGACTAAACCGAGTACTCAAAGAATTTTTCGTAAAATATCAAAATTTTTTCAAGGTGCAGGGGACACACGCCTGTGTGGCCAGGCCCTGTGTCTCTCACGGTCAAGAGACACACCCGTGTCTCCGGCTCATGTGGACAAAAATAGGCCATTTCTAAGCCCACTTTTCTCACTCAATTTGTCTTCCACCTACATTAACACTTCCACCAACCAACACAAGACATCGAATTTAAGCCAAAACCAAGTTTAATACATGTCATAGCACCTCATATACCTAAGTATTCAATCTTACCTAAATGACCATATAAACACATATGCATATTTCTCTAATCATGTTATTCTAAACCATTTATCAATGTAACAAACATGATAAGCCACACTTATATACATATCAAATATATCTACCTCAAGTCATTCTAATGGTTATTTATAACAAAATACTTTTAAGCCAACATTGGCCAAATTACCCTATACATGCCATTATAACCAAAAGTAGTTTTGTCATTTATACCGAAATGAGTCGAAGGATAGTGTGATGTTGTTCCAACTAGCTTCCAACCAAATCGAGCTTCTGTATTACTATAAAATCGAGGAAATGAAACAGAGTAAGCATTTAATGCTTAGTAAGTTCGTATATCGAAGATTAACTTACCATTATTTCACATATAAGGTAAGCATACAAAGCATATTCCAAACAACATGGCCAAAAGCCTAATACATATCCTCAAAAATCATGTTAGTCATATAAACACCAATAAACATGTATGAGCTCATCAAACATCAATTTTACATGTTCATAAATTTCCACTTCTTGTGTTCATATATCAATTCCATATATTTCAAGTATAAACGGGTAATTAAAATTCATATTTTTTTCATGTCAGGATCTTGACCGTTGAATCATTTAAAATATCAATGGATACTCGAGTAGTATACACAAGGTGTACAAAACTGTAATCCATCAAATCATATACATGAATGCTCATACAATCATGTAAACGCGAAGCTCTTTCGAGCCGTATAACGGGAAGCTCATCAGAGCCATAATCAGGAAGTTCAACTGAGCCAATATTGGGAAGCTCTAGAGAGCCAATTAATCGAAAAGCTCATAAAAAAAAACCTTTAAATCTAGAAGCTCCGAAGAGCCATATATCGAGACGCTCATAAGAGCTGCGGTGTATCCACAACACATGCAGGATCACAACCAATCGGACTGCTCCGAAGAGCTATTAATAGAAAGCTCACAAGAACCATATAACAGGAAGCCCATGAGAGCTAACAAGGGACACTCTTTCAAGCTATGGTGTGTCCGCAACACATGCAGGACCACAACCAATTCAGGAACCCTATATCCATCGAATTTTATTTATTCAAACAGGACTTAATACTTGTCAGTCATCGTCAGATATGTGATTAATTTCATATACATGGAAATAATACAATCACATACATACAATTCAATTCAAACATATAAATATACAATTTAGTTATACGAACTTACCTTGACAATGTTCGTGTACACAAAAACTACTAATACATTACTTTCTCTTTTCCCCGATCTACCTCTGTGTTTGATCTATCTGGATCTATACGAATGAATTTAACATCAATTTATATTCAATTCAATCCAATTCACATCTTTGGCAAAAATGACCATTTTGCCCCTATACTTTAATTAAATGCAATTTTATCCCTAGGCTCGAAAAAAGAAATTCATGCAATTTAATCCTTATTCCAAGCCTAACTGATGTTCATATATCACAATGCGGCCCATGTATTTCACAAAATTCAAAATTTTTCCATGAATCATTTTTTTAATTTAGCCTCTAAATCATAATTTCATCAAAATTCCCTTTACAAAAGTTGTTTATCTATCAACAACCTTTTATTTTCTACAATAAAACATCATAATTCAACTATATTCATCCATGGAAAAACCCTAGTACTTTGATAACTTTATAAATTAATCCCCAAGATAGCTAGATTAAGTTATTACGATCTTGGAAATATAAAAATTATTAAAAATGGGATAATAATACATACCTAATTAAGCCAAAATATTTTGCTTGAGCTCAACACCCATAACTAGGGTTTCCATCTCTTTAATTTGGGAAAGATGATAAAATGATGATACTTTAGTTTATTTTATTATTTATCATCTTTTTTATCTTTTACTTTCCAATTTAATCCTTTTCTTTATTTAATTTTCCATTAATGACTAATCACACTTATCTACTAACTCCTCTTAATGGTTTATTTGCCATATAAGGACCTCCAATTTTGAATTCCATAGTTATTTGATACCTATAGCTACTAAAACTCAACTTTTACATTTTATGCAATTTGGTCCTTTCCATCTAATTAAACATGTAATCGATAAAATTTTCTTAACAAAATTTTTATACGATATTCCTATCATACGATAAACCATAAAATAATATTAAAATAATTTTTTTCCAAACTCGAATTTGTGGTCCCAAAACCACTATTCCTACTTCACTGAAAGCAGGCTGTTACACAAAGACTCACGTGAATTCTTTTATCCTCATCAGCTTTGCTTGTCCAAACATTAGAGCCTCATTCGTCTTAGCAACTAAGGATGACAACCATTTATCAGTTAAACTAAACGTGGTAAGTCCTTAGAAACCTAGAGTTTTTTTATAATACAAAAACTTTAAAAGTCCTTACTCTACTTCTTCTTTTAATCTACGAGTACAAAGAGATGAAGAAGCTTATTAGTTCCCCAATTTCACCACTTCCAGACTGTAGTTTACACGATAGCTACAACATGTAGAGCTTCCTTTAACCATGTCCTTTTCTTTTCTGGAGCAATCAAAGAAGACGGTACTACGTAGAGAAAAATTGGCAAATAGAATTTAGAAGAATTCTGTCTCCGCGCACAACTATATATATACTTGGCACAATTTTCACTAACCAATACAACCATTCATCCTTAATCATTATGCTTCCTACTATGGAACCAACCAGATCCAATCTAACTAAACTAAAACTGAAATCTAATTATTTAACCACTAGTTACAATTTTCCCAAAATTTCAAGTAAAATTTGCCAACTTTCTATGAGTTCAATTAAGTCCCAAAATTCCTCTAAATTAGAGTTCATTTAGAGATCTAGGTGTAACAACGCATATCACTCAGAGATGCTCGGTTCCATATCTAATTATCAACAACCAAGATCATCAATGATGTTTGATATCTTAAGGTCATTACCACCCCAGTACTCCATCCCTCCCGGGCAAAGCTTTGGGACATATGATTTTTTTAGTTTATTAAATACACCACAAGGTTCACCGATACTTGTTGTGAATAAAAGTTCAGGTGAGGAGAACAATGTCTGTTGCGACCACCCCCGACGCCAATTAAGGGCACTATAATGGTTTACCCTACAGACAACTCCATCAAACCATCAATTTTGACAAGTGCAACATTACTATTGCTTGTATTTTATAATTGTAATTTAAAATTTAAATTTTCTATAGTATATAGTTTAAACATTTTGTCAGTATTTTAATATAATAGTCAATAAAGTACAATCTTTTTTATTTTATACTTGAACATGTTTAGTTTAATTATACATTGAAATTTTTATTTTATATCTAAAAAGTATATATAAATTCAACATAAAATGAAATTACAAAAATGTTGATTGAATTGATTTTATTATTAAGATACATTTGAACATGAAGTACATAAATTCATATTCCACTTGATTAGGACGATTGTCAATGATGGTAGTTTTAATACGAGCATTCCCTCAACTATAACCAGCTGTTCTACACAATCTGTAACATTTAAGGTTGGTTTTGCTTCATTATGTCCATTTCACCATGAATCCAAATGAGGTGCTGGCGACCTTTGGGCTTTCTATGCAACCTCAAGTCTGGGACCAGCTCGAAAGTAGGTGGGGGCACTTCCCATGTCGACATATCTCACTATGTGGGGAACTCGTTTCCCTAAATATGCAAAATATGTTCCAACGTGTACACATCATCGATATATTATTCAACATAGATCAAGGCGTGAGCACAAGTTGTAACGACGTGGTGCACGAGTATTGAAGTGTTTGGAACTTCCAGTAGTTCCACTGCCTGTTTTAGAGATCAACTTCGTAGGATTTAGGTAGAATACCCAGTCGACGACTGATGGACTCTATAACTCAAAAGTTTTTAATTGTTGAGAATATAATTTTACATACATCGACCTCGCTCTCTAGGCATTCGCATCTATTGCCTTCTTGAACTCCTCAAAAACATGTGTCCCACCTCCATCTGGTTTACTTGTTTCAGCTCCATTCTTGGCATCAAGGTTTTCAGCCTGTAGGACATAGCTAAGAAAACATGCAAAGTTAGAAGATGTGGTGTTCATTTCAAAATGGAATTAACAACCTCTGTTAGGTTGGTGGTCATATGACCATACCGAGATTCATCATCAAAACTTTGAGTTCATTACTACGGCTCCATGGTACCCAACCACTCTTGGAAATGATGATTCGTTTCATCTTTCATATCACCCTCAAGTTTTGCTAGCCTTTGCTTAAAACGGTGTTGTTCTAGCTCATATGTTACATATGTATTTGAAAAAGACATGTTACCTTTCGATTTATATTGCGGAAGTATTAAAAAAATTAAAAAAATATATTTTGAAATCGAAATTTACCCATGTTCATGACTTTTTTACGTCAATTTTCATTCTTGTATTATCAATGGAAGTTGGCGGCAATGTGGCGAATGCAATAAACAGATCTTCACGAAATACCAAAACGCCTAATCGCGACAATTAGTCCCTTCGATCTATCGAATATAATGCAATTATTGTCTTCTCTAACAACATATGTCCGCAAGTTCTTAAAAAATTCCCATGATTCTATGATATCCGACTCCATAATGGCAAATGCTATCAGTAGCAAGTTCCGGTTCCCATCTTGTGCAACCACAACAAGGAGGATCTATGTATATTTCCTATATATCTAGGTCTAATCAACCTGTACAAGTGACTTGGCGGGGAAAGGCCTACACGCATGGATTGAATGTCCATAACATCTAGTGAAAAATTCTTCCCCTCGGTTGTAGTTGGTTACTCGAGCCATAATAAGGTAACGTTTGTAGCTCAACGACAATCCCTGGTACGTACTCCTTTACATCGGCTATCCACCCTTGAAGTTTATTGTACGACGCATCTCAATCTCCGTACAACTGTTCCATGGCCATCAATTTAGCTAATCATGTTTTCCAGTATGACATTTGGTATTAGAATCGTTCTTCATTTCGGCAATCAATATCGATACAAGAATGGTCGGCATGTCTTTCACCAGTGGTATGATGTAGTTGTAGATAGTTTTTGCATCAAGTTTGCGATGATCTTGCACCATACGTGCAGAAGTGAATGCATGAGGCCTAACAAAGTTCCGTATATTTCACATTTACGACCTTTGGATAAATGCAGCTCGTACTTACCAATTTCACCCTACTGTTGACCTCTAACACTCCTTAATATATAATGTTAGTTTAGACACAATAACTTTGTAGTTAATTGACACATTCACGCTATACGTGCTTAATGGCAAATATGCAGTCTTTCTTGTTCGTAAATTTTTGGCCCACAAACAACTCCTCTTCTTCAAAATCTATAGCCAGTAGGTGAGCAGGTATTATATATGGGTACTCAGGGAAATTGGATACATTCATCTTATTAGAATCTACGATCGATATATGGGCCCCAAGATTATTGTATATAACAATGCCTCAACTCGGGTTCCCGACTGAAGATGTGTAAACATTTTCATCATCATTCGCGTATTCATCGTTGATATCATCCAAGACCTCGTCTAGATTGGGATCACTATAATCTTCAACTTTGTAATTAGAACGACTATTATTATCATATCCATCTTCACCATCCGCATTCGGTCTTAATCAACACCAGATGTATTTGTAAACGAGGACCCAAGTTGAGGTTCTCAGACATAGGTTGAGCATTAAGATAGATGTCAAACCCGCGTGCAAACAATCACCTATTGACAGATGCTCTCGGAACCTCCAAACACGAATCTTGAACTCTATATTGTTCACTTAATGGAGTGAAATATTCAACTAGCTCTACATCAGCTAACTCAGCAAACAAATTAATCGATTTAGTGTTCACACTCTCAACCGGGTAATAAAGTGCTACCATTGTTTTCATGTCTTCATTGCTTACAAATTCCATCTTGATAAATTTGATGGGATTTGACGAAACTTGGAATTTGTAGAATAGTTTAACATTCTCCTCCCACAACGTTTAACAATTTTTGCACTGATCCTTTCTTTCATATAATCAACATACACTTTTCTATTAAATCTCATTACTACTTGTTGGCGAGATTCAAATATACAACTAACTATTGTTCTTAAAATTACTCCACTGAAATAAACGTATACAAAGAACTAATTATCCATCTTCAATACTAAATCTGTAAAAATAATTAAGAATAATTAAATTTCTCAATAATTATTTAAAAAACAAGATTCTACTGTAAAAAATATAATATAAAAAAATTAATTATTGTACTAACCTTACAAATCTTTCTTTCTTTTCTTCTTTGTTTTCTCCTTTTCTACAAAACATTTTTTTTCCTTTATTCTTTTCAGTAGCTTCTACAACCTTTTAAGAAAACACAGCAATTCAACATATATATAGGGTTTTGATGTCGCCTGACAACATCCCTCCATACGATGTCGCCTGACAATCCCCCTCCAACCATTGAAAAATAATTTTTCCAAACCCCTAACTTGTATAATGGCACGTATGTTACCCAGTATAAGTTATACATACTGGTGCTACCGTGCAGGATGACAGGACTAATAAAATATTAATTTTTTCAAACTGATTATGGCCTAATGACGACCCGATGATGGTGGAGAAAAAATAAGTGGTGCTGCCACCTTGTCAGGCACTACCCAAAATTACTATTCCCTCTATACCATTTTGATAAATAATTTGGTGGGCATACTATGAAGTTATTAATTTAATTTTTTGTATTATTAAGATAAAAAAGCCTGAAAACATTTTGGACCCACAAACAACTCTAAAATAATAAAATTTGTTAAAAATAAGTTAAAACCTATATAGATCAAAACCAGATTGAACTAGTAAAATCCCATGGTTCAAACATGAAAAGATTGAAATCCTTCCACCTGCAATAATGTCCTAGCCTTCAATTTTTCAAAATATGGTGTGCATTCCATCAAACCCATTCGAAATTAGTGCTACAAAATTCAATATAAGGCCAAACCCTTTTAAACCAACCCAGATTTTGCCATGGGGGAACACCATGTCTACTGTACAAACATGGGATGGTGTCCCTTTTAGTTAAGTGTGCTCCTCTAAATCAATTTGTTAGAAGCTATTGTTTGAATGATTTCTTTCTCACTATTAAAGGAAAAAAATCTCTACAATATTAGTAACACAACTATGAGTCGAATTATGAAAAGTTATAAAATGGTCATTTAATTATTTGATTTTTTATTTTTCTGATTTACTGTTACATAGTTAACTAAAGATAATATGACAACTTATAAAATTGACACTAACAAATTTAGCCCTAAAGATTTACACATTGTGTCAATTTAGTCATTTTTGAAAAAAAAAAGTTTTAATGTGTAACGACCCAAAATTCCCGGGTACTGGAAAAACAAGTCGTAGGGCCTCCGTCTTAGGAAAATAAGTTCGTAAGTATTTATTAAAAATATTTATAAGGTTAGTTATAAGTTGAATTAAATTTTGGTGAAGTGAATTTAGTTTAATTAGAAATAATTAGTAAAAAGGACTAAATTGAATAGAAGGTAAAAGTTTAATTTTAATAATTGAAAATATTAAAGGATTAAATTAGTAATTAGACCATAAAAGTGACATGTGTGAATGATGGATAAAATACATGTGTATTAATTTTATTGGTACAAATGTATGTTATATGTGTTTGCTTAATTATTAAGTAAATGTTATTTATTTATTTGTTATAAATAATATTAAATAGGTAAATATTATAATTTTGTTGATTAATTATGATGGAGACAAGTGTATGGTGATGGATGATACATGTGTATGTATGTGTGTAAAACATGTGTATTATTTTTTTATTTGTTATAATTAGATATTTTATATTAGTTAATTAATTAAGTAAAAAAGAAACAAAAGAAAGAAAAAGAAGAGAAAGTTACCAGAGAAAGAAACGAAATTGGGGGAAAGAAAGAAGAAAAGAAAGGAAAAAGGAGAAATTAGGGTTTGGAAGCTTGAAAATTAATTTGGTAAGTCAATTAAGTCCATTTCTTTGTAATTTTGATGTTTTTGAAGCTTTAGAGTTGAGTACTCTTAAATTTATGTGGAAATATTGAAAGTTGATAGACTTTTGAATAGTGTTCATGTTGAGAAAATGATAAAATTGGGGATTAATTTCATAAAGTTATTAATTAGAATTGATTTAAGGACCTAATTGTAAAATAGGGTATAAGTTTTGAGTTTTAGGGACTAATTTGAAAGAAATTCGAAATTATGGAAAAATGATGAAAATTTGATAGTTATATGAAAGTTTTGATGAAAATTGAATAAGAAAATGAGGTGAATTGTTAAAAGGAAGAAAATAAAGTTAGTTGGGACAAATTTGGTATTATAGTAAAAGTTGCATGGAAAGTTAGTAAATTGTATAAATGTGTGTGTTATTAATTAATTGTAAATTTGCTAATTTTAGTAGCAAACAAGGAAAACGGGACGTCCAATACGAAAGGGAAGGAGAAAGTAGTTGAAGAATAGCTCGAGAAATCGGTTTGTATTATCATAATTCAATTATGTTTATTATTTATATATTTGATTTCATTATGTTCAAATGAATGGAAGTGGAAATTTAGTTAAGTAGTAGTGTTTGAATTGTATGTTATTAAATGTGAGTATTGGAATGTATATGGATTTAAAGTGTTGGAATTGAAATGTGAATTGATTGGTGGATGAATGATTATGTGTAATGAATTGGAATTGCTTGGTGATTATGTGATTATAATCAATGGAAAGTGAAAGTGAAACGAATAAGTGATTATGGAACCCTATTAACTAGTCGGGCTTAGTGGATATAGTTGGCATGCCATAGGATCGGAACAGTTCAGAGATTCTTCGACCTTGAGTCGATGAGTTACTTGGTGTGCCATAGATTTGCTTCGGATAGTTTTGATGAGGCTTTGGTAGCCACTTTGCTTCGGCTCAGCCGATGAGGTACTTGGTGTGCCATAGATTTGATTTACTTCGAACTATCCGATGAGGCTTTGGTAGCCACTTTACTTCGACTATGCCGATGAGGCGTTGGTCGCCATTCTGATATGTTAAGTGGATCCGCATATCCGCCGAGGTTCGAGTCATGTTAATAGGGGTAAACAAATGAAATGAGTAAATTGCAGGAATTTGCTTATTTGAATTAGTGAATGAAAAGTGAAAGGAATGTTGTGATATAAAACGTGAAATGAGATTGTGCAATGAAAATGAGGCATGAACCAAAAGTTTATGAAGTGTGTTACTTGAAATGTGAATGTGGAAATTTATATGTGGTTGTGGAAAGAACCAATGATTCTTGAGTTGTTAGAAATCTTGAAGATTATACATTGAACCCTTTATTTGTATTGTGTTGTCTTAGTATGAATTTATGTGTATGATTTATTAGCTATTTATACATGTTATGTTATGGAATTGTTGTTATGATTTGAATTATGGTAATACCACTGAGTATTTCCAATACTCAGCGTAAGGTTGTTTTCCGTGCGCAGGATAGGTAAAAGTTGAGGTTTCGTCAAGCATCCAAATCAATCCCGATCTCAGCTCAAACTTGTGGTGATGTACCTATCTTTTGGTAATGTGGCATGTACTAGGTTAATGTTTGTCACTTGTATATATATTTAATATTTTGGGTGTAAATATAGTGTATAGACTTTGAGAAGTTCTTGAAATGAATGAATGAGTTTTTGTTAAGTTTGAAATTGATTTGAATGATTTTTGATTGTCATTTATAAGCCAATTAATGGGGCATGTATTAGGGATGTTTTGAGGGTAAAAATAGCTTTAAAATGATGAAACATGCAGTTTTCACACGGCCAAATCACATGGGCGTGTGCCCTGGCCGCGTGGGGGAAGTCAGTAGCTTCCACGGGTAAGTCACACGGCCGTGTGTGGCAAGTAAAACTGCCCACGACCTATCCCCACGGCCATGTGATTTCACACGGGCTGTCCACACGGGCATGTCCCAATCCACACGGGCGTGTGCCCTGTTTTTCATGAAAAATTTTTAAAGTTCCCGGTTTGATCCAGAATCAATTTCTAAACTTATATTGGGCCCCGTAGGCCTATATTAAGGTCTAATTAATGGAAATTAGGGTGTTTAAAGTTGAAACTCAAATTTATACCTCGTTTTATTTCGTAAGTTAGTGTATGGTTCCGGTAATACCTCGTAACCCTGTTCCGGCGACAGTGTGGGGTTAGGGGGTGTTACATAATGTTTACAATTATCTAATTTTATCCTATTTTTACATAAAAATATAATTTAATACACAATGTGTGAATTGTAAATAAAAAAATATTTTAAAAAAAAATTTATGTTTATAATTAAACTAGATAATCTCTAAATACACTTATTTCCTTAATACTTTAAATGGCTAAGAAGTTGGTATCTTTCAATCACAGTTAACTTATTTTTTGTTAACTTGAGCTGGTTGTCATTGATGAAGCAAATCCAACTTAAAATTTCTTTTAAAGTTGTTAAACTTGAATTTGGGTTGAATTGATGAAGTGGGTATTTTTTTTTTACTTTTAAGGAATTGAATTGACTTTTTTTCAAAATTTGGGTCGTTGAATGATCTAAGTGTGAATCTTATGAAATATTATGAAATTATATAATGTGTAAATGCCAATGGTTATTTCTTCTAGAAGTAAGACTAAATTGATATAATGTATAAATGTTGAACCATATTTCCATTATTAACGACCGATGACAAAAAAGAAAAAAATAAAATAATTAGAAAATTTTTTTGTAACTTTCATAATTGGTCATTGAAAAAATCTAGAGTTTTGATATAATCAGATTTGATTGGATGGTTGTACCTAGGGGTGAGCATTCGGTCGAATTGAATCGAAAATTTTTGAGTTAATCGAGTTTTCGAATCTTATTTTATCATCCTAACTTAATTTGAAATTTTCTCGAATCGAGTCGAGTGAGATGAAATTCGAATCGAATCGAATCGAATATATTTGTTCAAGTTAAATTTTTTTAAAAAATAATTTTAGTGTTGTTTATTTTTATGTAATTTTTCAAAAAAAAATTCTTTAAAGTTTTTAAACATGATCATACAACAAAAAACTGAAATAAATAAGTGAATAAATAAACTCGATTTGGAGGTAAAAATTTTGATTTAAAGGTTTGAATGAACTAATAATTAAGAAGAAAAAGAAGAAGGAAGAATGGTTTATTTTAGGGTTTTTTGATAAAAATATATTTTAGGGTTTGAACTTTGAATTGAATAGAAATAAAGAGAAAGAGAATAGATAAGAAGAAAATTAATAGGGGGTTTGGTTTGGACGATGGAATTTGAGGCAATTTGCTACCTGCTGTGGCCTGGGGGTTTGATTTGAGGGAGGAATTGGGATTTGGGAAAATAAATCTTTGGGCTGAGGGTCGACGGGCTTGGGGAAATGGGATAAAATAAAATGTTTGGGCTTGGGGAAATTGAGTTAAAATAATAAAGTAAAAGCCTAAAATATAAAAATATAAAAAAATATAGTTTATATTCTGTTTATTCGAATTATTCGAGTTATTCGAATTTAAAAATTCAACTTGACTCGAACTCGAAATTCGAAAAAAATTCGAGTTGATTCGATTAACTTGATTCAAATAATTTAAAATTTGATTTTTTTTATTTTTTCGAATCGAATCGAATTTTGCTCACCCATAATTATACCAATTGACGGTTGGTTTTAGCTTATTAATTTAATATAATTGAAAAAATTAAGAATAATTTAAAACATGCGAAAATAGGATAAAGAAATCGTTGGGATAGGTTTTTAGTATTTATTGTTTTTTATTTTATTTTTAATTTTTTATTGCCATTAAGTTTTAATTAAGCTAGTATTATTGTTATTCTAATAACTAAACAATATAAATAGTATTTAAATACATATTAGGGTAAATTATACAATGGGTTATCTAATTATAGATCATTTTTTTGTTACCTAATTATGATTTCATTTTTTAAATTGATCATCCAACTAATTGAAATAATTTTTTTTGTTCATTTTCATTAAACTGCACTAACAAGAGGGAGAGGGACCGGGGTGCGAAGAGGGAGGTTTTTATTTTTATTTAATATTAATATAAAATTTAAATTTATCATTAAGTTTTGTTTAAAATATTTATGTATTTTTATATATTTATTTGAATTTTTTAAAATTATGATTAAATTGAGACCATTTGTAACATTTGAGGGTTAGTTTTTAAAAAATTATAACTAATTGATATACTATGTAAAATTTCAGGGTTAAATTTGTTGTTTCACCGATTTTTAAGGTTTAGGTAACCCTCCCATTACTGTAATTAAAGGAAATGGGCCAAAAAAATTAATCTTGGAAAAGATTTGTATTTAAGGCATCTAGATGGAATTAGTTGTTTGAAATTAAGGGAATACATCTACATTTTTAGGATAATTTTAGAACATTGCATAACAAAGCTTGGATTGCGCTACATTGGTCATTATTTGTTACTTTTATCACTTAGGGAGGAAATGTATGGTTTTCTGTGAATACAGGTGTAGGATGAGAAAGAAGATGAAAAGGAAAATAAGAGAAGTGAAACATTGTTGTGGCAAATGGCAAAATTGATTTCCAATAGAATTGCCATGGCAATTCTGGGAAAATGACTCAGCACTCTATCCACGTCACCCTCAGCCAACTGGACATGAACTAGAAAAATCATCCTGAAAAGAGGAATGAAAAATGTGTACTGAGGTGGGACGGATCTACCTAATAAAACAAGGAGAGAGAAGAAGAAAAAGGGAGAAGAATTTGTGTGAGAAAAAGACTGGTGACAACAATCCTCTCTTTGCACAGAGAAAACACTCCATTGGAGAATTCTAGAGAAAGAAGAGTAGTAGCTACAGAGAGTAGAATACAGACATGAAGAAGGGAAAGAGACATCTATCCTGGATTCGCGAACGATTGGAAGATAGAGGAGAAGCTGGAGTGTGGCGAGAAATCCTGCAGTTTTGCTTTTAGTTTTCGTGATTTCTATGATTTAAATGTCTTTAAAATGTTGATGAATGATTTAAATTCAATGTTTACTTTTCCGCCCATAAACTAAATCTTTTTTGGGTTGGAGTTATTTGGGTGGATGTTTATCATTTTAATGTTCATGATCTGAATTTGCCTATATCACTGTTTCATTCGATTTATGCATATTTTTAATACATGCATGCAAGCTCTAGACATAGCTGATTGTATGTTGTGTTGCCTGTTTATGGGTCGGGCTACCCGCCTCGGTCCGAATGCCCGCCCGAAATTTGGGAGGATTTGGGTAAAAATATTAGGCCTGAAAAACGGGCTTGGGCAAAAATATTAGGCCCACTTAAAATATGGGTCGGGCTCGGGATTGAACATTCAAATCCCGAGCCTGACCTGACCCATTTTTAAGTTTATAATACTTTATATTATGTTATTTATATATATATATATATATTATGTAATTTAGAACACATTACAAAAATAAACATATACTAAATATATAATATTACACTAATGTAAACATTAAAATAATGTCAAGATGACTATATAAAAAAATTTAATAAATAAAAAATTGTATAAAATTATTAAATATTAAAATAATATAATATAAATATTTTTAAAAAAAATTAAAAAATAATATGGGCTAGCCTAAAATGAGCTCAGGTTAGTCTGTTGCAAATATGGGTAGGTTTGGGCAAAATTTTAAACCCATATTTCGGGTTGGGTTAGGCTTGAGCAAACATAATGTATGTTGATACCATGCTTAGGCCCAACTTGATTCGACCCATGAGCACCTTTACTCACACTCACTAATTTAGTGACCTCATCATTGAACAAAGATTAAATTACTTTCCCACTAAGTTCCCCTCTCAAAAGCTTAGTTTTGCAACTCAAGAGACTCTCTTAGTTGCTTACAAAAACAATGCACATATACATTTTCCTAACTTGAACAGATTTGTGCTCTCTCAAAGTCTTGTTCTCTCTCGATTCTCATTTTAACCTAGGCAAAACATAAGTTTATTTACTACTTAAGTTTTATTTACATAAGAATTACAATCTAATCACTTCTCTATAAAGAAAGCTAAAAATCATCACTAGATTCTACTTCCATAAGAGTTTGGATTTAACCCAGTGTCTTCAACTTATGGAAAGTGACTTTCTTTGTTTAACAAGTAATCTACCTTGAGTCGTCATAATTCAATCTTCAAATCTTCAATTTCAACTCAATTGTTCTTCAAGTTATGGGCTTTACTCGTCCAAATATCTTCAAAATAATCAGTCCAATGTTTTTGTTTTAAAATCTGTCAAGTTTTAAAATAGGCTAATAAGGCAATAAAACACTGCCTAAAAATGGGGTCATTGATTCAGCCACAGAAGCAATCGCGAAAATCGCTTTGCCTCAAATATGTCAACACATTTTCATGGTACTAAAAAGCACTTAAGTGATTTTTTTTTGTGAAAGTGAATTACTTGAATGTTGACTTTGTGAAAACTTTTGTATTTAAAACTTAGATTTTTTTTTTTTAAATGTTGACTTGTGTTGATTTTGCTAGTTGCTACAATATGTATGGAAATATATTTTTTTCAATGAAAATTATGACCTCTTTAAACTTCTTTGAATTGATTTGAGATAGGGTTATGGAAAGTTTTGGCCCAAAGAGCATGAAGTCAATATTAGCCCTTGGGACGCTCATGCTTAGAATGTTGTTGGCCTTTAGAACTTGTAGAGCCAATCAAATTTGCCCCACCTGTCAAATCTGTGTATTATATCTAACCACAATCACTTCCTCATATCAGTTCGGCGATGAATCTAATACATCAAACCAAGATACTTCACCATAGGACATTGACGATGGATATGGAAAATTTTGGATGTGAGTTTCTATAGCCTGTCAGCTATCGGCCTATAAAATGCCTTCGGCTTGACGCCTTCGATGATTACATCATATTTTTATAAATTTATTTAGCAAAATTTTGGATAATTAATTTAATTACTATGTTTGAATTCACATTTTCTTGATGATAATATTAATGCTAGTTAAATTAAGATTTAATCGACGATTAAATTTATGTATTTTTTGTTTAATTAATTTTATTTTATCTCAAGTTAGATCAAACTTTGGAAAAGAAAATGACTAAAAAATTAAGAATTTTTTTATCAAATAATTAACTTAGTAAATAATCCGTCCAAATTAAAAAAAATCACTTATCATATAAATTATTTACCTTTAATTTGAATTAATTTTAAGAAATAACGAATTAAATTAAAATTTGCCTACATTTGAAGAATTAATATATCAATTTGAATTAACTTAGAAATGATATATCATTTGCAAGAGCATAGCTAAAGGGACAAACAGTGAACTCCCGGTGAAGTTTTAGTTTTTTTATAGTAATAAAGTATTTAATTTAAGCTATTTTTAAATATATATTTTTTACCTTTGCCCCATGCTTTTTATTTGGCCCCCAAAACCAAATTCTTGGCTTTGTCCTACATCATTTGTTTAATATACTACATCAAACATTGAAATAAATGACTAAATTTAAAAAATAACAATAATAAGACATCTAAATTGCATCACATTATATTTTACAAACAAAAAATTAAGCTAATTTTGATTAAAAAATTAACGAATTTATTAACTTGATTTTATAAAGTACGAGATGCTATATCAACTACAATTAGATTCTTAGCTGCTAGAACAACCAATGTTGATACGACCAGACCAAACAAACATCTTGATAAGAATGTTTATATCATCTGGAAAGTTATGTTAGTCTCCTTAATAAGAAGAGATGAGTATTATACCATAAAGCTAACCCTTTTTTCTCGAGACACTTGATCACTTAGCCCTTGTTTTTAATCAAAAAAAGGGGAGAAACGAAGTAGGAGGAGTGATAGGGCTAAGGGAGTGCTGATGATGGATTTTTGCTGGTTATTTTGGTTTTATGGTTTATTGGTGAGCTCTTATTAGGTCTATACTTAAGATTGGATGTTGATGCAGAGATACTTGAAATTTTGCTATGATTTAGGCACCACGTTTTTCTTTCATTAATGCTATGCTTCTCTTTGCATTAACTATTGATTTCATAGTTTATTTTCATAGCTACTTATATAGATTAAGGGGAAGCACAGATATGAAGATTGTTTTTTTCCTTACTTAAGATTATTACTATGTTTTTGATAAAAAAAATGTCAAATGGCAGAAGGTTAGTGCCAATTTGCACGTCTCGAGTGAACTGTTTGTTGCTGCTCATTTTACAAAGGACAATTGGGTAACTTCCTATATATGTTCGCATTCTTTTGACGGAAAAATCTTAGCTTTAATTCTTATATCTTGTTGAGAATTTTATGTAGCAATTATACAGATTGGTTCACAATAAATTTCGGTCGAGTAAGGTGATTATATAAAAACTTTATGTTTGATTATCTTTCCTTAAACAAAGAGATCCAGTTTCTACAAAGGTCTCATCTCTAATGATTTCTGGTTATTGAATCTCATGTGTTGGCTTAATGGTCAGGTTATTCATCACTTCAGGTGTGGCTTGAGTTTGAGTCTTGTCGAAACCATTTTTTAGGAGTTTTAGAAAAAACAGGGTCGACTTTTAAAAACGAAAATGGGAGTCGCCATCAATCTTTTTAGGTGCGATTGGATCACCTTATAAAACGTTTTTGGTTTGCGGTTTTTTGAAAACGGGTTCGGGAGTCGGTTACGTACGAGGAATGATTAGCACTCTCGAAACGCCCAAAATTGGTACCAATTGATTAGCTTTCTGTCCTATTGGCGAAACTTCGAAAAATTTAAAAGTATGATCCTTTTGGAAAATTTAAACTATATGAATAGAATATTTCAAGATTCCTTTGTTCCGAAAGAATACAAACATCACATCCAGCACGTTAGGACATGATGTTTTAAATTCTCGTAACTAAAATCATCTTGTGATTTTCAAAACTTATTAAAAGGGTATTTTAGGCATTTAAAAAACGCGAAATCGCAACCCTGCACGTTAGGGCACTATTTCCCAAATTTCTAAATACAAAAACATTGCCTTAACTTTAAAACGTTTTTAAAACATTTTTTAAAATCATGATGCAAACAAGATACAACATTATAAGATATTAAAATTAAACTATTATAGTACATGCTTTAATATAAATATAACATAGAAGGTAACAATATAGCATACATATATTCCATTGACATAAGTAATATAAATTCATACATTGACATTTCATAACAAATAAGGAGAATGAGATATAAAATTGTACTTCATGCAAATATATAAGTCAATCGATGATAGAAAAATCAACTCAAATTAAAACCAAAACAAAATTAAGTCAAGAGAAAAGGGTATGAAAATAAATTAACCAATTAAGAAAAATAAGTAAAAGAGAACTTGATGAAATTAAAATAAAAAAGGGGTTTAAAACAATATATAAATAAAAAAAAAAGATTAGAATATAAAAATATATTATATAATTTAATAGCTTAATATGAAAAAATATTTAGTTTAATTTTTCAAAAGATATATAGTAAAAATATAAAATTATATAATATAATATATAATAAAACATCAAAAATAATATAGTAATAAAGATAATTTAAATGAATTTTAAATATTTAATAATTACATATAAAAAACATAATATTAATAATAATTTATAAATTATTAAACTATACATAATAATATATAATAATAAAATATAATATAATATATAAAATAAAATATATAAAATAATATAATAAGTGATATAATATAAAAATATAATAATGTTTAATAAAATATAAGTAGATAATAAATAATATAATATTGGATTACAATAATAAAATATAATATAAAATTTTTTACATACATAATAATATTTATAGTAAAATAATATGTAAAATAGTTTAAAAATAAATAAATTATAAAAATTTAAAATATAAAAACATTAAAAAAATGAAATTATAGGGCTAAAAATAAAAATGAATTTTTGGGCCATCTGGAACGCGCGTTAAAAGTCGAGGGACTCACTGGGCAATTTGCCCTATCCCAAAACGGCATCGTTCCCGCAGTTAACCTTAAAATGGCCTCAGGGACCGAATTGAAACAAATGCAGGATATTCGGTAAAAATTAAAAGAAGTAATAAACTAAAAGATAAAAAAGCGGAAGGGTCAATTGGGCAATTAACCCATTAACAGAAAACATGCGGATCCTCCCCGGGTTATCAGGTCAATGTGCGAATCCTTAACCCAATACGATGTCGTTTTAACGCTTATTGAATTAAGCGAAACGACGCCGTTTTATCTAGGCTATATAAGCCAAAATCATGCTAAAAAAAATCATTTAAACACTGTTTTTAAAAAAACAAAGAATAATCCTCTGAAAAAAAGAGGGGGTCCTCGGAGCTCCGAAGAGCCTCCGTCATCGGACGCCCACGCGCTTCACGCGCCACCGTGTGTGACGGCCAGAAGGTTCAAAAACCTTCTCTTCTCAGGTATTTCCTTTTCCTCCTTCCACTTCCAGTAATATTTGTTTAAAACATTTGCTGTTTTACATGCGTTTGAATGAAGCAGAAATGAAACAGAAAAAAATGAAGGAATAAAATATCACATTTTTTTTAAAAATTTTGTTTGTATTTTTATTACTGCTAATGTATCTGTGTGTTACCACGTACGTTTTACATTGTTTGCTCGGGTTTTTATAACCTCTGTTATTCAATACAAAAAAAAAGAAAGACAATCCTTTTTATTTTCTTGCCATGTTTGCTCGCTGTTTTCTTTCCTATTTTTTTTGCAGGTATGCGCGAGGATCTTGTACTGGTATGAATTCGTGCGTTGATCGTGGCGCGACTCGTGGTTGGAGTTATGGCGCTGATGAGGGATGACGAAGAGTCACTGGAACAGTGCAATACAGGGCGTGATGATTGGGATGTCCGAAGCTTCTGGAATCCCTTGCGGCGCTGATGTTTCCCAGGAAACCCTAGGGTTTCCAAACCTGGAACCAAATTCGGGCCATTGGTATTGGGCCACCAGCGTGTTGGGTCTATTGTAATGAGTCTGGTTTAGGTTTGGGCTACGGGTGTATTTGGGTACACGGGTAGTAGGATTTGGTTTTGAAGGTTTTAAATATTGGGCCAATAGTGTTTGGGCTCTTGTAAACTGGACTGTTTTAAACTAAACAAACATTTTATTTATTTATTTGGTTTTTTGTTTTGTTTTGTTTTTTGGTTTAAGGCCCGGGCGAATTTGGGCTCTTACAGCTGCCCCTCTTTGCTCATTGTTGTGTAACAGGAATCGAGCAAAGACTTATAAAAGGACCAAATTTGCCCTGTCTTATCGGATTCTGTCTTTATGGTCCTCAATCTGTTCTTTGCAAACTCAGAACCGTCATGCTGATGTCCTCGATCTGCTCCCCGTCGAATACAGAGATGCCAAATCATCTTGGATCTGCTTTCATGAAGGTCAAATATGTTATGTCTTTGATCTGCTCCCCGTCTAATACAGAGATGCCAAATCATCATAGATCTGCTTCAATAAAAGGTCAGATCTGTTATGTCTTCGATCTACTCCCCGTCTAATACAGAGATGCCAAATCATCTTAGATCTGCTTCGATGAAGGTCAGATCTGCTATGTCTTCGATCTGCTCCCCGTCTAATACAGAGATGCCAAATCATCTTGGATCTGCTTCAATGAAGGTCAGATCTGCTATGTATTTGACCTGCTCCCCTTCTAATACAAAGATGCCAAATCATCTTGGATCTACTTTGCTAAACGTCAGATCTGCTATGTCTTCGATCTACTCCCCGTCTAATACAGAGATGCCAAATCTGTTTATCTTCAATCTACATAACCTGTAGAATGCGTTTATGCTTATGCTTGATGATTAGGATGCCATGATCGAAATGAGTCAAATGCTTCCTAATTAACATGCTATGATGTCATGAGAATAATTCTTATTTCGGATATCATCACTTCTTCGCTTATCGAGGCTTCCACTTTGTTGTTCTCGATGTATCAATCACACTCTCGTATGCTTTGTATCTTCTCCATCAGTTTGGTCTATTGTACTATTCCATGAATGTTACGACCCACTGGAGATGTTTATGAAATGATCCTCTCCTAGGATTGAATCGTTTGATTTGTCCAATCATCACTTGGACTAAAGAAGAAATTTTCCTGAGTATTTTCGACCCTTACTTATGAGAATTCCTCAAACAATTATTCTGTTTTAGTTCTCTTGTATTATCTAGAGATTTCCAGAGTAATATACAAAACTTCATGTGTGAAAATATTTAGTTCATCTATCATTATTTCAATGCAACACACTTTGAGAATAATGGAAAATGAACGAATTAATCTTGAGAATAGTTAGGTTTAAATAAATAATCAAGAATACAAAAGAAATCAATCTGATGGCATATCTTTAAGAAGAAAAAATCCAAAGATAGCAAATAGGACAAATAAAATTAGATGCCCTAGATATCGCTGCTTGAGCACTTATATACGAACTTCATGAAGACTTCCTTGAGTTCGACATGTGTATTGAAGATCTGAAGTACTTTGTTGATGCCCCAGTAAATGACATACTCCACTCTCTAGATGTAGCAATGTCATTGTATGCCTTTCAAAATTTTGAGCCGCCCTTTCAGGTTTTCAACTCAAAACACCCTTTGGTCTTAAGGTGCCCTTTGCGGGTTTTCACCTTGGCCTCTCCTTTTTTTTTAATCTAGAAGTCTCAAAGCGCCCTTTGCGGGTTTTCACCTTGGTCTTTCATTTCTTCTTAGACAAAGTATTTCTTGACTGAGTCTGAATTCACTGGATTGGGTAAACTCTTTCCATCCATTTCTGTCAAAATCAATGCACCACCAGAGAAAGCCTTCTTCACAACATACGGCCCTTCCCAATTTGGCATCCATTTTCTTCTAAAGTCTTTCTGTATGGAAAAGATTTTTTTCAATACCAGATATCCCTCGCGAAATTCTCTTGGACGAACCTTTTTATCATAAGCTCGCATCATTTGCTTCTGATACATCTGACAATGACGAATAGCCCTTAGCCTCTTTTCTTCAATCAAGTTCAATTGATCATATCGCACTTGAACCCATTCTGCTTCGTCCAACTTTATCTTTGACAGAATTCAGAGAGAAGGAATTTCTACTTCTATTGGTAGAACAGCCTCCATCCCATAAACCAACGAGAAATGAGTTGCCCTAGTAGAAGTTCTAACAGACGTTTGATAGGCAAAAAGTACAAACGGTAGTTTCTCATGCTAATCTCTGTATGTCTCAGTAATTTTCCCCACTATCTTCTTGATATTCTTATTAGCCGCTTCCACTGCCCCATTCATTTTTGGGCGATATGGAGATGAGTGTGATGTTTGATCTTGAATTGGTTACAGATTTCTGCAATTGTGCTGTTGTTCAAGTTCAATGCATTGTCCGATATGATTCTCTCAGGCATCTCATATCGGCAAATGATTTCTTTCTTCAAAAATTGACTCACTGCCGATTTGGTAACACTAGCATACGAAGCGGCCTCTACCCATTTTGTGAAATATTCGATGACCACAAAGATAAACCGGTGTCCATTCGAAGCTTTTGGTGAGATTGGCCCAATGACATCCATGCCCCACATGGAAAAGGGCTATGGAGAAGTCATAACATGCAGGAGTGAAGGCGGTACATGAATCTTATCTCCATAAATCTTACATTTATGGCATTTTTTTGGCATAGTTAATACAATCTCCTTCCATAGTAGACCAGTAGTAGCCAAACCTCATAATTTGCCTTGCCATTGTGAAACCATTATCATGTGTCTCACAAACACCTTCATGTACTTCTTCTAGAATTAACTTAGCTTCTACAGCGTCAACACACCTCAAAAGTACTTGGTCTTTTCTTCTTTTGTACAGGATGTCCCCATCCAGAACGTAATCGTAGGCTAACCTCCTCAAAGTCTTTTTGTCGTTTTCAGTTGCCTGCTCAGGGTATTTACGATCTCTCACATATCATAAAATATCCTGATACTAAGGGTTGTCATCCTTTTCCTCTTCTTCGATGTTACAACACTGAGCTGGAGCTTTAAAGATACTCATTTGAATTGGCCTCATCTCTTTCTCTTTGTTCGCTTTAATCATAGAAGCCAAAGTTGCTAGAGCATCTGCCATTTAGTTTTCATCACATGGGAGATAATTAAAGGTAATGTCATCAAACTCTTCAAGTAACCCAAAAACTACTTTTCGATAATTAATCAATTTGGGGTCCCTTATCTCCCATTCACCCCTAAGTTGGTAGATTACCAATGCAAAGTCCCCATATACTTTCAGGGTTCTAATTCTTCACTCTATGGCCGCTCGAAGCCCCATGATGCATGCCTCATACTCGGCCATATTGTTCGTGCAGTCAAAATCCAACTTACATGTGAATGGATAATGATCACCATTTGGGGATACCAAGACTACCCCAATCCCATTTCCTATCGCATTGGATGCTTCGTCAAACTTCAACTTCCATGAGTATTCTTCAGTAGTCGCCACACACATCACCTCCTCATTAGGGAAATCAAAGTTCAATGGCTCATAGTCTTCTAGAGCTTTGCTAGCCAAAAATTCTGCTATTGCACTTCCCTTTATAGCCTTCTAACTCATATAGACTATATCGAATTCTGAAAGTAGTATTTGCCACATTGCCATTCTCCCGTTTAATGCTGTTGACTCTATCATGTACTTTAATGGATCAAGTTTCAAAATAACCCAAGTAGTATGATATAGCATGTATTGCCTTAATCTCCTTGTCGTTCAGACCAAAGCACAACACAACTTTTTAATTGTCGAATATCTCATCTCACACTCAGTGAATTTCTTATTGAGGTACTATATCGCCTTCTCCTTCCTTCCTGACTCATCGTGTTGACCAAGCACACATCCCATAGAATTACTGAACACCGATAAGTATAGTATTAACGGTCTATCTGGACTGGGTGGAGATAACATTGGAGCGTTTAGCAAGTATTGTTTGACTTTTTCAAAAGCATTTTGGCATTTTTCGTCCCAAGTACCCTGATTGTGCTTTCTAAAGAGGCGAAATATGGGATCACATTTCTCAGTTAGTTGTGAAATAAACCGAGCAATGTAATTTAATCTTCCCAGAAAACGTCGAACTTCCTTCTGAGTTTGTGGTGGAGGCAATTCTTGTATGGCTCTAACCTTGTCTGAGTCCACTTCTATTCCCTTTTCACTGACCATAAAGCCCAATAACTTTCCTGATCTAACTCCAAAGGTGCATTTTGCTGGATTAAGCTTTAGCTGAAACTTTCTCAATCTCAGGAACAGTTTCCTCAAAACTTCAATATGCTCACTCTCTATTTGAGACTTGGCAATCATATCATCAACATACACCTCAATCTCCTTGTGCATCATGTCATGGAATAAAGCTACCATGGCCCTTTGTTATGTTGCCCCTGCATTCTTTAACCCAAATGGCATTACCTTGTAACAAAAGGTGCCTCACAATGTTATGAAGATAGTTTTATCCATGTCCTCAGGATGCATTTTTATCTAATTGTACCCCGAGAAACCAACCATGAAGGAGAACAACGAATATCCTGCTGTATTATCCACCAAGGTGTCAATATGTGGCAAATGAAAATTATCCTTTGGGCTGGCTTTATTGAAATCTCTATAGTCGACACACATTCGTACTTTTCCGTCCTTTTTAGGAACAGGCACTATATTAGCCACCCATTCGGAGTATTTGACTTCTTGCAAGAATCCCGCATCGAACTGTTTCCTTACTTCATCCTTTATTTTCAGTACTATATCTGGCCTCATTCTTCTCAACTTTTGTTGGACTGGTTTACACTCTTGTCTTATGGGAAGATGATGTACTACCATATCAGTACTCAATCCTGGCATGTCCTGATATGACCATGCGAAGATATCTTTGAATTCGCGCAGCAACTCAACCAGACTTTGCCTTGTGTTTTCGACTATATGAGTCCTAATTTTCACTTCTTCCCCATCTTCTAGGTCTATATTCTCTATCGCCTCCTTTTCATGGGTAGGATTTGTTTCTCCTCTTGTTTCATCATTCTCAACAGATCTGGAGACACATCACAATCCCGTCATCTTCAAAATCCTGAGGTTCTTCTAAACACATGTTTTGCTCGAGAGAGAATTCAGTATTTGTATTATCAATGCCCATGTCACTGATATCTAGGGACCTGTAGGGTATGAAAGAATATACAAAGAATGAATGGATTTAAGAATGAATGTTTATGTGCTATGAACGAAAGAATTGAAAGAATTTTAAAAGGTCAACAGAATATTGATCGGTATAAAAGATTGAAACAATATTCACTCAAATTGCTACCACAAGTTATGTTTTATTGAAAGAAAAATATCTGAACATAAGCCTATTTCACAAATGAAATCTTATTACTCCTAAGCTCTAGAGTAACAAGAGTGTTTTGAAAATTACTTTGATAAATTTCTAAAAACTATAGGAAGTTCCTCTGCAGTCCAATTGTTCAAAGAGCTTCCTGGTTTGTAAGGGCGAATGCCCTCAAGATTTTCTTGTTCGGACCCTTCGTTATGTACAGCATTGATGTGATGACTTTCTTTTCCAAGCAACCTTCTCTCAGGGTAAATTATTCCTCCCGATATGAAGGTTTAGGATATACGAGGGAACGTCATCAATTCTCACTCTACTTCCCTTCCATTTAGACGTGCTATTCTTCTCTCTTGACGCTTCTCAAATTCCCTCCTCTTTTGTATGTAATCTGGCTTAAAACCGAAGCCAAAGCGATCTCTCTTCTCTTTCAACTCTGGGACTCGAATTTTTCCTTGGAGGTATCTTCCCAATCCTTTTCCCGGTAAGGCTCATTGCCCTATCGTCATCTGTAAACCCATCTTAGTGGCTCTGGATATTTTGGGTACCGGTACTTCATTTCCCTCAGTAATAAAAGTCGCATTGACAAATTCCAAAGAGCGAAAAGAACACTCAATGGACTCTTCGTTGGTCTCCACATAAGGTGCATTACTAGTGACTGCCACTATGATGTCCTCTTCTGCGTTGATAGTCACTAGTCGTCCATCTGTCACTAACTTCAGCTTTTGGTGCAACGACGATGGTACTGCCCCTGCTGAATGTATCCATGGTCTCCCCAACAAGCAATTGTAAGAGGGCTTAATGTCCATAACCAAAAAGTCCACCTCATACACATTTGGCCCAATCATCAAAGAGACATCGATCCTCCCCATCACCTTTCTTTCTGTGCCATCGAATGCTCTTACCACATTATGGCTTATTTTCATGTGTGAACTGTCTATGGGCAACCTATTTAGTATGGTCAATGGCAGGACATTCAAGGCCGACCTATTGTCAATGAGCACACTTGGGAGTGTGTATCATTTGCAGCGAGTGGTGATGTGTAAAGCCTTAGTTGACCCCATGCCCCCAAGTGGGATTTCATCATCGTTGAAGTAGAGGAAGTTATCAGCACTTATGTTACTCACCAAACGATCCAACTTGTTGACAGATATGTCATTAGTAACATACGTCTCATCGAGCACCTTTATCAATACCTCACGATGTACCTCAGAGCTCAAAAGCAAAGCTAGCACCAATATGCGAGCTGGTTGTTTGCGTAACTGCTCAACCACGCTGTATTCACTATGCTTTAGGGATTTTAGAAACTCCTTAACTTCTTCTTCCTTTACAGGTTCATTAACAGGTGCCTCAGCCCCCTTTTCAATATCAATGGTTTTTACTTTCGTGAACTCCATTCTGAGGCCTCCTGCGTCATAACGCTTTCCACTCCTTGTGTGGGAACCTTCAGCTTGTACATCCTTGGATGCGCTAGCTATACTTTCCTCCTTTGGCATTGTCACACTACAGTCATAACTCCATGGTATCCTCCTTTGGTGCTGCTTGTGTCTTTATCTCATTATATTCTAGTAAAGAAATAATGATCCTTGGCCTGCTAATTCTTGAACTCCCTTGCTCATCTTCCAACATGCAAATTTGTTTGTCATAAGAGCTACCCTCAAAAATTTGTAACTCCTTATTATCTATAAAGCCTTGTACCAAGGCCATGAACTCAACACAATCCTAGATCTTATGACCCTCTTTTCTATGAAACTCACAGTAGTTCCATGTTCCTTCATTTCCTCCCTTGGAAATCAGCATGTCTCTCTTCACCATTTCCTTCCAAATTACCTTCATTGGCATCCTCACCTCGGTAATATTCTCTTTAGCCCTTCCTACGCCCATTTCCCTAATGACATTTACCCCTTGATCACCGTGGTTAGGCAACGGGTTCTCAATGTTAGGATTGCTGTCAAATTTTATGACCCCCGCCTTGATAAGCCTCTCTACTGCCTTTTTAAAACCAGTGCAATTTTCTATCGAATGCCCCGGTATTCCTGTATGGTACTCGTATTTGGCATTTACATCATACCACTTGGGATATGGGGGTTGCAGTGGTTTCAAATGAAAATGAGCTATGGCATGCGCTTCATATAAGCTTTGATAAAGCTCACGGTACGTCACAGAGATGGGTGTAAACTGCAACTTCTCAGAGTTTTATCTCGTGCCAGATTCTTGCCTTTGGGAACTCTGTTGCCCAACCGTAGTTGTTTTGGGCTGACCAACCGTAACTGTCTTCGAATTGAAACTACTCGTGTTGTTTACCTCGTTATCCTTTCTCCTTGGGGCCGATCTTTTGATAGCTTCCCCTTCTATCTTGCCACCTCTTATGGCATTCTCAATCATTTCCCCCGCCATGACTTGTTAGCAAAGCTTTTGGTAGTACTTCTAATTATGTGAGTAATAAATGAGGCTTTTAAGGTGTTGATGAACAATATAGTAGTTTCTTTCTCCAAAAGCGGTGGTTGAACTTGCATGGCAACCTCCCTCTATCTCTTTACATATTGCCTAAAATTCTCATTAGGCTTCTTCTCCATGTTCTGTAGCGTGATCCTATCAGGAGTCATGTCAGTCATTAGGGACTTGATCATTGTTTACGTAGCCAATCATCCTCCTACAGAATATAGTAATATGGGCCTCCGGGCAAGTAGTCCCGTTATATTTCTCAAACTCCGACATCTTGAATTTGTGAGGAAGCACCAAGTCTGGGACCAAGCTTAAATCTTTGGCATCAACTCCATGATGCCCATCAACATTTTTCAAAGCTCTGAATTTTTCCTCCAACCATCTGCAATGTTCCTCTAACTGCCTTACAGATTCAGTTCTCAATCCTTCCCTTTCAGCTACATCTAGGTCAGGAATATTGGCAGAGTTGTCACTCGAATTAAATCCTGAGCCAGTTGGGAAATTCATGGGGATTCCAGCATCAACCGGCCCATGTTGGGGCCTTATAGTGACAGATGGCCTCTTAGGAAGTGCATCAGTTTGTGTTGGCATATGAGGTGGGGTAAAACTTGAAGGATGATCCTCATTGTCCTCACCAGTAATGGCCATAGGGGCTTTTCCTTTATCAGCGGCCCTCAGCAATTGGGCCATTTCAGCCATCATATTCCTTTGGAACTCCAGCATCTGTTCCCTTATTTCTTGTTGGAACTTTGCTAATTGCTCCTGTATCTGATCTTGCATATCCCTCTGAAGCTGTTCAAGTATTTGATCCATGTTCTTAGTCTTAGCGTGAGTACCGTAAGGATGCGTAGATTCCAGGTTAACTTTCTCTTACTCTTACTGTAATAAATTTATCTAATTAGAGTTTTTCTATGGACTTAAATGCATATGATGTAATGTAATGCAAATGCATGAATGCAAAAAAAAAAAAACCTTGATCTCGATTCAATTTCTTTTAGAAAACTTTATTAGAAAACAAAATCCTTTACACAAAACGGGCTACAAATATGCTTTCGCCCTAATGCCCAAAGTTTTAACTTTACTAAACAATAAGGCTAACTCTTGTCCACGAGCAGTGTGCGATTCATATCTTAAGCTTAATGTGTCTGCCTGAAGTGCCAAAGTTTGCAGATGATCAGCTACTTCTTGAATCTGAACTATGGTTTCCCCTATGAGATAATCTCTGCTTCTGACTTGATTTTGGGACTGACGAAGCTCTTCCTTCCAATGCATCTCCCCTGCTTCGAGCTGTTTAATGCGAAGCTCATAGTTTTGCAAAGCTGACTCTAACCTTTCGATCTTTTCCTTCATTTTTGCAATCTGGTTCAGACTTGCCTTTAGTTCTGTCGCAGTATTATGGTTTCGATGATGATGAAGAGATCGTCCCAACTCAGCCACTCTAGCCCTCAATCTATTCTTCTCTTTCTGACTTTTCGCCGAACTTCTTTCTAAAGCCTCATTCCGTGCTTGCATCTCTAGGAACCTCTTTTCCCATTGGTTAGTTTTGGCTTTCACTTCCAAAATCTCATTCTTCCACTGATCTGAAGTCTTCTCCAATCTAACTCTTTTTGCCGATAATTGTATCTTCTTGTATTGTTCCTTCAAATTATCTCGATCCTCTTCAACCTTCCTCTTCTCCTTTCTGACTTTATCGGCCTCTAGTTTCTGGATGTCAAGGTCTAATCTCAAAAGCATATTTTCTTCTTCCATCTTTTCTATCCTCTTTCCAAACTATGTACTCTTCCTTTCAAATTTCTACGTTATGATCTCCAACTCTGAGGGGACCACTCGTAAGTACTCTTCGATCGGTCGAGTGCATTTGAAACTCGACACTGGGACATTGTCGTTAACTTTCCTATCTCTCCATTCCGCATATTCAGAAGTCACTGCTGCAGACACATCTACTATCTTCATGCGGTATACCTGTTTCCAAGCATCAGAAATCTCCTTAACCAGTTTCTTATAGTGATCTCCCCTGTACGCAAACTCACTCTGAGCCAACCCATGTGCTGCAGGTATGAACTGTCTTGACCTGTACTGCCTCAAAACGAGCAAATGTGCATATCCAACAGCTCCCCAAATTCTTAGCAATGGAACCCAATTGAAACTCCCACATCGGTATAAGATTCCCTTGGATATCAACCAAGGAGCTTGCCACTCCACATCATCTTCTTGAAGGTCTTTAAGGAGCACTATCCAATTTTCTTCCGATACGTCATCCCTTTGTGGTGCTGCCACAAACTTCTTTAAAGGAGAATAATCTTTGAAAAAAGCTTGATAGGAAAACTTATCTACCTTCCAAAAATGACTGTAGAACCAAACCAACAGCAACTGAGCACATCCTATGAATCTGCCTTCGCCAACTCTCCTACATGCACTCAATGATCGAAATGTCTCCGCCAAAATTGCAGGAACGAGTGTAACCTATTTGCTAAGTCGAGTAAAGAGATCCGTCATAACTTCATCCACATGTCCTAATGCTCTAGGAAAAACCACCAATCCATATATGCTCAATGCTAAAATGTCGACCTTCTTCTTCTCATCAGGATGAGTTAAAATCAAATCTTTTAGAACCTTCCATGGAACACACTTACATTCCCCTTTCTGCTTGATTCTAGTTGCGGCCCACTACTCGCTCATCCCCGTGATGCTCATTAATTTTCTCACAAAAGTTGGTGCACAAGCATCTCTTGAATAAACCTTATCAACTTGAATCTTAGGGCAGTGCAACAAAGCTGAATACTCCTCTATCGTGGGCACCATATCAACCTTCCCAAAAGTAAAACAGCTATATGCCGGATTCCAATATTGAGTGATGGCTCGAAACAGCTGCTCATCTATCTTCATGTCAAGCAAATATGACAAGTCCCTATAGTTGTCGTAGAACAACTGCTTGGCTTCGTCACTCCACGGACCCCATATCTCCTTTAGCTCTTAGAGATTATTTTGTGTCACACTAATGCGAGTGTAGTCCCACAGCTCCAACGTGTATCCCTTGGCCAAGCTATCACCTTTTGCTAGTTGTGTTACCTCCGACCATTTATGGACAGCTGCATTGTTTCCCACTTTATCAAGGAATTCGTTCTCCATAACCAGCTTTCTAACTTAGCAATTGACCGTGAATCGATACCCTTTTAAAAAATATGAGATGACATGCACAAAAAGGAAACATAACAAGTTAGTATCACAAAATAAATCATAAGGCAAGTAAATAATACATATCTGGGTTACCACTAAGGTTCAATATAGTTCTTCCTAAGGTGGGTACCTAAGTCTTCTACATGTGGTTTAGCTCTAAGATTGGGGTACCTGAACTAGCGGATTCCTCGATCCTCACCTATTATAGGCTCATATGGACCAAGTTCAGTTCAGGGGGATACATTTCCCTATGGCTGCACGGAGGTGAAAACCTCACGAAGACATAGGTACGGATGTATCCTAGAAGCAATCCACTATCCTGCACGGAGGTGAAAACCTCATGAAGGCATAGCTTCTCACTCCCACTTACGGTTGTGACCACAACGGTCATGCAATGCAATGTGTACAAGGAAAATAACAATCATATGCCACAAACACATGCTAAAGATCATAATTTCCAAATCAAATTTTCAAGTTTCGACGAAAGGACAGAAAATAATCAATTTTAACGGCTTGACTCTCTTAGTGGTATCCCCAGTGGAGTCGCCAAGCTGTGGAAACCATTTTTTAGGAGTTTTAGAAAAAACGGGGTCGACTTTTAAAAACGAAAATGAGAGTCGCCACCAATCTTTTTAGGTGCGATTGGATCACCTTATAAAATGTTTTTGGTCTGCGGTTTTTTGAAAACGGGTTTGGGAGTCGGTTACGTACGAGGAAGGATTAGCACCCTTGAAACGCCCAAAATTGGTACCAATTGATTAGCTTTCTGTCCTATTGTCGAAACTTTGAAAAATTTAAAAGTATGATCCTTTTGGAAAATTTAAACTATATGAATAGAATATTTCAAGATTCCTTTATTCCGAAAGAATACAAACATCACATCCAGCACGTTAGGACATGATGTTTTAAATTCTCGTAACTAAAATCATCTTGTGATTTTTAAAACTTATTAAAAGGGTATTTTAGGCATTTAGACAAACGCGAAATTGCAACCCTGCACGTTAGGGCACTATTTCCCGAATTTCTAAATACAAAAACATTGCCTTAACTTTAAAACGTTTTTAAAACATTTTTTAAAATCATGATGCAAACAAGATACAACATTATAAGATATTAAAATTAAACTATTATAGTACATGCTTTAATATAAATATAACATAGAAGGTAACAATATAGCATACATATATTCCATTGACATAAGTAATATAAATCTCATACATTGACATTTCATAACAGATAAGGAGAATGGGATATAAAATTGTACTTCATGCAAATATATAAGTCAATCGATGATAGAAAAATCAACTCAAATTAAAACCAAAACAAAATTAAGTCAAGAGAAAAGGGTATGAAAATAAATTAACCAATTAAGAAAAATAAGTAAAAGAGAACTTGATGAAATTAAAATAAAAAAGGGGTTTAAAACAATATATAAATAAAAAAAAGATTAGAACATATAAAAATATATTATATAATTTAATAGCTTAATATGAAAAAATATTTAGTTTAATTTTTCAAAAGATATATAGCAAAAATATAAAATTATATAATATAATATATAATAAAACATCAAAAATAATATAGTAATAAAAATAATTTAAATGAATTTTATATATTTAATAATTACATATAAAAAACATAATATTAATAATAATTTATAAATTATTAAACTATACATAATAATATATAATAATAAAATATAATATAATATATAAAATAAAATATATAAAATAATATAATAAGTGATATAATATAAAAATATAATAATGTTTAATAAAATATAAGTAGATAATAAATAATATAATATTGGATTACAATAATAAAATATAATATAAAATTTTTTACATACATAATAATATTTATAGCAAAATAATATGTAAAATAGTTTAAAAATAAATAAATTATAAAAATTTAAAATATAAAAAATTAAAAAAATGAAATTATAGGGCTAAAAATAAAAATGAATTTTTGGGCCATCTAGAACGAGCGTTAAAAGTCGAGGGACTCACTGGGCAATTTGCCCTAATCCCAAAACGGTGTCGGTCCCGCAGTTAACCTTAAAATGGCCTCAGGGACCGAATTGAAACAAATGCAAGATATTCTGGAAAAATTAAAAGAAGTAATAAACTAAAAGATAAAAAAGCGGAAGGGTCAATTGGGCAATTAACCCATTAACAGAAAACACACGGATCCTCCCCGGGTTATCGGGTCAACGCGCGGATCCTTAACCTAATACGACGTCGTTTTAACGCTTATTGAATTAAGCGAAACGACGCCGTTTTATCTAGGCTATATAAGCCAAAATCACGCTAAAAAAAATCATTTAAACACTGTTTTTGAAAAAACAAAGCATAATCCTCTGAAAAAAAGAGGGGGGTCCTCGGAGCTCTGAAGAGCCTCCATCATCGGACGCCCATGCGCTTCACATGCCACCGTGTGTGACTGCCGAAAGGTTCAAAAACCTTCTCTTCTCAGGTATTTCCTTTTCCTCCTTCCACTTCCAGTAATATTTGTTTAAAACATTTGCTGTTTTACATGCGTTTGAATGAAATAGAAATGAAACAGAAAAAAATGAAGGAATAAAATATCACCTTTTTTTAAAAATTTTGTCTGTATTTTTATTACTGCTAATGTATCTATGTGTTACCATGTACGTTTTACATTGTTTGCTCGGGTTTTTATAACCTCTGTTATTCGATACAAAAAAAAGGAAAGACAATTCTTTTTATTTTCTTGCCATGTTTGCTCGCTGTTTTCTTTCCTATTTTTTTTACAGGTATGCGCGAGGATCTTGTGCTGGTATGAATTCCTGCGTCGATTGTGGCGCGACTCGTGGTCGGAGTTATGGCACTGATGAGGGATGACGAAGAGTCACTAGAACAGCGCAATACAGGGTATGACGATTGGAATGCCCGAAGCTTCTGGAATCCCTTGCGGCGCTGATGTTTCCCAGGAAACCCTAGGGTTCCCAACCCTGGAACCAAATTCGGGCCATTGGTATTGGGCCACTGATATCGCGTGATATGAAGTAATAAAATTTATAAAAACTTGATCAAACCCAAACTAACTAATATCACGACGTTTTAAGGCAAGCGCACCTGTCGACAGCAGTATAGTCTAGTGTACCCAAGGGAACCGAAAGTACTATTACTCACCTTCTTTCTATTATTTAACCTAAAAATTAAATGAGGGTTTTGTTTAAAACTAATTGCTAAAATCTAAACTAAGAAAAATAGGAAAAGTAAATTGGGAAGACTTTTTAGGGGAAAGCTAATTGGTATGATCAATACTTAAGGGAGAATCCACCTAGACTTCACTTGTTATTATCTTCTTGAATTATATGAGTTATTTGCTTGACTTGATCCGTAGAGATCCTTAATCTATGCTAAACCCTCCGTCGAGGTGAAGAGTAACTAGGCCTAAGTTGTTAATTAAAATTCCCTTATTAATTAACTCCCTAGGTTGCATTAATTCGATCTATGGTTCCCCATATTAGGTTTGACCCTAATCCGGCAGATTTATGCCGCCCTATGTCTAGGGTTGCATGCAACTCCGCTTAATTATGGTAGATCTACTCTTATCACAGGGACTTTTGCTCCTCTGCTCAAAGCACATCTAATTCTTGAATTAATACCTAGGACTATTAAAACAAGAATGAAGAACACATAATTAAGAACAATTCAAGTAATTATCATATAAATCAAGAATAAATAACAAGATCTGTCTTAGGTTTCATCCCCCTCAAGTATTTGAGGGGTTTAATTCATAATGATAAAAGAAAACATCCCAGAAGATATAAAATAACAAAACATAAAAGAAACCAAAAACCCCTGAAGGAATTTAGGGAAATCCTCTATGTTAATGCAGAACTTTGGCTTCTGAGATGAACTGATTGGCTTTTCCCTTCGAGTAATCCCTTGCTTCTACCTGTGGTGTGGCAGAAAGACGAGAGGAAAAGAATATAGAACGTGTGTAAAAGTGGAAGAAGGCCCCCTTCAATGTTGCCTTATGGGATCTTTATATAGAGAACTTTTGGGGACTCTTTCTTAGCCTCTAAGCATCCCAATTTGAGTGAAATTCATCTTTCTCACGACTAGAACACGCCCGTGTGGGTTCGATAGAGGCCGTATGATTTAGCACGCCCGTGTGTAGTGGCCGTGCTTGTCGGGGCTTTGACCGTGTGATCTTCATGAAGCACGCCCGTGTGGCACGGCCGTGTGGCACCTCTTGGCCCGTGTGGTTCGTGCTTTTTGATCCATTTTTCACCGTTTTTGGCCCGTTTTCTGTTCTTTTCTCTTCCCTATGCTCTCTTGAGTATAAGATAAGAAAAAGAGGGGTTAAGAGCACCAGTTCTCACAAAATTGATAAGAAACCATCCAAAATATAGGCTAAATGTGAGGTAAAAATATGTATAATTCGGTGTTTATCAAATACCCCTACACTTAAACCTTTGCTTGTCCTCAAGCAAAATCTCAGTCCCTAAAGGAAACCATTCTTCTTAACCTATGAATTTTATTAATACTGTTTTGAATTATTCCACAGGTAATCATACAATGAAAGATTCAATCAGAAGAATATTAAAGACTCAATTATTCTAAGTTGAGAATTTTATCATTGAAAACATAAGTTTCTTCCTTCCTTCTAAGTAGTTATCTCTCCATCTTAATTGACAGGAGTTGACATTCTCACTAAAGGTTCACTCTATCCACTCGAAGTGTTTAGGGTTCAAAATTTAAGCACTCCTTAGTCAACTTGAAAAATTATTACCATAGGCTTGCAAGAAAATCAAATCTCTACCACTAAAGTTTGACATGATACATTGATCAAAAGGTCTTTTAATGGTTGTAACGGGGCTTGGTTAGGGGTGTTGTCACAAGCTGAAAAGAAGGACGTTAGAATCAAGGTTGAACTGAACAATTATCTAGCTAGAAAAATCTCTATCACTGGAACATATCTCTTGGCTAGTTCTTATGATACTATTATTTCTGTAGTGGTAGCCTCAATATGCAAAAACTTGTTCGACTATTACAAGGTACAATTGAATTTCACTGTATGTAAACTTTTTTTTTAAAGAACAATTCAAGTACTACAAATAATTTGAAGATAACTTTACAGTCTGGAACAGAGGAAAAAGCTAGATAAAGAATTCAACTTAAATATCGACAAAAATAGGGGTCAAAATAATTGAATGAAATTCAACACAAATGGGTTATTGGTTAATGATTAGAGGGTGAGTCAAGGAAAAGGTTGTTAAGCTCAATGGGGTTCACTAGGAGTTAATTCATGGAGGTAGGCTTTTTGTGGAGTAAGTGAGTTAAAACCTAGGTGCCTTTATCATTTCGATATATCAAATCAATGATGTGGTCTCAACATGTATAATCGAAGCAAGTTCTAGAATAATAATTCAATGTTGACTCACTCAAAGCAATAAAATTAGTGAGCACGAAAGAATGTATGCTAAAAAAGGCTCAAGATCTCACAAAATATTATGGCTTTTGATGTTAATCCTGCAAATTTCAAATCTCAAGATAGTACCTAAAGTTAGGGAAGATAACTTTATGCAAAAAATAGAGTTCTCAAAAATTTCAACTTATCATTCTTGATTCCTTAATGTTTTTAAGTTTGAATATTTAAAATACAATCACCTATTTCTTAATTCTTAACATATAAAAAAAATCATAAATCAATCAGAAATAGTTCTTAATAGGAGACTGAAGATAGTGCTATTGAGACAATTAGTTAAAATCATTTCAGGGGTTTCAAAGATGTAAAAAAAAAAATAAAAGTGCTATACCCCCCACACTTAAGATGTACATTGCCCTCAATGTACAAAGAAATCATTAATAGCAATAGAAGCACAAGATCAATAGTTAGGGAAAGGTATGAAACTCCCTGAAAGATGGATGGATTTGTGAGATGGAAGTTGTGGCACGGTGTTCCCTTTTTCGTAGAGATTTGAGCTGTAGAGCTCCTTTGAAACTGCGAAGAGATTTATTAGTCGTGGGGGGGTTAAGAGGGATTACTTTGTTAGGAGGTAGTCGTTATGAAAAATAAGAAAAATACTAAAGTTCAAATAATTGAAAAGCTAAAATAAAAGTAGTTAAATCTGAAAAAGAAAAAGAAAAGAAAGTTAAAGGAAAAATGTTAAAATTAAGATTAGTGTTTACTAGTTAGAAATAAAGTAAAAATAAAAGATAAAAGATAAAAATAAAAATAAAACAAAAAAGATAAAAGAGGATCTAATCCTCTGATGGGTCTCGTGGTGGTGGGGCGATGCTCAGGTGCTGACATATCTGCGCTAAAGTTGTGTCGATATAATCGAAGCGCTAGAAACATTGCTGCTCAAATTGGTCTAAGCGCTCATGAATGTCAGCGTAAGGGGCTGCCGTCTGTGTGGGTCATCTGGGTTGTGATGGCTCGGCAGGTGCATCCTCTGCTGGTGGTGGCGATGGGACATCATCAGGAATGTCCTCTGGGTTGTCGCCTTCTTCTGATAAGACGGAAGTGATAGTGGTCACCACCTAGACGTCGTTCGACCATCCTCATAGAAAGCATGCTCTGGATGCCCTAGGAGGACATCTGGCCGAGTAAGGTGTAGGAGGAGGTCTGGGCTGTAGTGTTGAACAGGCCGAAGTAACGGCCTAATCGTGTGATGTATGGGCCCATGGATACGACTCCCTTGCGGTGCCTCTCTGTCTGATGTTGCATGGCAAGTACGATGAAATATGCAAGGTCCATGAGGCGGCCATTCGCCATGTACCACAGGAAGTAGACGTCGTGCGTGTTGACGACGCCTGTGCTCTCTCGGCAACCTGTAATAGTATGAGCAAGGAGTGCGTGGATATACCTGAGAGAGGGAGGAAGAGCGGAGGCCTTGCTGACGCTGGGGTTGTATAGTTGTCTTCCTGGGGCAATCTCTTGCCAGTAATTAAGGGGTCGGATATGGATGCGCCTGGAAAGGGTAGGGAAGCTCTCCTCTGCCATGAACTGCTCGGTGTAAAGCCCGAGTGCTACATCGAATTCTGGAAAGCTAAGTTGTCGTACGAGCCCTCCCAAGCGAAATTGAACTGTCCCTGGGTCATCGAACCGGGTCATCACCATCTGGAGGTGGAATGTAGTGCAGAACTCGAGAGTGAGTTCAAGATATGTGGGCTCCATAATCTGAAAGAACTGATCCCAAGGGTCGGTAGCGAGCAGGGCTCGGACATCGTCTACCAGGCGTACTTGTTCGAGGGCCATCCAGTCAATTCATCAGCCCATCGTGATAGTGCGAGCACGTAGCAACTGGTAGCGCTCCTCCTGGGAGTCTTGTGAGAATGTAAGAAACGAGTGACGCATCTCGGCAGTGGGCCTAGTCGAAGAACTCCTTGGCTCCTTTCGTTTTTTGAAGACGGGGACGGCAGCTTTCCTGGCTCGGGAGGATGACATGTGATCTACAATGACACAAGAATATTAGAAAAGAAAGAAAATGAATTAAAAATTGTAAATGCAAATATTTAAAAATAATAGATAACATTCCTAACATGAATGAGAATTGACCTTGGTAGTAGAATCTAATCATTTTTAAGAATGTGTATAAGAATTTTTCATGAATGTATGTATATATACTGAACTAAATAATAAATAGCATGCTAGTGCGTGTTTAAGTGGCATATGTACAATGTGTATTAGGTGGCAACTAACTATGGGTTTAAATGGCACAAAATTGGTATATGGAATCAAAAATGGCTATCAAAATCACAATTTCATATTATTCTAGATTGTTCTCTATTTCCTAGTATTATAATTACCTAAATCAATAATACTAATAAAAGAAATACAAGAAATGCAGTAAAAATAAAATAAATGAGAAAAAGGGAGAAAATAGAACCAAATTCGTTGATATACGGTCGTGGGTACTGTTGCACGGGCGTGGGAATCGAAAAATCTGGTATGGTGACATTAGAGGACTGTGGTGGTGTTTGTGGAGGCTTGGGGAGATTTTGGGGGTGAAATCTTAGGGTTTTGGATGAAAGGGGAAATGAAAAATGGCCCCATATTTATACATTTTGGGTTACACGGGCATGTCGCACGCCCGTGTGAGTCGTGTTTAGCCCGTGTTTTTCGAAAATCAGAGGTTTTAACGTGCCAAGTTTGATGAGCACGCCCGTGTCGATTTTGAGCACGGCCGTGGAGATTGGTTCTTCGTTAAACGTACGGGCATGTAGTAAGGTGCACGGGCATGTCTCAATTGACAGTAGCTTCCACGGGCTTATGGCACGGGCGTGTGTCTCTATGTTTGCCCATGTTGAAGGTGCAGGGTTGCCACGGCCCTATAGCACGGGCGTGTATTTTCTTTGCTTACCCGTGTGGCTGTCGAATAGTCGCCACGGCCATGTCGCACGGCCGTGGGGTTTTATCGGTAGCCCGTGTTTTAGGGAAAAGTTGCTCTGTTTGCACACGGTCTGTCCACACGACCGTGTCTCTATTTTTAGGTTTGCGTATGGCCTTAGGCACGCCCGTGTGCCTGGCCGTATGGTTCAAAATTTTCTGCAGAAAAATGTTAGTTTATGCAATAAAACACGAAAAATTTAAAAAGAGAAGAAAGTTACCATGTTAGTGCTCGGGTTGCCTCCCGAGAAGCGCTTATATAGAGTCTAAGCTCGACTCTTCCTAGAGGTGTCAAGAAGAAACGGGGTAGAGCCTAAGCTCCTCCTTGTTTTCCGTGAAATTCTCAGTTTTATAATGTTTTAGCCTATGACCATTTACCTTGAAAGTACCGTGGTTGGGGTGAGTTACCTCGATAGTGCCGTATGGAAAGACATTTAGAACGGTGAACGGACCTGACCACCTTGATTTAAGTTTTCCAGGGAATAGTTTCAACCTTGAGTTGTAGAGTAGGACGAGATCACCTGTTTTAAACTGCTTGGGTTGTTTCAGCCTTTTGTCATGACGTTGTTTCATGGCTTCTTTATACAGTCTTGAATTTTCGTATGCGTTGTAGCGCCATTCATCTAGTTCATTCAACTGCATGAGCCTTTTTTCACCTGCACTTTTAAGATCAAGGTTTAGAAATTTTATAGCCCAGAATGCTTTGTGTTCAGGTTCAAATGGTAGATGACAGTTTTTCCCATAAATGAGTTTATATGGAGATGTTCCTATGGGTGTTTTAAAAGCAGTTCTATAAGCCCATAGTGCATCATCTAATTTTCTAGACCAGTCTTTCCTATTTGATTCTATTGTCTTTTCTAGGATGCGCTTCAGTTCTCTGTTTGTTACTTCGACTTGGCCACTAGTTTGTGGGTGGTAAGGGGTAGCTGTTCTGTGGTATACTCCATACCTTCTTAAGATCTTTTCAAATTGGGTATTGCAAAAATGTGTGCCCCTATCACTTATGATTATCCTAGGTGTTCCAAATCGAGAAAAAATTTTCTTCAAAAATCGTACTACCATTCTAGCATCGTTCGTGGGTAAGGCTTGAGCCTCTACCCATTTTGACATGTAATCCACTGCTACTAGTATGTACTTATTCCCAAATGAATTAGGGAATGGTCCCATGAAATCTATACCCCATACATTAAATATTTCACATGAAAGTATATAGTTTTGAGGCATTTCATTAAGCTGGGAGATATTACCTGTTCATTGGCATTTATCACAAGTGGTCACATACCTGTTGGCATCTTTGAAAAGTGTAGGCCAGTAAAAACCTAATTCGAGTACTTTATGAGCTGTTCTGGCTCCGCTGTGATGTCCTCCTGTGGAGCCTGAGTGGCAGTGTTCCAAAATTTGATATGCTTCTATGTCATCAACGCATTTTCGTATAACCTGATCTGCGCAAATTCAAAAAAGAAGAGGGTCTTCCCAAAAGTAGTTTTTCACATTAGCAAAGAATCGCTTCTTTTGCTGATGGGTTAGCCCTTTTGGGGTTATGTTGGCTGCTAAATAATTTGCAAAATCAGCAAACCAAGGAAATGTCATACCTGCTAAGGTTAGGAGTTGTTCCTCAAGGAACTTATCGTTTATCTTCTCGAGGTACTTGGGCTGTGTATTTTCTAGTCTCGATAGGTGATCTGCTGCTAAATTTTCAGCTCCTTTCTTGTCTTTAATTTCCAAGTCAAATTCCTGTAAAAGTAAAATCCATCTTATTAACCGAGGTTTTGCGTCAGGTTTGGCTAAGAGATAACGAAGAGCTGAATGATCAGTGAAAACAATGACTTTTGACAAAATTAAATAAGATCTGAATTTATCAAAAGCAAAGATAACAGCTAATAATTCTTTCTCCGTGGTGGTGTAGTTGGCTTGAGCAGCTGTCAATGTTCTGCTAGCGTAGTAGATCGGTTGGAAGTGCTTGTCCCTTCGTTGTCCTAAAACTGCACCTACGGCAAAATCACTTGCATCGTACATTAGTTCAAAAGGTAAATTCCAATCAGGTGAAATCATAATTGGGGCATTGACTAACTTGTCTTTAAGGGTGCTAAAGGATTCTAGGCATTCTTGGTCGAAGTTGAAAGGTATGTCTTTTTCTAGCAATTTAGTTAAAGGCTTAGCTATCTTAGAAAAGTCCTTAATGAATCTACGATAAAAACCGGCGTGTCTTAAAAAACTTCTTATAGCCTTAACTGAACTAGGAGGGGGTAGTTTTTCAATGGTTTCAACTTTTGCTTTGTCTACCTCTATTCATCTATTAAAAATTTTATGTCCTAGTACAATACCTTCCTGGACCATGAAATGACATTTTTCCCAATTTAGCACTAGATTTGTCCCTTCACATCTCATCAGAACAAGTTTTAAATTATTAAGACAGTGCTGGAAGGAATTACCGAAAACGGAAAAATCATCCATGAATACCTCCATGATATCTTCCACAAATTCGTTAAAAATGGCTAGCATGCATCGCTGAAAAGTAGCAGGAGCGTTACATAAACCAAAAGGCATTCTTCGATATGCGAACGTACCGTATGGGCATGTGAACGTCGTTTTTTCCTGATCTTCTAGAGCTATTGGAATTTAGAAGTAACCTGAGAGGCCATCTAGGAAGCAATAATACATGTGACCGGCTAATCTTTCTAACATTTGATCGATAAAGGGCAAAAGAAAATGATCTTTTCGAGTGGGGTTATTCAGCTTTCAGTAATCTATGCATACTCTCCATCCTGTGACTGTTCGTGTTGGTACGAGCTCTTCTTTGTCATTGGTAACCACGGTTAGCCCACCTTTCTTAGGAACAACCTGCACAGGGCTTACCCAAGAACTGTCAGAAATAGGATAAATGATACCAGCATCAAGGAGTTTAATTACCTCGGCTTTCACGACTTCTTTCATGTTAGGATTTAATCATCTCTGGGCTTGTACTGCTGGTTTATATTCGTCTTCTATCAAATCTTGTGAGTACAAAAAGAGGGATTAATTCCCTTGATATCCGAAATTTTCCAAGCTATGGCCTGCCTATGTTTTCTTAGTACCTGGAGCAGTTCTTCCTTTTCTTTAGAGCTTAAATTTGATGCAATAATGACTGGAAAAGTTGAGTTCTCTCCTAAAAAGGCATATTCTAAGTGTTCTGGCAGTTGTTTTAATTCCAATTTAGGGGGTTCCTCAATGGAAGGTTTCTGTCTTAGCTTATCGTTCATCTTTAAATTCTCATAGCTTATATGTCTAATGATCGTTTCGCTAGAATCTAATTCTTTTCTTACCTTCTCGATTTCTAAGGTGGTTTCACCCTCCCCCTGAACAAGGCACAGTTCCAGTGTGTCGGTGATAGAAATTTCCTAAAAATTATCTTGAACAAAGTGATCAATCATATCGACAAAATAACACGAATCATCTTGCTCTCTAGAAAATTTCATAGCATCATAGATTTTAAAAATGACTTCCTCTTCACCAACTCTAAGAATTAATTTACCATCCCCTACATCGATAATAGCTCTGGCAGTGGCTAAAAATGGGCGACCTAAAATCAAGGGTACGTCAATGTCTTCATCCATGTCAAGCACAGCAAAATTCACAGGGAATATAAATTTATCAACTTTTACTAGTACATCTTCAATGATTCCCCTAGGGTACTTAACAGATCTATCGGCTAGTTGAATGCTCATCCTAGTGGGTTTAGGCTCCCCTAGACCTAGTTGCTTGAACATTTTATAAGGCATGAGATTAATACTTGCACCTAAATCAGCCAATGCCTTATTAATAATTAAGCTACCAATCAAACAAGGAATAGTGAAACTCCTTGGATCTTTTAGCTTTGTTGGCAGTTTATTCTGGAGAATGGCTGAATACTCTTCGTTGAGTTCCATTGTAGCTAATTCTTCCAGCTTCCTTTTGTTTGTCAAGAGTTCTTTCAAGAATTTTGTGTATTTCGGCATCTGTGAAATTGCTTCAACAAAGGGTAAGTTAATATGTAATTATTTGAAAAGTTCAAGAAACTTACCTAATTGGGCGTCTGTTTGGTCCTTTTTTAACCTTGCTGGGTATGGGATGCGAGGTTTGTATTCTTTGAGTGTTGGAATAGCGTCGTCCTTGGATTCCTCTATTTTGTCTTTCGGCGGTTCGTGTGCATGCTTCTTTTGTGGTTCTGCTAGCACTTTACCATCTCTTAGAGTAATTGCTTTAACATGTTCTCTGGGATTTGGTTCGGTGTTGCTTGGAAGTCCGCCCTGAGGCCTTTCTGAGATTAATTTTGCCAGTTGACCAATTTGGTTCTCGAGTCCTTGAATCGAGGCCTGTTGATTCTTCAATGCTGTTTCAGTGCTTTGAAAGCGAGTTTTTGAAGCGGCCATGAATTTGGTGAACATACCTTCAAGATTCGGCTTCTTTTCCTGTTGTGGTGGTGGCTGCTGAAATACCGGAGGTTGTTGTCTTTGATTTCCTTGTCCTCTCCATGAAAAATTTGGGTGATTTCTCCAACCTGCATTATAAGTGTTACTATACGGATTATTTTGAGGCCGAGAATTATTACCCATATAATTGGCATGTTCGGCTTCCATGTTGTGCAGATGGTCTGAATTAAACATATTTCCTAGAGCTGCATCACATTGCATCACTGGTTGAGCCTGCGTAGAACCAACAAAATTATCAAATTTCTTATTTAAAAGTTCTACTTGGTTAGTGAGCATAGTAACAGCATCAATATTATAAACTCCTGTGACTTTCGTCGGCTTTGTCCTCATGACTTGCCACTAATAGTTATTCAATGACATCTCCTCAATAAATTCGTAAGCTGCGTCAGGTGTTTTATTATTGATGGTTCCGCCTGCGGCTGCATCGATCATCTGCCTAGTTGATGGGTTTAACCCATTATGGAAAGTTTGAACCTGTAGCCATAAAGGTAATCCGTGATGAGAGCATCTTCTCAAAAGATATTTGTACCTTTCCCAGGCATCATAGAGTGTTTCTAAATCCATCTGCACAAAAGAAGAAATATTGTTTCGTAATTTAGCAGTTTTAGTAGGGGAAAATATTTAAGCAAAAATTTTTCGGACATCTGGTCCCATGTAGTAATTGAGCCTCGTGGTAAAGAATTTAACCACTGTTTTACCTTATTTCTTAAAGAAAAAGGAAATAGCCTTAGACGAATAGCGTCATCAGTAACGCCATTGATTTTAAAGGTGTCGCATAATTCCAAAAAATTGGCTAGATGTGAGTTGGGATCTTTATCCTGTAAACCGTCAAACTGCACAAATTGCTGAATCATCTGAATAGTACTAGGTTTTAGTTCAAAATTGTTAGCAGCAATAACAGGTCTAACAATACTAGTTTGAGTACCAATCACACTAGGTTTAGCATAATCATACATAGTACGCGGAGCTTCTTCTGGTTCGGCAGGTAGTGTTGGAGGTTGGTGAATATTTTGATTTGCGGCCATCTCTTCAGTAGGTTCTGGCTCTTGCTCAAGTCCTTGTTCTGGATAATGTAGACTTCGTCTGATCTTTCTACGGTTTCTGCGGACTGTAGCTTCCAAATCTTCGTCAAAAAGTAGTGGTCCAGTCGGGTTGTTTCTAGTCATAAACTAGAAAAGCCTAAAAAGAGAAGAAAATAAATTTAAAAATAAAAATAAAAACAAAGTAAAAATATAAATATTATAAATAGTAATGGCTAAAGTAATAGAAATCGAGCTTTCGTAATATTTCAGTTTAGTTCCCCGGCAACGGCGCCAAAAACTTGATATCGCGTGATATGAAGTAATAAAATTTATAAAGAACTTGATCAAACCCAAACTAACTAATATCACGACGTTTTAAGGCAAGTGCACCTGTCGACAGCAGTATAGTCTAGTGATAAGATCGAGGTTGTGTCTAGTCATAAACTAGAAAAGCCTAAAAATAGAAGAAAATAAATTTAAAAATAAAAATAAAAACAAAGTAAAAATATAAATATTATAAATAGTAATGGCTAAAGTAATAGAAATCGAGCTTTCGTAATATTTCAATTTCGATCCCCGGCCACGGCACCAAAAACTTGATATCGCGTGATATGAAGTAATAAAATTTATAAAGAACTTGATCAAACCCAAACTAACTAATATCACGACGTTTTAAGGCAAGCGCACCTGTCGACAGCAGTATAGTCTAGTGATAAGATCGAGTATCGTACCCAAGGGAACCGAAAGTACTATTACTCACCTTCTTTCTATTATTTAACCTAAAAATTAAATGAGGGTTTTGTTTAAAACTAATTGCTAAAATCTAAACTAAGAAAAATAGGAAAAGTAAATTGGGAAGACTTTTTAGGGGAAAGCTAATTGGTATGATCAATACTTAAGGGAGAATCCACCTAGACTTCACTTGTTATTATCTTCTTGAATTATATGAGTTATTTGCTTGACTTGATCCGTAGAGATCCCTAATCTATACTAAACCCTCCGTCGAGGTGAAGAGCAACTAGGCCTAAGTTGTTAATTAAAATTCCCTTATTAATTAACTCCCCAGGTTGCATTAATTCGATCTATGGTTCCCCATATTAGGTTTGACCCTAATCCGGCAGATTTATGTCGCCCTATGTCTAGGGTTGCATGCAACTCCGCTTAATTATGGTAGGTCTACTCTTATCACAGGGACTTTTGCTCCTCTGCTCAAAGCACATCTAATTCTTGAATTAATACCTAGGACTATTAAAACAAGAATGAAGAACACATAATTAAGAATAATTCAAGTAATTATCATATAAATCAAGAATAAATAACAAGATCAGTCTTAGGTTTCATCCCCCTCAAGTATTTGAGGGGTTTAGTTCATAATGATAAAAGAAAACATCCCAGAAGATATAAAATAACAAAACATAAAAGAAACCAAAAACCCCTGAAGGAATTTAGGGAAATCCTCTATGTTGATGCAGAACTTTGGCTTCTGAGATGAACTGATTGGCTTCTCCCTTCGAGTAATCCCTTACTTCTACCTGTGGTGTGGCAGAAAGACGAGAGGAAAAGAATATAGAATGTGTGTAAAAGTGGAAAAAGGCCTCCTTCAATGTTGCCTTATAGGATCTTTATATAGAGAACTTTTGGGGACTCTTTCTTAGCCCCTAAGCATCCCAATTTGAGTGAAATTCGTCTTTCTCACGACTAGAACACGCCCGTGTGCCACGCCCGTGTGGGTTCGATAGAGGCCGTGTGATTTAGCACGCCCGTGTGTAGTGGCCGTGCTTGTCGGGGCTTTGACCGTGTGATCTTCATGAAGCACGCCCGTGTGGCACGGCCGTGTGGCACCTCTTAGCCCGTGTGGTTCGTGCTTTTTGATCCATTTTTCACCGTTTTTGGACCGTTTTCTGTTCTTTTCTCTTCTCTATGCTCTCCTGAGTATAACATAAGAAAAAGAGGGGTTAAGAGCACCAGTTCTCACAAAATTGATAAGAAACCATCCAAAATGTAGGCTAAATGTGAGGTAAAAATATGTATAATTCGGTGTTTATCAGCCACCAACGTGTTGGGTCTGTTGTAATGGGTCTGGTTTAGGTTTGAGCTACGGGTGTATTTGGGTACACGGGTAGTGGGATTTGGTTTTGAAGGTTTTAAATATTGGGCCAATAGTGTTTGGGCTATTGTAAACTGGACTGTTTTAAACTAAACAAACATTTTATTTATTTATTTGGTTTTTTGTTTTGTTTTGTTTTTTGGTTTAAGGCCCGGGCGAATTTGGGCTCTTACAAGTCTCATTAGTCGTATTGCTGTTAGGCTGTTGCCCTCCTCTTATAATTCACAAAAAAAAAAAAAAAAAAAAAACCTTGGTTATTTGGTTCCATTTAGAAGACTTATTCAAGCACAATTTAGGGAAGCACATGTTAGCATTGATTGGAGTATTGCAATCATATAATAGTTATTTAAAGAAGATTTGCTTATTTGATTATCTACGATTGAGAGAGAGCACTTATTAATTCATTGTTAATTAGGAAATTGTTTTTTATGCAAATGCTTTGTATATCAATTGTTTTCATGTTCAGTTTGTAGCTAACCTTTCAAGAGAGAAATTTTAGTAAAAGAATGATTTTAGTGATGTATAAAAATGAGATTACAACTTGATAAATGAGTGAACTTAAAACACATTTTGTATTGAAGATTGATAATAAATTGAGTAAAGCCCCACAAAAGGAAAAAAAAATTCCAACTATGTAGCTAATTTTTGTGTCTATCTCTATTTTTTTTTTAAGCTAAAGATTTAACGCTAGTTAAACCCAAAAAAATATGGTAATGAGATGAAAGAAACAAGAGATGTTTCTTGGACATGCATCAACACAATTTTGTTGGACTGAAAGTGGATTGATAATGCTTTGGGACCCTTGTCTTGCATATATTTGTTATGGTTCCATGGTATTAATACTTTTATCCCCAGGTTGGCCAAGACTTGATTAGGCAGTAGCTAATTAAATTAATGCCAACCCAAACACAAAAACTTAGGTTTCTTGTTTTTGGCCAACACACAAACTTCGAAGTTCAATGCTATCTCACAAATTCATAAGCTATGTTAGACTATAAATGTCCATCAATTTAAAAATGCAGAAGATGGTTTATTGTCTCAATCTAATAGACAAGAGCATAAGAAGAAGAGCTGAGAAGCTAACAGATACTTTTTGCTCTTATCATTAGCATTGACTAAGCTGCTCGGTTTTAGGCTTTGGAAAGTTCATCAAAGTTAACTCTTTTTCATGTGTTTCTTCTTGGGTTTCTACTCAAAGTCAAGACTCTCTATCCAACAGACTAGTCAGTGTTTGTTAATCTCGACGTTAAGATTCGATTCTGCTTCTTTTGAAGAAACTTCATTTTGGTTTGGGGATATTCACTCTTCATCATTTACATGGAGGGTTCTCTGCTATGTATTTTTTTTCTTGGATTTAATTTCTATATTTTTAGTTTTTCATTTTCTGAAATGTGTATTTTAATTTTGAGGTTAATTTTTTTTTTTTTAATTCTCAAACTTGATTTTTAGAAACATGCGATAATGTGACATATAGATTTGAACATATTTTTTTTTCTTTTTTCCTTTTTACTGTAAAAAATGTCAAAATATATCTCATATCATTAAATATTTTAAAGAATAAATCATATTAAATTATTTGACAAAATCAATGAAAAAGTTGAAAAATACACAGTTTAAATTTAAAAAAAAACTAAAAATAATTAAATTATAATAGATAAATAAAATCAACTATACAAACTTTTGACCCAGATCATAATTTTCCCTTTAATTAAATATTAATTTTATCTTTTGATGCTGAAGAGAAGCTTAGGTTCTTTTAGAGAAGTTGGTTGACCTTCCAATGAATTTACACTAATCTAGAGAAGAGAGCAGAAGGCTTTCAAATGGATCCTACACAATTTTAATTTCTATTAATATAATCCTAAATCCCGAAGACATGGGGAATCTTCTAATCCTCATTTTTCAAAACAAAAATAAATAAATAAATAAAAAGCCAAAATTTTGCTGCAATAAATCTAAAATTATGTCTTTGAAGTTCGTGGAATTTTTGTTCGTTTTAGATTAAACAACAAGCATGTCTGTCAGCTTCCATCGATAACTGCTACATGTTTTTGTTTAACAATAAGGTTGTTGTTTTTAATTAGATGTTGATTATGAAAACAGATTTGTTAATTTTCACTTACGATTGTCTGATTCTGACAAAATGAAAATTCGAAGTTGATTGATTCTTTTGAAACATAAAACATGTTGTGATTAATTATAAAACAATAAAAGTCCAACTTTGCTGAATACATTAATGCATATGATATCATTCTATTATAGTTTAATGATTATAATGGTGTAGGTTTATGATTAAAATGGCAGTTCCGAGTTAAACTGATCAATTATGGAGGAAATGAAATGGAGATGATGTTTTGAAGAAAATTATATAGCTTTTTACTAAATAGGTTGGGCTTGTGGTAATAATATTTTCTCAACCCTCCTACAAATATGTGTGTGCACTGATGTTTCAATAATCAACTGTTTGGAGCTCCTTTCTAATTTTGCTCTATTTATCGCACCATAACCCATGAAAAGTGGTATACCCAAGTGACTCTAAAGTTTATTACAACCTTTAAATAATATCTTAAATAAAACTTAATAAATTATAAATCATGATCTGTATGTTAAATTATCAAGAATAAATTAAGAATAAATTTAGATGTGGAAGTGTATCTGAATTCATCTATTTCTTAAAATCTACAAATCTTGTGATTTTGATCTTCCAAATTAACACATAAATAATCTAGAGAAGGGGTTTTCTCTTTTTCTAAAGATGAAACATTATAAAAGTTATCTTATGTGTAATTCGAGGATTATAAACCTAATATATATATGTATGATATCGATATTTTTTAACAAGATAATATAAAATTACCTTCATTGATCATTTAGACAAATCTTTGAAAAAATTATGATTGAATGGAATTCTTAAACCAAATTAAGAAACTTTTTGGCATTAAATCTAACAGGTGTTGATAGGTGTTTAATGAAAACGAATAGAATGGAGATAAAGGGAATGGGCAGGAAAGCAGTCATATTCAAACAAAAAAACAGGCAACTGTAATTATTGATTGACCTTCAACTTTCAGCCCTTTTGAGGCTTTTCCGGTTTCCTTTTTTCTCTGTAAGTGCGACCTTCCTTTTCTTTTATATATTTTAAAAGGGACGACAGTAGTACGTGCACCCACCCACCATGCAAATTCATTTAATATCATTTTCACGATGCACCATACGTGTGACGCACACATGATTGCAATATTAAGTGTTTTTCTTTTATTCGAAAATTTTAGTTACCTATCTCAACCTATATATGATTTCCTTGCCTCCTTACTTATGCTACTCTACTACCTGTACCATTTCTCTTAATTTCATGAAGCCTTTTTAAAGTTATTTTTTATGTATAACACATTGCAATTTAGCAACAACAATATGTAAGCTAATTGATACATGAACGTATGACCATAACATTTGGAGGGATGAATTTAATAATATTAAAGTAAAAGGAATCAAGTAGGGTCTCCTCACGTTTTGCATCCCTAGTCTCGTAGAGAGATGAGAATATTATATGAACAAAATGAATATATATATAAGTCGATGGCCTCGTTTCTTGTCACTTTGCTCCTTTTTGAATGCCTGAGTTAAACTTTTTGAAATAGCATCGTCCTGATCGATCAATCAAAAAGGCCACAAAGTCCCAAACAAAAACTGATTTTCTTCTTTTAAAGCAAATTGCGAAAAAAGCCCACCATTCCAAAAGTTATCTTCAAAGGTGGTATAGCTTTCTAAGACAAGAGACTAGTCAACAACAACAACAACAAAAATTATGGTCACCCTTTGTGCTTTCATGCATATTTGTATACAGCTCACCTCACATATATAGCTCTTCTACCTATGCATCTTCTTAACCTTGCTCTCTCTACTAATTAATGTTTCTGCATGTTAAAAGAGGACAATTATTCTTTTTATTCATTTCAACTTATAACAAGGTTCGTTTTTGTTCATGACTAGTCTCATTCAATCATATTGTTTCTTGTGTACCTCATATGACCAGATTTTTTATACTTTATTCCCTTGCAATTAATGCGGATTTTGGATGTTTCTTCCTTCTTATATCTATATATTTTGTATCGGGTTTAAGAATTTGTCAATGTCTGATGGTTGTATTTTGGTGCATTTAATGCTGTCTCAGTGAATTTTCTATTCTAGCTTTAAACCAACTTGGGGGTATCACCAATTCACCATGCCTCAAGTAAAATGGCCGGGTAAGGGTTCGTATCTCAACCAGTTTGAGTTCATGGAAGCCACTCACAAACGCTCCAACAGGTTTATGTCTGAATCTCCAATATATCATCCTTATTTCATTTGTCTTCTTCTCTTTTATTACTCTTAAAAACCTTCATAACTTTTGGATAAAATGTTGCATTGCATGCCTATGTTTCCACCTTCACCCTCACAGAGACTTCTTAAAAGCTTGCTTGAGATGAAATAAATAATTGCAAACATCAGCTAACCGATCTGTTGTATTGTCAGTGATACGCTTCAGAAGAAAGTCAAGAAGAACAAGTTAAACACAATCTTTGAAACTTCTAATCCCCATGTAAGAATTCCATACCCTTGCGCTCCTCTTGATTCTAGTATACATCTCGTAGTTGTTTGATTATATATGGTTTTGTTACACAGAAGGAAGTGGGACAAATGAAGGGCCATGTTGAAGCTAAGAAGATTGAAACTTCAAATACTGAGGTTCACAACTCGTTGAAACAAGAGGTACCAATTCAAAAGCTTTTGCAGGTTTGGGACGTACACACAAATCTCAGTTACAATATTTTTCCATCTTTCATATTTCTGCAGATTCTACGACTTGAAGAACGACTGCAGGAACAGTTTGTGGTTCGGAGTACATTGGAGAAGGCATTAAGCCATAAGCCTTTTACCTATGATGCAGCAGTAGAAAATTTAATCCCCAAAGTAAATTGCATTAGTTCCCTTAATTATTTTCATTTATAAGTAACTTCTTTTTTTCCTTTAGTTAGTTAGATTCAATTAGTACTTCATTCATGATATGATAATATACCAGGCTGCCAAGGAACTTATCAAGGATATTGCAGTTTTAGAACTGGAAGTTGCCTACTTGGAGAAATATCTTCTCTCATTGTACCGTCAAAAATTTGATAAAAAATTCTTGTCTTTAAAGTCCATAGATGAAAATTTGAAACCAACCTCAATGGCACATAAAGAAATGTTTCAAGAGGTTCAGACACATGACTTCATGTCTGGTGATCTGGTCTCCACTCGAAATTCAATCGGAAATCCTCCAAAGGAATGCGACGATGTTTGGGGTGCTGAGAAACTGTTAGATTCAAGCATTTATCGGAGTCATTCTTCGCTCTCCCAACGATCGGCATATTCAGTTAATTCTCCACAACGAGCTGTGGCTAGAGCTGAAGAACTATACCATTCTCTGCCTTTGTCCATGTTGGAGGTAAAATCGAATCACTGTGAATTCCATTTTAAATGGCTTTTGACAGCAATGCTTATGATGTTTTGATTTCCAGCAAGCTCAGATGGATACTTCAAATGGATTCAGCTTGGCAGAGCATTTAGGAACCAATATTAACGATCATGTGACTGAAACATCAAACTGGCTCTCTGAGGAGATGGTTAAGAGCATTTCAGCCATATATTGTGAACTTGCAGACCCACCTTTGATAAACCATGATTACTTGCCTTCTATTTCACATTCATCCCCTGTTGATGTTGTTACTTCACAAGGTCAAGGTGATACTAATATGTGGAGCCCAAAGTGTGGGAAATTTTCATCCTTCAACTCACATTTTGACAACCCTTTCAGCATTGGGGAACCTAAGGATTTCAGTGGACCTTACTGCACAATGGTGAAGGTTCAATGGATCCATAGAGATAGTAAGAAGTTACAGGATATTGAACATAAGCTCCAATATTATAGGTGAAATTCTTTATCTATCCCATAGAAAATTTTTTATTTCTCTTGTCAGTTTTAACGTAAGAATCTAAATCTAGTGTTTTATAGGTCACTTGTCTACCAGCTAGAAGATGTTGATGTTAGAAGGATGAAACATGAAGAGAAGCTAGCTTTCTGGATTAATGTGCACAATTCTCTGGTGATGCATGTAATGTTTTATCTTCTTTACATTCAATCCTTTTTTTCTTTTTTTCATATCTGTTCCCAATAAGTTCCTTGGGCAAATGCGACACATTTCGTTCTTACAGGCGTTTCTGATTTACGGCATTCCAAAAAACAATCTGAAGAGGTTGTCCTTACTACTCAAGGTGAGCAAAGCTCTTTCTGGTTAATTTAACCAATGATCATGGGATGGATGTTTGCTATTGCATTTACAAGCCTATGTATGATCCAGGCTGCCTATGATGTTGGGGGGCAGACCATAAACATAGACACAATACAGAGTTCTATTCTAGGATGCCGATTGCCTCGTCCTGGACAGGTACTATTCATTCCCTGAAAATTTTATCCACTTATGGTACTATTCGTTTGTGTTGACACTGATGAAACTGACATCTAACATCTGCTTGCAGTGGCTTCGGTTTTTGTTTCCTTCAAAGACCAAATTTAAGGTCAGAGATCCTCGAAGAGCTTACCCAATCGAATCACCGGAACCTCTTCTGTATTTTGCACTTTCTTCAGGAAGTTATTCGGACCCTGCGGTACACTGTTTGCCCTGAAGTAGTTCATATTATATGGCTGCAGGGTATTTAAAATGTTAATTCTCAATTTATATCATTTACTTATGATGACACTCTAGGTACGTATATATACACCCAAGGGAGTGTTCCAGGAACTGGAAGTTGCAAAAGTGGAGTACATCCAGGCAAATTGGAGTGTGAACAAAGAAGAGAAAATTCTATTACCAAAACTTATGGAGTATTTTGCAAAAGATTCAAATGTTGGCTCAGCTGGTTTGTTGCAGATGGTAGAGCAATTCATGCCTGATTCAGTGAGGAAGATTCTTCAGCCGAGTTGCAAGAGGAAAACTGGGAAAAGCATTGAGTGGATCTCCCACAACTTTGAATTTCGGTATCTATTTTCAAAAGAATTACTTCACTGATTTTATATCTGGGAAAAGCATCGAGTGTAGGAGGTGGGATTTTGGAATGACAGATGAATCATAGCAGCAACTTTCTCAAACCCCCCCTTGGCTCCAATCTTCAGTTCAGTTTGGTTTATGCAATAGAGAATGAGGATCAAATGAGCTGAAGAAACAATCTCCATTTACAAGGTTGTGATTTGGCGGTCATTCCTAATTGTGTTTCAAGTTCTTGTATGCACCTAAATGCTAGAGAATTGATTGTGTATAATATTATATTGCAACTGAAAACATCTTCATAGTTTTTATGATTAGATACAAGTGTTTTCATCTTCTTTTTTTAAAATAGAACAAGAGAAGGGGATGGAGATGATAGGATTCAAACTCTAACTTTAAAAGTATTATCTATTAATCGTATAGATAAATTGGAACTAAACATGGGTTCATAAAGTGTTCTTAACTTTGAATGTTCAGGCTTGTGGACAAGATTCAAATATCTTTCCAGCTAAAGAAAAGGAAATGTGAAACAACAGCTTACTGTCTAATTTCATTGAAAACTTCATAATAGTATCAATGACTCTTGATTCATTTCCATGAATGAAAACAAGAATAGGCCAGATTATGTAAAGCCTAATCTAAAAATACACCATTTTATTCGAGAAGAGAAGGAAAAATGAAAAAACGAGTAGGTTTATCATCCACCTCGCAGGTGGCAGCATAGGAACCATAGGTGCCAAAGGCATGGAGCCCACATAATCTTGTTTTGCAAAGTAGAGGTTAGAGTTGTTTACGATTCCAAATTGCTTTTGGGGCTTTGGGTTTATTAGCCCAATTTCTTGGACTTATGCTCCAACCCCCCAACAGAAAAAAAAAAAAAAAAGGAAAAAGAGAAAGAAAAATGAAAGGACCATGGTCTAAGCATGGAAAAGATGAGATTCTTCTCTCCCTCCATTCTCAGACCCCCTTTGGTCTCTTAACAACCAAAGCCCATTTTCCTCTCAGTTTTTTTTCTTTTTCCTTTTTCCTTCTATTTGTGATTTAAATTGAACACATTTTACTACTACTAGCAACAGGAAAACAGGGTGAGAAAAAAAAGGGGGGACAGTGAGGAAGGGAAAGAAATGGAAGAAGAGGGAGTAGGGTTAGCATTAGCAAGAGCTACAGAGCTGAGATTGAAAATCAGCAACTGCATCACAAAAGCCACCTCCGGAAACCCTGTTTCTTCCTACAAACAAAGCCAAGAAGGAAAACAAACTGATAAAAATGCTAGCTTGAATGGAGACAAACCCCATCAAACTCTCGGTGGAGCTGATGATGAAGAAGAAGCAGAAGAAACTACCGAGAGACTTTTGGATATTCGAGATGCCCTTGAATCACTTGAAGCCCAGCTCCTTGCTTTACAGGTTTGTTAACCTCAAATATCTCAACTTTTCCCTCCCCATTTTGTTAGATATTGGGTTCGTACGTTATAAACCCTAGGCCCTTGAATGACCCTGATTTTATTTCGTTCTTGTAACCCTGTTATAGACATGTATGCATGTGAATATATATAAAACTAAAGGAAAAATAGAAAATTACCCGTGGGATCCTAATTTCGACTCCAAATTTTTATGCTATGGAACTTAAGAACAAGTCAAAAATGGTTAATGATGATTGTTTGAAATGTTTAGAAATTGTGTAGTCGAAGATACGGGTAGGCTTGTATTGCATTGTTTGGGTCAGAGATTAATCTTGGTTTTATCTCTTCTACCTATTTATAGATTAGTGCCAATTGGTCTGGTCTTTTGCCTACTGATTGCACCTACATTCTTTGTGGTTTTTTTTTTTTTTTTGGTAGAACCAAGGTATCATTCATGTCGGTTCTGTTTTATGGTCTATAGAGACTAATTTATCTTTTCTGGTTTTGTGAGTTTTTTTATTTATTGTAAAACCCTAAAACTAAACTTGCTGACTTGGAAATGTTACTTTCTGTATCTATTGAATTAAATCATTTACACCATGTTCCCAATCATTCTAATTTTCCAAAATTAGCACTTTCCATTTTCACAGTATATGGTTACATGATTGAGGTCATTCTTTCACTGTTTTTCTGGAGTAGGAGCAAAGTAACTTATTTCTATATGAATTTACTTGTGGAAGAATTGAACTTCCAAGAATTCAAAGCCTTAGTTGTTAGTCTTTTCCTTTCTTTGACTTAGATATTGGATCTATGCTTTGCGTGCATAAAAAGGCTATGCGTAGAAATAGATAGATGTTTGTGTTGATAACATTTTTTTTTTTAAAATAACACCATTATTTATCATTATCATCTGAATGGTTTAGAATCTGCAACATCAGCAAAGTTATGAGAAGGAAGTTGCCCTTGCTGAGATTGATTATAGCCGGAGAGTGGTCTTGGAGAAGCTCAAAGAATATCAAGGGAAGGACATGGAAGTGATTCTCGAGGCTTCTGCTTTTGTTAGTAAAACAGTGGAGAACAACAGTGATCTCCTCCTTCCTCCATATCCAAGTCGCCTCCCACGATCCTTGGTTTTGGATAATGGCTCATTGTCACACTTACAGTCAACATACAAGTCTTCCCCAAATGGGGTTTCCATCAGTGACCCAACAAATGAAGCAAAGAACCCAAAACAACATCAAGATGAATCCAAAAGCTTGAGGAAAGGATTTGGCTACTTCATAGGTTCAGCTGTGAAGACGGTGCTTCCACTTGTTGGTGTAATATACGTATTAAGCCTGTCCAATTTTGTGCCGAATCGCGGGAAAGGCAACCGTGTCAAGGTTTTTGGCACAAGTCAGCAACGTGCAACTGAAGAGAAGAATTCCAGTGATCCATGTCCACCTGGGAAAATTCTGGTAATGGAGAATGGGGAAGCTCGATGCTTGGTGAAAGAGAGGATTGAAGTACCATTTGAGTCCATTGTTTCCAAGCCAGATGTAAATTATGGGTGCGGTTGATTTGATATCACTTCCTAATGTGTTGATAACTCTACTTTTATTGCTAAATTAGTTGCGATGAAGTTTTACTTGGGTGGTTTTTCATAGTTCTAAATTGAGGTTGATTTATGCGTTTGTGAAATGGGATAACAATGGAAGATATGCATGTATCATGTCCTCCCCCCTCCCAAAGAAAAAAAAACAATGGATGGTATGCAGGAAATTGAAGTATGTTTTTTGCTTCCACCTTTGAGCGGTCCATTTCCATAACATCAAATTCTCGTCTCAACGAGCTGCAAAGTTTATAGTTTCAGGACAAGCACCACTAAAATAAAACGAGCTGAAATTAGGCCATGTTGCACTAGTGTTGAAATGAAGCGAAGAAAAGTAACCAATTTTGCATCATGAAACATTGAAAAGGGCTCAAAGTAAGTAGTGGGTCTATTGTACACAATTAAACATTTGCAATGGCTACCCAAATTCTTAAAACCCGTCATGTCCTTTCCAGAACCCCAAAAGAACCCCTCATTCCTTTGTATTTCTCCTCCTCTTCCGCCTTCCCCGACCCCTCTTCTCCGCCGTCCGATCAACCCGACCCAATCTCCACCGTCACCTCCATCCTCACCCATAATCGCTCCAAGTCTCGCTGGTCCACCGTCCTCACTCTCTTCCCATCCGGTTTCACCCCTTTCCAGTTCTCCCAAATTACCCTCCAACTCAAAAACAATCCCCACCTTGCCCTCCGCTTCTTCCTCTTCACCCAACACAAGTCCCTCTGTAACCACGACCTCTCCTCCTATTCCACCATAATTCACATCCTCTCTCGTGCTCGACTCAAAACCCGTGCCCGGGAACTCATCCGCCTTGCAATTCGGACCCCAGGTATCGATAGTGAACCCACTCATTTCAAACTATTTGAATTGTTAGTTAAAACTTATAATCAGTGTGGTTCTGCCCCGTTTGTTTTCGATTTGTTGGTAAAATCTTGTTTGCAAATGAAACGGCTTGATGGGTCCATTGAGATTGTTAGAATGTTAATGTCTAGAAGGATTAGCCCTCAGGTTTGTACTTGTAATGCTTTGATTTCTGAGGTTTCGAAATGTTGTGGAGCAAGTAAGGGATATGAGGTTTATAAAGAGGTTTTTGGAGTAGGTAATGGTGAGAGTGAAAGTGATGTGAAAAGGGTTTCAAAAGTCCGGCCAAATGTGCATACTTTTAACGCTTTGATGCTCTGTTTTTATCGCGAAGGATTGTTGGAGAAAGTGAGAGAGGTTTGGTGTGAAATGGAGAGCTTAGGGTGTGTTCCAAATAGTTATAGTTACGGTGTTTCAATGGCAGCTTTTTGTGAGGAAGGGAAGGTGAAAGAAGCAGAGTACTTGTGGGCGGAAATGAAAGTTAAGGGATTGGAGCCCGATATTGTGGCTTTTAATACTGTGATTGATGGATTATGTAAAAGTGGAGAGATTATAAGAGCAGAAGAGTTGTTTACAGAAATGGAATTGAATGGAATAAAGGCAACTTGTGTTACTTATGAGAATCTTATTAATGGATATTGTAAAGTTGCAGATATCGATTCAGCCATGTTGATATACAAGGTAATGTGTAGGAAAGATTTTAGACCACATAGTTTAACCGTGGAGCTGTTGATTAGAGGACTTTGTGATAAAGGTATGGTACTAGAAGCTTTTGAGATAATGAAGGCAATGAGAGAACTTGGTGTCTGTCCAACAGGGATAAGTTATGAGCTTTTAATAAAAGGTTTGTGTGTGGACGGAAAGATGGAGGAAGCACTAAAGCTTCAAGCAGAGATGGTGGGGAAAGGGTTTAAGCTGAATCTGGAGATATATGATGCTTTTATAGATGGTTATTTAAGACAGGGAAATGAGGAAATGGTAACAATGTTGAGAAAGGAGGTGTTAGAAACTTAGAGCAGGAGGGGAATTAGATGTCTACTGTTTTACTAGTTGGAGCAGACCTGTTTGAATAGTGATGGTAAGTTGTTCTTGCAATTTGTATCGGTTTTGTGCTTTTTTTTGCTAGATTGTGGTTGTCTAAGCTTTATCGAGATTCATTTTTTGGATAATGCAGGTCAATTTTTGGGAGGATGCTTTAGAAATATTGGTCATGGTGTAAGGGAGGATATCTTTTTCTTTGTGCAAAAAGGATGTAGTCTACTTTGAAGATGGCTCTCTAATATATTCAGTAATAACAAACATAGCAATGTGGCCATGAAGATGGAGGCAGGTTTGAGGTGCTACTGTAATTGAAGTAATAATCAATCCAAGTAAGTATTCCCAGCTTCAGAATAGATACATGGTTGTGATAAGAGTACTTGTATGAAATGCAATACTGATGCCAAGCTTTGTTTATTAGAACAAGAATATAGAAATATATTAAATGATTGATCCAAGAAGTGATTCACAATATCAACAAACAGAATGTAGCAGAGAGCTTAGAGTTGCTATTCTTATTCTATATATCAACAATTTCATATATACTTTCCACCATTCTTATTCTATAGTCGGTAGGTAGGAAAATGGAAGCATCATGAGATGAGGGCCTAAAAGCAAACCACTTTATCGTGGCCAATAATAGTAGGATATCATTAAAAAATGTGAAATTTTCTCTTGAAACTAATGTGCGTAGGAGTGAAGGAACTTGGATAAGCCGATACTTTTAAAAGGTAGAGCTGTGGACTTTCCACATGTCATAGCTTTATAAACTTCCTTATTAGTGGGAAAGATGATGTCATTTGCCGCTCCCATTAAGGAAAAATCAGGGTTAAGGCTGGCCTTCAACATCCCCTTCTCTTATGTTGTTGATGGCAAACATCCATTGGTTGATGACATGAGTGGATCAGTTCATATCTTTTAAACCCTTGTACTATTCCAAGTACAAGCATTTACCGAGATTCCAATAACATAGCTTATAATTTTTTTTACATTGTACATTAACAGGCAGATAGATAGCATATTATTATTTTTTACATATGGCATACCACTAAGGCCCTCCCCCTCCATTTTTTTTTTCTTTGAGATACTCAAATCTTCTCAATTCCCACTCATTAAAAATTTCTGAATAAGTGAGTGGATAAATGCAGGAATTTAAAGCAGGAAGCATCCAAATTTCATTTATTAGCGCTATCTCTTGCCGGCATCTGTCTTTTATCTTAGTGCTATCACTGTCAATAGTCAACTCCTAATGGGTAAATCACAGAAAATCCCTTTCATTTTGACATTTATTACACTAAAAAATTTTCAATCATTGAGGAACCCTAATATCTTCGACCAATGCATTGAAGATGATGAATTGCGGCATCTAATAGAATATATCAAACGAACTTAAAAAGTAATTTGTTGATAACATTCAGCTCTTGGTGGAAATAGTGTTAAATCCATTAGAAGTGGTTTGTAGGTAGACCTGCTCATGGGTTGAGCTATCCGGCCTGGCCCGAAAGCTTGCCCGAAATGTGTGAGGGTTTAGATAAAAATATAGGCTCGAAAAATAGGTTTAGGTAAAAAAATAAAGCCCGTTTAAAAAATGGGCCGAGCCTCGGATAATGTATTTTTGGCCCGAGTCCGGCCCGGCCCGAATTTACTAAAGGACAAAAAAAATCTACTATTTTTTTTATTTTTGAATGTTATTTTCTTATTGTTTTCTCCCTATTTTGCTACCATATTATTATTATGTTGTTACTATTTTGTTGTTATTGTTTGGATATTGTATAAAACTTATTTTATTGTTAATTTTATTATTATTTTAAAGGCATTTGTTTATTTTGTTATTATTTTATAGGTATCTGCTTGTTAAGTTGTATCTATCTTAGTGTTATTTAAGTCTACATATTTTTTAAAATTTATTTTCAATTTGTTGGGAAATATTTATTTTAATTTTTTTAGTATTTTTGATGTATTATATATATTTAAAAATTATATAAAATAATATAAGAAATTAATACGGTCGGCCCGGTCCGAGCCCAAGTTTTAGCATTTTTATATGGGTCGGGTTTGGGAAAAATTTCAGGCCCATTTTTTGGGCCCGGGCCTGATGAATGGGCTTAAATTTTTAATCAAACCCAGCCCAAATCTGGCCCGGCCCGACCCATGAGCACCTCTATTTGTAGGGTATTGATAAACTATTGCAGTGGAGTGTGAACAAGAAAAAAGTTGAAGGATGTTGATGTAATATACCCAAATACTAACAAATAGCTTATAACTAGATAAACGAGGATGAGGACATTACAGGGTACAGCTGATCATAACAAATAGCTTATAACTAGATAAACGAGGATGAGTACATTACAGGGTACAGCTGATCATATCAACTGCGTATGATATGTTTCTGAGTAGCTCATCTGTCATTGTATCTTTTTATTTTCTCAAAATTTATTGATGTGAATAAGAGAAGGGTAATTTAGACCATCAATAAACTATGTAAATAACATTAAAGCATGGTATGTATTTATTGTTAGTTGAAATGCAACGATGACACGGTAAAAGGGGAAGGGGAATGTGTAGCTATGATATCCAAAATTAATGTCTCTAATTCTCCATTGAATTCACAGGAGAGAAAGAGAGAACCGAACAGAAGAAACAGAATGAAGTCTTGACGCCCCATTTAGAGACTAGTACTGCATAAAATGAGCAACAGAAAGGAATATTATATAGATCTCACTCACACTGCCCGTTGTGCTTTCATGGGGTGGCGTTTGCTTAGTCAACTATAAATAATAAGAGCAGATGGTAGCGGTCCATGCCCACATGCCGAAACAAAGCAGATGATGTGGGTGGAAAGTACCAAATCCAACCCAAACTCAATCAACCAAAATGTTAGTTTGGAACCCAACCCAAATACCAATATAAACAACCTTTAGTTCAGTTTAACACCAAACTCCCCATAGTCTGTGCCTGCCCTGCATTTAATGACGCTTCTTCCTTTTTCTTTTTTCTTATTTTCTTCCTCCCCCAGTTCTTCTTCTTCAATGTTATTAGGCTGGCAGGCTCAAGTCAAGCGTAAGAAAAGCTCAAAAAACCGTGACGTGTCATGTCTATCTCTAGTCAATTTTCTCATTAATTGTCACTCCCCACCTTTCATTAATGCCCCCCCGCCCCTTTTTCGACGCTCACTTGCTTTGCCACAATCCCCCCTTCTCCTCCATTAACTCTTTCTTCCCCATTAATTCGACCCCTCCCCCCAACACCAATCTCCAACCGTCCCTTGTCTTCCCTTCTCTCCTCCTCTCTATCCGGCCTTCCACGTGTCCTCTGGGTTTTTCTTGGAACAATTAACTTTTTTTTTTTATCTTCTGTTAAACCTCTCCGGTGATAGCAGCGCCTCTGGATCCCCGCATCTGAGCCGACTCGACGAGAAAGCCGCCACACTTGAAGCTGCTGATCTTAAAAACATCGGACTCGCCATCGACTTACTTCTTCTCGACGAGCCTCCGCCGGCGGCGGTAAATCTAGCACTTGATTCCGACAATGGAAAAAACCCTCTACGACGGAAAAATGGCGAAGCTTTGATCCCTCTGTAGTACCTAAACGAGAAAACCCTGGGTTTCATCATTAACGACCCAAACGGAGACGTCCTTCTGCTCCAAAATCCATTCCCTCCTCTCCTGTACCTCCAAGGCGACGCTGTGTTCGGCTCGGTTATCATCCTCTCTGCGGCTAAACTCCTCTCGAACCCAAATGAATATGACCTTTTTAAAACAAAATTAAACCTCTCCTCGCAATTGCTATTCCCATTCCTTCTTCTGGGTGACGGTTCTTCGGTTATTTCCGTTATGGTGTTATTTGGAAAAGATTGCAGAGGAGTTTCGGTTAGGGACTCCAATGTGTTGTTCTCAAAAACGGGGTCGTCGAGGCTCGGACGGATTCTGGCTGCCATTAACGGAGTAAAAGGAGATTCTGTAGCGAAAATTCCAGCTCTACACAGTGGGCAATTAGCGTGTGATTTCAACCAAACGTCAATGCAATCCACGTGGAAGGCATGCGAGCAAACTGGGAGTGTTCGAACGTATTCACTGTCTTCGAACTCCAATAGACATACGGCACAGTCTTTGGGGCTGTTGTTGGGTCTAGTTTTTGAAGTATAGAGGGAAAGCGGCAGGGTTTTGATGGCAGAGTCATCAAGACCGTAAGGGGAAAGAGGGAGATCGAAGGGATCAGAGGGTGGAAGAGAGTCAAGGTCGGTCGTGGTAGATGGAAGGAAGCGACGACGGCGGCGGCGGCGGCGGAAGTAGCTCAGTAGACGGAGAATTAGAGGGACGAGCCGTTTTGAGATGAGACGCGAATAGGTAACGACTAAAAATGCTGCAGCAACTACTACCACCATTGCGATCAACGGTGGGCTGAAGTCAACTGGAAGCTTTGAAGGCGGCGACAACGAAGATGATGATGACGACGACGACGACGACGACGACGATGGCGGTGATGATGATGACAAGGGAGAAGGGGAGGGGGTCAGAGATGGAGATGGAGATGGGGCCCAGGTGGCGAACCCCATGATCGGCGATGGAGGTGTTTCGTAGAGGGGGGTGGTGGTGGGTGATTTGTTTTCACTTTCAGAGTTTGCGTTAAGTTCTGGGCAAGTGAAGTGTTAGAAAGGTTTAATTTTAAGGGTTGACTGTTTTGTCTGGTCTCACCCAACGATTTGTCGTGGGGAGATGGCGGGTAGACCCAACATTGGTGAATTTAAGGCTATGAGGATGTTTTATTGTCTGCGGATGAACGCATCTTGCAACTGGGTTGTCCATGTGTTATCTACTTGACACGTAATAAGCTCTTCAAAAACAGGGTCATCAGGTACTTGCGTGGTTTGTGATCATTGGTTTGGTTGGGCTTGTGTAGCGTAAGTTCAAGTTATAATTGCTGCATGAATCTGGAAAAATAAAAAAGAAGATTTGATGTGGTGACCCACAGGGTGAGGATCCTTTAAGGAAATGGAAGACAGGCGAAGAATGTGTGATCCTTTTCACACCACACACTTAGTGGTGATTTTAGACTTTTTTAACTCTGCTTTCTCTGTCAGACTTCATAATTAATTCAATTCATTAATCTTCAGTCAATGAGATTTCGATACTCTTAATAAAGGTTAAAATATGTATAGCTCCTTGTACTATTTACAAATTTAAATTTTAGTCTTTATATTTTTTATTTCAAGAATTTAATCTTTTTACTTTTTAGATTTAAAATTTATATAATTGTTAATTTTTTATTAAATTTATTAGTACGATATTTTAAAATAAAAAATATTTACTTTATAGCAATAAAATAATTTTTACAATATTAAAAATTTAATTTAATTTTTGAAATCTAAAAAATATATAGGCTAAATTCTTAAAAATAAAAGCACAAAAATTAAATTTTAAATTTACAAATAGTACAAAAATTAATGACATATTAATAAATGTTGAGATTTTGGAGCTTGGAGTGGTTGAGTTTGAGTTTTTCATGTGTATTCACATATTCTCAGTCTAAATTTTATTTTGGATTTAAATCCTATCATATGTAGGCTTATATTCAAATTTATTTTAATCTAGATTCAGGTACACTTAAATTATTGATATGTATGTTTTTATTTTGTAATAGTTTAATTATGATTAATAGTTAAATAGATATATTGATCATAATTGTAATATTGTTATGTATTGTATTGAATAGATTTGTTCATGGGTCCAGTTATATGTCCAGGTCTGAAGGCTTATCCGAAATTTGAGAAGGTTTAGGTAAAAATATTAGACTCAAAAAATGTGTTTAAACAAAAAAATTAATCTTATTTAAAATATGGACCGAGCTGTCAACAAAATGTTCTTTTTCATCTTTTTATACTCTTTCCTTAAGTAAACAAATAATATTTTAACAAAAAACTTCTTTAAAAAATATAAATTTTAATTTTATTCCTTAAACTTAATCTTTAAACTAAATGGTTAGTATTTAATATATTGGTAGTGTGTACTTTTTTATTATACAAATAATCTTAAAAAAAATTATCATATGTTTTTTAAAATATATATATATATATATATATTTAAATATTTTACTGTGCCCTATAAAATATTTACTAACCCCTTGACCCTACATGTGGAGTGTAAAACTTTCACAAACAATGTCTTAATTATTATTCCTAAACTCAAAATATTAATATTAAAATTATAAACTTTAAACCCAAAACTTAATTCCTATAACTTAAATATTAGACTATAAGCACTAAACTCTAAATATTAAATTTTAAATTTTAAATTTTGAAACTCAACCTTACACTAAAAAAAGTTCTCAATCTTTCATAAATTTACGGACAAAGGCGAAACTAGAGGGCAATTAAGGCCTTGGCCCTTAGAATAAAAAAAAAAATGTTTTAACCCTTTAAATTTTAAAAAATTAAAAATTAATATATAATAAAATTATATTTTATCTTCCAAAATAATAAATTTATAACTTCATTTTTCTAGAAATTATAAAGTCAAAAATTTTATATTTTAACTCACACAAAAATTTATAATTTAACTTCGAACAATTAAAAAAATCGAGCTAAACATTTACTTTTCATAGATTATGTTTTTTAAGGTAACCCCACACTCGTAGATGTAAATATTTTTATTTGATATAAAATTTATAACAAAATATGTAATTCAATCATTTGCTATTGATGATATGATATTACTTTAACCTCTATGCCAAAGGAATGGATGTTGAGGTTAAGAGTCAATATTTTTGAAGTTCCTCTCAATTACTTGTTAAGAATTTAACTTAATATAATAATAACGTAAGTTACATAAATTATTGTTTGTTTATTAGAAATTTTCTTATTAAGTTATTTAATTTTAAAAAATTATAAAATGATTATTCAATTTTTTTATTATTTTTTTAAGTCCAAAACGGTTAAGGTTTATTTTAATACACATCATTCCATGTTAAATAATAATTAAAAAAATTATTAGCCCAAAATCATCTCATCTCACCTCACCCACCTCACCCCGTCCCTCTCTCCGCTCCTCTCACCGCTCTCCCCTCCCCCTCACTGTCCCCTCCGCCCCCACACATCATGCATTGTTATTTCACTGTTTGAGTTTTTTCAAAAAATCATTAATAAACAAAGAAATTACAACTAAGTTTTAAAAGCATGAGTGTTGATGCCATTGATGATAGCCCCATCATGGTTACGAGCGACCGTGTTAAGGTTGCTAAGATAGAAAGCATCACGATTAGTTTTGATGATATTAGTAAGTGAAGGAGCTTGAGATAGTGTATGGATGTTGCTCGAGGGCATAGTGGGTGGGTGAGCTCTTAATTTGTTTTATAAATTCTTGGAAGTTCGAAAAGATTATTATTACGAGCTTTCTGGATTCTCCAAACAATTATTGTGATCAAACAAAAATTCGAGAAAGAATCAAAGTTTGGAATGAGCAATTGAATCACAATAAGAATCAAAGTTTGGAATGAGCAATTGAATCACAATCTGTCAATCAACAAAAGATCCAAACCTCAAAAAAGACAGAATAGTGAAAGGTCAAAGATCACCAAATAGCTTGGGCCATCAAACAAAAGAAAATAATATTTTCTATTGGCACGATGGAAGGAGAGGGGGCCAGATGGGATAGTGGGGAAGAGGGAGCTGAAAGGGAGAGCGGTGGTGAGGAGAGGGAGCCGAGAAGGGAGAGGGACGGGGAGAGGTGAGGTAAAATGGGCTATTAATTTTTTTTTTAAATTATTATATGACATGGATGATGCATATTAAAAATAAATGTTAAAAAAAACAAGTTATTAACTTGACAATTACATCAGCCAACTGTTAAGTATTTAACAGTTTTTGTACTTAAAAAATAAAAATTAAATCAGGTAATATTTTGTAACTTTTAAAAATTAAGTAACTTAATAAGTTTCTAATAGTCAAGTGACTATTTATGGAATTTACCCATAACAATTAAATATGAACCAAACTTATTTTCTATTGACAGTAAAATAAAAATAAATTATTGAGGAATTGATGACATAGAAAACTGGAAGATGATACTTCTTGAGCATGGAATAGATTTTCTATTGATTCTTTAGTGGGTCAATGTACCTTAATGACGTCCATTAGCAAAACGACAAATTTAATTTAATGAAAATCGTTTACGCGATTACGTTTTACACTGGAGAAGTTGAAAATTAGAATTAGATTATGCTCGGTGAAAAAATATTATATAATAATGTTGTGAGATTAAATTTCTCTCATAATTATATTTTTATTCATTTTATATCAAATATATATATATATATAAATCTCATTATAATATAATCTATTTTAATAATTTTTTAATTAAATTAATGAATCATGGGTTTAATATAAATATAAAATTTAAAAAAAAAAGAGAAACTTTTAAATTAATAAAAAAAAGATTGTTATTATTCATCACTTTATTAAACTTTTAAAGTGTAACAAGTACAATATAAGTAAAATATTAATATGAGTTTTAAGTAATTATAATACAGAATCAAACTATTTCATCAGAAACTCCACTATAAGAAGATTGGTTGCTCTCTACTTCCTCATTCTCATCCTCGGATTCTTCCTATACCATTACTTTCGGTATTGAGATTGAACTAAAACTAATAAACAGTGAATTAATTGAATTAAAATCTATCCATAATAATTGCACATGAGAGAATTCAAAGACCTATACATAAAATTGTATATGGTAGATCTTGAATATTATTGTTGTTTTAATTCAAACTTTATTTACAATTTGAAAACATTTTGTTGAGATAATATTTTTAATTATAAAAATAATTAATATATTTGAATAATATTATTTCGGAATTAAAAAAAGTAATATTTTATAAATTAAGAAACAAATATAAAAAAGGGTAAAAGAGAGTGGTAGCAATGCATTTAACAGAAACATTCATAACATTATATAAAAATATAAAATTTCTAATAATTTTTATAAATTGGAGTTGATTTGTAAAATAAATATAAAATGGGATTGGGTTAAATCCATCGGTTAAAAGAAGCAGCCCAGTCCAGGTGTTGTTGGATTGACGACAATATTTAATGTCACTAAAAGTTGTTCAATCATTAAGGCGGCTTCTTGCTGCCGCCCTCCGTCGGCGTTCCAAATATTAACTGCTTTGTCGATTTGATAAGGATTTGTGCTTTCGGGGCTCCTCGTCACTTCATTTTTTTCAATTTAAACTCAGTCTTTCATTCGAATGTTTACCGATTCCTAGGTTTTTATTGGGTTTTTTTCAATTAAATTATACGTTTTACTTAATATTTAATCAACCCTTCATAGTTTTCTCGCAGGGGCGAATCTAAAAGGCTCTGATTATGCCACTGCACCTCTTACAATGTAAAAATATTATTTTGACTTTTGAAGTTTTTTTAAAATTTTAAATTAATAAAAATAAAATTATACTTTAACTCCGTTAAAATTATAAAAATTCAATTTAATTCTTTAAAAATTATAAAGATATAGGCTATAAAAAATTAAAATTTCATCCAGCCCTTCCTACAAAATTGTTCTGGCTTCGCCCCTGATTTTCCGTGCTCATGGTCAAGTTGGGTCAAAGCATGATATTAACATATTTTATATTTATCTAATTTTGACCTGACCTAAAATATAAACTTAAAATTTTGTCCAAAACTGCTCATATTTATAAATAATTAACCCAAACACATTTTAAGCCCGCCCATATTATTTTTAAATTTTTAAAAATATTTATATTATATTATTTTAATATTTAATAATTTTATACATTTTTTATTTATTGAAAATTTTTATATAGCTATCTTAACATTATTTTAATATTTATATTAGAGTAATATTATATATTTAGTGTATGTTTATTTTTTTAATGTGTTCTAAATTACATAATATATAAAAATAATATAATATAATATATTATAAATTTTAAAATGGGTTGAGTTGGATTGGGCTCGATATTTAAGTTCAATCTCAACCCATATTTTAAACGCTCAATTTTTAGGTCTAATATCTTTTATTAAACACTCCTAAATTTCAAATATATCTTTAAACCTAGACGAAAAACTCGGCCTATCTAAAATTTCCCTTAATATATATTTTCTAACTTAATCTCTAATATATGCTAAGGCGTTGCTCATTAGCTAACCGACCGTCATTTATTAAGGTACTAAAAAATCGGTGTTTCGTTTATGAATTTAATTAACGAGTTCTTTAAAAAAAAATTCAAATTAATGTATAAAAATAGAATTTGTATTTAGTCTATTGTAAAATATTAATAAATAAAAGATAAAAGAGTATTTAAGTGCACACATAAAATAATTTTAAGTATCTTTTATATTTATTTAATGGTCCATAAAAATTAATTATTTCAAGGTTTGTGATTATATTTTCCAATAATGTTGTTTGTTCTTTTTAGAAGTGAAATATGACTTATCATTATACCCGGTATTTATTAATATTATTTATAAATTTTATCAGTGAATGTTTTCTAAATTTAGTATATAAAATACTATTTGATGAATATATTAAAAATAATAAATTAATTTTAAAATTTTTATTTTTAAATAATTTTATTATAGATTTTGATCATAGTTTTTTTACATAATGTCTAGAATTAATTATAATCTCTCCTCAATCTATAAATAGAAAGATAATATACTTCAACACACTCAAATCTACATCCTCTTATATCGACAACAATAACCATACTAGTCGAGTTAAGACTCAATAGATTAAAATTTAAAAAACTAGAGAAAACAATAATAATTCCTCTGCAGAGAACAGTAATAAGATGTATAAAACAATAATAAATGCGAACCAATAAATATAAATTTCAACTTCAAAACATTAATTGCCTCCTTATTTGGTGAGCCACATTTATGGCCTCTGCTCATATTCCCATGACTTGCAAAAAGAGAAAAAACAAGGGACTTCCAATAAGACGGAAAAATAAATAAACTTTAGCTAAAAATTAACCCAAATTATTATGAGATTTAATTTCATTTTTCTCTTTATTTTTTCATATCATGCATCTTTAATCTTTTGGTTTTCTTTTTCTACTGTCTTATTTTATTAAAAATTAGCATCATAAATTTTTTTTGTTCTTCTTAACTTTACAAAAAAATCATTTTAATTTTTTTACTTTTTTTATCTTTTAAACTTATAATTTTTTTTATGAAATCACCTAAAATAGATGAAAAAAAATTAACTTTGTAATTACATGGATGAGATGTTAGTATTTAATTGATTTTTTAAAACTTAAAAAAATATAAAAAAATATTTTTTATAATTATTATACTATTTTATTAATTTTTATTTTTAAAAAATATATATATATATATTTGTTGACATGTAACCCTTCGTGTATGTCGCGTTAACAATGTTTAAAAACATTAATTTTTTCATCTATTTTAAGTAATTTCACAACAAATATAAGTTTAAAAATAAAAAAAAAATCGAAAATTTAAACAGAGAACTAAAATATTTTTTACTCCTTAAACTTTTTATTTTTTCAACTTAATAATCTAAATCTTATTTATAGATGTGAGAATCTCTTAAGGTGTCTCATTTAATGGTAGTTTCTTTCTCACATGCTCTACACTAAGTAACTTAAGGTTGTTCTAAAGGAATTTATCATTTTCTATATTAAGTAACTTAAAATTCTTATAATCATAATTTAGTTTTGTTTGATTTCAATTTTATATTTTTATATTTATTTTAGCAAAATAAATTATGTTTCAAAATTATTTTCATAAATATTTTTTTTTTAAAATTTCAAGTAAATAAAAATAATCAATAGCTTTTATATGGTATTTTTGAAAATATTTTATATAAAAGCTAGTTCTAATTTAAAATTTATTCAATGGTAAAAAATATTTACTCTTTTAGTGTAAAATATATTTCTTTATAATTTGAAGAAAATCACATCAACCTTGATCTATTTACTAAGAAAAATTTATATTAAAATATAAATATACACTTATTATTTATCTATGTAGATTCTATATGTTTTATTCTTTTTTTTTTATTTTTAGTTACAAAAATAATAAAAATTTAATTGCATATGGAAGTATTATAAAAATAAATATATTTAACTTCTTTCATAAAAATTATATTTGGTTTCAATTAAAAAAATTATTTTAAATTTATATTTTATTCGATTATAAATTAACCTTTATATGAGTTAATTAAATTATTTTGATACAATTAATTAAGTTGCCAAATTTTAAAAGGTTTTAAAGGAAAATAAATTGATTAAAAATAAAAGAAAAGTAAAGAAATAAGAAAACAAATAATACATATCAAAGTTAATATATATAATTAAATTAAGGGAAAAGATTTGACATACTGTTAGTGGAGTTTTTAGACTCCAAAAGCAGTGCTAGGAGTTGACAAGTATCTTATAATGGAATAAAAAAATTACACTGCTTATGTACCAATTACTAACTCTTAAATTAAAATTAAAATTTAAATATTTAACATGTATTTATATAAAAATATTAAAAATGAAGCAAAACAAAGTAAATGTTAAGACAAAAACAAAATATAATTATCATTAATAACAACTTTGTTCTATGTTCAGTGCTATGAGCTGGACCGAGCTTAAGCTCGATTCTAAAAATTTTTTAGGCCTTAACTCGAACATAAGCTCGACCTGAGCTGCTCAAAAGGTTTGTTTTAATGTTTAAATATAATAATATATATTTTTATTTAAATTTAATTATAAAAATATAGAAACATTAATATAAAATAATAATATGTATTTTCATTAATATATTTTAGTTATCTTTCATCCAAAATTATTCTAAATAATATAAAAAAAAGTTTGATAAATTTTTAATTGAGTTGGACACTAAATTAATCCATAATTAGATATTGCCTTTGACTTAAAAACGTGTTTGAAGTAACCACATACATACATGCTTTAAATATAGCATTTTAATAGGTAGACATAAACATGAAAATTAAGAAGTCGTGGTAGGTAAATCAATCTTGAACTAATTTAGCTCACATCTAATTAATTATGGAGGGCAAAGTTTTATTGAGAAAGAAAACACAGATAGAAGAGAAAAGACTGAACATTCAGTGATTCACACCAACCTCTCAACCTCCTTCATAAATAAGAGGGCAAAGTTTCTTGCCATAATTCAACTTTAACCCATTGCATGGAGCAATCAAATCTTCTATATTTTCTTTTTTGGTTTGGAAAATACTATTGTATGAATTTATTGAGGTAGCAGCTCAACTAACTCTCCCACCACCCTCCCCTCCTCTCATTTTCTCTTTCCTTTTTTCTTCTGTGGTTAAATATTATTTGTCATCACAGCTTAGAGCTTTCCACTTATATGTTCACAGGCTTCAGCTTCATTTATTCAGCTGTTGGTGCAAACAATATAGACTTCTTGCAATATTGTTTGCTTTAGTTAAGGTGACAATTTATAATGTCGGTCACATATACAGTGAAGGTTGAAGATTCAAGGCCGGAATCTGGGAAGAAGCCGTCCGCCGGGCCGGTTTATAGGTGCATCTATGCTAAGGATGGTCTCTTGGATTTGCCAGACGGAATGCATTCTCCATGGGAGTTCTTTAGGTGAGGATATATATATATATATATATATACGATTTGCTCATTTCTTCAAAACACGAAACAATGATGATGATCTATTGTTGTTCTTAACTTTTTATCTGAATGGATTGGTTCTTTTTTCTGTTTTATTTGTTTCTTTTGATCTGATTTTGTAAAGGTTGGTTTTTTTTTTTTTTTCAATATCCACTACTTCCTTTAACTTCTAAACTCATACATAGAAATAAAAACACACTTTTAACATCTATATTTTTATAATTTTTAAAGAATTAAATCAAATTTTTATAGTTTTAGGGATTTTATTAATTTAAAATTTTAAATTTTTTTAAAGAGTCTAAATAATAATTTTCCAAACCCTGGGAGCTCTCCTAAGTTCACTTCTAGTTACAATAACAATGGTGTCAAAGTAAATTAAAAGCTCAATCCAATTTGTTAATTATTTTCATTTTTACCAACATCTTATGACATAGTTAAGATGTATTTAGAAAATCAGTTTATAATTAAATTTGATTATAATTACTTGTAATTACACATATGTGGTAAATTTTTTGTTTTTTTTGGTGAGAGAAAAAATAAGTTATGTGGTAAGTTTAAGTATCTACTAGTGCACCCCGATTACACACTTCAATTCTTATTTAGGGAGGTGAATAGATAATTACAATCAATTATTACACTCAAATCCAATTATTTTATGGCTTTCCAAACATGTATATACATGATTTAATTTTTATTGTCAAATATAATAATTATTCTATAACTTTCCAAACACGTTAGTATATGATTTATTTTACCAAATATAATAATAGTATTTTAATTCTAGAACATATGTTTTATTTTCTAAAATATATTTATATGTTATTTTCCTAATTACTTTTGAATAATCTAAAATTTTATTAACCAGAGATAATTTTCGATATGTTTTGAATTATTAAATAATTAACTAAATTACATAGATGTTTAACCTTTTTTTATTAATTTGATTAATGATAGTATTTTAGGATTTGGTGATTTGGTTTTCTAACAAGCCAGATGTTTTTACATTTCTAATATTGGTTTCTTCTGCAGCGAGTCGGTTAAACGGAATCCAAATAATCGAATGCTGGGACGAAGACAAACCACAGATTCTAAGGTATAAAAACCCCAATTCTTGAATAAAATAACAGTAACTTAATGCTCCAAGTTCACAACTATTGCCCTGATCTGTCTCAAGTTTAGCTAAGAAGATAACCTGTTAACATAACTCAAATTTCTGCAATATGCCGTAATGCATAATTTATCTTGTTTTGCAGCAAGCTGGTCCTTATGTATGGATCACATATCAGGAGGCTTATGATGCCGCTCTCAGAATTGGTTCTGCCATGAGGAACCAGGGTGTCAATCCTGTAAGCCTATACTTAATCTGTCTAAACACAATTTTGATTCCTTTATTAATCTGAATATTTACAGACAAAACATTTACGACCATGCTTTTAGGGGGACCGATGTGGTATATACGGGTCTAATTGTCCGGAATGGATCATTGCTATGGAGGTATATGCCTTGACTAGTATCTAATAACACCATTGTCACAGCTTTACAAGCTTATATTGTATAATTTGTTTGTTTGCCTCTCTTCTACAGGCTTGTAACAGTCAAGCTGTAACATATGTACCTCTATATGATACTCTTGGTATGACCTCTCTTCTACAGCCTTTACAGTTATCTATCATTCTCCGATTCATTTCGAGGTAATAATTTATCTTGTTTTACGTGGTCGCAGGTGCTAATGCAGTGGAGTTTATCGTTAACCATGCCGAAGTTGCTATAGCCTTTGTTCAAGAGAACAAACTCCCTGCTGTAAGTTGTCGTTGCAAATGAATCAATGTGGTTATTAGATAATGTTCTATGAATTTGTTTCGTTTCACAGTATGCTTTTGATCCTGAACAGATCCTATCATGCCTTCCAGCATGTTCTTCTTACTTAAAAAGTAGGTGGAAATTCCATTCATTAAGATCATTTTTATTTCTTACAGTAATAGCTTAACATTTGAAGTATTTATCCTCTTTCTTCAGCCATTGTTAGCTTTGCAAATGTTTCTAGCATACAGAAGAAGGAAGCTGAAGAGCTTGGTGTATCTCTGTTTTCATGGAAGGAGTTCTCTGAGCTGGTAACTAGCTTCAACAATGTTGTGCCTTTATTTACGTCTTCATCCAAACGATGCTTCACCAGTTAATAGAAAAACTTCACCTGTTTTGAAATGTTCATAGGGTTCTTTGGATTGTGAGCTTCCACAAAAACAGAAGACTGATATATGCACAATAATGTATACAAGTGGAACAACAGGAGAACCAAAAGGAGTCATTCTCACAAACAAGGCAATCATGACAGAAGTTTTGTCTATAGATCAACTTATAGAAATTACAGACAAAGCGGTAAGCAAGCATGCATAAATCCTTTTAAGTAACCATTAAATGAAACGACCATATTTGTAGGATCGAAGCATGTCAATGGCTTTCTGATATTCCCATTTTGGTAACATAAATTGCATTACAGTGTTCGGAAGAGGATACATATTTCTCTTTCCTCCCTCTGGCTCATGTCTACGATCAGATAATGGAGACTTATTTCATCAAAAGAGGTTCCTCAATAGGATTTTGGCAAGGGGTAAGATTTAAGAATGCCATAATCTATATAATTTTACTCTCTTTAGTACTAATGCATCTAATCCATTTCTCCTGCTTTACTTGCAGGATGTCCGTTATTTAATGGACGATGTCCAGGAACTAAAACCAACCGCATTTTGCGCGGTTCCAAGAGTTTATGACCGTATATACACTGGTACATATCAACAATGATCTTTATGAACAAAAAAAACAATATGTAATTTCATGTTCTTGAAAATTGTTCCGAGTTCTAAAGCAAAATCCTTAAAACTTGTTCTTGAAGGTATTGTCAACAAAATTGCATCTGGTGGTCTAATTCGGAATAAGTTGTTCCAGTATGCCTATAACTAGTAAGTTTAATGTAAACCTTTTAACTTTTTGTCCTTGGATTTATTTGATTGTTAGTCTACTGCCCAACTAATGTAAAAGCTAAAAAACAGCAAATTAAGAAATATGGAGAATGGATTCCCACAGGACAAAGCATCCCCTCTCTTAGACAAACTCGTCTTCGACAAGGTTTTTCGATCTCAATATATTTTCTGTGTTCTGATTAAGATCCTCGATTTGCTTGCTGAAAATTTTTTAAATTGTTATAGGTAAGACAAGCATTGGGAGGCAAAGTTCGTTTAATGCTATCTGGTGCAGCACCTTTGCCTAGGCATGTGGAGGAGTTTCTGCGGGTCTCCTGCTGCTCTAGTTTATCACAAGGATATGGTAACAAATTTTATGCTCTAATTTATCAGACTACGAATGTTCTTACTGAAAAATTTTATGAACTTTTTAACATGACAGGTTTGACTGAGAGCTGTGGTGGATGTTTTACTTCACTTGCCAATGTAATGTCAATGATTGGAACTGTAGGAGTTCCAATCACAACCATTGAAGCAAGGCTTGAGTCAGTGCCAGAGATGGGATATGATGCACTTTCCAGTGTACCACGTGGAGAAATATGCTTGAGGGGAAACACCTTGTTCTCAGGTTACTACAAGAGACAAGATCTAACTGATGAAGTTGTTATCGATGGCTGGTTTCATACAGGTATATAAATATAAACTATAAAACCTTCCTATTTACACCAATGTTTCAATATCTCTTCTTGATTTGAGATTGTTGTAGGTGACATCGGAGAACTGCAATCCGATGGATCGATGAAAATCATCGATAGGAAAAAGAATATATTCAAGCTTTCTCAAGGTGAATATGTTGCAGTTGAGAACATTGAGAATACATACTCGCGTTGCCCTCTTATAGCATCGGTATGTTGCTGATTGCTATATATTTAAGCAATCATAACTGGTATACGTACTCTCCACTATATGACCCTATATACGAGTTTGTTGAACCTTTTGCAATGGTCACAGATTTGGGTTTATGGGAACAGTTTTGAGTCATTTCTGGTGGCAGTGGTAGTCCCAGAAAGGAAGGCATTAGAGGATTGGGGTATAGAAAATGGTGAAGCTACTGATTTCAAGTCATTATGTGAAAACCCCAAGGCAAGGAAGTACATTTTAAACGAGCTAAATAGCACTGGTCAGAAACATCATGTACGTAGATAAAATTCTTCTTCTTAGCTCTATAATTTAACGTATAATAATGGCTTTTCCTCAACTGATGTAAAATCTAATACTTGCAACAGCTCAGAGGCTTTGAACTGCTAAAAGCAGTGTATTTGGAACCAAATCCGTTTGACATGGAGAGGGATTTGGTAACCCCAACTTTCAAACTTAAGAGGCCCCAACTGCTTAAATACTACAAGGTAAGCTTTTCGTTCTATCCCTGCAAACCATTGGTTTGATGGTGAAAAGTGAAAGTGAAAGATTATCTGGATGGATGTGCAGGACCGAATTGATGAACTGTACAGTGAAGGCAAGGGAGCAAAGGTATAATAAGGTCACTTGTTGTGAGAGATTCAGCTCTTCTTCACTCCAGTGATTGCAGAAACTTGTTCCTATTAGTTTGAAGATCATAATGAAAGAAAAGCAAGTAATATTACTTAAAAAGACAGATTTATGTGGTCAACAATGCATATACTTATTTGGTTTTTATCAATTTCGAGTTTACAGTTTGAACCTTTAAAATTATTTATTTTGATTATGGAACCCAACATAGGAAAAAAGGGGAAAGAGATACGGTAAGCCCCATCAACCCTTTTTATTATAAATAGCATAAAAATAATAATAACATTACCAACATAACATATGAACAGCACCAATAAATAAAAATGACTTCAATCATTATATAATTATTAAAAATTATAATAAAATAAATAAAAATATATCATCCAATCCAAGCATGGCTTAAAATATTCCTTTTAAATAAACAAGTCATACTTGGATGATATGCCATTTTTCTTTAATTTGTTTTTTTATTATCTTTTAATGATTGGGATAATTTTCTATTAGTGTCCTCCACTCCTAATTGATTATCAAGGTCGGCTTGAAATTTTAAAAAAAATTGGGTAAAATTTTCATTATCAGAAAATGAGTTTAGGCAAAAAGATAAGCTCATATTAAATATGGGCTAAACTCAAAAATTTGATCCTAGCATGATCCGATTTGTTTTCAAATTTTAGGCTCAGCCCATATCTTAAATAGACCTATTTTTTGCTTAAACTTATTTTTCAATCATAAAATTTTTACTCGGACTCAACGACCTTTCGAACTTAAACTGATTACTAGACCTCTGGATAAATCTACTTAAATATAACTTTATTTTTGTAATACCTAACCTGGCCTAGAAATTATGATTGAATCTGGAGAAATTATATTGACTTGTTTGGAAAACTATTCTCAATAAGTATTTAGCAAAAACGAATATGGCAAACAACCATTGAAAACTATTTGTTCGTTTACATAAAACACTTAGGAAATTATTTGATTTGCAGCGGAAAATCTTTTTGGAGTTTTATTTTTGAAAACTAAAATAAATTCTGTCGACTTGAGTAATTTTGTAGTTTCATGTTTGGAAATATTAATTATCTACAAATTAATTAAAAAAAATGAGTTCAAAAACAGATTACAGATTTCAGACCCAAAAGTTCAAACAAATAATAACGGAAATCACGATATTTACATTAAGGGCGAAAACAATTCGAGCTCCCACACGCTATCCGGTCTTAAGTTAGAGGATTTCCTGAAAAGTCATAAACAAAACAAAGAAGTGAGCTATAAAGCTCAGTGTATAACTAAACTCAACTAGAGAGTATACCAAATACAATATACCAATCAGAGTATCGCAAAGAACTTCATCATGATCACATAAGTAGAATGAAGAATGGATGGTCAAGGAATTTTATAATAATCACATACACAGAACAGTGAATGCACGACTATGCCAATGCAACATTTTTTAGAAAATCAGAATGTAAATATTTCAGAAAACATCATACCCAACTCCGCTACACACCAAAATGGAGTTCTCAAAACTCATCCAACCAAATCACACCAATAGATATTTGTGCATAGTGCCACAAAAATTGCACTTAAAACTACTAGATTAGATATATATGGTCAAATCACTATGTTGCAGATAGAATCGTGGATAAACCACCAAATAATACAAATCATTAGACTGTTAGAAACTTCTTCCATTTACATCATCCCAAAACCCATGCAATGTGTCATGGCATGCATATACAGAATCAAAATGATAAGCATGTAGAACATGTTGTCATACAATAACAGAAACAGAAGGCATGAGAATCCACGCTTTGCAAAACAGATTTGTCAAATCTTAATGAATCATATCAAATTTGCCATGAAGTTATATGCATGGTTATAAATCAGAATCAGTATCAAACAAACCAACATATCTGAATATCACACATTTCCATTCAACAAAATATCACAACAACACACCATCAAAATTAACAAAACAAAAATTCGACCTAAATAAATCACATACCTTAAACATATCCCAAACAACAACGCATTATACGCTAACATGTCATACTCACTTAGCCTATATCATATCGGACATATGTACATATAACAAATCATACCCTAATATACCCTAATAAATCATCAGATATCGAGATTTATAGCTTAATCCGGAACATATGAGACCCTACAAAAGGCCTATGTTTGATTCGAACAATGCTTATAGCCCTAAAAAAAATTCCATTTTTTGGCCCACACACCTGTGTGGATTCACACGACCTACATGGTTGGCTCATGTGGCCTACACAGCTTGGACACATGCCCGTGTCTCTGGCCCTTGTGACTCTAATTCAAGAATAGTGAGTTACAAAGCCTGGGCACACGACCGTGTCTCTAGCCCATGTGACTCAAATTCCATAATAGTGAGTTACACGGTCTGCCACATGGCCGTGTAGCATTGACAACTATGGTTTTCGACTTTCGTCGTTTGGAGAATTTTGAATTTTCGTTACACACTGATATTCGTGATATGAAGTAATAAAATTTATAAACTATGATCGTACCCAAAACTAACTATTATCACGATTTAAGGCAAGCGCACCTATCGAACAGTAGTATAGCTTAGTGGCAAGATCGAAATATCGTACCCAAGGGAACCAAAAGTACTAGTACTAACTTTCTTTCTATTATTTAACCTAGAAATAAAATGGGTTTTTTTATGAAACTAAACTAATTCTAAAATTAAACTATGAATGCACAAAAAGTGAATTGGGGAAAAACTCTTAGGAAAACTAATTGACTTGGACAATACTCAATGGAGAATCCACCTAGACTTCAATTGTTATAAACTCTTGAACTAGGTGATTTATTCACTTGATTGATCCGTAGAAATCCCTACCTTATGTTAATATCTCTCTCGAGAGTAAAAACAACTAACCCTAGGTTGATTAATTGAAATCTCTTTCTAATTAAAACCCCTAGTGTTGCCTTAACTCGATCTATGGATTCCCTTATTAGTTTGACCCTAATTCGGCAGATTTTCGTCGTCCTATCTCTAGGATTGCAATCAACTCCTCTTAATTGTGTTGAATCTACTCCTATGCAGGGACTTTTGCTCCTCTACATAAGCACATTCGACTTAAATCAATATCCCGAAAATATCAATTTAAGAGTTAAAAACACAATTAAGAATAAATCAAATATTTATCATATAATTCAAGAGAAAATAATAATATCTGTCTTAGGTTTCATCCCCCTCAAGTATTTGGGGGATTTAGTTCATAATTATAAAAGAAAACATCTCAGAAGAATAATGATAATAAAACATAAAGAACCCAAAAACCCTGTAGGAATTTGAAGGGAGATCTTTAGTCTTGAGGCAGAATTCAGCTTATGAGATGGATCAATCGGCTTCCCTTTGAGTAATTATCTGCCTTTAACTCCCCGTCTTGAAGGGAAAATAATGTGTCTCCCTGAGGTTGCCTCATAGGGTCTTTATATAGAGTTTAGAATGGCTTTCTTAGCCCCTAAGCAACCTTTTCTGAGTGAAATTGAACCTCCTCACGACAGGGACACGCCCGTGTGCCACGCCCGTGTGGATCAATGCCCAAGCCGTGCTCGGGCCTGTTAAGGTGGCACGGCCGTGTGGTTTAGCCGTGCGAGTCGGGGTTGGGCCGTGTTCGAGCTCAAGGTGGCACGGCCGTGTTCGAGCTCAAGGTGGCACAGCCGTGTGACACGCTCGTGTGGCCAATTCCCACGTCGTGTTGATTATTGAATTGGGCTTAATTTACCCGTTTTTGGCCCGTTCCTTGCTCTTTTCTGTTCCCTAAGCTCACCTGAGTAGACAACATGAAATTAAATGTTTAAGAGCATCAATTTACACAAATCAAGGGTTAATTCATCCAGAAATTGGGCTAAGCATGAGATAAAAATATGTATAATTTATCGCTTATCACACACCTAATATGGTTTTTACGTAGAAGCAGCAGAGAGGGTTCCGGAACCTAAAAACGACAATCAATCGATTATTCAAATGAAATAATTGAACCAAAAATGCTGATTAACATTCAAACCCAAAACTATATCGAACAACTTCGATGCAAAACCCTAAATTAAACTATCCGCTTACCAGCAAACGAGTAGCGATTAACAATTAAAAGCTTGGAGGAGCGTCAATCGTTGTTAGGTCTTGTCCTAGAATTATATCAACCAATTAAACCAATATTCAAAACAAAATCCAGTCTTTACGATTCAACTCAATAACCAACCAAAAAGATATTCTCAAACTAATGATAAGAAGAATTATACCCTTACCTGACCGAAATAGAACATTAAGAGGTTAACGAGTAATGGATTCACTACATCATTAACTGATTTAAAATAAAACTCACTTATTTCCAAAAAGATGCAAAATATTTCCTTATTGTTTACGCATGGATTCGGACACACGACCAAAAAGTATACAAAAGCTTAACCACTGAACCACTAAACTCATTATTGACATTAGTTAACCGGAGATATTATTTATGCCAGACGATAAAGGATAAAGGATAAGACGAAATAACAAAAATTCCAAAGGAATTCTTCAAACCCGAAACCTCATACACACAAGCATGTCACTTAACCACAAAATCATATCACTTATATTCCTTAACCACTGAACTTGACTAATTCACTTTGCAATTTTTTAAAAAAAAAAATCTTAACTCAAAATTAAGAAGTAACCACTCTTAGTTTCACTATCTCAATTTTTTCTAACTTAGTTTTTGGGAGGTTACAATTTTAATTACACCATACTTGTTCTATTTATTATCTAATTTATATATAAAAAATAAATACATAAAACTTAAATAATTGAAGAATGAGTTGTTTGGTTTAATATTTTAGATTTAATTAAAAAAACTAATTTTTCAAAATTCGACCTATTAAATTAGTATAAGAAAATCTTCAATTATTTTTATTTTTATTTTAATGTTAGATAAATTTAAAATATTACAATGAAAATTAAAATTTTTATTTCTAATTTATTATTAGAATTATTTTTTATTTTTACAAGTAATATATAATCTAGAAATGAGTTAATAAAATAAAAAATTTATTACTCTTAAAAAAATGATGCTATTTTTATAGAGGCTTAATGGTGTAAAAAGTTATCAAATTTTTTCAAAAAAAGCAATTAAGCTCATTTTTTTTTGCACTTAATTGGGTATTTAAACTTTAAAGAACATTTAAAAGACCCTTAAACTTAATAATAAAAAAATTAAGCCCCTACTTTTTTTTTTTGCACTCAATTGCCAAAATGCATAAAAAAAAGCCTTGAATTTTTTCAAAAAAAGCAATTAAGCCTCACTTTTTTTTTTCACTCAATTACCAAAATGCATCAAAAAGACCATTTGGCCATTAAAGCTAACCACTCCTAATTTTTTCCAGTTAAAACATCACGTCACAACCACGGCATGACATGTGGCAAAAAAAGATAAAAATAAAAATAAATAAAACTTATAAAAATTTAATTTTAATAAAAAATATTAAAAGTTTATTAAAATTTATAAAAATCATAAAATATTATAAATATATAGAAATATAGAAAAATTATAAAAATTTATAAAGTTGTAAAAAAATTGTAAAAAAGTAAAGAAATATGAAATTCATAAAAAATTATGAAAATTATCGTACCAAAAGAAGTATTTTATAATTTTTCTATAACTTTTAATAATTTTTAATTTTTATCACTTTTTGCCACATGTCATGTTGTGTTGCACATGTGATGGCTTTAACTAAAAAAAAACCTAATGATACTTAACGTTAACGGTTAAAGTAATGGTTAAAGTGTTTTTTTGATGCATTTTATAATTTCTTATGATTTTTATAAAATTTTATAATTTTATATTTTTTGTAATTTTTAATAAATTTATTTCTTTTTTAAAATTTAATAATTTTTATAACTTTTATTGATTTTTATTTTTATAATTTTTTACCACATATCATGTTGTGGTTGTGACACGGGGTGGTTTTAACTGAAAAAATTAGGAGTAGTTAACTTTAACGGCCAACTGTTAAAGTTTACGATTAAAGGGCCTTTTTTATGCATTTTGACAATTGAGTGGAAAAAAAAAAGCAGGGGCTTAATTGCTTTTTTTGAAAAAGTTTGAGGATTTTTTTATGTATTTTGACAGTTTCAGTACTTAATTGAATGCAAAAAAATTACACACTTAAACTTTATTTAAAGGGATATTAAAAGGGTGCAACGGATAAAGAGACTTAAAATTTGAAGATGTTCTCAATTTAGCAAAGTAAATTGAAAAAGAATTGAAACTCTAAAAACAAGTAGAGATTTTCTACTTACTCAAAATTGAAAAAGAAAATACTTTTATTATACATCAGTGGTCACTGACCTGAGTCCTAGATAGGATTAGGGTCACCTACCCATGACCTGGATAGGTCTTACCAGAAGATTGGGTGCGAAGTGAGCCACGAGAGGATAGCAAGGCGAGTTAGCGGACCCTGCTCGCAAGGCAAAGCCAAGGACCCAGCTCGTAACGCAAGGCCACAGATCCAAGTTGTGAGGACTAAGGAGCTCGCAGAAAGGGTCGCATACTCCGTAGACCACCTAGGCATGTGTCTAGTAGGTACGGAGCCCGCTCAAAATATCAGTCCCAAGAATAGAAAGGATCGCGTGCTTCGTAGACACGTGCTCAGCAAACCTCAAGCTCACAAAGAATGTCAGTACTAGAGGCAACAGAGTCAAGACAAAATAGTAGGACTTTATCATGAGCTGTAATAGTACCAGTAACAACATGTATAAATACCTAAACACTCTTATCAATAAACATACGAGAAAATATTACTCAACAACTTCACTAATTAATTCTAAGGTTTGAAATAAAAAGATAAATTAGTTTAAATTCAAAAATAAATCTAATTACCAAAGATAAATAAAAAAATAAAAATTAGTTTAAATTAAAAAAATCTATTTATTTAAGATAAATTTAAAAAAAAGAGATAAAACTATAAGATAAATAAAATCTAATATTTATTACATACAACAAAAGATATTTATCTATGATATGAGTATATAATAATTATTACAAATACAAAAAAAATGTATATAATAGGGGTTGATTTTTGAGAAATTATTTTATAGTTTCTTTTCATCAAGAAATTATTTTATAGAATTTTTCTATTAAATGATTTATGGTTTCTTTCCAATTATTTAATGACATTTTAGTAATTTTTTTTCATACCATTAACACATTTTTTATAATCTTTTTACCCTAATTCCAAATCTCAAACCCTAAACCCAAGTTCAAGATTTAAGGTTTAAAGATCGGAGGAAAAAAATTAACAAAATTACATATCAATTAGGTAGAAAAATTACTAAAATATTATTTAAATAATTAAAAAATAATTTTATACGATCCCATAAAATAATTTCTGTATTGGAGATGAAAAAAGTGATTTATGGTGTCACATTTTGTGGAGTTGGCTATTTCTCATCACTTTTAAGGAAACCAAACATGGGCTTTATCGTTGGCGATTCAGAGGGTTGTTTCCATTTCATACTCCTTTGACAAATGAGGCACTTCATTTCATTTCAAGTGTGCCAAAATTTCATCATCTCCTTCTCCAGCGTGTTGACGTGGAAAAACAATGAATAAATGCAACCCGAATATGTTTTCTCCTGTCCCCATCGTTTACTCTTAACACAAGACTCACTCTACCATTTTTCTTTTTCTTTATTCTTTCATTTCCATTCTCAAATTTTCTTGGAAATTTCCCACTCCTTGTACGTCCCCCATCTTTCCTTCTTAATTGTTTGAATGAGTTATTAACTAATTGTTATTCTGGTGCCTAATGGGTTTTAAAGTTTTATTTTTCTTTTCCCTTGTGTTCCTCTGGTTTATGGGATTACAATTGCTGGCTTAGTTTCTTTGGAATTGAGACTTAAAATATAGTAGTCATGGCTGGGATCCTAAGAAAAATTCTCCATGTTGGGCAATCATCCCCTCCCAAAGATGATGATAGTAACGTTGAATACTCATTTGCTATTGAGTACAATGGTCCTTCCGTCAGTTTTGATATCCCCAGAGCAGTTCCGGTGGACGTTGACCAACTCCCAACTGCTGCCACTGTTTCTTCTTCCTATGTTTTGAGTAACAGCATTTCATTGCCAGTTATCCAACCTGTTGTAAATACTAACAAAATGAAGCAAAATCTAGCCAGACACAAAAAAATTGGTTCTGGTCTGTCCAATGAACCATCAATTCAAGTTGTTAGTTTGGATTCATTAGGTCAGACAATTGATGGCATAGGAAGTTGTGGCATTATGCAAAATTCCCATGTTCATGATAGTTTAGCTAATGATTGCAACCAAGGTTTAGGGTTGCACAACAAGTACATGGATCCTTCTGATTCTGATACAACAGGTTCCGTTTTGAGCTCACCGTCAGCTTCATCATCTGGGGTATTTTCTCAAAAAAGGGAGGATATTCACAACAATGAGACTACTACTCGCCATGTCAAAAGACCATCTGTTGTAACTTTCCGTGACCCTGAATCGTGCGGCATGGTCCAGGGAGAGTCCAATTCCAACTATTCCGAGACGCAAAGCATGCATGCTGCTGAGCAATCTATTGAGAGGAACGGGAAAATAGGGTCATGTTATAGGTGTTTAGAGGGAAACCGGTTTACGCAGAAAGAGATTTGCATTGTTTGTAATGCTAAGTATTGTTGTAAGTGTGTGTTGAGAGCAATGGGGTCGATGCCAGAGGGGAGAAAATGTGTTACTTGCATAGGCAAGAAGATCAACGAGTCGAGGCGAGCAAGTCTTGGAAAATGTTCCAGGCTGCTCAAGCAGGTGCTCAATGAGTTGGAAGTAAAACAGGCAATGAGTTCTGAGAAGACATGCAAGGCAAACCAGCTACCACCTCAGCTGGTTCTTATCAATGGAGAGCCTCTGAATCAATATAAGTTGCATGTTTTGCAGACCTGCCAAAACCCACCAAAGAAACTAAAACCAGGGCGCTATTGGTATGATAAAGTATCTGGATTTTGGGGAAAGGTAATGACTAAACTTTCCTTTTTTTTTTCTTTTCATTCAAGTAAACTAGCTTCCATTATCTTCCACTAAAATTGAATTACTGCTGAGTAAAAAAAATCAGGAAGGACATGGTCCTTGCCAGATTATTACTGCCCAGCTAAATGTTGGAGGTCGTATCAAGGCTAAGGCTAGCAATGGAAATGCAAAAGTACTCGTAAATGATAGAGAGATTACAAGAAAAGAGCTGTGGATGCTGCAGGTTGTTGTGATGTACATGATTGACTTCTTTTAAGTTATGATATTTTAGAAATGTAAGGTCAGTGCCAATCTGTTAAAATGTTTTCAGTTTGCTGGAGTTAATTGTGAAGGAAAACCGAGCTTTTGGCTAAGTGCAGATGGATCTTACCAGGAAGAGGGTCAGAAGAATGAAAAGGGACCTATATGGAAGAAGGTATATTTGCATAGGGATATATAAACTTTCCCCTTGTGGCATATACTAGTAATAACATGGATGTTGTACATGTACCTTATTTTCAGACAAGAATTAAACTTTTCTGCGCTCTCTTGTCTTTGCCGGTTCCTCCTAATGTGGCGAACCCTGGTGGGGAAGATGTCAGCCAGAGGACCCTAGAGCAGCAAGTGCTTCTTAAACTTCTTCTAGTTGGCTATCAAAAATCAGGCACAAGTACAATATATAAGCAGGTAAATATATCAATGGAGGCAACTCATTTCAATTAGCCTTTCACCCATTTTTGATGGCTGTAAACAGAATCTGTTACTGATGACTACTCTGGTTCTATAACACTAGACTTGCAGATAGGATGTCCAAGTGAAACATTAATTTTTGTTACTTATATATTTCAGGCCAAGATTCTGTATAATGTTCCTTTCTCAGAAGATGAATTCCAAAATATCAAATTGAAGATCCAATGCAATTTGTATGGATACCTTTCTATATTGCTTGAAGGTCGAGAACGGTTTGAAGAAGAAGTCTTACTAGAGAATAGAAAATTGCAGTTTGCTGATGTACCTGGTTCTTCGGGTACAACAATAATGATTATTAAGTAGTCATTTTTCTGCAAGTTTTTTTTATAAATTATTTTGTTCTCTGCGAAGTTGGTTACTGATAAAAATAGATGCATTTTCAGGTAAAAATTTTCTATTATCCCCTGCAATACTTGGATCAGTAGTGATAAGCCTCACAGATAGCAATATGATCTGTAAAAGCCTCAAGTATTTGCAATACTTTAGATATATATTCTTAGGATCTAGCATAGAATAATTGACTTTATTATTTAATAGTGTGATCTTCATCGTTGACAGGCGGTGCAAGCCAGTTTGATGGTAAAACAAAATATTCCCTTTCCCCAAGACTGAAAGCCTTCTCGGAGTGGCTTGTCCAAGTGGTGGCATCTGGTAATTTGGAAGTCATCTTCCCAGCTGCTACTCGTGAATATGCACCATTTATTCAGGAGCTGTGGAATGATGCAGCCTTTCAGGCCGCTTATAACCGGAGGCATGAACTCCAAATGCTGCCCAGGATTGCTACTTATTTCCTAGAACGGGTAAGCCTGCTGCTCTGGGTTTTTATCCTTCCAATTAAGTGAGCAGCTGGAATTGCTTAGCAATTGGAGTAGTTTTTGAAGTTAATATTTTTCTCAGGCTGTTGAGATCTCAAGGAAAGATTACGAGCCATCAGACATGGATATCTTGTATGCTGAGGAAACCCAATCATCCAATAGACTTTCTAGCATGGAATTCTCTTTTCCCACAAGAGAAAGAGAAAGCTTTATTGATGGTTATCAACATGATCCATTAGCAAGGCTAGTTTATATTTGATTCTACATTTAAAAGTTGTTTACTTTTATTTGTCTTCTAATCACTTTGAACTTGCTTAACATGACTGGTTTTGCATCTGCAGGTACCAACTTATTAGACTGCATCCCAGTAGCCTTGGGGCAACCTGCAAGTGGGTGGGAATGTTTGAAGATGTCAACATGGTCCTATTTTGCGTCTCCTTGACTGACTACGACGAGTTTTGGTTAGACGGTAATGGAGTTCTTATAAACAAAATGGTGGCAAGCAAGCAACTGTTTGAAACTATAGTCAGTCATCCCACCTTGGAGCAAAAGGACTTCCTTCTTATACTCAACAAAGCTGACCTACTCTTAGAAAAGATGGAGGAGGTTCCTCTGACTCGGTGTGAATGGTTCCATGACTTCAATCCAGTCATCAGTCACCATAACAACAATCTTACTGCTTCAGTGGCACAACGTGCCTTCCATTATATTGCTGTGAAGTTCAAGAGGTTATTCGATTCTCTTACACATAGAAAGTTGTATGTTTGTATGGTTACTGGTTTGGAGCCTGATTCTGTTGATGAAGCTTTCAGATACGCCAGAGAAATCCTTAAGTGGGATCACAACGACAATAGCTTCATCAACAACGAGTTCTCCACTACTACCGATATTGAGGCAAGCACAACTTCATGACCCCCGTTTTGTATGTGCGTGTGTGCTCTGAATCACAGAACTCAATTCTAAAGCAGGGCAAGCACTTCTTTCTTTTGTATTTACTAGATTTCCAATATGTAAGTAAGTATGTATGTATGTAACTCGAAAATCAACTAGAAAACATTCAAGCATTACTGGATATGTTTAAAAAGAACAGCTAATCATATACAGCGCTCAGATACAAAAGAAATGAACACTAAAAGCAGAGCTGGCTGCCATATCCACAATAAAACAACTCTAATTTAGACAAAGCATAGAGTTGCTTTTACATATAAGACCCAACAAAGTTAGGACAAGGGAACTTTCTCTAATTTATCATCACCAAGGTACAAACCGGTCCATAAGCAGACAGACAGTAGCTTCAGACATTGTGGTTTCGTTAGTATCATCTTTAGAAGCATCTTTGTCTTCAACATGCCCTTCTTTGGTCGGAAACGGTTGGTCTTTCTTGGCCCTTATTGGCAAGAATGGTTTTCTTGCTTCAACTTTCTCTTTAAGCTTTGCTGCTACCTCGCCCATCCATCCACCAACTAGTGCAGACATTTTTCTCACTCTCTTTGGAATTTGTTTATGATATGCTTTTGCTTTTCTGAAGAGACAGAGAGGGGAACCAAAAGGGTTAATATAGAAGAAAGGAGAGAAAAGCAGGGAGAGTTGTGGTTTTTGCCAAATCAGTTGTAGTTTTCATTGGCGGTGTCAGTATCTGTGGGTTCTGACTCATTGGAAACAAAGAACCCATGTGTGGGACGGACCCTAGATACTGTTCCTTTGGAAGAAAAGGATATTCCCAAATCCTTCTTCAATATCTTCTCTCTCTCCTCTACCAAACTTCTGCCATCTGTTTGTTCATACCATCTTCCATTTCCATTCAGAAAGGTTACAATATGCAATAATTTATTTTACTTTGGAATTTAGTTTTTTTTTTTTCCAAAATTTTGAATTTTAAGTTTAATTATTAATATTTTTTAATTTTTTAATAACATTTTAAAGTTAAAAAATACAATTTAGTAGCTATATAACTAAATAATAATTTTAAATTTAATAAAATAATTTTAACAATATCAATAATTGAACCCAAATTTTAAAATTTAATTTTTAATCAAGATTTTAATACAAACTTAAATTTAATCCAATTTTTCATTATTTGTATATTAATAAAAGTATTTTAAAATATAAAATTTATAGTTCAACTCAAATAGAAAAACAATTATTTAATTCTGATTTAAATTCAGCCCAAGCCCGGGCTAATTCAGGCCACCCAAGTAGTGTACAGGTGGCATGGTATCTTTTTCTTCTCGTTTGTAATTGTGGGAGCCCATTTTTTGCTTTCTCTAGAAGTAGAAGAAGTCTGGCAATTTTCACGTGGCCAGTGGGTTTACGTTACAAATCTATTTCTCAACAATTTTGAAAAGGCAAGGCAATAAAAGATATCTGAAAGGGTTTTTGAGATATTTTCAGATTTTCTTTTTCTGGAGGCTGATATTTTGGATGATGTGAAAGGGAAATAATTCACTAAAACTTAAATGATTTTATATTTTTCTGCTACTTTTTATAAAATTAATATTTTATTAATTAAACTGTCATATTTCATTGTAAATTATAGATGTCAAGTTTGACTAAATTAATTTTCTTTAATTAGTTTGAAGTGAAAATTTTCTACTATTAAATATATATTAATATAAACAATATTTTAATTAATATGATTAAGATATCAGATCGACTTAAAATTTTACATATATAACTTGTATAAACATCTTGATAAATTCAATGGTTAAATTGATAAAATAATTTTGTAGTATAAAAAGTTATGGAAATGTATAAAATCACTTGAGTTTTACATGGACTCCGGTGTAAGTGAATCCCTCTCCTCTATATATAAAATACAAACATATTTAGTAAATGTAATGAAACTGGTGATCATTTTGATACCACAATGTATGGCAGCTTTCATCGAAGTTCCCATCTAAATGATGTCCAATGTTGCCATGACGCCATCGGGCCCTGATGCATGGGAGGCAGATGAAGCCAAAATAAACTCCAGCTCAAAACCTCGATGTGGCTATCCCAACTTGATGACAAAGCACCTCCTGTTGATATGTATTCTGAAACAGGGCTGGAGCATATGCCCTTCATCTCATTTCTCAAGTAGGGGCAATGGGTTGGTTCTGCAAGAGGGGGCCAGGTTTCTCTTTCTTCTTTTCTCTTTTCTGTAAGCCAATAGATGCACTCCGCTGTGTCTAGTCAGCCAACATGACGGGTAATTGAAGTACCTCCAGCAGTTGACACCAACTTGCAAACAAAGACTTCAAATCCATGGCGTCCAACCTTCATACATGCTACAAAGGTTGTCAACACTAGTAGCTTGCTTAAGTAGATAATCCACTTGCTCTGCAATGCTAATTTCCCTGAAAAAGGTTTCAAAGAAACATCCTGTTAACATACATTTCACTTTATACCCATTTGCAGTCTCAGAAGGAAGTAGATACCTTCTCTCCGTAATGTCTCGCCCATCTAATTTCATTTCAACGCGTCTTAGGACTGACATTGCATAAGCATTTTTACCTGCAGGCAGAAATAGGTTACACCAATGGAAGTAAAGGAGGGAACCCCAGTTCCTTTTAACAGGTTTCTTGTACTAAAAGCTCACAAAGTATACTGGAGAAAGAGAAAGGGGAGTGGAGAAGAAACCCATTATAAAACAATAATATTTCAATAGTTAGTATCTAGTAAAAACCAAAAAATCAAAGCTAGTAAAGGAGCACCTAGATAGATTCAACAAAATCCATGGCAAAGCAGTAGTATCTCCTAATCTTAATAAAGAGGGAAAAAATCACATCAAGAAAACTCCAGATCGGACTTCACAGCATGCAATTTATAGGTTCATAATTTTCCCCTAATTAATCCTTATCTTTTGGCCAAACATGAAAAAAATCAATTCTTATCTACTCGTCAAACAAAATAAACATTTCACTATTGAGATCTCAAGTTGGATGAAAAGAAATGCTATAGATAGCAGCAACTGTGGATAAAAGCATAATATGGTTCTAGGTGCAACTAGCATACTAGGGCAATCAGGAGATCCATTTGAGTTTGCGGGAAAATTTTGGGTGATTTATGTAGTGCTCAAAAGATGCTGTGTCCTAACAGCTTACAGAATGGATAAAAAACCCAGAGTTGCATTCAGTACACCAGCATGTTTGACTCAAAATAATCAACAGAACTTAAAAAAAGGCAGTTCCTAATCATGGTTCCAAGAACAAATCAACCTCTGTTTCTTAGTGGTCAAAGTATTATCCAAACAATAAATATTAAAAAAAAAAAAAACCAACAGATGGTTCTTTAATTTGGATTTTACACTTACCCCTTGCTATTCGACTTGCTGTGTCTGTGCTAGGAACAGGAACTTCATGACTCTCATCACCAACCTCAATTTTGCCTAATGTAGATATTTCGTCCTTACCCTGAAATTTCACATCCAAGTTCACCTTGTTTGAAGGTTGCGAAGATTCAAGAGGAGCACTCACTGCTTCATCATTCACTGAGGGTACAGTTTTCAGATGTTCATTGGTCTCTTCATTTGCTGATTTCACTTCATTAGTATTTTTTACCTCCATGTTCTCGGACGTTCTATGCCCACAATGTGAGATTTCATCATATTCACTTTCAGAAGATGGAACAAAATTTGGATCACCATTATCCTTTTTCTGACTAGGATCAAGTGAAATCTTTTCCATCATCTCTACTACCGGGTCATTGATGCTATCTGAAAGACTAGTACCATTTGAGGTAATACTAGATTCCGTACCGCTAGTGCCAATGCTATCTGGTGGTGATATCCATTCTTTCTCCTGCAAAGAAAGCCCAGTTAGACCAACAAGATCTTTGGGGCTCCCACTGCCTGATGTCGAGATGCTCTCACCCCTTCTTTCATCATATTCAGTGGCATCACTGGCAAGATCTGGCCTTGACAAACTAATGCTCTGTGATTTTACTTCCTGGCTTTCACCCAGTCCTTCAAGAGCCTGGAGAGAAAGTGAGCAAGAATTATTATTACTCTTGGTATCATCAATATGCCATGCTATAGTTCATATAATCTAAATCATTATTAATAATATTGAAACTGGATTATACCTTATGCAGGTTCCCAGCATGGAGACTGGCAGTTCGCGCAAGTGTGGTCAACAATGAATGTAGTTCCTTCACAGAAAAGGTAAGTGATGGCACCAAAGGTTTGAAGGTCTGGCAAGTCTCCCTAACTCTTAAGCCATAAGACTGGTATATGGCTTGTCCATGTATTGGAGATACTTCCATCTTGGTCTCTCTCTCCCTAGCCATAGCTTCAGTCATAGCAGAGACATCCTTGGATAAAACTGACTCTAGTGGAAGAAGGATTGCATTTGCCTGCTACAACACCAAAAGGGGTAATATAGTTGTCAAATCACATAGTCTCTAAGATCAGAAGAGCTGTCACAAAGTTATGTAATTTTATGAAAAAGGCAAACCGAATCAAGGCAGCTAAACACAAACATTCATTAAAAAGAAACTACGCAGTCAAGCAAAACCAAAGAGATGATTCAAAAAAATGGGAACCTTCGAAAGATCTTCCATAAGAGAACGATGTACAGATGCAGCCTCCTTTCCCAGATTGTGGACATCATGCAGATCTTCAGTTATTGCCAAAACCTAAAGAGAAGCTCAATAACATGAGAGAGAGGGGAGCATTAAGGAGAACACAAAAGAAATTCCTTTAGTTAGATTTCATAAGAGAGTGTAACAGCATAAATTGCAAAAAAGACAACAGGAGAAAAACAAAAGATGAATGGGCTCTATAAGAGCATGTCTCAGTGATGCGACTGGCTAAATAACAAAAGATGCTTAACCTTAATCAACACCAGAAATAGCCAAAGTTCCTGCAATAGATAGCATCTTTATTCTTTTCACCTTTATAATTATTTGATTTCTTGAGGCAGTGGGTGCAGAGTTTTTCTCAAGTTACTAACAGAAACCAATCACTTAACAATATATATTTCTACGTTTCTGCCTACCATGCCTTAATCAAAGCCATGATACTCCAATTTGTAGAAAAAGCTAAACAACAGCAAGCATGCAAACTGTCGCTGTTTTAGCTTTGAGATTATTTACCTTGATGTCTTTGTTTGGGATGTTCTAATGGTCTTGGGTGGGAGTTGGATAATTCCTTGGCTGTCTTATATAGGAGGACTTTGTGCACAAGACATAATTGTCAATATGGGCAATAGTAGCATTGCTTTGTAAAGGTGTGGATGCCTGTTCTATTTTAGTACAAGTGGGGTTGAGGGGGGAATATGTTAGGGCATTGCTATAGACTAGGGGTGCAGTTCTCCAAACGTTCTCTGGCATGCCTTCTATGGGCTGTTCATCCTTGAAGGAATGTTGTGGGTGGGTCACATTAATAAATTGAACAGAAGTTAAGGAACATAGACACAAACAAAAAGAACAAACTACTCTACAAGTCTTAATATGTGCTACCAACCCATAATGAAACTACAAGAACACATTAAAAAACAAAGATGTTAAAAATAAATAAATGAACAAAACCATTAATATTGGTATTTTTCCTTCAACAGGATGAAAGTTTTAAAACAAAGTCATTAGTAAATTCTGCTGACACTTTATGATCTACTTAGAGAGCATCTTTTGATTGTTATTGATATTAAAGAAAAAGTACAAACAATACCTCTTCCAGCATTGAACCACATTCAGAAGTTAAAGCAGTATGGCCTCTCGATACGTGAGCAAATGCAGATAAAGCGACACTAGCTTCATATGCACAATCTCTCATTGCAAGTACAGTGCTTTGTAAATCACCTGAAAACAAAAATGCAAATGCAGAAGAAAAACAGATAGACATGCTTGTCTGAGCTCCACACGTGCAAATGCATTCAGATGATTAGAAATTAAGTAGTCAAAAGAAAGGAAATGTAACCTGAGGCAGATTTTGCTTTAAGAGATGCAATGCATAGTTCATTAGTTGCAGAATACAAGCCACTAGAAGCAACTTCCATGTTGCTTTGAGCAAGCTTCCATTCTTGTTCAATACCTAATACAAGTCGAAAGCGTATAGTAACCACCCATTTGATATCATAATTCAATTAAATCATTCAAGCATCCATTAATACGGGAAACTTACGTGTAAAAGAATGATAGGTAACCTCCAATTTTGTTAGTGCATTGAAGTAAGCTTGCTGCCACGTCCTGCTATCACCGCCAGTGCTCAATGCATACCCCTCTCTAGGGATCTGAAAAATACCATCCCGAGATGCCTCAAACTCTAATATTGACATGCAAATTTTGACAACGCTTGATGCTTTTTCTCTTGCTTCCTGAAGCAGATGCCTGCGTCTCATCAGGTGGTCATGGAATTCAGAGGGAATTCCAGAAGCCTTGGCTGATGAATTTCCTGCTACACTGGAATTTGGTCCACCACAAGCCCATCCCATTGCTCTCTCCAGCTGACCTTCTGCTACAATAGAAGTGTGCTCACACGATTTTAGGCCCTCTATTGCACGAGCTAATTTTGATAAGACAGATTGCATAGTTTCCAGCAACTTAGGTCTACTAAAGTTTAGAACAACAGGATCCAAATCATCATCATTAGAAAAAAATTTCTGGAACAGAACTCTACTAGTATGTGAAGGGGTCAAGCCAACATCATGCATCCATTCCATTTGCACAATCTCTAGTATAGTCTTGCGAAGAGCTTCTTTTAGCTCATTCACCTGCCTTTTCATGACGGAAGCTGCTGATCTTGCTGCTCTAGCAGTTTCATGTGTGTTGCAGTACTCCTCAAGCATAAGCTGGACTTTTTTAACAGCCTCAACATCCTTCCATACATGATCAGTACTGGGCTCCTTTGCTCCCTCATTCAGTAGCTTCAAATGTTCATTTTCTTTATCCAACCAAGATACTAAAGCTGGAGCAATTCGTATTTTGAGGTAGCGACCAATATACTCTTGAAGTTGAATTTCAAGCTTTCTCTTAACAACATCAAAAAGCTGTTCAAATCCTAGATTTTGATCCACTGATGAAGCCATATCATGTATGCATGAATCAAGGATAGAATCCAGAACACCTATTTTCCAAATAAAGAAAGAATGGTTGTTTAATAAAGATCCAAAGTTCCAAACACACTCTGATACTGAGTGTCCAGAACTCAAAAATTCCACTAAATTAGGAATTTCATCTGAATGAGGAGCAAAGGAGCTACTCAATGAAGATAATGCTTTATCAACTAATTCTAACTCAGAGAAGGGTTTAACTAAGATGGCCAGTAATACTTGGCTTTTTGAATGATGGGACTCTCTAAAGTCATCACCAGTAATTAGAGACTGAAAATGCTGTTCACAAGAAACCAAGGAACTTTTAATCTCAGCTTCTCTTTTTATGAGAGAAGAAGTTCGCATATCTCTATGATTCCAAGTTTGGTGGAGCTGTTCCAGTTGTGCCCTGCAAGCCTCTTCTTGAGAGGCCAGCTCCTCTGCTTCTTCCCATGATAGATGATCCCGACCCTTCATAGCAGCTTCCTCAAGAGCCAACTGTTGCTCAGTAATGAGGCCAACCTTAACAAAGTAGTTTTGTTCTAGTTCAGCCAAGGATGCCCTCTCTAATTCGACTTCGACTAGCTGTTCCAATGCCGTGTCAATAGATCCCCTTATTTGTGAGATTAATCCAAATGCATCCATAACTTCTGTATTGAATGAAACAGCAGACCTCATTATATCAGGTAAAACAACTTCAGTCATTTCCCCAATCAAACTCTTACAGCAATTTAAAATGGTTTTGAATATTGAAGCCCAGTTTCCTTCAGAATAATACTTTGAATAATATAAATCTCTATCAACTCCTGGCATGTCTCCTCCAATTTGCTGCCATAGTTCATTTACAAATCCAGCAACAAGTATGCATTTCTCCACTTGCTCTTCAAAACCAGAGAAGACAGTACCAAGATCAGATTGTGGTCGACTGTTCTCAATTTGAGCCCTATTGGTATGACTGTATATTTCAAGTATCCTATGCTTGACATCATCATACAATGAACGCACAGCTACACTAAGAACAGATAAGACTTTGTCTTTCTTCTCTTCCAGATCCTCTCGTACTCTAGAAGCCTTTGTACCATCATATTTTGATTCTCCATATTGCAGAGAAGAATTAGCATCTTCCTTCCTTACAAGACCAGCAGATTGCATGTATTTCATGAAAGCAAACATAAGTCGATCCTTAGCTTTTGATTCAGTCTTCGAGCCAATTGAGTTCACTAGCTCAGCACACTCTTCCTCAACTTTCTCAATCTCTGCTGCGTATTTCTCTACTTTAAAACAAAGGTCATCATGACTGCTTTTCATAAACTCAAGGTTATCCCCATGTACTTTTGCAATCAATTCAGCAGCCTGCCTTCTTGCTAGAGAAAGGATGTCAGAAGAAACAGCATTTGCAGATAGCTGCAGTACTTGTGCCCAGCCATGCACTGTGCTGGTTGTGAGGTAATTCAAAGGTAGTACTCTTTGTAAAGCCAATGAATAGGCTTGAAGTGCCATTACTGCAGAAGAGAGCCCACGATCCAACTCAGCTATAAGCTGAGAAACTTCCCTATCTATATCGTAGCATTGGGCTTGTGTGGGCTCAGGTACTATAGTCAGTGGAACTCCAGCTTCGGGAACAGCAGACGTAAGAGACAAAGCATCTGCCATACCACTGAGATTCATGCCGGCACTGATTTCAGGAATTAAATTGCCTCGTAAAGCATCAAGTATCCTTCCATGCTGCTCAATCCAAGTTGTAGCTTGTTGAGCTTTCTCGGCTACCACATTCTTTGCTTGTTTGAACTCTCGAGCTTGGATTTCAAATGATGCACAAATTTTCTCTGAATTACAAGTTGCTTCAGCAACAATTGACTTAGCAGATGTCTCGTGTAAAATAAGATTTGAACGCTCCTGGTCAGCTCGATAAAAAAGAGCAGAGACAAGCTCATATTGATTCAGAACATCTCTGAACCTCTGAAACATGAGTTCAACAATAAACATTTCAAGTTCAAAGCAAACAAAATGCTTGTCAGAAAAAGTTACAGGTGGGAACCATTACCTCAAGAGCAGATTCGACAGCTGGAAATGTAGCCAACAAAAGATCGTGATGTTCCTGTAAAAATTGAGAGATACCAAAAACTGTAAAACTCCAAACAATTTCCACAATAGAGACAACTAAACAGTTCATGCAATGCAAGAAAACAATAGATTATCAGACTGATTAAAATCCTAACCAAAATCAGGAAATTAGATATTTAAAATGATGCCTAGAACAGAAAATACTCCATAAAGTTGGTAATTACACAGACTAAATAATAACCAAGCAAGTTGTGGCTGTGGCCAACAGAGTCAATCATGCTTCCAAGTCTAAAAATTAAAAATCACAAGCACATGCAAATAAGAACCTGCAAGGGAACACGAATTTCTTGCACTCTGGAAGCAAATAAACTCAAGCTAACAGCCAACTCCATGCCCTTTCTTTCTTCACCACCAATGGCAGCATCATCATGAAAATCTCCACGTGTCCACTCTATAAGTGGATCCCATACAAATACTTCCAGTAACATCAATAGTATATCCTTATTCTTCCTTAGAACACTGACAACTGCTTCGCAATTTGCTCTAAATGTACCTTCTATACCTGTCAACCCTAATGCAGCCTCAATTGTCTGGGTTAGCCGGAATGGAACAATCTCTGGGACTTTTAGTCTTTGCCCTTTATCAAAGCAAACATTATAATCAATATGCACCACATCCCCACTACTGAAATCCAAAAGGATGTTATCCAAATGCCTATCACCAAGACCCAGAATGTGACCGACCATACTCATGGCTGCAACACTTCCAGAATACCTACAAGGGGAAAACAAAACATATGTTTAAACGTTTCACTATTTATCTTAATTTTTAAAAAATTGGACAGAAGCATGCATCACCACCAAGATAAATTATATATAATTTCAAATCCTATATTTTACTAATAATATTAAAAGTTTAAAACCAGTTATATGCAGATAACATACAACTATTCCAACGAGAATGGCACTTGAATCTTATAAAAAAGGATAGAATAATACCAAAATTCAGTTTTCCATCAATAATGATACCATTCACAAGAAGCACATTTTATGAGCACTTCTAATAGCTTCTGAACAATTGATTTGACAATAAATAATACCAAATACATTCATTAATGCTTAAGCCATATAAAATTAAAAGTAGATTTCCTATTCTGTTTGCCTCTAGAATACTGCAAGACATACCACTCAAGCTACCATTGCAAAAACATAGAATTGATGGTGAATGCAAATCAATCCTTTTGTGGCTTTACAGCACTAGGAAGAATATTTAAATTTGGACCAAACATGGCTTTCTGGCCAGAAATTAAACACTGATTGATTCAGGGTTCATTAGGCTCAATTTTTTAGTATCTTAGCACTTGCGATTTTTATTTCCATTTATAATCGAATAGATTTCATGGTTAATGTTCATACAACTATTCATGAAGTTAACTCTGTTCTTATGTAAATAAGGGTATTCAGGTGCTTTCTTAAATGATTTTCTTACTAAGTTTAATAATGGTTGCAATTGAAAAGTTTCTGGGTGTAAAATTTTATGGTTAAAGGGACAAGGTCCACAATTCAGTTTTAGTTTCTTTCTGATATAAGTTATGGCTTTTCAAGTGTGGCTAAGTGAAGCTTTCCGGGAGCAAGTCTGTTACTGAAAGAAAATGAAGAATACCTCTTCAGTTTTGAGTTAAAGGCTTTGAACCCTTCACTTGCACACCAAAGCTCTTGATGCAGAAGCTGCTTAGGAACCTCCTTCATAAGATCCAAAAGAACTTTACGCTTGACTTCATGAGGCCAATCCCTTCTGGAAATTACTCTCCTGATGCCTTTCTCCTTGAGTGCAGGAATAATTTTTCCATAGAACATATCACTTGGCCTGGGAACAGGAGGAACAGAGCTTTTTGCACTTCCAGCTCCCAAAGCAGAAACTTGTGCAAGCTGGACACGGTTTTGCCAAGACTTAAATATGCTGTATATGCTTATCACATTATCCACCCATTGGATTAGACCTGCCCGACCACTGATTGGAGTCACAGAATAGTAGCGAATGCCAAGCAAATTATGGTTAGTAGCAGAAGATGAATATAGAAAACTATTTATGGCTTGCAACAGCTGCATGATTCTCGCATCAAGACGCAAATCTTCACGTCCTTTCAACAAATAAGTGTATGCTTTACCATCTGAACCCAGAATAACAAGTTTCTTTGGTTTCGTTTTGGTTGATAAGATAGTAAGATGTTCTGAGAAAGAAGCAATTGTGACAATTCCATGCAGAGCTGAAGTGAGAGCCCTGTCAGATTCAAATGGAGTGACTTGCTTTTCAAGACCAGGCATTGGAACATCAGAGGATGATAACATAGCCAGCTGAGGTGCAACTTCCCCTAAAGAAATTGAAGATTTCCTCTGATAAGATGCTAAGGATGCAGCAATATGGTCAAATGGCCGCCAAACATCTCCAAGTGCAGCAGCAGATGCTGGAGGAGTCTTAAGGCTTACAATGGCCGATTTTAACTGCTCTTTATATTCACGATGGAACCATAATTCATGAGGTGTCTCAGGCTTCCTAGAAGTTGAAGCTAGACGGCGTTCCAAAGCAACAACAATGGGAGCCATCATAGCTGAGTATTTGGCAGCATTTATCTTGTTCTTCTCACTCTGGCTAAGTGTAGTATTCTCCGCAATCCGTGCAGCTTCCTCTTTAAGAACATTTATACGCCTCATTACATCTGAAAGCAAACTCAGTCAACATGGAGAGGAAATGAACCAGCAAAATCAAAGACAAGAAAAAAGCACGAGAGAAGACCAATAAATATACATGCTAGCAATAACCAATTCGACAATTGCTATGTAGTATAGTTTAAAATGAAGTATCAAATTACCTCTAGTTAGATGCAACTCATATGTCATATACAGTTTCAGGATATGCATGTTATATATCAACATTCATGTTTAATATGAAACATCATAAAATCGTAGGAATGCATATACAAACAAAACAGAGCAGAAGAAACCCTTTTGATGCTAAGCTTACCCATGTGAAGATCTTGAAGTGTGCTCAGCCATAGTTCCTCCCAAAGGACAGTCACATTTCCCAGCTCATTAATCACTAGTTGCACATCCTGAATTAATCTTGGATAAAGCTCTCTCTGTATGCAGCAAAGCAAATTTATGCCTTAAAATTTGTCTATAAGCAACTCATCATTCAACAAAACAGAACCGAGGTAATAAAGCCCAAAGAGAACCAAAAGTCTACAGGCATATGAGCAAAAAGGAGTACCAAGACAAAGGATTTAATTCTACATCAATACATATGCATTTGATCAGCACAGAAGCATTCAAACACTCGCAAAGAAGTTATCTCGTTCACTTTTGCATTTCTGATTCATTTCCATGCAACTTTCAAAAGCTAATAATCCTATTAAATCACCACTTAAAACCTCTGTCAGATGTTATAAAACATTTAGATTGCAAATTGGCATGGATAGCATGTTTAAGAAAAAGGTAGTAATAAACATATAAAGCAATATGTGCTATAAAAGGGTGCAAACAACTTTATTTAAGAGCTACTTATTCATTTAATCAACGAGACAGTATGTAGAATATCACAGATGACTCTTCAATATTGCAAACAGCAACCAAATGACAGGTAAACAAAACTAGTTATGCATCAGAGATCTTGCATCATAGTATTTAAAATTTTATAATGCACTAAATTTTAAATTACCAAACAGCCAAGAATGTGCTGAAGTTCCTCAGAGGGCTTCTCTTCATAAGCATTTATATCAACCAGCGTTGGGTACACTATAGATGAAGGAGAAAGCTTGGCTAACATCATTAATAAGCTCTCTATCTGCTTCCGGACAACTTCCTCAGGATGCGAACTCAACCTAGCAAACAATTGAGGTGTAACGTCCTACAAAGATAAATGTGATGTTAATAAGTAGTTTTGATGAGAAGAGAAAATGGCATGGGAGAAACTAGAAACAACTGCTTGCCTGCCATGACAACAGAGGAACTGTTGAAAGCGCAGGTTCAAGTGTGTCTTTTAACTCTAATCCATAGTTGAGAAGAATGTGCATGACATATAATGTAGCTCTCAGGGTATAGCTGCCAACTTTTTGTTTCTGGGACTGACAAAAATCACCAGACAACCGACCATCACAAAGCTTGGTAGACGAATATAATAGATATTTTATGAAAGCATGAGCTGCATGCCCAAACAGGGAGACTCTTCTCCTCCTCAACGACCACCAAATATCAATCAACTTATCAATTACATATGTTAAATGTGTTTCTTCTATTCCAAAATTTGCATGTTGCAAAGAACTCAGCAACTGAGAAGTTAGAGTGGAAGAAAGCCTTTCACCACCAGAGTTTTCTGTACCCGGTGCTCCAGCTGCAGCCTCCATCATATCCACTAGTTGCTGCACCAAAGTCATCGACATATTGTTGGTTCTCAAATTTTCAGCAGAACCAGAACAAAAACCCCATTGCTCTGCTCCATCATCTACATGGTCAGTACTATCCCTCTTCTGAAAAAGCGGCAGTATAACAGATTCCACTCTTTGGATCTCATCCTCGGTCATCTTGAATCTTTTAGGTGTGAGTTCAGAAACCAGAATAGGAGAAAAAGAGCATGACTGAAGACACTTCTCTTGCTGGTTAGCAACAGAGCTCTTGGCCTGATTGAAACACCAAGAAGCATAAGAAATCCAAGACTTGGCCATTTTTGGACAAAGTTGAGTGGATAACTTTGTAGCTGTACCCACTATTTCCTCAACAATAACATCTAAGCTCCATTTAGAGCTTAAGTTTTCATCACTGAAAGAATAACCACCTATGCCACTGGAAGAAACAGTAGCCACATTTAGATCTGATAGCATCCTGAGAACAATATTCCTTAAATTCAAACTGGAATAATTCCGTCTCAACCAATTTGAAAGTTTCAAGCAGGCCTTGGCCTTCATCAAACCATCATCAATATCATTAACAATAAATGATGAAGAACATAAATAAGGACGAAGGAATGACCAAATATTTGCAAAAGCATCTTCAATCTTGTTCTGAGCGTGCAATAGCAAGATTGCCTCATATTGCAAATTCAAGTTTAGCAAATTACGGTATCTCTCATGAGAGCAACTCAACACATGATCTCTCAGATAGTTAATCAAACAGTTTGCCAATGTCAGATTTCCTTGTTTACGAGCCAAACTCATCAGATTCATAGAAAGCTTTAAGGTAACAGGAGAAGTAGGGGAAATGGTTCGATAAACTCGGAGAACTTTCATCCAAGGGTTACAATCTTGATGTATTCCTTTGATCAAAGGCTGCAGTGGCAACAAGTATGAACCTAGACCAGACTGATTTAGTTTGGATTTGCCTTGGCTGCCCATGTGCTTCCAGCAGTTCCCTTGGCTTACATCATAGCCTTCTCCAACTGCAAAGATGCAATGCAACTGTGTGACACATGCAGTAGCCTCAGCTAATCCATCAAGTGGCAGAACAGACAACATTTCCTCCAGCATTGACTTGGCCTTCTGCAATTCATGTGGCACCTTGTCCAGATTTCCCTCAATCTTAAAAAGCAATGCCTGCAAAAGCATCTGCTCACTCCTTTGCAAGGCTAGTTTGGGATCAAGTGTGAGTTCACTGCTAGATTTTGGTGTCAAATCCAGGTATGCCCATGCAGCCTGAAGATCACCCTCATCGAACTGTGCCAATGCATGAATTGCATTCATCTCATTGCCAGCCGTAGTTAAAGCACCAGAATAACTCTTTCCAGCATATTTAGCCCGAAGTGTTTGCAACTCTAAAAGCCAGGATTCCAGAGATTTCCAGTCAGATACAGCCGTATAACTCTCTATAATACGTGCAATGCAAAACTGTGCACCATCAGAACCCATAGTCCTGAGTGACTCCTCAGTCTGTAACAAGTGAGCAAAATGAGAAACAGCCTTTTCATATTGACCTTCTGCCTGATATACAAGCCCAGTTATCCACTGGAAAGGTTCAACTATGCCACTTTGATTCACTGACTGGTCTTCATCCAAAAGTAGAGGAGAAAAGGTAAGTGAAACCCATTTTTGCAGACCAATTAGAGCCTCTGATTCATGATTCCTGCATAGAGCCAATGACATGTGCCGTACAATCCTTGAGATATCTCCAACATATTTCTCCCCCATGTTATGGAGGTATTCAGTTACCTGAGCCTGAGACTTCTCTTTAAAAGCTGACACCACCAGATTTTTAAGCTCTTGCAGCCGCAGAGTGCAGTACTGAATGGTAGCATCGTGGCATTGTAACACCAAACCAGCATTCATCATTGGCTCACAAATACGAGAAAACCACTCCTCACATACTTTCTTGTTTGCCCGGAAAAACAATGAACTCTGTCGGCCAGCAGATGGTAAAACAGCAGATCCCTCATATGCATTATATACATTTTTCTTAAGAGCCTCAACGAAATCCAACAATAACCTCATGGGCAACAAGTGTGCGCCAGAAGAACCTATTATACTTAAGCTTCCATCATTCTGTTCACTGTCAAGCTGTAGCACATGTGAAACATCCAAAAGCATCCGTTCCAAAGCAGCAAAAGTTTGAGTGGGCCCACCAAGGTTAGTTCGTAGGCGAGTAGAAATACAATATCTAGCTGCCTCATGTATGGCCCACCAAGCACCAGCGAGGTTATTAACAGAGCAAAATTTTTCAAGAATATTTTCCATTTTTATATCCAACCATAGATCATTTGCACCTACAATCCCAGTCTCCTCAAGCTGTCCCAAACTGCTGTCCTTAGAGCTCCTACATGTATGAATAAGCCGTTGGATCCAAGAAGAAAGAGGCACTTTCCATCGTTGTGAAATGTAACTCAAAATGGAAACAAGTTGCTGAGAGTGAAGCTGCTGAGGCAGCTGCTTTAAGGCAAATACTTGCTTCCAGTACAAGTTTGAACTATTGCCTAACATAAGAGCTCGGGGCCTGGAATTGCTAAAGGCTCCAATATCACGTATACCATATACATACATTGTAGTAAAAAAGACATGAGACAGAAGCCTAACATAGGCATTTCTAATGTCAGCATCTGGATCGCCAAGCTTTTCCAGGACCACATCACTAACAGAATTAAAGTACAAGGGATGCATCAACCTAGCTTGCAAAAGCAGCTCCAAAGATAATGTGACATGTAACCTGACCTTTGGCTCCCTGTCAAATGCAGCCTCCAAAATAGAGAAAATCAGATCTCCAAAAAGAGAAACATATCCAAATTCCTCATAAAAATTATATCTCATATTTGCACCCTCACATATGGAAATGAGATTTTCACAGAATCTTTGTACCCATTCCAAAGCAACTATTTTAACTGCGACAGGAGAAGAAACATGGAGAGCTCTAACAAGAAGTGTGCCAAACTCCCTTAGATACTCAATAATCACAGCTGGATGGACATCTCTAAGACTATTACCATCAAGTATTTTTTCAGTAGCAGCATCCCCAACAGGTATGATGCCACTTTGATTTCTAATGGAACACTTGCTAAAGAATTTAACCATACTTAACCTATCCAGTGTCTTGATAACATGGACTTGCAATTCCACACAAAACTGAATAGGTGACTCAAAAGGACTCAGCTTCTCAATGATAAAAGAAATCAAACTCTCTGACCTCTGAAGATACAAGGCAGCGATCTTTGGTTGGACAATCAAACTGTTACATCCACACAAGGAAACGGAGGTTAACAAAACTTTCAAATCAAATTTAATCAATGCAAACAACTCAACTTTAGAGTAACATCTCAAATCCCCCGCACTATTAACCTCCTCTCCATGAACTAATTTTTTTTTAAGCATACCCTTCAACAGCTCCAGTTCTTCAGTTAACAAGGTCATTGCCTGTTGAACTATTTCATCATTCCCCTGTTGAAGCAAGAAAACATAAGTAGCTGCAGAACTTCCAGTGACTAAATGATTTGGATGCAAGCGGAGCTGAGATATTGCTCTGTCAAAATGAAGAATTTTCTTCACAGATGAGGGAAGGAGGCCAAGCTTTTGCAAAGATAATAATTGAAGATTAGTTTTTAACACTCCATGAACTTGAAAGGAGGTTATCTTTCCAGCTCCAACAGGCCGACTAGTATTTCCCAATTCCAAGCTCTGAAATAATATGTCAATAGCAAGTGGGTAAAACGTGGAAAACCTTTCTTGTAATATTTCTGCCAACAGTGTCAAGCACTTCCAAGAATCCTCAATCCATCTTGACCATCCAAACTTCTTTCCAACAACAGATAAACATCCCAATAACCGGGGAAGCATTTTGCTTAGAGGTTCACTTATTTGTTCAAGTAGATTCATTTCCAGCAATCCAGATGCAGTCGATTGCAAAACTGTAGAAAAACAAGAAAGCAATGCAAGCAACCTACGAAACTGTTGTGGGGTTCCATGGGTCCCATCCTGAAGCAATACATCCATGTCTCCCAGGAACTTAGACAACAATCCCAGAGAAAACTGCAAATTACCCACCCAATGCTTCTGAAATTGCAAGAAACTATCCATAATGACCCTCCTGTCAGATTCTGCAAGGTCAGGCACCAGTGCCCACCCAAGAAGAAGATCAATAATGTCAAGAAAATGCGGTTGGAAAGACAGCGAAAACTTCAATGATATCAAAGTCAAAACACTTAGAAGACGATGTAATAAACTCAAGGAAGTTCTCTCATCCTCCAGAAGTTCTTGGCATGCTTTGAGGATTGGTAAAGCATATCTTTCAATCGCACCCACATCACCAACACTAAGAAACTCACGTAGACCTTCCAAGGCCAGTTCCGTGGTCCCGTCCCCAGCACTAATATTACTAAGCAGTGGTAAAGCCCATCCAATGAACTGGTCCACCAAACTACTGAGCATAACATGGTTTTGCCTCCCACTTGATCCTATTGGGACCGAACACACAACTGCACAAAGAGCAGCATATGCAATAGCAGCAGACTGCCTCACTGCGTATGACCTGATCACATTTTTGCCAGAAATTTCAACAAGCAATACATAAAATATATTCTAAGAATCAGATTTTTTTTAAAAAAATTTGGAAGCATGATCTCAAAGTTCACAGAACTCATAATTTATAGTCTATAAGCATCCTTTTTAAATTGTAATTTAACAATTTAACGGTTAAGCATACATAACAACAATTCTTCTTTTCTTTGAGATAAAAAATTGTTACCACGTAATAAGAAAACAAAGAAAGTAAACAAAAAGAAATAAGCATAAATAATGTTGAAATTCAAATAAATTTAAATGCGAGCGAGAGGGAGAGAGTTATACTTGTCAGAAAGAAGTTGAGAGAAGCCTTGGGCGAGGAAAGAAGCGGAGTGGGCGACGAGGATGGAGTTAGGAGGGTAAATGATGGCGCGGTGGAGAGAATTAATAGCTGCAAGACGAGCTGAGTCGTTCTCGTCGGATTTGGTTGAAACAGTGGGAGTTGATGTAGTTGTGGGAAGCGTAGTTGAGGCAGTGGTGGAGGAAGAAGAAGTGACGGAAGCGGTGGCCGCGGCGGTGGTGTCTTTGGGGAGGGCAGCGGAAAGGAGAGCAGCCAGTTGCTGTTGTTGGTGGTGGAGTCCTTGCATCATTGTTGAAAAGATATCTATGGCTTCGCATTTCTTGATCGTTTCCCTTCTGCGCTTGCTTGCCCCAGCGGATGCGTTTCAAAGCGTTCCGTTGTGGCGTTTTCCCTTTCTTTTTTATATTTTCACTTTCTTTTGTAATACCGAATTATAGCTGTAGTTTTTTTGGTAAACTGCATCTAAACTCACTCAACTATCATTAAATTTATACTTTGATCATTAAATTTTAAAATTTTAAAATATCACCGAAAGTTATTAAATTTACACTCTTTTTCTGATAGGGCCTTTAAAATTGTAAATATAATAATTGTACTTAAAAGCCCTCTGTCTCGAGTAAGTTCCATTGATTTATAAAGATTTTTTGGCATAATAATAAATTTAGCTCTCAATATTTATATTTTTATCAATTTGATCCTTATTCTTTTTTTTAACTAAACTTGACCTCAATCTTATAAAAATAATCGAATTTGATCATTAACCTTTCAAAAAGAATTGAATAGTTTCTTTTAAAGGAAATACGGACTAAAACATTCAATTTTTAAACATAACAACTCATATGACAATACATACATACTTCATATTAATTTTCAATAATTTTATACTTTTTTTTAAATATTTTTATAATTTTTAAATTCTTTATTAAGTGGCATATAAAACAAATAGTGCCATGTCAACATGAAATAGATGTAGACTATTATCGGGTTGTCACACCAACATCATTAAAAAGTTAATGTTTTAATTAGCATTTATGTAAAAAAATGATTTTACTCCTTTTAAAAGATTAATAATCAATTTAACTAAAAAAAGAGTCAAATTGATAAAAGATGTAAGCATTGAAGACTAAATCTATCATTATACGATTTTTATGAAATATACTTTATTCCTTAGCTAAAAGAATTTTTCAAAAAAAAATCATACCCACTAAGAAAAACATAATTAAGTCCTCGAAAGTTAAAAATTCAAGATTAATCCTTTCTGCCAATGATTTCCATTGTTGATTGTTACTATACTGACGTGGTCATTAATATTTAATGAAGTCAATCATTGAAATGCTGATATGACTATTCACAACAACCACTATTGATATGAACTACCACGTCATCAAAAAAAAAATATATATATATATATATATATATTTTTAAATTTAAATCCAAAATGAATTTAAATAAATTGATGTTTAGGTGCATTTCAATGTAAACATTCACTTGCTTATATTTATTCGAAATATAATTTTTTAAATTAAAAAAAAACTATTACAAGTTTGTAACACATTAAAAACTTACAAAATATAAAAAAAAATTTTAAAATTAAAATTCAAAATAAGCCTAAACGAGTGTGATAGTTTATTCAAATCTAGAAGCTTTAGTTATTTGTGATTAAACTTTTATTTTTTTGCTTGACGAGAAACAATTGTATAAAACAGAAATATATTCATTTTTTAATAGTTTTATGTCATATAAGCAATTTCATTCAGAATTTCAAAATTTTAATTTAGATTTGGTCTTGTTTAGGATGAAAATGTTAAAATTTAGAATGAAACTACTGATGTGGCATAAAACTATTGAAAAATGAATGCAAATAATATGACGTTACTGTTTTATACAATTCTTTCCCCTTGCTTGAAATAGAGAAAATGTTGATTTTTATGGCTTTTGCTATGCTAGTTATCTAATTTCTCGACTATTATTTGCTTTTACTTGTTTTTAGGGTTGTTTCCATAAAAAAGTATCTATTGACCACAAAGAACAACTTTTTCCATTTCCCTTCTTGCTCAATTGGTAAAAAAATTGTGAGCCTATTTTGTGAAGATTTTAATTTTACACATTCATCTATATCTTTTCTTTTTAAAGATTATTTTATATATTAATATATTTTATTATTTATTCATAATTTTTAAAGATTTTGTTCAGTTATTTATGGGCATTGATGCATAAATACCATGAAGATCAAAACAATATTGTACAGCAAGTCTGTGGCCTCATACATAGATTGTTGAAGTTAAAAATAATAATGTTCAAGTATATGCAGGTGTCAAGGCATCATTACCATAAATGTTGAAGATTGGTGTTTTTATGTATATGCTATGCATGTAGCATCTCATACTCGATTTAATGTCGAATTCAAACTATAAGGTGCTACATTTCATAACTGAAAATAAATTAACATATTTTTTTAATGTGTATTCTGTCATTCTAACTTGATACAATTATTGTTGGGGATCGACCTGATTAAGAAACAAGCAAGTAAAAATAATGAAAAAATTAATAATTTGAACACACAAATTTAATGTGAAAAAACCCCTCTAAAGAGGATAAAAAATCACGGGCAAAGATAATTTTACTATAATGGTAAAAGAACAAAAAGTACAAAAGATGAAAATAAAAATTAAACCCCGAAACCCGAAAAACAACGAACCCTCAAAAGGTAAACACAAAATTCTCCCTCAAAAGGTAAACACAAAATTCTCCAAAAGTGTTATGAGTCTAATCTTTAATGGGTGTATTTTCTAAGGTTGTAAAAGAACCTATTTATAGACTAAATTCGTAGGTTAAATAAATTATGTTAATAAATGCTAAAAATATTATCCTAATAAATATTAAATCTTCTAGAAAGAAAAAAAATATTTTTTAACTTGACTTGTAAGTAATCTTTTATTTTATTTAATAGGAATTTGGGTCACACAACTCTAACAATCTCCTCCTTAACACAAATTCTTATAATGTCATCTTTGCCAAAGCCCGCCACGGGCTTATCTTAAACTATGTAGGGAATTAACTGAGTCGAATCTATACTTAGAAGTTAGAAGACTTCTAGCCTTTGACTTGTGCATTGCCAAATCAAAACTAACACAAGTCTGATTTTCACGAACACAATGTCCTAACTTTTCAAAACCTGCATCCAAAAGAGAACCTCTCTTTAACGAAATGGTCATACATTTTTCCCTTCTATTACCAAGTTGCCTTCGCTCCAAACGAGTTGACTTCGACTCGGTAACGTACGAGGGACATCCAGTTTCACCAGTCACTATAGAACCTTATAGAATATAAAGGCTATCGGTCCTTTTACCTTTTAATAAAATGAGAGCTCCATGAGACATCTTAATGTTGCTCGACTCGATGTTGATTTTGCAACCTTTCGAGTCTAAAATACTCAAGGATAAGAGATTTTTTCGTAAATCAAGTAAATACTTGATATCTAAAAGTGTCTTAATCGTCCCATCATGCATCCTAATTTTAATAGTACCAATGCCGATTATCTTATTGGATGAATCATTTCTCAAGCGCACAACTCCACATTTAACTGAAATGTATGTAGAAAACCATTCTCTATTGGGACACATATGGAAAGAATATCCCGAATCTAGGATCTACTCAGACATAAGCTCAGAGCTATCACTTATTGACACTAACAAGAAATCATCACCGCTTCTGTTGGCCATATTAACACCAACTACATTTTCCTCGGTAATCTCAGCAGCCCTTTTATTTTGCAATTTATAACAATAGGGACACCTTTTGTCTCACTTCTTTGATGCTACCAAAATGGAAGCTTGCCTATCTACCTTGCTATCCAAACCAAACTCATTGTCGAGTTTGTCTTTACTCAACAAATAATTACTCAACAAATAACCCTTCATATCCTCAAACGAGAGTTTGTCTCTGCCATAAATTAGGGTTGTAACACCCTAACCTGTATTTGTCACCAAAACAAGGTTACGAAGTATTACTAAAGTTTATAGAACAAATTTAATTAATTTATGTCAGTTACTATTTATATTCGAAACTAATCGTGTCATCCCTTGATTGGACCCTCGAAGCCCAATTTAAGCATTAGAAATAAGTCGGGACTAAATAAAAAACTCAGGAAATTTTTCATGAAATTTTCAAAATTTTTCCCTAGATGTAGGGCTCACACACCCATGTGGTAAGGAACACACCCATGTGGTTAGTCTGTGTGGCTCACACGACCTAGTGACATGCTTATGTCTCAGGCCGTGTGGCTTCACACGCCCGTATCCCCAACCCGTATAACTCTCTGATTTGTAAAACATGTAGTAATAGAAGACACACGGCCAAGTCACACGCCCGTGTGCTAAGCTGTGTGGTTAATTCAATTTTCAAAAATTAGGTGCAGGTTTCACACGGCCATATCACAAGGCCGTGTACTTTACACGGCTGAGGCGCACGCCCGTGTCTCTACCCTTGTACTCAATTATGAGCATTCTGTTTCTTAAATTTAAGATAAAAGGGACACACGACCAAACCACATGCCCATATGTCAGGCCGTGTGTCACACACGGTCTAGACACACACCCGTGTGGACAAAATAAAGCCATTTCCTGGCTTTATTTTTTCACCCAAATTTGTCATCAACCTATACCAAAACTTACAAAAATGTATCAACCAATTCAAGCATCAAAACCTAGCAAATCTTACCATTTAACATGATATATCCACACATGTACATGTACTCATGTTTATAATTTTATCTTTTTGTGAAGATTCATATTTTACCCTAATTCAATCAAATCATACCATGTGCTTATATAATAACAAGATATACCTTATAGCAATATACCAAAATATATTATCATTAGCCATTTCAATGGCTATATTACAACCATTTTCATACCAACACTAGCAAAGTTAGTTTATACATGCCATTATACCAAAATAAGTTTTCTAGTTATACCAAAATAAACAGGTGGATAATGTGATGATACTCCGACTGATCTCCAACCTTTGCGAGCTTCCGAGCACTATAAAATAGGAAGAAAAGTGTAACACCCCTTACCCGTGCTCGACGCTTGAACAGGGTACGAGACGTTACAAACTCATACAAACATACACTTCTGAGTTAACAAATTTTGTTCTAATTTAAAACTTTTCAAATATTATATTAAAGTCCCTAATATGAGCCAACAAGACTCAAAATGCACATTAGACACGATTCAGGACTATTCCGAGCACTTAGAAAACTTTCAAGAGAAGTTATTAAAAACAGGGCACCAGCCCGTGTGGAAGGGTGACACGCCCGTGTAACCTCTAAACATGGCCGTGTGGAAGGCCCGTATGGCTCACACGGCCTAAGCATTTAGGGATACACCCGTGCCCCATACCCGTGTGGATTTAATTTCTACATCGAATCTACAGGGGTTTTCACACGGCCTGACACGCCCGTGTCCATGGCCCATATCCCTCACAGGGCCATGACACGCCCGTGTCTTAGCCCGTGTATGAAAACCTTGACATTCTATTTCTGACATCATCAACATTCTAGGGTCACACGGCCAAAGCACACGCCTGTGTGTTAGGCCGTGTCTTTCACACGGTTAAGATGTACTGTCGTGTCTCAGCCCGTGTGGTTACTACTGGGCATTTAATTTTGCCAACTTAAGGTGCAGGAGACATACGGCCTGACCACACGCTTGTAAGGCGGAACGTGTGTCACACACGGCCTAGACACACGCCCGTGTGTCTACCTGTGTGGACAAATATAAGGCTATCTACTCAGCTTTTTTGCCACCTTGAATCATAATCAAACACATACCAATCTTCCTAATACATAACCAAACAACCACAATTAGACATCAACACATCAACATATGACCCATCCACCCATACACTAATGTCCTCATACACTTGTAAGATTCAACACTTATTTTATCTAATCAATTATGCACTAAATCATCCATACCAATTTGCACATTTGTGAAAAACATCATCACTTGTTTATATCAATAATGAATATTAGCCATTAACCATGGCCTTATACAAGATGAGTTAATTTCTATGACAAGCCCACACATTTGACTCCAAAACAATACACTTAACAAAAGACTAAATCCCTATACATACCATATGCAAAATAATAAAACTAACTATACCAAGTGCTTCTATTGATAGTGTGATCAATGCCTCTGATGTTTTTTGATCTTTGAGCTAATTAGGCGACACTATAAGGAAATGGACAGGAAAAGGAGTAAGCACAGAGCTTATTAAGTTGCAGGTAAATAAATAACAACAATTTACCATGCATTCACATAATCACAACATATCATAAATTGCACACGAACCACAAATGGTTATAAACACGACTTACTCATTTTCATCCCTTACTAATCATACAATATAAGTTGAGCTCACATCTCATACATTTCATGTAGCTACCTATACCATTCACAATACCATCATAATATTTCTCATTCTTGACACAAACTTTAAATTTCCCATTGAAATCTTTAGAATATGAAGGGATATTCGATAAGCCTCAAACATAGGGTAAGATGCCGATGCCATGCCTCAGACATGGTCTTACACTAGCTCACATGTTAAGTCGATGTCATGTCCCAGACATGGTCTTACACTGACTCTCATACCGATGCCATGTCCCAAACATGGTCTTACACTGATACATATCAAAGTTGATACAATGTCTCAAACATGGTCTTACACTGGCTCACATGTCGAGGCCGATGCCATGTCCCAGACATGGTCTTACACTAGCACTCATATCAACACTGATGCCATGTCCCAGACATAGTCTTATACTGGCTCGCACATATCGGTGTCTATGCTATGTCCCAGACATGGTCTTACACTAGCTCTCGTATGACCCTAGTATCAGGGCATGATTATCCAGTCTATTTTTACGGTTCAACCGAGAGTTTATCACATTAAATCTCATCATGCAATACTCATAATCATATTTAATCATTTTATGCCAAATTAATAATTCCATGCATAATGTCGATAAAGTTGCATTATTTACGTACAACTTACCTCGGTATACAAAATGTGAGCGACTATTCGATTTAGTCCACTAGCTTGGCCTTCCCAAGATCTAGGTCCGGATTTCGTATTTCTTGATCTAAAATGATAAAATTCGCTTATTTAATCATCAATTAATTTAAACATTCAACAATTCATATTTTTGGCAAAATGATCATTTTGCCCCTAGACTTTCACAAAATTATGATTTTACTCCTAGACTCGTAAATCTATTTTCATCAAATTTTCTCATCAACCAAGCCTAACCAAATTCTTTTTATTCTTAAAACAACCCCTAATTCCAATTATTTCACACATTTACCACATAATTTATAACTTGTACCAAATAGTCATTCCTTAGGGTTTTCATGAAAACTACTTCACAAAAGTTGTTTATATAACAACTAAGATTCATTTTCTTTCATAAATATTTCAGCAAACAACACAAATGCTTTCATGGAAAAACCCTAAACTCTCAACCATTTTGCAAAATAGTCCCCCATTAGTTAGCTCATGCTACAAGGGTCCTAAAAGTACAAAATTATCAAGAAAAGTCATCAAAATCACTTACTTGAGAGAGAAATAAGTGGCTGAAAGTTTCAAGCTCCCATGGCCATTTCTTGAAGGAAAAATTGGTGGAAGAAGAAGGGTAAAAAGATGACAACTTTTTCTCTTTATTTTATTTTATTTCTAGTCAAAATAAACTACCAAATTTTCATCTAATTTTGACTTTTCAATACTCTTGTCTCCATGGCTGGCTATCCCCTTTAATAAAGGTCTATTTTCTCATTAAAGACTCCCAATTATGGTTCTCTAGCTATTTAACATTATTTGCTAGTAAAATAAAACTTTTGCCCTTTATGCGATTTGGTCCTTTTTTACAATTAAGCCCATAATCACTTTAATTAATTCACCTAAATTTTCATGAACTTGTATAATCATGCTATAACACATAAAATAATATTAAAATAATTTTTTAACCTCAGATTTGGGGTTCTAAAACTACTATTCTGACTAGGCCCGAATTCGGGCTGTTACAAAAAGAATCTAGTAAGCATTTAATGCTTAGGAAGTTCTTATAACAGGAATTAAACTTACCAATAATGTTTGTTAATATTAAGCATAAAAATAACATACTTTCGTCAAATTTAAAAATTGCCTAAACACATACACTAACCAAACAAGTTAGTCATGTAATTCATATGTATATCAATTATGCATAGATGAGCTCATCACGCCAAAACTTTCAAGTATTTCATATACATTCGTTTCATCTTTCTTTTGATCTTACCATTTCTCATGTCAAGGGAACTATCTGTTGAATTTTTGAAATATTGATGGATACTCAGGTAGTACACTCAAAGTGTACAATTCAAAAATCCGTCAATTCATGTTCAGGGGGTACCCTTTTGGGCACATATTCAGAGTATACACTCTTGAGCCACTTATCAGGATGCTCTTATGAGCCATGTATCAGAATTTCTCATCTGGGCTAAATCTCAAGAGTGCTTATTAGAGCCACAACTCAGGAAGTTCACAAAGAACTTTTAATCAGAAAGCTCAAAAGGAGCTTATCAGGATTGCTCTCAAAGAACCATGTAATAGGAACACCAGATAGCCATATCTCAGACAGTTTAAGCGAGCTATATCAGGATGCTCACAAAGATCTACGTTTGTGTTCGCAACGTATCCTGAAACACAACTGATCGAATCATATGACAGGACGATCATAAATAGCTATGGTAGTGTGCAACACATGCAAGTTAACTACCAATCAGGTTGCTCGCAGAAACTATTAACAGGATGCTCGAGAGGCTATATTAGGGATTACTCGTCCAAGCTAAATCCCGTCCGCAACATATATAGGACCATATTTAATACAGGAAATCACATATATCCATCAAATTTCTATATTCAAACGGAACTTACCCCTTTTTCTAACGTTTTTGAGCATATGATCATTTCTTATGTTTATAACATTCCTATAATTCACATAAATTTATACCACATTCAATCCACATACAACATCAATGCTAACATATTTACATGTTCAATTAACTTACATGAACTTACCTCGACACTTATTCATGTGTAAGTCTACTAATTTGAAATTTTTTCTTTTTCTTAGTCTAGCTTCGAATTTGAGTTATCCAGATCTATATAAATAAATTTAACATCATTTTAACACATCTCATGTTCAATTGAGTTCAATTTACTAGGAAAAATTACCATTTTGCCCTTAAACTTTTCATAAATTCTAATTTTGTCCCTAAGCTCTGAAAATGAAATTCTTGCAATTTAATCATTATTCCAAGCCTAGTCGAATTCTATATATCACAATAACAGCCTATGAATTTCACAAAAATTAAAATTTTTCCATGGATTTTACAACTTTTCAATTTAGTCCCTAAATCATGTTTTCACCAAAATTCTATTTGTAAAAGTTGTTTATCTACTAACAACCTTTTATTTTCTACCATAAATTTCAAATTTTCAGCATATTCATCCATGGCACAACTTTTATACTTTGATATCTTTTCAAATTATTCCCTAAAATAGAAAAATTAAATTATCCCGATCTCAAAAATATAAAAATTACTAAAAACGGGACTTGAATACTTAAAATATAAAAATTACTAAAAACGGGACTTGAATACTTACCTAATTAAGCCAAGAAAGCTTGCTTTCTCTTTCCTAGGGTTTCCATGTATATTTTGGGGAAGATGATAAAAATAAGATGATCTGTTTAATTAAATTATCATATTGTAATTTTTATTACTTTTCAATTTAGTCATTTTCTTTTCTTAATTTCCATGGATAATTCACCATAAATATCTACAACCTTTTTCTTAATGGTCTAATTACCATATAAGGACTTCAAGTTTTGAATTCTATAGCTATTTAATACTTATAGCTTCTAGAATTCAACTTTTGCATTTTATGCAATTTGGTCCTTTCCATAATTAATCACTTAATCAGTAAAATTTTCTTATCAGTATTTTCATATGACATACCTATTATACTACAGACCATGCAACAATATTAAAATAATTTTTCTTTATAACTCGGATTTGTGGTCCCGAAACCACTATTCCGATTTCACTGAAAATGACTATTACAACTCTTCCCCTTAAGGATTTTCACCTTCGAAAATCTTACCAGTAAAGAGATTTGGATATTGTTTTCTCATGGTATCCTCTGGTTCCCAGGTAGCCTCTTCTATACCATGTCGTTGCCTGAGAACTTTTACTAATGCTACTTTTTTATTTCTTAATTCTTTTGTTTCACGTGTCAAGATTTTGATTGTTTCCTTACTATAGGTCATATCAGACTAAATCTCAACCTCCGTTGGGGAGACAATATGTGAAGGATCTGACCGATGTCATCGTAGCATAGACACATGGAAAACATTATTAATTCTGTTAAGTTCTAGTGGTAATACTAATCGGTACGCAACAGGTTCGATTCCTTTCGTAATCTTATATGACCCAATGAATCGTGGACTCAATTTTCCCTTACGGCCAAACCGGAGTACTTTCTTCCAAGGTGATACTTTCAAGAATACTTTGTCGCTGACTTGAAATTCTATCGCTTTTCGTTTGAGATCGGCATATGACTTTTGGCGATTTGAAGCTGCTTTCAAACTGTCTTTAATCATCTTTACCTTTTCTTTAGTTTCTCAGACTAAGTTAACCCCGTGTATCTTTTCCTTACTGAGCTCTGTCCAATACAATGGTGTTCTACATTTGCGACCATATAAAGCTTCATACGGTGCCATTTGATACTGGACTGATAGCTATTATTGTAAGCAAATTCAATTAAAGACATACTTTTTTAACTTACTTTCAAATTCCAGCACAAAACACCGAAGCATATCTTCCAAAATTTGTATAACACATTCAGACTAGCCATCAGTCTATAGATGGAATACAGTACTAAAGTGTAATTGTGTACCCAAAGCTTCTTGCAACTTAATCCAGAATCAGGATGTGAATCGAAGATCTCTATCAGAGATAATAGAAATTGGTACACCATACAATCTAACAATCTCAGATGCATATAATTCAACCAATCTATCTAAAGAATAATCCATACATACCGGAATAAAGTGTGCAGACTTGGTTAGTCGATCAACTATTACCCAAATAACATCTTTCTTTTTCAGAGACAAAGGTAACCCCGATACAAAATCCATGATAATTCTTTCCTATTTCCATTCTGATATTGTGATTGACTGTGATAATCCTGAGGGAACTTGATGTTCAACTTTTACTTGCTAACATATCAAGCATTTGGATACAAATTCAGAAATATCACGCTTTATTCCAAACCACTAGTACATTTTCTTCAAACAATTGTATATTTTATTACTACCAGGATGAATAGACATTGTACTATTGTGAGCTTCATGTAGAATTTTCTGTACCAACTTTGAATTCTTCGGTACACACATTTTTCCCTTGAATAATAAACAATCATCAGACCCAATCTAAACTTCTGAATCAGAATTTGACTCACATTGGACCCGTTTAGCCTGTAGTTCAACATCACTCTTTTGAGCTTTACAGATTTGTTGCAGAAATGTTGGTCTAGCTTTTAATTAAGCTATAATTGAACCATCATCAGACAAAGACAACTGAATATTCATTGCTCGCAAAATAAATAAAGACTTTCTGCTTAGAGCATCAACAACTACATTAGCTTTCCCCGGATGATAATCTATAACTAGATCATAATCTTTCAATAGTTCAAGGTACCCACGCTGTCTCAATTTCAAATCTTTCTGTGACATCAAATACTTCAAACTTTTATGATTAGCAAAGATCTGACATTTTTCACCAAACAGATAATGCCGCTAAATTTTCAATGTAAACACAATTGCTGCCAATTCAAGATCATGTATCGTGTAATTTCTTTCGTGTGGCTTTAGCTGTCTAGAAGCATAAGCTATTACTTTGCCCTCTTGTATCAATACACAGCCTAAACTATTCAACAATGCATCACTGTAAATTACAAATTCTTTACCCGATTCAGGCTGAACTAACACAGGTGATTCTATCAATAATGCTTTCAATCTATTAGAACTCTACTGACATTTATCAGACCATTCAAACTTTACATCTTTTTACAACAGATGAGTCATCAGAGAAGCTATCATTGAAAACCCTTTTACAAATCTCTGATAATAACCGGCTAATCTTAGAAAACTTCAGACTTCTGACACATTCTTTGGTGGTTTTCAATTAACAATTACTGAAATTTTACTCAGAGCTATTCTAATACCTTCAGCAGAAACTATATGCCTGAGAAAACCAACTTTCAACCAAAATTCACATTTATTAAATTTGGCATACAATTGCTTCTCACGCAAAGTTTGCAACGCAGTTCTCAAATGATCAACATGCTCATTTTCATCTCGGGAATAAACCAAAATATCATCAATAAATGCCACCACAAACCCATCTAAATACGGTTTGAAAATTATGTTCATCAAGTCCATAAATACCGCAGGTGCATTAGTCAATCCGAATAGCATCACAAGAAATTCATAATGCCCGTACCTAGTTCTAAAAGTTGTCTTTGGAATATCTGATACTTTCACCTGTAGCTGGTAATAACCAGAACGGATATCAATCTTTAAAAATATAGTGGCACCTTTCAACTGGTCAAACAAGTAATCAATACGAGGTAATGGATACTTGTTCTTTATTGTGACTTTGTTGGGCTACCGGTAGTCGATACACAATCTTAAAGATCCATATTTCTTCTTTACAAACAAAACTGGTGCACCCCAATGTAAATAACTAGGTCGAGCAAAGCCCATATTTGTCAATTCTTGCAACTGTGCTTTCAGCTCTTTTAATTCTATCGGAGCCATTCTGTAGGGTGTTATAGATATTTGTGTAGTTCCCGGTATAAGGTCTATAGAAAATTCAACTTCTCTATTTGGAGATAAACTAAATAATTCTTCCAAAAATACATCAGGAAATTCACAAACAGCCAGCACTGACTGAATTTTTGACTCAGTTACTTTAGTATCCAACACATATGCAAGATAAGCATCACAACCCTTTTTGACATATTTCTGTGTTGATATTGTTGAAATCACAGTAGATAATCCATCCAATTTATCAGATTCAACGTGAAGTAACTCACCATTCTGACATTTCAATACAATGTATTTCTGTTTACAATTTACCATTGCATCGTGCTGGGTTAGCTAATCCACTCCCAAATCACATCAAATTCATCAAAAGGGCAATAACATCAAATCAGTTGAAAAACAATAACCCTTTACCATCAATGGACAATTTTTACAAATTTTATCCACCATAACACATTGGCCTAGGAGGTTTGAAACTTTAACCACAAATTCAGTGAATTCAACAAATAAATTTTTAACAGACACCAAATTTGTACATATGTATGAACGCGTGGAACCAGAATCAATTAAAGTAATAATATCAATATCAAGTAGAGAGAATATACCAGTAATGACATCTGGTGCAGAAGCATTTTCTCTAGCACGTATAGCATATGTCATTGCTGGTGCTCATGCTTCAAATTTGACTGTTGAATCTTTTGTAGTACCTCGGCTACCACTGACATTGGCGAGATAACGAGGTGGTCTTCCTTTCGAGGCGAGATTACTTGGCTTCGAAGTTTGATTAGTATCATTTTCAATCCTTTCTGGGAAATCTTTGAGGAAATTATCAAGAGAACCACATCGGTAATAGGTTTCACTTCTCAAACGAAACTCCCTAAAATGAAATTTATTGCAATATTTACATTTGGATTTAGGATTACCGACAATTCTAACACTAGTTACAGATGGAGACAGAGATCTCGTGTTAGAGCGTTGATATCTTCGCTTTTTACCAGAATACCCCTTAAAGGTGGTAGAACGATCATGATACTTCTTTAATTTCTTTGAAATAGACGATTGTGATTTGCTCATAAATCTTTTACCAGAAACCCGAGCTTCTCTTTCAGCTTGTTTCTTTTCTTTACTCAATTCTTCGGCTTTGTGTGCTCGATCAACCAAAACCATAAATTCCCTTAATTCAATAATTCCAATTAACAGCTTAATATGTTCATTTAATCCCTCTTCAAATCGTTTACACATATCAGCCTCGGTTGGAACCCATTTTCTGGCATACTTACTCAACTGAACAAATTCTTGCTTGTACTTAGATACAGTCATGTTTCCCTATTTGAGCTCTAAAAATTCTTTCTTTTTCTGATCCAGAAATCTTTGACTAATGTACTTTTTTTGAATTCAGTCTAGAAGAATTCCTATGTGATATTTTCTCTTGGTACCACAGAAGTTATGGTATTCCACCAATGATAGGTTGTGTCTTTTAATAAGGAAACTGTAAATTTTAAACATTCGGCTGGAGTACACAATAATTCATCTAAAACCCGAATGGTATTTTCTAACCAAAATTTAGCTCTTTCTTAGTTATCATCAGTAGTGGCTTTGAATTCCTCTGCCCCATATTTCTAAATTTTATCACCCGGAGGTTTACCAGTTCTAATAGGTTTAACACCCTGTGGCATCTCAGGAACGGGTTGAAGAGCAGGTGGAGAGGTTGTTAAACAGCAGGGTTTGTTCTCATATATTCAGTGAACTGTTCATTCATCATTCAAAGAAGGCTACTTTTGCTTTCTCACATCGGCCCTTAGGTACAGGCCTCCTACTATTAGTAGATACAGCTCATTGTACGGAAGCCTGAGTAGTACTCTCAACTTCCTCAGATTCAGCTTTAGCTTGGTTCACATTATCACAATTTATATAATGACATGTATAGCTATACTCATACATCCTACATTAGTACGAGAATTGGCTAAACCGTAGCTCTGATACCAATTAATATAACACCCCTAACTCGTATCCGTCTTCGAAATAGGGTTACGAAGCATTATCGGAGTTTACAGAATAAATTTAATTAATTTATGTCAGTTACTATTCATATCCAAAACTAGTCGTGTCGTCCCTTAATTGGACCCTCGAGGCCCAATTTAAGCATTAGAAATAAGTCGGGACTAAATTGAAAACTCAAGAAATTTTTTGTGAAATTTTTAAAATTTTTCCCTATATGCAAGGCTCACACGCCCGTGTGGTAAGGGACACGCCCATGTGGTCAGGCCGTGTAGCTCACACGACCTAGTGACATGCCCATGTCTCAGGCCGTGTGGCTTCACATACCTATGTCCCCGACCCATGTAACTCTTTGACTTGTAAAACATTTAGTAATAAAAGACACAAGGCCAAGTCACACGCTCGTGTGCTAAGCCGTGTGGTTAATTTAATTTTTAAAAATTAGGTGCATGTTTCACACAGTCATATCACATACCCGTGTTATAGGCTGTGTACCTCACACGGGTGAGGCACACACCTATGTCTCTGCCTGTGTGCTCAATTCTGAGCATTCTGTTTGTTAAATTTAGGATGCAGGGGACACACAGCCAAATCACATGCCCATATGTCAAGCCGTGTGTCACACACGGTCTAGACACACGCCTGTGTGGACAAAATAAAGCCATTTCCTAGCTTTATTTCCTCACCCAAATTTGTTATCAACCTACACCAAAACTTACAAATATGTATCAACCAATTCAAGCATCAAAACCTAGCCAATCTTACCATCTAACATGATATATCCACACATGTACATGTACTCATGTTTATAATTTTATCTTTTTGTGAATATTCATATTTTACCCTAATTCAATCAAATCATACCATATGCTTATATATATATATATATATATATATATATATATAAATATATAACAATATATACCTTTTAGCAATATACCAAAATATATTATCATTAGCCATTTCAATGGCTATATTACAACCATTTACATACCAACATTGGCAAAGTTAGTCTATATATGCCATTATACCAAAATAAGTTTTCTAGTTATACTAAAATAAACAGGTGGATAACGTGATGATACTTCGACCGATCTCTAACCTTTGCGAGCTTCCGAGCACTATAAAATAGGGAAAAAAGAATCTAGTAAGCATTTAATGCTTAGTAAGTTCCTGTAACAGAAATTAAACTTACAATCATGTTTATTAATATTAGGCATAAAAATAACATGCTTTCCTCAAATTTAACAATTTCCTAAACACAAACACTCAATCAAACAAGTTAGTCATGTAATTCATATGTATATCAATTATGCATAGATGAGCTCATCACGCCAAAACTTTCAAGCATTTCATATACATTCGTTTCATTTTTCTTTTAATCTTACCATTTCTCATGTCAAGTGAACTATCTGTTGAATTTCTGAAATATTGATGGATACTCAGGTAGTACACTCAAAGTGTACAATTCAGAAATCCGTCAATTCATGTCCAGGGGTACCCTTTTGGGCACATATTCAGAGTATACACTCTCGAGCCACTTATCAGGATGCTCTTATGAGCCATGTATTAAAATTGCTCATCTGGGCTAAATCTTAGGAGTGCTCATTAGAGCCACAACTCAAGAAGTTCACAAAGAACTTTTAATCAGAAAGCTCAAAATAAACTTATCAGGATTGCTCTCGAAGAGTCATGTAACAAGAGCACTGGGTAGCCATATCTCAGACAGTTCAAACGAGCTGTATCAGGACACTCACGAAGAGTTGCATTTGTGTTCGCAACGTATGTCGAAACAGAACTGATCGAATCACATGTTAGGACGCTCACAAAGAGCTACGGTAGTATGCAACACATGCAAGTTCACTACCAATTAGGTTGCTCGTAGAAACTATTAATAGGATGCTCGAAAGGCTATATTAGGGATTACTCGTCTGAGCTAAATCCCGTTTGCAACATATGCAGGACTACATTTAATACAGGAAGTCACATATATCCATCGAATTTCTATATTCAAACGGAACTTACCCCTTTTTCTAACATTTCCAAGCATATGATCATTTCTTATGCTTATAACATTCATATAATTTACATAAATTTATACCACATTGAATCCACATACAACATCAATACTAACATATTTACATGTTCAATTAAGTTACACGAACTTACCTCAACACTCATTCGTGTGTAAGTCTACTAATCTGAAACTTTTTCTTTTCCTCGGTCTAGCTTCGAATTTGAGTTATTCGGATCGATATAAATAAATTTAACATCAATTTAACACATCTCATATTAAATTAAGTTCAATTTACATTCTAAGAAAAATTACTATTTTACCCCTAAACTTTTCATAAATTCTAATTTCGTCCCTAAGCTCGGAAAATGAAATTCTTACAATTTAATCCTTATTCTAAGCCTAGCTGAATTCTATATATCACAATAATAGCCCATGAATTTCACAAAAATCAAAATTTTTCCATGAGTTTTACAATTTTCAATTTACTCCATAAATCATGTTTTCACCAAAATTCTATTTGTAAAAGTTGTTTATCTACTAACAACCTTTCATTTTCTACCATAAATTTCAAAATTTCAGCATATTCATCCATGACACAACTTCTATACTTTGATATCTTTTCAAATTATTCCCCAAAATAGAAAGATTAAACTATCCCGATCTCAAAAATATAAAAATTACTAAAAACGAGACTTGAATACTTACCCAATTAAGCCAAGAAAGCTTGCTTTCTCTTTCCGAGGGTTTCCATGTATATTTTGGGGAAGATGATAAAAATAAGATGATAATATCTATTTAATTAAATTATCATCTTTTAATTTTTATTACTTTCCAATTTAGTCCTTTTCTTTTCTTAATTTTCATGGATGATTCACCATAAATATCTAATTACCATATAAGGACCTCAAGTTTTAAATTCTATAGCTATTTAATACTTATAGCTTCTAGAATTCAACTTTTGCATTTTATGCAATTTGGTTCTTTCTATAATTAATCACTTAACTGGTAAAATTTTCTTATCAGTATTTTCATATGACGTACATATCATACTACAAACTATGCAACAATATTAAAATAATTTTTCTTTCTAACTCGAATTTGTGGTCCCGAAACCACTGTTCCAATTTCACTGAAAATAGGCTGTTACAAGGGTCTCCTTGAAAAACTTGTATGAAGAGGGTAAGAGTACAATAATATCATAGCATGATCTTCATCGTCTATCTTAACCTAAAAATTATTTAAATCATTCAAAAGAATAATAAATTGACTAATGTGATCTCTAAGAAGCTCACCTTCGCTCATGCGAAATGTAAATAGACATTGTTTTAACACTAAACGGTTAACTAGAGACTTAGTCGCATAAAGAGTTTCCAACCTTTTCCACAAGGCGAATGAGGTTTTCTCCATCAATACCTCCTATAATACCCTATTCGCAAGGCATAATTGGATTGCAGACAAGGCTTTTTCATCAAACTCTTCTCATTTTGTCTAATCTAGATTCTCAGGCTTTTTCCTGGTAGCAACCTTTTTTAGGCTGGTTTGAACTAGAATTGCCATCACCCGAACTTGCCACAGATTGATATTTGTGACACCACCGAACTTTTCAATGTCAAACCTTGTTGCTGTATCTCTGAACAGGCTGATCTATGAAAATTTGAACTAGCTCTACCACTTGTTAGGTATCGACCTGGCTAAGCAACGAACAAATAAAAATAGAAAAAGAAATTGAGATATTGAACACACAAATTTAACGTGGAAAAACCCCTCCAAAGAGGATAAAAAATCATGGGCAAATATAATTTTACTATAATGACAAAATAACGAAGAGTACAAAAGATAGAGATAAAAACTAAATCTCAAAACCCGAAAAACAAAGAACCCTCAAAATGTAAACACAAAATTCTCTAAAATTGTTATGAGTTCTAATCTTTAATGGGTGTATTTTTCTAAAGTCATAAAAGAGCCTATTTATAAACTAAATTTGTAGGTCAAATAAATCATGCTAATAAATGCTAAATATATTATACTAATAAGTACTAAATCTTCTAGAAAGAAAATATATTTTTGTTTAACTTGACTTGTAAGCAATCTCTTATTTTATTTAACAGGAATTTAGGTCACACAACTCTAAAAGTTATTTAATTGACTACATCACATGAATTTATTTTAATTTGTAACCTTAATCTAGGATACAAAATATTTTACAAAGTAGTTTAAACATATCAAATATTTACTTAGCTTGGAAATAATATTCTTATCAAAACTAATTACAAATAAGACTTTGACCCTGAGACTCCACCTTTGGGTCACCCACTGTATGCATATTACGACTAGGAAGCACAACTGCTTGATTACGACGGATTTTGATCTGGTCCTTCCCCGAACAATCGAATTCCCTTATTACCTATAATACATAATGCCATAAACGTAAGTTCAATTAAACATAGTGAGTTATCCATAACTTGTATTAGCAGAATAGTAATAAGCTGACACTTTAAGATTTTGAATTAAAGTTTGATTATCTATACTAGGAAGGTTTGCCAATCTCATTGGCGTAGTATTTACATCGCACGTACTGACTTGCTCGTACTTGGTACATTTTCTTCAATGATACCTTCGCCTACTTACTCGCACATCTTGGAGAACAAATCATCTTACTTGATTGTAGATAATCTACTTTTAACCATTTGAAAACAAAACATTTCACGTTCGGCTATAACAAACCTTGCACACATAAAGCCTCCACTGGTGAGATTTCATAGATGAAATATCAGAATATCGATTTAATAGCAATTAACCTTTTTGGCTGATTATCCCTGCGAATTCTATCTTCACTAATTGCCTTTGCAGATTCTTATAACTCTTGCATATTCTTACTTGAGAACTTGTGTAAGGAAACCTATAGATAATTCCTATAGCGCTTTGCACCAATAATTACAGTAACAAATAAGACATGTTTCAGCAAATAGTACTTGTTGTGGACTGCTATTAGCGGGTAGTCCTAATGGACTCATATTCGTATTACAATCCTTATGGGTTAATATTTCAAACCCAAGTATGCAGATTTCTACTTTTCGAAACATACCGGCAGATTCATAAGGAAAACCCTATTGCGAATTAATAAGAGATCAACTCATCTCGATTAGAAAAATTTGGATCGTCAAATCCTTCCACTTTCTCGTAATAACAGATATCCCATTATTCACGGTCTACTTCTAGAAACATATAACATGTAAGCGAATTCTTAAGAGCAAATCCCTTTTTACGAAATCATACATGTAAGATAGTCTTGATGGACTTCCACATTTTTCATAACTTCCATATGCCATGGCCATAAACTTGTTTACACAAATGGGGCCTAAAGCCTTAGACTCAACAAAGCCTCATACATACATAGAACCCATATTGGGTTATCATATTCATTTGTGCATATATCTTCATGTAATCCAATCGAACTTTCGCAAAACCAGATAACACATGGCGCAAAGCACACAACATGACATGTCTTTATCTTTCATCCACCAAAACAACCTTCCATACTTTCCATATCAAACACATGCATTTCATGCACGTGCATTCTATCAACACTATTGTTGAAGCACAACACACATCATGCCAACATTTCATGCATTTTTATATCAACACAACAAACCTCATGATACATCAATATTCAGTTATGAAGTAATTCATCAATTACACATCATTCACTCGTAGGACGATGCATCATTTGCTCAACACTCAACCAACAAAACCAACAAACATCACACTAAAATTTCATTTATACCTTAGAGATAAACATACAACCAGCCACAGAATTTCGTATCTACACACAACATGCATATTGATATATCATCATTCAGCTATAGAATTATTCATCTTAGAGCAAAAGTTACAGACTCAGCTAATGTTACCAAAATGTAAACAACCATTTAAGGCTAGAGTTCTGAAACTCACCTGGGAGTTGACGTCAAAACCTTCTATATAGCTTCTTCCTTTACTACCTGAACCTCCAACTTATAAAACATAACAACTATTTCAGAATCTCCAGCAAACATATTTTATTATCATAAAAACCAAAATTTGTTTACATGTAGAGGCCATTAAAATGATTGTCCACAACTTAATCCCATACAAAGCAGAATCGATGGACAACTAAAATCCTTAAATTTTTTTCATTTACTTAAATCTGTAACATAGAAAGGTTAATAAGCTTACCAGCTTGATAAATTATCTATTACTTATGCACAAACTTCACATTCTATCCTCCATACAGACCACTCTTAATCTTCCTTTCCTTTAACCAGACTAATAAAGAAGATGAAAAAAGAAAAGAAAAATGAAGGAACCCCACCAAAGAATGACATCTCCCCCTAATATACTACTCACGCATTTCCTTCATCAATTCTAAACTCAACAGCCAAGTGTACACATCTATAATCATCATGTCTCCAACTAAAATTTCCTAGTTTAATGGAACCAAGGTTGAAATCTAATCTTTTCACAACCAATCTTCCAATTTCTCTTATTTCCATTAGAGCTCACTCAATTTGTAAGTTTTTCAAATTAGTCCCCAAATTCACCTTTCCAACTTAATTCGACATTTCGGGGTGTGACATAAACCTAGATATAACTCCGAATATAGTTTATTTGTATAGATAGTATTGTTATATATGTTTGAGTAGATATAATGTATATCTCAACTTCTATCATTAGTTCCATTATATATCCAATTAGTTTCGTATACATCAACTTTCTCTAACAGATTTTTTATGCTGTTTTTTTTTTTTGGAAATATGAGATATTTCAAAAGAAATATCACTTTATCCCATGTCATTAAGGAAGCAATGAGTAAGGGGTTCTTCAAACTTATATAAGGAACTCAATTCATAGGTTTCAAACATATATCCTAAAGGACAGTGTCTAATACGCATCAAGCTTAGCTTTTTAATTTTTTCATTTTTCCTTAAAATCTCTTGAAATTTCTTAAGAATGAATGCATGTTAGGAAAGACTTGTACTTAAAGAGTGTTTATTGTGACCCACGTCTCTTTCCTGAGAACCTACATGATGCTCAAATTCTCCAACAATTTAAAGGATATTTGGGAATTGTTTCTATTGCTGATGTTGTTAAAAATAAAAATGGATTATATAATTAGTAGTGAATTTAGACAATTCTCTGACTAAACCTTTGGAGGAAAACTACTAAATTAAACATCGAGCGAAATGTGAATATTGTTAAATTGAGATATCAACAATGATGGTGACCTGATCTATGTGATTGCCGATCCCAAGAATTAAGTTCATATGGGTAATAACAAATCATTAGTTGATTCGTTGAACACTATACAAATCATGGCCTTTTTATGATATAAATAGTGCTAAAACTACAAAGAAAGTGAGGTTGAGTGAATTCTTAACTAAACACATATCCTTTATAGGTGTTGTATTAATTTGCAATCCACACTTGATGGATTGACCTACATGTGTGTTAGGTGGGGGCGACTTATTTGACATTGGTGGCAACATCTCTAGAGCATTCAAGAAAAGCCAAGCACATCCATGGCCTATTAGTGCACAAGCACTTTGAACAACAATATTGTGGGTATAATGTGAGTGGCAAGAATTTTAATTTACAAAACAAATTCTTGGTTCATAGAAACTTAAGTTTCACCAATTATTCCACAAGTTATGTTTCATTCTTTCTAGCTCTAGATCATAGTCTAAAAAAATACTAGAGTTGATGCATTAAATCAAAAGAAAAAAAATATTCAGCAAATTTTTTTCCTTGATTCTTTTGAATATGTGGTGAATAAGCTTATATAATGAACTCAGTTCTTTGGTTTGAAAATGTACCAAGTGAGCATTCCACTTTCTCTCTTTCTCTTTTCTTTATTGAGTGTTTTCTTTAGATGCTATTGATAGAAGAGCTTGTTGAATCTTAGGACTTTGGGTGAAATATCCTTAAAGACAGTCTCCAAGATGTCTCAAGCTTTTTTTTTTTTTTTGTATATCCTTAAGAATAATATCCAACACATCTCAAATTTAACTTTTGTGATTTTTTTCCCATTGTTTTCTTAAAATCTCCTAAAATTTCCTAAGTAGTCCATAACAAAGTACTATATTCATGTGTCACATTTGTTTGCTTTTTAAAAAACAATCTATTAAAAAGTATATTAGTCCTATTATTTTTTGAACATTTTTAAATATATATAATTTATTAAATAATATATTGGTTGTTTGAGTAATAAATTTTTTAATTTCTTTAAAATAAAAATAAATCAATATTTGTCAATTTGACCAAATTTATTATGTTATTACAATATTTGTTCTTTTGAACCAAATACAAAATACTAATTAATAAAACCATTATATATAATGTTAAAAACTTTTAATGTATTTATGGTTTTGTTATACAAAGGTGAGAAAATATATTAATGCTTGCTTCAACCTTCAAGGCAAAAGAAATGTTGGATTTTTGTTATGGTGGGTGGTTGGGTTTTTAACTACACTCGATCACCATAAAAGGGTAATTGTGAACTAAATCATGTTATTATCAATTACCATAAAATACAGTAAAATCAACTAAACATACTATAACTCATTTTTTCAAAATTTCCAAAACTGGTCCCTCATCTTTTCTTCCTCTTTCAACAGCAACGCAGTGCTTGAATTCATTTCAAATTATCCATGCCCTTGCTGTCTAGAAATGGATTTAAAGTTAAAACTGAATTACTATAATAAATTATAAATTAAAAAATGCACTAAGTCTCTGTATATTTCATATACTTGAAATATAATCTTTTCACTTTTATTTCAAGAATTTAGTCTCTCTACTTATTGAACTTTAAAATATAAGTCCAGCTGTTAGTATCATTAAGATTTAATATGTTAAATTTAGATTCATTACAACATCATTTTTTTTTGTTATATGGTTATCAAATGAGTGTTTTTTTTTTTATTTTAAAATGTCACAACAATGAATTTAAAAACAAAATTTTAATTATGTTAATAATTAGACTTGAAATTTGAAAACTAAAAGACAGAACAACTAAATTCTTAAGTATAAAAGTAAAAAAGACTAAATTTCAAATGTACATACAAAATACAAGAATTTAAAAAACATTTTAACCTAAATTATAAAAAAAAAATGATTTGAGACTTTTACAAAAAATAAAATAAAATAAAATAATTAATTAAGGCATGTGACATCTCGAAAAAATAACATATGCGTGACATAAATAAATGTGATCATGAGCTAGATGGAGCAAGATTTCAATTAAATATCGCTCAACTCAAGCATTTTTTATCATCTTCTCCTCTTTGGTGTTGTACCAACATTCATTGTCAATTACTATCATTAAAAACTCCCTATATTTATTTGGATTTTTACCACTGTTGTTGCGCTTGAACTAACCCTTTTCCTTTCTCCTTTTTACAACCATCTCTACCACCCCTCCAATGGCCATGCAATTCAGGGTATAAAGCCTATCCTTTTTATTCCAAATCTTTGCTAAGAAAGCCGAAGACACACACAAAAAAATAGAAATGAAACTTACCAAAACCAATTGAGTGCAAAAACTCCAACAAAGGTCTTCCGCAACAAATGGATTCCCAAAAGTTTTCCTTAAACTCATAAGATTTTAACGACAAGAAAACAAAAAGTCAAGAGATATCTCTAAATGCTTTATTTATAATGACATAGGTGTCCAAAGGAAGATTTAAACAACATAATTTACTATGTCCAATAGATTTGGAAACATTACTTGTTATCCTTTTAAAATTAAATGCATGTTATTCTCAATAATTGGTGAAAACTCAAATAATCCTTTCTTTAATTTAAATTAAGAGATCTATAAAAGCTTCTGTGTGTAAAGAATGTGTCTCCTCCTTAGGACACGTGTAACCTGTATGCATTTATCTTCAATAAACATGAAGTCAAATCATTTTGTGGCTGATCACTTTATAACCTCTCCTCAATATACATGATGTCAAATCGCATGACTAGAACTTCAAATGTGGGCAACACTTCACCAATTATAGACCTCACAGACAGACATATATATATATATATATATATATATATATATGACATGTGGAGTGTCTTTGATTTGCTTCACCAAGGACAGATGTTAGATCCTTATATGCATAGATCACATGTGTGATCTTGCTTGGTCTATGCCAATTTCATTGTCACTTATTTAAAAAGTTATTGCGCTTCTCAAGTGGAACCACGATAACACGTGTCAAAACTTTATGACTAGGAATGATCAACCTCATCTATAAATACTTAACTTTGATCATAGGAGAGCTTATTCAATCATAAAACTCTCATACTTCATACTCATTTCTTTCTTTAAATGGCTATTTACATCTCACCACCGTATGAACTATCATTTAGAATTTTCTTTTTTATAAGACTCAAACTGTCATTTAGTACTTTTAATTTTTAAATTTCAAAATTCAGGTAAACTTGTTAACACTATTGTTTTTTTTTTGTTAAAATTATTACTTTGACATTTTGAAATAAAAAAAAAAACTCAGTGTCGTAGCTATATAACTAAAAAAATGTTATCCTAATGAACTTGAATTTAATAAAATAATTTCAACCTTGTTAACAGTTAGACTTGAATTTTAAAAAACGAAAAGTAGAGAGACTAAATTCCTAAAAATAAAAGTAGAAAGACTAAATTCCAAATTTACGAAGAATACATGGATGCAACGCTATATGTATTTTCATTCATTCCAAATCCGAGTAATATAACATGATTTCTAGAAATGATTTGAGTCATAAAAAAGCTCAGAATGTTATGGATCCTCCTTTGAAAACAAGTCATGTGTCTATATTTAGGCAAATAGATTGAGCAAATGAGTTCTAATCAAACCCAAAAACTAATTGATTCATAACATCTCTAGTGGGAAGTATTTGTGAGTATGAGATCATAACTAGAATTGAAATGGATTTGAATTTTGATATTACATATATAGTTTCAATATAGCAACTCAAGATATTAATGTTGGAAATGTTGAGCACAATCAAAGTTGCACATCAATGAAGAATGAAAGCAATTAAAGTACAAATTTGACAAAGAAAAGAAGATATTTATGAAGCAATATAAGAGTTGGTCTTAAATTCTCACTCAGCCTCTTCCAAAGATGCTTCAATTCGAAGAAGAACAAACCCCACAGCAACACCAACGAGAACAAGTCCATTCATGATTGCTGCAATCCTAAATATCTCACCAACTGCATTGCAGGTTGAAGAGAGAGCACCGCCGCCGCTACCTTTACCCGTGGATGGAGCTCTGAGTGAGCTCACAACCTTTGCAAATGATTGTTCAATGCACACTGGTTGGCCTAGTGAGACCACATTGTTATGAGCTTTTAGCCCACCAAAGGAATTCAATCCTGTAATGTAATTTACATTAACTTTAGTTCTCCTCCTGGGATTGCCAACACTGGCAGCAGCCAATGTGGGTGGAGAGAGTGTAGCTGAGGCTGTTGTTGCCATTGCTATATTTAGGTATGCTTATACAAGCAAGGGAAGGTTTAAGACTTATGAACCAAAAGCTGGAAAATAATGAAAAAAGGCTAAGAATAGATAGTAGATAAGATGCGGTAAGGATGGATGGTTGGCAAGGGAAAAGATTTTTGCAGCTTTAAATGCTGGCCATAAGAAATTTGAGATCCTGAGGATGCTATCGAGGATTGACCTCTTATTTAAATCATCAATCTGCTCCATTCAATCCAATTAATTTCACCATCTTGCGGTATCTAGTCCAGGATTAGAGCCCCTCCATCAGTCCCAGACTCAAGTGATACTTACGATTCACCCATGCTGGTAAAAATTGATGCATGGTATAAATTTTAACTCATCTAATTCCAGCCATTTTACTTGTTTTGAAACCTTTAAATTCTCTGCAATCAAATACAATGATCCAAAACAAAAGGAGACTAGCTCCTTATCCTGATGTTGATCACAACACTAGAACTCACACAGAGAGAACAGATATGCATCACCAAGGAAAAAGAAATTTACTAAAACCTATACCTATATATAAAAACTCTCCCCGACAAAGGAGGCTATCACAGCTGTCCCATTTTTTTCTGGCTTTGTAAGGTAATGGTTTATTTTCAGTTTTGGTGTCTCTATTATGTTCAAAATTTTTATTTAGTCCTTACACTTTAAGTTGGCATAATTTGTCGCTGACCCAATTTTAGTCTTTGTAAGGCAATGATTTGTTTTCACTTTTGTGCCTCTATTATGTTCATATTTTAGTTTTAGCCCCTATACTTTAATTTGGCATAGTTTGATTCCCTTACTTTTATAATGTCATTAGGATTAATTAGTCTAAATAGTTTATCATTATAAGATAATGGTCGATTTTCAATTTTGGTTTCTCTACTATGTTTAAACCGGAGATTTAGTTTCTACACTTTAATCTGACATAATTTGATTCCCTTGCTTCTATAAGATTATTAATTATTCCAAATAGTTAATATTCGTAATAGTTCTGGTTAGAATGGTAATGTCTTTTTTTTTTAAACACCCTTCCAACGCCAAGAATATATATTTCAACATGATGAGTTAGAGTTTGTGTTTTAAAGAAAAAAAATATGCAAACATTTTAACCGGAATAGTTAAGGATTTTAATTATTTGTATTGACCAATGATATTATAGAAGTTAAGAGACTAAATAATGTTAAACTAAAATAAAAAGATTAAATCCAAAATTCATGCATGGTAGACGTAACACAATAATCCTACAACAATTTATACTTTTATTTATATAAATATATATAGCCATTAAATGTATAATAAAAATTTAAATATTTGACATCACTTGATCTATTATTTTAAGTGTGTATATCTTACATATTTGAATATTATATTTATTGTTTTGTATTTATCTATAGTGCATATGAATATGAATCAAAGAATATAAATTACTTAAATTTATTTTGATTTTAATTTAAATATTTTAGATATGTGAATTTCTAAGAATAAAAATATTTTGACATTCGAACTGAATATCCGTTTTATATATTTAAAGTTGTTTAAACTTAGTTTTTTTTAAACAATTTGATAAATTCTATATTTTAAAGAATTTAATTAATGAAATATCATATTTGTAGTTGTCAAACTATAACATATTATGATAATATTACTAAATGTAACGTTTATTTAATTTTTTTATATATAAAGACATTGTAAGAATTATATATTTGATAACAGCAATAAAAATAATGAATGATATTTATTAAATCGTTTAAAATTGATAATGATTTAAAAATTAATTTAATAAAAGAGGAATTATATTTATATTTTAAAAATAAAAAATTATATAGATTTAATGATTAATATTTTTATAAGTATTATTATGGTTTATAATATTGTTTAATAATTATTTGTAATGAGAAAAATTCCCAAGCGAAGCTGGGAATCATACTTGTATATGAATAAATCATACCCTGAAAAAGGCATAACATTAACCGCCCTAAGAAAGCTGGGAAGAAAAAGGAAGGTGCGAGAATAATTCCCTTTCCCTAACACCATGCAGACAAATACATAAAGTCTCCTGTAATAGAAAATGACCAGTGAGGGAAAGGGATGCTAAATACCCAACACCACATTTGTTGAGTAGTATGTATGTCTGCTCTAATCTTCATATTCTGTCTCTTCGTCATCATCTTCATTGTTTTCCCGGTACCTCCATCCATCATCTACATTGTCACGGTCTTCTTCAGTTTCTTCGCTATCCTCTTCCTCAAATACTTGTTCTTTGATTGGCCACTGTTTCTTGGGTATAGGCAAAGTGGCAGGAGATGGACTTGAGCCTTTCTGTCGAGCAACCTTTGCCGGAGGCATCTTCACATTTGGCTTGGCCCTACTTTGTTGTTTCTGACTTTTTCCATTAACTCGCTTTCCAGCATAAGCATCTTGATCACTGGCTTCATCCATCTCATTGTCAGCATTGGCTGTGGCGTTCTCAGCATTTTCATCTGACATATGTCCAGGATGCTCTCTCCTTAAATGGAGTTTTAGTTTGTATTCATGTATGTAAGCTTTCTCACAACCTTCATAAGGGCAAGCATAAGGGCGATCAGATGATGCAGAACCATAGGCGCCACCAGTAGGCTTTGGAGTTTTAACAACCTTCTCTAAAGGTGGGGCATATTTTGCCACTTCTGGTGTCGTGTTCTACCAAATGTGAAGACAAATTTCAGATTAGATTTAATATCTCAAGGTTAATAAGATGGCTTGTATATATCATGTTCTACAAAACAGCAACAAGTTATGACAGTAAATTCACAAACCTTTTCATGGTGTGATGCAATGTGATTCTTTAGTTTGTACTCATGAGCATATCTCTTTCCACAATCTGGGTATGGACAGATATGGTAGTTTTCTTGTGAATGTGTTTTCATGTGTGACCTCAGGTTGAAATCCAAGGAGAATGCCTGCCATTCTCACAATCAAATCTGTCAGAACTCCGAGCATTAAGGGCAAGCATGTTATGTATACATCCCCATGCCCATAAAAGCAAATTTATAAAGGAAGCCTTTGAAGCAAAAACAACAGTTGCTGAGAACCTTATCACCAGACACTACGCAAAACTATGTCTATAAAATCAAAAATGTCCCACATAGCAGTTTGACAAAGTTTATATGGTTTGAAATTAAGGTTCAGTGTCCCTTACATCTCCTGCTATATAATAGAGCAATTCACAATTTCATATTAAAAGAGAATATACCTCAAACAAGTAATGGAACAAACCATATATTAAAAGAAAAAGATTAACAGCATGAGACAGATTTACCACCTTACCACAACCTTCATGTGGGCATATGAAGTCTCTCTCTCCAGTGTGAATGAGGAAGTGTCTTTTCAGTTTTGAACTATCCAAAAATTTCTGCAGTATTAACAAACAGTATTCTGTATTAACAACCGCCAATAAAACACTATTTATCTGCCAACACATACACATGGTAAGAAACACCAATGAAACACTTTCAAGGTGAAATTAAGCATTTCCATAGTTCCCAAGAAAGCATGAACCAGAACTAACAGGGGTTTTAAGAGGAATTCTCATAAAGTAAATCTGAAAGTATCCTTGTTGTATCAGAAGCAGAAATTTTAAACAAGATACCTTTCCACAACCCTCCCAGTGACAAACATATTGTCTTTCTCCATGAATGTGTGAATGCTTTCTCAAAGCACCAGCATCAATAAAGGTCTTTCCACAGCCTTCATAGCTGCAAAGGAAGAGAACTTCGGTAGTAGGCTCTGGTTCAGGCTCTGGTGCTTCAGGCTCTTTCTCCTTGTCATTCAATGCTTTCAAGGTGTTCTCTAAACAAAACAATTGGGTGACGAAAGTTAGCTCGGCCCAAACCAGAAAGAAGATGACAACAGAAGTCCCCTACAGGATAATTATTTCACCCCTCCTCTCTATAGCCTAGAAATTATCCACAGAATCTATTATTAGAAATAAAATAAGATAACCAAGAAAACATTCAAAACCTACAATCTAATGAAAACAGTTAAGGGAGAGTCTCAGGAAAATGGGAAAAAAAAGGGCCAGAAAGCCATTGTGAAAAGGAATATAGACATATTTCTATCACCAAACAAATAGACTGTCAAAAGATTTGGATTTAACTCCTTACAAGTACAATTAAACATAATACAAAAATCAAAATTCTTCTTTTCTGTAAACAACCTTATAGAGCATAATGAAAAGACCTTCCATACAATATATTTGTTTCTATTCCAATGCCAAACAAGTTGTAAGCTTTCTACAGAAAATGCATACTTTTAAATTGCAAAAGAAAAGAATCAGGTCACAGTTAGGAATAAGTAGCAGATAAAAAGAAAAACAAATATAGAAGGAAGAACATTGAACTCACCATTTACCCATTTCAAAATCATGCATTTTCCACCCGTTGCTACAACATCTTGAGGTACCCTAAAAAAATTTGTGATCAGGTCATTGACGTTGTCTATAATACAAAGAAAGAAGTTAAGGACTAAATCATGTCAAAATCTTGGTTAAAAAATCCAATTGGCATATATGCTAGACAAAAAAAAAAGAGTAATATAGAATCGATGAAAAAGAAAGAAAGAAAGAGAGGTTTAATCTACCATCTTTTGAACCATTTAACAGCGGGAGCCTTAGATTTGAGAATGGGGCGTCTCTCGAATAGACCGTGAGCGTACTGCATCTCCATCCGATGTCTTTACGATTACTTTACAGCATGGTTTCAAATACCGGTGTGGGCCGCTATTTCATGGTAACGGCGCCATCCGCAACCGCTAAAGACCTCAATAGCAGTGGGTCGCAGTGTAACGGAAAATAGCGGCGATATTTCTGCTAACCCAATAGGCTTTTTAAAAAAAAAATTCCTTTCTCAACAAATTAAACAGAGAGGGATGGAGAGAGTAAGAAGCAGTAGGATGGAGAACAGGAAATCAAAGTTAGCAGAGTGAAGCAGATAACTCAAAATCGAAATCAATCTTCAAGTGACGATTAGGGTTTGAAAAATTACCTTAATTAATTTGCCGAAGGCAAGAGAAGGCTATGGGTCAGGAGGGGGGGCTCGTTTGGCTGTGGGGGATGCGGAAATAGAGATGAGGGGGCGTCCCGGAACTTTAACGAAATTTAACAATTTTTTTTTTATCATTACAATTTTACAAAATCTTTTCTCACATATATAATACAAGTCAAATTCATATAATATCTTTATTTGTTATTAAATTTTGACATTGCATATTAATTTTTTAATTTTAAAAATTCAAAAAAATGTTTTTAAAAATTAAAAATTATTAAAAAAATATAAAAAGTATAAAATTATTTCCATCCACTTTGGGGTGGTTTGACAAAAAAATACAAGTTCAAAGGTTAAAAAAGACGAAAAATTAAATGGAGAGCTAAAATAATTTTTTTTTCATAAAATTAAAAGGAAAATTTTTTAATACCTATAAAGATAAAAATATGCTTTATAAAAATATTATGTTTTTAATAATTTTACATTTTGAATTCAAATTCCATCATGTACATCTATTTCTTAAATTATATGTAAAAAATAATATTTAAAATCATATTTGTTGTTTTATAAAAATATTGCGTTTTTTATAATTGTGGTTTTGGTATAATTATGATTAGAGTGTTCATGGGCTGGGCCGGGTCAGGTCGGGTTTGGGCCAGGCTCAACTAAAAATTTTGGCCCATTTATCGAGTTCGGGTCGGGCCGGGCTAAAAAAATGGGCCTAAAATTTTTCCCAAGCCCGACCCATATAAAAATGCTAAAATTTGGGCCCGGCCCGGCCCACCCGTATTAATTTTTAGTATTATGTTATATAATTTTTAAATATATATAATACATCAAAAATACTAAAAAAATCAAAATAAATATTTCTCAACAAATTGAAAATAAATTTTAAAAAAATATGTAGACTTAAATAACACTAAGATGCAACTTAACAAGCAAATACCTCTAAAATAATAACAAAATTAACAATAAATAAGTTTTATACAATATCCAAACAATAGCAACAAAATAGTAGCAACATAATAGTAATATGGTAGCAAAATAGGGAGAAAACAACAAGAAAATAACATTCAAGAAAAAAAAATAGCAATTTTTTTGTCCTTTAGTGAATTCAAGCGGGGCCGGGCCCAGGCCAAAAATACCTTACCTGAAGCCCGGCCTATTTTTTAAACGGGCTTTATTTTTTGTCCAAGTCTATTTTTCGGGCCTATATTTTTACCCAAACCCTCCCACATTTCGGTCGAGCCCACCCGACCCATGTACACCTCTAATTTTGATCATCTACATAATTAATTTAATAACACATTTAATATGTATCTTTTATATTTTCTATCAATTTGATTATAATTTTATATAAAAATGATAAAAAAATTAAAATTCTTTTAAAAAACTAGAAATTTCTAAATATATATATAGAGAGAAAATGATAAGCTACTAGGAATAGTTGTGAGCTATCCTAACACTTTAAATTTACAAATTTTCACTAAAATTCCACATTCCTATGAACCCAAAACAGTGAGATGAGCAGAGAATGAACAACTACATTGCTTGTAATTGCAAGGAAGTCTGAATTAATACAATGTGAAGCCCTACAAATTCTGAAAAGTACAAAGGGTAATCATCAATCAACAATAGAAGAAGAAGATATTCCAACAACTTTGTATTTGGTGAGTTTGGGTAGGTGTTAAAACTTAATTAGATTTGAAAAAATAAAAATAAAATTGAATTTCAAGTTAATACAATCAAGTTATTTGAGTTATTCGAATTATTCTAGTCTAACTCGAATAAGTAATTTGAGTTTCGATTTTAAATCGAGTTGAATTTTATAATTCGAATAATTCAAATAATTCGAATAACAGATAATCTAAATACTTTTTTAGTTCTTGTCAAGTTTGAAAATGAATAAATCGGTCTCTCTCTCAACAAAAATTACAAAAAAAAATCAAAATATTTATAAAAATTCTAAATTTATATTTTTTTTAAAAATTTATAAAATTTTAAAAAAATTCTAAAAAATATATAAAGAAAGTTAAAAAGTTAAAATTTCCCTAGGAATATAATTTTGGGACTAAATAAGCTAATTAATGATTCAAGTTTATCAGTATTATTATTATTATTTTGCTTTGAAAAAGTTTTCAAATATATATAGTTTCAAATTTATGTACTCTAACATGGAATTAATTATACTATAACAAAATTTTAATTTGACATGTTTAATTTTTTTAATTTAATTCGAACAATTTCACTTTATTCGAAAAAATTTCAAATCAAATCAAAATGATAAAATATGATTCACCGACTTGATTAACTCAAATTTTTTCATTCGATTCAATCGAATGCTCACCCCTAAATTTGGGGCATCTTCTCATGTATTTAGAAGGTTGGAATGAAAATTTTGGCAAAGAAAAGCTATAATCAAAGTCTGTATAGAGAAAATAAAAATGTGAGAAACCTTAGAAAGTTCCTTTGATTTCATGGATTCAACTGAAAATTTTTGAATAAGTGACAACAAATTTGGGAGAAGGAGGTGATAGGGCTTCATTTTGGTGTCAAAAGAGGGCTGGTCGGAGATCGGGAACGGTAGCGATGGCGGTGGTAATTTAGGTGAGAGGGAAAAAGGCAGGAAATGTATTTAAATGCTAAATGTTTAAAGTTAAGAATATAAATGTTTATATATATTTGTTGAACATTTTAATATTCTTATGAAATTTTAAATTTTTTAAAAATTGAGTTATATAAGAATTTAAAAAATTTTAGAATTATATGTTGTTATATTTTTCTAGTTTTTAATATATTTATCATTTTTATATTACACCTCTTGGATCTTGGGCTGTCATTGTAAAATAGACTTCATTTCTATGTTTCCGGAAATGCCACATAACAAATGCACGAGTTACGTTTATAATATTCATGCATGGTATCTGAAATGTTTAGCCACTCCAATCACTAATGAAGGCAGTGTGCATTTGATCAAACCTTGAATTGGCATTGGAACCAAACCAAACAGCCTTGGCTAAAGGGCGAGTGTAGAAGAGGTGGTCCACAATCTCCTCAGCTGAGAAGAATGGGCATTCTCCCGATACTGCAATGTTTCTCCAACGCAGTTTAAAGTGAGTAGGGAGACTTTCCAAAGAAAAACGAGTAGCTTACTGTTAAACAACTCAGAAGAGAATACAAACATCAAGATTTCATTATTCAAGCACCTTTCATACATGCAGCTCTTGCACATTACATAGAAATAACGTCCAACTGTTCAACTGTTTTTACTAACAACTCTAACAGCTTAACCTCTAATAACTACTTCATTAATTACTCTAACATTCTCCTGTTCTTTTCTCCTTTAAAGATTCTCTGGAAAACACACGTAGTGCCTGTTGAAACCAACCAAAATTCTTAGGTGTGACTGGTTTAGTGAGAACATCAGCAATCTGTTTGTCAGAGGGAACATAGTTGACATGAATGGATCCATCAAGAACCTTCTCCCGGACAAAGTGATAATCAATTTCGACATGCTTCATCCTTGCATGATGCGTAGGATTTGCAGCCATAGACACAGTGGATGTATTATCACACCAAACAACTGGAGTTCGACAAGTAGCCACCCCAATTTCATCTAGCAGTTGCTTGATCCATAACAGTTCAGCTACGCAATTTGTAAGGCTTCTGTACTCAGCCTCAGATGTGGAGCGGGACACAACAGCTTGTTACTTAGAACACCAAGCAACAGGATTGGAACCAATATAAACTACAAAACCAGTTGTGGAGCGTCTATCTTTAACAGAAGATGCCCAGTCTGCATCAGAGTAGCTGAGTAGCTGAAATTGTCCTGCAGAGTAAAGAAGCCGGTGATCGACAGTACCATTGAGATATCGGAGAACCCTTTTCACTGCCTTCCAATGAGTCTCTCTTGGAGCATTCATGAATTGACTAAGTTTGTTAACACAATAGGCCAAGTCGGGTCGTGTAACACATAAGTATTGAAGCATACCAATTGTAGTTCGATACAATTTGCCATCAGCAAGCAGCAGATCGGCTTCATCAACAACCAACTTTGGAAAACCAACCATAGGTGTCGGTGTGGGAGTGGAGTTTGCCATTCCTATCTTGGTTAGAATCTCACGAATATATTTGTGCTGGCTAAGAAATAACCCACGATCTGTTTGTTCAACAGTCATACCCAAGAAAAAACTGAGCGGCCCCATATCTTTAAGAGCGAATTGTGTGTGTAGACACTCAATAACCCTATCAATCTCAGGAGAAGAGCTGCCTGTAATAACAATGTCATCAACGTACACCATAAGACATAACAAACTATGGGAGTAGAACGAATGAACAAAGAAGAGTCCGCCTTTGAAGCACGAAACCCCAACTGATCAACAAGATACTTCTTAAGTGTCTGGAACCAAGCACGAGGGGCCTGGCGTAACCCATAGATAGCTTTTTGTAACTTACAAACAAGCTTTTCACCATGAGGTCTAACTTCTTCAAACCCCGGTGGCTGCTCCATGTAGATATCCTCAACAAGTTCGCCATTGAGAAATGCATTGTTGATATCAATCTGTCGTAATGGCCACTTCTGTATGACTGCAATAGCAAGAACCGTGCGTATGGTAGTAGCCCGTACAACAGGACTGAAGGTGTCTTGAAAATCTACCCCCGCATGCTGTGAAAAACCCTTAGCCACCAGTCGTGCTTTGTAGCGTTCGAGAGTCCCATCAGCTTTTGTTTTGACTTAAAAAGCCACTTGCACCCTACAGCTTGTCTGTTGACCGGTAACGGACACAACTTCCATGTATTATTACGAATAAGTGCTTGCAACTTACTGTAAACAGCAGCCTTCCACGATTCATGACGCATCTCAGTATGAATGTCAGGTGGCACATCAATAGCAGGAGAAACAAGACTAACATATGCCTTTGGCTTAAAAATTTTGGCCTTGCTACGAGTAACCATTGCATGTGTATTACAAGGTACAGTAATAGATGGCACGGGTATAGGCTGAGATGGTGGTGAAACGGATGGATTAGAAGAAATAGATGGTGGCGGTGAAGGTAAGGTTTGAGGGGAAGGAGTAGTATGGATACTGGGTGAAGGTGTTAGAGAGCTAGTGCTATGAGAAGGACCAGATGTGGGAACATGTGTAAAGCTAGTATGATGTGACGGCTGAATAGTAGAAGTAGATGGGATACAGTTGGATGACAAGACTAAAAGTTTAGGGCTAGTTTTAGATTGACTAGAGGAACCGGAAGGAGGAGATATTTTTTTATGAAAGGGAAACACATCCTCATGAAAAGTAACATGCCTAGTGATATACACTCTGCCAACAGGATCTAGACATCGATAACCTTTATGAGACATAGAGTAACCTAAAAATATACAAGGCACGGAGCGAAACTGTAATTTGTGAGCATTATATGGCCGTAGGTTAGGGAAGCACAGACATCCAAAAACACGCAGGTAACCATAGTCAGGGGAGACTTTGAATAACCTTTCAAATGGAGAAACATCATTGAGAGACCGAGACGGCAATCGGTTGATCAGGTACATTGCGCTAGCAAAAGCATCAGACCAATATGCTAAAGGCATAGATGCATGAGCAAGCATTGCGAGCCCTGTTTCGACAATTTGTCTATGTTTCCGTTCAACTAGACCGTTTTGAGCCAATGTATAGGGACAAGTGATGCGATGCATAATCCCTTGCTGAGCCAAAGATTTCTTCAAGGCCTGAAACTCTCCACCCCCATCTGTCTGAAGACTTATAAGTTTACACCTAGTAAGACGTTCAGCTTGTCTTAGAAAATGTGGAAACACCGAGAGAACTTCAGATTTTTGTTTCAAAAAATAAAGCCAGGTAAACCTTGTATAAGCATTCGTGAAAGCGACATAAAACCGAAAAGCATTAGAAACAACAGGAGCAGGTCCCCAGACATCAGCAAGAACGAGTTGAAGTGGTGTAGTGTACTTAGTTGTAGAGTGTTGAAAAGGCTACTTGTGTTCTTTACCCAAGTGACATGTAACACATCGAGACAAACTTTTATTGATATTAAAAGACATATTACATTTGCGTAAAGCCTTATCAAGAACAGCTGAGCAAGGATGACCTAGCCTACAGTACCATATGTCAACAGAAACATTGGACATGGCCACTAACGCTTTAGTCGACGCAGAGGAGCTTGTGACACTAGTATCAGGTAGATGAAGCTTGTATAGACCATGCTGCTCAGACCCTTTAAGAAGCACCTCCCCCGTGCGCATGTCCCGAACTCGGCACTGTGAAGGAAGAAACTCAAAGATTACCTGGTTATCTTTGGTAAACCTTGACACTGATAACAAATTCTTTGTAATGCCGGGCACAAGCAACAAAGACCGCATGAACAATGGACGAGAGCGAGTAAGTAAGGAAGACTGACCAGAGGAAAGGATAGACATTGCACTGCCATTGCCAACATACACTTTACCTGGGCCTTTGTATGGAGAGCTTTCAGTTAAAGAAGCAGGAGAGTGTGTGAGATGATGTGTCGTACCAGAGTCAGGATACCAAGCACTATCTTCAACTGTTTCAGGTGTGGCAATGTAAGCCTGAGGTTGAGACACCACTGAATTTGAGGTATGAACCGGAGGATAACTATTTGTAGCAAACGGGTTTGACCAAGGAGTTGAAGGCATCGATGGAGGAACAAACCATTGTGGTTGACTATTAAAAGTAAAAACGGGCATAGGTGATTGCCAGGGCATCACTGAAGGTGCAGCACTATACATGCAAACATTAGCTTGTGGAGCTGGTGGGGGTCGATATGCACCACTTTTATACGTTGCATCAAACCTGTAATAATACCGATCGACCAGATACCCTTGTTTGCCACACAACTGACACTGAAACCGTGAACCAGATGACCTACCCCGACCTCGCCCGCAAACATTAGCCGATGGGCGATATGCAGGAGTGTAATCAAGTTTGTCAACTTGCCTTGTGGGCTGATGAGTAACAACATTAGCAGACACAGGCACATCAATAACAGACGAGTACTGTCACGCCTCAGCATCTAAGAGCATAGTGGTAACCCCCTGAACAGTATAAGGTGTCGGGCTAGCAGCAATGATAGTAATAACAGACTCGTAATCAGCAGGTAATCCATTTAAAATAGCAGTGACATGCTCATACTCACTAATATGTTTACCACAGATGGCAAGATTCTCACAGTAACCTTTAATCTTTACCAAGAAATCACGCATAGACAACTCACCCTTCTTTTGAGAATGCAAGGCGCGCTGATAGAACATTAATCGAGATGTAGTCTTGCTGCCATAAAGACCCACAATAGCATTCCAGATCTGAGCACTAGTGTCCATGCCAATGAGGTGAGGAAGAACCCCTGGACTTACAGATGAAAGAAGCCAAGACGCAAGAGCACTGTCTTGTTGCTCAAACCGGACAAAATCAGCATTTTCTTGAGGAACACCATTAGAATCGGGAAGAAACCAAGAGGGAGCAAGAGTAATAGAGTCTAGAAAACTCTGAAGCTGAAAGGCTTTAACCACCAAAAGGATCTGTTGACGCTACAACAAAAAATTCGTATCGTCAAGCAGAACACTAATCTTCTTTGTGGAGAGGAACCGATTATCAACAACACCATCAGATAAGCTGGAGGCCATCGAAGTAACACCGCAAGAAACATCCACAGGACCCAAGAATCAATAGTAATCTGATACCATGTTAAACAACTCAGAAGAGAATACAAACATCAAGATTTCATTATTCAAGCACCTTTCATACATGCAGCTCTTGCACATTATATAGAAATAACGTCCAACTGTTCAACTGTTTTTACTAACAACTCTAACAGCTTAACCTCTAATAACTACTTCATTAATTACTCTAACACTTATAAGGGAGATGAAGCTTCCATAGTGATGCCCACTTAAAGGTCAGGGCAGAAGATGCAACCACTTGAGCGTCATGATCCCATAGGAATTCTTATGTCGTTTTAACAAAAAAAGAAAAAAAACTATTCCCATACATATTTCTCATTACCCTGCATCATCAAGAGAAGCCTCTGGACTTCATCTCTTGTTCCCATACATTTTTGACTTGGTCTTTGATGCTGTTTGATTTCCAAGAAGCACGAGCCGGGTCTATAAAGGAGCTCACCTAATGTTCTAGTAAAGTTGTGTTGGAAAAAATAGATTTTTGGAAGTTTTGAGGCACATTCTTGATTAGTAAAGGTGGAGATTTGAATCATAAAATTATAGTTTTATATTCTATTCCATTGAGACTTTTACAACGGTATATCATATGCTCAAAATGATTGAGTGATGAATGAGAAATTGATACTTAAAGTAAGCCACTTCTGAATTATGTTGAGGAAAATAGAAAACTTAGTCCCACATTGGTTAGATATTAAGTGTGGAATATGTTTATATACACTGGTTCATGATACATATAAATAATATAATAAAGTTGAGAGTTCTTTTAATATTTTAACCCCAAAATTTTATAAAATAGAAAATAGAAAATAGAAAGTTACATTCTATTGGCCAAGGCATAATTAAAAAAAAAACTATTTGAAAAAATATTAAAAAGCATTCAGTTTTATTCTAAATTGTTCGTAACAAAGTGGAAAATGCATTTTTTTATTATTTAAAATCTGGGTTTTCATAACTAAATTAGTGGTTAAACCAATTAAGTTACTAGTTTCCTGGTTTGAACGGTCTGTCCAGTTTCATTAAAAAATTCATAAAAATATTAAATTCTAGTTCAACCGTTCGATCAACCAATTTTTGTCTAATTCAACTAGTTTGTAATGGTTTTAGGTCTACCCACTTTTTTTGGATTGATACTGACCTGACGTCAAATGTAGTAGTTATTTTGATATATTTTTACACTTAAAAGAGCTTATTTTCTAGCACTTTTATTATTAATTATTGTATTTTTTATAATTAGTAGTTTAGAAGTAAAAGTTAATAAAATAAGTGTTTTTAATTAGTGTAATTGAGTGTTTTTAATTAGGCCGGCACAGGCATTAGGTAGTTCTAATTAGTGTAATTAAGTGTGTAGGATGATGAATTATAGGCCCAATGGATGTAGGAATGTAGGACGAGTGATGCATAAACTTCCCGAGCCGCTAAAGCACAACATGAACTAAAGAATGCACAAAATCATTGTCGTGTTGCACTATAGATTGTGTATGGTGTGACATAGGCCCAAGGTGGAGCCTAAGCATTTCGGTGTTTTTTTTTTGTACAATAACCTTTATATGAAGCCCTAGGACGTGCAAAGACCTAATTTGGGCTACCACACTCATATAAATAAAACCTTAGGGGTTTCATGTAACTAAGTAGTCTTAGATGCATCTAAAAACCCTCGTAGTTTAAGAGTAGGATTTAGATTAGGTTTTCTTTTGTTTTTCGTAAACGCTTTGCTCTTTCCTCTTGGAATCAATTTCAATCCAAGATTTCTTTTATAATATCGAAGTTATTTAGTTTATTTGCCTTTGCAAACGATGATTCTCGCTATTCAAATCAAGATATTTCCTACCTAATGCTTCAACCGACATCAACAAGATTATTTCTACATCTATTTTCTCTTTAGATTTAATCGTGTTTATTTATATGTTTATTTAAATTGAGATTGAGATTATGAATACCATGAGTGGCTAAATCCCTTATGGGAGATTAACGAGTAGATGATGATGTAATTAACAAAGGATTAAGGGTTTGTCAATCAGATTAATTGATCAAGATTATGCGTTTTTAAACCCTAAGTTTGACAACCCTAAGAAGTAATCAAGATTAAAAGAGGTCAAGAGATAAGTTTGATGAATAAATCAAAATTTATCTTGGTTGAGAAAGTGAGGTCAGGAAATAAGCGAGTATCAACCAATTAAATAATCAGTTAGAGGCTGGGAAGTAATAATTGGTTTGTTAATAGCTAATCCACCCTAAAACTTCAATCCGAAGTTAATTACAACCTTTGAATTGAGTTAATATTCCTGATTGGTTTAATTGATTTAATCGTTTGTTTATTTTATTATTTATTTATTTCAATTATTTTATTTCTAATATTCATCTATTTTATAATCTATCGTAATATAGAATTTAATTATTACTATTTAGACTTATTATTGTAAAGAAATTTTCCATAGATTTAATCCATCCTCCACTGGGTATGATCCTCAAAATACTTCCCTATGTTTCGTTGTAACACATATTATATTACAATTTGACCCGTATACCTGCGGACACTACTGATTTAATTATATATATATATATTTTAGAGTGATATTTATAATCTGAATGATAACACGTTTAGAGGCGGTCAGATACCCCAGTTGGTTCCTGATTCCCAACCCAGTTTAAACAACCACGTCCAAAATCCTCCTAAATAATTAAATTTAAAAGAAATAATTTTTAAAGATTAAAATTAAATTTAATGATTATATTTGTAACCCTAAAAAGTCAAGAGTGCTCTCTTAGATCTCCTGAAGATACAGTGGATACTGTAGTTGGTAAGAAGACGAGTAGTGACATCGGGGCTATGGAAGACGGGAATGAGTTAACCCTTCTCGAAAAAGAGTTAATCTATCTATTAGTGAAAAGTTCTTTAGTAGTTCCATCTGAAAATCTGACCCTTATCTGTTTTGTTTAGACGAGGAAAACCTACAATTCGGACAGTCTGAGAGCATAGTTGAGAAGCATCTAGCAAACAAAAAAGAAGTTTGAGATCCTCGTTGTAGGGCAAAATCTATTCATAATATCTTTCGAAGATAAAGATGATTTAGAGCAGATTATGGATGGGCATCCATGGTTGTTTCGAAAATAATTAATTATTTTTTATTGGCTACCGAAGTTTGTTGAGCGGAATAAGAGTTGATTAGCTTATTCTCTGTTTTGGTTTAAGGTTGGGCCGTGTCCACCCGAATGTGATAAGAATGACTTGATGCATGCTGTGGGATCCACGTTTGGGGGTGTAATTCAATTAGAGATTAAATGTGTAACACTCTAAACCCGGCCTAGAAATTTAGACTGAATTCAAAATGCTACATTGATAACCAAGGTGATTGTGAGAAAATTTTACAAAAACAAGTCAACCTTAATTTCTTTCCCGTAACCATTAATCATTTACAAACCCATTAGTAAAAATTGTAGATAAGTTTATTATAAAACCAAAATGAAATGAATGAACAAGATTTTAAAGCGAAAATTGTACAACAGCATTATAAAACCTTATAGTTCAATAATTAGACATATAAGAATAAACTGAGAAACACAAACTGATAGTCTAATTTGTCGAAATTGTTCGAGACCTCTTCGTACCAAGTCCAGCATCAGAATTCAGAAAGATACCTGAAAGGGGAAACAAAAGAGAGGGTGAGCTATACGAGCTTAGTGTGAGATCAAACTGACTATCTACAGAATCAAAAATAGAAAGCAATTCAGAAGCGGAACATACTTACAAAGCTATACAGAACCAGTTGGTACATTCAAAACTGACGTACCAGCAGTTAGCAATATTTAGAGCATATTAAAAACACACTCAGACACATAGTCACAAGTACCATACAGTCACAATAACAATAATTCACAATCAGTCACACAGTCACAATAACTATTCAGTCGGACAGTTACAATCAGAGTCTACGAAATTCACACAGTCATAAGTGTTTTTCAGTCAAACAGTACAAGCAGACAGTCTAACACGCAGAATAGTCTACTAATGTATATGAATACAGTTGAGTTATAAAACCCACCCATCCAGCCAACACACCACTCTGTCCCCTCGATCACACCACATAAGAGCTATTAAGCTCATCTAACCAATCACATCATATAGGATCTCGAAAAGCCCATCCAACCCTACACACCATATGATGTCATCTCGGGTTGCCCAGTAACGATGGCCATCAGAAATGTTCATGACCCTCAGGGTATTGGGACTACCCATGACCCTCTAGATATTAGGGTTAACAGTAAGCAGATAAACTGTCAAATCATATACTACACAGCAGAATTAACGTATAAGCTGTACAGTGCCATACGGTAAACCGTGGTACAGACGTGCAGTTGAACTCAAGATCACTCAATACTACGTAACGTAGCTAATGTACATGCGATACAGTGCAATGCGGTAAATCGCTATACCAGTAAATTGCAGTTGAGCTGCCAGATCAGTCAATAGTACATATCATACTAACGTACATGCTGTACGGTGCAGTACAGTAATCCGCTGTACAGTTCAGTTGTAATAAAACTGCCAATCAGTTCAGTCACAGTCTTCCTTCTTTTTGAAATCCCACCCAAAAATACTTTATGCATATGTATGCGTGTAGACAAACAAATAGTATCAGAATACAAATTACAGACAGTCATTCACATCTAGTCAGTCAGTTACAGAATTACTCGTATAGTCATAATTCGCACATATTGTAACACCCCCACGCCCGAGACCGTCGCCGGAGTCGAGCTTGAGGTGTTACCGAACATAATTTATCATTTAAACAACTTTACATTATTTATTTTGATTTTCGGAATAAGTAGTTTTTCAGCCTTGCAAGCTCGATCGACAAGTACCACCATTTCCTTTAGTTCAAAAATCCCTACAAATACCTTGATGTCTTCATAAAACCCATCTTCAAATCGTCTGCACATCTTGGCCTCTGTAGGAACATATTCTCTGGCATACTTACTCAGTCGAATAAACTCTCTTTCATATTCTGTAACGGTCATGTTACCTTGTTTCAGGACTTGACTGCACTGACCTCTACTTACTACGAACCACTTTTCTCCCTGTATAAAATTCATATAACTATACCGTTTATTTCTCTTAAAATTAGATTCAATAAGGATTTTGAGCATATTTTTAAAATAAATTCATGCACATTCATAAGATAATCTCATTATATGCCAAACCAAGGTTTGTTAGCCATACCAATGGCTAACTTTACATTCATTTCGTATCAACATTTACTTTATTAACTTATACATGCCATTGATTTCCAAAATAAAGTTTCTAGATATACCAAAATATTGAGGTTTAAAAAAAAAACTATTGTTCGGTAAACTTCGGTAATGCCTCGTACCCTATTTCAGCGACGAATACGGGTAGGGGGTGTTACACATATCCCACGATCAATCACAAACTGATCACAGTTCATACATACACGGATCACATAAGTACAGTTACAAAGGTCTAGTCACCCTCACTAAAGCCTAGCTAAGGGTTGGAATACACAAAGTCACAATTAGGCTCTAATTTGACCTAAAACAAAAACTAGCGAAATAGGGCCACACGTCCGTGTGCTCGGCCGTATGGAACAAACCAGGCCGTGTTGGGATCCAAACGCCTATGTGGAGGGTGGCACATGGCCGTATGGTAGAGGCACACACCCGTGTGTGGCATGGACATGGCCGTGTTATCAGGCCGTGTAACTTACTGTCTAATTTCGTTAAAAATAAGTGCAGGGTAGACACGGCAGTATGAGGGTCTCATACGCCCATGTGATCACCAGACATGACCGTGTGTCCCGAAACACATACCCGTGTGGAATCTCTAACTCTCCAAATCAATCCCATAACTGTATGACACCAAATCCCTGACTCTCTAATTCCCAATTACACACGCCCGTGTGACCAGAGGACACGACCGTGTGAAAAATGATAAGATCCCCAAATCGGACACATTACCGTGTGACACCCAATTTGGCCTGAAAAACCCTAATTCATAATATCACATGACCGTGTGACTTGACACACACCAGTGTGGCCACCGGGAAGTCACGAAACCACCCAAAAACAACCTCGAAACCACCATTAAAGCCATCAAAATAGTCCCTAACCTTTGCCACATCAAGTATATCAAAACCTGGAGCATTACCCTCACTTCCATCAACTAGAAACCCAAAACCTTCGGGTTAGCACACAATTCAGAACTACTGAATCAAAAAGTGTGCAAATAATCTATTAGCAAAAATAGTGTAGAAAATGTTCAAATCCCACATTTGTTTTTGCGATTGGAATAGGCGACAGAAGAGCGCAATTCCTGATCCCACTAGCAAAACCATTTCCGAAGGAAAGCAATGAGTAAAAAGAAGACAAAGGGAGGAAGTGTAGAGAAAAAAAACATGAAAAAAGAAGAGCCAATAAAAATAAAATAATAATATAAAATAATTCACATCATAAAATAAATCATAATAACATTAAAACAAATAATAAATAAATGACATAGATAAGAAGTACTAAAAAAATCTCTCCAAAATGTTCACACTAGGACTCGAACCCATAACCATAAGGTTCCCTAACACTTACTCAACTACTAGACCAACAAGCCCATTCTGACACTAAAATGCACAACTAATCACATATGTGCATCCTCCTCCCTGACCCTAACCACTAAACCTCAAAATTTCTGGGCCCAAAATTCAGGGTGTTATAAAAGGTGAATTTTGTCAAATTAGAATTAATCTAGATGTTCAAAAACCACTATGAAGAGGTATTTTTGTCTCTGAGAATGGACAAGGAAAAATCTAGCTTTCTTTCAAATATGAAAGTCTCCTAACTTTTTGTTTTGGGTATGGTCATTTGGGACATGGGGTTAAGGATTGTACGATGATACTAGCCGAAGATCGAGTCAAGGTGGAAGATGATTTACCTTAGTCGTAGCGCTCAAGGTAAAATAATCCATAATAGGAAAGGAAAACTTATTGTTTGGTTCCCTAAAAAAATAATGAAACAGTGTTATTACACCGATATGGAGACAACAGCTAGAGATGAAAGTTTTTCACTAGATTCTATGAAACAGACACACCGAACATCAAATAAAGTTTACACGGAGAAGACTTTTACTTTCTTGGAAACGAGGAAATTGCAGCAAAATTATAGAGATATCGAAGCTAATTTACCTCCCCAAAATATGCCTATAGTCGTGGAAGACAAGTTCAAAATGAATCATTGTTTTGAAGTTGTCAAGATGAATGGAAATTCTAAACTGAAGGGGTCTATCGAATTAATAGGGCCCCGACAATTAGGTCAAAAAAAAGCTGGCGTCACTTAATTAATAGAAATATATTTGACACAAACATGTCTGAGACGATAATGGGAAAGTGAATTTAATCAAGAGAAGTCAAATGATATTAAATCATATCCCTCAACTGAAGACATAGCGAAAAGAGTTAAATCTGACAATGAATATTCGATAGTTCTTACAATAATTGATCTTTCGAGGCCTATTTCAAAGGATACATTAGATTCTTCACAAAGTATATTGGCAGCTGCCAAATGGCAGGTCGACCGGAAATAATGAAGCTCTTATGTTAGAATGTCTGGGGATTGGGGAATCCCCAGGCTATTAGGAGGCTTCAACACATGTTGAAGTTTTACAAACCCTAACTGGTCTTCTTAATGGAAACAAAACTGGATCACAATAGAATGGAATGTGTTTGGAGATGTTGTGGTTTTCATAATGGGCTAGATGTTTTAGCTTCTGGTTTGCAAGGTGGTTTAAATCTTGCTTGGAATGGAAACTATTTGATTCAAGTTAGCAGTTATTCAAATAGCCATATTAACGTAGAAATTAATGAATAAGACGACTTAAATAAGTTTACCAGTTTTTATGGAAATCCAAGACAATCAAATAGACAAAAATCTCAGAATCTCCTTCGAAGGTTACGAAGTACATGTTCATTGCTGTGGTGTGTTTGTGGTGATTTTAACGAGATATTGTATGCACCTGAGAAAATAGTAGGGGCAACAAAAGATGAAAGGCAAATGGAGGAGTTTAGGAAAGCTTTGGCAGACTGTGATTTGATTTATATGGGTTACATGGGAAAAAAGTTCACTTGGGAAAGGGGAAATTTTACAGATACAAGTATTAGAGAAAGACTCGACAAGTGAGTGGCAAATATTGAATGGTTAAATTTATTTACTGATTTTTTAGTACAACATCTCCCTCATTCTTTCTCCGATCACTGCCCAATTTTCATACTAACAAAGACAAACGAAAATCAATTTGGGAGAAATAGGTTTAAGTTCAAGTCTTGGTAGATACTTGAGCCTTCATGTGAATATGTCATTTAGAAATTATGGGTTGAGAAGTCAAGAGATGCTTTGGATAAATTAGAATATCTTTGGGCTAGTCTATAGAGATGAGGGAAAAATATCAAAGAAGAGTGCGATATGAGAACGAAGAATCTTCGAAAAAGATTGGTCGAACTTGATGGCATGATTAAAAATGATGATTCTTTAGCTAAAATGATTCATGTGAAATTGGAATTAAATTGGGAGATGGAGAAGGAGGAATTGCATTGGGAATAGAGAGCCAGGGCCAATTGGTTACACCAAGGGGATAAAAATACGACTTTCTTCCATAGTAAATCTTCCTAAAGACATAGGACGGACAAAGTTCGGGGATTAGAAAACATTGATGGTATTCTTAAAACAGACGACGTTGAAATGAAGAATATTATAAAAGATTTTTTTATAGGAATCTTCCAATCAAGTTGGGTGAGTGATACAAATCATCTCATTTCCGGTGTTAATCGATGTATGGATGAGAATATGAATCATTTATTAAAAGCGAAATATAATAGGGAGGAAATCGTTGAAGCGATAAACAATATAGGGTTGACTAAAGCATCTAGACCTGATGGGTTTCCAGCAATATTCTTCTAGAAATTCTAGCACATAGTGGGGAAGGAGGTAATCAATTTCTGCTTGGAGGTCCTTAATAAAGGTAAATCTTTAAAACCTTTGAATCATACGAATATAGTGTTACTTCCAAGAACTGCTTATCCGAAAAACCCTATAAACTTTAGACTAATTAGTCTATGCACAGTGTTCTATAAAATCATTTTAAAATCAATAGCAAATAGATTTCAAAAAGTATTTGATCTTTGTATTGATTCTGCTCAAAGTGCATTCGTACCGGGAAAATTAATAACTGATAGCGTACTTCTCGCCTATGAAATTCTTCACACTTTGTGAAATAAAAGAGTGGGGAAAAAAGTCTTACGGCACTTAAGATCTATATGGGCAAGGCATATGACTGGGTGGAATGAGAGTTTTTGAAACAAATAATGATCAAAATATGTTTTGATGAGTTACAGGTGGATCGTATAATGCACTGTATTAGCACTGTTTCGTATTCAATTATTTTAAATGGTGTGTTGGGGATGGTTTTTACCTCAGAAAGAGGCTTACGTCAAGGTGATCCTTTAAGTCCTTTGTTATTCCTCATTTGTAGTGAAGGGCTTTCAACTCTTTTAAGGCTTGCAATTGAGGAAGGGAGTTTAAGAGGGGTTAAGGCAAGCTGAAAAGGACCTCAGATTTCCCATTTTCTTTTTGCTGATAATTGTATTTTATTCGGGGAAGCGACTGATAAGGGTACCGTGACGCTCGAAAAGGTTCTAAAGGAGTACGAGGTTTGTTCAGGCCAATGTATCAACTATAGGAAGTCGACTGTGTTTTTCAATTCAAATACCATTGATACAGTTTGTCCTACCATATCGAATCGGTTGGGGGTTAAAAGGTCCAACAATTTTGAGAAATATTTGGGTCTGCCAAATATGGTGGGCAGGAAGAAACGTTTAGCGTTCAAACACTTAAATGATCGTTTAAAGATAAACATAGATAGCTGGAGTACACAATTATTATCATAAGGAGGAAAAGAGGTGTTCATAAAAGCATTTTTACAAGCAATCCCAACATACACAATGGCATGCTTTCGATTGTCGAAATCAATATGTGAAGAAATGGAACAAATAATAGCAAATTTTTGGTGGCAAAAGGGTTATGGGAAACGTGAGATCCACTGGTGTTCATGGAACAAATTATGCAAACTGAAGGAGTGTGGTGGTCTTGGTTATCGTAATTTAGCAAAATTTAATTTAGCCCTTCTCGCAAAGGAAGGTTGGAGATTAATTGATAATTCTAAATCCCTTTTAGCAAGAACATTAAAAGCCAAATATTATCCAAATTCAGATTTCTTGTAACAACCTAATTTTTAGTGGTGTCGGAATAGTGATTCGAGATCACTAAATCCGACAAGAAAGTTAGAAAATTTGTGAATTAATAAGTTATGAGTTAAGTGTGGTTATAGAAGTATTTTTAAATTGGTGAATTATGTGATTTGATGGAAATTATTAGGTAAATTAGTCTTGAAAAAGAGGTATCGAGACCTCAATTTTATAAAACGAGCTGTAAATATTTCTATAAATATTTACAGAGTGTTAGTGAGTTAGAATTAGAGTTTCGTTAGAAAATTTTGATGTTTTGATAGTTAATTGAATAGAAAGGACTAAATTGAATAAGGTGCAAAACTTGTGAAATGTGATTAAATAGCTTAAATGAAGAATAAAGAAGGACTTGAGGCATAAATATGTGTAAGTGACATGCATGAGGCGGCATAAGAAGAAGAAAATCTGAAAATTTGTTTAATAGGGGCAAAATTAGAAGTTTCACAAAATTTAACAAATAAAAACTTAACTAAAAGAATTCTAGCAAATTCTTCATCTTTCTTCAGCCAAAAACACCATTAGAGAGCTCCTCTAAGTGTTTTTTTCATGCTCTTGCTATAAGTAAGTTCAATTCTTGATTATTTCTTGTAATTTTTGTGATTTTGATACTTTTACAACTAGGTCCAACTATTTAATTCATTAGTTTTTGATTCTATGAATGATTTTAAAACTTTCCATGGATAAGTGCTGGAATTTTATGATGAATTAACATGGATTTGAAGCTTTAATTTTATTATATGATGATTTTATCAAGTGGTTTTAGTAGAAATTGATTTTTAGGACCTAATTGTGAAAAAGTTTGGAACTAGGATTTGGTATTGAAATTATGAATGCCAAAGGCTGAAAAATGGTCTATAATGGTTAGATAAAGTGTTAATTAAGGAAAAGAAGCTCAATTGATAAGTTATTTGAGCAGGGACTAAATTGTAAAAATTGTAAAGTTTGGGGTAAATTTGTAATTTCAAAAATTTAAGGGCATAAATTGCGAAGTAAGTTAGAATTGAATTAGGAGCTAATAAATAAATGATTTTATAATTATAGATCAAAAGCCCGAAGATAAATGGGGAAAAGAGAAAATAACAGACTAGTCCCTAAACTATTACAACTTTTGCAAATTTGCCCAGGTAAGTTCATATGAATGAATTTTAATGATTATTGGTTAATTTTATGAATGATATGATGCATTATTTCATATGTTCTTTAATGATTTTTAAATATTCTAAAAGTGTGAAAATCGAATTAAATATTCAAATTGAGTAGAACGCAGTGTTGAGTACTATCGTCTAGTGATAAAAGATGAATTGACGGAAAATACCATGGTTGGACCATGGAAATATGCGAATATGTGATTCTGTATAAGACCATAGCTAGGCTATGGCATCAGTATGTGATTATGTGATCCCGTATAAGACCATAGCTGGGCTATAGCATCGGTATGTGATTATGTGATTCCGTATACGACCATAGATGGGCTATAGCATCGGTATGTGATTATGTGATTCCGTATAAGACCATAACTGGGTTATGGCATCGATATGTGATTATGTGATTCTATATAAGACCATAGCTGGACTATGGCATCGGTATATGATTATGTGATTCCGTATAAGACCATAGCTAGGCTATGACATCGGTATGTGACTATGTGACTACGTGTAAGACCATAGCTGGGCTATGGCATCGATATGTGATTATGTGTAAGACCATAGTTGGACTATGGCATTGAGAAAGCGAAGTACTCAATTCCGTAAGACGTTCTCTAATTTGACGATGTTGGTTAGTAATATATGTAGATACATGACTGATTTGTAGAGATATTGAAATTGAGCTCAATTAAGTGATTTTATCATTTGACTGTTGTGTTTGGCAGGATATGTTAGTGAATTATATGTTTGTAAATTGTTATGTTTAGTTCGGTAAGAATTATTTTAAATGCCTATGAACTTACTAAGCTTCAATAAGCTTACTTGTGTACTTTAAAAGTTTCTTGTAGATAACTGTAAGATTTGAGGATCGGATCAATACATCAAGCAACACTATCCAGATTTCTCCGATAGATTTTAATAAACATCTTTTAGCTTATATGGCATGTATTGGGTTGATAATGAAATAGTTTGAATTGAGATAGTAAGACTTGAATGATTAAGTATGTAATATAACTTGATGTGTTGGATATGTTAAATTACATATAATGTATATTTTGGCTTGATTTGGTTGGTTGGTTGGTTGGGCTATATTGGTATATAAATGTGTTTATGTGCAGGTTGGTAGTGTAAGGGTGAGAAAAGTGGCCTTAGATGGCCTATTTTTGTCCACACAGGTAGACATGGGTAGACACACGAGTGTGTGTCTAGGTTGTATGTGACACACGGTCTAGTACATGGGCATGTGCTTGGGTCATGTGTCCCCTGCGCCCTAAAATTTAGAAACAAAATGCTCAGAATTGAGCACACTGGCCATGTGAAACCTACACCTAAAGTATGAAAATTAAATTAACCACACGGCTTGGCACACATACGTGTGACTTCAATTTCTTTATGGGTTACAGGTCAAAGAGTTACACGGGTTAGGGACACTGGCGAGTAAGCCACACGGCTTGACCACAAGGGCATGTTCCTTACCACGCGGGCATGTGACTCCTTCATGTGAGGAAAATTTTAAAATTTTACGAAAAATTTTTGATGATCCTGATTTAGTCCTGATTCTATTTTAATTCATGGTTTGGGCTTCGAGGGCCCATGTAAGGGATGTGATAAACGATAAATTATACATATTTTTACCTAATGTTTAGCCTATATTTTGGATGAATTATCATTAGATTTGTGAGAATTGGTGCTCTTAATCCTTCTATTTCATGTCTTATACCCAGAAGAGCATAGGGAAGAGAAAAGAACGAGAAATGGGCCAAAAACAGAGAAAATGGGCCAAAATGAGAAAACAACACGGCCCAGGGATTCACCATACACGGGCACACGGCCGTGCCACACAAGGTCCAACAAGACCCAGCCCCGACAAGCACGGCTAGGTTATACGGTCGTGCCACCCTCAGCAGGCCCACACGGCCTCTTGTTGAAACCGCACGAGCGTGGCACACGGGCGTGTCCCTATCGTGAGGAAGTTCAATTCTACTCGAAAAAAGATACTTAGGGGCTAAGAAAGCTATTCTAAACCCCTAGGAGGCAACTTCAAGGGTGTGCTTATTTCCTGCTAAGGGAATACTCTTTTCTCTCAAGAAGAAGCGCCATAATTCTGCCAACACAAGGAGTGAAAGCAAGGGATTACTCCAAGGAAAGCCGATTGATTCATCCCAGAAGCCAGAATTCTACATCAAGACAGAGGATCTCCCTAAATTCCTTCAGGGGTTTTTGGGTTCTTTATGTTTTGTTATCTTAATTCTTCTGAGATGTTTTCTTTATTAGTTATGAACTAAACCCCTCAAATACTTGAGGGGGATGAAACCTAAGAAAGATCTTGTTATTATTTATTCTTAAATTATATGATAAATACTTGAATTGTTCTTAATTATATGTTCTTCATTCTTAATTTAATAATCCTAGGTATTACTTCAAGAACTTGATGTGCTTAGGCAGAAGAGCAAAAGTCCCTGTTTTAAGAGTAGATCTACCATAATTAAGCGAAGTTGCATGCAACCCTAGACATAGGGCGACATAAATCTGTCGGATTAGGGTCAAGCCTAATAGGGGGATCCATAGATCGAATTAATGCAACCTACGGGTGTTAATTAATAAAGAAACTTTAGTTAACCACCTAGGATTAGTTGTTCTTATCCTCGACGGAGCTATTAACATAAGTTAGGGATCTCTACGGATCAAGTCAAGTGAAGAAATCATCTAGTTCAAGAAATTAGTAACAAGTGAAGTCTAGGTGGATTCTCCCTTAAGTATTGCTCATATCAATCAACTTTTCCCTAAAGTTTTCCCCAATTTACTTTTTATGCACTTTTAGTTAGTTTTAGAATTAGTTTCAACCAATCCTCTTTTATTTTTAGGCTAGATAATAGAAAGAAAGTAAGTATTAGTACTTTTGGTTCCCTTGGGTACGATAACTCGGTCTTGCCGCTAAACTATACTACTGTTCGAATGGTGCGCTTGCCTTTAAAATCGTGATATTAGTTAGTTTTTGGTGTGATCAGTTTTTATAAATTTTATTACTTAATATCGCGAGTATTAGGATGTTATGATTGAATTCGGTAGATAAATAATAAATGACTTAAACTATCAGAAAGTGTTCTGTAAACTTCAGTAATACTTCGAAACCCTATTCCGGTGACGAATACGGGTTAAGGGTGTTACATTTCTTAAGTTCAGAATTAAGGAATTTAACTTCCTATACGTGGAAAAGTATTTGGGCTGCAAAAGGGCTCTTGCTTTTTAGAATGTACTGGAGGGTGGGCACTGGCCATAACATTCGAATCGAAGAAGTTGTTTGGGTCCCGAATGTTGAAGGCTTGCTGATCAAAAAATGGTTTAGGAGACAGAATGTTATAAGGGTTGCAGATCTTATTGACATTTATACCAGATCATAGAGAATTGAGTTAATTTAGAATACATTTTCTGAAGATAATACTCAAAAGAAACTGTGGAACAGTGACCTCCATTCAAAAGTCATTATTACAGCTTGGAGAGCCACTCTAAACTATCTCCCTACTCTAGTGAATCTAAGAATAAAAAGATTAACTAATGAAGCCATCTGTCTGAGATGTAGGCAAGGGCTGGAAACTAGGGAACACATTTTCTGCAACTGTGCTGTTATAAAGGAAATGTGGGAAAATTAAACTATGCATGATCTCATGATATATCCCATATGTAGTTTATGGAGTGGTTTACCTGGGTGATGTTAAACAGTAAAGCAGAGGCTTGCTGAATCATTGTCTACGCCATTTGGGTTATCTGGTCCTCTAGAAACAAATGGCTCCAAGAAGGAAATAAGAGATCTGGAACAGAAATAGCGAAGTTCATATTACAGTATATACAGGAACTAAAAGATACGAATATAAAACATCTTGCCTTATGCCCGAACTCTGATTTATGGAGACCTTTGGAGAAAAGGCTTCCATAAAATAAACTTCGATGCTGCTTTTGATAACAGTAAAAAACATATCATGTTCGAGAATAATAGTCAGGAATTTTAAAAGAGGTGTTTTGGCCTCAAAAACAATGATCCATGACAACATTCCTTCTGGATTCGCAGCTAAAGCCATAGCATGTCTGCAGGCGGTTACTGTGGGTAGAGAGTTAGGGATAAAATATGTTATTATTGAGGGTGACTCCCTGACGGTAATAAAAAAAGTTCAAAAAAAAAAAAAGACAAATTGACAATTAGACCATATATTGTTGATATGAAATATCAGAATGAGGTTTTTTATGAATGCAAGTTTCAACATGTAAGGAAAGTAGCAAATAAATCAGCACATAGTCTGGAATCTGAAGGGCTAAAAAGGGGTGAAAATGCGTACCTTGTTCATGAATATGTTAATCAAGATCTCACTAAATTAGAAGTCGATAGGGATGGAGATGAATGCCACACCGACATAGAATCTTCAAGAGGGAATGAAGAAGTATGAAAAGAAAATGAATTGATTTTGATGAATGCTTGTTTTTCTCCAAGAGCTAGTCGTTTGGGATGCAAATATTTTTACAGAATCATCTAGAAGTAGACAGCTCATAAGGCTGGGTTGCCATTTTATTGTCGTTTAGTTTACTGTTTTCTTTTCTTAATTCTGGTAGGCCTTAACTGTTAAGTCTGGCCCGTGCTTTGTTATTGGACTTTAATGTTTTGATTTTCTTTACTTTTAATACAACCCAGTATTTTCTAAAAAAAGAAGAAGAATTAATTGAAATCAAAATCAAAATCTAAATGATCCTAACAATGAATTTAAATTAATTCAAAATATTGAATTTCAAATATTTTAATTTCCAAATAAAAAAATTGGAAATAATAAATTCATAAATCATAAATTTCAAAAGTAAAATTTTAAAATCCAAATTCCAGTTCCTAATTGATGCTTAAAATTTCTTCTTAATTTTTCTTCTAGATTCTTACTTGATTTAATTATAAGTTTTTATTGTTCAAAATCTAATCTTTCTTTTGTCAAAAGTTTCAGAGTTCAAGAACTCCTTAATGCTTTGAACTCTTTGAATGCAAGAAAGAAGTTTTCTTCATTTGTTGCAAGTTGCTTAGGATGCAAGAAAGAAAGGTTTCTACATTTGAAAACCATAAGCCTTTTCTCTCTTATTTTATTTTCGTCTTCTAAAATAAATTTTATCATTAAACTCATCTTTCTAATTCAATAGCCTTTTTTAGAATTTCAAGTTTAATTAAAGCATCCTTGCATGCCAAATTAGTGTTAAAGTTTCACGTATTTTGATTTACATTGAGTTAATTATTTGGACTTTTAAATTCAATCATGAGTTTCTACATCAGACACATAATCTAGTACCACAACTTTCTTGTGAAGGAGTAAAAATTCGTCAATGTATGATATTGTGGCATCTCAATGGCATTGCTACTCGTATGTACCTAAAAGAAAATTCATCTTGCCCCACCATAGTGTGCCACCCATAGTGGTGCCGCAACTCCATCATGATCCCTTTCAAATTTGTTCATTTTATTGATTAAATATTCTTTTATATTAAATAAAAATAAATGAAAATAAAATAAAATTACAAGAAAAAATTGAAAATTATATAAACTAAACCAAATTAAATTAGACATATGCTACTTTTTTTGTGAAAATAAGCTACTATTAAACTATACTAAAACTGAACCTCATGTGATGGCCTGATAGTTAAGAATATCCACCACTCAAATGTGGTCTGCATTGGAGTCGCATTAGTTGCGTTTGTTAACTAATGAAGATTTTTGAAAACCATAAAAATTTAGTGATTGTTCTTTCTCGCATAATGTTAGAATTAAGTGACTCAAATCCTTATTTAAATAAAATAAAGTGGCAAAAAAAAGTAAAATCCTTATAAAACTACACTTCTTTTATTTTATTTTAGAATAAGGTTTTTTAAACCTTATTAAACTCTATCTATTTGATATTGATTAAAATAAGGTGTTTCAATCTTACTACACTCCTATTAGAATATGGTTTTACAAGCTTAAAAATAGACATAGTCTATTCCTCTTGTAATCATTCGAATTCGACATAGTGAATTTTCTTCTCCTCTGCCCTTTTTTTCCCGAAAGGGATTACACGTAAAATCTATATGTTCTTTATTTTTCTTTGTCTTTTCTTTACGATATATTATCATTACCGACGTTCTTTTTTTTACAAATTGGTATCAGAGCTTCCGGGTTGTTCATCTCGATTACGATAATGGTGTCTTTGAAGTATGAAATTCTGCTGTTAGATTGTAACACCAGATTTGCGTTGTGGCAGATAAAGATACAGGCAGTTCTTACACAAATGGGCTTAGAGGAAGCCCTGCTAGGGGTAGATAAGATGCCTTCGACATTGACGGAGGAAGAGAAGAAGCGCAAGGATCGAAAGGAGTTAACACATTTACATTTGCATTTGTCTGACGAAATTTTGCAGGATGTGATGAAGGAGAATACTGCCACTGGATTATGGAAGAGGTTGGAACATATATGTATGTTGAAAACTCAAACCAGTAAGCTGCATATGAAGCAGCATCTTTATGCTCATCATTTGGAGGAAGCTGCGTCTATACATGAATACTTAACAGTGTTTCAAGAAATTCTCTCAAACTTGGAGGCCATGGAGGTTCAGTATGATAAGGAAGATCTAGGGTTGATTCTACTTTGTTCGTTGCCCTCATCTTATTCAACCTTTAGAGATACAATTTTATATAGCCGCGAGTCTCTCACAGTTGATGAGGTTTATGATTCTTTAACCTCATATTATAAGCTGAAGCATCTTGTGGTTAAAACTGACTTTCAAGGAGAGGGTCTCATTATTTGTGGGAGACAAGATCGAAATGCTGATGATGATCGTAGAAGGACACAGGAACGAAATCCTCGCGGTAAATTTAAGGGTAGATCGAAGTCTTCAAATAGAGGTAAAACTTGTAACTTCTACTAGAAGAAAGAACACATTAAATCTGAGTTCTATAAGTTACAGAACATGATCAAAAGGGAGGTTGCGAATCAAAAGGGAAAACAACCAAAAAATTCCAGTGAAGCTGATGTTGTAGAAGACTACAGTGATAGTGAATTTCTAGTTGCTTCTATCAACAATTCTAAAGTGAGTAAGGAATGGATCCTTGATTCGGGCTGCACCTTCCACATGAATCCCAATTGGGATTGGTTTACAACTTACAAAACAGTGTCTGAAGGTGTTGTTTTGATGGGAAATAATACTTCGTGTAAAATTGTAGGTGTTGGAACGATTAAAGTTAAGATGTTTGACGGAGTTGTCAGAACACTTAGTGACGTGCGACATGTTCTAGAGTTGAAAAGAAATTTAATTTCATTGAGTACTCTTGATTTAAAAGGGTATAGATACACAGTTGAAAGTGGAGTTTTGAAGATTTCCAAAGGTTCCCTTATTGTGATCAAAGGGCAGAGAAAGACTGCCAAGTTATATATTTTACAGGGTTCTACAGTTACTAGTGATGTAGCTGTTGCTTCCTCTTCCTTGTCAGATGATGATATTACTAAATTTTGGCATATGCGCCTAGGGGATATGAGTGAGAATGACATGACAGAATTGAGCAAAAGAGGACTTCTTGATGGGTAAGGAATTTGCAAACTGAAATTTTGTGAACACTGCATTTTTGGGAAGCAAAAGAGAGTTTGATTCACCAGAGGAATCCATAACACGAAGGAAACATTGGAGTATATTCATTTTGATCTGTGGGGGCCATCTAGAGTGCCTTCGAAAGGTGGAGCTAATTATATGCTAACTTTTATTGATGATTTTTCTAGAAAAGTTTGGGCGTTCTTCTTGAAGCAGAAAAGCGATGTGTTTTCTGCATTTAAGTCTTGGAAAACTATGATTGAAAAACAGAAGGGAAAACAAATAAAACACCTTTGCACAGACAATAGCTTAGAGTTCTGTTCTGATGAGTTTAATAAACTGTGCAAGTTCGAAAGGATCGTGAAACACTTGACAGATCGTCATACTCCACAGCAAAATGGCGTGTCAGAACGAATGAACAGAACGATCATGGAGAAGGTTCAATTTATGTTGTCAAATGCGAACTTACCAAAGTCATTTTGGGCTGAAGTAGCCTCTGTTGCATGTTTTTTGATCAACCGATCTTCATCCGTTGCCATTGAGAAAAAGACTCCATAAGAGGTATGATCTAGTAACCTTGCAGACTATTTTGATTTAAATATTTTTTGGTGTCCTACATATACTCACATTGATAATAGAAAATTGGAACCGAGATCCATTAAATGTGTTTTTCTTGGTTATAAAGCTGGTGTAAAAGGGTATAAGTTATGGTGTCTTGAAAATAGAAAAGTTGTGATTAGCAGAGATGTTTTTTATGAAACTGCTATGCTACCTATCTTATCTCTTAAAGACTCTTCCAATTAAGAAAATCAAAAGTAAGTGGATCAAATTAATTCAGAATCTACAACAGAGTCGACTCCTCAAGCAAGTACAAAAATATAGAATAAAGTTTCTTCTTCACCACGATACTTTATTGCCAAAAATAGAACTAGAAGAGAAATTAAACCTCCAAAGAAGTATGCCGAGGCTAATCTAGTTGCTTATGCTTTAAATGTGGCTGAAGATATAGATGCAAACTAAGAGCCAGTTAATTATTCTCAGGCATTTAGCTGTGAAGACTTAGAAAATTGGATGTTTACTATGCAAGAGGAGATAGAATCACTCCACAAAAATAGAACATGGGATCTTGTGAAACTTCCTAAAGGTAAAAAGGTTGTTTGTTGTAAATAGGTGTTTAAAAAGAAAGAAGGAACTCCAGGAGTTGAAGAACCCAAATATAAAGCAAGACTTATTGCAAAGGGTTACAGTCAAATTCCAGAAGTGGACTTCACAGATGTGTTCTACCCAATTGTGGAACATAGTTTGATTCGAGCTTTGCTTGGTATTGTGGCCATGCATAATTTGAAGCTTGAGCAGTTAGATGTAAAAATTGCATTTTTGCATGGAGAACTTGAGAAGGATATTTACATGCAACAACCAGAGGGTTTTATAGTCTCAAAAAAAGAGGACAATGTTTGCTTGCTGAAAAAGTCCCTGTACGGTTTGAAACTGTCACTAAGACAGTGGTACAAGTGGTTTGGTTCCTTTATGACTCCTCATGATTTTAAAAGAAGTAGCTTTGACAGTTATGTTTACTTTAAGAAAAACAATGATGGTTCTTTTATGTATCTACTCTTTTATGTTGATGACATGTTGATTGTAGCAAAAGATGAAAGATAGATAAGAAACGTTAAAGCCTAACTAAGTGAAGAATTCGGGATGAAAGATTTGGGACCAGCAAAGAAAATACTTAGTATATAGATTCCCAGAGATAGAAAAATAAGTAAATTGTACCTAAGTTAAAAGGGGTACATTGAGAAAGTTCTTTGTAGGTTCAATATGCAAAGTGCTAAGCCTGTTTGTACTCTTTTAGCAGCCCATTTCAGACTTTCATCGGCTTTGTCTCTACAATCAGATGATGAGATTGAGTGCATGTCACAAGTTTTATACTCTAGTGCAATGGGATCTCTCATGTATGCTATGGTTTGTTCACGTCCAGATTTATCATTTGCAGTCAGTGCAGTTAACAGATACAAGACAAATCTTGGTAAAAAACATTAGAAAGCAGTACAGTGGATTTTATTATACTTACGGGGTACTACTAATGTTTGCTTATAGTTTGGAAGAACTAGAGATAGAGTCATTGGGTATGTTGATGCTAATTTTGCTGGAGACCTTGATAGAAGAAGATCTCTCACAGGTTATGTCTTTACAATCGGAGGTTGTGTAATCAGTTGGAAAACCACTTTGCAAACTACAATCGCTTTATGTACCACTGAAGCTGAGTACATGATGATTACTGAGGTTTGTAAAGAAGCCATTTGGTTGAAGGGACTCTTTAGTGAACTGAAGAAGACCTTCAAATCAGTACAGTATTTTGTGACATTCAGAGTGCCATCTTCCTTACAAAAGATCAAATGTTTCATGAGAGAATAAAACACATTGATGTTCGGTATCATTTTGTTTGTCATATTATTGCTCGTGGTGATATTGTTGTGAGCAAAATTAGTACTCATGAAAATCCTACAGATATGATGACTAAGTCACTTCCTATAACCAAGTTTGAGCATTGGTTAGACTTGGTTGGTATTCATTTTTGAAGTTAAACCCTTAAGGGGTTTTATGGAAAAGGTGGAGAACTTGTTCGTTGAGAGTTCACGATGAAGAACTTGTTCATTGAGAATTCATGTCAAGGTGGAGATTGTTAGAATTAAGTGACCCGAATCCTTATTTAAAAAAAATACAATGGTAAAATAAAATAAAACTAAAGTCCCTATAAAACTACACTTCTTTTATTTTATTTTAAAATAAGGTTTTTTAAACCTTATTAAACTCAATCTATTTGATATTGATTAAAATAATGTGTTTTAATCTTACTAAACTCCTATTAGAATATGGTTTTACAAGCTTATAAATAGACAGAGCCTATTCCTCTTGTAATCATTCGAATTCGACATAGTGAATTTTCTTCTCCTCTACTCGTGATTTTTTTTTCCGAAAGGGTTTCCACATAAAATCGATGTGTTCTTTATTTTTCTTTCGCTTTTCTTTGTGATATATTATCATTACCGACGTTTTATTTTTTTACACATAATGATGTCAAAAACTTGGTGTGCGATAATAATGATAAAAATATAACATTTAAAAATAATTTAATTATCTCAGCAAAGCAACAAATTATCATAATTTATTTTTAAGTAAAAAGAAATATTGTTAGAATTGAAACCACACAAAAAGAAATAATCAACTATAACTCAACACAACTTATTATATTAAATAACTTATTATTAAATCTATTAATTATCTACCGAATTAACACGTTAAATAGGAATAGAAAATAACAACTAAATTAATCTAATTAAACTTGGAACATAAAATAAATTAAAAATAAAAGAATGGATAACTTGAAAATTCATAAATGCAATGATGAGGAAAATCTTTAATTAATAGCACTTTATAATATATCTTGGTTAACAATCAATTTATGGCTCTTAATAAGGATGTACATTGAGGCATAGATACCTCAGTTGGTGTATAGTTTATATATGACATCCTACATCCAATTACGTCATTAAAGTGATTCAGACTAATTTGACATAAATTTATAAAATTTAAACTCATATTCATAGCTTAAAATAATAACCTCTTTCGTAATGATCAAACACATGCATTTGTAATACATAAGAATCAATTTCATCTACTTCCGATGTTATAAAGAATTAATATTAGAGTTAAGACTCGAATACAAACTCAAATATTAAGTTTTAAGTTTATGTCTCGAGACAGAGGTCTCCATGCCTCGAGACAGGTTATAAATTATTTTAGAAATTTTAACTTCGAAGTTAACATGTCTTGAGATTATATATGTTATGTCTCGAGATTAGGTCTCAAGACCAACCTCTCCTGCTTTCCTATTTTTTCTTTGATGTTTGAATGTCTCAAGAAAATGGGTTCCTATCTTTAGACCTGGAGCTGGGCAAAATCTATTTAGCTTTGATGTACTTCTATCTTGAGACAAAGGTTATTTGTCTCAAGACCTAGTGTAACACCCCGAAAATTTCTACAGTGGAATTGTAATAGCCCAAATTTTAGTGATGTCGAAAATAATGGTTTGAGACCACCAAATCTGACAAATGAACTCGTAGATTATATTATTTAATATTTACGAGCCAAACGTAATTTTTAAAAGATTTTTGAAACAGTAAATTGTGTTTTATAAAGATTTATTTAGCCAAGAAATCGAGAAAGAGAGGTATCGAGATCTCGGTGTTATAAATCGAGCCATAAATATTTTTATGAATATTTACGGAGTGTTAATAAGGTAATATTAAAATTTCGTTAGAAAATTTTGACGTTTGGATGGTTAATTAAATAAAAAGGACTAAATTGAAAAAGGTGTAAAAGTTGCTAGAAGGATTAAATAGCTCAATTGTCAAATAAGGAAGGACCTAAAGTGAAAATAAGCCCAAAAGAGATATTTTGGGCGGCAATAGCTGAGAAAAATCAGGGAATGGGTGAAATAAGGGCAAAATTGGAAAATTGCCAAAATTAGTTAAATAAAAATGGGACCAAATTGGAATATCTAGAATTTTCTTCATTTCTCTTCATTTTCTTCAGCTGAAAAACAGCCGTGGGAGAGAGTTCAAACTGGTTTTCATACTCAAGCTTCATGTAAGTTTAATTCTTGCTTTCTCCTTGAAATTTCTATGTTTATTAGACTTTTACAATTGGGTCCAACTTATTAATTCATTAGTTTTTCATTCTATGGCTAATTTTTAAAGTTGATGTGGATTAGTGCTGGAAGAATATGATGAATAAATATTGAATTGAAGCTTTAATTTTGTTATATGATGATTTTATCAAGTAAAGTTGATGGAAATTGGTTTTAGGACCTAATTATGAAAGAGTTGAAATTAAGGCCTAGTATTAAAATTCTGAATTTCAAAGGTTATGAAGTAGTTTAAAAATGATAGAGAAAAGTATTAAATGAGAAATTTAACTCAATTGAGGGGTTAATTGGGTAAGGACTGAATTGTATGAATTGTGGAATTTGGGACAAAATAGAAATCAACATGTTACACTAAAGCAGTTTTGGACAGCAGCAATTGTCTAACTTTGAAAAATCACCAAAAATGGTATAAATTGAATTAGAAGTTGAGGGAGATGTGGAATTAAAGCTTGCTGAGTCTACTTTCATATAAAAGAAACAGAGCAAGTAAAGGAACTCTGTTTTCTGAGATATTTAGATTTTTGTGAGACTGGTTCAGAATGATTTTGGGATCCTCTGTTCTGACTTATAAAAATCATTAAAAATTGTACAAAAATAGTTATGGGACATAATTTATATGGTTAGATTCCTTAGTGAGTCTATTTTCATTAGAAACAATTATATGAAAATCGTACTATGAGATAATTAATTTTTAGTGAAGAGAGGTCAGAGCTGTTGGACTTTGTAACAGGGGGAACTTTAATGAATAAACTGTATTAATTGGCTAAGCGAAAAAATTCTGAAAATTTTATGGTAAGAAGATATATGAGTCTAGTTTCAAGGAAAATTTACGGATCTTAATTTTGAGTTCTGTAGCTCAAGATATAAATAATTTGGTAACCATGACACAAATGGACAGTTTTGAATGTACATATAAGTAAATAGTGAAGTTATTGATAATGTTACTTATAGCATGTTATATAAATTAAGGATGTGGAATGGAGAGGAGGAGGAGGAAAATATGTATGAATATTCATCTAGCATGGATAATTTGTATATTTTAGGCTCAGGGACTAAATTGAATAAAAGTAAAACTTTAGGGGCAAATTTGTAAAAATGTTAGAAATGACCAATTTGCATGAAAAGGATTATTTTATTATTTAAAATGCAAAATTTAAATGGAATTATTAATTTAGTTCAAGTTCGGTGAAAAATACGTTTTAAGGATTAAATTGCAAGAATTTTATTCTCTGAGCCTAAGGATGAAATCGTCATTAATTAAAAGTTTAGGGGCAAAATGGTAAATTTTGTTTAGAACATTAGTTGAATGTATTAGAACATGAAATAAATGAAAATGACAATCATCTTTATTTATAAAGATCCGGATGACTCAAATATGATACTAGAACGTGGAAAAGAAAAGAGATTATTGAAATTATAAACATGAATAAACAACGAGGTAAGTTGGGGTAACTTGAATTGTATTTTTAAATACATGAAGTATTGATATAATAAATTACCTAATTTATGTTTATGAAGAAATGGCAAGAGAATGATATTTATCATGACATGTAAATATGTGATTATCTGTTATACTTAATACACGGAAACTAAGTATGTTGAAACATTTAATAAATTCAAGTAAAACATGTCGAGAAAAATAAGCACGTTTAAGGGACAACATGTTTAATTTTAATTGGTTTCAAATATGAATGTTAGATGAAGTAAAATATCTGATAAATAAATCGGTAACTTCGGTAATGCTCCGAACTCTATTCCGGTGACGGATTTGGGTTAGGGGCGTTACACCTAGTAACAATTATCTCAAGACTATATAGATATGTTTCGAGACCTCAGGCTCTTAAATGCAAAAACTAAGTGAAATTTGTTCTAATAGTCTTGAGACATTTTCTTTCTGTCTCAGGACTCAATGACCAAATGGTCAAAATTCTGCACTTGTAAGTAATCAAAGCCTAAGCTAGATGAACCTAAACATACCTAAAACTTGCCACAACATAGATTCATCTATTTAACCTATCTACACATGTTCAAACATTACCAAATCATAACCTTAAATAAATCATTATTGAACCAACCAATTTGTACAATCAAACCAACATAAACAAGCATACTTAGCTAAAAATGTAACACCCCTCGCTCGATCCAATCGTTGGTTTCCAAGATATATGATGCTACACTCGTTACCGGAGTGACTATAGTCAAATCATATTAAAATATTTATATTAATATGTAATATAATGCCAAACATATCCATTTATGTTTGAACATTCAAAACGAAGTCTTAATCGAGCTTACAAAAGCTTTTTTTTACCTGAGCACGAATTAGGACAAAATTGTAAAGTTTTAAAAATCTCAAGGTCGATGTCGTGATGTCATCAAACAATTTTTCATGTTGTGACCTCAGGCTACTCGATGTCACAACATGACTCACTGTCAGTCAACATTGTGACGAAGAAGATTGCTCGTTGAGACGTGGACTCTATTTTTGGTAAAAATAAACCATTTTGTACCTATTTCAATGCTTCGAAACAACCTATTCAATTTACACAACAAATCACCATTTTTATATTAAAGCCATACCAAACAAACCATTTAACCATTTCCATTCAATATAAGCTCAATTTAGCACCAAAACTTACCATTTCAACTTGTTCAACTATAAACATTCATCTAACATTTCTGTTACTAATTCACATTCAATCATACCATTTCAGTTGTCACATACATATCTCAATCATGTTTACCAAATCATATTGATAAACCATAAATACAACATATTTTAATCCCATGCTTGGCATATTTTTGGATGATTTTCCCTTATAATTTAATGAATTTGATACTCCTTATCCTTTAATTTCATGTTCTATACATAGGTGAGCATAGGAAAGTGAAAAGAGTAAGAAACGGGCTAAAAACAGACAAAATGAGCCAAAATCAGCATTTAACACAACCTAGACACCTCCACATGGGTACACCACACGCCCGTGTGTGACAGACAGGCTGGTCACATGCCCGTGTGTCACGGTCGTGTCGACTAAGAACTAAGTCAGTATTGTACATGGCCTAAGCACCTTCACACGGGTGGGTCACATACCCCTGTCCTTGTCGAGCCCTGTTTCAATTTCACGAGGAAAAAAGCTAATTTTTGGGTATTCTGGGCATTCCAAAGTCTATAAAAACGCGCTAGGAGAGGATTAAAGGGGACACACAGAGTAGAAAGTAAGGAATTACTCGAAGAACGCTGATTGATTCATCTCAGGAGCAGGATCTCCATCAAGACTAAAGATCTCCCTTCAATTTCCTTCAGGAGTTTTTGGGTTTTCTTTATGTTTTGTTGTTTTCCCAATTTTGAGATGTTTTCTTTTATAAACATGAACTAAATCCCCTAAGTACCTGAGGGGGATGAAACCTAAGATGGATCTTGTTATTATTTTCTAAATTATACGATAAATACTTGATTTGTTCTTAATTATGTTATTAATTCTTGTGTTAATATTTCAGGATATTAATTCAAGACGAATGTGCTTATTCATTGGAGCAAAAGTCCCTGTCTAAGAGTAGATCCAACACAATTAAGCGGAGTTGATTGCAATCCTAGAGATAGGACAACAAAAATCTGCCGGATTAGAGTCAAATCTAATAGCGAAATCCATAGATCGAGTTAATGCAACAATAGGGGTTTTAATTAGAAAGAAATTTCAATTAATCAGCCAAGAGTTAGTTGTTTTTAGTCTAGAAAGAGATATTAGCATAAATCAGAGATTTCTACGGATCAAGTTAAGTGAATAAATCGTTTAATTCAGAATTGAATAATAAGTGAAGTCTAGGTGGATTCTTCCTTGGGTATTGTCTTAAACAATCAGTTTTCTAAAAGCATTTTCTTAGTTTACTCTCTATCACGTTCTTAGTTTAGTTAATTTTTAGTTTAAACAAACCCAATTTATTTCTAGGCTAGATAATGAAAAGAAAGTTAATACTAGTACTTTTAGTCCCTGTGGGTTCGACATTCCGATCTTGCTATAAGCTATACTACTGTTCGATAGGTGCGCTTGTCTTTTTCGTGATAATAATTTAGTTTTACAGGTACGATTATATAAATCATCACATAAAGTTTTTGGCGCCGTTGCTGGGGACTAAGATATTAGGAACACTTAATTTTTATTACTTTAGCCATTTTTATTTTATTGCAATTTCCTTTGTGTTTTTATTTTAGTTTTACTAACTAAATCTTTCTTTTTATTCGTCTCTGACAAATGTCTCTAGTTTATGACCAGAAGGAACCCGTCAGGACCTTTTCTTTTTGACAGTGAGATTAAAGCATCAGCTCACAAAAATCGTAAAGAAATAAGGGGGAGTCTACAATACATAGAGGAAGAGCAAGGGGACGTGACTAACACTATCGAAGAGATGAAGGTGAATCAAAATAATCCACTACCTCTTGTGGTAGCTATAGCTCCTGTGAATAAGAATCCTACTCCTGTGAATCAGAATCTTGCTCATCGTACTATGTATGATTATGCTAAGCCTAATTTAGCTGGTACTGAATCGAGTATTGTTAGACCTGCTGTTGTTGCAAATAATTTTGAACCGAAACCTAACATTATACAGATGATACAATAGTTTGTTCAGTTTGATGGTTTGCAGGACGAGGACCCTAATACACATCTAGCAAATTTCCTGGAATTCTACAACACGTTTAAAATAAATGGTGTTTCTGATGATGCCGTTCGTCTTCGGTTGTTTCCCTTTTCTTTGAGGAATAAGGCTAAACGGTGGTTGAACTCTTTTCCACGAGGGTCTATCACTATTTGGGATCAAATGGCCGAAAAATTTTTATTGAAATATTTTCGCCGGCTAAAACAACAAAGTTGAAGAATGATATCTCTTCTTTTATGCAGATGGATTTAGAAACGCTCTACGATGCATGGGAGAGTACAATGACTTACTAAGACGGTGCTCTCACCATGGGTTACCTTTATGGCTTCAGGTTCAGACTTTTTACAACGGTGTGAGCCCCTTAATAAAACACCTGAGGAGGCTTATGAATTCATAAAAGAGATGTCACTGAACAACTATCAGTGGCAAGTTATAAGAACGAAGCCAACAAAAGCCGCCGGAGTTTTTAACGTTGACGGGGTTATGATGCTATCAAATCAAGTAGAGCTTTTGAATAAAAAGATTGATGGTTTAGTTGGTTCTACGCAGGTACATCTAGCGATGCGGTATGATTCAAATGGAGGAGGGATGTACAGCGCAAAGTATTCATCCTGCAACCCTAGCACTGAGGAGGAACAAGTCAATTATATGGGTAACAATTCTAGACCTCAGAATAACCCATATAGTAATACTTACAATGCAGGTTGGAGGAACCACCCCAATTTCTCGTGGGTGGTCAAGGAAATCAGAGACCACCACCCCCTCTAGGTTTTCAACAACCACCTTACCAACAGGAGAAGAAGTTGAACCTTGAGGAAATGCTTACAAAATTCATATCGGTGTCAGAAACTCATTTTTAGAATACTGAAACAACGCTTAAGAATCAGCAAGCATCGATTCAAAGGCTCAAAACTCAAATTGGACAACTTGTTAAGCTGATATCTGAGAGACCACAAGGTGACTTGCCAAGTAACATAGAAACTAACCCAAGGGAGCAACTCCATACCATCACTGTGCGCAACGAAGAAGGGTTAGCTGAACTTTAATTTGAAACGAGGCAAAAAGCTGTGGTAAGTAATGGTAAGGTTGAGGTAAGTCATGGTACATAGAAGACAGTAAGTAAAGAGTATAAACCTCGTGTGCCATATCCTAATGCGACCAAGAAAGACCAACCAGACGAACAATTTGGTAAATTCCTTAAACTATTGAAAAAATTACATATTAACTTACCGTTTATTAAAGCTCTTTTGTAGATGCCAAATGTTGTTAAATTCTTAAAGGAGCTTTTAGCAAATAAATGGAAGTTGGATAAGTCATCGCATGTGGAAGTAAACGCAGTTTACTCAGCTATTTTTCAAAACAAGCCACCCAACAAATTGAAAGATCCAGGGAGTTTTACAATTCCTTACTTAATTAGAAGTTTAACTATTGATAATGCCTTGGCTGATTTAGGGGCTAGTATAAATGTAATGCCCTATAAAATGTTTAAACAACTAGGTATTGGGAAACCCAAACAAACTAGGATGAGAATACAATTGGCAGACAAAACCATTAGATTTCCTAGGGGTATAATTGAAGATGTTCTTGTTAAAATTGATAAATTTATATTCCTAGGAGAATTTATTGTTCTAGACATGGATGGGGATAGCGATGTGCCTTTAATTTTAGGGCGACCCTTTTTAGCAACTGCTAGGACTACTATTAATGTGGGCATAAGTGAACTCACACTTCGTGTAGGCGATGACACGATTACTCTTCAAGCTCGTGATTCTATTAGGATATCTAATGATAGAAATAATATTACAAGTTCTTTTAGTAAAATTAACATTACTGCTCAACCTTCTTGCCAGGATATTCCTCAAAAAAGCACCAATGAGCCATGCTCTAGTTCATGTAACAACAAAGGAACCATCTACGAAAAGTGTATGTTACAAGTAGACGAGCTAGACGAATGGTGGCAATATGGTAAGAAGGAACATATAACACACCACAATGAACCAAAGCAGCGCCATGACAAACCTAAGGTGAAAATAAAGTAATTTAAGGTCGGGGACAAGGTATTGTTAGATGAAAAGTACCCCCGAATTACCACTTTAGAGCTTGATACAAATGATTCACTTCCCTGCACGGTAGTAAATATCTTTCCCTACAGTACTGTTGAGGTAAAACATTTCAAATTTGGCACTTTCAAAGTAAATATTACTCGACTCAAACTTTACTCTGATAGCAGGAAAGAGGAGTTTCAACACCTCAAACCACTGTGACCATGCGAAATTGAGGTAAGTCGAGCTTAGATAATAAATAAGCGCTTCTCAGGAGGCAACCCAAGCACTAGCACCACTAACTAGTTTATTTTATCTATTTTTCATGTTTAATGTGTAGGTTTTTAACCCACACGGGCGTGTTCTTGGCTGTGTGGAAACAGGGTCAAAAATCCTCAAATATTGACATGCACATGGTTTGCGATAAATCTACACGGCCGTGTGGACTACACGGCCTGGACACACGGGCGTGTCTTAGGCCGTGTGAAACCTAGAGCTAAAGTTTTCAAATTTTAAACAAGTCAAAGGCAAACACGAGTAGGGTACACGGTCGTGTGCGAGACACGGCCCAGCCTAACGGGCGTGTGAAAGGTAACATAGGCGTAGTGAGCATCACACGGGCATGGGAGAAGTGAACAAAGCACCACACAGCCATGGGATATGGCTGTGTGGAGGATGCGGTATGGACACACGAGTGTGTCCAAAGGCCATGTGAGACACTGACCCCTTTCCTTCGATGAACACGGGCTATCCTCGATTGACCATTTGACCAGTTAAAAGTTAGTGGATTTTTTCCTCCATCACCACCGTTTGACCATTTAAAAGTGGTCAAATTTCTCAATTGGTCTTTTGGTCATTTAAAAATCTATAGGAATAAACTTTTACAATTTAGTCTTTGTATCTTAATTAACTACCAATTTGAAAAAATTACTAGATCAAACTTTAATATGTTTCTATATTAACCTTGTAAATATTAATATTTAATATTTATGGGCTCGAACTACAGAAATGGGGTTCTGAAATCGTCATTTTCGACACCACTAAAAATCGAGTTGTTATAACTCTTCACCCCTTAAGAAATTTTGTCCTTAAAATTTTACTTGAAAAAAGATTAAAGTACTGAGATTTTATTGTTTCTTTCGGCTCCCATGTAGCCTTTTCCTTACCATTGCGATGCCATAATACTTTCACTAGTGATACTCATTTGTTTTTCAACTCTTTATCATCTTGTATAATGCCTCAGATTTTTGAGCCTAGAAGTTTTGGGTCTTTAGCATTGGGATAGTGAGAAGGTTGCACATATGAGTTAAATTGTGCATCTTAGAGACAAGAGTAGGCCTACTGGTGTGATGGTTAAGTAAAGCGTTGGCTTGTCAAATGTCTTGTGTTCGAGTCCTAGTGTGAACATTTTGGAGAGTTATTTTTGTATACTTCTTATTTATGTCATTTATTTGTTTAATATATTTTTATATTTGTATATAATTATATTTTTACTTTTGTTTATTATTTTTATTTTTTATTTTCCCTTTTTGGACTTTTTTTTTTGTTTTTGTTCTCTCTATGCTTTTCTCCTCTTCTGAAAACGATCTTGATTTATGGATACTTGGGATTATCGCTCCTCTGCCATTATCCTCATCGTCGAATTAGGTGTGGGATCTGAACCTTATCTATCGTTCTTATCTGTTATTTCATTTTGCAAATCTTCTCTTTCTGCTTTTACTTGACTGTATGCTAACCCGTTGGTTTGAGTTTTTAGTCGATAGAAGTGATGGGAAATCATCACTTTTTATATGTATTGATAGGGCAAAGGTTAGGGATGACTATGGTTGCTGAAACGGTGGTTTTGGAGTGGTTTCATGATCACCCCGATGGCCACATGGGCTTGTGCCGAGGTACACAGCCGTGTGGATTTGGGAACTAGGGTTTCTAGTCAATTTCGGATGCCACACAGCCGTGTGGTCAATTTGGGGATTTTTTTCGAAATTCACACGGCCGTGTCCCTTGGACACACGGGCGTATGGGTTGGGGAATAGGGATTTAGGATTTGGAGTTACACAGCCTGGCCACACGGTCGTGTGACAGATTTGAGGATTAGGGATCCCACACGGGCGTGTGTTTCGAAACACACAACCATGTCTGGGGGGCACACGATCGTGTGAAACTCTCACACGGCCGTGTCTGCCCTGCACTCTATTTTAGCAAAATTGGACAGTGACTTGCATGGCCTGTTCACAGGGCCGTGTCCTGCTTCACACAGGTATGTGACCCTGTCACACGGCTGTGTGCTACCATTCACATGGGCGTTTGGACCCCCACACAGCCTGGATTACTGCACACGGCCAGAGCACACGGGCGTGTGGCCTTATTTCATTAAATTTTGATTTTAGGTCAGTTTAATTGTAATTGCATCTCTATGTGTTTCCAAACTTTGATTAAGCTTTACTGAGGGTAATTACGACTCTGATTGGGGCTTGATACTGAATTCAAGTTATGAGTGTGTACATGATTGATTCTGAACCCAGTTAGCTGGGTGAGTGTGTGTGTAACTAGTTCTGTCTAACTGTCTGACTACGTATCATTGATATGTGAGGTTATATTGGAATTGATACTGAACTCAAGTACGAGTTTACTCATTTCTGATTTTGATTAACTGAATGTGGGTGACTGTTTCTGATTGACTATCTGAATCGTATTCTGAATTGGTACATCTATCTGCATACATACGTTTGCATAAAGTATTTTGGGTGGGGATTTTGAAGAGAATGGAGATTGAGATTGACTAAACTGGTAGTTGATCTGCTGGTTGTTTGCCCCTAATACCCAAAGGGTCGTGGGTGATCCTAATACCTTGAGGGTCGTGGACAATGCAGATAATCATCGTTACCTGGTAACCTGGAATGACATCATAACGGTATAGCAGATTACCGCACTGCACTGTACCATATGTACGTTAGCTAGCTACGTACCATTGAGTGAACTGGCAGTTTTACTGCAATATATCGGTACAGCAGGTTACCGCATTGCACTATACCGCATGTACGTTAGCTACGATACGTACCAATATCTGATCTGGTTTTTCCCATTGCATTTCTGTATCGCAGTTCACCACATTGCATAGTACAACTTACATGCTAACTTTGCTGCGTAATATACTGTTAGCCCCAATACCTAAAGGGTCAAGGGCGGTTCCAATACCTTGAGGGTCATGGAAAAAGCTGATGATCATCGTTGCCAGGCAACCTGGAATGACATCATATGGAGTGTAAGGCTGGATGGGCTTTGCGAGGTCCTATATGAAGTGTTTGGTTAGATGAGCTTAATAGCTCTTGTAGGAGTGATGGGGGACGGAGAGGTGTGTTGGCTGGATGGGTGGGTTTACTTTAACTCAACTGCGTCTATATGCATCATATTGACTGTTTGTGTGTGTGACTTCCCATCTGTTTAATTGTTCAACTGAAAGGCACTTGTGCCTATGTAGATTCTGTAAACTCTGATTGTATCTGATGACTGAACAGATATTTATGATTGTATGGGAATTACTGATTCTGTAACTGTTTGGGAATTACTGCTACTGTGTCTGGATGGTACGTGAGACCGTGTGTGTCTGATTGACCCTTATAATTGAAAAGTACATAAGTATGTTTTGCCTCTAAGTATGTTATGCTTCTGAACTACTTCTAGTTCCCTGTTTCCATTTCTGTAGTTTAGCTGGTTTGATCTCACACTGAGCTCAAGTAGCTAACCCTCTCTTCTGTTTCCCCTCTCAGGTACATTTTGGAATTTTAGTTGCTGGACTTAGTCTGTGGAGGACTCGGAGAGGCTCGTAAACCATGGTTTCTCAGTTTTGCTTCCTACTGTGATTTTATTATTTGATAAATTTATGAACTGTAAGGTTTTATTAGGCTGTGGTACAATTTTCATTATATGTTTTATTCGTACATTTTAGACTGGTAACCTTTCGGACAGAGGTTTAAACGATTATTGGTTTTTGGCTCGCTATGAAATAAATGTTTTCGGAAATATTTTTAAGTTATAAAGGGTTTTTTTTGTAAAATTTTCTCACCATCACTTCGATGATCAATGTAGCATTCCGGATCCAGTCTAAACTTCTAGGCCGGGTTTGGGGTGTTACATATTGATCCGAAATCTTTGCCGGTTCTTCATAATACATCAAATCAGGCTATAATTATATTTCACTGGGTGATAACACGTGTAAAGGATTGGACCGATATCGTTGCAGCATCGACACATAAAAGAAGTTATGGACCTTTTCAAGTTTTGGAGGTAGAGCTAATATGTACAGTACGGGCTCAATTCTTTCGAGAATTTCATACGACCCTATAAATCTTGAACTAAGCTTCCCTTTTTTGTCGAAACGCAGAACTTTCTTCTAGGGAAAAACTTTAAAAAATACCTTATCTCCAATCTAAAATTTAATGTCTTTTCTTTTTAAATAGGCATAAGATTTCTATCGATCTGAGGTAGCTTTTAAACAATCCCGTATAACTCGGACTTTTTCTTTGGTTTCACGGATCAAATTTGTCCTTGCTAGGTTCTTTCACTTAACTCTAACGTCAAAGATTAGTTCTGTATTTATGTCTATATAATGTTTTGTATGGTGCCATTTTAATGTTCGACTGGTAGTTACTGTTATACGCAAACTCGATTAAAGGTAGACATCTCTCTCAGTTGCCTTTAAATTCAATTACACAACAATGTAACATATCTTCATGTATTTGAATCACTCGTTCTAATTGTCTGTTAGTCTAAGGATGAAACGCTATACTAAAATTCAATTTCATGCCCAGGGCTTTGTGCAACTTACCCCAAAATCTGGAGGTAAATCTCGGGTCTCAATCTGAAACAATAATAGTGGCACACTGTGTAGTATGGAAATCTTAAATTTCAGCTAACTTTTTGAGCAAATAGTTTGTTCTAATAGGAATAAAATGAGCTGATTTGGTCAACCTTTTAACTATTGCCCAGATTGCATCTTCCTTCTTCGGTGTTAATAGTAAACTTGAGACGAATTCCGTAGTGGTTTGTTCCCATTTCCATTTATGAATCATTATAGGCTGTAAATGTCACACCTTATTTCCTTTACACTAGAAAATTAGGAACAAGTTTTGGATTAAATTGACATAGACCCTAAACTGGCGGTCTCTATTGAAAAGTCAGAAAAATTTGGAAATGAAATTAGACATTGTTGAAATTCGATTCTAGTTCGGTTGGATTAGAACTAATCGGTTCCTTAATGGGGGACAAAATAATTATCGATGGATGGTTTTTAAACAGTTGAAGACCGTGCGGGATGGACTATAAATAGTTGGGAAGTGACTTATTGGGAAGACTTTTTCTCAAGTATGTTTCATTTGCTCCATTTTTCATCTTCCTCATTGGTATCTCCAAAGAATAAATAGCTAGGGGAAGCTATGCATAGAGCGATGATCATGAGTTCAAGTAAGAAAAGTAAAGAATCTAACAAGCTGGTAAAGTATTTAGCCATTCTATATACGTAAGATTAAGAAAGTGAAGTCAAGGATTTCCAGAAACCTTTTTAAGGGTTCTACATATTTCTAGAAAACTGAGTTTTAAGCTAAAGATTCTGAGCTTAACTTATGATTTTGGTTATAATACTTACCTGCTGGGAGAGTAAGAGCTCCAGGGTTCAGAAAAGCTAAGTAGAGGAGGAAGCGAAGAAGCATCAGGTGAGTTTCTACACTTCATCCATGAAATGCTAAGTACGTGTAAAGTCGTATAGGCATATGAGTATCTGCTACTCTAGTATAGTATGCATGAACTAATTACGATTTCTTAATACTTTATCCTTGAAATGCATGCATCACATATAATGATAATGAAACATAGAAGGGAACTATCCATAGGGTGTAACGAACCGAAAGTTAGGGGTGTTGGGAAACGTACATCTAAGACTCTGTTTTCGTGAACCAGGTTTATAAATATTTTTATTAAATATTTATAGAGTTGTGTTAGAAGGGAATTAAATGATAATTGGATAATTTCTAAAGGGAATTAAATGATAGTTAGATAGTTTCTAAGTAATAAATGTTCAATTAAAGTACAGAGACTAAATTAAGTATGTGATAAAAGTAGTGGTTAATATCAAATTACATGGTGAAAGTAGTGTAAGGGACTTATTAAATAAATATACCATTAGTGTTATAAGTGGACGAGATATGATAATTATAATATGTTAGTTAACTAATAAAATAAATGAAATAATAAAGTAAGTGGAAAATAAAGTAATAAAATATAATAAACAAATAAGTTATTAGGGAGAAACAAAAGAAAAGAAAGAAAAAGAAAATTAAGAACTCATCTCTTGCATGTTGAATTTAGGGAGAAAAGATATAGCATTTTCGGCCATTAACCTTTAATATTTCAAGTTCAAATTGGTTAGTATTCTTTAGTCCTTTTTTCATAAATTTTGTATTTTTGGAACCTTTAAATCATAAGCTATATTGCCAATGTTGGAATTTTTAAAATTTTTAATGTTGTAGAAGATGTTATCTTAGAGAAATTTAAGTTTTTAGACTTATTTTGATAGATTAGGGGGCGGAAATTAAGTGACACTATCTAGTAGAGTTAATTTAAGAAATCTTGCACTAAGGACTAATTTATAAAAAAAATTCTAATTAAGAGACTACATGGATAAATTATGATAAATATAGGGACTATTTTGAGACTATTTATTTTATTAGAATGTTGGTTTGGGTTATTAAATTGTATGGTATGAGAAATAATTACTTTAAGTAGCGATTTAGTTAGTATCAGCTTTAAAGGAGTTAAGTGCTATAAATTAAAATTTCATGTGTTAAATTATAAATTTCAAGAATTTTCAGGACTATTAGTGAATTATATGTATATTCGGTTAACTATGGAAAATAATTGAGGATGAGATGAATTTAATTTTTATGTCAAGGAATGAGTTGAGTAATGGCCAATTTTTAAAGGTTAAATGTCGAAATATGATTTTATAATTGATTGTTTAAATCGAATTATTGAGGTTTTGAATTAGCTAATTTGAAATAAATTATTTTAATTAGATCAAGATTTGAGTAAAGTGGTCATTAACCGAGGGAAGGAGAAAGTTGTCTATTAATCAACCTAAATCACTGGAAACTATCGTAAATTCAGTAACTTTGTAGTCTCTGAATTTGAACTCTATTTATTTTATTTAAATACTCTTTGATATGTTAATTATATTTATGTATATGCAAATGATTAAATTATGAAATTAGAAATTGTGAATTATATATATAATAAGGCATTATGAAATTAATCAATGAATGATTAGAGTTTAAATTGTTCAAATGAAATTTTATGGAATTATATTGAATGTTATGAAATTTGATCATGGGATATAGCATAATTGATTAATGCGAAAGATTGATTATGAATTGATGGAATGTGGAATGAATTGATGGAATGTGGAATTATGCAATCGAAATTGTTAGTTTATCTGAATAGCACTTGGTGCAACTCATCGTTGGTACATCGAACTAGTGCAGGGCACAACTATTGTGTGTGATCCGACTAGCGTTGGGCGCAACCTTTGTCAGTTTATCTAACTAGTGCTGGGCACACCATTATATTTGTCGGTTTGCCCAGCTAGCTCTAGGCGAAACTTTCGACAGTTTATCTGATTAGTGCTAGGTACATCTTTTATATACGTCAGTTCATCCGATTAGCACTGGGCGCAAAGTTTAGTTATGATTTAATCGTTAGGTACTAGATGCCATTCATTAAATGATTTAAATCAACAAGGTATAATTAATCCACAATGGAATGTTGGTGTATGAAAGCTGTTATGGAAGATTTATGGAATATTTAGTTGAATTAAGTAGTAAATTCAATAAATATAACTATATATGCTATGGATTATGAAAATGCGGATCATCAAATTTATTTGAGGTTCTTGAGATAATGAGATCACTTAATATACGATTGTTTCCTCATATGCAGGTTAGGTACTATTTTTTTGTTTGATGATTCAACATCCAACGATCAAATCTCAGACTCAATGTTGGTGAAACTCTCTTTTACATTTTGGCATGTACCTAGAATGATGTTTATGGGGTCTTAGACTTTTAGTGTATAGTTATGAATGGGTGTAAATATGTCCTAGAAGTTGAATCTTTTGAACATGTGATTATATGTTTGTATATATATATATATATATATATATATGTGTTTATAGAACATGTTTTCTGATGGTTGAAATTGCTTGGGTGTATGTTTCATGCTATAAGTTCAATGAAATTGGTTATTTTGAGAAATGTATTGCATGACTTATTGAGTTGGTATTTGTTTATAAAATTTATGGATTAGATGAATAGAAGAGTAAGATTTGAACTAATTGAATGAATATGAAATTGTGGTGTCAATGAGGGCAGATTGGTTAAGCACTTGAATTATAGGTAATTGGTATATTTGGGCTTGCATGAGAGTGTTTTTGGTCATGATTTTAGTATGGTTTTGGGCATAGTTTGGTAGCCAAGTTAGGTATAAAATTTACCTTGTTTTTGAAGCCATTTGGGGTACACACGGCCTGGGACACAGGCTGCCACACGGTTGTGTGTCTTATTTTCTTTAGGTGTAAGTTCCACATGGCCTTGCACACAGCTTGAGACACAGCCATATGTCTTAAAATAATTAGTTGCACAGTCTGAGACATGACCGTGTGACCTAACATCGAAACTCACATAGAAGAACACATGGGCTAAGATATGACCGTGTGTCTGGACTCGAATGTTCACATAGTCTGGGTTATGACACACGACCGTGTGTCCCCTGTTTCCAAAACTTTTCAATTTTTCTCAACTTTTCTATTTTGTTACGATTTGACCCCAGAATGTTTCCAATCTATTTGTAAGGCCTCGTTGACTTGTTTTAAGGTCCGTATATGTATATTAGTTTATGAATGGTATATGATTCCTTAATGGTAATTATGATTGCATATTTAATTGTACGAAATGTTAAATGTTTGAAATGTTATCGTAATACTCAGTGACCTCAATCAGACGAAGAAGACGGTTAAGATTGTTACATAGGGTAAACGAAGTTAAGATTTGAAAATGGAAATGTCTATTAGATACCACTATATGGTATTGTTGAGTGCAAACCATGATATGCAAAGCTCTGGGCTTTGCAGAGGGGACATTGCGATGTTCGACGATCAAGGTATAAAAATGACGAAATGGAAGAATGGGTGGAGGAATAAGGAAATTAAAATTCTATTAAGATTCTGACATCTGGGATTGCTAAGAGCAAACCCTAATATGTGAAGTACTGGGCCTTACAAGGGGACACTTCGGTGTTCAAGCATCAAGGTAGATACGAGATAAATCAATGTCGATAGTTATTTAGGTTCTATAGAGCATCACCGCCACGACGGTTATCAGGCTCTGTAGCGTGACACCGTGACAGCGGTAAAGTCCTTCAGGGTGACACCTTAAAGAGGTATAAGGTATAAGACCAAGGCTCGGTTATGGCAACCAGGGTTGTCTGCCAAGACAGTAAACATGGGGTAGTTCGTTAGGACAGTAAACATGGGATAGTTCACTAGGATAGTAAATACGGGGTAGTCTACCAGGGAACTAAAGACGGGATAGTCCGTCAGGACACTAAATATGGGGTAGTATTGGAAAAAATCTAGTTTGAAAACTATTTTCTTACACAGCAAAAAATTAAAATTTTAAAAACCGACAAGGTTTGTGATATTGTAACAATAAACCTTAAACCGAAATCGCACCTGTGTTTTCGGATAAGCGGATCTTTGATGTCTTCAGGCTTTCAACCAAACGATCATCTCTACTATTCTCATACCACGAACTACTTCTAGTGTGGGCTCGAACCAATTGAATTGAAACACATAATTAGAAAAAGTTTTCTCTCCTTTTGGGGTGAAAATAAAAATTCTCTCTTCTTTAATAGAAACTGATAGAATTGTTATTCTGGAAAAATATATATGTAATAGTTGAGAATAAATTCTTTCTATTTTCGGTAGAATAACAATTTCTTAAAGTTGTGTTAATAGCTCTATGGGTGTCATCTATTTATAGGAAGAGAATGAACAACCATTGTAAAGCTGTAGAGGTTTATTTTAATAGAGAAACAACATCCTACTTAGAGTAGGAGAGGGGTGAATGACTCACCCTTGTATTTCTACTAGGGTTTTCATCCTCTTCATGTTATATAAGTGGTTTTGGGCTTCTCTCACATCGGGTCCAATTAGAAGTGCTTCTTGGGCTTTTTTGACTTAGTACTTTGTAATATGATCCAACCTAACTCAGTTTTTCTATTTCCTAAAATAAAATTTAATATTTACATATTAAATCCTTTTCTCATTAGAATTTTACTCCAGTAAATTTTTGACGATTTTACCCTCTTCCGAAAAAATTTTGTGAAAATTTGTTTAATATGTTACAACTCAACATGTTCACTATGACTGAATGATTTATTTTCATTTTCGGGATTCAAAACAGTCCAAAAACAAAACTCATTCTTCCATCATTTTTTAAGTAATAATATATAGAATACAAATTTCCATTTTTATTTTTAGAAACCTACATTCATCTCTATTTTAGAGAAAATCATAATCATTCCTGAATGTTTCTCATTTCTCTTTTTCTATTCATTTTGTTCATTTTTATTCAAACACACAATTCATTTCTGGTTTCAACGAGCTAGTGGAGGGACCGATTGGACATATGAAGTTAAGACTTAAATAATTTATAATTAAGTTACGACTTTTTGCCCATTAATTATAAGCTCACTTATTCACAAAGTCATACTACTATAGTATTCTGACTGAACTCTCCCTAACAACATACCATTACGAAAGCAATTACTTAGTACTCGTCTAATGACCTTATCATAAGTGTGTTACCCTCATAGGATATCATTGATCTCTTTGGGATAATATCCGCTTTCTTAATATGATCCTATTTTATCTCATGGTAACCATTATATTTTTCTTCATGAAAAGTAAATCACTATGGAATAGTGATCAATTAATCCATTACAAAGACAGACGACCCGTAGCCACGTTTACTTTTCATTAACCATGTAATGCTAGTGAGAGGATATCATTTACCCATGTTTTGGGCTATGAATTCCACTGTTGTGAATCACAATATATACTATAGAAGTCAAACACTCAACGTACCAACTTTTGATTCCTTATCTATTTGAACTTAGGCCTTTGTTTAAATTAAAGTGTACGAGTCACACATACATAGTCTACCATTTACTCAGGATTTAAATATGCCAGACTATGAATGTCACAAGTGAATAAAACCATAAACATATTTAAAATCTATTCTGCTTGGGTCATGTTTGATGTACTGTCAGTCTAGTTAGTCACATCTATGTCTCTATCTTCTGGGAGTCATCCGCTCCGATGCCCAAGACGAGACATCTCCCTAATTGGGATTGATAAATGACATATTAGTCTTTTAATTAGTTTGCTCATTTCCAATTAGACTAATGACATATTTAGGTTTATCTACTAATACAAACTATCTTTCTGAACTACGACCCGACCATCTAATACTACTTAGTATTAGTTAAACATTTAGACAACCAATGAACAACATTTGCTTCCATTTTTCTTTATGTGCAGAAACCATATGAGGACAATTATACAAAGTATATTAATGTAGTCAATGAATTTGTTTTATTAACCAACCTGTTTGAAAGAATTACAATTGTATATTGACGAAAATACTACACTTAGGGCACTAGATCCAATAAGTAGTCCACTAGAAAATATGGATACAAGGTAGTTCATGGGGAAAAAACATGAAATAGATCACTAAAATAATAATTGTGGGGAGTCATGCAAGTCAGGAAAAAGGGGTTGGAAGAATATTGTAAGTAATTGTCAAATGATAGTAAGTTAGTAGATTATTGGGGAATCTAACAAATAGGGGAAAATGGGAAGTAGAAAAAGGAAACAGTCAACCAAAACAACAATAAAAAAAAAGCCAAAAATGCATATGAGTGATAACCCAACAAAAAAGATGGTTTAAATGAGTATCGCAGATAATGATCCACCATTTGGAACCATTAGAGGGTGCATAAAGAAATTATATAAGCTAGAAATTGGACATAAAATACGTCAATTAGTCAATAAGGAAAAGAAGGATACAAAGAGAGATACACCAGGTGACAAATATGTTTGTCAAGACTTCTTCTCCAAGGGGGAAAGTGATTGAAGAAGTCCCAGGCAAATAGCTAGTTCCATAGGGAACCAGCATATGGAAGGAATCATTTACATAGATGATTAATTCGATGATGGTCTATTAGGTACTGAGCGTCAAAACAATCTATAGTGGACGAGCATGTAATAATTCAAACCAAGGTATCGTAGAAAAGTCAAATTATAAAGAAGTAAATCAACCACTATTCAACCCAAGTGGAACTTATTCCGCTAGAGTGGCGTAGGACCTCATTAGTTAGCCCAATATACGGAACGTCAACAAGCTTTTCAGAATGATGTTAGGAGAAGGAGTCCGTTATCGACTAACTAGGTTCGAAATGAACGCCAATAGAGAACATATCCAAGGGCCTCTGGGAAGGTAGGTCAAATGTCTACCGTATAAGGGTTTGGTGGAGAGAAGAATCCACACTAAGAATAGCTGGAGAAAGAATACAAGTAAATAAAGGACAGAGTTTGCGATTCTGGTAGGACAACCGAGGAACCATTAAGACTGATTGAAGGCTGATAGAATCACACAGGGAAAGATTATTTAATGATCTATTAATCAAGGGATAAATTCGTATACGAATCAAAGCCTGCTTTTTCGGGTTAAAGAAAATTTCCCCAAAAATGAGAAGGAAGTAATGTACTTAGTTTTTTTTCTATTTAATCCCTTGAAAGGTAGGGTCTATTTTTGTGTAAATTAATAAAGAAACATACTAAGTTATACTCACTGAGGTCATTGAACTCACTGAAGTGTTGGCTTGTGGTTTGCAGGAACCATAGGATAAGAAGCTTGAGGAGGGACCATGCCAAAGAATGATGGATCAAGGATCACTGTCAAAAAGAGTCATGCACATACGAAAGAGTACACCTAGAGGCTTCACCCTGAGGTGGAGAATGTTGTAGTTATGTAGATCCCTTAGGGCATGAGTTAGGAGATAATAAACTTTGGTTTCAAACTTTTAGGTTTTTGTTGTAAGCATATGGTTGTTAAATTAATAAAAATCAATCCAGAAGTTTCAAGCTTGCAAATTGATATTTAGTCCAAATTGGCTTATTTGTGGCATTCTATGCCCGGGTCCGACGATCGGGTCGGGTAAAAGTGTTATAGTAAAAGTCTTGACGGGACTTGACTTTCAGCTTTGACCTGCTAATATACTAGACATCTTTCCACGTATTCGGAGTTTTCTCTTTTCATGCTTGGCTACCAATACAATAGTTTGAAGTCATTATACATTTTCCAACAATTTCAAGCTTGCAAATTTACATTTAGTCTAAATCGACCTATTTGTGGCACTCCACGCCCGGGTTTAAAAATCAGGTCAGGTGAGGGTGTTATAGTAAAAGTCTTGACGAGACTTGATTTTCAACTTTGACTTTCTGATATACCAAACATCTTTCCGATGCATCGTTGAGAGCACCAAAAATATCCTATCCGTATAAAAAATGAAAAGAATAGTCTAAGGGAAGTAGGGTCAAATCCTCAGGGACCAGATTTGTACAAGTTCTTATTCCTCGAGATCCCGGACAGAGTCATGCCCAAAAAAACCTGTGTACCTGGGAAAAAATAAAAAAAAAGAATTAAAAATTTGATTGAATTGAAATTGCATAAATTAAAATTAAAATTGTAAAGATAAACAGAGTTGAGAAAAGAAAGTTTTTTTATGGAGAGATTCCAGCCTCCGGTTGTCTCGATCCTTCTTGGGTCCAATCCTCAGCTTTTAGGTGATCTTTCTCAAACAGAATAAGCCAATTATAGTGGAACAAGACGTCTACGACCACCAACTTCACTTAGATTTTAGACTTACGATTTAGAGGAACCTGGCTCTAGCCAATCATCACTTTTTTGGGATCGACAACCACTGACACAGTAAGCTAACAAATCGACTGTACAACCTTCCCAAAATATACAAAGTGATCATTCTTTACACAAGTTGAAAATAAACGGAAGCATCAGTCCTGTAATGCGAAGAAATGATGAATACTCATTGAGAAGGCTAAGTACGGATTCTAAGCCTTATGAACCCTTTTTGGGGAATCTTGAACACCTTTAACTAGATGAATTTAGTGACTCATACTTTTTTGGGGGAAAAAGGAATAAACTAAAAAATAATGGAATTTTATTGAATAAATGAAAGGAACAAAGATGAGTGACTCATGCTTTCGTCTGGACTGATGCACAACAGGAGAGCTTTAAGAAACTCAAGATAGTTTTGACTCAGGCTCTTATTCTGATATCGCCTGAGCCTGGTAAGGACTTTGTGGTATACAGCGATGCGTCACATGTGGGTTTGGCTTGTGTCTTGATGTAAGATGGTAAGGTGGTAGCTTATGCATATCATATTTGAAGTTTGCAGCAGTAGTTTTTGCTCTTAAGATTTAGAGGCATTATCTGTATGGTGAGAAGTGTACTATCTACAATCATAAAAGCCTCAAGTATCTCTTCACTCAGTAGGCGTTAAACCTGAGACAGTGGCGATGGGTTGAGCTGTATAAAGACTACGACTACACTATTGAGTATCCTCTTGAGAAGGCCAACGTGGTGGCTGATGCATTGAGCCGTAGAGCTATGACTGATTTGAGAGCGATATTTGCTCGACTGAGTCTATTCGACGATGGGAGTCTTTTAGCAGAGCTACAAGTGAAACCGACATGGATTGAGTAGATAAGAGATAAATAGTTAGGAGATAAGTCTCTTGAGCTACGGTTCAGTCAGGTTAAGACTGGAGGTACTATTAATTTTCAGGTTAATAATGATGGGGTATTGTACTTCCAAGGTCAGATCTATGTACCAATGATGAAGATTTAAGACGGTCAATACTGAGGGTAGCGCATAGTAGCCCTTATGCTAAGCATCCCAATGGGAACAAAATGTACAGAGATCTCTGAGAGTTATACTAGTGGCCAGAGTTGAAACGTGAGGTTACCGACTTCGTTGCTTGCTATTTGATTTGTCAACAGGTTAAGGCCGAGCATCAGTTACCTTCAGGTTTGTTGCAGCCAGTTCAGATACCGATGTGAAATGGGTTCTGACCAAGTATGCTCACTTTATTCTTGTTAGGACGGACTTCTCCCTATAGAAATTGGTTAAGCTCTACATTTCTCAGATAGTGAGGCTATATGGGGCTCCTGTTTTGATCATCTCCGATAGGGATCCTCGATTCACGTCACGATTCTAGCAGAAGCTTCTCAAGGCTTTGGGTTTAAAATTAGACTTCAGTACTACTTTCTATCCTCAGAGAGATGGTCGATCAGAGAAGGCGATTCAAATACTGGAGGACATGTTGAGGAGCTGTGTGATTGATTTCCAAGGCGGTTGGGAGGAGTACTTACCATTAGCTGAGTTCGCTTACAACAATATCTATTAGTCTAGTATATAGATGGCACTGTATGAGGCTTTGTAGGGTCGTAAGTGTCGCACTCCCTTGTGTTGGACTGCATTGGGTGAGCGCTATATTCTAGGTCCAGAGTTGGTTTCTGAGGCTAAGGACAAAGTCCATCAGATTCAAGAACGTTTGACAACAACTTCTTATAGGCAGAAGGCCTATGCTGATTTAAAGAGGAAGGGCATTGAGTATTCTGTGGGGGACATGGTTTTTCTTAAGATCTCGCCTGAGAAGAAGGTTTTCAGGTTCAGTCGCAAGGGCAAGCTGAGCCCTCGGTTTATTGGGCCGTACCGAATTCTGAAGCTAGTGGAGCCAGTCGCGTATCAGTTGGAGCTACCTCTAGAGTTAGATCGCATACATGATGTGTTCCACGCCTTGATGCTGAGACGTTACCACGCTGAGACGATGCGTATTGTGTCTGTAGAGGAGATTGAGATTATACCAGATCTAACGTTCGAGGAAGAGCCGGTGCAGATTTTGGATCGCGACGATAATGTTCTTCGAAGAAAGTCTATCCCCCTAATGAAGGTGCTGTGGCAGAATCATAGTACTGAGGAGGCTACTTGGGAGCCAGAGTATTCGATACAACAGTAGTATCCTCACCTCTTCTGGCCAGGTAAAATTTTGAGGACGAAATTTTCTTTTAGGGGGTAGAGTTGTAACTCCCTAAATTCTTGATTTTGGGTTTTTGTGATTTTGTGGCACCAAAAATATTTGAATATGTTTCTGCATTAATTTGACACAATTATCTGTCTACTTTAATGGTTATGTGCTCTGGGTGTGTTGGGGGAGGTTCCAAGTTCAAGCCATTTGTTTGGCAAAATTTTGGTTTTTATTTGAATAAAGCCTTACTTTTAGTTAATAGGCTTATAAGTATTTACTTGGGAGTACATGTCAGAATGGGCCTGCTTGTCTGGTGGTTAAGTGAAGTGTTAAAATTGCTTAAGGTCTGGTGTTCGAATCCCTACGCGAGCAAGGGGAAATATTTTACTGCTTGTGCCGTGTAAGAGGTGGAGTTTCAGTGAAATTCTGTTAGTAGAGTGTTGGATGGAGAGAATTAAGGAAGTGTGAGTTAGAGGTTATCAGAAAATCTAAGTTGGTTCTATTTTTTGTTCGTCTTCCTCAGTCCTTCAACTGGGATTTCTTTTCTTTTCCGATTTCTTCCTCAGTCATTCAACCGGAATTTCTTTTCTTTTCCTAGTTTTTCTCTTTTGTTCGTCTTCCTCGTTCTACCAAGCTTTTGTGATACTTAGACTGGGTTCAAGCGGTTGCTAAGTTTCCATTTTAAAACTCGAATGTTACTCTAGTTAAGTGATTAAAAGATGTTTTGTTGCTGTTTAGGAGCCAATCAGGAGGCTGGTACTACTTTTCGTATGGTTGAATCGAGATGGTGCTCGTTGCAGTAGCGGTAAGTCAGTTCTACGGTTTTGGGATTAGTTGTAAGACTTGATTTTAGGTTCTAAAAAGTTAGAATATTCTGATTATTAGGTATTGGTGATCTCGAGGTTACGAAAGCATCGAAAACTAACCAGGTGTGTACTCCGATTGCATAGAAATCGAAATTCGACGACAACCGAAAAGTATTCTGTTGACGCCACACGGACGTGTGGACTGCCTGTGTGGTAGGCCGTGCAACGATACACGGGCATATGGATGATGAGGCAGGCTGTACGCGCACGACACGAGTGCAACGAATACGACTGTGTGAAGCTGATGAGGCCGTGTGCGAGACACGGGCTCTACCAATTGGGTCGTGTGGGCCAAACGGGCATGTAGGCCCACATGAGTGAACCACACGGGTGTGTGAGGTTTTGGGCCGAGACGTGTGATCCACACGGCCAAGGCCAATTTGGGCATGTGGGCCTACACGGGCAAGCCACATGGGCGTGTGAGCCCATCTTTCTAAAATGAACTATAAGGTTGCACGAGTCACCCAAGTTAACTGTGACCTGTTATAGGGTTAGTAAGTATATCTGAGACCCCTTTTACTGTAATTTGATATTATTATGTATGAGTTAACATGTTACTATAAACATGTATATCTGTCTATTATGTGATCTGTCTATTTGCAGATAGCATGCCATTTATGTATGTTACATTGCATTGGGGTGAGATTATTGATGAATAGAAGAAAGTATCTGAAAGGCTTCTAAGCCTATTATCTAGTAGCTATGTTACATATTTCTGATATGTGTCATTTTACGGTACCTTATGGTGTGTAGGGTTGGATGGGTTGATTTTATCCCCATATTTGGTGTGTAGGGCTAGGTGGGTTGATTTTATCCCCACATGGTGTATAGGGTTGGATAGAGATGGTGTGTGGGGTTGGCAGGCATGTTTCTGATATTCTAATCTGATATGCATGCGATATTTATCTGTATGGGCTAAGGCCCAATTGTTTCTGATTCTGGTTTTGAGTGGGCTAAGGCCCACACCGTTTCTGTCAAGGCTCATGCCCGAAATATGATTGTATTCTGTTATCTGACTGTATGCATGCTGAACTGTGGGGATGTACACACTGAGTTTGCAAAAACTCACCCCTTTATTTGTTTTACCTGTCAGGTAATCTCCCAATAGTAGATAGATCGGTGCGGCAGAGGGCTCAATGGTGACCACGGACACGTAAACTATGGTTTTTCAATTTTAATGCTTACACTGCTTTATTTATTATTTATTATTCTTTTGGGGGTTTTATTTCAATGTAATTTATGGACTAAGGACATCCTGTTTTTATTTGGGTTTTTAAACTGTTATTATATATATATAAACTACAACACCCCAAAACATTATTTTCCCAAAATTAACTAAGATTTTTCATACTTAAACGGATTTATTAATTACTCGGTTATTATAGCTTCCACGTAAAAGAAAGGTTTCCAAGCAAATCAATCAGTATACGTTTTTTAGAGTTAGGGTAAGATAATAACTGGTATGTGATAAACCATAAATTATACATATTTTTACCTCATAATTAGCCTAAATTTTGGATGAATTATCATTGATTTTGCGGAAATTGGTGCTCCTAATCCTTTTATTTCACGTTTTATATTTAGAAGAGCATAAGGAAGAGAAAAGAGCAAGAAACTAGCCGAAAACAGGCAAGTTAGGCCCAATTCAGTAATCAACATGGCCTGGAGGTTCGCCACACGGCCGTGCTACATAGCCATGCCACTTTAACAGGCTCGAGCACGGCCTGGTAGTCGACCCACACGGGCGTGTCCCTATCGTGAGGAAGTTTAATTTCACTCGGAAAAGGGTACTTAGAGGCTAAGAAAGACATTCCAAAACTCTATATAAAGACCCTAGGAGGCAACTACAAGGGCGTGCTTTTCTCCCGCCAAGGAGACATTATTTTCCCGCCAACACGGAAAGTTGAAGACAGGGAATTACTCGAAGGGAAGCTGATTAATCCATCTCAGAAGCTAAGATCTACATCAAGACACAGGATCTTCCTTCAATCCTTTCAAGAGTTTTGGGGTTTCTTATGTTTTCTTATTTTATTTCTTTTGAGATGTTTTCTTTTATAATTATGAACTAAAACCCCAAATATCTAAGGAGGATGAAACCTAAGACGGATCTTGTTATTGTTATCTGAGCTGTGTGATAAATATTTAATTTGTTCTTAATTGTGTTTTTAACTCTTAAATTGATATGTCCGGGATATTAATTTAAGTCGAGTGTGCCTATGTAGAGGAGCAAAAGTCCCTGCATAAGAGTAGATCCAACACAGTTAAGCGGAGTTGATCACAATCCTAGACATAAGACAACAAAAATCTGCTGGATTAGAGTCAAATCTAATATGGGGAGCCATAGATCGAGTTAATGCAAGACTAGGGTTTTAACTAGAAAGAGATTTCAGTTAATCAACCTAGGATTAGTTATTCTTATCCTCGACGAAGGTATTAACATAATTTAGGGATCTCTATGGATCAAATCAAATGAAGAAATCATTTGGCTCAGAGTTAGATAACAAGTGAAGTCTAGATGGATTCTTCCTTAGGTATTGCCTTAATCAATCAGTTTTCCCAAAAGCAATCTCTCTCTTTACTCCTTGCCCTTTTTTTCAGTTTAGTTTAGATTAATTTAGAAACAAAACCCCCTTTTATTTTTAGGCTAGATAATAGGAAGAAAGTCATTACTAGTACCCATAGTTCATTGGATCCGATATTCTGATCTTACCACTGACTATACTACTATTCAATAGGTGCACTTGCCTTTTATCGTGATATTAGTTAGTTTCCAGGTACGATCAGATTTTATTACTTTATCATCATCACTCGAGATCACGATCAAGTTTTTGGCGCCGTTGCTAGGGAACTAAGATATTAGGAACACTCGATTTCTATTACTTTAGCCATTATTACTTTTATTTATTTTCATTTTTTATTTTTGCTTTTATTTTTATTTACTAAAATTTTGTTTCCTTCCAGGTATCTCTAGTTTATGACTAGAAGAAACCCAAGAGGACCACTGCTTTTTGACGATGATTTAGAAGCTACAATTTGCAGAAATCACTGAGAGATAAGAAGAAGCTTGCAATATCCAGAACAAGGACAAGAAGAAGAGCCAGAACCTACCGAAGAGATGGAAGCCAATTAGGATAATCAACTACCTCCTGTAGTAGCCGCAAATCCTCTTGATCAAAATCCTGCTCCACGTACTATGTATGATTATGTTAGACCTAATTTAGCAGGCATTGAATCTAGCATTGTTAGGCCTACTATTGCTGCAAATAATTTTGAACTGAAACCTAACACTATTCAAATGATACAGCAATTTGTTCAGTTTGATGGTTTGCAGGATGAGGATCTTAACTCGCATCTAGCCAACTTTTTAGAATAATGCAATATATTCAAAATAAATGGCATTTCAGATGATGCCATTCGTCTTAGGCTATTCTCGTTCTCCTTAAGAAACAAAGCTAAACATTGGTTAAATTCTCTACCACGATGGTCTATCATAACATGCGAACAAATGACAGAAAAGTTTTTGCTCAAACATTTCCCATCGGCTAAAACGGCTAAATTAAGGAATGATCTTTCTTCTTTTGTGCAGATGGATTTAAAAACACTTTACAACGCACAGGAGAGATACAAAGATTTGTTGAGAAGGTGCCCTCACCATGGGTTACCTCTGTGGCTACAAGTTCAAACTTTCCACAATGGCTTAAATCCTTCGACAAGGCAAATGGTCGACACGGCCGCCGGTGGAACAATCAACAACAAAACAACAAAAGCAACTTATGAGTTTATAGAAGGGATGTCACTAAATAACTATCAGTGGCAAGTCATGAGAACAAAGCCACAAAAAGCTGCTGGAGTTTTTAATATTGATGCAGCCACTATGCTTTCTAATCAAGTAAAACTTCTTAATAAAAAGATTGATAACTTTGTTGGTTCTACACAGGTACACCCAGTGATGCAGTGTGACTCAATTCAGGGAAACGTGTATAATCCCAATTACTCCTCCTATAGACATGACATGGAAACCGGGCAAGCCAACTATATGGGTAACAATTCTAGATCTCAAAATAACCCTTATAGTGACACTTACAATGCAAGTTGGCGGAACCACCCCAATTTTTCATGGGAGGACAAGGAAATGAAAGACAACCACCTCCTTCGGGATTTCAACAGCCACAATTCAAACAAGAGAAAAAGCCGAACCTTGAAGAGATACTCACAAAATTTATTGCCGTGTCAGAAACCCATTTTCAAAACACTGAAACGGTATTGAAGAACCAGCAAGCATCCATTCAAGGACTCAAAACTCAAATAGGCCAGCCCGCCAAGCTAATTTCTAAAAGACCGCAAGGTGGGTTATCGAGCAACACTGAGACTAATCCTAAGAAGCAACTTAATGCCGTGGATACAATAGATAAGGAAGGGTTAACCAAAACCAACCTAGAGCCGTGTAAGGAGACTATGGTAAGTAAAGGTCAAGATGAGGTAAGTTCCAAAGATGCAATTGTCAAAGAGTATAAACCTTGTATCCCATACCCAAAGGCGATAAGGAAAGACTGATATACGTGATATGAAGTAATAAAATTTATAATAATGATCACACCAAAAACTAACTATTATCACGATTTTAAGGCAAGCGCACCTATCGAACAGTAGTATAGCTTAGTGGCAAGACCGAGATATCATATCCAAGGGAACCAAAAGTACTAGTACTAACTTTCTTTCTATTATTTAACCTAAAAATAAAAAGGGTTTTAAGAAACTAAACTAATTCTAAAACTTAAACTAAGAATGGACAAAAAGTAAATTGGGGAAAAACTCTTAGGAAAACTGATTGATTTGGCAATACTCAAGGGAGAATCCACCTAGACTTCACTTGTCATCAACTCTTGAACTAGACGATTTATTCACTTAACTTGATCCGTAAAAATACCTAACTTATGTTAATATCTCTCTCGAGACTAAGAACAACTAACCCTAGATTGATTAATTGAACTCTCTTTCTAATTAAAACCCCTAGAATCGCATTAACTCGATCTATGGATTCCCTTATTAGGTTTGACCCTAATCCGGCAGATTTTCATCGTCCTATCTCTAGGATTGCAATCAACTCTGCTTCATTGTGTTGGATCTACTCCTATGCAGGGACTTTTGCTCCTCTACACAAGCACATTTGACTTAAATCAATATCCCGGAAATATCAATTTAAGAGTTAAAAACACAATTAAGAATAAATCAAATATTTATCATATAATTCAAGAGAAAATAATAACAAGAGCTGTCTTAGGTTTCATCCCCCTCAAGTATTTGGGGGATTTAGTTCATGATTATAAAAGAAAATATCTCAGAAGAATAAAAATAACAAAACATACAGAACCCAAAAACCCCTGTAGCAATTTGAAGGGAGATCTTCAGTCTTGAGGAAGAATTCGGCTTCTGGGATGGATCAATCGGCTTCCCTTCGAGTAATTCCCTGCCTTTAACTCCCCGTCTTGGCGGGAAAATCATGTGTCCTTTGAAGTTGCCTCCTAGAGTCTTTATATAGAGTTTTTCCGAGTGAAATTGAACTTTCTCACGACAGGGACACACCCATGTGCCACGCCCGTGTAGATCGAAGCCTAGGCCGTACTCGAGCTTGTTAAGGTGGCACGACCGTGTGGTCTGGCGGTGTGAGTCGGGGTTGGGCCGTGCTTATGCTCAAAGTGGCACGGCAGTGTGACACGATCGTGTGGTGAATCTTTGAGCGGTGTTGATTATTGAATTGGGCCTAATTTGCCCGTTTTTGGCCCGTTTCTTGCTCTTTTCTCTTCCGTAAGCTTACCTAGGCATAAAACATGAAATAGAAGGATTAAGAGCACCAATTTCCACAAATTTAATGATAATTCATCCATAAATTAGGCTAAGCATGAGGTAAAAACATGTATAATTTATCGTTTATCAAAGACCACACAGATGAGCAATTCGGTAAGTTTCTTAAACTTTTAAAGAAACTACATATTAAATTACCATTTATTGAAGTGCTATCGTAGATGGCAAACGCTGTTAAGTTTTTAAAAGAGCTACTAACGAATAAACAGAAGCTTGATGAGACATCTCATGTGGAACTGAATGCAGTGTGCTCAACTATTCTACAAAATAAACTGCCCAACAAACTAAAAGATCCAGGGAGTTTTACAATTCCTTGTTTACTTGGTAGCTTAGACGTGAAAAATGCTTTAGCTGATTTAGGGGCTAGTATTAATGTAATACCTTATAAATTGTTTAAACAACTAGGTCTTGGAAAACCTAAACAAACTAAGATGAGCATCCAATTGGCTGATAAGAACATTAGATTTCCAAGGGGAATAATTGAAGATGTGCTTGTCAAAATTGATAAATTTATATTCCCAGTTGAATTTGTTGTGCTAGACATTGATGAGGATAGCAATGTACCCTTAATCCTAGGCGTCCCTTTTTAGCAATTGCTAGAACAATAATTGATGTAGGAACAGGCGAGCTTACACTACGTGTAGGTGATGGCAAAATTACTTTACAAGCCCGAAACCCGATTAAAATTGTTGATGATAAAAATACTGTTTCGAATTCTTGTAAAAAGAATAATCTCACCACGCAGGATACACTCCACATAAAGGCAACCTAACCACAGACAAGCCCATCCAAGGAAGACACACATGAAAAGCAAATGCTTCAGATTGAAGAACTAGATAAGTGGCTAAACTATTAAGAAAAACCCAAAATATGCCACACCAACCCAGAGCATCACCAGGATGATCCTTAGGTAAAAATGAATCAAATCAAGGTAGGGGATAATGTAATCTTAGGGGAAGACGATCCTCAAATCTTGAATTCAAAAGAACATACAAGTGATAAACCTTACTTTACGGTAATGCAAATCTTTCCCTATGGTACAGTCGAGATAAAACATGAATCACTCGGCACTTTCAAGGTAAATCACTCTCGACTCAAGTCTTACGTTGATAATGAAATTGAAAGTATAATAGAAGAGTATCAACTTTTCAAGCCACCGTGACCGAACAAGCTTTAGAAAAGTCGAGCTTAGACTATAAACAAGCACTTCTCGAGAGGCAACCCGAGCATTGACTTAGTAAATTCTTTTATTTAGGCTCTCTAATACATCAACTAACCCTTTGAATGCAGGTTTTTTGAGCCACACGGCCATGCCCACGGGCGTGCCTAAGGCCGTGTGGGTACCACAAACAAAGACACGGCCGTGCGATATGGCCGTGTATGAGCAGGGTAAGATCTCCTTACACACGGGCTTCAATAACTTGCCACGGCCGTGCGATGTGGCCGTGGCCAAACCTGTTAATTCAACACGGGCGTGCGACACAACCGTGCCTTAAGACTGTGGTCGAGCCTGCCATTTCATACACTAGCGTGCGACCTCTAACACGGGCGTGGGATAAGTGAACATCGAAGGATACGGTCGTGCGACACGGTCGTGTGCCCGAACATGCCCTAGGAACACGGGCGTGTGACACAAATCCTTCACGCTAAAATCCCTAATTTTTGAACCACATGGGCTAACCCCGAGTCACACGACGTGTGCCATGCCCGTATGACCCAAAATCCTGTATAAACCCCCATTATTCATCTTCTTCTTCATCAAAAACCTTAAAAAACTCTCCCACCACTGTTCACACCAGCCTTACCTAGCGCCGCTGCTAGCCTCAACCACGCCTCCACGCCCGTGCAACCCTTGCCACGACTGTGCTCCGCCCCATAACCACCTATTCGGTTCCCCTTTCTCACTTTTTCTCTTAATTTTTAATGTCTTTTATCTATTTATCTGTTAATAAGCTCATTGATTTAGTTATTTGCATTATTATCGATAGAAATTCATTCATTTAGCATGATTAATCTAAAATATTCATTATGCCATTTAGGAGCATTTCTTGGCTGCCACTTATCACTATCTTGAGAAATTTGAATTTTCTATATATTGAGCCTGATAAGCGATAAATTATACATATTTTTACCCCATACTTAGCCCAATTTCTGGATGAATTACCCCTTGATTTGTGTAAATTGATCCTCTTAAACCTTTAATTTCATGTTTTATACTCAGGTGAGCTTAGGGAAGATAAAAGAGCAAGGAATGGGCCAAAAAGGGGCAAATTAGGCCCAGTTCAGTAATCAACACGGCCTAGAGGATCGCCACACGGCCGTGCCACTCTAACAGGCTCAAGCACAGCCTGGGCCTCGATCCACATGGGCGTGGCACACGGGCGTGTCCCTATTGTGAGGAAGTTCAATTTCACTCAGAAAAGACTACTTAGAGGCTAAGAAAGGCATTCCAAAACTCTATATAAAGACCCTAGGTGGCAACTACAAAGGTGTGCTTTATTCCCGCCAAAACGGGGAGTTAAAGGAGGGAATTACTCGAAGGGAAGCCGATTGATCCATCTCAGAAGCTAGGATCGACATCAAAATAGAGGATCTCCCTTCAATCCTTTCAAGAGTTTTGGGTTTTCTTATGTTTTGTTATTTTGTTTCTTCTGAGATGTTTTCTTTTATAATTATGAATTAAAACCCTAAACACCTAAGGGGATGAAACCTAAGACAGATCTTGTTATTGTTGTCTAAGCTGTGTGATAAATATTTGATTTGTTCTTAATTGTGTTTTTAAATCTTAAATTGATATTTTCAGGATATTGATTTAAGTCGAATGTGCTTATGTAGAGGAGCAAAAGTCCCTACATAGGAGTAGATCCAAAACAATTAAGTGGAGTTGATCGCAATCCTAGAGATAGGACGATCGCAATCCTAGAGATAGGACAACGAAAATCTGCCGGATTAGAGTCAAATCTAATATGGGGAGCCACAGATTGAGTTAATGCAAGACTAGGGGTTTTAACTAGAAAGAGATTTCAGTTAATCAACTTAGGATTAGTTGTTCTTATCCTCGACGAAGGTATTAACATAATTTAGGGATCTCTACGGATCAAATCAAATGAAGAAATCATCTGGTTCAGAGTTAGATAACAAGTGAAGTCTAGGTGGATTCTTCCTTAGGTATTGCCTTAATCAATCAGTTTTCCCAAAAGCAATCTCTCTCTTTACTCCTTGTCGTTTCTTTTCAGTTTAGTTTATATTAATTTAGAAATAAAACCCCCCTTTTATTTCTATGTTAGATAATAGGAAGAAAGTCATTACTAGTACTCATAGTTCCTTGGATTCGATATTCCGGTCTTGCCACTGACTATACTACTATTCGTTAAGTGCACTTGCCTTTTATCGTGATTTTAGTTACTTTCCAGGTACGATCAGATTTTATTACTTCATCAAATCACAATCAAGTTTTTGGCATCGTTGCTAGGGAACTAAGATGTTAGGAACACTCGATTTCTATTACTTTAGCCATTACTATTTTTATTTATTTTCAGCCTTTTTTTAAATTTTCTTTGCCTTTTCCCTTCTAGGTATCTCTAGTTTATGACTAGAAGAAACTAGGGAGGACCACTGCTTTTTAACGATGATTTAGAAGCTACAGTTCGTAAAAATCACCGAGAGATAAGAAGAAGTTTGCAATACCCAGAACAAGGACAAGAAGAAGAGCTAGAACCTACTGAAGAGATGGAAGCCAATCAGGATAATCAGCTACCTCCTGTAGTAGCTGCAAATCTTGTTAAGCAAAATCCTACTCCGCGTACTATGTATGATTATGCTAGACCTAATTTAGCAGACACTGAATCTAGCATTGTTAGGCCTACAATTGCTGCAAATAATTTTGAACTGAAACTTAACACTATTCAAATGATACAGCAATTTGTTCAATTTGATGGTTTGCTGGATGAGGATCCTAACTCGCATCTAGCCAACTTTTTGGAATTATGTGATACATTCAAAATAAATGGCGTTTCTGATGATGCCATTCGTCTTAGGCTATTCCCGTTCTCCTTGAGAAACAAAGTTAAGCAGTGGTTAAATTCTTTACCACGAGGGTCTATCACTACATGGGAACAAATGACTGAAAAATTTTTACTTAAGTATTTTCCTCTAGCTAAAACAACTAAATTGCGGAATGATATCTCTTCTTTTGTGCAGATGGATTTAGAGACTAATAAACGATAAATTATACATATTTTTACCTCATGTTTAGCCTATATTTTGGATGAATTATCATTAGATTTGTGAGGATTGGTGCTCTTAATCTTTCTTTTTCATATCTTATACTCAAGAGAGCATAAGGAAGAGAAAAGAACGGAAAATGGACCAAAAAAATAGGAAAATGGGCCAAAATGTGAAAACGACATGGCCCAAGGAGTCACCACACGGCCATGGCACACGGCCGTGCCACATGAAGTCTACACGGCCCAGCCCCGACAAGCACGGCTAGGTCACATGGCTGTGCCACCATTAACAGGCCCGCACACGGCCCTTATCGAAACCACATGGGCGTGGCACACGGGCGTGTCCCTATCATGAGAAAGTTCAATTCTATTCGAAAAAGGATACTTAGGGGCTAAGAAAGCCATTCTAAACTCTATATAAAGACCCTAGGAGGCAACTTCAAGGGAGTGCTTATTTCCCGCTAAGGGAATACTCTTTTCTATCAGGAAAGAGCGCCATATTTCTGCCAACACAAAGAGTGAAAGCAAGGGATTACTCCAAGAGAAGCCGATTGATTCATCCCAGAAGCTAAAATTCTACATCAAGACAGAGGATCTCCCTAAATTCCTTTAGGGGTTTTCGGGTTCTTTATGTTTTGTTATCTTAATTCTTCTGAGATGTTTTCTTTCTTTATTATGAACTAAACCCCTCAAATACTTGAGAGGGATGAAACCTAAGAAGAATCTTGTTATTATTTATTCTTGAGTTATATGATAAATACTTGAGTTGTTCTTAATTATGTGTGCTTAATTCTTGTGTTAATAAGCCTAGGTATTAATTCAAGAAACAGATGTGCTTAAAGCAGAGGAGCAAAAGTCCCTGTAATAAGAGTAGATCTACCATAATTAAGCTGAGTTGCATGCAACCCTAGACATAGGGTGACATAAATCTGCTGGATTAGGGTCAAACCTAATATGGGGAACCATAGATCGAATTAATGCAACCTAGGGTGTTAATTAATAAAGGAACTTTAGTTAACAACCTAGGCCTAGTTGCTCTTCACCTCGACGGAGGATTTAGCATAAATTAGGGATCTCTATGGATCAAGTCAAGTGAATAAATCAACTAGCTCAAGAACCAATAACAAGTGAAGTCTAGGTGGATTCTCCCTTAAGTATTGCTCATATCAATCAGTTTTCCTGAAAGTTTTTCCTCAATTTACTTTTTGTGCACTTTTAGTTAATTTTAGAATTAGTTTAAATCAACTCTCTTTATTTTTAGGCTAGATAATAGAAAGGAAGTAAGTACTAGTACTTTTGGTTCCCTTGGGTACGATAACTCGGTCTTGCCACTAAATTATACTATTGTTCGACAGGTGCGCTTGCCTTTAAGGTCGTGATATTAGTTAGTTTTGGTGTGATCAGTTTTACAAATGTTATTACTTAATATCGCGATAGCCGTATCAGAGACACTTTACGACACATGGGAGAGATACAAAGATCTCTTGATAAGGTGCCTTCACCATGGACTACCTTTGTGGTTACAAGTTCAAACCTTTCACAACGGTTTGAATCCTTCAATAAGACAAATGATCGATACAGCCGCCAGAGCAACAATCAATAACAAAACACCTGAAGCAGCCTACGAATTTATAGAAGAGATGTCACTGAATAACTATCAGTGGCAAGTCATGCGAATAAAGCCACAGAAAGCTGCAGGAGTTTTTAATATTGATGCCGTAACCATGCTTTCTAATCAGGTAGAACTTTTAAATAAAAAGATTGATAATTTTGTTGGTTCTACACAGACACACCCAGTAATGCAATGCGACGCAATTCAAGGGAACAGTTACAATCTAGACTACTCTAACTACGGATATGGCATGGAAAATAAACAAGCCAACTACATGGGTAACAATTCTAGATCTCAAAATAACCCCTATAGTAACACGTACAATACAGGTTAGAGAGATCACCCTAACCTTTCATGGGGAGGACAAAGCCACCAAGGAAATCAGAGATCACCACCTCCTCCGGAATTCCAACAGCCACCATTCCAATAAGAGAAAAAGCCGAACCTTGAAGAAATGCTCACAAAATTTATTGCCGTGTCAGAAACTCATTTTCAAAAGACTGAAACAGCACTGAAGAATCAGCAAGCATCCATTCAAGGACTCGAAACTCAAATAGGCCAGCTTGCTAAGCTAACTTCTAAAAGACCGCAAGGTGGGTTACCAAGCAACACTGAGACTAACCCTAAGGAGCAACTATCAAAGAGTATCAACCTCGTATCCCATACCCAAATGCGTTAAAAAAAGACCGCATAGATAAGCAATTCAATAAGTTTCTTAAACTCTTAAAGAAATTACATATCAACTTACTGTTTATTGAAGCTCTTTCGCAGATGCCAAATGCTGTTAAGTTTTTAAGAGAGTTCTTGACAAACAAGCGAAAGTTAGATGAGAAATCTCATGTGGAGCTGAATGCGTTATGCTCAGCCATTTTACAGAATGATGAACGATAAATTATACATATTTTTACCTCATGTTTAGCCTATATTTTGGATGAATTATTATTAATTTTGTGAGAATTGGTGCTCTTAATCCTTCTATTTCATATCTTATACTCAGGAGAGCATAAGGAAGAGAAGAGAACGGAAAATGGACCAAAAACCGAAGAAAATAGGCCAAAATGTGAAAACGCACGGCCCAAGAACTAACCACACGGCCGTGGCACCTGGCCGTGCCACATGAAGATCACACGGTCCAGCCCCCGACAAGTACGGCCAGGCCACACGGCCGTGCCTCAACCGATAGAATCACACAGCCTCTTGCCGAAATCACACGGGCGTGGCACACGGGCGTGTTTTAGTCGTGAGGAAGAAGAATTTCACTCGGATTTGAATACTTAAAAGTAAAGAAAGGCTCCCCAAAACTCTATATAAAGACCCTAGGAGGCAACTCTAAGAGTGTACTTGATTTCCCCCTGCCAAGGGTAATCTTTTCCCTAAAGTGGAGAGTCATCTCTCTGCCGACACGAAGAGTGAAAGCCAAGAATTACTCCAAGGGAAGCCGATTGATTCATCCCAGAAGCTGAAATTATGCATCAAGACAGAAGATCTCCCTAAATTCCTTCAGGAGGTTTTTTGGTTTCTTATGTTTTGTTGTTTTATTTCTTCTGAGATGTTTTCTTCTTTAATTATGAACTAAACCCTTCAAATACTTGAGGGGGATGAAGCCTAAGACAAATCTTGTTATTATTTGTTCTTGAGTTATATGATAAATACTTGAGTTGTTCTTAATTATGTGTGCTTAATTCTTAATTTAATAATCCTAGGTATTACTTCAAGAATTAGATATGCTTAGAGCAGAGGAGCAAAAGTCCCTGTGATAAGAGTAGATCTACCATAATTAAGCGGAGTTGCATGCAACCCTAGACATAGGGTGACATAAATCTGCTGGATTAGGGTCAAACCTAATATGGGGAGCCATAGATCGAATTAATGCAACCTAGGAAGTTAATTAATAAAGGAACTTTAATTATAGGGATCCCTACGGATCAAGTCAAGTGAATAAATCGTCTAGCTCAAGAACCAATAACAAGTGAAGTCTAGGTGGATTCTCCCTTAAGTATTGCTTATATCAATCAGCTTTTCCCTAAAGTTTTCCCCAATTTACTTTTTGTGCACTTTTACTTAGTTTTAGAATTAGTTTAAATCAACTCTCTTTATTTTTAGGCTAGATAATAGAAAGGAAGTAAGTAATAGTACTTTTAGTTCCCTTGGGTACGATAACTCGGTCTTGCCACTAAACTATACTACTGTTCGACAGGTACGCTTGCCTTTAAGGTCGTGATATTAGTTAGTTTTGGTGTGATCAGTTTTATAAATTTTATTACTTAATATCGCGAGTCGTTATCACAGAATAAGCTACCTAACAAACTAAAATATCCAGGGAGTTTTACTATTCCTTGTTTACTTGGTAGTTTAGACGCCAAAAATGCTTTAGCTGATTTAAGGGCTAGTATAAATGTCATGCCATTTAAATTGTTTAAACAACTAGGTCTTGGAAAACCTAAACAAACTCAAATGAGCATCCAATTAGATGACAAGACCATTAGATTTCCAAAGGGAATAATTAAAGATGTGCTTGTCAAAATTGATAAATTTATATTCCCAGTTGACTTTGTTGTTTTAGACATTGATGAGGATAGCAATGTACCCTTAATTGATGAGGATATCACCATGTGTAGGTGATGACAAAGTTACTTTACAAGCTCGAAACTCGATTAAGACTGTTGCTGACAAAAATATAGTAACGAGTCCTTGTAAAAACACTAATCTCACCACCCAACCTTCTGTGCAGGATACACTCCACATAAAGGTGATAAACGATAAATTATACATATTTTTACCCCATGTTTAGCCCAATTTCTGGATGAATTACCCCCTGATTTGTGTAAATTCATGCTCTTAAACCTTTAATTTCATGTTTTATACTTAGATGAGCATAGGGAAGTGAAAAGAATGAGAAACATGCTGAAAACGGAGAAAATGGGCCAACGAATGAAAACAACACGGCCTGGAGGTTCGCCACACGGCCGTGTCACATGGCCGTGCCACTTTGAGCTTGAACACGGCCCAACCCGACTCATACTGCTAGACCACACGGCCGTGCCACCTTAACAGGCCCGAGCACGGCCTGGGCTTTGATCCATATGGACGTAGCACACGAGCGTGTCCCTGTCATGAGGAAGTTCAATTTCACTCGGAAAAGGCTGCTTAGGGGCTAAGAAAGGCATTCCAAAACTCTATATAAAGACCCTAGGAGGCAACTTCAAGGGTATGTTTGTTTCCCACAAAGGGTGTGCTATTTTCCTGCCAACACAGAGAGTAGAAGCAAGGAATTACTACAAGGAAAGCCGATTGATCCATCTCAGAAGTCGAATTCTCCTTCAAAGACTGAAGATCTCTCTTCAAATTCCTACAGTGGTTTTTGGGTTCTTTATGTTTTATTATCATTATTCTTCTAAGATGTTTTCTTTTATAATTATGAACTAAATCCCCCAAACGCTTGAGGGGGGTGAAACTTAAGACAGGTCTTGTTATTATTTTCTCTTGAATTATATGATAAATATTTGATTTGTTCTTAATTGTGTTTTTTAACTCTTAAATTAATATTTCTGGGATATTGATTTAAGTCGAATGTGCTTATGTAGAGGAGCAAAAGTCCTTGCATAGGAGTAGATCCAACACAATTAAGTGGAGTTGATCACAATCCTAGAGATAGGATGATGAAAATCTGCCAGATTAGGGTCAAACCTAATAAGGGAGTCCATAGAACGAGTTAAGGCAACACTAAGGGTTTTAATTAGAAAGAGACTCAATTAATCAACCTAGGGTTAGTTGTTTTTAGTCTCGAGAGAGATATTAACATAAGTTAGGGATTTCTACGGATCAAGTCAAGTGAATAAATCTTCTAGTTCAAGAGTTGATGATATCCGCGTGATATGAAGTAATAAAATTTATAAAGAACTTGATCAAACCTAAACTGACTAATATCACAACGTTTTAAGGCAAGCGCACCTGTCGACAGTAGTATAGTCTAGTGATAAGATCGAGTATCGTACCCAAGGGAACCGAAAGTACTATTACTCACTTTCTTTCTATTATTTAACCTAAAAATTAAAGAGGGGTTTTGTTTAACTAATTCTAAAACTAAACTAAGAGAAGCAAAAAGAGTAAATTGGGAAGACTTTTTAGGGAAAAGCTAATTGATAAGGACAATACTTAAGGGGGGATCCACCTAGACTTCACTTGTTATTGGTTCTTGAGCTAGACGATTTATTCACTTGACTTGATCCGTAGAGATCCCTAATCTATGCTAAACCCTCCGTCGAGGCGTAGAGCAACTAGGCCTAAGTTGTTAATTAAAGTTCCTTTATTAATTAACTCCTTAGGTTGCATTAATTCTATCTATGGTTCCCCATATTAGGTTTGACCCTAATCCGGCAGATTTATGTCGCCCTATGTCTAGGGTTGCATGCAACTCCGCTTAATTATGGTAGATCTACTCTTATCACAGGGACTTTTGCTCCTCTGCTCTAAGCACATCTATTTCTTGAATTAATACCTAGGTTTATTAACACAAGAATTAAGCACACATAATTAAGAACAACTCAAGTATTTATCATATAACTCAAGAATAAATAATAGCAAGATTCATCTTAGGTTTCATCCCCCTCAAGTATTTGATGGGTTTAGTTCATAATAAAGAAAGAAAACATCTCAGAAGATATAAAATAATAAAACATAAAAGAACCCGAAAACCCCTGAAGGAATTTAGGGAGATCTTCTATATTACTGCAGAATTTCAGCTTCTGGGATGAATCAATCAGCTTCCCTGCGAGTAATCCCTACTTCCACTCTTTGTGTTGGCAGGAAAGAATACTTCCCTTTGTGGGGAAATAAGCACACCCTTAGAGTTGCCTACTAGGGTCTTTATATAGAGCTTTGGGGAGCCTTTCTTAGCCTCCAAGTATCCCAATTCGAGTGAAATTCCTCTTCCTCACGACTAGAACACGCCCGTGTGCCACGCCCGTGTGCCACGCCCGTGTGCCACGCCCGTGTGCCACGCCCGTGTGACCTCGATAAAGGCCGTGTGATTTGGCACAGCCGTGTGGCCTGCCCGTGCTTGTCGAGAGCTGGACCGTGTGATCTTCATGTGGCACGGCCGTGTGGTGATTCCTTGGGCCGTGTGTTATGTTATTTTTGGCCCATTTTCCTCATTTTCAGTCCATTTCCTATTCTTTTCTCTTCCCTATACTCTCCTGAGTATAAGATATGAAAAAGAAGGATTAAGAACACCAATTCTCACTAAATTGATAATAATTCATCTAAAATATAGGCTAAGCATGAGGTAAAAATATGTATAAATTAGCGTTTATCAGTTGATAACAAGTAAAGTCTAGGTGGATTCTCCCTTAAGTATTGTCCAAGTCAATCAATTTTCCTAAGAGTTTTTCCCCAATTCACTTTTTGTGCATTCTTCGCTTAGTCTAATAATTAGTTTAGTTTAATAAAAATCCCTTTTTATTCTCAGGTTAAATTATAGAAAGAAAGTTAGTACTAGTACTTTTGGTTCCCTTGGGTACGATATCTCGGTCTTGCCACAAAGCTATACTACTATTCGATAGGTGCGCTTGCCTTAAATCGTGATAATAGTTAGTTTTGGGTACAACCATAGTTTATAAATTTTATTACTTCATATCACCATATCAAGTTTTTGGCCCCGTTGCTGGAGAACTAAGATATTAGGAACACTCTATTGCTATTACTTTAGCCATTACTATTTTTATTTATTTTCAACCTTTAATTATTTTAATTTTCTTTGCCCTTTCCCTTCTAGGTATCTTTAGTTTATGACTAAAAGAAACCCGGGAGGACCACTACTTTTTTACGACGATTTAGAAGTGATAGTTCGTCGAACTCACTGAGAGATAAGAAGAAGCTTACTGATAAATGATAAATTATACATGTTTTTACCTCATGCTTAGCCCATTTTCTGGATGAATTATCATTGGATTTGTGGAAATTGGTGCTCTTAATCCTTCTATTTCATGTTTTATGCCCAGGTGAGCTTAAGAAAGAGAAAAGAGCAAGGAACGAGCCAAAAACAAGCAAATTATGCCCAATTTAATAATCAACATGGCCCGGAGATTCACCACACGGCCGTGTCACAAGACTGTGTTACCTTAAGCCCAACACGGCCTAGGCCTCGACCCACACGGGCGTGGAACAGGGGCGTGTCCCTGTAGTGAGGAAGTGCAATTTCACTCGGAAAAAGATGCTTAGAGGCTAAGAAAGGCATTCCAAAGCTCTATATAAAGACCCTAGGGGGCAACTAGAAAGATATACTTTTCTCTCCTCAAAAAGGATGCTTTATTTCTGTCAACACAGAGAGTGGAAGCAAGGAATTACTCCAGGGGAAACCGATTGATTCATCCCAGAAACCGAATTCTACATCAAGACAGAGGATCTCCCTTCAATCCTTCAAGGGTTTTTGGGTTCTTTATGTTTTGCTATTTTAATTCTTCTGAGATGTTTGCTTTATTAAATATGAACTAAATCCCCCCAAACACTTGAGGGGGATGAAACCTAAGATAGATCTTGTTATTATTTTATCTTGAGTTATATGATAAATACCTGATTTGTTCTTAATTATGTGTTCTTAATTCTTGTTTTAATATCCCTAGGTATTAATTCAAGTATTGATGTGCTTATTCAGAGGAGCAAAAGTCCCTGTTTAAGAGTAGATCTAGCATAATTAAGCGGAGTTGCATATAACCCTAGACATAGGGCAACATAAATCTGCCGGATTAGGGTCAAACCTAATAAGGGAATCCATAGATCGAATTAATGCAAGGCTAGGGGTTTTAACTAAAAAGATATTTTGAGTTAATCAACCTAGGATTAGTTATTCTTATCCTCGACGGAGGTATTAACATAAATTATGGATTTCTACGGATCAAGTCAAGTGAATAAATCGTCTAGCTCAAGAATCGATAACAAGTGAAGTCTACGTGGATTCTCCCTTGAGTATTGCCCAAATCAATCAGTTTTCCCTAAGAGTTTTTCCCAAATTCACTTGTTGTGCATTCATAGTTTAGTTTTAGAATTAGTTTAGTTTCATAAAAAAAAAAAACCCCTTTTATTTCTAGGTTGAATAATAGAAAGAAAGTAAGTACTAGTACTTTTGGTTCCCTTGGGTACGATATCTCGGTCTTGCCACTAAGCTATACTACTGTTCGATAGGTGCGCTTGCCTTAAAATCGTGATAATAGTTAGTTTCTTGTTTAATCATTATTATAAATTTTATTACTTCATATCACGCATATCAAGTTTTTGGTGCCGTTGCCGGGGAGTAAAATATTAAGAACACTCTATTTTTATTGCTTCAGCCATATTTATTTCTATTTATTTTTATTTTTATTTTTATTTTTATTTTTATTTTACTGAAATTTTCTTTTTCTCTAGGTATCTCTAGTTTATGACTAGGAGAAACCTAGGAGAACCATTACTTTTTGACGATGATTTAGAAGCTACAGTTCGCAAAAATCGTAGAGAAATCAGACGAAGCCTTCATTATCCGAAACAAGTTCAAGAACAAGAGCCAGAACCTACGAAAGAGATGGAAGCAAATCAAGACAATCTACCACCTCCCGCGATAGCCGCAGAACCGGCAAATCACGATAATGCTCCTCGCACTATGTATGATTATGCTAAACCGAATTTGGCTGGTACTCAATCTAGTATTATTAGACCTGCTATTGCTGCAAATAATTTTGAATTGAAACCTAACACTATTCAGATGATTCAGCGATTCGTGCAGTTTGATGGTTTACAGGATGAGGATCCCAATTCACATTTAGCCAATTTTTTGGAATTCTGTGATACTTTTAAAATCAATGGTGTTTCTGATGATGCCATTCGCCTCTGATTATTTCCTTTTTCCTTAAGGAATAAAGCTAAGCAATGGTTAAATTCCCTACCACGAGGCTCAATCACTACATGGGAACAGATGACCGAAAAGTTCTTACTTAAATATTTTCCTTCAGCTAAAACAGCTAAATTGCAAAACGATATCTCTTCTTTTGTGTAGATGGATTTAGAGACACTTTACGACACCTGGGAGAGATACAAAGATCTTTTGAGAAGGTGCCCTCACCATGGGTTGCCTTTGTGGTTACAAGTTCAAACCTTTCACAACAGTTTGAATCCATCAACAAGGCAAATGATCGATGTAGTCGCAGGAGGAACAATCAACCATAAAACACCCGGAGCAGCTTATGAGTTTCTGAAGAGATGTCACTGAATAACTATCAGTCGCAAGTCATGAGGACAAAGCCGACAAAAGCTGCAGGAGTTTTTAACATTGATGCCGTCACCATGCTTACTAATCAGGTAGAACTTTTAAATAAAAAGATTGATAATTTTGTTGGTTCTACGCAGGTACACCCAGTGATGCAGTGTGACACAATCCAGGGAAATATGTTCAATTCAGATTACTCCTCTTATGGACATAGCATGGAAACTGAGCAAGCCAACTATATGGGTAACAATTCTATACCTCAAAATAATCCTTATAGTAACACTTACAAAGCAGGTTGGCGAAACCACCCCAATTTTTCATGGGGAGGACAAGGAAATCCAAGACAACCACCTCCTTCAGGATTTCAACAACAACCATCACAACAAGAGAAAAAGCCGAACCTTGAAGAGATGTTCACCAAATTTATGGCCGCATCAGAAACCCATTTCCAAAATACCGAAACGGCATTAAAGAATCAGCAAGCATCCATTCAGGGGCTCGAGAACCAAATTGGTCAGCTTGCCAAGTTAATTTCAGAAAGACCACAAGGTGGACTACCAAGTAACACTAAGCCAAATCCTAGAGAACATGTCAAGGCAATTACTCTAGGGGATGGGAAAATACTGGCTGAGCCTAAATAGAAGCTTTTTCAAGAAAAGGTAGCAGAAGAGGAACCCAAGGAAAGTACTCCACCAGCACCTAAAGAATACAACCCATCTATACCATATCTGGCAAAGTTGAAGAAAGACCGCACAGATGCTCAATTCGGTAAATTTCTTGAACTTTTTAAACAGCTACATATTAACTTACCTTTTGTCGAAGCAATTTCGCAGATTTCGAAGTATGCAAAGTTTTTAAAAGAACTTCTCACAAAGAAAATTAAGTTGGAAGAATTAGCCACAGTAGAACTCAACGAGGAATGTTCAGTTATTTTCCAAAATAAACTGCCAGCCAAGCTGAAAGACCCAGTGAGTTTTACTATTCTTTGCTTAATTGGTAGTTTAATTATTGAAAAAGCCTTAGCTGATCTAGGTGCTAATATTAACCTAATGCCCTACAAAATGTTCAAGCAACTAGGTCTAGGGGAACCAAAACCCACTAGGATGAGTATACAATTAGCTGATAGATCTGTTAAATATTCTAGGGGAATCATTGAAGATGTGCTAGTAAAAGTAGATAAATTTATATTCCCTACTGATTTTGTTGTGCTTGACATGGATAAGGATATTGAGGTACCTTTAATTTTGGGACGCCCATTTTTAGCTACTGCTAGAGCTGTTATCAACGTAGGGGATGGTAAATTAGTGCTTAGAGTTGGTGAAGAAGAAGTTGTCTTTAAAATCTATGATGCTATGAGATTTTCTAGAGAACAAGATGATTCCTATAATTTTATTGATATTATTGATTATTTTGTTCAAGATAATTTTCAGGAAATCACTCTTGAAGACACGTTGGAACTGTGTCTCGTTCAATGTGGGGAGGAAAATGAAGCCACCACTGAAATAAAAGAAGTAATGAAGGAGTTGAACTCTCATGAGATTGTCACAAGGCACATAAGCTATGAAGGTCTCAAGTTAAATGACGAACTAAGACAAAAAACCTCGATTGATGAACCTCCTAGATTAGAGCTAAAACACTTACTTGACCACTTAGAGTATGCATTTTTAGGAGATGATTCTACATTACCAGTAATTAAAGCATCAGATTTGAGCGTTGAAAAGAAAGAGGAATTACTTTAAGTGTTAAAGGAACATAAGAAGGCTATAGCTTGGAAGATTTTTGACATTAAAGGAATTAGTCCTTCTTTTTGTACCCATAAAATTCTAATGGAAGATGAATATAAGCCGTCGGTGTAAGCTCTGATACGATTGAATCCCAACATGAAGGAAGTCGTAAAGGCTGAGGTAATTAAACTTCTAGACGTAGGCATTATTTATCCTATTTCTGACAGTTCTTGGGTAAGTCCTGTGCAGGTTGTCCCTAAAAATGGAGGCATGACTGTAGTGTCTAATGACAAAAAAGAGTCAATACCTACAAGAATAGTCACTGGATAGAGAGTTTGCATTGATTATAGAAAGCTAAATGATGCAACTCGAAAAGATCATTTTCCCTTACCTTTTATTGATCAAATGTTGGAAAGATTATCAGGACATATGTATTACTGTTTCCTAGATGGCCTCTCTGGTTATTTCCAAATCCCGATAGCTCCAGAAGATCAGGAGAAGACGACATTTACATGCCCATATGGTACGTTTGCTTATCGTAGAATGCCTTTTGGATTATGTAATGCTCCTGCTACTTTCCAACGATGCATGTTAGCTATCTTTGACGAACTTGTGGAAGACATCATAGAGGTATTTATGGATGATTTTTCGGTTTTCGGTAATTCTTTTCAACTTTGTCTTAATAATTTAAAACGTGTTCTGATAAGATGTGAAGAGACAAATTTAGTGCTTAATTGGGAAAAATGTCACTTTATGGTTCAAGAAGGTATTGTCCTAGGACATAAAATTTCTAGTAAAGGGATAGAGGTAGATAAAGCAAAAATTGAAACTATTGAAAAATTACCTCCCTCTAATTTGGTTAAGGCTATAAGAAGCTTTTTAGGACATGCTGGTTTTTATCGCAGATTCATTAAAGATTTTTCTAAAATAGCTAAGCCTTTAACAAAATTACTAGAAAAAGATGTGCTTTTCGACTTTGACCAGGAATGTTTAGAGTCTTTTAACACTCTCAAAGAAAAGTTAGTTAATGCTCCAATTCTGATTTCACCTTATTGGAATCTACCTTTTGAACTAATGTGTGATGCGAGTGATTTTGCAGTAGGTGTAGTTTTGGGGCAATGAAGAGACAAGCACTTCCAACCGATTTATTATGCTAGCAAAACTTTGACAGACGCACAAGCAAATTACACTGCCACAGAAAAAGAATTGCTAGCCGTTGTTTTTGCGTTTGAAAAATTTAGATCATATTTAATATTATTTAAAGTCATCGTTTATACTGATCATTCTGCTCTTTGTTATCTTTTAACTAAAACTGATGCAAAACCTCAATTAATAAGATAGATTCTATTGTTACAGGAATTCGACTTAGAAATAAAGGACAAGAAAGGAGTTGAAAATTTGGCAGTAGATCACCTTTCAAGATTAGAAAATCCACACCCCAATGACCTCGATAGAATAAATGACTTGTTCCCTGAAGAATAACTCCTAGCCATAGCAAAAACTACAGCTCCTTGGTTTGTTGATTTTGCAAATTATTTAGTAGCTAACATAATTCCAAAAGGGTTGACCCATCAGCAAAAGAAGCGATTCTTCGCTGATGTGAAAAATTACTTTTGGGAAGATCCTTTCCTTTTTCGTATTTGTGCAGATCAAGTCATTTGAAGATACATTACAAAGATAGAAGCATATAAAATTTTAGAGCACTGCCATTCGGGACCAACAGGAGGACACCACAGTGGAGCTAGAACTGCTCACAAAGTACTCGAATTAGGTTTTTACTAGCCTACCCTTTTCAAAGATGCCAACAGGTATGTGACCTCTTGTGATAAATGCTAGATAACAGGTAACATCTCTTAGCACAATGAAATGCCTCAAAACTATATACTCTCATGTGAAATATTTGATGTATGGGGTATTGATTTCATGGGTCCTTTCCCTACTTCGTTTGGGAATAAGTACATATTAGTAGCAGTAGATTACATGTCAAAATGGGTAGAAGCCCAAGCTTTACCTACTAATGATGCTAGAATGGTAGTACGCTTCCTAAAAAAACTTTTCTCTCGATTTGTAACACCTAGGATAATTATTAGTGATAGGGGTACTCATTTTTGCAATGCCCAATTTGATAAAGTTTTAAAAAGATATGGAGTGCACCATAGAATAGCTACCCCTTATCACCCACAAACCAGTGGTCAAGTTGATGTGACAAATAGAGAACTAAAATGCATTTTAGAGAAAATAGTAGAAGCAAATAGAAGAGATTGGTCAAGGAAAGCAGATGATGCTTTATGGGCTTATAGAACTGCATTCAAAACACCCATAGGAATATCTCCTTATAAACTTGTTTACGAAAAAAGTTGTCATCTGCCATTTGAACTCGAACATAAAGCATTTTGGGCTATTAAATTTTTAAATCTTGATTTTAAGCTTGCAGGTGAGAAACGTCTAATGCAACTAAATGAACTAGATGAATGGCGTTGCAATGCCTATGCAAACTCACGATTATATAAAGAAGCCACAAAGGGACGCTATGACAATCGACTTAGACAACCTAAGCAGTTCAAAACTGTCGAGGTAACTCATCCAAATCACGGCACTTTCAAGGTAAACGGCCATCGGCTTAAACATTATAGAGGTGAGAAATTCAAAGATAATAGGGAGGATCTTCGGCTGCACGAACTCTCGTCATGATATATACAGGTAAAGTCAAGCTTAGACTCTAAATACGTGCTTCTCTGGAGGCAACCCGAGCACTAACAATTTTTAACTTCTTTTACATTTTAATTACTAACGACTTTGTTTTATTGCAGATTTCTCAAAGGGCACGCGAACAAGTACACGGCCGTGCCTGAGGGCGTGGGGAGAACACGGGATACAACACGACCGTGCGAACGGTCGTGTGAAAATAGAGTTAAATTTTTCCCAAAGCACGGGATGCGGTAAATTCACACGGGTGTTCGAGATGCCCGTGCATGAAACTGACTAGCACCACACGGGCGTGGCACCTAATGCACACGAGCGTGTGAGATCGAACATGGTCGTGCCTTGACCCCATGCAAAAACTTGATTAAACACACATAGGCGTGCGACACGCCCGTGCTCTCTGACTGTGGACGACACTGTCAATTCACACACGGGAGTGGCAGGCATGGCACGGGCATGGAAGAAAGGAACACACCAGAACACGACCGTGTGACACGGCCATGTGACACAACACACCCACCTAACACAGGCGTGGATAGATCATTAAGCGCGCCTAAAATTTTAAATCTCGAAAAGCACGGGCTGACCACGAACCACACGAGCGTACGACATGCCCGTGTGACCCTCTCCTATTTAAACACTGTCACTATTCATCCTTCCCCCCAATTCAAACCCTAGCCTCCTTTCCCCCCTCCCCTCTCAAAACTACCATTTTTACCTCCATTTCCTCCATTTCCCCCATTTTCTTCTCAAGATACAACCTTCCCTACCTCCATCTCCCTCCTCCCTCACCACCAACACCTCTTCCGCACCAAACGCCAGTGTAGCAGCAAAAAACGCCGGTGTAGCTGTAAATCCACGCCCGTGCTCCCTCAAAAGCACCACATTTAGTCCAATCCTTTTTAATTCTTTTGCTATATTTTGATATCTTTGTTTTATTTGATAACTATTCTTATGAATATTAAGATTTTCTCTGCTAATCTTGGTTGTGTTTATTTTCAATGCATTGAACTTATTTGTATTTATTTTTTTTAGGACCAAATCATTCTGCTATGTTTTTAATGGTTGTGATTTTATGTTGGTTTTAGATACATTCTTAGGAACAATATTCTCGTAATTAGAATTTTACTAGATTCACTCAATAGAAGTTTCATGAATCCCATTTAGACCATTACTTCTTTCTCATATCATTTTCATACATTTAGCATGCTTAATTTGAGAAATCATTAGGCCACTTAGGCACATCCATTGAACGCCATCTTTTGTTATCTTAGGCCATTAGTTTTAGTTTATTGTTATACTTATACATTCACATACATATTTTACTTCATTTTTATTTTCTTGTATTTAACATAGGTATTAAATTTTGTTCAAATATATTAGTATTGCTTATTGCTTAAATATTTATTTACCCATTTATGTTTTTGTTTTTGTTTTTACGAATTATGTCATCGTCACGCGGAAAAAAAGTTGTCGTCCCTACTTCAAAGAAGCAAAAAGGACCCGGTGGTTCCTCGTCGAGCCCCACAACTCAAGTTCGACATCCATTCCTCCAGTTTCTGCAAGACTCACAGGAGGAGCTTTATCAGATTTTGAGGACAAGACCCCTCGGAGTAGGGCGTTGCATCGACTGGATTACCCTTGAGGGAGTCCAATTAGCCGACGCTGTTCGGGCTTTACTATCGATAGATCCGTGGGAAGCATTCTTCCAGATCATCGAGCCCACTTACCTCGAGCTCACGCTAGAGTTTTGCTCCACATTCCACCTCCAAACGGTGATGACTCAGTTTGATGATCCTGGTACAGTTCAATTTAGACTCGGTGGATTGGTGTGTTAGTTGAGCGTGCCTGAATTTGGTGTTGCCTTGGGACTATATTCAGAGGAATTCATGGCAGACAATGACTTCCATGCACTCCACCGACATATCCACTTCCTTCCGTTTAGGAGTTGACGACCTAGCCCCTAATACAGCAGATTACAACCCGATCCGCTCCAAAGCATCGGCCCTCCCTCCATCTCTGAGGTACCTCCATGCCATTTTAGCACATACATTAACGAGGAGGCGCGAGAGCACCGGTGTTGTCAATACCCACGATGCCTATTTTCTGTGATGCATGTCACATGACCACGTATTTGACCATGCCTACTTCATAGCTCTCGCCATTCAACATCAGAAGGAGCGGCATCGCAAAAGGGGTTATCTCTATCGGTCCATATGTCACGCGCCTCGTGAGATATTTTGGTCTCCTCAACACAGCAACTCAATCATCCTCCCTTACTCTCGTTGGGTAGATGTCCCCACAAGGCATCTCCACTATGATCCACATAAGGATGATTGAACGACGACGTGGAGTCGATCCTCCTTAATACCGACTAGTTCACTCTACAGAGGAGGAGGATCCTGAGTACGTTCCTGATAATGTCCCACCACCTCACGAGGAGGAACCGACTAAGCCACCACCACCTCACCGACCAGTTCATGCGGCAGCTTCTCACACTGACTTAGTTGAGCGTCTTACACGATTCGAGCAATAATGTTTTCAAAGATTTGATCACATTGATACCACGTTAGTGCAGATTTGTCAGCATCTTCATATCACACCACCTTCCCTACCTTTATTTTTATTCTTGATCTTTATTTTCACCTTCTCTTGAACTTTAAGTTTTCTTAGAATACTTAGATTTTTCTTTATCTTTACTTTGATCTTTATGTTTAGTAAATATTTTAGTTTAGTTTTTAATTTTATTTTTATATCGATTATTCCCTAACAAGAAAATTACGTTTCACTAAAATGCCTAAACACTGATAAATGCCTTCGCAGTTTCAAAGGAGCTGTACAGCTTATATCCAAAATCTAACGGGACAACCCTGCCACAACTTCCGGCTCTTCCAATTCCGACATCTGTCTCACAAATTCTTCCAAAATTCAGAGAGTTTCATGTCTTTCCCTATCTTATGATCTTATGCTTCTATTACTACTAATGTATCTTTGTACATTGAGGGCAATGTACATCTTAAGTGTGGGGGGAAAACTTACTTTTAGTCATTGCATTTTCTTTAAAACCCCTGAAAATTTTCAAAACTAACTTTGTGCATTGTTCTCAAAATTTCGAATTCTCACTTTCACTATCTTCAATCTCCTATTAGGAATTAATTCTGATTGATTTATGATTTTTATTGATATGTTGAGAATTAAGACATAGGCACTTGTACTTTGATTATTCAAACTTTAAAACACTAGGGAATCAAGCATGATAAGTTGAAATTTTTGAGAATATAATTTTTTTTCATAAGTTATTTTCCCTAATTTTAAAGTGTTATCTTGAAATTTGAAATTCGCAGGATTGACAGCAAAAGCCACAATTCTGGTGAGATTTTTTTTTTGAGCCTTTTGAGCATACATCCTTTCGTGCTCACTTTCATTGTTGCTATGAGTGAGTCAATACTGATTTATTATTCCAGAACTTGCTTCGATTATACATGTCAAGACCACATCATTGATTTGATACACTGAGATGATAAAGGCACCTAGGTTTTAACCCACTTACTCCATAAAAGCCTACTTCCACAAATTAACCCCTAGTGAACCCTATTGAGCCTAACAACCCATTCTTTGACTTACCTTTAATATTAACCTATAACCCGTTTTTTTTTTTAATTCCATTCAATTATTTTGATCCCTATTTCTGTCGAGATTTGAGTTGAATTATTATCTAGCTTTATTCTCTTTTCTAGATTGTAAAGTTTGTAAATGCTCAAAGTATTGTACTTGATTTGTTCTTAAAAAAATGTATATGGACAATTAATTCAGTTGTAATTCATATCTTAGTTATAGTTTAATATTTTTTACATATTTCTATTATAAGCTATCAAACTTAGAACGATGTCATCATAAGGCTTAGCTCGAGGAATATGTTCCAGTGATAGAGATTTTTCTAGCTAGATGATTTTTAAATTCAATCTCGATTCTAACCCTCTTTTTTTCAGCTTGTGACAACACCCCTAACCAAAGCCCCATTACAACCATTGAAAGACCTTTTGATCAATATGTCATATCAATCCATAGTGGTGGAGATTTGATTTTCTTGCAAGCCTATGGTAATAACTTTTCAGGTTGATTAGAGAATGCTTAATTCTTGAACCCTAAATACTTTGAGTGAATAGAGGAATCTTTAGTGAGGATGTCAATTCTTATTTATTTCGATTGAGAAATAATTACTTAGGAGAAGTGAAAAAACCTATGTTTCTGTGATAAAATTCTCAACTTAGAGTGATTGAATCTTTAATGTTCTTCTGGTAGAATTTTCATTGTATGAATACTTATGGATTAGTTTGAAACATTATTGATAAGAATTGTAAGCTGAGAAGAATGATTCTTAATTGTGAGTTGAGATTTTTCTTGAGGACAAGAAAAGGCTTAAGTGTGGGGGCATTTGATAAACGATAAATTATACATGTTTTTACCTCATGCTTAGCCCATTTTCTGGATGAATTATCATTGGATTTGTGGAAATTGGTGCTCTTAATCCTTCTATTTCATGTTTTATGCCTAGGTAAGCTTAAGGAAGAGAAAAAAGCAAGGAACGGGCCAAAAACAAGCAAATTAGGCCCAATTCAATAATCAACACAGCCCGGAGATTCACCACACGGCCGTGTCAACTTGAGCCCAACACAGCCCAGCCCCGACAAGCACGGCCGAACCACACGGCCATGCCACTATCAACAGACTCGACTACGGCCTGGGCCTCGATCCACACGGGCATGGCATACAAGCGTGTCCCTGTAGTAAGGAAGTGTAATTTCACTCGAAAAAAGATGCTTAGAGGCTAAGAAAGGCATTCCAAAACTCTATATAAAGACCCTAGGGGGCAACTACAAAGATAAACTTTTCTCTCCTCAAAAGGGTGCTTTATTTCAGTCAACACAGAGAGTGGAAGCAAGGAATTACTCCAAGGGGAACCGATTGATTCATCCCAGAAGTCGAATTCTACATCAAGACAGAGGATCTCCCTTCAATCCTTCAAGGGTTTTTGGGTTCTTTATGTTTTGCTATTTTAATTCTTCTGAGATGTTTTCTTTATTAAATATGAACTAAATCCCCCAAATACTTAAGGGGGATGAAACCTAAGACAGATCTTGTTATTATTTTATCTTGAGTTATATGATAAATACTTGATTTGTTCTTAATTATATGTTCTTAATTCTTATTTTAATATCCCTAGGTATTAATTCATGTATTGATGTGCTTATTTAGATGAGCAAAAGTCCCTGTTTAAGAGTAGATCTAGCATAATTAAGTTGAGTTGCATGCAACCCTAGACATAGGGCGACATAAATCTACCGGATTAGGGTCAAACCTAATAAGGGAATCCATAGATCGAATTAATGGAAGGCTAGGGGTTGTAACTAGAAAGAGATTTCAGTTAATCAACTTAGGATTAGTTGTTTTTATCCTCGACGGAGGTATAAACATAAATTAGGGATTTTTACGGATCAAGTCAAGTGAATAAATCGTCTAGCTCAAGAATCGATAACAAGTGAAGTCTACGTGGATTCTCCCTTGAGTATTGCCCAAATCAATCAGTTTTCCCTAAGAGTTTTTCCCAAATTCACTTGTTGTGCGTTCATAGTTTAGTTTTAGAATTAGTTCAGTTTCATAAAAAAAAAACCCCCTTTTATTTCTAGGTTGAATAATAGAAAGAAAGTTAGTACTAGTACTTTTGGTTCCTTTGGGTACGATATCTCGGTCTTGCCACTAAGCTATACTACTGTTCGATAGGTGCGTTTGCCTTAAAATCATGATTATAGTTAGTTTCTGGTTTGATCATTATTACTTCATATCACGCATATCACTTGCAATATCCAGAATAAGGACAAGAAGAAGAACCAGAACCTATCGAAGAGATGGAAGCAAATCAGGATAATCAGCTACCTCCTGTAGTAGCAGCAAATCCTGTTGAGCAAAATCCTACTCCACGTACTATGTATGATTATGCTAGACCTAATCTAGAAGGCACTAAATCTACCATTGTTAGGCCTACTATTGCTGTAAATAATTTTGAACTGAAACCTAACACTATTCAAATGATACAACAATTTGTTCAGTTTGATGGTTTGCAGGATGAGGATCCTAACTCACAGCTAGCCAACTTTTTGGAATTCTGCGATATATTCAAAATAAATGGCATTTCTGATGATGTCATTCATCTTAGGCTATTCACATTCTCTTTGAGAAACAAAGCTAAACAGTGGTTAAATTCTTTACCACGTGGATCAATCACTACATGGGAATAGATAACTAAAAAATTCCTACTCAAATATTTTCCACCGGCTAAAACAACAAAATTAAGGAATGATATTTCTTCTTTTGTGCAGATGGATTTAGAAACACTTTACGATGCTTGGGAGAGATACAAGGATCTCTTGAGAAGGTGCCCTCACCATGGGTTACCTCTGTGGCTACAAGTTCAAACCTTTCACAACAGTTTGAATCTTTCAACAAGGCAAATGATTGATACAGCCTCTGAAGGAACAATCAATAATAAAACACCAGAAGCAGCTTATGAATTTATAGAAAAGATGTCACTGAATAACTATCAGTGGCAAGTCATGCGAACAAAGCCACAGAAAGTTGCAGGAGTTTTTACTATTGATGCCGTAACCATGCTTTCTAATCAGGTAGAACTTTTAAATAAAAAGATTGATAATTTTGTTGGTTCTACGCAGGCACACCCAGTAATGCAATGCGACGCAATTCAAGGGAATATGTACAATCCCGATTATGTCCTATGGACATGGCATAGAAACCGAGCAAGCCAACTATATGAGTAATAACTCTAGACCTCAAAATAACCCTTATAAAAACACTTGCAATGCAGGTTGGCAGAACCACCCCAATATTTTATGGGGAGGACAAGGAAATCAAAGACAACCACCTTCTCCAGGATTTCAACAGCCACCATTCTAACAAGAGAAAAAGCCAAACCTTGAGGAAATGCTCACAAAATTTATTGCCATATCAGAAACTCATTTCCAAAACACCGAAACAGCATTGAAGAACCAGGAAGCATCCACCCAATGACTTGAAACTCAAATAGGCCAGCTCGCCAAGCTAATTTCTGAAAGACCGCAAGGTGGGTTACCAAGTAACACTGAGACCAACCCTAAGGAGCAACTCAATGCCGTGGATACAATAGATGGGGAAGGGTTAACTAGAACCCACCCAGAGCCATGCAAGGAGACAGTGGTAAGTAAAGGTAAGGATGAGGTAAGTTCCAAAAAAATAACTATCAAAGAGTATAAACCTCATATCCCATACCCAAATGCGTTAAAGAAAGACCGCACAGATGAGCAATTCGGTAAGTTTCTTAAACTCTTAAAGAAATTACATATCAACTTACCGTTTATTGAAGCTCTTTCGCAAATGCCAAATGCTGTTAAGTTTTTAATAGAGCTCTTGACAAACAAGCGGAAGCTAGATAAGAAATCTCATGTGGAATTGAATGCAGTATGCTCAGCCATTTTACAGAATGAGCTACCCAACAAACTAAAAGATCCAGGGAGTTTTACTATTCCTTATTTACTTGGTAGCTTAGACGCCAATAATGCTTTAGCTAATTTAGGGGCTAGTATTAATGTCATACCTTATAAACTGTTTAAACAACTAGGTCTTGGAAAACCTAAACAAACTAAGATGAGTATCCAATTAGCTGATAAGACCATTAGAATTCCAAAAGGAATAATTGAAGATGTACTTGTCAAAATTGATAAATTTATATTCCCAGTTGACTTTGTTGTTTTAGACATTGATGAGGATAGCAATGTACCATTAATTCTAGGGCGACCCTTTTTAACAACTGCTAGAACAATAATTGATGTAGGAACAGGTGAGCTTACACTACGTGTAGGTGATGACAAAGTTACTTTACAAGCTCGAAACTCGATTAAGACCGTTACTGATAAAAATATAGTGACGAGTCCTTGTAAAAACACTAATCTCACCACCCAACCTTCTGTGTAGGATACACTCCACATAAAGGCAACCCAACCACAGACAAGTCCATCCAAGGGAAACGTGCATGAAAAACGAATGCTTCAGATTGAGGAACTAGATGAGTGGTTGAACTATCACGAAAAGCCCAAAATATACCACACCAACCCAGAACATTATCAAGACGACCTTCAAGTAAAAACAAATCAAATCAAGGTAGGAAATAAGGTAATCTTAGGGGAAGACGATCCTCGAATCTTGAATTCAAAAGAACATACAAGTGACATACCTTACTTCACAGTAATGAAAATATTTCCCTATGGTACAGACGAGATAAAACATGAGTCACTTGGCACTTTCAAGGTAAATCACACTCGACTTAAATCTTATGTTGACAATGAAATTAAAAGCAGGATAGAAGAGTTTCAACTCTTCAAACCACCATGATCAAACAAGCTTGAGAAAAGTTGAGCTTAGACTACAAACAAGCGCTACTGGGGAGGCAACCCGAGCACTAACAAGTTTGATTTTCTTAAATTTTTAAATAACTCCTTAAAAACGCAGATTTCCCAGGATCACATAACCAGACACACGGGCGTGCCTAAGGCCGTGGACACCCCACAGGTAGAAACACGCCCATGTCAACCAGCCGTGGCTGCATCGATAGTAGCACGAAACACACGGGCTAGACCTAGACCACACGCCAGTGCCCAACAGACGTGTGCCCAACTCCCTATTAATTTTATTTTATTTTTATTTTTATTCTCTTCACTTTATATTTTTCCTTTTATTTTACACTTTACTTCTTATCGAGTAAGACTTAAATTCCCCACGCAGTTGTGCTTCAAGTTACCCAGGATCATGAACTTCAAGTAGTCATCTCTCCAATCCAGCTTTCACTACTTTTAAGGAATTCATCCAATTCAGGGAGTTTCACTTCTCTTGCTATCTTACGATATTATGATTCTATTGCTACTAATGTTATCTTTGTACATTGAGGGCAATGTACATCTTAAGTGTGGGGGAAAACTTACTTTTAGTCATTGCATTTTCTTTGAAACCCCTTAAAATTTTCAAAACTAACTTTTTGCATTGTTCTCAAAATTTCGAATTCTCACTTTCACTATCTTCAATCTCCTATTAGGAATTAATTCTGTTTGATTTATGATTTTTATTGATATGTTGAGAATTAAGACATAGGTACTTATACTTTGATTATTCAAACTTTAAGACATTAGGGAATCATGCATGATAAGTTAAAATTTTTGAGAATTTAAATTTTTTCTAGGTTGTTTTCCTTAATTTTAAGTGTTATCTTGAGATTTGAAATTCACAGGATTGACATCAAAAGCCATAATTCTAGTGAGATTTTTTAACCTTTTGAGCATACATTCTTTCGTGCTCACTTTTATTGTTGCTTTGAGTGAGTCAATACTGATTTATTATTCTAGAACTTGCTTCGATTATACATGTCGAGACCACATCATTGATTTGATATACTGATATGATAAAGGCACTTAGGTTTAACCCACTTACTCCAAAAAAGCCTACCTCCATAAATTAACCCCTAGTGAACCCCATTGAGCCTAACAACCCATTCTTTGACTTACCTTTAATATTAACCTATAACCCGTTTTTGTTGAATTCCATTCAATCATTTTGATCCCTATTTGTGTCGAGATTTGAGTTGAAATTATTAGCTAGCTTTGTTCTCTTGTTCAGTTTATAAAGTTTGTAAACATTCAAAGCATTGTATTTGATTTGTTTTTAGATAAAATGGTATATACAGTTAATTCAGTTGTAATTCATATTTCAGTCATAGTTTAATAATTTTTTGCATATTTCTACTATAAGCTATCGAATCCAGAATGATGTCATCATAAGGCTTAGCTCGAGGAATATGTTCTAGTGATAGAGATTTTTCTAGCTAGATGATTTTTCAATTCAATCTCGATTCTAACCCTCTTTTCTTTAGCTTATGACAACACCTCTAACCAAAACCCCATTACAACCATTGAAAGACCTTTTGATCGATGTTTCATATCAATCTATAGTGGTGGAGATTTGATTTTCTTGTAAGCTTAAGGTAATAACTTTTCAGATTGACTAAAGAGTGCTTGATTTTTGAACCCTAAACACTTTGAGTGGATAGAGTGAATCTTTAGTGAGGATGTCAACTCTTGTTGATTTCGATTGAAAGGTAATTACTTAGGAGAAAGGAGAAAACCTATGTTTCTGTGATAAAATTCTCAACTTAGAGTGTTTGAAACTTTAATGTTCTTCTGGTTGAATTCTCATTGTATGTTAATAATAAGGATTATAAGTTGAGAAGAATGATTCTTAATTATGAGTTGAGATTTTGCTTGAGGACAAGCAAAGGCTTAAGTGTGGGGGTATTTGATGAACGATAAATTACACATATTTTTACCCCATGTTTAGCCCAATTTCTGGATGAATTACCCCTTGATTTGTGTAAATTGATGCTCTTAAACCTTTAATCAAGTTTTATACTTAGGTGAGCATAGGGAAGTGATCGAACAAGCTTGAGAAAAGTCGAGCTTAGACTATAAACAAGCGCTTCTCGGTGTGACAGCCTTAAAATGACCCTGGTCGAAATGTGGTTTCGGGACCCAAAAACCTAGTCACAAAAATAATTTAATAATTATTTTGATGCCTATTTATATGCCAATTCATGTGTGACATCTTTGGTGCTTTAATTTAGTCTTATAATTGTGAATTGCACTTAAAAGGGCTTAATTGTGGACTTTGAAAGCATGCTAGATAAATGTGTGATGACTAATAAGTGCATGAAAGTGAAATGGTGGAGTTGCATGTCAATTTGACCATTATTTTGATAGTGGATGGTAATGATGAATCCTTTTGGCATTTTGTGTTTTGTATATTAGTTAAATAATAATAATAATAACTCAATTTTTTTTAGGGAAATGATATCATAAAATAGATAAAATTAAATTAAATAATAATGAAATGGGTGAAAAGAACAAAGTTTCTTCATTTTGTTCTTCAATTGTCGATTTTTTGAAGAAGAAAGGGGGAGGAGAAGGCTTGGTATTCGGCCATTGTAGTCCCTAAATTAAGGTGAGTTTTTCATGAAAATTTTTATGATATTTGTGATTTTGAGATGGATACTAAGCTTCTAATATTACCCATGTAAGAATTTCTAAGTTTATGCCATCTTTGGCATTCGGCCATATGAGTAAGGGTAGAAAAATTGTGTTTTCTTTGATGTTTTTGTTAAATAATGGAATTTGGATGTTGTTTGAGCTAGATAGATGTTTCTTTATGAGGATTCATGGATAGATAGAATCGGTTTGTATGTTTTAGCTTTCTATTTCTAATTGTCGATTCTTAATTGGAGATTTTGGTCAACGGCTGAAAAATTTGCTACTTTGAAATTGGTTACTTAGTGTCCTACTTAGCCATGATAGCAATTTTAGTTTGGCTATTGATTTTGGTATTCGACCATTTACTTGAATTGCTCAAAAACGTTGAAAATTTGAATTTGCTATTAGGGAATATATATATATATGTATGAGATTAATGGAATTACATGTTACTATAGGTGTGAAATTAAATAAGTTTTGCATTCGGCTATGTTTGGAAGTTTGTAAATTTTATAGAAATTCATGTTTGAATTTTAATTTAGCCTTGAATTTAAGTGAATGAGAGTATAATTTTTGAGTTTGTGCAAGTAGGGTGTTCGGCTATGAGGTCTAAAGCCACTTGGATTTTTGTGTTTTGATGTTTATTATATCAAAGGACTTAAAGCTTCATTAGGGCATGGTTAATGAATAAATTAATAGATAATTTTCAAGTTTTCTAAGTGATTGAAATTTTATAAGTTAAAGTACTTGTTTATGTATGTGCATTTGCCGAATATAGATTTTGGGAGATGAAGACAAGCATTCGGTTTTGGGATGTTTTATGTGTTTGAATTTTGATAATTGATGATAGAGATAAATTGAGGGGTGTTTAATAGACATTATAATGTCAAATATTTATGAACTTAAGCTTATAAGTTTAATTAGGTATTCGGTTGAGAAGTGATTATATATGTATATCTATATTCGGCCATTGTGTAATTTAATATATGAAAGTATGCGTTATATGTGACTATGAACATTGAAATCATATGTGAATGTGGTACATTGAATTAGCCATATTAAGTCGAGTTACATCGAGGCATTTAGATGTTGTGATTATGTGACTTCGAGATTTGAAGAAATAATATGACATTGAAATGGATATAATGGTATTGATTTAGTAAGCAATAATTGTAAATGAGTAGATTTAACCTGGACAGCTTTGGGTTATAGCAGTGGTTTAACTTTGAAAATAAACTAAAAATAGAGGGAGACGAGTTATAGGCTAAATAAAATAAGTAATTAAAGCCTAATGAATATAGTTTCTTATAAACGGAAACCGTGAAAGAAAAATAATTGCCTATAATGAGATATTTGAAGTTGGGTGAGATGGGGTCAGAATGACTCCGAAATCCCCTGTTCTATCTTGAGAAAATCATTATAAATTGTAAAAAAAATATCCATAAGATGTAATCTATATGCTTAGAATCCTTAATGAGTCTATTTTTCAATAGAAATATACAAGAACATTATCTGAGACCTGAACTATGAGATAATTGAACTTTAGTACAGAAGGGTTGGAATTGAAAGTGTAATGATCAAGTGAGATATTTGAATAAAGATTAATATAATTAAATTGTTTAACTTAGCTCAAGAGCATAGAGGGGCAATTTCAGATACAGGGAAAGCGAAAGTAACGGAATAGCCGACTCGTTGTTGTCCAGTAAAGTTCGAGGTAAGTTTTGAGTAATTGAATTTGGTATTTAATTAAATATAACTAGATATATGTATGATAGATGAACTATGGCCTATAGTCTCTACCTTAATAAGGTTAATTGGAAGTTAAAGGTATGTAAATGATATGAGGCCGAATGGTTACTAGAAAATAAGTCGAGGAAGCAATATGAGTATATGATCATGTATGTGGTTACTTATTGAGATGGAAGTTTAGTGAATGAGGTATATGTACTTTGAATTCAGATAATGTCTATGACATGAAGTTAAGATGCATGTTATATGCTTATATTCGAATGAGGCAAGGGATTTACATATGTGATAATCAATATGAAATGTTATTATATGTGATTAAATGTACATGAAACTTGGAGATTATGTCCGGGTTAAGACCCGCTGGCTATGTGTGGAGATTATGTCCGGGTTAAGACCCGCTGGCTATGTGTGGAGATTATGCCTGGGTTAAAACCCGCTGGCTATATGTGGAGATTATGTCCGAGTTAAGACCCGCTGGCTATGTGTGGAGATTTTGTCCGAGTTAAGACCCGTTGGCTTCGTGTGGAGATTTCATCCGAGCTAAAGGTCTCGCCGATGATTCGAGTAAAGTCTAAAACTAAAAGACTTCACAGTAACAATTGTTAATAAATACGTTCAATACGTTAAGTTAAACAGGTATGTATCCTAAGCTTATATGTAAGCTTGATTTGGACTAAATCATAAGGTTATTATGTGATGCATATGTGAGAAGTTATGTGAAAATATCTAATTTACCTATGTTTATATGAGCTCACTTTCAAGTGAAAATCTATCTGCTTATTTTGTGATATGTGAGTGTGTATATTCGGCCAAGGGGTGATATACCTAAAAGAAGATTACAATGAAAATATGAATGACCAATTTATAATGGAATTTATCTGTTCACATTGCTTAAAACTTATTAAGCATAGAAATGCTTACTCTATTTATTTTATTTCCTCTATTTTATAGATCTCATTTTGAAGCTACGAACTCAGGGATTCAAGCTTAAATTACCTACACTATCGTCGTTATTTTGGTACATTCGAAGCTATTCTGGAACAATGGCATGTATAAGCTAATCTCCCTTCTTTTGAATCGGATTACATTTTGAGTTGTAAATATCTTAGCCATGCGAAAATGGCTTGCTAAACCTTTAAGTTTGAGTATATGTGTTGATGAAATTTATGTGGCTTGTTATTTTGTAGCATAAGTTTTGGATAGTAACAAATGTGCAATGAGGTTCAAATATGGTTGATTTGCTATCTAAGAATTTGATTAGGCTTCTTTGTTAGTAGTCACATTATGGAAATTTAGTAGATGCTTATAAAGTAAATTTAACGAGATATGATGTATTGATCGAACCTTTTTGCAATTAGGTATATTCGGTTATAGAATTTAAAATGAATCTATGCCTGATATGTATCTATGAACCCTTGTAAGTTTAATTTAGTTGAGTAATTCCTTAAAACCCTATTTCGATGATGGACAGGGGTTTAGGGTGTTATATTTTATTGGTATCAGAGCTATAGTTTAGTCGATTTTCGGACTAACGTAGCGTGTGTAAGTATAGCTATACATGCCATGTTGTGATAATACGATAGTGTGGTGATTTCTGACTTTTGAAATGTGTTTTTCGTATAGTGATGAATCCTAATCTCGATCGAGTCGTAGCAGAAGATGTTGAGAGTGTGGCGGCTGTTCCTGCACAAGGGACTACACCGATCGACTCTCAGCCAAATACCAGTCATCGAGAGGACAACATGAGACATAATTTCTATGCTAAGATGAGTGATTGGTTCACTCAATTCCTTCGAACTAATCCAGCTGTTCCACAACCTCCGCCCCCGAATAATCCGCTTCCGCCCCTGTGGCTCATCCTGAGACTGATCCTTTGAGGTCGAGTAAACCCTCGGTCGATAAAACTAGAAAATACGAGGCTGAAGAGTTCTGGGCTACAGTTAGTGATGATGCTGAGCGGGCCGAGTTTTGGCTCGATAATACAATCCGAGTGTTTGACGAATTATCGTGTACGCCCGAAGAATGTTTGAAATGTACCGTTTCTCTGTTACATGATTCCACCTACTATTGGTGGAACACGTTGGTTTCTGTTGTACCGAGAGAGCGGGTAACCTAGGAGTTTTTCCAAACTAAATTCAGTAAAAAGTATATCAGTCAGAGATTTATCGACCAAAAACGGAAGGAATTTCTTGAGCTTAAATAGGGTCGAATGTCAGTGACCGAATATGAGAGAGAATTCATACGGCTCAGCCAGTATGCTCGTGAGTGTATATCATCCAAAGCTATTATGTGTAAACGCTTCGAGGACGGATTAAATGAAGACATCAAATTACTGGTTGGCATTCTGGAAATCAAAGAGTTCGTTGTACTTGTCGAGTGGGCTTGCAAAGCTGAAAAGCTCAGAATTGAAAAGAGAAAGGCTGATAACGGAGCTAGAGAGTTCCATAAGAGATCTTCGGGGAAGTCTATTCAACAATCCTCGAAAAAATTTCGAGACTAGTCGGGCAGAACTAATGTTACCTCAGGTTTTTCCAGACGAGATCGCGATCGACCCCCTGTGAGTACACGAGCCACTTCTGTTGCCAGTGTTAGGAACGATCGTCGGGATAGAGCCGAGTGCAAGTATTGTGGAAAATGGCATTCGGGGAGTTGTAGATTTCATGATTGTTCCTGCTATAAGTGTGGATCAACTGACCACTTTATCAAGGAATGCCCAAGATGGTCTGAGCAGAATATGAATCAGAGTGGGAAACCGAGTACTACTTCAGCACGAGGTAGACCACCTAGAAATCCAGGAAATGCTAGCGGCGGTCAAAGAAGGTTTAAAGATGCCACGACCAAATCCGAGGCTCGTGCTCCTGCTAGGGCTTATGCTATACGCACACGAGAGGATGCCTCGTCGCCAGATGTTATTACCGGTACTTTTACTCTCTTTGATACTAATGTGATTGCTTTGATTGACCCCGGTTCAACTCATTCATATGTATGTGAAACTTTAGCATCCAGTAAGACTCTCTCTATTGAGTCTACTGAGTTTGTGATTCGAGTATCCAATCCTTTGGGTCGATGTGTTTTAGTTGATAAAGTGCGTAAGAAATGTCCCCTTATCATTCGAGATTTCTGTTTTCCGGCCGATTTGATCCTTTTGCCATTCGATGAATTCGACGTTATTCTCGGAATGGATTGGTTGACTGTGCACGATGCTGTTGTGAACTGTAAGCGAAAGACTATTGATTTACGGTGTTCGAATAATAAAATAATTCAGGTCGAGTCTACTGATCTGAATGGATTACCGGCAGTAATATCTTCTGTTCTGGCTCAAAAGTATATGAAAAAGGGCTGTGAAGCTTATCTTGCTTATGTGCTGGATAACAAGATATCCGAACAAAAGCTTGAAACTGTACCCGTGGTTTGTGAGTATCCGGATGTGTTCCCTGAAGAATTACCGGGATTACCGCCTGTTAGAGAGGTTGAATTCGGCATTGAGTTAGTTCCGAGTACAACTCCAATTTCAATTGCTCCGTATCGTATGGCTTCGACAGAGTTAAAAGAGTTGAAATCTCAGTTGCAAGAGTTGACAGATAGAGGTTTCGCACGATCGAGTTTTTCACCCTGGGGCGCACCAGTCTTGTTTGTGAAAAAGAAAGATGGAACTATTAGAATGTGTATTGACTATCGACAGCTGAACAAAGTGACTGTAAAGAATAAGTATCCGTTGCCTCGTATCGACAACCTATTTGATCAGTTAAAGGGAGCTTCGGTGTTCTCAAAGATTGACCTACGATCTGGCTATTATCAATTGTGAGTTTGAGACTCAGACGTACCCAAGACTGCTTTCAGAACGAGGTACGGACACTATGAGTTCTTAGTGATGCCGTTTGGGCTCACCAATGCCCCTGCGATTTTCATGGATTTGATGAACCGAGTGTTTAGACAGTACTTAGATCGACTTGTGGTTGTGTTCATAGATGATATTTTAATTTATTTTGAGCATGCCGAGAACTTGAGACTTGTGCTTCAGATTTTGCGTGATAATCAGTTGTATGTGAAATTCAGTAAATGCGAGTTCTGGTTGCGCGAGGTTAGCTTTCTGGGACATATTGTATCCGCTTCAGGTATATGAGTCGATCCGAACTAAATTTCAGCTATTATTGACTGGAAACCTCTAAGAAATGTTTCAGAAGTCCGGAGTTTTTTGGGACTTGTCGGGTACTACCGACAATTTATAAAAGGTTTCTCAATGATTTCAACTCCGTTAACGAAGTTATTGCAGAAAGATGTTAAATTTGAATGGTCTGAAAAGTGCCAGAAAAGTTTTGACCAATTGAAAGCCCTTTTGACGGAAGCTCCAGTATTAGTTCAGCCTGAATCCGGTAAAGAGTTTGTGGTTTATAGTGATGCGTCTTTGAATGGTTTGGGATGTGTTTTGATGCAAGAGGGCAGAGTTGTTGCATATGCTTCGAGACAGTTAAAGCCTCATGAGAGAAATTATCCGACTCACGATCTCGAATTAGCTGCTATTGTGTTTGCTCTGAAGATTTGGCGTCACTACCTATTTGGTGAGAAATGTCATGTCTATTCCGACCATAAAAGCCTCAAATACTTGATGACTCAAAGAGACTTGAATCTGAGACAAAGACATTGGCTTGAATTGCTAAAGGATTATGAGCTTGTCATTGACTATCATTCGGGAAAGGCGAATGTTGTTGCTGATGCTCTTAGCCGAAAATTATTGTTTGCTTTACGAGCAATGAATGTGCATTTATCTGCATCTGCTGATTTCGTGTTGATAGCAGAATTAAAAGCAAAACCAGTGTTATTACGGCAAGTTTGTGAAGCTCAGAAAGCTGATGACGATTTAATTGCCAAGCGAGCTCAGTGTGATTTAAATGTGGATTCTGAGTTTCGAGTTGACGATAATGATTGTTTGAGGTTCAGAGGTCGAGTATGTATTCCGAGAACTTTAGAGCTGGTTTTGATGATTCTGAATGAAGCCTATAATAGCCGAATGTCGGTTCATCCGGGTAGCACAAAAATGTACAACGACTTGAAACGTCAGTATTGGTGGCATGTTATGAAACGAGACATCTCAAATTTTGTGTCTAAGTGTCTGATATGCCAACAAGTAAAAGCGAAACATCAGGTGCCTTCGGGTTTGTTACAACCGATTTTGATACCCGAGTGGAAATGGGATAAAGTTACGATGGATTTTCTATCTAGGCTACCGTTGACACTAAGCAAGAAGGATGCGATTTGGGTTGCTGTAGATAGATTAACTAAATCGGCTCACTTTATTCCTGTACGTATGGATTACTCACTTGACAAGTTAGCCGAATTGTATGTTTCTCAGATTGTCAGATTGCACGGGGTGCCTATTTCTATTGTATCGGATAGAGACCCGAGATTTACATCACGATTTTAGAGGAAACTACAAGATTCTCTGGGTACCAAGCTACATTTTAGCACTGCGTTTCATCCTCAGACGGACGGTCAGTCAGAACGAGTAATTCAAATACTCAAGGATATGTTGAGATGTTGTATCCTTGAGTTTAGTGGTTCATGGGAACTGTATTTACCTTTGATTGAATTCGCTTACAACAATAGTTTTCAATCAAGCATTAAGATGGCACCTTACGAGGCTTTGTACGGTCGTAAATGCCGTACACCGTTGTTCTGGGCTGAACTTAGTGAAAGTAAAATCTTCGGGGTTGATTTGATTAAAGATGCCGAGCAGAAAGTAAAAGTGATCCGTAATAGTCTTAAGGCAGCTTCAGATCGTCAGAAGTCGTATGCGGATTTAAAGCGGAAAGACATTGAGTATCAGGTCGGAGATAAAGTATTTCTTAAAGTATCACCTTGGAAAAAGGTGCTTAGATTCAGCTGTAAGGGTAAATTGAGTCCGAGGTTCATTGGGCCGTATGAAATATCTGAACGGATTGGACCGGTAGCATATCGATTGATTTTACCTCCCGAACTTGAAAAGATTCACAATGTTTTTCATGTTTCGATGCTTCGATGATATAGATCCGACCCATCACATGTGATTAATCCATCTGACATTGAGATTCGATCTGATTTGAGTTATGAAAAGGAACCAATCCGTATTTTAGCACACGAGGTTAAAGAGTTACAGAATAAGAGAATTTCGTTAGTAAAAGTGTTGTGGCTCAGGCACGGGGTGGAAGAAGCTACTTGGGAGCTTGAGAACTCTATGAAAGAACGATACCCTAACTTATTCACTGCTAAGATTTTCGGGGACGAAAATTTCTTAAGTGGGGGAGAGTTGTGACAGCCTTAAAATGACCCTGGTCGGAATGTGGTTTCGGGACCACAAAATCGAGTCACAAAAATAATTTAATAATTATTTTGATGCCTATTTATATGCTAATTCATGTGTGACATCTTTGGTGCTTTAATTTAGTCTTATAATTGTGAATTGCACTTAAAAGGGCTTAATTGTGAACTTTGAAAGCATGCTAGATAAATGTGTGATGACTAATAAGTGCATGAAAGTGAAATGGTGGAGTTGCATGTCAATTTGACCATTATTTTGATAGTGGATGGTAATGATGAATCCTTTTGGCATTTTGTGTTTTGTATATTAGTTAAATAATAATAATAATAATAATTCAATTTTTTTTAGGGAAATGATATCATAAAATAGATAAAATTAAATTAACTAATAATGAAATGGGTGAAAAGAACAAAGTTTCTTCATTTTGTTCTTCAATTGCCGATTTTTTGAAGAAGAAAGGGGGAGGAGAAGGCTTGGTATTCGGCCATTGTAGTCCCTAAATTAAGGTTAGTTTTTCATGAAAATTTTTATGATATTTGTGATTGTGATTTTGAGATGGATACTAAGCTTCTAATATTACCCATGTAAGAATTTCTAAGTTTATTCCATCTTTGGCATTCGGCCATATGAGTAAGGGTAGAAAAATTGTGTTTTCTCTGATGTTTTTGTTAAATAATGGAATTTGGATGTTGTTTGAGCTAGATAGATGTTTCTTTATGAGGATTCATGGATAGATAGAATCAGTTTGTATGTTTTAGCTTTCTACTTCTAATTGCCGATTCTTAATTGGAGATTTTGGTCAAAGGTTGAAAATTTTGCTACTTTGAATTGGTTACTTAGTGTCCTACTTAGCCATGATAGCAATTTTAGTTTGGCTATTGATTTTGGTATTCGACCATTTACTTGAATTGCTCAAAAACGTTGAAAATTTGAATTTGCTATTAGGGAATATATATATATGTATGAGATTAATGGAATTACATGTTACTATAGGTGTGAAATTAAATAAGTTTTGCATTCGGTTATGTTTGGAAGTTTGTAAATTTTATAGAAATTCATGTTTGAATTTTAATTTAGCCTTGAATTTAAGTGAATGAGAGTATAATTTTTGAGTTTGTGCAAGTAGGGTGTTCGGCTATGAGGTCTAAAGCCACTTGGATTTTTGTGTTTTGATGTTTATTATATCAAAGGACTTAAAGCTTCATTAGGGCATGGTTAATGAATAAATTAATAGATAATTTTCAAGTTTTCTAAGTGATTGAAATTTTATAAGTTAAAGTACTTGTTTATGTATGTGCATTTGCCGAATATAGATTTTGGGAGATGAAGACAAGCATTTGGTTTTGGGATGTTTCATGTGTTTTAATTTTGATAATTGATGATAAAGATAAATTGAGGGGTGTTTAATGGACTTTATAATGTCAAATATTTATGAACTTAAGCTTATAAGTTTAATTAGGTATTCGGTTGAGAAGTGATTATATATGTATATCTATATTCGGCCATTGTGTAATTTAATATATGAAAGTATGCGTTATATGTGACTATGAACATTGAAATCATATGTGAATGTGGTACATTGAATTAGCCATATTAAGTCGAGTTACATCGAGGCATTTAGATGTTGTGATTATGTGACTTCGAGATTTGAAGAAATAATATGACATTGAAATGGATATAATGGTATTGATTTAGTAAGCAATAATTGTAAATGAGTAGATTTAACCTGGACAGCTTTGGGTTATAGCAGTGGTGTAACTTTGAAAATACACTAAAAATAGAGGGAGACAAGTTATAGGCTGAATAAAATATGTAATTAAAGCCTAATGAATCTAGTTTCTTATAAAAGGAAACCGTGAAAGAAAAATAATTGCCTATAATGAGATACTTGAAGTTGGGTGAGATGGGGTCAGAATGACTCTGAAATCCCCTGTTCTATCTTGAGAAAATCATTATAAATTGTAAAAAAATATCCATAAGATGTAATCTATATGCTTAGAATCCTTAATGAGTCTATTTTCAATAGAAATATAAAGAACATTATCCGAGAACTGAACTATGAGATAATTGAACTTTAGTACAGAAGGGTCGAAACTGTCTGACAATGAATCAGGGGTAACTTTGAGGATTAAACTGTATTAATCGGCCAAGTCAAAAATTCTAGAAATTTTATGGTAGAAAGGTACATGAGTCTAGTTTCAGGGAAAATTTACGTAACTTGACTTGGAGTTTCGTAGCTCTAGTTATGAATAATTTAGTGAATGTTGCTCTGGAAGTCAGCTTGTAGTGACTTGTGATATATATGTGATTGGCCGAATGTGTGTGTGTGTGGCAAAGGATGTATATACGTGTTTCTTGTTTTGATTGAAATTGTAATGATCAAGTGAGATATTTGAATAAAGATTAATATAATTAAATTGTTTAACTTAGCTCAAGAGCATAGAGGGGCAATTTCGGATAAAAGGAAAGCGAAAGTAACGGAATAGCCGACTCGTTGTTGTCCATTAAAGTTCGAGGTAAGTTTTGAGTAATTGAATTTAGTATTTAATTAAATATAACTAGATATATGTATGATAGATGAACTATAGCCTATAGTCTCTACCTTAATAAGGTTAATTGGAAGTTAAAGGTATGTAAATGATATGAGGCCGAATGGTTACTAGAAAATAAGCCGAGGAAGTAATATGAGTATATGATCATGTATGCGGTTGCTTATTGAGATGGAAGCTTAGTGAATGAGGTATATGTATTTTGAATTCAGATGATGTCTATGACATGAAGTCAAGATGCATGTTATATGCTTATATTCGAATGAGGCAAGGGATTTACATATGTGATAATCAATATGAAATGTTATTATATGTGATTAAATGTACATGAAACTTGGAGATTATGTCTGGGTTAAGACCCGCTGGCTATGTGTGGAGATTATGTCTGGGTTAAGACCCGCTGGCTATGTGTGGAGATTATGTCCGGGTTAAAACCCACTGGCTTTGTGTGGAGATTATGTCCGAGTTAAGACCCGCTGGCTATGTGTGGAGATTTTGTCCGGGTTAAGACCCGCTGGCTTCGTGTGGAGATTTTATCCGAGCTAAAGGTCTCGCCGATAATTCGAGTAAAGTCTAAAACTAAAAGACTTCACAGTAACAATTGTTAATAAATATGTTCAATACGTTAAGTTAAACAGGTATGTATCCTGAGCTTATATGTAAGCTTGATTTGGACTAAATCATAAGGTTATTATGTGATGCATATGTGAGAAGTTATATGAAAATATCTAATTTACCTATGTTTATATGAGCTCACTTTCAAGTGAAAATCTATCTGCTTATTTTATGATATGTGAGTGTGTATAGTCAGCCAATGGGTGATATACCTAAAAGAAGATTACAATGAAAATACGAATGACCAATTTATAATGGAATTTATCTGTTTACATTGCTTAAAACTTACTAAGCATAGAATTGCTTACTCTGTTTATTTGTTTCCTCTGTTTTATAGATCTCCTTTTGAAGCTACAGACTCAGGGATTCAAGCTTAAATCACCTACACTATCGTCGTTATTTTGGTACATTCGATAGTTATTTTGGAACAATGGCATGTATAGGCTAATCTCCCTTCTTTTGAATCGGATTACATTTTGAGTTGTAAATATCTTAGCCATGCGAAAATGGCTTGCTAAACCTTTAAGTTTGAGTATATTTGTTGATGAAATTTATGTGGCTTGTTATTTTGTAGCATAAGTTTTGGATAGTAACAAATGTGCAATGAGGTTCGAATATGGTTGATTTGCTATCTAAGAATTTGATTAGGCTTCTTTGTTAGTAGTCACATTGTGGAAATTTAGTAAATGCTTATAAAGTAAATTTAACGAGATATGATGTATTGATCGAACCTTTTTGCAAGTAAGTATATTCGGTTATAGAATTTAAAATGAATCTATGCCTGATATGTATCTATGAACTCTTGTAAGTTTAATTTAGTTGAGTAATTCCTCGAAACCCTATTTCGACGACGGACAGGGGTTTAGGGTGTTACATCGGGAATGGCCACTACGAGCAAAGACACGATCATGCGTAACGGACGTGTATGAGTAAGGGAATCATGTCATCTTCGAGAGGGAAGAAAGCTGCCGTCCTTACCTTCAAAAAGCGCAAAGGGCCCGGTGGTTCCTCTTCTAGACCCACCGCTGAAATCTGACACTCTTTCCTCCAATTCCCGTAGAACTCACAAGAAGAACTATTTCAGATATTATGGGCAAGACCCTTCGGAGTCGGAAGGTGCGTCGACTGGGTTGCCCTCGAATAGGTCCAGCTAGCTGACGAGGTCCAGGCCTTATTAACAATGGACCCGTGGGAACAGTTCTTTCAAATCATAGAGCCCACCTATCTCGAACTTACCCTTGAGTTCTGCTCCACATTCTATCTTCAGATAGTGATGAACCAACACGACGATCTGGGAACGATACAATTCCGTCTAGGAGGCCTCGTTCGTCAACTCAGTGTACTGGAGTTCGGTACAACACTAGGCCTCTACACTGAGTAGTTTGTGGAGGAAGAAGACCTCTCAGAACTCCACTGCCACATCCACATCTCTTCAGTTAATTGCTGGCGCGCCCTAGTTCCTGGCCAGCCCACATACGACCCCAGACGCTCCAAAGTGACCACTCTCGCCCCATCTCTAAGGTACATACATGCCCTACTCGCACACATACTGACGGGCAGACGCGAGAGTACTGGCGTCGTCAACACCCACGACTCCTACTTTTTATGGAGCATGGCGCATATTCACGTGATTGACCTCGCCTACTTCATTGCCCGTGCCATTTAACACCAGACGGAGCGACACCGTGGGGGTGTGATTTCGATTCGATGGGCCCATACATCACGCGATTGGCCCGTCACTTCGGCCTACTTAACATCACGGCCCAGATATCCTCTTATACACTGATCGGCAAGATGTCCCCACAGGGCATCCAAACTATGCTACAATGAGGATGATTCAGCGTCGACGCGAGAGCAACCCTCCTCAGTACCAGTTAGCTCATTCTGCCGAGTAGGAGGATCCCGAGGACATTACTGATGATGTCCCACCACCGGAGGAGCCACCTACTGAGCCACCACCCACTCGCCACCCAATTCACGCTGCAGTTTCAGGCTACGTCACTTATGAGCATTCGCCCAATTCCAGTAACAATGTTTTCAGCGATTCAATCACATTGATGCTACATTAGCTCAGATTTGTTAGCAACTCCATCTCGCACCACCGCCCCTACCTCACGGACCATCTGAGGATTAGAATTCTCTATTCCTCTTTTTTTTTTATTTATTTACTTTCTTGATCTTTATTTTTACTTTCTCTTGAACTTTATGTCTCTTTAGAATCCTTAGATTTTTCTTTATCTTTATTTCAATCTTTACGTTTATTGAATAATTTAGTTTTTTCAATTTTATTTTCATATCGGTTATTCCCTAACGAGAAAATTATGCTTAACTTAAATCCCTAAACACTTATTTATGCTATCGCAGTTTCAAAGGAGCTTTACAGCTCAAATTCATATGTAATGGAAAAACCCTGCCACAACTGCTGGCTCTTACAATTCTAATATTCATCTCTACAAATTCATCCAAAATTCAGGGAGTTTCACTTCTCTCCCTATCTTATGATTTTATGCTTCTATTGCTACTAATGTATCTTTGTACATTGAGGGCAATGTACATCTTAAGTGTGGGGGGGAATTCACTTTCAGTCGTTGCATTCTCTTCAAATCCCTGAATTTCATACCACTAACTTGTTGCATTGTTCTTAAATTTCGAATTCTCACTTTCACTCTCTGCATTAGTCTCAATCTCCTATTAGAAATTAATTCTGATTGATTTATGATTTTTATTGATATGTTGAGAATTAAGACATAGGTACTTATGCTTTGATTATTCAAACTTTAAGACATTAGGGAATCAAGCATGATAAGTTGACATTTTTGAGAATATAAATTTTTTTCTAGGTTATTCTCCCTAATTTTAAGTATTATCTTAAGATTTGAAATTCGTAGGATTGACATCAAAAGCCATAATTCTGGTGAGATTTTTGAGCCTTTTGAGCATACATCCTTTCGTGCTCACTTTTATTGTTGCTTTGAATGAGTCAATACTGATTTGGTATTCTAGAACTTGCTTCGATTTTACATGTCGAGACCACATCATTGATTTGATATACAGAAATGATAAAGGCACCTAGGTTTAACCCACTTACTCCATAAAAGGCTTACCTCCATAAATTAACCCCTAGTGAACCCCATTGAGCCTAACAACCCATTTTTTGACTTACCTCTAATATTAACCTATAACCCGTTTTTGTTGAATAACATTCGATTGTTTTGATCCCTATTTTTGTCGAGATCTGAGTTGAATTATTATCTAGCTTTGTTCTCTTTTTTAGTTTGTAACATTTATATTTAGTTTAAATATTTGATTTGTTCTAAAAAAAGTGTATATACAGTTAATTCAGTTATAATTCATATTTTAGTTATAGTTTAATATTTTTTGCATATTTCTATTATAAGCTACCAAATCCAGAACAATGTCATCATAAGGCTTAGCTCTAGGAATAGTTCTAGTGATAGAGATTTTTCTAGCTAGATGATTTTTCAATTTAATCTCGATTCTAACCCTCTGTTTCAGCTTGTGACAACACCCCTAACCAAAGTCCCTTTGCAACCATTAAAAGACCTTTTGATCGATGTGTCATGTCAATCTATAGTGGTGGAGATTTGATTTTCCTGTAAGCTTATGGTAATAACTTTTCAGGTTGACTAAAGAGTACTTAATTTTTGAACCCTAAACACTTGGAGTGGATAGAGTGAATCTCTAGTGAGGATGTCAACTCTTGTTGATTTTGATTGAGAGGTAATTACTTAGGAGAAGGGAGAAAACCTATGTTTCTGTGATAAAATTCTTAACTTAGAGTGTTTGAGACTTTAATGTTTTTTCTGGTAGAATTTTCATTATATGATTACTTGTGGATTAGTTTGAAACATTATTGATAAAGATTATAAGTTGAGAAGAATGATTTTTAATTCTGAATTGAGATTTTGCTTGAGGACAAGCAAAGGCTTAAGTGTGGGGGTATTTGATAAACCATAAATTATACATATTTTTACCTCATACTTAGCCTAAATTTTGGATGAATTATCATTGATTTTGTAGAAATTGGTGCTCTTAATCCTTTTATTTCATGTTTTATACTTAGGAGACCATAAGGAAGAGAAACGAGCAAGAAACGGGTCGAAAATAGGCAAATTAGGCCCAATTCAGTAATCAACACGGCCTGGAGGTTCGCCACACGGCCGTGCCACACGGCCGTGCCACTTTAACAGGATCGAGCACAGCCTGGTAGTCGATCCACACGGGCGTGGCACATGGGCGTGTCCCTGTCGTGAGGAAGTTTAATTTCACTTGAAAAAAGGGTACTTAGGGGCTAAGAAAGGCATTCCAAAGCTCTATATAAAGACCCTAGGAGGCAACTACAATGGGGTGTTTTTCTCCCGCTAAGGAGACATTATTTTCCCACCAAGACAGGGAGTTGAAGACAGGGAATTACTCGAAGGGAAGCCGATTGATCCATCTCAGAAGCCAGGATCTACATCAAGACAGAGGGTCTCCCTTCAATCCTTTCAGGAGTTTTGGGTTTTCTTATGTTTTGTTATTTTATTTCTTCTGAAATGTTTTCTTTTATAATTATGAACTAAAACCCCAAATATCTAAGGGGGATGAAACCTAAGACAGATCTTGTTATTGTTATCTAAGCTGTGTGATAACCATTTGATTTGTTCTTAATTGTGTTTTTAACTCTTAAATTGATATGTCCGGAATATTGATTTAAGTCGAATGTGCCTATGTAGAGGAGTAAAAGTCCCTGCATAGGAGTAGATCCAACACAATTAAGCGGAATTGATCGCAATCCTAGACATAGGACAACGAAAATCTGCCGGATTAGAGTCAAATCTAATATGGGGAGCCATAGATCGAGTTAATGCAAAACTAGGGGTTTTAACTAGAAAGAGATTTCAGTTAATCAACCTAGGATTAGTTGTTCTTATCCTCGACGGAGGTATTAACATAATTTAGGGATCTCTACGGATCAAATCAAATGAAGAAATCATCTGGTTTAGAGTTAGATAACAAGTGAAGTTTAGGTGAATTCTTCCTTAGGTATTGCCTTAATCAATCAGTTTTCCCAAAAGCAATCTCTCTCTTTACTCCTTGCTGTTTCTTTTCAGTTTAGTTTAGATTAATTTAGAAACAAAACCCCCCTTTTATTTCTATGCTAGATAATAGGAAGAAAGTCATTACTAGTACTCATAGTTCCTTGGATTCGATATTCCGGTCTTGCCACTGACTATACTACTATTCGATAAGTGCACTTGCCTTTTATCGTGATATTAGTTAGTTTCCAGGTACGATCAGATTTTATTACTTTATCATCATCACTCAAGATCACGATCAGTATGATTGTTAATATATCAATACGGTTTCAAAAACACTCTCATTTGACGTCGCCAGATTCGACCACAATGTCTAGGCTAGGTTTGGGGTGTTACACTAAAATTAAATCTAAATAATAATCTTGAACAATTATCTTAATATAATTAAAATTTAAATAGAGTCTTGTGTTTATAAAATCTCTTCTTTACATTTTTACCCCCAAAGTCTTCCACACTTGTATTTTTGTCACTGCTTCTTTTCTATTTTGCATGCCGACCTATTTTATATTTAAATTTAGGCTATTTGCCCCTAAATTTCCTTTTCCTTCAATTTAGTCCCTACAAGATAAAAAACCATAAATAGCTCAAATTAGTAGGATCATACTCAAAATAAATATGTAATTAATACATAAAAATATGTCATTCTAGAGTATTATCACTTTCCATCTATTCGAAGATTTCTCTTTTCATACTTGACTACCAATATAATAGTTTGAAGTTATTATACATTTTACTGCTTACTGGATGTATCGAATAAGCACTACTATGACCTTCATGCAGAATATTTCGTTTCAACTCTGAATCCTTCGATACACACAACTGGTTCTAAAAGTATAAGCTACCATTGTCACCAAAATTAAACTTAGTGATCTGATCATCGTCAACCAGTTTATGTTTTTCTTGCAACTAAGGATCATCTTTTCGCAACTCCTGAATTCACTGAAGGAAAACATGTTTAGCTCTCAACTCGGCTAAAATAGAACCATCACATTCCAGAATGAAATCCATATTCATTTCTTTCAAAGCAAAAAGAAACTTTCGGCTTAGAGTATTAACTATAACATTATCTTTACGTGATGATAATCGATAATCAAACCATAGTCCTTAAACAATTTGGGCCACTTGCACTGTCTCAAATTCAACTCTTGTAGCGTCAACAAGCACTTCAGACTTTTATGATCTGTGAAAATATGACATTTCTCCATGTATAAATAATGTCTCTGAATCTTTAGAGCAAACACAATTTTAGTCAATTCTAGATTGTTTGTAAGATAATTCTTCTTGTGTGGCCTAAGTTACCGAGAAGCATAAGCAATTACCTTTCCCTCTTACATTAGTATCCACCCCAAACCGTTAAGTGAAGTGCCGCTGAAAACAACAAATTCTTTCCAAGATTATGGCTGAGTCAAAACTGGAGCTTTTGTTAACATTGGTTTCAATTGTTCAAAACTCTTCTGGCATTTATCTGACAAAACAAAATTGATATTCTTCTATATCAGTTTTGTTAATGGTAAAGTTATCATTGGGAAGCCTTTAGCAAACCATCGATAATATCCAACCAGCCTCAGAAAACTTCACACTTCTGTCATATTCTTTGATGGTTTCTAATTCACAATTGTTGAAATTTTATTTGGATCAACTCAGATACCTTCAGTTGATAGCACATGGCCTAGAACTCACATTTGCTGAATTTAATATACAAATGTTTCTCTCGCAAAGTTTGTAGCAAAGTTCTCCAATATTGGTCGTGATCACTTTCATACTTTAAGTAAATCAATATATCATTTATAAATACAACAACAAATCAGTCCAACTATGGTTGAAGAAATCTGTTCATCAGATCCATAAAGCAACTGGAGCATTAGTCAGCCAAAATTGCATTACCATAAATTTATAATGTTCATATCGAGTTTGGAAAGCGGTTTTCAGCACATTTGACTATTTGACTTTGAGCTAATAATAACGTGATCGGAGATCAATTTTCAAAAATGCAGTCGTTCCTTTCAGTTAATCAAACAAGTCATCAATACGAGGAAACGGATACTTGTTTTTTATTGTAACAACTCGTTTTCAGTAGTGTCGGAAGTAGTGATTTTGGGACCACAAATCTGACTATTGAGTCTGTAACGATTATTATTTAATTTATATGAGTCAAATATAGTTTTATATTGAATGTTGATTTGATAATTTTTTGCTAATTGATCAAATAGTTAAGTACAAGTGGGTTATTCTTAAAGTCAAGTGGTTTTGGAAAATGAGGTACCGAGACCTTATTTTTGTAAACTGAGCTCGTAAATATTTTTATTAAATATTTTGAAGTTCGATCTGGGAATTTTAATATTTGGCTAATTAATTAAAGAATAATGACTAAATCGTAAAAGACGTAATATTTATCACTATTGATTATTATTAACTAAAGTGCATAATTAAAGTTTATGTAAGGATTAATATGGAAAATATATCATTTATATTAAATTGGTACGATTAGTGGAAGATATTATTACATATAATACATTAATTTTAAAGTTAAAAATAATTTTAATAAGTAAAATCATAAACTAAAAATATCATCATCTTCATTTGTGAGTTTAGCACCCAAAACAAAACAAAAGCCTGTATTAGAAAAGCTTAATGTTCAACCAAGCTAAAGCTTATGCACATAAGTAATTTTCCCAGTCGTTCATTGTAAATATTATGTTTTTGATATCATTACAGCTTAATCTAGCAAACCTAGTTATTATTTTGTAAAACTGTTGAAGATTTTAGGACTTTCCATTAATGAATTTAAGATGTTCTTGAAGTTAGTTGAGATATTTATAATCTTGGTTGTTGTTTAGGACTATTTTGTAATGGAATTTTTGTTATTTTTGAACCAAAGGACTAATATGAAAGTTTATAAAATTTAGCATGTAAATTTGAGAAATTTTCAAATGTTTAAAAGCTAATTTAAGGTGCTGATAGGATCTCGATTTTGGATGTTAAGGGTTAAATGTGAAATTTTAAATAGTTTTTTGTTTTAGGGACTAAATTGTATAAAATGTAAAAGTTAGGTAAAAGTATAAAATGTTGTTAAAGGGTCAAAATGTAAATTTAAATGTTTTATTATATTGAATTGGTTAATTGAATAGAATTATTATATTTAGATCAAAAAACGGATCAGTCGGTTGATAAACGCGGGAAAGGAAAAGTCGCTGAGTACTCATTGTCATTTGTTGATAGCTATAGTATTTTGGTAAGTTCATAGTGTATTAATAAATATATTTTATACTTATTACTTCCTATAAAATGTTGAAATTATGAGATTGTAAATGCTATGCATTGAAATTAATTTATTATAAACGAAAGTTAAGGTGAGTACGGACTAAGTCGTGAACTATTGAATATTGAGAAATATGAATGGAACGATTTTTGAATGAATGTAAATTATTAAAGTATATGGAATTACTTATTTGGAAGTGCCTCTGATTTGTTAATGTGACGAATTCATTTAAAATGATCATTTGAATGTAGAAAATTATTAGGATACAATTGGCATGCCAATAGGGTTAGAACGCACGCTTGTACAGGATTGTACTTCACTGCTTCTGTTAGCATTTCGATGCTATCTGGTATGATATGGGTACCCAAGTATCCGAGTCATATTACTATTATTCATCAGGCTATGAAAAATTGTATTGAATCATATCACGATTTGATATTTCGGTACATATCCATTAAAATGTTTGTATCAGAATATAATCATGTAAGAATGTTTATTTTAGTATGGATGCAATGAAATGAATGTATATGAATGATTTTAATTGAACCATTAACAAGCATGAAGTATATGATGAACTACTTTGGTACTAATTCCATGTGTTCTCGTAAATGATTGACATATTTAGTTAATTTAAGTGATTTTAATTTTTAAATATTTAGTTAAGGTAAGTTTATTTGAATTTTAGCTGTGAACTTACTAAGCTACTTAAACTTATTTTGTAACACCCCAAACCCGGCCTAGACTTTATGGCCGAATCTAGTGGCGTCACATGAGAGTGTTTTGGTAATCCGTTTCGAATATCAAAAACTTGTTATTATCTTTTTCTTTATCGCAGAAGCTTTGAAAACATTCATTCATACGAAAATCTGGACTTAATTTATAGAATGTAGTTGAGATGCCGCAGTCTAAAAGTCAACAGTAATAATAGTAAAATGGTTTGAACATCCCAAGTAAAATTCAGAATAGTCCAAAGACCCACCATACATAAAACTCCCAGAATAAACAAAATATTAAAATAATAAAATAACGAATAACTAGTAATTTAAGCAAGGAGTCCAGTAAAGTGTCCATTAGTGGTCACCCTCGAGCCCTCCGTAACACCAATCCATCTACTATTGGGGATTACCTGACAGATAAATAAAATGAAAGGGGTGAGTTTTTGCAAATTCAGTGTGTACATTCCCACAGTAAAGCATGCATAAAACAAATATCAGTCAATCAATCATAAGTCGAGCCTGAGCTCTTAACAGAATCGGTATGGATTGTAGCCCACTAGTACAAAATCAGATCAGATATAATCGGGACTTAACCCAAACAGAAATCGCATGCATATCACATCAGTACAGCAAATGTCCACCAACCCTACACACCATCTCCGTCTACCCTACACACCATGTAGGGATAAAATCAACCCACCCAGCCTACACACCAAGTATGGGGATAAAATTAACCCATCCAACCCTACACACCATGAGATATCGTAAAACGGCACATATTAAATCATTACAGCATAGCTACCAGATATACGGCTAAAAGCCTTTCAGTTTTCCTTCCCTCCACTATCAAACCCAACCCAATGCAATGCAATATAAATAATGACATGGCATGCTATCACACAGTAAACAAATCATACGTGTCATGCTCAAATCATTTCAGAACAGTATTATAACACATGCCAAAAATAACATATTAGCATATATTTCAGTATCATATCACAGAACAGGGCCTAAGTAATGCTTATCAACCCCTTTAACAGGTCACAATCGACTAGGGCGACCCGTGCTACCTTTCAGAACAGTTCAGATTATTGGGCTCACACGCCTATGTGGCTTGCCCGTGTGGCCCACACAGCCCAACTTGACTTTGCCCGTGTGGATCACACAGCCTGGCCCAAATTCCACACTTCCGTGTGACCCACACGGCCTAATTGGCCTAGCCCGTGCCTCACACACGGCCTCTATTAAAAAGTAAATGACTTATTCTGTTACAAGATAAAAGATTGAAATATTGTATCTGTAAAATGAAGACAAAAGTAAATTAAATATGTTGTATTCAGATTAAATTATACTTAACAAATAATAGTAACGGATGAAAAGATACAATAATTTGATGATAAGTTATGAGATTATCAATGAATACAGATTCTAAATGAAATGTCATAGTGCTAAACTAAAATGTAAAAAGATTAAATTTGTTGAAAGGGACCTAATTGTAAATTCGATAAATATATAGTAATAGATGAAATAAAGTGACAATAAAGTGGAGAATTACAAGATAACGATAAAAAAATAGGTCATTGAATGACTTCGTTTAAATGTTAATTAATAATTAATTTTTATGATAACTAAAATTGTAATTAAATTTCTAGTTGTACTTACTAAGCTTGCAAAAGCTTAACGCATGTTTTATACACGTAGGTAAAGAGAAGCAAGTAAAAGACTCTGTGTATAAGCCACATCTCATCATATCAGCACATCAGTGGACCTAAGGAAAGGGTAAAGTTTTATTTTCTATTAATTCGATAAATGGCATGTACCTAGGTATATGTAATGGTTAACAAGTTTGAGGGATTAAAGTGTAAAATTTGTATTTGTTCAAATTTTATGGTAAGGCTTATAAGTTTATGAGTAGCATGCTAGTTGATGAGTAATTGTAATTGAAATGTATAATTGATATGTGAATTAAATTAGATTAATGTCAATTGAACAAGGGCTAAAATGGGTAAAATGTGAAGAACTAATCTGGTAAACTAACCCTGGCTTAAAATAAAACATCGAATCAATACCAAGCTCAATGTACTAATACCTTGAAGGAAGTATCGATACCTTGGACATGGTATCGATACTTAAGGGTATTTTCTTAATTTTTCGAACATTGAAGCTCAAAACAGTATCGGTACAACACAAGGGTATCGATACCCAAGCAAAGGTATCGATACTCTAGTGAAAGTATCAATACTTGGTTCTGTTTTGGATACAAAGTGATTTTTGAAATAAATTTTTATTGAAAATTTTATCCAGTTTGGTCTGATGCTGCTATAACATGATAATAACACATTAATAAGTTTAAATGTGAATGAAAAAGGGTTCAAACAAATGAATTTAGCCAAGGATACTCTGGCACCAAATGTGACATTCTTATCCTTGACTCAGTAGTTGGGTCAGGTGTAGAGGTGTTACTGTTTGTTACGCTAACATCAAATTCGGTCAACTCTACTGGCATATTTCTAATAGTTACTAATGCAGTACATATGTAAGAATGTGTTGATCCAAGTCAATTAGAGCGTGTATAGTAAAATCGAAAAGAGAAAATGCACAAACTATGACATCGAGAACGGTAGCCTCCTCTCTCCCACTATTGACTCAGTAATCTTTCAACTGTTTTAAGGCTCGATTTTGTGGCATGTATATTGGATTTAGGCTTTTGGTTAGCTTTGAAAGTTGGTATAGTTTGTATCTACCTTATACTTGAATTGGCCATGTTTACACCTTGTTGAAATGGTTAATTTTGGCAAATGATCTTGAATTATGCTTGGTAGCTTATAGTAACATGTTTGTGTTTGAATTATAAGGGTTTGGATCATGGTATTGAAAGGTTATATATACGAATAAATATGTTGAAATTGAACAAGTTGAATTGATAGGTTTTGATGCCAAATTGTGGAAATGTTGCATTGGATGATTGGAATTGGTTATATGTTATGTTTTGGCATGTATTTAGTATGTTTTTTGTACAAGAAAAAGTTGTGCAATATGCACCAAATGGTAAGTTTGAAAGGTTGACATAAAATAGGTATCAAATGACCTAATTTGTACAAAAAAAAAAAAAGAGTCTTTGTCCCGACAACCACATTTCCTTGTCGTAACGCCAACCAAAAGCATGTTATATTGCGACATCGAGTGGCCTAACATTGTGACGTGAAAACTGTTTGGCAAGGTCATGACGTGGAAGAGGTGACGTCGACCCTGAATTTTTGAAACTTTGCAATTTGGTATTATTTCATGCTCGGGTCAACAAAAGAGATTTTGTAAGCTTGATTGAGACTCAAAAAAGAATGTATTTCATGATGTGAATGTGTTTATGAAATGATTGTATATTTAAATGGTTTATTTAACAGTAGTTGCTCTAGAAACAATTATTGCATCCGATAGCTCATACCTAGTAATCGGGTTGGATGAGGAGTGTTACATAATAAGTATTATATTGTTTGGTTGATTGAATATAATGGATAAGTAATAGTATTGCATTGTTTGGTTGGTTGAAATGAGGTTATGAAATAGAAAAGGAATAAGTGCAAAAAGACATGATTACCCTTTAATTAAAAAAATATTTTTTGTATAATTATTAAATATTATTTCATAAATTTAAATTAATTATATTTAATAAAAACATATAGAATAGATTAATATAAAATTATAGATAAAATTTGATGATAACTAAAACATATAAATATTGGATTAATTTTTTCTGATATATAATTGAAAATATTATTTGTAAGGTACTAAAAATGAATATTCTTTAAAATATGATTTCTTCCATTCAATTGTATCTTTTTCTCTCAAAAGCAACCGTAAGTCCCCTTTTCTTTCTTTTTCTCACATGCAAACCAAAAAATAAAAAAACATAAGCTATTTGTAGTCATTTTCACCACCAACCACTATCGTCAATAACCCTAGAACAGTATCAAAGTTGACCCATAGGTTTTGCTCAAGTCTGGCTTTTTATTGAGAAGTTTTTCCCAAAACATGAGAAAAATACAAATCTACAAAGTGAACTCACAACAATCTCTTATATTTTTCTCCATCCTCAACGGCACCAAAAATCTCCCTTTTTATATATGTTCATCCTTTCCTTATTCTTTTCATTGCCACGAAATTTGATGTTTGAAATCTCACTTAAAACTCAAAATTTGAATAGATAAAAAGTTTGTCACTCCTCCATTTTTCTATTTTTGATGTGTCTCTTCTATTCCTCTATTATGAAATTTTGGTTTAGTTTTTTTTAGTTGATTGATTTATTTATAAGTAATTTGAAGAAAAAAAAATACATATTTTGAGTTGTCATTGAATAGCTATTTAGAGGTAGATGTGAAAATGGTTATACTGAGACATTGTTGCTTAGTCTCGTAATAATCATTCAGTTGAATCATCATTTAATTAATCAAACACTAACAAAACTGTAACAGGTTGAATATGTCTTAAATAGCTAAGTCATTCCGTTAACTAAACATGGCATTAATATCGTTTTTTTTACATGAAATTTTTAGTAAAAAAGGTAAAAAGAAAGACGAAATTGCTAAGACTATTCATGAGAAAAGAAATGAAGTGAATTCACAACAAGCCAATAAAGAGCACAAACAAAGCTGTTCAAGCTTTGATGTTAGGTGTGGGTGCATAGGAGGAAACAGAGGTTTCCTTATACAAGAAAATTAAAACATGATGTTAGAGGAGATGGTCTTTTCAAAGTTTAGGAAAAGATCAACGACAACTTTTACAAGGTTGAGTTACTAGGTGAGCATGGGGTTAGTGTTATTTTTAATGATTTTTTCCTCCTTTCGGCATAGATGCATATTTGAGGCCAAACATTTTAAAAGGAAGGAGAATGAGACGAACTCCTTCGATTACGATATCCATACAAAGTAGCTGAAGTTGCAAGCTTTATGCAAGAATTTATCCCTAAATAAATTGAAAAAGCTTGTGGAACATCAAAAGATGTCAAGTAAAATAATTTCATTGAAGAAAGCCAAGTGATAAGAGTAGATGGTAGGTAGAATTTGAAGCTGAGATATTAGAATTGGAATGAGGTGATAGTTTCCTCTAATGAATATAAAACAAATTAAGTGGCAAGCATTTCTGCCAATTGGCCTGTTGCACAAACTTTAACGTGCCCAAAGATTTCTCATCTTCCCTACCCAAATTAATGTAATCTTTAAAGACATGGAGTAATAAAATATTCTAATACCCATCACCATAGGTTTCATATTTCACGTGTCCACTTTATTGATTCTCATGCATTTGTATTTAATTTCTTAGGTATTATAATATTTGTTATCTTTACTTTTAAACCTGCCTCCCCTCCCCTTGTACTATAAATTGATAATGATATCGTAAAATAAAAAAATAAAAATATGTAAATTTTACATAAAAAATTATTATCGAGAAAAATTATAGACAAAAGAAAAGAAATTTATTAATACTTAAAGCATAACAATATAAGAGGTTTTTTGTTATACTCATTTTAAGGGTTAAGTAACCATTTTATAATTAACGTCTAATAGAAGAAGTATAGTCATATATGGATTCTAACTTGTGCGGCAAGGTTCATACCGCGGGGCCTCCATCCCACACCCCAATCAAGTTTAGTGGTAAATGGAGATCTATAAGGACAAAGGACCAAGGGTCGAATTTTATATCTCTATTTTATTTTTTTTACAAGTGAATTACATTTTAAATTTCTTAAAAATAAAATTTAAAACACACAATTCTAACAAATATATTTCATTGGGTAACGTGATTCCTTCTTCCAAAATTTTAAACCTCCCAATTCATTTGCTTCTTATTGTATCGTTTTGCCGTTTTGGGATATACATTAATTTTATAGTAGAATAGGAAGTTAATATTCCCTAGAAGTATTAATATCATACCAATATATTTATATATGAAAATTAAAAAAAAAAACAGTATATTTTATATATATATATATATATATATATATATAGGAAAAGATAAATAAAGTATAGACATGAACAGGGAATGACAGGGCATCAAACGAAGCTTTCTTATATTCTTTGGTTACCAACTTTTCGGGAATCTTCTGTTTGGAATGCATGTTGTTTTGATTAAAACCAGCATTATATATAGGCAAATAAAAGCAACAAAACCAAACCCATTGACCCACACGAGTTCATTTTTGACTCATCTCTCACTCACAACCGAGTCAACTCAGCTTCATGAAAACTCATTTCAATCTAACATCTGCTAACATCTCCTTCAGCAACACTACTTTCCCCGTCGAAACATGGCTATTAACATCATCACCTTGTCGGGTTGAATAAACGGCTGACCTTCTGCAGTATTCCCCACTCAGCTTTCGCCGCCTCTTGAGTTGAATCAAGTACTGTATGACGCTATTCCAGGCTGTTATACTTCTGACCGGTTCAATGGAACAAGTCTCCATTGCCACAATGATTTCTCCGATTGAAGGACGGCGCTCTTCCTTGTCTGATAAACAACGTGATGCCACGCTTAATATTCTCCTTATCCTGCTTTCCATGTACATCGGAAATGGAATCCTGGAGTCGCGGATTTCCACCACCCTTTGCTTTTTCACTAAAGGAATTGCCCATTCAACAATGGAAGCTGGTGCTTTAGTGACATCAATTACCTTTCTGCAACTAATGATCTCTAACAAAACTACCCCAAAACTAAACACGTCGTTTTTAGTGCTTAGTTTATTAGGGGCGGTGTACGAAGGGTCCAAGTACCCGATCGTACCTGCTGGTTGAGTGGCCTGACTCAGCGAGTCTGCCGGCGAGATGGCGAGTCCGAAATCACACAACTTAGGAGTCCAGTTTGAATCAAACAAAATATTAGCAGATTTAATATCCCTATGGATAACCAAGGGCTTGCTTTCGTGAAGGAACTGAACCGCCCTTGCGATTTGCAGAGCGATCTCTACACGTTGAGGCCAAGAAGGAGGGGTGGCTGCAACGTGTAGTAAATCATGCAAAGAACCATTAGGCATCAACTCCATCACCAAAAGCTTGTCGTTCTGGACCGAGTCATGACTCGCTCCGAGAAAGCTGATGACATTACAACTTTCACGTAAAGATGAGAGTATAGATATTTCATTTTCTAGCTTCTTCAAGTTGTCACGTTGTGCCTCAACACCATTGAGAGATGATCTCTTCACCGCTACTACTCGGTTGTCCTGAAGAACACCTTGATACACCGCTCCATGGCTGCCTTTGCCAATCAGTCTTGACGGACAGAAACTTTGGGTCGCTTTCACAAGCTGTTCATAACCAAACTCCACCATTTTTTTCTTGCACCCTTTTGATTAGTTTATATCCAAAGAATAAGGTTTAATTAGAGGTGAGAAGACTGAAAATGGTATTGGATGAATAAGTAAAGAAAAAGGAAATGGATAAAGAGGCTTTGGAGGAGGCATCAAAAGGAGAAAAAATATAATGGATGAATTATTGAGAGAAGAAAAAGGTAAAGGTCATCAAGGGAAGAGAAAGAAGAAATGGAACAAGTCCTAGTTAAAAGAGAAGTGGTCTGACATGGAGGGATGAGTTGCTCATCCATTATAGCTCCCTTCTTGGGTCCCTTCCCCCCCCCCCCCCTTCTTTTTTTTTTCCTTTTCCAAATCTAAATCAACATATATGATGAATGACATTGCCAACAATTTCAATGATTTCTTTTGTATATATGAGTTGAGTTGGAATAAGAAGCTAGCGTGACTGAGTTGAAAACCTGATTTTTCATTGAATTGACCCTAACGTATCAACCAAAGCTATTGACTTTCTAGACCACATAATCACAAATTTTATCCGTATATATATCGTGTTGTGTATTCAAGGGAATCTAACACACACTATATATAAAGATATCTTTAATGAAAAGAAAGGAAGTATATAATGAAAAGAAAGAAAGTATATTGGTGAAACTAAAGTGTTTTTAAAAAACAAAATAACACATGCAAGTGTGTTGATGTATGATTCGAATTTTATATATGAAATAGTTGTCGATTGAATCTTAGTTCAGTTGATATAATATTATTGAGAATATAGAAAGATGTAGGTTCGAGTACGTTAAAATACATTATTCTCTTATTTATTATCAAAATTTATAATAAAATTATTTAATAAAAATAGAGCAGTTACTACTTTAAAAAAATTTTAACAAATAAAGTTTACAATATGACATTCATTTTAGAGTATGATAAAAATATTAAATTGAAAGAATAATTAGGGTTATAAACCATGTTTTTATTTCATATAGCTTAGGTCAGGTGCCTGCCTTGGGTGCCCCATCTCTCTTTTACCTTTTGGAACCCCCGAGATTATCCCACATATACACAAGATCATAAAATTCCCCCTAATAAAAAAGTAAAAGAAGAAAAAGAGATCAACAATATTCGAATTGAAGCATGGCAAAGAATCTAAAAAAGAGACGAGGTAAAAATCAACTATCTGATTTTCTTTTGTTTTTTGGTTTAATTTTTTGGTAAGATTTCAACAAATTTTTTTTTTTTGAAATTTAATGTTATTTTAGTATTTTCATCTTAAATTTCAGTATATTATGTTGGATTTGATATTTTTTCAGAATAAAAATATTAAAATGACATTAAATTATTGGAAAAAGGATATTATTTTTAAGATATCTCAATTTCATACATTTTTTCTCATATATTCAAACAGAAAACAAACCAAATCTAGATAGTTTATGCATTAACTTTTTTTTTTCAAAAACCAAATATAGATAGCTTGATTTTATTTTTGCAATGATATTATTTATTAGCATAAAATATATAATTTTTTTACTTACTACTAGAAATCATGTATTTAGGATACAAATGTACATTTAGAAATAACATATAATAAATAATGAAATATAATGTTTGAAATTAGTAATAATAATAATAATAACACATGTAATATGTACGAAATTAAATAAAAAAAGATAAAAAAATAGTTTAAATTGTAAGTTAAAGGAATTTAAATAGGTAAATACATTAGATCAAAACTATCAAATCAAAAATATTACATAGATTCTAATTATGTGTCATGATATTGTCATTTTTCTTGAGTTGGTGTCGAGTTGACTAATAATACTCTAAAACGACATACTTTTATGTGTTAATTGCATATATATTTTGAGTATGATTCTACTAATTTGTGTTTTTATGGTTTTTTATCTTGTAGGGACTAAATTGAAGGTAAAAGGAAATTTGAGGGCGAAAAGCATGAATTTGAAGACAAAATGAACCAGCATGTGAAATAGGAAAGAAGTGGTGCCAAAAATACAAAATGTGAAAGACTTTGGGGCAAAAATTCAAAGAAGAAATTTATAAACATAAAACTCTATTTAAATTTGAATTTTATTAGGATTATTGTTAGGATTATTATTTAGATTTAATTTCAGCTTTTATCTTTATTTATCTTTTAGAGTTTAATTAGGAACAAATTAGGTTTTCCATGTACTATAAATAGGGGATGGAGTGACACAACTTGGGACTCATCTTTCCTATAAAAATTTCGTCCCCCTAAAGCTCTAGCTTTTTGTTCCTTTTATTATTCAATAAAATTCCATTTGATTAAACTTTATCTCTTTTTTTTTTTCTCAAAAAGCATGAGTCACTAAACTCATCTAGCCAAAGGTTGTCAAGATTCCCCAAAAAAGGTTCATGAGGCTTAGAACTCGCACTTAGCCTTCTCAAAGAGTATTCATCGTTTCTTGGCATTACGGGACTAACGCTTCCGTCCATGTCCTTCCAAAAGTGATCTTCATCTTGTGCAAAGAACGACCGCTTTGTATGTTTTAGGAAGATTGCACAGTCGGTTCGCTAACTTACTACGTCAGTGGTTGTCGAGCCCAAGAGACGAAATAGCGTAGCATTCGCCATTGAGAAATGATGATCTAGTGTAAGACGGTCCCACAAAAGTGACGGTTGGCTAGAGTCAGGTTCCTCTAAATCGTAAGTCTAAAATCTAATGGAGCTAGTAGTCGTAGGCGTCCTCTTCCACTATAACTAGCTTATTCTGCTATGAGAAGGATTACCTAAAAGCCTATAATTGAACCCAAGGAGGATCGAGATAACCGGAGGCTGGAACCCCTCAAATCGAAGAATCCATTTTCCCAATTCTGTTTATTTTTACAATTTCAATTTCAATTTATACAATCTCAATTTGTCCATATTTTTAATTCTATTTTTTTAATTTTTTTCAGGTACGCCGTTTTTCTTGGGCATAACTGTGCCCGGGATCTCGATGAATAAGAAGTTGTGCAAATTCAATCCCTAAAGATTTGACCCTACTTCCCTTTTACTATTCTTTTTGTTATTTTATAGGGCTAGGTTATTTTTGGGGTCGAGTTGACTTATGACACTAAACTCAAGTTACGATTTACTCATAGGTAAAGTTGAGATGTTATTGATGTTGATGGCATGAGTTCAAACCTCATCATTTGCAATATTTTTATTGATTTAATTTAAAATGTACAAAGACAAAAGTACCATTGTAAGAATATAACTTATTCCAAATGTGTAATGATAGTTTAGTAATTTTTCCAACAAAGTTGGTGTCCAATTTAAATAATAGTATTGTAACACCCTTTATAGGAGTCTTTTCTAGATTGAGCAAGAGATGTCACATTCAGTTGCCTATAACACTTCTCAACTTTTACACATGCTTTAGGCTTCATTTAGGCCTTATATGAGACTTAAAACCATTCCAATGGTTCTACTATGAAGAGGGAGCATTCTAAGGCCTAAAAACAACATTTTCTTGGAGCAATGAAGCAAGTCTCAAGACTTGCGGCCTAAGTATCGAACTTGGGTTAGTTATTATAGGTTTTTAGGTTCAAAGTTTGTAATTGTCGATACTTATACCCCAAATATCAAAACTTAGATGCAATGTAGCAAAAGTCAAGCTTAAAGACACTTCAAACCATACCACTTCATACCTTAACCCTTCTCAATCAACCTTAATCATTGTTAGACCTCAAAGAACTCCAAAAGATCATTCAAATCATCATATAACTCATTTATGTTCAATATCCAACTAATGTACCACGAAAGTTCAAAACACGCACTTAAACACAACTCATCTTTCTATATTATTATTTAAGTTCCTAACTGAGTTGGTGTCACTCTCAACTACACCACCAACTCGATTATAAAACTTACAAAAATGTCATTCCATAATTAAAATAAGTTATATTATTTGATGTTACTTTTAGTATTTTTATTTAAAAAGTAATAAAAATATGCATATTATGGAATTTAAACTTAAACTAATTACATTAGTAAAACTAGAGGTGCTTATAGGACGGGTCGGCTGGGTTCGGGTCAAGTTTAAGTATGATATTAATATATTTTATACTTGCCTAAGCTAGGCCCAACCTGAAATATAGGCCTAAATTTTGCCTAAGCCCGCCCATGGTTGTAAAAGACTAACCCAAGTCCATTTTAGGCCCAACCATATTATTTTTAAATTTTTTAAAAATATATTTATTTTATTTTAATATTTAATAATTTTTTATTTTTTATTTTTTATTTTTTTATATAGTCATATTAACATTATTTTAATGTTTACATTAGAATAGTATTATATATTTAGTATATCTTTATAATTTTAATGTGCTATAAATGATATATTATATAAAAATAACATAATATAAAGTATTATAAACTTAAAAATGAGTCAAGCCGAACTCAAGCCTTGAATGTTCAAGCCCAAGTCCGACCCATTTTTTAAACGGGCCTATTTTTTTCAAAGCCCATTTTTTGGGCCTAATATTATTACCTAAACCCTCTAAATTTTTTAGCAAGTTTTCGGGCCTGGACAGGTAGCCCAGCCCATGATAAGGTTTAAGTAAAACTTTTAATTTACCACTCAACTAAAGTTTTATTTTGATATTTTTATATATTTTAATTTTATTATGTACACTTTGTTACTTTCATTAATTGTAAATCTGTATACGCATATATTTCAACCAATTGTATGTTATTTTTAAAAACACATATGTGTTCTAAATACATGGTTTTCACATGCATTCGCATGTGATATTTCATTATGTATTATATGTTATGTTAATACATTTCAATTTTTATAATGCACACTTTATTACCTCCATCAATTATACATATATATTAATGTATTTGATTGAATTGGTGTCATAAGTTAACTTGACACCGATAACACCATGATAAATAATTTTAGTCTATTTTTTTCATTTTAACACCGTACATATTTCATGTGTTATTATTAATCAGTTTCAAACTGTACATTTCATTATTTATTATATTTTATTTTTAAGCACACATTTACCTTCTAAATTTGTGGTTTTCACGCTCATACGAGGGTAATAGGATTTCTAATCTATTTAAACACTTTCATATAAATTTGAATCCCTAAGTATATGCAACACTAGTACCATGATTTAGGGCTAGTTTGGCAATGCTTTTGAAAAGTGTTGTGGAAAAGTGCTTTTGAGAAGTGTTTTTAAAAAGATTGGTTTAAATTTTGAGTGTTTAGCATTGTTGTCAAAAAGTGTTTTTGAGAAATAAAATATCTATTTTAGACTTGTTATTATCAAGTAACAAATATGCATTTAAATAATATTTAAATTAGTTAATATTATTATATTTTAGTAAGAATATAAAAAAATTATTATAACTTGTTGTTAATATTTTAATATATGAAATATAAATTTTAAATATTTTTAAGCAATAAATATGAATTATTTATAAATTTTAATTAAAATATATAAACTATATTTTAAATATTTAAATATAACCATTAAATATTTGTAATTAGTATTTTAAAAAATATCTTTTTATTTTTAATTAATGATTTTAACACATCTGTAATTAAGCACCAAGAAAAAAAAAGAGAATGCATTATGTTATTGGAGTGGTGAAAAAGTAATTAAGCACTAAAAGTGCTTTTGGGAGAGGAAAAACTAAAAATTTTAGCTTTTCTTTTTCAGAAGTGTTTTTCAAAAGCACTTCTGAAAAGCAAAAAATTTCAGTCAAAAGCAGTTTGTTTAGCACAGTTTTTCTTCCAAAAATGTTTTTGGAGCCAAAAGTGCTTTTTTTAAGCACTACAGAACATGCTCTTAATGTCCATACTTTACAAATCTTGCAATGTTGATGAGGTGTGATTAGAATAACTACATTTGAACTCTTTGCACTCGATGTCCTTTTTCAATGTATGCATTTGAAAATAACACGTCAAGCTTCATAGAAGCTTAGAAGCACTCACATGAATTTTATACTTGCATAGCATTTAATATTAATTTCATTTAAATACACTAATTCATTTTATGCATATTTGTTCACATAGCCTTTAGTAAACAATAGAGAATTAAGAAGGATATGCAAAATAACACAAGCACTAAAGTGCTAAGAAACTAGAGTATGTAAGTGCTAATAATCACTAGCACAAAAGTGCAAAGGAACACAAGCACATACTTGTTAGTAGTCACGAGGATCAAAGTGCTAATCACATGAATGCACTAAATTGAATTTTTAATGCCATGTTATTTATATCCCACGAGTTCTACCTTATTTACTAGGACCTTTACAATATCTTATTCATTTATCAGCCTTTCTTTTTATTTCCATCACATTTACACGTCAAATTCAAATAAACACTTTCATATGTCACTTATGGTATGTCACACATTTCTACACAAATAATTCACATCATTCATCACTTAATCCATTCATGAAATATTCTTCCACTAATTTCACATACCACTTATCATTTTCATCATTTTATTCACTTAATTACCAAATTTCACAACTTATATTAATTTATTCATTGAAATACCTATTCATCATGAACTTCACTACTTCACTTTTCTAATTCTCTTATGGAACATATATCACTTTCATTTATAACTCATACCACTTATCACTTTTTCAATATAATTTCTTTATCTTTTTAAATTTCTTATATTAATTCTCATTTTCACGCTAAAATGTCACTATTATTTCTACTTATATTGTCTTATATAACATGTATTTTATTCACTAAATTCTTACACTTTCTACAAACTAATTCTCATTATTTCTTGTGCACTAATATTATTTTAAATTAAATTCACAATTATTATACTCGAGTTTCCACATATTTCTATTTAATCCTTAAGAAGTAAATAAAATTTATAAGAGTACTTTCCTATTTTTTACTAGATTTTACTTCATTTGCTTCTCTTTTCTTCCGTGCACTCCTTTGACACTTTTTTTCCCTCTATCTACAACACTTTCACCACTTTCTTTCTTTTTCTCTTGTCATCTTGCTTTCTCACATTTTCTCAACTTTCTTTCACTTCCACCATGAACTCATAAATTCTATCATAAGAACTAAGCTTATTCTAGTGTTGGAAGGTTGAGTTCACTTGGAAATTTGCTTTAAAATAAATGGTTTCAGTAGAGATTTGTATATTGGATGGAGAAGGATCAAATTAGAGAAAAATAAAAAGTGTTTCTCTTTCTTTCTTGGACGTTTGGTGTAAGAAAATATGAAGAAAGTTATTTTTATTTTCATATAATTATCTAATTAAAATAAATAAAATATTTTAACATAATAATATCAATCCAATGGTCCAAATCATGTAAAAATTTCATAATTTAATAAATATTATAAATATAATTATCTTTAATCCAAAAGTTCACATTAATTCCTACTTTATCAAGTAAATCAAATGGTTATAATTCAGACACTTGTCCAAGGGCATTTTAGTATTTTACCAAAAATATTTTCATTGAGATATAACTAGAAGTGTACATGGGCCGGGAGGCCCGGCCCGGCCCAAAGGCCCGCCCGAAATGTGGGAGGGTTTGGGCAAAAATATAGGCCCGAAAAATGGGCTTAGACAAAAAAAGGCCTGTTTAAAAAATGAGTCAGGCTCGGGTAAGGCATTTTTGGCCCGACCCGGCCCGAATTCACTAAAGGACAAAAAAATTATTTTTTAAAATATTGTTTTCTTATTGTTTTTCTCCTTATTTTGCTACCATTTTACTATTATGTTGTTATTATTTTGTTGTTATTGTTTAGATATTGTATAAAACTTATTTTATTGTTAATTTTGTTATTATTTTAAAGACATTTGTTAATTTTATTATTATTTTAGAGGCATTTGCTTGTTAAGTTACATCTATTTTAGTGTTATTTAAGTCTACATATTTTTTAAAATTTATTTTCAATTTGTTGAAAAATATTTATTTTGATTTTTTAGTATTTTTGATGTATTATATATATTTAAAATTATATGAAATAATATAAAAAATTAATACGGGCGGGGCGGGCCGGGCCAGGCCCGTGTTTTAGCATTTTTATATGGGCCAGACTTGGACAAAATTTTAGGCCCATTTTTGGGCCCGGCCCGAGCCCAATAAACGGGCCTAAATTTTTAGTTGGACCCGGCCCGGCCCATGTACACCTCTAGATATAACTATTTTGCCCTTTACAATATTTGATCTTCAATTTTGAGCCATTTTTCAATTTTGGTAAAATTCCAACTCTAGTCCTTCCATTTTTCCCACCAATTTAATTCAATTGAATATCTTTTAAATATTATGATCTGGCCCCTTTACTTTTATCCACTTTATAATTTAGTTTACACCCTTGATTAATATCTCACAATACGGCACTTGTTTCAACTTTTTCCGATATATAACACCCTTCTCTACTATCACTGATATTTCACATTCCATTTATCTAGGAAATCTTCTGTGTATATTCCCAGTATAGTACCATTAGGGGTGTTACAAGTATAGACACTACAATAATATGAAAATATAAACTTAGAATTAAAATGAAGTTTTAGTTCTAGTGGTAAAGTTAAGGGGTTATTGATGTTAATGACATATGTTCAGTTTTCATCATTTTTATTTTTTTTCTTGGTTTTATTTAAAATGTAAAAAAGACAAAAGTATCTTTGTAAAAGTATAACTTATTTCAAATATTTAAGGGTAATTTAATAATTTATTTGACTAATTTGATGTCCAATTGACTCATGATACTAACTTGATTAAAGGTTTAAATAATAGTATAAATTTACTATTTAGTATAAATAATGTTGTAAAATTTAATTGGTGTTGTGTGGACAGGCGGGGGCTGATGGAAGAGGCCCGTTACATTGAGATGGGCTACTATTGGCCATTATAATATTTAACTTAAATTGTATAGTAGAATAAAGCCCATTCCTGATCCACTCTAATTGATGCCTTGATTCATAGTTTAGTTGGGCTCCATGCCAAAAACTTCTAACCATACTCTAACAACCCATTTTTATATCCCTTTTTCAAATAAAATTGTAACTTTTTCTTTTTAAAAATTATAGTTTTAGTTAATTATTGTATTTTACTTTTTAATTTCGTCTTTTAATTATTATTATTTTAATTTTTAATTCTATTTTGAGATGAATGGATGTTTGTAAGAGCTTATTGAGTTAAAACCTCCAAAACAGAAAATATTGAGATGAACAACTTTTTTCAATAGTTGATTGGAAATGAGATATGTGGAATGACAAATCTTACTATGCTTGCTCAAAAATTACTCTCTTTGTCACATGCTTTCAAACCTAATAGGGGTACGAAGATATCAGTAGCCTTCATTCTCCTATTTTCACTTTCGCTTCCAAAGTCTAAAGTAAATCTCAAAAAAAAAAAAAGAAGATCCACCGTGAATCTACAAAAATCAACATTGCTGAGAGAAATCTTCAATCGAGCCCATTCATCCTTGAATATTTATGTACTCTTAATTTATTTTCAATTTACTTGTGTAAAACGATTTCTTATGCAACTTTATATTAATTGAAATAAGCTACTTGATAAATTTATTCAGAGTGTGACATAATTATCACTAAGAACATAATTTACAAATACAATATAATAATACACTATTAATATTTATCCATTTCCACAAAATTAATATTTGCAAATAAAGAACTTAAGAAATTTGTTTATTTAAATTTTTAAAAATATTAACTAATTAATCTTCATAATGAATGTTTTAATAATGTTTTATTTTAATAATTTCATCTCACAAAAACTAAAGTATTATAAATAAATAAATAATTAATAATAAAATATGTTATACACCTATCTATTATTTTACACACATCAATTTTCAACCATCAATTAATTAAACCAATTATTAAACACGACGAAATATGAAAGGGGGAGGGGGTTATGTTTGCTATATAATGCTAAGAATGGAATTTGTTGCTGTCCGAAAATAATGAATGCTTCAGTGTTAATATTTGGAAAGGGGTGGCATTTCGTTAAGCTATTAACATCACGAAATCAAAATAATAATAATAATTAGATTAGGAAGTAGAATAGAGCGTTGAAAATGGAAGTGGAAATGTGGATAAGGGAATAGGTGGTGGTGGTGGTGGTCCTTAGCAACAGACAGGCATGATTGGTTGTTGTGGCTCACGCGCCTCTTAAATTCGTCGCCACATTGACCCATGCTTTACGCCGTGAATCATAAGGAAAAACACAAAACACTGCGTCGTATAATATACATCGCTTTTATTTCTCATATCTCAATTACCGCCGTGAAATTTCGGGAAGAGTGAAAAGGACTACATTTATAACCAAACAAACAAACAAAACTTTACCAAATCAGTGAGGAACTGTCGGAACCCACGTGACCTGCATGTGTGCTCTTCTTCTTTCCTAAATTCCTATAATCATTACCCCTATTATATTAATGCAAAGCATCTTTCTTTTTCCTTTCTATTTCTCATCAATTAAATTTTCTATTAAATGTATACCCTTTTTTTCTAACTATTATTTATATGCTATTTTTTCTGCAATTTCTTTTTTCTTTCAACCTCACCCACATATATCATATATATTAATATATTCGAAATGTTAATTTATTAATGTTAATAAAACATATCTTTCATTAACTAATAATAATATGTATATAATATGTTAAGAGTATTGGGATAGGTATATTTATAACCCAATATTAAAAGAATAATTTTAATTAGATGAAGCGTAATTCATCAGGAGGTAGAGTATATCTCCACTAGTGGGTATTGTTTTCAATGGAAGTTGTCTTTTAACTTTATCGAAAGTTCGAGTCCTTAAAAATGTGACTTAAATAGATATTAGTTGTGTGTTTAAAGAGAAAAAGCATCTTGTTAAGTGCTTATTAAGGCGGACCATGTACATTGCACATGGTCACCCAGTAAGGAAATCTCTAAGTGCAAATATAAAATTTTCTTAGTGGGTGATCATGAACAACACACATGGTTCTCCTTATCAGGCACTTGGCAAGAAACTCCTGGTATTTAAACTTATCACTGATGCTTTTTTAGGTGCTTGGCCTCTCCACATAACAGGGAGACAAAACCCTACAAAGGACAACACCAATTCATTAAAGGATCCACCTGCTCCTAGTAAATAACACTTCATAGGCTTCTCTCGATAAATCCAACCTCCTATAAATAAACAGGCAGTGGACCCTTCAACAGGTTGTTATAGTCTTTTGTTTCTAGATTATATCAAGAGTTTGAATGCTTGAAGTGGTATCGATGGCTAGTTCATAAAACATAAGTGCCTTATCGAGGTGCTGGAGAAGGTGAACCATGCACATTGCACTTTGTGTCATGGGCTTGGATTTTAACCAAGCAAAACCACACGACTCTAAATGGAGAATTTATTTTAAATTGCCTAAGTTAGACTAAACACTCACGTTGAAATTTTGCTTCAAACTATGTGGTCTTAGGCAGAGAATTCTCTTCAAATTGCTTGGGAGACAACCTTTTTACAGTTAGATAATAACTATAAGCAACATTATTTGTGAATACACAAACTTGGGACCCAACAAATAATCTCCATATGCACAAACAATACACTAATGCGGTTATCTCTTTTCTTAAACTATGTACCACCATTTAGTAACGTTAAGCTTTTAACTCTTGAAAGCTACTAAATGTCATTTCGCATCAACACACCCTTAATTGGAAAGTCTAATTCATTAGTATGTATCTCATACAATTTTGGTATAATCTTGTAACATAGGTGCGAACTCTTCTAGTAAGGTCATCTTCACTTGATCAAAGGCTTTCTAGCACTTAAAGCTCCAATCCTACACTATTTGATTCTTTAGCAAGTTAGTCAATGGTGTGGTGATATTGGAGTAATCTTTGACAAATCATCGGAATAATTTGCTAACCTAAGGAATTACCGTAACTTTGTTACCTTGGTCGTTCCTAGTAAAAAATGGCTTGAACTTTGTTCCCATCCATTCAAATCTTGCCACCCCCACAATATGACCCACAAAAGGTACATCACGCTGGCAAAAGAGCACTTCTAGTGTTTAACATAAATTTCATTCTCATGTAATTTTTGGAATATTTCCCTAAAATGCTCAACATGCTCCTTAAGTGGCTTATAGTAAACTATAATATCATCAAGGTAAACAACCACAAAATGATTAAGGAGAGGTTGAAGTACCTTGTTCATCAAAGAGCAAAATGCAGCTAAAGCATTAGTCAATTCGAATGGCATTGCAAGTAACTTATACAAGCCATAGCACGTTACATAAGTTGTCTTTGGCTCATCCCCCTCAACTATTCTAACTTGATAGTACCGCGATCACAAAGCTAACTTGGTAAACCACTCGCATGTCCAAACTAATCAAACAAGCTTGCAATGAGTTGGTACTTGTTCTTCACCATTACTTCTCTTTGGAATAGTAGCAAAATGTACTATTTATTCTATTTGTTAGTTTAAAGTAGTTTCATAATAAAATCATTCTTATCAATTATCGTAGTTACCTTAAACAAGTTCATATTATAATTAGTCTATTTAATTATTTAAGTTGCATAGATGTTTAATTATATTTGACATCAATAGTCCAATTTTTTGTGGGTTTGATCCTCGTACTACTTCCATTTAGCAAAGTTTTTTCATTGTAATTTATTACTTTGCAACGATATCATATATTTGTGAGTACATAAGAAAGTGATAACATATTTTGGTTGAAAATTATTTATTTATCTTGTTACTATTTCTATTCACCGCTTTTCATTCACCAGCATTATAACTTAACACGAGCCTTATCTTCAACATACTCTGGATGAAATTATGGCTTGAATTCTATTTGAAACTCCACCCAAATCCAAATAATGATGACACCATGCCTTTGATCTATGCACATATGATGCCACAACAAAATAGCAACATCACTAAAATACATAGAACCAATATTACCTTGGCGGCCACCCTTGATGTCAACAATTTCGAAGTATTTCTTGATTCCCAATATGAAGTTGTTTATATCATTTGCAGACTTGGTCCCTTTGAACTCTTTCAGCTAAAGGGCCTCAATTTTGTGCTTGGGTGTCACAGCTAGCATACCATTACCCATGATAACTTTGCAAAGAACAAGCTCTCCCTTAAGCTTGTCTATCACTTTCTTTAAAGCCTCTGCCTTAGCTTTGAGAGCATTATTTTTATGGGCCAACATATCTAAAGTGGCATTGAGAGTACCTTGCATCTCACCCTTGAGCTCTTCTCTCGCAAAAGTCCAACTCTTTGATGCGACCCTCAACAGTCTTGATGTTTTCCTTCATATCTTTCATAGATTTTTTGAGTTTGACAATTCTGTGTTTCATTACTAACAACATATCCTATAAACTACTAGCTTTTTTAACCCTCTCACAGGATGGGAAATCTTGACCTACAACATGAGATGTCATCTTACCTTAATGCTTGAATCGAACTTTACTTCGATACCAACTATCATGAGCTTAGATTTTAACCTAGCAAACTATGCAGCCTTAGGTGGAGAAATTCACTTCAATTTTCCAAAACCAGCCTAAACACTCAAGTTGGGGATCTTAAAAAATTCTTCAAGGCGTAGAAGCTAAAAGCTACTTAGGCAAAACAAGTAAGAAAATAAAAGCACTCAAGAATGCTAAGAGTAAATGATTTCTGTATTTGATTACTCAACTGTAAAGATTTTAAAGTTAAACATATATATTTTCATGTTTTAATTTCTTAATCATATTATTTCGAAATATTATAATATTTTCAAGTTTAAAAATAATTTAATTAATATATAATATGTGTAAAAAAACAAATATTTATCTATATTTAGAGTAATGAATAAAAAAGAATTTAATATTATTTTTTAACAAATGCCAAAATTAATAACATTTTCATATTTAAAATGTGGACAAAGAAAAACAGAATTAATTATGATTGAGAAATGAAGGAAAAGAAAAGAACATTGTGTTGTTGATTAGAATGGGACTGATTATTTATTTTTTTGAAAGTAGGGGAAAGCCGATCAGATTGGTCCTTTGCGTACACTGCATCATCTTAAATGTATCCACATGTCTAGCTCAAACTACATCATTCAATGGTGACAATGATAGCTGTAATTTCTTTTATTTGATATCCTTTCCTTTTTTTTACTACTTAAGGTTGAAATACCTAAATACAACCATCATTCTCTAAACTCCACCTCCATGGATTAAGGCCAATAATGTTTTTCTCAAGTGATTATTTTTAGTAACTAACGTTTCTTATGGGTCCGTTCCTCACTTGGAGGATTTTGTTATATTAACTACTTTGAGTGATGTAAAATAAAGAGAAATTTATCCATTAAAGTACCTCATTTTTCATGAATAGTATATACAATTTACGTGTCTCACTAAGTTGCATCAAAATTTTCTTAAAAGATATTTACGAATATAATTTTTTGATAGCCCTCAAATATATATGTATACATCATTATAATTAGGTAATTTTGTTGATCTTAACACTTAAATCCTAGATAATTCACGTATCTTGACCCCCTAAAAATGATAAAATTATCTTATAACTCTTTCAAAATTTAAACCAAATCTTTTTTATTAATCTTAAAATACCATAAATCAATTTTCTAAATTTGCCCTAATATATATTAGCCAATGAAGAGCTTTGTATCCTCAAAAACTCTACCCTCATTCTCCAATCCACCACTAAACCATCTTCCATGGCTCTCAGCATAACTGTATAAATTATCTCCGACTATCGAGCCACATCTTGTATCCACAAAGTTAAATTATGAAGCTATAGTGTCATTCTATCAACTGATTTCCTTATTTTAGTAAATTTGGCAGTCCATGTCTTTATATATTAATATCATGTTTGTTTTTCTTAAATAAAGATGCAAATAATAAGTGGGTTTAAAAGGTGAAAATTGGAGTTAATGGGAACAGAAAGAAATGAAGATTGAAAGGTGGAAATGGTAACTCAATAATTTGACAGAAAGAGTCTAAAAATGGAAAAGACAAAATAGTATAGTATAGTAGTATAGTATTGTATGGTATAGGGTAATTAATGAAATGGGTGAGGCCTGAATCTTTATTACACCATCATTCATTCATTTAATTTAGGAATGTGAAAATAATTTTTAATTAAATCTTGTTAGTTGGAAGTTATGGTTCTTTTTTAAAAACTGTATTGCATTTTATTATTTTACGTATAAAAAAAATTAATTAATCCCTATAGATTGATAAAAGAATAAATTTATCATTAAAAATTTTATCCATTTATTTGGTATTAAGAAAAATCCTAAAAAAACTTTTTTTCTCTAAGTTGTTTGTTTTTTATCTTTTGTTTTGCTCAGCGGCGGCGTTAGCCTCCAGGCTGGCTATCACCCACCTTTTCTCTTTCCTATCAACATTTTCTGTCTTTCTTATTCTCATTCACTACACACGTTTTTTCTCTTTCAATTTGTAAATCTATTTGATGGGTATCTTTATTATCTTCACAAATTGTGATGGACTCGCTAAAACTCCATCAACCACCAATAGTTTTTCTTAGAGAGTGCATGGCTCTTTGTAATTTTTTAATTTGTTTATGTTTTGAGCACGTATTGATTTGGACCCGTGTTGTCTTAAGTTTTATATTTTTTTTATTTGTTTTTCCATTGTTTAATAAGTCTTCAGTTTTAGAAGTTTTTGTCTGCTCTTGTAACACTTTTTTTAATCTTGATTATCCATGTAATCTTAGTTTTACAAGTGATTTTAGGGATGATTTTGTTGTCATCCTCTCTAGTTTAGTGAATGCTCGATTCTTTTGTCGATTTTTTCTCGCTGCTTTATCATATTAAGTGTTTGCAATCACTCCAGAGATGTCGTGCTTGAATTGTAACAAAGTTAATTGTCAATGTGTCATAATATTCTATTGATGCTGAGGCTAAAGATTTTGTTGTGTTGATGGAGCTTGTCCTTCATCATCTACGACGTGTGTTTGTTATTTTTTTCCCTCTAAATTGTATGGTTTCATTCATTGAATGAATTAATGAATTTACCTTTAAAATTTTACTATTAAGTACTGACATGATTGATGGAGTAACCTGACAATATTACAGTAATGTGGCTAAAATAATCTTAAATAATATGATTACTTTATTAATCACATACATCATCATTTAATGATAAAAATAAATATAATTTTTAATAAACTAATCATTTTACTATTTAATCTAATATATAAAAATTAATTTACTTAGGCTGTGTTTGGTAACCATGAAAACATTTTCCGGAAAATGTTTTCCTAATTTTACGCTGTTTGGTTACATGAAAATATTTTACATAAGTAAAACGTTTTCAGAAACACGGTAAAATGGGATGCTTTTTATGTAAAATGTCTTACGAATTTTTTTTCCGTAAGTCATTTTCCAAACTCTCACTTTCCCTTGCGCCGTTCATCTTCCTTCTTCTTCATCCATCCAGGAATTTTCTACTTTTACTTATGTTCTTCTTCTTTTGTTCTTCTTCTTTCATTTTTCCTTTCGCATAATCTCTTCTAATGGTAGCTTTTCGGTGTTAAGTGCTTTCTCTTTCGCATACAACCGGTATCATCCTTGCGTCGTTCTTCATCTTATCATCTAGGTAACTTTTCTCCTCTTCTTCTTCCATTCTTCATCTTTAATTGAAAGTGTAAAAATGTTATTTAAGCAAATATACAGAGGACAAGAGCATTTAAGGGTTTAGACAAAAACACCAAAAACCTCACGCTTAGGCTTCTTGTTTTTCCCTTTTCTGCTAATACCTACTTACCCCATCTCTGCAATCTGCTTTTTTTTTTCATGTGATAGTTTAAAACATTGAATTGAAGGTTATTGACTGGATTTTCTATTTCTGGATTTTAAACAGTTTAAAATTATATATGCTTATCTCCATTTGTTTAAGTTAAATGAGGTTAGTTGATTATCACTTGGAAGTTGTCAAAAAAAAAACTCCTTAAATCATGAAACAAAGACATTTGTGGAAACATTAATGCCATAGTGATGAACTTAGAGATGCTGATTAACGATCTTGACAAACTAGCAGAGGGAAAGAGAGCTCAATTCAGAGGAGCTTACTCTTAAGGAAAAATGCCCAGCAAGCTTCCACTAAAAAATCCTAATAAGGTGTGGAGGGTACAACCCCTCCACATGCTTAAGACTTCATGGAGTATAGAATTTTAAAGGATATAAAAAAATACAGGTTACATATATCCTATTCCAGGTGCTTGAAATTCTAAAATTCCAATTTGGAAATCTTTAAATTTTCAAAACGTTATATGATTAATTTAGGAAAAGCAGTAAATTCATTTTTATGGAATCTACAAATCAAGTTCAAATGATTCTATGGCCGTTCCAAAGCTAACAACATAGTACAAAATCTAACGAGGGACCTCAACTAATAGTCTTTACAAGATAGATATCCTTTAGTGATATATAGACTAATTCCATTTTGATCTGCAGGAAAAAAAACAGTTGATAAATAGCTTAAAATTTAGACTATTACACAAGAAACACAAGGCAGTATGCAGTTTATTTCTGAGTTTATTTGTGTTTAGGCAATATGCCTTTGCAAGTTATATGACTAAAATGGCTGTTAAAAGTAGCAGTGGTTTTCTTTATTTTTTCATCTCTATTTTTTCTTTTGTCATTTTGTCTAAATTGATAATTATTGAGGACGAACTTTACTTACTACTTTTAATCATTTGTAACTGTTTAAGCTTCAAATTTTGAATAACAAAGAGGTATTTTTAAGGTATCTTATGATGGCCATTGCATTCAAAGCTACAAAGATTGGAAGCTTTAAAGTGAGAACTTGGAATAGCATGGAAACAATCACCTAGAGTGACTTGTGGGAATTTGATTTTTGTCTGGTTTGAGGTTTGTTCAACAGATAGGTGTAATTTGGGATTTTAAGGTTTTGTTTGTTGCGATCTGTCTATGTTTATGTTTTTAGGATGGGTCATTTTGTACCTGCTGATTATTTTGTTTTTATGCAGCTTTCATAGTTGTTGTACTAGCAAAAAAAAAAAAACAATAAGTCAAATAATATATATTTTATTTTTTAAGTTTATGGTTATTGGCAGTGTCTGAATATGCTTACTAGACTTATCATTTAAAATATGATTTATGATTAAAAAAAAATTCATGTAAAAGTGTGCAGTTTTTTGCCTTAAGCAATCGGTAGTTCAATTGTCTTTTGGTCTACTATTGTTATCATCACAAAATTAACTTGTAATGGTCTCAATTGAAAACTATTGTCAATCTCATTTTGTTAATAGCAGAAACAAAAAATGAAACCATATATATATATATATATATATATATATATTATAGTAAAGGTTCCAAGTAGGTGCCATTGTTTGTCCATTGGGTTTTTTTCCACTGCCATTATAATTGTGCCTTAATCTAATAACTATTGGTAGCTTAAATTGATCTTTAAAAAACATACATACATATGTACGCATATAGTCTTATTATTAAGAATAGAGATCAAGTTCAATTGAATATTGTATATAACCAAATTGAATAAAATCGTTTATTTATCAGTTTTCTTAATTTTTTTAAAATATATATTTATTCTATAATATTTAAAAATTTTCACTAATTGGAAAATAAAATATAATAATCACAAATATGTGTAGGATGCAAAATTTGTTCTATTGGGTACTACAGATTATGATAAATATGTCTTGAATTATGCCTTTTTTTGTTATTATTTATGTTGGGTTTGGTTAGTTAACTCTATTCTTTTTAGTCATGGTAACTTTAGGCATTGCTTGAGTCATTGCTTGAGAAACTTATATATATATATATGTATGCACTTTAGACAAGATAACTTTTGTCATATATGTGCCCTTATGAAAAGTTTATGTATTTTTTGTAGTGATCAAATATTTGTGTGATATTATTTTGTGTAGATGGATCGTAATCAACATCAAAATGCAATTGTCGGAGTCGTGGCTTCAGTTTTAGCTTTTGGGGCTCTCTGGATAAAAAAATTAAAAACTAGGAAGGAAATTACTTCTCAACCTCGTGTGAATCGAGATTATGAAAGAGAAAATTATATTAATAGTATTTTATATAGTGGTGACCGGCATTGTATTGATATGATAAGGATGAGACCGGTTGCATTTTTTAATTTGTGTGATATTCTTAGTAGAAATAATTTGTTACAATCAACTAAATCGGTGAATATTAGGGAGCAAGTAGTTATATTTTTACATATAATTGGTCATAATATAAGGTTTCGAGTGATAGGATCTAGATATTATAGATCAACTGAGACAATTCACCGTTACTTTAGGGTTGTATTGAGAGCTGTTTTGAAATTGTATAAGCTAGTTATTAAATTACCTGATGAGTCAACTCCTAGTGAAATCAGAAACAATCCAAGGTTTTATCCTTATTTTAAAGATTGTATTGGAGCATTAGATGGAACTCATGTTCGTGCATCCGTTCCACTTAACATTCAAGGAAGATTTCGTAGCCGTAAAGGGGGGACGACACAAAATGTATTGGCTGCCATTACATTTGATTTGAAATTTTCCTATGTTCTAGCTGGTTGGGAAGGTAGTGCACATGATTCTCGTATTTTAAGTGATGCACTTTCACGCCCAAGAGGATTAAAAATTCTGGCAGGTAAGAATTATAAAACATTAAATACCAAATAGTTCTACTAAGCTCATAATTTATTAGTAATAATTATGTTTGTCAAATTGTAGGTAAATATTATCTTGCTGATGCTGGATATGGCATCCGTAATGGATATATTACCCCATATCGTGGTGTTCGATATCATTTAAAAGAGTTTAGTGCTCAGGGGCCTGAAAATGAAAAGGAACTCTTTAATCTTCATCATTCATCATTGCGAATCACTATTGAACGTGTTTTTGGGATTTTGAAGAAACGGTTTCGTGTATTAGATGCTGAACCATTTTGGAATTTTCAAACTCAAGTAGATATAGTTTTGGCTTGTTGCATCATTCATAATCATATCATGGGAGTTGATCCTAGTGATTTAATTAATCAAGGATTATACGAGGAGCCTGAGTCTGATTTGATAATATCAACTCTTACGGAGCGAGAAGAAAGAGAAGAAGCAAGAGAATGATCTGCTAAGAGAGATGAAATTGCACAAACTATGTGGACTGATTATATGGCTAGAAATATTATGTAGGTTTAGGGCTTAGGGTTGTAGTTTCTATATTATGTATGTTTTATTAAAATTTTTTTTTGTTAATGTTGGATTCTGAAATTTTAGTTTATTATGTTTGTTAGATTCTAAAATTATTATGTCTTGATTTTGTTAGATATTGATTATGTTTCAAGCTTGTTAGATATTGAATTTATTATGTTTTAAACTTGTTGGATATTGAAATGATTGACAATGACAATTATTAATGTAGAATGGGTAAGGGCAACCAAGAAGGAACCTCCAAGCAATTCAGGTGGACAAAACCGATGGAACATCTTTTTCTTGAAATTTTAGCTGAGGAGGCCCAGAAAGGAAATAAGCCTTCTAATACTTACAAAGCAGCTTCTATTAATCGAGTTGTCGAAGCTATTTCTGAAAAATTTCAAGTCCAATGCGATGCAAAACATGTGGAAAATCATTTGAGGACTCTAAAGAAACAGTGGCAGATTATATGTACAATTCGGGCTGAAAGTGGTTTTGGATGGGATGATAACATGAAAATGATCACATGTGATAGAGTGACATATGATGCAGCAGTAATGGTAATATATGTATGTATATGTTAAGTATATTTCAATTTTTTTTTACTTGTTATTCTAATTTTATATAATATCCAACAGGCACACAAGAAGTATGAACCATTTTTGAATAAAAGCATTGATCATTATGATGAAATGGCTTTGGTTGTTGGCAAAGATATGGCAACAGGGAGTTTTGCCCGAACATTTGTTGACATAGATTTGGATGATGATAACATAGGTTCAGTGCCTATAGACTGCGAGAATGAAGCGACTGAAGAGGTAAGAACAATGTATCTTCATCTGGCACATCCAAACGTAAAAGAAAAAAGGCTCAAGAAAGTGTCGAAGATGAACAAATTAAACTTGTGAGTGAACAACTTGGCGAAATTGCTAATGCTTTGAAACAATTTACTGCGGATAAGACACCACATCTTTACAAAGAAGTGATGTCAATGGAGGTAGAAGGATTTGATGATGACTTCCTTTGTTCTGTGTTTGATTATTTAGTGAGTCATGAATCTGAGGCAAAAGCTTTTTTAGTTAAAAGTAAGAAGCATAGAAAAATTTGGCTTCAAAAATTTTCTCAAGGTTGAAGATATTGATAATGTGGTGTAATATTAGTTATCATGTGGTGTAATATTAGTTATGCACTTGGATAATGTTGTTGTTATCATGTAGTGTAATACTAATTATGCATTTGGATAATATTATTAATTTCTAGTATTAATTGTGGTTTGGAAGCTAATTTATAATTATTCAATCCTTGTTTTTTATTTTTTTTATAACACAATTACAAATAATTATTTGACTTTGGTTGTTTTCAATTTAGGACGGTTAATATTCTAGTTTAATAATTGAGTATTATTATATATTTAAAATGATTTATTTATTTATAAATAAATCATTGCAATACATGTTAAAAACAATTTAAAATATAAATGTATTAATATATATATATATATATATATAATAAACTCAATCAAACAAAGAAAAGATAATAAATTCTTTAAATATATAAATTTTTATTATAAAACAGCTTTTCAGGAAAATATTTTCAGGAAATTTGCCAAACAACAGAAAATATTTTACACAGATTCATCCAAACACCAGAAAAGTAAATCATTTTCCAGAAATCATTTTTCAGGAAATCATTTTCCAGAAATTATTTTCCGGAAAATATTTTACCTGCAAACAAACGGAGCCTTATTTTTTAAATATAATCTCACTTTTTATACAACATTTCCATAATATTTTTACAGATGAATCCTTTGTTTGAAATAGACAGCAAAATCAAACAAATGGAGTATGATGCATGAACAGTATTTCCCACTGTCTTTACCTGCCAGCCACTAAAATAACTTCAATGCAAAATATCCATCCTTGTTTACATTTGACATTTTCATATAATCCACAAATATTGTACCTACTTAACATATTTACTATTGAACCCATAATCTATGAAAATGGTAAGTTTTACTAACATTTTATCAGAGTCAACATCCAAAAACATTTGAAGCTTTGTATGAGTCCATTTTTTTTCCTCAAAAAAGAGAATCATTTGAATTGAATTAGCAAGAGAAAGAAAGCAAAATGGTGCTTAATATTTTAAAATATTGGTAAAGATTATTTCAAAAAAAAAAAAAAAAAGAACGGATAGGGATGAAGGTGTGGGATGGATTTGTATCATTGTATGGTTATTAGTGGAATTAATTATGAGTTAGATTAGATATAAATTTTTTGTATAGAAAAGTGGGTCCATGTGGGTACTTGCTGGCTGGTTAATGTTGGGTGATTATAATTTATAATAAGAGTTTTATATGATTTGGGGTCAAGTAATAAAATTATAATTGGTTGGAATTAAATTAAATTATTAATTTTAAAAATAAATAAATAAAATTTAATTTAATCATTTTATGTTAGTGTACTAAATATTAATCTTATATATAATACTAACAGTAAGATGGTATTCGAATGGCTTATAACTAAGCTCCGCCTTAGAGTTATTTGAAAGTGTAGCCACCTAAAATTTAAAGCTAAAAGAAACTCAAAAATAATAAATTTTCAGCTTTTAAAGTGAGAAAAAAATTTTCAAATTAAAATAAATAAATTAAATGTCTATTAATTTTTCACCATAAATGTTTCATCTCTTAGTACCCCAATTTTTATTGTATTATATTTTATAATTTTTTAAAAGAGATTTAAATTATTATTTGGTCTATGACCCTAAAATGTGAAGAAGGAACGTATTTATAACATAAAAAATTGAACAGAGGGTTTTTAGAAATTTGGCTAATGATATGAGTAGACAGACTGTAGTTTAGCAAAGACAAAACATGATGCTAATAAATTCTTCCAAGTAGGCATAGTGAAAGAAGCTACCTTAAAAATGATGGAAGTAAAGGTTTTAATTTTAGGGAGTCAAAACCAGTTAGCACCATGATTCATGCACAACCACATTAGTGTCCAATAACATGCATCCATTTTTTACCAACATATCAGAAATGAATGAGCAGTGACAGACATATATATATATATATATATGTATTTCATATTGCAGCCTTTTTCATGGATTTTATTCCCGCATGCTACAACAGCAAATATAAAAGCCAAATGTGCTGCAATGTTGTGGATGAATTGAAAAGACCTCCCTAAGGGTTATAAGCCATTGCCATTTGCACATGTTGAAATATGTATGTCTGTGTGATTATCCATTTAATAAGTCTTATGTGAATTCCCATGTGTGTAAAATAAAAGCAGTAGTGGTTCACTTGGCATCTTTCTAGAATGTAAAAGGCAATTTGGTCATTTTAAACCAAAAAAAAATAAAATAAGTGGCCACCTTATTAAAAGAAGGGGTGCCCATATTGACAGCAATCCAAATCCCAAAAGAAAAGATATTATTTATATAATTTAAAAAAAAGGAATGTGGGGTTGGGTTGGGATGAGCTGTCCGACTGCATTAGATGCTTTATCTGATGTTTACCTGCGCTGACTGCATGCCCTGCCCTGGACCAACTGCATTCAATTACACGATTATATATATATATATTTACACATCACAATGAATTTAATTTAAGACTAGTTTTTTTTTTTTTTTTTTCTCTTTTCAACTTTTGTCCATTCCATAACAACTAACCCCAGCTCCTGTAATTTGTAAACCTTAATTGGAAATCAGTAAAAATTTAACGTCAGGATTTCAAAAACCAAAGCCAGACAGGCGAAGGGCTCTTCTTGTCCTCAACCTTTTTACTGCACATCATCAGCAGTAGGTGGTGAAAATTACAGAGATTTTGTTTGTCGACGGTTAAGTATATATATAAAGAGAAGAGAGAGATTAGGGTTAAAAGTTTTTACAAGTATATTCAGACAATGATCTGGGGACATCAATTTCTGTCTGAAACAACTGATTGAAACAGAAAAAGACAATGTTGTCCACTTTGTGGACTGTTTTGTTCAAACAACACAAGGGTAGAATGGAAGTTTAAGTGAAGAAGAGAGAAGATAGCTTGGGGGGGGTGTATGTGTAAGTATTTTTTGCTCGTAAAGAATGAAAAGGCAGATTTATAACACTCCTTTACGAGACCCCACGAGTGGACTTCTGTTATATGGCTACATATATTTTGGCCCCCCCCCCCCCCCCCCCCCCCACCCTCACTCCATGTTCCCATAGAACTTAGGTCCCCCACCTGGGTTAGGTTAGCCAGTCTCTAGCCTTAGCCCAGCCTGCCTAGCTACCTAGCTCTTAACTCACCCAAACACAGCAGTCAATCAGAAAGCAATAGAACCCCACAAACTCATAGTCCTACATAGTTCCACACTCTGCAAAGAACTGAGAAGAGAAAAAAAAAAAGAGGGTGTTTAACTTTTTATTTTTTATTTTTCTCAAGAAAATATAAGAGATGAGTTGGAGAGAAGAAGAAGAGAAAAAGATGGGGTTGATGATAGATCAAGTTTGAAGGCTTGGGGGGTTAGTATAAAAATAAAAATCACCCCTTTCAAAAACCTGGAAACCCCACCAAATGGAACTTACAGATTTGCAAAGCAATAAGCAAACCAAAAACAACAACAGCAGCAGCAGCAACAATAACAACAACAATTCTGCAGAACCCCACCATCAGTCTCTCCAGCAGCACCATCTGCAACACCAAAAACAGTCGGCTTCTCCCCAGCTTGTGGTCCCTTTTGATGGCACCAGATCTTCAGGTCCTTCTTCTGGTAACCCTTTTAATATGGGCTCCATTTCTCACCTCCATCCCCACCACCCTTTTCATCATCTTCTTCTTCATCCTGCTTCTTCCACAACGACCACCACCACAACGCCGCCTCTCCCGTCTTCATCTTCTTCTTCTTCCTCCTCTTCTTCAGCTTCTACGACTACAACGAACCCTCCTCAACTCGTTGACGCCTCTCTCGCTATTGCTACCAGATCTGCTTCTCTCAACATCGATTCCAAGAATCAAACCGACTTGCCACTTTCATCTACGACGACACCAGCATCGACGACGACGACGACGACGACGACGACTATAGCTAACCCGCCAGTGAAACGCTCCACCAAGGACCGACACACCAAAGTCGATGGTCGAGGCCGCCGTATCAGAATGCCAGCTACTTGTGCGGCTAGGGTTTTCCAATTGACTAGAGAATTAGGTCATAAATCTGATGGGGAAACGATTGAATGGCTTTTACAACAAGCTGAACCAGCAATAATAGCAGCCACTGGAACTGGTACTATACCAGCCAATTTTTCAACTCTTAATATTTCTTTAAGAAGTAGTGGATCCACGCTTTCTGCTCCGCCTTCAAAATCTGCTCCACACTCGTTCCATGGTGCTTTAGCTTTGGCTTCCCATCATCATCACCATCACCCTTATGAAGAAGGGTTTGCTCATAGCGCTTTGTTGGGGTTTCAGCAGCAGCATCAGCAGCATCTTTTAACGGCAGATCAAATAGCTGAAGCTTTACCCGGAGGTGGAGGTGGAGATGGTGGGAATTTAAGTGAGAATTATATGAGGAAACGTTTTAGGGAGGATTTGTTTAAGGATGATGATCAGCAACAAGGTGAAAGTGGTAGTGGTGGCGGCGATGGATCCCCTATTAAGGCTTTCAAAAGTGGTTTAACTCAATTGTCTAAACCACAACAAGATGCTGGATCTTCGGCTCTACCTCGACCCTCAAATATCCTGCCCGGCACAGCCATGTGGGCAGTGGCACCAGCACCAAGCAGTGGGGCGGGAAGTACATTTTGGATGCTGCCAATGAGTGCTGGTGCTGGTGGCCCATCAGTGGCGCCTTCAGCTGCAACTGGGGCTGGTCCATCTGATCACCCTCAGATGTGGCCTTTTGGGACAGCAAATCAAGCAAGTGGAAATACACTGCAAGCGCCTTTACATTTTCTACCAAGATTCAATCTTCCAGGTAATGTTGAATTCCAAGGTGGTAGAGCTAGTCCTTTGCAATTGGGTTCAATGTTAATGCAGCAGCAACAACAACAGCCTCATCATCAACTTGGTTTAGGAATGTCTGATTCTAATTTAGGCATGTTGGCGGCTTTTAATGCCTATTCTAGAGGTGGCTCAAACGTTAACTCAGACCAAAACAATCCACTGGAACATCATCACCAACAACACCAGCCTCAAGGTACAGACAGTGGAGATGACCAAGACCCTAATACTTCTCAATGATGCTCAGAGAATTAAATATACAGAACTTGGTTAGTAGGCTTTTTAATTCCCTATTGAGTGCCTGCCTTCCATTTATTTCTTTTTTTTTCCCTTGAGAAATTGAATACGTTCCAGCATATAAACAGCAACTGGAAACTAGAGAGTGTTGGGTTTGTTTTGTGCAGATATGGAACATCAAGTTTGTGATCATCAGCTGATTACTTGAAACTTTTCAGTGGATTTTCATATGGATACAGAAACAAAAAAAGAAACTATATATATATTGAAGGTTCCAAGTAGGGTGCCATTGTTTGTCCATTGGGTTTTGTATTACGAATGCCATTAGCTATAGATTTGATGTGAAGAAGTTTGAGTTTGTAATTTATGTTGTTGTGGTCCAAAGGGGACACGATAGGGAACAGTAATGAGAGAAAGAGAGTTGTTTTGTATAGGAGGATATTCGTTTGTGTTGATTTTTATTACAGTTTTTTTTTTTTGCTTTGTTTTGTAAACAAGCAAATGAATTATTTTTGTTATAAACAAATGATTAGTTTGCGTGATGTTTATTTTTCTTGTTTCCTAAGTCCCTAAAATGGCAAATTCAGAAAATATATACATATACTATCTCATCATTCTTCGTTACCTCTCTATCAAAGATTAAACAATTGTATAAAGTGTCTATTTACCCCTTTTTCCTTCTCAAGTTTCAAAGAAATCCAGAAAGCATGTTGTGTCAGTTGGTTTTTTAGCCTTTCAACTTCATTTTTTTTCTAAGTAAAACAAAAGTGGTGTTTATTATTGCATTACTATAAGAATATAATTTTCCTGCTTGGGCAGTAGGCATGCTTTGTTTTTTTAAGACTAATTAATTAACTAATCAGCCCCACTTTGTGGTTTTGTCTGCCTGATTTCCAGGGGAAAAAAATGGGATGTTGCTTCTCAATATTCCAAACTGCTTAAAAACATTAAGAAAAGAGAATGTCTTTTCCATTATTCAATATCTTTATTTTATAGCTTAATACTACCGATAATTAAAAAAATAAAATTATTGATAAATATAAATTTATTTTATTTGATTAAATGCTAACTAATTAACAAAGGTCCCCACTAATCGAATCATTATTAAAGTCAAAAAATAATCATTCATCTTTATGAGTATTTCAAGTGTTGATGGGAGATTTGCACATGTGAAGCGCCACTTGTTCTGTTATAAAAAAGAAAAAAAACAAAGTAATCTAAGTTAAGGTTTAGCTTAAATGGGCAGGGAATTTACTTCCTGTGAGGTCAAAAATAGTGGTGATGGTGGTGGTAAGATTAGTTATTATAGCGATGAGATTGTATACTGTAGCGGTAAAGTGTGTGCTTGGATTCAAATATAACTATAGTGGTGATGTGAAATAGAAAATGACTTTCAAAGGCATTAGATTATAAATTGTATATAATAAAAATTTTTAAAATTACTTTAATTTTACAAAATTATTAAAAATATGTGAATTTATAAATTCATTTAATAAAATATTAAAATGTAAATTTGTAATAAAATATTATTTTTCTTTAACCATCAAATTGTTTTTTTTATTCAATTTATTAATAAATGAAAAGGGATAAAAATGCATGTAAGCGTTTACATTTTTGAATTTTTAACTGGGCATAAATGGAGCGTTGAAAATTTTGGGGTGTGGCACAATCTATTTCCTTCAACCGCATTGAAATTTGGTTATCTAAAGGGGATTTTGTGCTGCGATTGCACAAAATCAATAGAAAACACACTGTACTGATGCTAAAAGAGGATGGTCTAATCGTGAGTTTGGATGGGCGTGTGGTATGGTACATTTGGTTTATTTTTTATCTCACACTATATTATCTAAGCTCACCACCATTATTATTTTTACATTAACTACAAGTAAACACACAGCCCATCAAAATTTACCTTAAATTACTATTATTAAAATTATATTAGGTTTTAAAAATTTTGAATTTCTATAATTACTTCTAGACAAAATGTATACATTTTAATTTAGAAGTTACACCTAAATAAATCTTTTAACTTATATCCAAATTATTTATTTAACATAAATTAATGTTTTATTAAAAATAATGTTTTATCCAAATTAGTAATTTGGTGGAGAGATAATGGAGAGTGAGGTCAGCCGCCCATTTTGAAATGTGATAACCCAAGCTAAGATTCGCTAATTTTAGTACAAATATAAAAGCAAATGTAATTTGCGGTACAAAAGTAAGATTTTGGAGTCCATTAATGCGCTATTCTCGCTTTTATATCAGACAAATTTCCACTTTTATATATCATAAAATGAATAACCATTGTTTGTCTCACTTCTTTTTTTCTTAGGCTTAATATAACCAACTAAAATAATTCATTCCAAAATGTTATTTATTAAACTTTTAATTAATTAATTATATCTTCAAACAAATTAATTTTTATGTAAATTCATGACCACATAGTACGTTATGATTGAGCCGCGTGACGAAAGATAATAACTTATATTTAAAAGGTTTACAAAATTATACAAATTTTAAAAAACTATAATCTTCAAAACTCATAAAAAATTTGTAAATATTTTATTAAAAATTATTAAAAATAATAAAAAATTAGTTTTAAAATTACATAAAATTATGAAAGTACAATAAATTATATAAATATAAAAATTATCAAATATAAAATAAATTAAAAAATATATGAAGACAAATATATCCTTTTCTACATATTTAATATTTTGATTGAAAGTTATTACACAAATACTGGGTAATCAAGATATAAAAATATTAGTTGTAAAGTAGACCTGTTTATGGATTGAGTTACCTGTCCAAATTCGAAGGCCTTTCCGAACTTTGAGAAGGTTTGAGCAAAAATATTAGGCTCGAAAAATGGACTTGGTAAAAAAAATAGGTTTATTTAAAATATGGGTCGGGCTCATACTTAAACATTCAAGGCCCAATCCTGGCCCGACCCATTTTAAGTTTATAATACTTTATATTATGATATTATATATATATATATGACATAGTTTAGAACACTTTAAAAAAATAAATCTATACTAAATATATAATATTACTCTATTGTAAACATTAAAAAAAATGTTAGGATGACTATATACAAATTTTCAATAAATAAAAAATGTATAAATTTATTAAATATTAAAATAAAACAATATAAATATATTTTTTTAAAATTAAAAATAATATGAGTAGGCCTAAAATGAGTCTGAGCTAGTCTTTTACAAATATGGGCAAGTTTAGACAAATTTTAGGTTCAGATTTCTAATTAAACTTAAACAAATATAAAATATATTAATATCATATTTAGATTTGACACAAAACACAACCCAATTCATGAACACTTATATTGTAAAGTGTTGATGGCAATGCATTTTGGAAGAAGCCTCGCGGGAAGTAACAAAGTTTCCATATATCAATTTGGTTCTCTATTATGTTGTCATTGCATCAAATGTTGCTAAGTGACAAGATGGAAGTGTTTTATGGATGAAATTGAGTTAGGTTTAGAATTTAGATTAAGGGTAAATTTTGTTTTATGATATTTTTGTAATTTTTTTTTATATTTTTATAGTTTTAAAATAGGGTTTTTTTTTATAATTTTATAATATGTTATATTTTTCATAATTTTATATATACTTTCTATAATTTTCTATTAATTTTTATTTTGATATATTTTTGTAATTTTATAATTTTTTAAACATTTTAAAGAGAATTTATTAGATTTCGTCGTGTGGTGCAATCTTAACGTGTCACGTGGCGAACATAATGATCGTAAGGGGTTTAGATTGGTTTCTTGAAGACTTAATTTATTGCTTATATTCAATTTAGGGCTCAATTGGATGTTGTTTTCCATTGAGGGCTTAATTTATTATTGAATTATTTTACAAGAATTTTTGTTAGATTAAGCATTTTCAGTTATAATATTACAAAATTTATATTTTTTTACTTATCAGCTATGAAGCAGTAAAGAAAATGAACACAAGATTCATGGATATAATCAGAGCTCCAAAAGATAACAACATTGAAATAGATGAAAAAGGCAAGGCAAAAGCAAATCAAGAGGTCCACAGCGATAACAAGGGGGAACATAACCCCAAAGGGTGGTAAGTTCTAGCTCTAAAGATGGCCTAAGATATCACTAAGTAACAAGAATTGCTAGATAAAATAAGAGCATGACAAGCATGAAGTGCCAAGCTCATGATCTTAAAAAGAATGGACTCTAAATTGAATGGGAGGATTCCAACTCTTCCATCTCAGCCAAACCTGAGACTATAGCAGAAGCTTGAGGTTCTCCAAGTTCCATAGTTAGACGGATAACATGTCAGTGGTGTAGGAGTCTTTGTAGCCAATCTAGAAATTTTTCGCTACAACATCAATGCGAAATTTATCTTATTTAGCTTTGAAAGAGTAGCTCTCTTGATTTGAATGAGGTGTCTTCTATCATGCTTTTTTTTTTCCCATGAAATTTGTCCCCCTCATTCTTTGAAGAGTTTGGTGAAGGTTGTATCCTATGAGAGCTTTTTTGGACCTTCGATGGATGCTTCAATAATAGTATCCACGGCCCCACCCTTGATTAGGTCCAATTTGGAGCCCATAAAATCCATATAAGATATTTTAAACTTCCTTTTTCTAAAAATCGGCCTTAAGTGGGTCATGGCCTTTCAGGGCTTGATGCGACTTCTTGAAGTGGTAGAATTTCGGTTCTAGAGTCTCCAAAATCACTTCCACAAGCAGTTTAGGGAGCTCACAAACCACTTCCACATTAATGTTTGGCTTCCCATCCAACAGGGACATTGGGGTTTTACCTTCGCTACTACTCAAATCATGTTCAACATTGAAGGCACCTGATTTGGTGGTTGGCTTGGGAACCAAAGCCTATGGTTCACACGCGCATCTTCTCAATCCTTTTCATTTGCTTTGCTATCATTTTTCCGTGGATTATAAAGCATGTCCCTAGTTTTCAGATAATATGACGCAACTCTTAGCCAGGGGCCATAAATCTTGGTTACTTCTCTATCAAGTTTAATGTAACATACTTTGGAACAATGACCAAGATGTCCACAATAATAGCAAAACTCTGCAAGTCTTTCATATTTAAAGACAATATCCAAGCTTGAGAGATTTTTCCTTTTTAATTTAAGACCTACTTTTAAAGGTTCGTCAATAAGTATGGACACCTTAATACACATGATCCTAACCCTTTTGAATTTCCTAAGTGTGGTGAAGTCAGTTTCAACAAGGCAATGAAACATCATACCTATTTGAATAACATTTTCACTACTAATGATCCTCCTAGCAACAAGGTATTGAATGTTAGTTGAGGAGTGATTCACAGTTGTATCCATGAAGGTTGTTTAAATCATTCTAGCTCCAATGCATTGAAAAATAGTTCCACAACCATCTTTGCATCCAAGAAGATCACAATTTTTGTAGCTTGGAAGCAGCATGTGATGCTTATCGTCAAATTTACCGTCTTCAATAATATTCTCATCATTCCACTTCATATGATGGTTTACACTGAACAACAAAGTTGCTTTGGCTTGTAAGTGCTTCCCTTCACAATCAATTGATTGAAGCATTTGTAATATTTAACACATCAAATCCAAGTGACACATGTTTACAATTTAGTTCATATGTTCTCAAAATGTTTCACCTCAAAGTCTAAACGATAGTTTGAAACCATTTGATCACATTAACCTAAATAATTTTGTTCCTCAAGGGGTACTAAGATAGATTTTCCTTTTCCTTGGCATCCCGTAATTCACCTAGCAATTCAGAAACGATAATTATTGGGTTTGATAGAAGGAGCTTGAAATTCAAGCTGTGGCTTTCATCTAAAGAAATTGTATTTGATTGAATTCATCAATTCAAGCAGTGGCTATCCACTCCACAAACCGAAAACTCAATAGACCTGGAATGGCCCAAAATAAATACATTACTACTGGTAATGCTAGTTGTACAGTATAACTGTGTGTGTATATATATTTAATGAAACATAACAAATCCTTCAGACAAAAAGCAAAAGATATGCATGTCCTGGTATCGTATTTGATTCCTTTCAGAGGTTCGCAGGGTGAGAATCCCCGCCCAATTGACATTGATGGCAGAACAAAGCAAAAGATAACGCTATGTATAGCCACTGCGCTCAACATTACATTACATAGGCCATATTTCCTGTATACAAGGCAACAGCTTCAATCTACAGTCTCATGCTTTAAGGCAGAAGGGGGTAAGAGCCAAAGAAAATCTCACCTCCAACTGTTTCCAAATAATGAATAGCACGGACTAAAGTCGGTCAATAAAAATACAAGTTGGCATCTAACAGGTCTCTCCCCAGTAGCTATTTTTGAGCTTTGTAGAAATGGCAGTGGTGACCTTAATTTTCAATTAAATATGTTCTCTATGTATCCTGCCGCTTAAGAGGAATGCCTTCACTGAAGCCATCGTCTTCTTCATGCTTTAATGATCTCATTGACAAAGATGTTGACAAACCTGGACCTGATTAAACATAGTTCAGCAATTGATTAAAATGCCAAAAGTAGAACCATTAATGTTTCTCGACTATATAAAAGCAGTAACAAACTAACAGAGTAACACTGCAACATTCTTCCTCTTGCTAACAGGAGATGGTCATTGGTGATTACGAATGACCGAGATAATAAATTCACAATTCAAGGTTCCTGAAAACATACCATCAGCCATATCCTTGGTTTTGTGAAGAAGAAAAGTTCCTGAAAGGATAGTCACGAACCCACACATCTCTGTCAGAATCTGAGTAGGACTCTGACCATCCCAATCCTGATATCAGAAAAATCAAACTAAGCTAATTTCTAGGTCAATCCCAATACAAAACAGAGATCTAGAAATGCAGTTGTCATTAACTGCCGCTCAAATTTTTAATTTTAAAATAAAGTTTAGGGAAGCAGCCCTAATGGTCTGCTGATGGGAAAAGTGGAAAGATGGAACGAGGAGCATGGAAAATTAGAAGAAAAATAAATTTCGAGTGTGCTTGGTAGCAAGGAAAAATGGGAAGAAAGTAAATTTAAAAAAAATGATCATTTTCCATCCTAATGCATAAAAGTAACTCATTCCGATTTGGAATGATAAGAGGAAAGAAAATGAGAAAGGTGAAAATGTGCACTTCACACGATCATGCATTCTTTAGAATTTTCATTTTCTTTCTTCTTTTTTCAACTTTACCAAGCAATGGATGTAAAGAATATTTCTATCTTTACTATCATGCACACCAATGGGAAATAAAAAAAAATATTTTCTTTCAAATTTTCATTTTTCCAATATTCTTTCCACCTTATCATGCAAAGCCTTGGGGCTCAACAGCAAACTAAACAACCAGAGAAACAAATAGAAGTTCAATTTCATATCATAACAGTCACAAACAGACCAACAATATGAAGTCAAACAAGGGTATTGCAACTTAGAATTGTCAGTTACAACATCTTGAATGACCAAAGTTTCCACACTGCTATACACAAAGTTCCCTTCCCTTAAGAAGCATACAACTAACGTATAGGGTTAAGCAACTCTTTGCATGCTTAAGAAAATTTAATTGTGCCCATCCTGAAAAGGGTTGTGGAAGGTGGTAGGCAGTATCAAGTAAGACATTTTGAACATTATAATTTAGTAGACCTTTTGAACCAGTCTGATAGCATCAACGACTAGAAATTACCTTAAACATGATTACACTAGCCAAAATGGTCAGTGACGTAAACATAACATAGTATATGGGAGAAACAACAGCAGTGTTGAAAGTATCAAGCGCCTGCAATTATGAAGATAAAACAAATTTTAAAAATAAAAATAATTGAAGCGCAAAACAAAAATTTTAAATCAGCAAGCAATGCAAAATCAAGGGGACCATGATTCCCGGAGTAAGAAAGCATAAATAGATAAATTTCAACTGATTTAATGTTTAAATTAGTAATTAAGAACACCATAAACAAGAATATTCATAAGCAACGTTTTAGATGAAACGAAATAGACTTTGAATAAAAATGACATATTTACAATCTTTTTTTCTCTTTGCATCTTTTTCTCACACTGAACATTTCCTCTCTCGTTTATTTTCTTTGAAGGGCCATTTCATAATTATTCAAAAGAAAAAAGGGCAACTGTAGACATTCATTTAAATAATTCATTACCTTGTTTAGATAATTCATTTGGGTAAGCACACAAGTAATCACAACTAAAGTAAAGGCCCATGTCTGAGGATATACAAGCTGATTCGTTCCTGAAAAGGTTAGCTTCAACGCAATACCAAGTGCTTTAACACTCATTACCTGCCAAATAACACTCTTAGCAAAACAATCTGTCGAAAACAAAAAAAAGGAAAAGAAAGGCAAATACCATTGGAATGCAAACAGAATTATGCAACCAACAGCCTAGTACTGATGCATACCGAAATGGAACCAACAAGAGAGCAAACTCCAATATAAACCATAATATGTGTCTGTCCGTATTGTGGAACAAATTGATATATAAGTATGAAGACAGCTGTTAAGACCAAAGCTGTGTAAAACAGAAAGCCTGCAAGAAGATCAAAGAGGAACTAAGATCATTTTCTTTCTTTGCAGTTCAACAATTTAGAGCAGCAAAATGTGTTAAGAGCTAAGGACTGTGTTTAAGAAAATGTAACCTGGCTCTGTAGCAAGATCCCAAACTTCTGTTACAGATTCAATCTGACGTTCTTGGGGAGCATGTAAGACAATTGTTGTAGAGCCCACAACACACAAAATACAACCAAGAATCCCAAAAGTATGTAATCTTTCCCGCAAAATGATATGCGCAAGTACCGCACTGCGAGAGAAACAATGCTTAGCAATCAACTCTAAGTTGTCAAACCTAAATTTGAGCGTAAAGTTTCCTTGCCTGATAATGATGCTGAGGGCACCAAGAGGAGTGACCAGAATAGCTGGTGCAAATGCATAAGCTGCAAAATTAGCAATTTCACCCACGACCACTGTTTCAAGGCCAATTACCAGTTAGAATTAACCACCTTTTCTTCAAGAATCATGAATCACAAGCAACAAGAACAACTCATTCTATTTAAAAAGACAGCAGGGTTTGATTAGTCTGTACACATTAAGAATTATGGGATAAACATAAGAATTATTTTTCTATAAATGAATTGACAATATCATCCCATTTTTAATTGGGATAACATAACTTTTTTTAACATCCTTTAGGGATAATACATGGATAAAGAAAAGGAAAATAAAGAAAGAGGTTTCAGTATAAATGAAAATTCCATGAGATATTGAGTTAATGATCAATGAGAAATCGATAAAACTTACTTGTTATCATGCCTGCCCACCAAAGAGGCTCAAGCAAGTACGAATACCCTCCAACCCCTGTGTAAAATCCAAGAAAACAATGTCATTGAAATGTATACTGCACGTGGACAATAAGTCTCATAAAAAATGAAAAGGTTAAAAACTACTATATGATAGCAAATAAATTCTGAGAGTTCTTCAGATAACTGAGGTAAATAAATAAATAAAGAGGCTAATTGCAAGGCAACAGGACAATTTGAAGAATAGAAAAAGCCAAGTCATAAATGGAAAAAACTCTATTCGATAGTAGCACAATATGCATGTAAAATCAGCAATTATATGGAACTTGAAACACCCAAGCACATCGTTTCCTCCCATTGCATCCTATAAAGAAATACCACGCATAACTTCTGCACAAAAATACATTAGCAAATGGACATATTTCTTAAACAGGTTATAATAATAATAAAAAGTTATAGACGTACAATCAAATATTCCAAGCAAACCCAAGTTCTAAGGGATGCAATTGCATACTAGATCAACAACAGTTCAAATCAACAGATTTAAATGGTGAATAAAATTCCCAAGGCAAATTAATTTCCATCATTTACTATTCAATCGATTTCATTTTCTAGAGGGAACTGTTATTCACAGAATCCGAATACAACGTAAATCATTTTAAATCTTAAACATAAAAAAAAAGGAACTATTATACTAAAAACCTCGATAAAATTCTGAGTACCTGCCCTGATGCCAGAAGCACCAGCTTTCTTCAAGCCTTTTTTCTTAACAATGAAACTTGCCCCAATAAATAAACTCGAAGAAAGCGCTAAAACCAAACCCTTAACATTATCCGAGGACATGCCCTCCCTCCACTTTTGGACAACCGCCATACTCTTAGCCCTAAACTTTCAAAAAAAAAAAGATAAAAATAAAAAGCCCTAATTCTCAGGGAATGCGGCAATTCTATGTAACCAGACTTGGCAGGATCCTCGATTTGCTCTGAAACTCGGACCGAGTCTAAAAAATGGGTTCGTGGATCTCGAAAGAAATCTCAATTTTACACAATCAGTGAATCGATTTAAACCAGAACCTGCATTACAAGAACACGGGTTAACGGATCTATAAGTATTGAAGGACCGAGAAATGGAAGATAGCTATGATTGTTGTGAAGGCAGAGGCTTCCTGGATTGGAAGAGAATCGCGTAGGTGTTGAGGTTGAGGATTTTACTACAATAACGACTCCTCTCCGACTCTGGTTTTGATTAACTTGTTTAAGCACCAAGTTTTCCTTTCTGATTTAGAACACTCATGGTCAAATTTTTCTATTAGTCTCTTTACTATAGATATGTTATTGATTTAGTCCTGTACTTTATTTCTATCAATTTTAATCCCTCTATTTTTTCGACTTTTTAAAATTTCAATCTTGAAATAGAGTAGTAATTAAATTTTTATGCATATTAAAGTTGTAGATTTAATTTATATTCTCAAATTTAATCATTCTTAATCTCTATACTTTTCAAATTTTAAAATTTCAATGTCGATAGACTTTTCTGTAAATAATATGTAAAAATAATAAGTTAACATGACATTAAGCATGTGATAATATGTTTTTCGCATAAAATTTTGGAAACAACAAAACTTATAGATTCATGACAGATTTTTCAAAATACAAAAAAGAAAATAACCAAAATAAAATATAAGATTAAATTCATAACTTTCGCGTTGTACATGGACTAATAGCAAAATTAAACCCTTTTACAATATGCAACAACATACGCTTACTCATTCTTAGAATTGGGATTCCAAGCTCTAGCCTCAGCAAGTTTTACATGGCAATCTGCAAATTGATGCATCAACCGGAAAAGTTTTTTGGTTCTAATGAATCAAATCTAATTTGGGGCCTATTATTTTCAAGCAGATTATTAAACATGATGAACATATCAAGATCCCGATCTTTGAATCTAGCATCCAACCTGAGATTCTTCACTCATTAATTTTTGTAAAATCTCTTTTTAATTTATTATATGGTATATACCTAGGTAAAATCGATTTTAATTTAAAATGTGAATATTTAATATTTAAATGGTAACTTTACAAGCTCAATAGCTTGAATCCTTGCAGTAAGAAATGGTATATAATGAAACTAGCTCATGTGTAGCAATCTTGGTTCACTATACACGTGAATGAATAGGAGGATTTGATAAATGCTAAGAATGGCAACAAGTATCTTTGAATTTTTATGTGTATGGATGGTATGTGAATTATGTTAGAATTCATTGGATATGTGTTTTGGGCTTTGAGATCGTATTACAAATGAATTTGAAATTTATAGATGAATGTAAATAGGTACCAAAATTTTACCATCCGAAGTCGGTATGTCACATTGCGACGAGATTAAGTTGTCATATTACTGCGTGACACCGAGCTTGGGTCGCTACGATGAGACCTACTCAGTATGTTGCTTCGCGATGAGGAACCCTCTTGACGTCACGGCGTCAACTCGATATATTGAAATTCTTACAATTCGGTCATATCTCAACCTCGAGTTAGTTTTAGAGCTTTCATAAGCTTGTATAAGACCCGAAAATTATTGTATATTGTATTGTATGCATTAAGTTGTGATTGATCATTTAATAATATAACTTTATATTTTAGTTTTAGTTTTTCTTTTATATTTTGGGAATTTAGGTTTCACTTTTATTTTTTTATATTTTTATTCAAGTTAGGTTTTTAATAAATTTTAAATTGAATTTAGATTCTGATAGTATTGGATTTGGGATTAAATATATATTAAAGTTAGTAAGTGTAAATATGGTTGATTTAGTTTAAACGGTTTTGAAAACATCAAATCAACTTACTACTTAACTTGACCTTAATGCATATATATAAACTATTAATATATTATATATGATATTATATGATATAATAGAAGGGCTAACTTTTAAATGTACCAAGAATATAGGGACTTAGAGAGTATTTCAATAATATAAAATAATTAATATATTATGTACTACTATTATAGTATGTGATATAATATTACATAATGTAACAATATTTTAAAGTTGTTAATACAAATTGAATTTACCAACTGATTTGCTTGAACTGACTCGATTTGGTTGGGTAAATCGATTTTAATCATTAACTATAATAGATGACATACTATTATATAATATAATAATATAGTATGTAACTATTACTAAAACTTTAATACATATATATAACTATTATTATATTATAAATTATAATAAAAGACATAGTATTACATAATATTATAATATTTAATTATTAATGCATATATAAACTATTAATATATTATATATTATACGATATGATATAATATCATATTGTATTATATAATATAGTAGTAAGATTAACTTTTAAGTATACAAAGTGTATAAGGACTAGAGGTGTGCATAGGCCCAGCGACCAAGGCCGACCCGAAGGCCTGACCGAAATGTGGGAGAGTTTGGGCAAAAAAATAGGCCCGAAAAATAGGCTTGGACAAAAAATAAGACCTGTTTAAAAAATGAGTCGGGCCTCGGGTAAGGAATTTTTGGCTTGGGCCCAGCCCGAATTCACTAAAAGACAAAAAATCTGCTTTTTATTTTTTATTTTTGAATGTTATTTTCTTGTTATTTTTTACCTATTTTGCTACCATATTACTATTATGTTGCTACTATTTTGTTGTTATTTTTTGGATATTGTATAAAACTTATTTTATTGTTAATTTTGTTATTATTTTAAAGACATTTGTTAATTTTGTTATTATTTTAGAGGTATTTTCTTGTTAAGTTGCATCTATCTTAATGTTATTTAAGTCTACATATTTTTTTAAAAATTTATTTTCAATTTGTTGGGAAATATTTATTTTAATTTTTTTAGTATTTTTGATGTATTATATATATTTCAAAATTATATAAAATAATATAAAAATTTAATACAGGAGGGCCGGCCCGGGCTCGGGTTTTAGCATTTTTATATGGTTTGGGCTTGGGAAAAATTTTAGGCACATTTTTGGGCCTGGCCCGACCTAAACCCGATGAATGAGCCTAAATTTTTAATTGAGCCCGATACAAACCCGACTCGACCCGACCCATGAACACCTCTAATAAGGACTTAAAATATTTCAACTAATATAATAATAAACCATAATATATAATGATAATTAATTTATTATGTATCACTATTTCAGCATGTGATATAGTATTACATAACGTAATAATATATTTTAAAACTATTAATACACATATAACTATTAATTGATCCAAAATCGAAACTAAATTTATCAACCGATTTGCTTGAATTGGCATGGTTTGGTCGATTTAATCAGTTTAATAACTAACTATAATGAATGATATACTGTTACATAATATAATATATATGGAGAGGGATCCATTTACACCACTATAAAACTAAAATAGTTATACGCTTTTTTGTATCTATTTGTACGATTAATATTTTAACAATTCAACCTTTGAATTTATTGATACTATTGCATTTGTCATGCTTGTAAACTTTTGAACTGATCCAATTTCTATCATATTGATCTAGAATACTATATTTATTAATATTTATTGAATAGTTGAAAGGTTTTTACATAAAACAAATAGTTAGGAATTTTTAATTTAAATTAAATTTGACATGCATGATCTATATAAATGAAATATAAAATGTGATAATTTGATTATTAAAATATTAATAGGATAAAGCGATACCAAAAGGTGTAGAACTGAAGAGTTTTACACTAATGCAAATGAATCTCTCCCCATAGTATATAGAGGTGCTCATGGGCAGGGCCGAGTCTAACTACAATTTTAAGCCCGTTTGCTAGGCCAAGCCCAGCCTAGATAAAAATGTTAAAACCTGAGCTCGACCTGTATTAATTTTTTATATTATTTTTATATTAATTTTTAAAAAAATAATACATAAAAAATACTTATTAAAATAAATATTTACCAACAAATTTAAAAAGAGTATGTATACTTAAATAACATTAAGATAGTGTAACTTAACAAGCAAATGTCTCTAAAATAGTAACAAAATTAATAATAAAACAAGAGTTATACAATAAAAACAAAATAGTTGCAACATAATAGTGAAATGATAGCAAAATAGTGAAAAAATAACAAGAAAATAGTCATAAAAAAAGAAGTAAAAAACAACAAAAAAATGCATTTTTTTACATATTCGAGTCGGGCTCAAGCCAAAAAAGCCTTACCCGAGGCCCAATCCATTTTCTAAATAGGACTTATTTGATACCCAAATACATTTTTTGGGCCTATATTTTTACCCAAACTCTCCCACTTTTCAAATGGACCTTCAGGCCGAGCTGAGTCGCCCGGCTCATGAACAGGTCTAATAATATCTAACTATTACTAAAACTATTAATATATATAAATATATAACTATTGTTATATTACAGATTACAATAAAAGATATAATATTACCTAATATTATAATGCTTAATCATTAATGCTTATATATAAACTATTAATATATTATATATGATATGATATTATACTATATTATATTGTATTATATTTGTAACACCCCTTACCTGTGCTCAACGTGGGAACATGTTACAAGGCATTACTGGACTTATCACATGCATAAACATACAATTTCAGGACATACATTTACGTCTAATTTAAAACCATTCACATACAATCATAAAGTCCCTAAAACGAGCCTACGGGGCTCGAAACATGAGTTGGGAGTGATTCAGGACTAAATCAGAAACTTTAGAAAATTTTATAAAAACTTGGAAAATTTCCATTATACAAGGGTCACGCTCTCGTGTGGTTGTGGGACACACTCGTATTGGCAGGCCGTGTGGTCACACACGCCCATGTCCCTACCCCGTGCAACTCTCATTTGGTAATCCATGAACAATTAAGTTCATACGGCCAAGGCACACGCCAATGTCACCAGGCCGTGTGGAAAATTAATTTCACAAAAATAGGTGCAGACTTCAAACGGCCAGGGCTCACGCCCGTATTAGAGGCCGTGCCATCCACATGGCTGAAACACACGCCCGTGTCTCTGCCCGTGTGCTCCATACTGTGCATTCTGTTTCAAAACTAAGGTGCAGGGGGCACATGACCTATCCACACGCCCATGGGGCAGACTGTGTGTCACACACGGTCTAGACACACGCCCGTGTGTCTACTCGTGTGGATAATATATAGGCTATCTACCAAGCCATTTGCCACCCTGATAAAAAAACATACTTATACCAATTCAATGCACATACCATAACATACTTAAGCAACCATAATGCTCATAATCAATACATTAACACATCATTCACATGTTATATCTATCATACTTAAACAATCACATATTCATCAACCTAAATCATGCAAATTACCACATCTATGAAATGCATCATCACATGATTATAGATGTAACCAACATGATTATAGATGTAACCTACATTAGAAAACATTTAATGACTTTATACAAAATGGTTATCATATCATTATAGGCCAACACATTTGGCCAAATCAAGTATGACACATCTATAAAATGACCAAGTCTGTAACACCTTAAATCAGGTCTAGACGCTGTGGCCGGATCAACAATGTCACATGAGAGTGTTTTTGAAAGTGCATTGACTCATTAAAAATCGTATATTATCTTTACTTAAGTCAGAAAAATACATAAAACTGAAGTAAATGTAGCAGCGGTCACCATCGAGTCCTCCGCTACACCAATCTATCTACTGCTAAGGATTACCTGACAGATAAAACAAATAAAGGGGTGAGTTTTCGTAAACTCAGTGTGTAATCCCCACAGACAGTATGCATACAGACATATATCAATAACAGATAATTCGGGCCTAGGCCCTTTACAGAAGCGATGTGGACTTTAGCCCACTCAGAAACAGTATCAGATATGGTCTTAGGGCCTTAGCCCATCATAAATATTGTATGCATATCAGATCAGAATATCATAAATATGCCTACCAACCCTGCACACCATCTCTGTCTAACCCTACACCCCATGTGGGGATAAAATCGACCCACCTAGCCCTATGATATCGCGTGATACGAAGTAATAAAATTTATAAAATATGATTGTACCCAAAACTAACTAATATCACGACTTAAGGCAAGCGCACCTATCGAACAGTAGTATAGTTTAGTGGCAAGATCGAGATATCAAACCCAAAGGAACCAAAAGTACTACTACTAACTTTCTTTCTATTATTTAACCTATAATTAAGAGGGGATTTTTATTGAACTGAACTAAGAATGCACAAAAAGGGAATTGGGGAAGAAACTCTTTGGGAAAACTAATTGATTTGGACAATACTCAAGGCAGAATCCACCTAGACTTCACTTGTTATCAATCCTTGAGCTAGACGATTTATTCACTTAACTTGATCTGTAGAAATCCCTAATTTATGTTAATACCTCTGTCGAGGATAAGAACAACTAATCCTAGGTTGATTAACTGAAATCTCTTTCTAGTTAAAACCCCTAGTCTTGCATTAACTCGATCTATGGATTCCTTTATTAGGTTTGACCCTAATCCGGCAGTTTTTTGTCACCCTATGTCTAGGGTTGCATGCAACTCCGCTTAATTATGCTAGATCTACTCTTAAACAGGGACTTTTGCTCCTCTGAATAAGCACATCAATACTTGAATTAACACCTAGGAATATTAAATCAAGAATTAAAAACACATAATTAAGAACAAATCAAATATTTATCATATAGCTCAAGATAAAATAATAATAAGATCTGTCTTAGGTTTCATCCCCCTCAAGTATTTAGGGGATTTAGTTCATAGTTATAAAAGAAAACATCTCAGAAGAAAAAAGATAACAAAACATAAAGAACCCAAAAACCCATGTAGGAAATTGAAGGGAGATCTTTAGTCTTGAAGAAGAATCCGGCTTCTGATATGGATCAATCGGCTTCTCTTGGAGTAATTCCCTTCTTTCTTCTCTTTGTGTTGGGGGGAATATGGCACCTTCTTGAGGTGAGAAAAGTACACCTTTGTAGTTGCCCCTAGGGTCTTTATATAGAGCTTTGGAGTGCTTTTCTTAGCCCCTAAGTAGCCTTTTCCGAGTAGAATTGCACTTCCTCATGACAGGGACACGCCCGTGTGCCATGACCGTGTGAGTCGACAATGGGCCGTGTTCAGGTCTATTTGGTGTGGCACGACCGTTTGACTTTGAAAATAGGCCGTGTTCGAGCTTTTAAGGTGGCACGACTGTGTGGCGAACTCTCAACTCGTATTGATTATTGAATTGGGCCTAAATTGCCCATTTTTGGCCCGTTCCTTGCTCTTTTCTCTTCCCTATGCTCACCTGAGTATAAAACATGAAATTAAAGGTTTAAGAGCATCAGTTTACACAAATTAAGAGTTAATTCATCCAGAAATTGGGCTAAGCATTGGGTAAAAACATGTATAATCTATCGTTTATCACCCTACATACCAAATATGGGACAAAATCAACCCATCCAACCCTACACACCAAAAGGTACCGTAATGTGGCGCATGTCATAAATACGCAGCATAACTGCCAGATAGCAGACTTAAAAACCTTTCAGATACTTCCCTCACTTCATCAATCCCACCCCAATGCAATGCAACATATATAAATGGAATGCTATAATGCATATAAATAGATCATACATATACTTTTAAAATAGTACAGATATAAATACATCACAGTACAATATCACAGAACAAGGGTCAAAGTAATGCTTATTGACCCTACGATAGGTCACAATCGACTTGGGTGACCTGTGCAACCTTACAGAACATTTCAAAAAAATGGGCTAACACGCTTATGTGGCCTGCCCATGTGGGCTTACACATCCGTGTGGCCCACACGACCCAAACTGGCCTTGGCCGTGTGAATCACACGGCTTGGCCCAAAATCTCACACGCTCATGTGGTTCACCCATGTGGGTCCACATGCCCATGTGGCCCACACTACCCAATTGGTCGAGCTCGTGCCTTACACACAGCCTCATTGGCCATACACGACCATGTCTGTCGCGCACGTGTCGTGCGCCACAGCCTAGTTTGTAGCTGATAAGGGTGTTTATCGCCACACGGCCTACCACATGAGCAGTCCACATGCTCGTATGACGTTGATAGAAAGCTTTTCGGCTTTTATCGAATCTTGTTTTCTGTGCAATCAGGGTACACACCTAATATGATATTGACCTGTCATCACTCTTAAGCACTCCGGAACCTAAAAATAATAATCCCGAGTCCAAGTCACGTAAATTAAATTGCTAAAAACATAAAACTCTCGAGATTTACCAAAAACATTACCTTCAATGAGCAAAGGTGACTTTTCGTTGCTAGAGCACCAAAAGGCAATCCACTGACTTTTAATAATCCCAAAAACCTGAGATAAACCCTTAGTTAGCCATCGATTAACTAATCAAAACTGCAAAACGCATACCTCACTTACCGAACTTGTTTAACGAAACGCTACGGGTAGACGACGAAGTACAATTTTCGTTAAAAAGTAAGCAAAAGGAAAAGTGGAGGAAGAAGAGGGTTTTCGACTGGGAAAAAGAAGAACAAAATCGACAGAAAAATTAAGTACAAGGGTGGAAATATCGAAACTTTGGGAAAGAACTCAGTTTTGGCAAAAATTCTAATCACTTCTCTTAAACACTCCTCAAAACTCTCACCAGTAACCTACTACTCAGATTTTCAGTAAAACTCAAACTCCTAGCTGAAATTTACAACAAAAATTAATTCCCCTTTCCAGCACAGAGATTCGAACCCTAGACCTTCCAGTCACTTAGCACTCCTCTAACCACCAGACCAGTAGGCCCATTCTGATATGCTTTTACACATAAATACTTATAAGCCTCATAGCCAAAGACAATGCTTTATTCAACTAAAAACCAAAAATTTACCCAATCTAAGGCTTGAACTTGGAACCTCCCAAACACACCTAGAACACTTAACCACTAAAGCAAACATATAGTTGTGTCAAATAATTATAGAAACATATTCATAAATTTCGGGTCGTTACAAAGTCCCTATACATGCCATACTTTCAATATATTAAGATCTTTAATATCTCAAAATAATGTTTTTGATAGTGTGATGTGAGCCTCTGACGATCTCTGATCTCGAGCTAACTTGATGACACTATAAAACAATGGAAAGGAATGGGAGTAAGCCACATAGCTTAATAAGTTTATATGCAAATAATAAACATCATAACCATATAAATTAACATGTAATTCTTGTAATGGAAGATATAATAATTATCATTAAATCCACATAGCAAAAACTTACTCAATCACAACCTTACCGGAATTTATCACTTATAGCATTCATACTTATGAATTTCACGTACACACCTGTACCATATCATCATACAAACACATATTTTCACATCCTTGTAATTTTTCGTTGAACACTCTAAATATTAATGGATACTCGAAAGACTTGCACATGAGTGCCACATATATGTAGCCAAAGCTACCTCTTATCACATTTCACATATATGCCCGTTCTCGAGTTATCTTTGAGTCTGCTCACACAAGCTGACGGTCGGGACGTAGCTACCCAGTGCTGCTCACACAAGTTGTCGGGCATATGCAACACATGTCGGAGTACCTAGACACTGGTAGGATGTAGAAGACCAACACCTAGATCACATAATCACATAATCACACATAGGTTCCTAGTGACATGTCACTCGTATCCTATTCTATTCCTAAGGTTCAATCGAGATTTCTCACTTGTTGAAACTTTAACAAATACAAGTAAAGGGTTAATCATACAATTCATACAATATAAAAGCATATAAACATAAATTAACGATGCATTATTTTCATACAAACTTACCTGGGTACAAAATAAACTGCTAATTGTGCGATTTAGTCCACAGTCTTTTTCTTTCCCCGATCTCAGTCAGAACTTTATCTTTCTTGATCTATAATAACAAATTTAGCTCATTTAATTATCACATTATCCAATTCAGTCCAAAAATCATATTTTGAAAAATTATATTTTTGCCCTTAACTTTTTAATTATTTAAACTTTAGTCCCTAGGCTCGTAAAATGAAAAGTGTTCATTTTTCTCAAAACCCAAGCCTATCCGAACCCTATACATGCTTATAACAGCTGACATTTTTCATTTATTCATATATTTCTACACATATTTTACAACTTCTGCAAATAAGTCCTTTTTTACATTTTTACCGAAAATTATTTAGTAAAAGTCGTTTGTTACACAACTAACATTCATATTCTACCATTAGACATCAAAATACATGCATGTTATACATGGGTAAAATTTTAAAGTTTGTTAATACTTCAAAGTAATCCTTAAAAAGGATAGATTAAGTTACGAGGATTTTAAAAACGTAAAAATCATTAAAAACGAGGCTAAGATGTACTTACAATCAAGCTTGAAAATTTGCAAAATCCTAGCTATGGCTTCCTTGTGAGTTTCTGCTATGAGGGACTAAACTTGGAAGATGAACATCTTTTATTTTGTCAATTTTGTCATTATTCACCAAATGACCAAAATGCCCTTAATGCCTAACTTTGAAATTTTACCCTTCCATGTCCATTTTTATCCATCATGAGGTATAATGGTCTATATACTAAATAAGGACCTCTGATTTATACTTTCATTTCAATTAAGCACCCAAAAAGCTTCTAGAACACATATTTTACACTTTTTGCAATTTAGTCTTAATAAATAACTTAGACCCTCTATCGATAAAATTTCTCAACGAATTTTCACACATGCACCTAATCATACTATAGACCTTAAAACATTATCACAATAAATTTCTACTTCAAATTTGTGGTCCTAAAACCATTATTTTGACTTGGCCTTAAAACGTCCCCTTTTAGGGATTTTTGTCCCCGAAATTCTTACCAGAAAAAGGGTTTGGGTACTATTTTCTCATGGCCTCCTCAGGTTCCCACATAGCCTCTTCTACCCCATGTTTTTGCCATAATACTTTCACTAAGGCTATACTTTTATTTCTCAACTGTTTAACTTTCCAAGCCAAAATCTTGATAGGTTTTTCATCATACGTCATATCCGGTTGAATCTCAATCTCTATTGGAGAAATCACATGTGAAGATCAGAACGATATTGTTGCAACATACATTATGAATCCTTTCCAACTCTGTCGGTAAATCTAACTTATATGCCACCGGTCTTATTCTTTCAATAACCTCATACGACCAATAAATCATGGACTCAACTTGCCTTTATGGCCAAATTTCAGAATCTTTTTCCATGGAGACACTTTCAGAAATACTCTATCACCCACCTGAAATTTAGTTTCTTTTCTTTTCAGATCTGCATATGACTTTTGTCGATCTGAAGCCGCTTTCAAGCAGTCATGGATTACTTTCACCTTTTCTTCAGCTTCTTTAACCAATTCAACCCCGTGAATTATCTCTCACTGAGTTCGGTCCAATACAAAGGAGTTCGACATTTGCAGCCATACAATGCTGTGCCATTTTAATACTTGACTGAAAGCTGTTTTGTAAGCAAATTCGACTAAAGACAGATATTTTTTCCAACTAACTTTGAATTTTAGAACACAACATCGAAGCATGTCTTTAAGAATCTGAATTACTCTTTCAGATTGATCGTCAGTTGCTGATGAAACGCGGTACTAAAATTTAATTTTGTACCCAAAGCTTCTTGCAACTTTTTCCAAAATCTCGAAGTAAACCTCGGATCTCTATTCGAAATAATAGATATTGGCATTCCGTGCAATCTCACAATCTCAACAATGTACAATTTGACTAGCTTGTCAAGTGAATAATTGGCACGTACCGAAATAAAACGAGCTAATTTTGTCAATCGATATACAACAACCCAAATGACATCTTTCCTCCTCAGAGTCAAAGGCAAACTCATTACGAAGTCCATCGTGATCTTATCCCATTTCCACTCGGGTACCATCACTGGCTGAAGTAAACTCGAAGGCACTTGATGTTCGACCTTTAGTAGTTGACAAATCAAACATTTTGATATGAACTCATAAATATCTCTTTTCATTCTTAGCCACCAATACAATTTCTTTAAATCATTGTACATTTTCACACTTCCCGGATGAACTGACAAACAACCACTGTGTGCTTCATGCAAAATTTTTTGAATCAACTCAACATCCCTTCGAACACAAACTCTACCTTGGAATATCAAACAATCATTGGCCCCGATTTGAAAATCTGAGTCACTCGTCGATTCACACTGAATTCTTTTAGCTTGAAGTTCTGTGTCACTTTTCTAAGCATCACAAATTTGCTGAAGAAACATCGGTCTAGCTTTCATTTCGGCCAAGATTGAACTATCATTAAACAAGGTCAATCTCGTATTCATAGCTTTCAAGGTGAACAAAGATTTCCTACTCAAAGCATCGGTAGCTACATTCGCCTTTCCCGGATAATAATCGATTACCAACTCAGAGTCTTTAACAACTCGAGCCATCTTCGTTGTCGCAAGTTTAAATCCTTTTGAGTCATCAAATACTTCAAACTCTTGTGATTGGTATAGATATGGCACCTCTCACCGAACAAATGGTGTCGCTAAATTTGTAAGGCGAACACAATGACAGTCAACTCCAAATTATACGTCGGATAGTTCTTCTCGTGTGGCTTTAATTGTCTCGAGGCATAAACTATCAACTTGCCCTCTTGTATCAATACACATCCAAGACTGTTCAAAGACATATCATTGAAGATCACAAATTCTTTTCCTGACTCAGGTTGTACTAATACCAATGCCTCGGTTAATAATGCTTTCAACTACTCAAAACTCTTTTGGCATTTCTTGGACCATTCAAACTTAACATCTTTCTGAAACAACCTTGTCATAGGTGTAGTAATCATCAAAAATCTTTTGACAAAACGTCTATAATACCCGGTTAAGCCCAAAAAGCCTCTAACCTCGGATATATTCCTCAGTGGTTTCCAATCAACAATTGCCGAAATCTTACTTGGATCAACTCTTATACCTTCTGCAGAGACAATAAGCCCCCAAAATCCTACTTCACGGAGCCAAAACTCACTTTTACTAAACTTAACAAACAATTTCTTATCTCTTAAAATCTGCAACACAATTTTCAAATGTTTTGCATGCTCAGATTCATCCCGAGAATATATCAAAATATCATCAATAAACACCACTACAAACTTATCCAAGTACGATCGAAAGATCTGATTTATCAAATACATACATATGGCAAGACCATTAGTAAGTCCAAAAAGCATAACAAGAAACTCACAATGTCCATACCTCGTTCGAAACGTGATTTTTGGCACATCCGACTCTTTTGCTCTCAACTAGTAGTAGCCAGATCTGAAATCTATCTTCGAAAACACAGTTGCTCCTTTCAACTGGTCAAACAAGTCGTCAATCATCGAAAAATGATACGTATTCTTTATAGTCTCCTTGTTGAGTTATCGGTAATCTATACATAGTCTCCCAGATTTGTCTTTCTTCTTTACAAATAACACTAGAGCACCCTAGGGAGAAAAACTCGGTGTCGCAAATCCCTTATCTGTCAAATCTTGCAACTGAGTTTTTAATTCTTTTAACTCAGTGGGAGCCATTCTATACAAAGATATCGATATCGGTGTAGTCTTTGGTAACAAATCAATAACAAACTCCACCTCTCTAACTGACGGTAATCCTGGTAACTCTTTTGGAAATACATCTAGATATTCACAAACTATCGGTAACGATTCAATCTTCAATTCAGATACTTTTGTATTTAATACATATGTAAGAAATGCTTCACAACCCTTTCTTACATACCTCTAAGCAGACATAGACGAAATCACAACGGGCAGTTCATTGGATTCGTCTGTCTCAACTCGAAGAACCTCACCAGTTTTACATTTCAATTGAATAATTTTCTGACTAAAATTTACCTTAGCATCATGCAATGATAACCAACCCATACCCAAAATAGCACTAAACTTATCAAATGGCAATAACATTAAGTCAGCAGGAAAACAGTGACCTTGAATCATCAAAAGACAATTCTTGCAAACTTTATCCACTAACACATATTTGCCTAAGGGGCTTGACACTTTAATCACAAACTCAATAAGCTCAACAGATAAATTCATACTAGACACCAAATTCATGTAAATATAGGAATGAGTCGATCTAGGATTAATTAATGCAACTATATTAGTATCATAAAGAGAAAATGTACCCGTGATCACATCAGGGGATAAGGCATCTTCCTGAGCACGAACGACATAAGTTCTAGTAGGTACCCTAGCTTCCGATTTCACAGCTGAATCTTTGGATACACCATTGCTACTAGCCCCACTTCTTGTATTTCTCATTGGCCTCCCTCTAGCAGCAGTGTTACTCGATCTAGCATTCTGGAAGTTATCTTTTTCAATCATTTCAAGGCAATCCTTAACGAAATGGTCTTAAGAGCCACATTTAAAACAAGCTCGGTTGAGCATCCAACATTCGCTGAGATGTCGCCTACCACAATGTTGGCATTCAGGTTTTTCAAATCTAACATTACCAATGCTCGCTATGGATGTAGTTCTGGCTTTAGAACTCGAATATTGCTTCCCACGATCTCTGCTAGGGTTCTCAGCTGAAACATTCGAACGAATATGTATATGCCTCGATTTCTTGGAAAAAGACTGAAATGACCTATTTAGTGGCCTCTTTCTCGAATATCTAGTCTCAAGCTCAACTTTTCTCTTTTCCTTACATCACTCTTTCGCTTTGCAAGTTCGTTCGACTAACACAACAAATTCTTTTAGCTCTAAAATTCCCACAAATAGTCTAATATTTTCATTCAGCCCATCTTCAAACCTCTTATACATGATAGCTTCTGTGGAAACACATTCTCGAGCATACTTACTGAGTCTAACAAACTCTCACTCGTATTCAGACATAGTCATTCAGCCTTGTTTCAACTCTAAGAACTCCTTACGTTTCTGATCAATAAACTGCTGAGTTTTATACTTCTTTCTGAATTACTCCTAGAAGAAATCCTATGTTACTTTTTCCTTTGGTACCACTGACACTAAAGTTTTCCACCAATGATATGTCGAATCCCTCAGAAGTGAGATAACACATTTTAAACACTCTTCTGGTGTGCAAGAAAGTTTACTGAATACTCAAATTCTCTCGGGATTATTATCTGTAACACCCCTAACCCAAATCCATCGCCAAAGTGGGTTACAAGGCATTACGAACAATACTCGATATTTATACGATCATGTTCTAATCAGTTCAATTTTCAATAGCCAATCAAATAAAATTTCATAGAGTAAAAAACAATTGCTATTTAAAAACATGACATTTACCGTAATATTCTATTATAGCATCTCTCTCAATTAACCTATACACATATAAACTATTTAACAAATAGATTAAACAAATCACATGTTACGAATTATAAAAGAGCTCATAACTCAAATGCCTATCAAAATGCCATATATTTCGGCTCATGATATATATATATATATATATATATATATAAAATAAAGAACATAACAACATATAAATGACTTAAACCAAATTCAAAGAGCATGAAACAGTTCATTCCCAAAATTTCTTACTTTCAAATGCATATAATAAAAACACTATTCATTTGGTCATTTTATTAAGTTTAACCGAATATAAACTTGCTTTTTACACATAATTCATTTAAAGCCATTTCACTAATAATCTAAATTTTTATTCGTAAAAAAAAATTCATAGCATTTTATATAAACCACTAATTCATTTTTATATACACTCAAATCGACAAACATATATATAAAATGTTTCAAATTTTAATTATGACATGTCATATAATGAAGTTAAAATTTTTCTCATTAACCAAATACACAAACATACATGACAATGATTATGCAACTCAATATAGCTCAAACATGTATAACTTTACTCATTTATGACCCACTTTAACATTCATTCCTCATTGTATCATAATCGAATACACATAAACTCCAACCATATAAAAATACCAACTCAAATCATCACCATATCATACCACACGTTAATCATATATAAAGATGTCATAACTAGTTCATCCATCCAAGCATTATATCATTGTTGCCATTACTCAAAACACATAAATTTGTTTATCAAAATAATAAGCCACATTCGCATGGCTTACTATATACAACTAAGTCAAAAGAAAATATCCACAAGGTATCCTAGTTTATACATGCCATAAGTTTTAGATTCAACTTAAAACGATTCCAAAAGATAGATGATAGGTGGATGACTTCAGCGCTGATCCCAAGTTCGTAGCTACTTCCAAAGATTCTATGAAAACAAAACAAATAAACATACACCAAGTAAACTATTTTTAGCTTAGTAAGTTACAAGCAATTTAGACTTTAATTTGACTTACTACTTCAATTTAATGAAACTAGATTCAATATAGTTAAATCATGCTACAAATTCTCATAATCTTGATTTACCAAAATAGAAACGTTTTATTCATTTCAATGATAATTCAACTAGATCAAAATTACATATATATATATATATACACACTTCCAAGGTAACTATTCACCATTAATCACAAGCCCAAATGTAGTTTAACATGGAAGCATTATTGATCATGATATATTCAACACCAATGTATTAATATCTCTAATTTAACAATCTCATATCATCTAATCTCAAATATACACATCCATCTAACATTTCATCCTTACCTCGATTAGCCAAGTAAACATTAATTTAAATACCTTCACCACATAAGCTCAATACTTATCATACATGGATTTGGACACATAGTTGATAGCTTCTCCCTACGAAAAATCAATGCAAGTACTCATCTAACTATCCGTAATTACTCGATAAAATTGCACACTTAGTGCTTGTAGTCGTTTAATGATAAATACATCAACCGCACACTTAGTGCTCAATAGTTAAATTCGCACACTTAGTGCTTTATAACTTATCTCGCACACTTAGTGCAAATTTTATGATCGAACAATTATTACTCGCACACTTAGTGCCGCAAGTCAATAGCTCAATGCATCTATTTTCTTTTACTCATTCGGCAACCACAATATAGCATATGTACATCTCATTCAATTTGGCATAAATGTATACAATGTATAGCTATTCAAATTAACCTCAACTAATTTGCTTAATAACTTACCCCGAATATTGACGGACAGTTGAATTCGACTACTCAACGATTTTTGATTTTCTTCGATCCACATCCGATCTTTTTGGTTCTTGATCTAAAAAGTTCCAAATTAAGCTCATTCAAATAGAATTCATTCATTTAAGTCCAAAAACCCATAATTGAGCTTTTTACTAATTTACCCCTAATATTATGCACTTTTACAATTTAATCCAAATTTTTACAAAACACAAAATATGAAGAATTTGCATATAAAATGCTAAGGCTGAATGTTCACTATGCTTATACAAGCCCCTACATTTTATTTATTTCACAATCTAGCCCCTCAATTTAATATTTTTGCAATTTAGCCCAAGATACTCAATTTCATCAAAAATTCCTATACAAAATCTAATAATCTAACACATATCTCTTATTTTCTTCTATTAAACCTAAAATCTATCAAGCCATTAACAATGGCAAGTCATGAAAACATCATCAAATTCACAAATTCAAACATGGGTCTTAGAGTATTTGAAGCAACGATATCAAAAACGTAAAAATTAATAAAAACTAAACTCAATTGCATACCTTAATTAAGCACACAAGAGCCGAAACATTTGAAAGCTTTTCTCTTCTTTTATTTTTAGTATTTGGCACTAAGGATGAGCACATGCATGGCTTTCTAATTTTTTTTATGTTTTATATTAACTTAACATAATTATCATTTTACAAAAATAACCTTGTTAAACAAACACCAAAATTCATATAATCAAGGTCATGACCGGCCATTAAATAGACTAATCATCTATTTACAACATAAATACCCCAACATAGAAAATCACTAACAATTTGGTCCTTTTACATTAAACTACCAAATTTTCATTTTACGCGATTAAGCCATTTTTATTAAATCGACATCCAAACGATGAAATTTTTAAACGAAACTTTCACTCAAGCAAAATTTATGCATTCGAAACACAGAAAATAATATTTAATTATTTTTTCGACTCAGATTCGTAGTCCTGAAACCACCATTCCGATTAGGCTCAAAATCGGGCCATTACATTATCTACATTAGCCCTGAATTCTTTAGCCCGGTATTTACGAATTTTATCAACAAGAGGCTTATTTAGTCTTACCATTTTTGTACCTTGGGAAGCTATGAGAATCGGTTGAGGAATAGGAGAGGGTGGAGGAGGTTGAGCATTTGGATTTGTTCGAACAATCTCTGAATACCACTAATTCATCATATGGAGAAAGGCTTCTTTAGCCTCTCCTCCTTGACTAGTTGTCACATGCCTACTATCTGGTGGCGCGATCCCTTGGGTGGGAGCTGGCGCTTTACTTTTGACGTCATCAGCTACGGCTCGATCGAGATCCATTTACTATATGAAAACACAATTTAAATTGTCAGGAGTTGTCACGCTATCATAATTTATATATGGCATGTATAGCTAGACTCATAGACACGCTAGGTTAGTCTGAGAATCGACTAAACCTTAGCTTTGATACCACTAAATGTAACACCTCTTACCCGTGCTCAATGCTAGAACAGGGTACGATGCCTTACTGGACTTATCATATGCATAAACATACAATTTCGAGATACACATTTACGTTTAATTTAAAACCATTCATATACAATCATGAAGTCCCTAAAACGAGCCTACGGGACTCGAAACATGCGTTGGGAGCGATTCGAGACTAAATCTGAAACTTTAGAAAATTTTATAAAAACTTGGAAAATTTTCACTATACAGGGGTCACACGCTCATGTGGTTTTGGGACACGCCTGTGAGGGCAAGCTGTGTGGTCACATACGCCCGTGTCCCTACCTCGTGCAACTCTCTATTTGGTAACCCATGAACAAATTGAGTTCATACGGCCAAAGCACACGCCCGTATCACTAGGCCATGTGGAATATTAATTTCACAAAAATAGGTGCAAACTTCACACGGCCAAGGCACACGCCCGTATTAGAGGCCGTGCCATCCATACGGCTGAGACACACGCCCGTGTCTCTGCCTGTGTGCTCCATATTGAGCATTCCGTTAGGTGCAAGGGACACACGACCTATCCACACGCCCATGGGGTAGACCATGTGTCACACACGGCCTAGACACATGCCCGTGTGTCTACCCGTGTGGACAATATATGAGCTATCTACCAAGCCATTTTCCACCCTGATACAAAAACATACTCATACCAATTCAAGGCACATATCATAACATACTTAAGCAACTATAATGCCTACAATCAATACATTAACACATCATTCACATGTCATATCTATCATACTTAAACAATCATATATTCATCAACCCAAATCATGTAAATTACCGCATCTATGAAATGCATCATCACATGATTATAAATGTAACCAACGCTAGACAACATTTAATGACCTTATACAAAATGGTTATCATGTCATTATAGGCCAACGCATTTGGCCAAATCAACTATGACACATATATAAAATGACAAAGTCCCTATACATGCCATACTTTCAAAATATTAAGATCACTAATACCCCAAAATAATGTTTTTGATAGTGTGATGCGAGCCTCCGACGATCTTCGATCTCGAGCTAACTTGATGAAACTATAAAACAAGGGAAAGGAAAGGGAGTAATGGCCAGGTCGGGCCGGGTTCAGGTTAGGGTTAACTAAAAATTTAGGCCCATTCACGAGGCTCGGGTCGGGCTGGGCCAAAAAAATAGACCAAAAATTTTGCCCAAGCCCGACCCATATAAAAATGCTAAACCCGCCTGTCTTCATTTTTTATTATTTTATATAATTTTTAAATATATATAATATATCAAAAATACTAAAAAAATCAAATTAAATATTTCCCAACAAATTGAAAATAAATTTTAAAAAAATATGTAGACTTAAATAACACTAAGATAGATGCAACTGAACAAGCAAATACCTCTAAAATAAGAACAAAATTAACAAATGCCTTTAAAATAATAACAAAATTAACAATAAAATAAGTTTTATACAATATCCAAACAATAACAACAATATAGTAGCAACATAATAGTAATATGATAGCAAAATAGGGATAAAAAACAAGAAAATAACATTCAAAAACAAAAAAATAGCAGATTTTTTTGTCCTTTGGTAAATTTGGGCATGGCCGGGTCGGGCCCGAGCCAAAAATACCTTGCCTGAGGCCCGACCCATTTTTTAAACGAGTCTTAATTTTTGTCCAAGCCCATTTTCCAGGCCTATATTTTTACCCAAACCCTCCCACATTTTGGTCGGGCCTTCGGGCTAGGCCGGGTCGCCCGACCCATGCACACCTCTAAGCTACATAGCTTAGTAAGTTTATATGCAAATAATAAACATCATAACCATATAAATTAACATGTTATTCTTGTAATGGAAGATATGATAATTATCATTAAATCCACATAGCAATAACTTATTCAATCACAACCTTACTGGAATTTATCACTTATAACTTTCATACTTATGAATTTCACGTACACACCTGTACCATATCATCATACAAACACATATTTTCACATCCTTGTAATTTCCCATTGAACACTTGGAATATTAACGGATACTCGGAAGGCTTGCACATGAGTGCCACATATCTATAGCCAAAGCTACCTCTTATCACATTTCACATATATGCCCGTTCTCGAGTTATCTTTGAGTCTGTTTACACAAGCTGACGGTCGGGACGTAGCTACCCAGTGCTGCTTACACAAGTTGTCGGGCATCTACAACACATGTCGGAGTATCCAGCCACCGGTAGGACATACAAGAATAGCACCCGGATCACATAATCACATAATCACACATAGGTTCCTAGTGACATGTCACTCGTATCCTATTCTATTCCTAAGGTTCAACTGAGATTTCTCACTTGTCGAAACTTTAACAAATATACCCAAAGGGTCAATCATACAATTCATACAATATAAAAGCATATAAACTTAAATTAACGATGCATTATTTTCATACAAACTCACATCGGTACAAAATAAATTGCTAATTATGTGATTTAGTCCACAATTTTATTCTTTCCTCGATCTAGGTTAGAACGTCATCTTTCTTGATCTATAATAACAAATTTAGCTCATTTAATTATCACTTTACCCAATTCAGTCCATAAATCATATTATGGCAAAATTATATTTTTGCACCTAACTTTTAGCTTATTTGCACTTTAGTCCCTAAGCTCGTAAAATGAAAAGTGTTCACTTTTCTCAAAACCCAAGCCTAGCCTAACCCTATACATGCTTATATCAGTCCACATTTTTCATTTATTCATATATTTCTACACACATTTTTCAACTATTGTAAATAATTCCTTTTTTTAACATTTTTACTGATAATCATTTAGTAAAAGTCATTTATTACACAACTAACATTCATATTCTACCATTAGACATCAAAATATATGCATGTTCCACATGGGTAAAATTTTGAACTTTGCTAATGCTTCAAATTAATCCTTAAAAAGGATAGATTATGTTACAAGGATTTTTAAAACGTAAAAATCATTAAAAACGAGGCCAGGATGTACTTACAATCAAGCTTGAAATTTTCAAAACCCTAACTATGGCTTCCTTGTGAGTTTCAACTATGGGAGAATAAATTAGGAAGATGAACATCTTTTATTTTGTCAATTTTGTCATTATTCACCAAATGACCAAAATGCCCTTAATGCCTAAATTTGAAATTTTACCCTTCCATATCCATGTTTGTCCATCATGAGACATAATGGACTATTTGCTAAATAAGGACCTCTAATTTATAATTTCATTTCAATTAAGCACCTAAGGCTTCTAGAACACATATTTTGTACTTTTTGCAATTTAGTCCTAATAATTTAATTGGACCCTCTATCTATAAAATTTCTCAATGAAATTTTCACACATGCATCCAATGATACTATAGACCTTAAAACATTATCACAATAAATTTTCTACTTCGGATTTGTGGTCCCAAAATCCCTATTTCAACTCGACCCTAAAACGGGCTGTTACAATATTATATAGTAAGAGAGAATTGAAGCATATTTCAACTAATATAATACACAATAATATATAATAATTAATATATTATGTATTATTATTATAGTATGTGCTATAGTATTACGTAATGTAATAATCTATATTATTAATAAAATCCCTAATTGAGTTTGTGTCATGAGTCAATTGGGCACCCCAGCCAGGAAATTAAGGGAATGATTTTCCATAATTAAAATAAATAATATTAGTCGAGGGTGTTTTAGTCTTTTCACTTTAAAAAACCAATAAAAATATGCATATGGTGAGATTTGAACCTATGCCAATTGTATAAGTAAAACATTTAAATTATTACTCAACTAAAACTATATTTTAATATTTTTAATTGTAATTTTATCATGCACACTCTATTACCTCTATAATTTGTATATCCATACTATTAATAAAATTTTTATTGAGCTGGTGTCACCTCAATTGGGTTACCAACTCAATTAGGACATTAAGAGAGTGCTGTTTTGTAATGAAAAAATAATATTATTTGAGTGGATTTTAGTCTTTTCACTTAAAAAAAACCACATTGGTAAAATCTTTAATTTACAACTCAACTAAAGCTTCAATGTCAATATTTTTATATGTTAAATTTTACTAGAACACTTTATTACCTCCATCAATTTTATTTGATTGAATTAGTGTCACAAGTTAACTTGACACCAACTCAAGATTGATGACAACACTATGATAAACAATTTAATCTATTTTTTTTATTTTAATAATGTACATATTTCATATGTTATTATTAATTAGTTTCAAACTGTATGCTTAATTATTTATTGTATTATTTTAAAACAAAAAAAATTGTGTTCAAAATTTGTAGTTTCCATAAGCATACGCATGCGGTAGTATTTCTGGTATATTTTAAAACTTTTTTTGACAAAAATATCATATCATTAAATAACTTGAAAAAAGGAGACAATGAGGAAAAGACACTAACCCCAAGCCAATTAGCTTACCTAGTACATCCAATCCTAACTCCTCTCATTATTACCATTACAATCTAAAATTAAAATATCTACAATAGGAGGAAAAGTGACAAATTTATAGTAGTCAACTTGAGATAAAGTTGACCTTGCTAGAGTATGAGCAGCTTTATTAGTGTTTCTACCAGTCCAACAGAAGGAAAAAGAATTAAAATAAGAACTAAAGTGGATTCAGTCTTGAATAGCAACTTTGATCCGAAGAATCAAAATAGCCATGAGCAAGAGTTGTCCAAAGATGACAATTATTAGTTTCAAAAATGACATCCTCTGTATGTCAAGATCGAATCCATGAGAGGGCCTTACGAGCAACAATAACTTTAGCCATAAAAAGGGTCCAAAATACCTAACTTAAACCCGATTATGTAGCGTACGATGTAACAACACAGATACTAAAGGTGCCGAAAATACGGTTTTGGAATCTCATTTTCGTAAATCAGGTAACACCCTATCCCGTAACCGTTGCCGGAATAGGTAAGGGGCATTACCGGATTTGTAACACAGATCAGAACAAAAGAATTTTAAACTTTACAACCAATAACATAGTTCTATAGTCATTCACCCAATCATGCTTTAAAGCCCATATAAAGATACATACATTCATTTAGGATCAAATTGAAACATGTGAAAGATGAAGAGAACTTTGAGAAAATTTTCAAGTTAGGGACACACGGCCGTGTCCCTAGCCCGTGCACACTAACACGGTCGTGCCCTACTAGACACGCTCTAACACTCAGTCCATGGTTGAAACTGTCTAACCCCACACGGTCACTAGACACACTCGTGTGTCCAGTCGTGGCCAACACTGTCAAATACCACACGGCTACCAGACACGCCCATGTGTCTAGGCCGTGTGCAAGACTATCTAAAATATTTTAGGTGCAGGGGTTACACGGTTGAATCATACGCCCGTGTGCTTAGACCATGTGGCACAATGTAGGCTTGGTTTAAGCCATTTTGCCACCCAAATGGGTCATCACTACAAGCATCACATAACTGTAACATTTCATAGACAATTTGGCAACCAAAATAACCATTTCAAAACATATACTGAACCATTTCATAGCTAACCAATTCAAACATGATGTTTACCATTTCTAACAACATCATTCATCACAAACTTTACCATATAGAACGCATTATATAAGACATTCAAAATGTTTTAAACATATACAAAACAAGCCATATCTCATGGCTTGATTAGATTCCAAAACATACCACATTCATTAGCAAAACTAACCATAAACATTCACTTAACAACTAGCCTATACATGCCATGACCATCTTATTTACAAAGATTCAAAAGTACCAAAAGATTGATGGATAGTGTGATAGCAAGTCTCCGACTCGTCCGAAAATCGAGCTAGCTTCTGAATCTATAAAACAAGGGAAAGTAAACAGAGTAAGCTTTAAAAGCTTAGTAAGCTCGTATAATATATAATTTAAACTTACCAAATCAATAAGAATAACACAAAGATAATGCCAACTCAATTCATATGCTCATATTGCCTATTTCACAAGCATTCACTGGTTAGTCCATATAATCTCATAAACCATTCATACACAAGATGAAACATTTATACACCATAATCATAAATCTATTACTTATAACAAGTAATTCATATCATATAGCCCTGTAAATCTCAAATAACATGTAATACATATATCTCTAGAACTTCATGTAACATGTATCGATAATTGCCCGTTGAACCTTTAAGAACATTGAGGGATACTCGGGTGATACACACACAGTGTATATATGTATAACCTGTAAACCGTCAATGCATCATGTATGCTCTTTCGAGCCTATACCGGTAAGCCCGAAGGCTGAACATGTGATCCCGAAGGATGAACGGTAAGCCGTAGGCTAAACGGTAAGTCCGAAGACTAAACATGTAATCCCGAAGGATGAACATATGGCTCATGAGCTGTGGTGAGTCCGCAATAAATGCAGGAGCTAAAACCACCCTGTAGCCTTAGTGACATGTCACTTGTATCCTACGACTTTCTACGGTTCGAACATGACTCGGTAATCATTTGGACATATAACCAATTTAGATTCTATTAATTATTTCACATATACACCTTATGAATTTCAACATATATCAATAGGCGAAACTTGAATCTATGGTTCATTATGCATTCATATAGTATTAAAACAACAATTATAAACCTTAAACAAGTTTGATTCTAATTATACGAACGTACCTCGATTTCCCGATATCTACTCGTCTACTTTTCGTTTTCCCCGATCAAGTTTCCGAGATTTGATTGTCTTGATCTATATTAATACAAATTCAGCAATTTAATCACTAACATGTTCAATTTAATCCAAAAACATGTATTTTTGCCATTTTACAAATTAGCCCTTAATTATTCATACATTAACACTTTAGTCCTAAATTCACAAAATAACAAATTACACAATAGAACCCTCAATTCATCCTAACCGAATATTCATATACCTCATTTAAACACGTATATTTCATTTATTCACAATTCCAACCACAAAAATTCTACCTTTTTCAATTTAACCTTTTTTCGGCATTTTTGTCAAAAACTACTTTATAAAACTTGTATATTTTCAAACAACCATCAATAATTCACCATTATTCAACAAAATAACATGTATTCATCAATGGCATTTTTCAAAAACACAACCAATTTTAGAAATTAAGGCACGGGTCAGTTAAACCGAGCTGCAACGAGTTTAAAAACATAAAAATCATTAAAAACCGAGACAAAATCGTACCTTAATTGCTAAATGAAGCTTGGCCAAATGAAAAGCTTCAAACCCCTTTTGTTTCCTTTGAAAATCGATGAAGAAGGAAATAAAATGAAGAAATTTTATGTTTTGTTTTAATTAAAACATATAATAAACCAAACGACCATTTTAACCTTTAAATAAAACCATTTAAAAACATATGAATTATGGACATAGGTGTCCACTATCTTTTAAAATGGTAAAATAACCATTTAAGGACTCCCATTTTTAAAGCCATAATCAAATGAGTCATTTATGAAACAGAACTCCTATTTATTGCTTTATACGATTCAGTCCTTTTAATCGAATTTACTATTTAAACGATAAAATTTCTATACGAAGCTTTCACACCATATATCTATCTTGCTGTAAAACATATTAAAGAAATAAAAAACAATTTTTCGACTCGGTTAAGTGATCCCAAAACCACTCGTTCCGATTAGGGTCTAAAATGGGCTGTTACAAATCGAGTTTGTAAATATAAAATAAGAATAGTTATGGAGTTAATATAAACATATATTTTGAATTTCATTTAAGTAATTTAATTGAAAAAGTAGTTAATTAAGGCTCAAGGAATAAATTGTAAAAGTTTAATCGCTATAGAGTTTTAATTAAGAAAAAGCTTGAGGACCGATATAAAAAATGATCCAATGGACCAAAATGATAAATAAACTAATATTAAATCTTGGATAGTGGATGAGATGGTGGATTCCATTCAGTTTAATTGATAGATAATTAATGTAAATTAAACTAATTAATTAAAATTAAACAATACTAATCATAGTATAAATACTAAACTTAGTGGAAAAAGATGAGAAATATCATCATCTTCCTTAAATTCTCATAGTCCACCATTGTTAGAAAAGTAAGAAGGTTCTAAACCCTTTTTGTGCATTTAGCCATTATTGCATGTAAGTTCCTAACCATTTTTCTTTTTCTTTTTTTTATAGATTTCTAATCACGAGAGCTTGATTTAGCTAGCCTATATATCAATTATTCAAATGTTAAAATTTTAGCAAGTTTCCATCATTGAGAAAATGGTGAATTAGGTTTGAAATTTGTTAGCTCAATTAATCAATTCAAATTACCAAAAAGGGGTGAATTGGCTTTTTTTTAAAAAAAATTGTAGAAGCTTGAGAGAAAGGGTAGAAAAATTGAACACAATGATTGTAACACCCCAAACCCGGCCTAGAAGTTAGGCCTGAGTCCGGAATGTCACATTGAAGTGTTTTTCGAAAATCATGTTTTTATTGAAAACCCTTCTTGTTTAAAAATTTGTGTAATACCTCAGTTTGCATTTAATCACCTCCAAACGTGGCATAAAAAAATAATCCCTTCTTTAAAAATGTTACTACCTATAAAACCTTAATCGTTGTGGAAGCTTAATTTAAAACAGTTGTTGTTACAGAAAAAACCCTTTTCTACCTCTAGTAATTATAAACCACAAATAAAATCTCAAATTTGTAATCCAGAAATTTAAAGGCCTTATTACATCACAATAATTAAATAAATAATAAAATAAATGAAACTACTACACGGTAAATAGCTTGTAGTGTGGCCACCTCTGAGTTCTTTCCTACGTCGAGCCGCCTACTGAGGGTCACCTGAAAAAAAATAAAAAGAGGGAGTGAGTTTCGAAACTCAGTGTGTACAACCCTCGTCAAACAAAACAAGTGTTAACCAAATTTGGGCCTATGCCTTAATATAGTAACAGTACAAATTCAGTGGGCCTAATCCCTTACAGAATCATTTGGGTCACAACCCATATTATCACAGTTGCCAAATGTATGCATAATGCAGTGCCAACCCTATCCAACCGATACACATCATCTCTGTCCAACCGAAACACATCATGTAGGGATAACAATATCAACCCACCCATCCGATACACTTCAATGGTTGCGTCGATTGCGGTACTACTTAATGCTGCAGTAAAGCTGCGAATCATATATTGGGCCTAAAAGCCTTTGTTGGATCCACGGTCGTCAAGTGACTATGAGATCCTCATATAACACTTCCTCCAATATAATCCCAACCCATATGCAATATGGCATGTATGCAACACACATAAATATATAAATCACAAGGTATGCTTCAAACGACAGTCAGATCATAGCATAAAAATAAATATTTACCCTCGGGGGTTTAATCGTAAATTTACTCCGCAGGGGTATTTTGGTAATTTTGCAAACTAAGGGTTTTCTTGTAATTTTGTAGGTCAAGAGTATCTCAGTAATTTTGCCCTACAGGGATGTTTCAGTAATTCTATATTTCAGTAATTTCCTAACATTATGGGTTTAATTTTGAACCTTGGCCCGTTAACAAGTCCTCGTTGGCTAAAGTGAACAGATACTATGCACCAGGTAGGATTACAGAGAAGATGAGGTGAGTCATTAAGACAGCTTAAGTACCAAGCTCTCCCTAGATCCAATCCTAGACATGCATATACCCATTGCCACACCTTAACCCTATGATTTGTCCACAGTTACTCCTAATTAATTAACTAAGTTTTATTTCTGCTTAAGCAATTATTAGCAACTAGGCCTAAAAGTCCATTACAACCCTAACTAGTCCACATACATTCATATAGCCCATCAAACCCAATCACATTTATATGGCCCATCAGGCCCAATCACATTTATATAGCCCATCAGGCCCATATCTATTCCAAGCCATGCAACCAACTTAATCAGCTCTTTACTTATTACCGATCTACCAATTTCTACTTATTTGGGCCCACGAGCCCTTCGGGCCCATTTGGCCTATTCTGGCCCAGTTGACCAAAATGTGACCCAAGTCTATGAGATCACTCACGGGGTCTCTGATATCATATCGATTACTCTCTTATGAGTGTTCGCACACTTGCAAGACTACCGTAGCCAAAATTTTGGCTTTTTGGCATTTCAACTTTTCGGCTTTTCTGAATTTGCCGATCTATCGTGTGTGTGCAGTGTGTATACACACCTGATAACAAAATGCGCAATGATCTCCTTAGCCACGAACCTACAACCAATATCACTCTTCAATTAATCATATGCTTAACAAATATCTTTACCAAAAATTAAAATCTTACCATTAGCCTTACCTTATGCGACAAGCCCTAATTGTCCTTTCTTAATCACTAACTATGATTATTCCTAGATTTGCATCAACTTAACCATTAAAGATTGAATCATAAGTGACTCGCATCCATCTTAAGTCACCCACACATTAACTAAGATCATTCGACCAACAACTAATCCCAAATAGAGATGAGATATTTACCCAAAACCCAAAACGCATAAGGTGTAATTCGACAGAGATCTAGAGAGAAAGATTCGATATCAATCCCCTACAAAATCGATTACGAGAGTGAGGGAGATGAGAAGTTGATTCTTAGCAAAATTGATTGAAAGAGTAAAGTCCTTACCAAAGATTAGTAGGCCAAAGTTGAGAAAATAATGGCGACACTGAAGGGATTCAGCCAAAGTATTTTCCGCTTTTGAGTCTGGTGTGGTTAAAAGGTATATTTGGCACAAGATGAGAGGAAGAAAAAGAAGAATTCGGCACTTACTAGATGCATAGAGGAAAAACGAAACTCAAGAAGAGAAAAATGTCAAAAAATGCCAAGTGAATTCGGTATTTCACTATTATAGCTGAAATTGCCTTCACACTTACCTATTCGGCTCCAACACTACTCATACTCCTCATCTCTTAACTTTTCTCCACAATAAGCTCCTTAATCTCTTCCTTGAATTTCTCTTTTGATCACTTCCTTCAGAATTCAACTCCAACGCCACTACTAGCTGTCATAGTGCAAAAATTAAATCCCCAGATATTACCATGCTAGCATTCGAACCTAGGATCCCCTTACCTACTATTGACACCACCTCCCTGCTCCCTAAGTGGCGCTCCTCAGCCACTACACCACAACCTCTCTTGTATCAAATTTTAACCAAATATATTTATAAGTCTAATGCTAGAGTCTCCTTAAGGAAGCAAAAATTATAATTTTTGCTAGAGCCCTGGATCGAGCTCAAGACTTTTCCCACACTACTAACCCTTCCTAAATCACTTAAATATTAAACTAAACATGCAATTGTAAAATTTTTTTAAACGTATTTAAATTATTTAAGCCATTCTAATCGATCCGAAACTAAGGCCCAATACTTCTAGGCCCAAAATTTAGGGTATTACAATTCACCCCTTCTAAAAAAAATTTCAACCTCAGAATTTCTAAATATCAAGGTAGTTGCACAACCTAGCCTGCACCACTACGCTCTCGTTGTGCACTCTGATCCTAATACTGATACACACCCAAAACATCTATCTATCGGAGCGGATAGACACTACAAGCACACTATTTCTATATACAAATTACCAAGCCTAAACAAAATGTACCTGACTTAAAAGGAATTAGGCAATCCCGAACCCGATGCTCCTTAGACCCGTATCTAAGGTAGGCTTCTGGCTTCCTCTAACATTCACTCTGATGGCGTCCTTTGCAATGCTCGTAAGCCGGAAAGTTTGGACGTGTCTTAACACGCTTCACAGAACTAGGTTCTGTCTTCTGAGAGCTGTGATCCCTTTTCTTCTTACATTCCACACACCCCGCCTGAAGTGTTTCACTAATCTCCTTAACTTTGGTATGCAATACTTCTTCTACCACTTTCCTTATTAACTGAGCCAGTGCCTCAGTCCCAAGCTCTGGGTTATCAGCACTTGGAGTTGGCGGTTCTTGTTTCCCCTTGGAATCCATATAAGTTTTTCTTCTAGTGCTTAATATCATCGATCCATGTATTATTTGAATTAGAAATTTTATGAAATTTTAGTTAATTCCAGTAATTAAGCTGATGTTTTATGAAAGCAGAAAGTGAAGAGTTGTTTTCGCAATCGTAAGTCCTCTACAGTTTCAGTTTCCTATAGTTTCAGTCTTTCTCTAACTAAAGAGTCACAATAGTTCTCTATCTAAAGTGATCCTAATAGTCTTCCTACAATATAGCTGTATAAGAACAATTCAATATCAAGAGTACTTACTTCGCTCGGCGTCAGAGACTCGGTGTGCCACACATCAAAATCCTTCAAAATTTTTTTATTCATTTGCAAACAATTTTAAACCCAAAATCTAAGGCCCAATTCACAGCCCGGACTTTGCAATCAGGCTCTGATACCATTAAATGTAACAACCCAAACCTAGCCTAGAAGTTAGGCCCAAGTCCGGCATGTCACATGGAAGTGTTTTTCAAAAACCGTGTTTTCATTGAAAACCCTTCTTGTTTAAAAATTTGTGTAAAACCTCAGTTTGCATTTAATCACCTCCAAACGTGGCTTAAAAAAATTATCCCTTCTTTAAAAACGTTATTACCTATAAAACCTTAATCGTTGCAGAAGCTTAATTTAAAATAGTTATTTTTACAAAAAACAAACCATTTCTACCTCTAGTAATTATAAACCACAAATAAAATCCCAAATTTGTAATCCAGAAATTTAAAGGATTATTACATAACAATAATTAAATAAATAATAAAATAAATGAAACTACTAAACGGTAAATAGCTTGTAGTATGGCCACCTCTGCGTTCTTTCCTATGTCGAACCGCCTACTGAGGGTCATCTGAAAAAAAAGTTAAAAAAAGGGAGTGAGTTTCGAAACTCAGTGTGTACGACCCTCATCAAACAAAACAAGTGTTAACCAAATTTGGGCCTATGCCCTAATATAGTAACAGTACAAATTCAGTGGGCCAAAGCCCTTACAGAATCATTTGGGTCACAACCCATATTATCATAGTTGCCAAATGTATGCATAATGTAATGGCAACCCCATCCAACTGATACACATCATCTCCGTCCAATCAAAACACATCATGTGGGGATAACTATATCGACCCACCCATCCGATACACTTCAATGGTAATGCCGGTTGTGGTACTACCTAATGTTGCAGCAAAGCTACTAATCATATATTGGGCTTAAAAGCTTTTGTTGGATCCACGGTTGTCAAGCGACTATGTGATCTTCATATAACACTTCCTTCAATATAATCCCAACCCATATGCAATATGGCATGTATGCAATACACATAAATATATAAATCACAAGGCATGCTTCAAACGACAGTCAGATCATAGCATAAAAATAAATATTTACCCTCAGGGGTTTAATTATAAATTTACCCCGTAGGGGTATTTTGGTAATTTCGCAAACTAAGGGTTTTCCTGTAATTTTGTAGGTCAAGCGTATCTCAGTAATTCTGCCCTACAGGGATATTTTAGTAATTCTATATTTCAGTAATTTTCTAACATTATGGGTTTAATTTTAAACCTTGGCCCATCAACAAGTCCTCGTTGGCTAAGTGAACAGATACTATGCACCAGGTAGGATTCTAGAGAAGAGGAGGTAAGTCATTAAGACCGCTTAAGTACCAAGCTCTCACTAGATCCAATCCTAGACATGCATATACCCATTGCCACACCTTAACCCTATGACTTGTCCACAATTACTCCTAATTAATTAACTAAATTTTATGTTTGCTTAAGCAATTATTAGCAACTAGGCCTAAAAGTCCATTACAACCGTAACTAGTCCACATACATTCACGTAGCCCATCAAACCTAATCACATTTATACGACCCATCAGGCCCAATCACATTTATACAGCCCATCAGGCCCAAATCTATTCCAAGCCATGCAACCAACTTAATCAGCTCATCATTTATTACCAATCTATCAATTTCTGCTTATCTGAGCCCACGAGCTCGTTTGGCCCATTTGGCCCACTCTGGCCCAGTTGACCAAAACATGACCTAAGTTCATGAGATCGCTCATGGGGTCTCTGATATTGTATCGATTACTCTCTTACGAGTGTTCGCGCACTTGCAAGACTATCGTAGCCAAATGTTTAGCTTTTCAGCATTTTGGCTTTTCAGCATTTCGGGATTTGCCGATCTATCATGTATGTGCAGTGTATGCACACACCTGATAACAAAACGCGTTATGATCTCCTTAGCCACAAACCTCCAACCAATATCGCTCTTCAATTAATCATATGCTTAACAAATATCTTTACCAAAAATCGAAATCTTACTATTAGCCTTACCTTGTGCGACAAGCCCTAATAGTCATTTCTTAATCACTAACAGCAATTATTCCTAGATCTGCATCAACTTAACCATTAAAGATTGAATCATAAGTGACTCGCATCCATCTTAAGTCACCCACACATTAACTAAGATCATTTGACCAAGAACTAACCCCAAATAGAGATAAGACACTTACCCAAAACTCGAAACGCATAAGGTGTAATTCGACAGAGATCTAGAGACAGACTCGATATCAATCCCCTACAAAATCGATTATGAGAGTGAGGGAAATGAGAATTCGACTCTTAGCAAAAGTGATTGAAAGAGTAAAGTCCTTACCAAAGATTAGTCAGCCAAAGTTGCGAAAATAATGGCAGCACAGAAGGGATTCGACCAGAATGTTTTCGGCTTTTGAGTCTAGTGTGGTAGAAAGGGATATTCGGCACAAGATGAGAGGAAGAAGAAGAAAATTCTGGACTTATTAGATGCACAGAGGAAAACTGAAACTCAAGAAGAGAAAAATGCCAAAAAATGCCTAGTAAATTCGATATTTTACTATTATAACTAAAATTGCCTTCACACTTACCTATTCGACTCAACACTACTCACACTCTTCATCTCCTAACTTTTCTCCACAATAGGCTCCTTAATCCCTTCCTTGAATTTCTCTTCTGATCACTTCCTTTAGAGTTCAACTCCAACACCACTACTAGATGTCATAGTGCAAAAATTAAATCCCCAGATATTACCGTGCTAGCACTCGAACCTAGGATTCCCTTACCTACTATTGACGCCACCTCCTTGTTTCCTAAGTGGCGCCACTTAGCCACTACACACAACCTCTCTTGTGTCAAATTTTAACCAAATATGTTTATAAGTTTAATGGCAGAGTCTCCCTAACGAAGCAACAATTATAATTTTTGCTAAAGCCCTGGATCGAGCCCAAGAATTTTCCCATACTACTAACCCTTCCTAAATCACTTAAATATTAAACTAAACATGCAATTGTAAATTTTTTAAATGCATTTAAATTATTTAAGCCGTTCTAATCGATCCAAAACTTAAGGCCCAAAATTTAGGGTGCTGGAATGATTTAGAGTGGTTTGGCCTGAATTGCCTACTCTACCACCTTAGGTTTCCATTATTAAGGATTTTCCCAAATTCACTATTTTGATCAACCTTTGAAGATAATATTTAACCTTACAATTCTATTAAGATTGTAACGCCCCGAATTTTGGGCTTAGAAGTTTTGGATTTTGAGCATAGTGACAGTGATAAGGTTGCACATAAGAGTTTAGTTGTGCAATTTAGAGACAAGAACGGGCCTGTTGGTCTATGGGATGAGTGGGAGTTAGTGAATATGGAGGCTCTAGGTTCGAGTCTTGGGATGACTTTTTATATCCTGTTAATTACTTAGTAAGTATTCTTTTTATTTTGCTACTTATTTTATTTTATTTTTATTTTACTTAGTTAATTGAGTTTTGGGGAAAAATACTTTTAGAGTTATTATTCTTTGGGCTATACATTCTTCTCTACTTTTTCCCCTTCTTTTCCTTTTTGATTTTTTTCTTTTTTGACTTGTGGATTCGGGATTTTCTCTCCTTTGCCGCCATCTCCAATCGTAGTTAACAGGTGTGGGATTCGAACTGTAACTATGTTTCTGTATTTGTTGTTGATTCTAAAAATTCTCGTTCAATTTTTCTTGATTGGTTGCTAACTCATTGCTTTTGAGTTTTTAGTCATTGTTAGTGGAAGGAAAACTCCCTTTTCTGATATATGTTGGTAGGGCGAAGATTTGGGACCGTTTCGATGGCTAAAACAGTGACGAGGCTGATTTAGGGCTGTTTCATGGCTGCCCCAACGGCCACAAGGGCGTATGCCGAAGGCATACGGTTGTGTGGATTTAGGAACTAGGGTTTTTGGTCGATTTGTGCCGTGTCCCTTGGACACACGGCCGTGTGTCTGATTTGGGCAATTAGGGCTTCCACATGGGTGTGTGGTACGGAACACAAGGCCGTGTGACTGATTTGGGGAATTAAAGTTCCTACACGGGCGCGTGCTTCGAACACGTGACTGTGTGATTGATTTGGGGCCTAAAGATTCAACACGGGCTTGTGTTATGGGACACACGACCATTTCTGATAGCCTCACGAGTGTGTGACCCTTTACACAGCCGTGTGTGCCCTGCACTTGAAGTTAGAGAAATTGAATAGTGAGTTACACGGTCGGGTTACACGGTCGTGCCCCTACACCACATGGGCGTATACATCTGTCACATGGCAGTGTGCTACCCTTCACATGGGCGTTTGGATCCCCACACAGCTTGGATTGCTTCATACAGCTGGAGCACACGGGCGTGTGGTCCTAACTCGCTAAATTTTGATTTTGGGGCAATTCGAGTGTAATCGCGATTCTATGTGTTCCAACCCTCGACTAGACCTATTGAGGGTGGTTTTGACACTGTTTTAACTTCAACATATATGTTACTTGAGATTGAATGTGTAATATGTTAGGTGTTAAATCTGGGTGCATAAGTGTGCATGTTTCTGTAACTGTATGACTGATGTAAGTGACTGCTTTTGGATGATTGTCTGAAATTGAATTCTAAATTCATACATCTGCATACATACATCTGCATATAAAGTATTTTGGGTTGGGATGTGAAGAGAAGGAAAATTTACGATCTGATAGTTTATCTACATATTGAGGCCTCTAATACCTAGAGGGTTGTGGGCAGTCCCAATACCTAGAGGGTCGTGGACAATTTGACTGATTTGGCAGTTTTACTGCAACCTGACAGTATTACAGTTTACCACACTGCATTGTACCGCATGCACGTTAGCTATGCTACGTGCTATTATCTGATTTGGCAGTTCACACTGCATATCTATACCGCGGTTTTTCACATTGCACAGTATAGCTCATTTGCTTGCATTGCTGCATAATATTTGAGACTAGCAGTCTATCTACACATTGATAGCCCCAATTCACAAAGGGTCGAGGGCGGTCCTAATTCCCTGAGGGTCGTGGATAGTGTTGATGATCATCGTTGTCGGGTAACTCGGGATGCGATCCTATGGAGTATAAGGTTGGATGGGCTTTTCGAGGTCCTACTCGGAGTGCAGGGATGGGTAGGTTGATTATATCCCCACAGTAAGTGTAGGTTTGGATAGAGAGGTGTGTTGGCTGGATGGATGGGTGCATTTTGTAACTCATTTGCACTCATATGCATTAGATTGAAATGACTGACTGTGTGTTACTGTATCCGAATGTGACTACATTGTTTGTCTAATATGTCTAAATGACTATTTGCGAATATCTGATTAACTGAAAGGCATTTGTGCATAAGTGAATTCTGTTGATATGACTGCTACTATTTGGTTAGATAGTTACTGAGAGGGCTAAGGCCTCAACTGGAACTGTTACTGATTCTAAAAAGGGCTAAGACCCGAATTGTAATTACTGAGGATTACCGTTACTGTGTCTCACGGAGCCATATGCTGTAAAGTTACATATGGTTTGTATTTTGATTTATTTGGCCTATAAGTATGTTCTATATCTGAACTGATTCTAGTTTTCAGGTTTCTATTATGTAGAATATCTGTTTTGATCTCATACTGAGTTCGAGTAGCTCACCCCCTCTTTTGTTTCCTCTTTCAGGTATAGACCTGGTTTCTGGACGCTAGACTTAATATGCAGATGTCTTGGACAGACTTGATGGATCAATTATGAGATTTTAGTTTCGATATTATTTATTATTTGGTTAAAGTTTGGACTATAAGGATTTATAACGTAGTGGTAGAATTCCCGATTATGTTTTTACTCAAATATTTCAACTGGTTTTACATTTAATTTTATTTTAAGTTTGCACTAATTTGATAATGAACGATTTTAAATGATTTTAGTTCACTAGAATAAATTGATTTGTAAAATTTGCTCACGATCACTTCGGTGATCAATGTAGCATCCCAAATTCAGTTTAGACTCCTAGGCTAGGTTGGGGGTGTTACAAAGATTTCTACACAAATCTTAATACTCAAACACTCTTAAAGAGAAACAAATAAGCAAAGAAAGAAATAGCAAATTAAGTACAATTACAAAGAAAAATATTTGAGCTAATAGAAAAACAATGAAGCTCATAAAGGCATCTAAGATAAGTATGAAAAAAATTAAGCACTAAGGTTGTTTTATTGATCTTTAAGCTTGCATAATCTCCTTTGTTGTCGTAGGACCTTCAGAAGCTGGTATTTATACCCTCTAATTGAAAAAGTATAGAATGACAACGTATGACTTTGTATGCGAACCCTCACATCATATAAAATGACAAAGTATGTGAACCCTCATGTTGTATAGTATGACAGAGTATGCGAACCCCCATGTTCTATAGTATGACGTAGTGAATTGTTAGTATATGTGTGTGAACCCCCACATATGCAAGCCCTTCATGAATATGTGTGAACCCTATAGGTGGGCCCCTACGTATGAACCCATAAGCAAACCCTGTCACACCCTCAAGCCCTTATCCGTCGCCGAAATAGGGTTACAGAGTATTACCAGACTTTTTAGATAAAATACGAGCATTAAACAAATCAATCAGCATGCACATCATAGATTAATCATATCGTCTCTTTTGGGCCCTCGAGGCCTTAAATATGTGTTGGAAACAAATAGGGACTAGTTCAGGTTTTGAAAATTTTTTGCGAAATTTCAAAATTTTTCCTAGGTGAGGGCACACACTCTTATGTGGCTAAGGGACATGACTGTGTGACCTAATGACTTGCCCGTGCTTCAGGACATGTCCTACCCATGTAACTCTTTCACTTACATTACATGGCTAAGTCACACGCCCGTGAGCTAGGCCGTGTGCCTCACACGGCTGAGACATACGCCTCTATCTCTACCTGTGAGGAGATTCGTGGGCATTCTGTTTTGAAAATTTTAAGTTGCAGGGGATGTACAACCAAATCACATGCCCGTGTATTAGCCGTGTGTCTCACACGGTCCAGTCACACGCCCGTGTGGGCTCAAAATGAACCTTAAATATCAAGTTTACCAACGCTGCAAACTTAAACAACAAGCAACTCAAAAACCAATTGTTCAACCACTTCAAAACATGATCAAATACCTTTAAAACATGTCGAACTATCAATCTAATGACCTAATCAATATACCAACATAGGTACTTTACACATTTTATCAAAATTAAACAACATTACTTCATTTAAGCCAATTATAATAACATGCCAACTTAACCCAAATTTTGGTCTATTTCATATTCAGTTATGCATTAACTTAAACATACCATTTTATAACCTCAACTTGACATACATATGCTCATGTATATAAGTAACTATTATCATCTTATAAGATTGTTTACTATTATTTCCCAAAATGGCATACATATAACAACCTAGGTACATGCCATCACCAAAAAGAAACATACGTCACCATGTTTTGAGTTCAGGATCGGCTCTGGATGCTGAATCAACAATTTGACCTTAACCTAACCTGCGCACAGAAAACAAATCATATGCTAAGTATAAACTCAGTGGTATTTTTATAATCTGAATGCTTTAAAGAAATAATATTATAAAACATGCACTTTTAATCATAGAAGAACATTAGTTAATCAATAAATCAATTCATCCATTTAACTTTATTTATCATCAATAGCTATTTCAAATAGCTTTTCTCTTTTTGATTCACATATCATTTATCAATAACAATGTTCTTTTGATGAACCCTTGGTTCATGCATTTCATTTGTATAATTCAATTCATTTCCCAATTCCAATTCATATACAATGTCATTCAATATCCATCTTATTACTAATTCATTTATTTACCCCTATTAACACGACTCGGAGTTGGACGGATACACGGATCCAACCAAAACACACCAATTTGGCACCCAGTGCCTCATCGGATAGTTCGAAGTAATAAATTGACACCCAGTGTTGCATCGGCCATGCCAAAGTAAATTGGTACACAGTACCTCATTGAATTTATCTGAAGTAATAATTTGACACCCAGTGTCTCATCGAGTTGAAGTCAAAGTATCCCTGAACTCTTCCAATCCTATGGAATACCATCTATATCCAATACAACCCGATACAGTTAATAGGGTTTAATTTCACTTTTCAAAACAATCATTATCCAACATTCACATTTCACATATTTCACCAATTTATATAAACTCAATTCAATGTTACATTATCAATATCAAATACTCACCTCTATGCACTTACCATATACATTAAATAATAACTTCAACAATAAATTATTAAATTTGAATTATAAAAATACAAACTGTAATTTTTGAGTCACCTCTCGTTGACTTTCCCTTTTCCCTTCTTAACCAAAGTTTCCAGCACGACGTTAGCTACAGAATAGAAACAATTAAAATTTATCAATACAATACAATTCCACATTAAATATTTCAATTTATGTTCAACTTTTGCATAAATTCTAATCTAGTTTGTAACGCCCCAAAATTTTTAATTTTTGTTTTTGAGTATGTGTGACACAATTGTCTATCTACTTGAATGGTTATGTGTTCTGGGTGTGTGTGGAAGGTCCCAAGTTCAAGCCGTGACTTGGGAAAATTTTGGTATTTTTATGAATAAAGTCCTATCTCTGGTCAGTAGGCTTTTATTTAAATAATTGTAAGTATGTATCAGAATGGCGTGTTGGTGATAGAGATCTTGTGTTCAAGAACTGGTCTGGGCATTATTTTTACTTAAAAATTTGGCTAGAGTTGTATTGGAAGAGGACACTGAGTAGTGGATGTGTACTGGGAGTTGAGGGAGGAAATTAAGGGATTTTGGGATTCTATCAAAATTTTTTTTGCTAAGCTAGGTTTATCCAAAAAAAAATTCTATTCTCTTTTCCCCAAATTTCTTCCGTCATTCTGACGATTTTTCACCCCTCTTCTACCGAATTTCAATTGTTTTATTCCTCTTCTCTTTTGATTTCTTTTGTGCTTCCACTTTGTTCAACGATTGAATTAGCTTGATTCGGTAAAAATCAAGTAGCGAGTGGTGCTTCTGCAGTTTTTTTTGAATGGTTAGGTTTTCAGTTTACCGTCAGTATTGGAGTGCTCGGGAGTGTTTAGGCATCAAAACGATACAGGTGTGTGTAAATGAGAAAATATATAGGATTTTTCCTATAGAATTCATCACCTTTTTGCTTAATTTTATTGCTAAAACTCAGTAATTGTTTATTTAATTAATGAAATATGTGGAAAAATGAAATTAGGACATGAAAATTATTAAAATATAATTTTATGTTTTATTATATAGTTTTCATGCATAAAATAGCTTATTTTATATTAATTTGAGCATATTCTATTTTTAAGTTATAAAGTAGGCCATGCATAATTTAATTTAATAATAAAATATAAAGTTATATTTAATAAATTATTTCTATATGTTTCATTAACAAAATTGGGCTTAATTAATTCAGTAAAACTAATTAATTAAAGTGGTTAATTTGCATTGTTTAGTCCCCTAATTTTTCTGTTATTTTCATATAGGTGGGAGAGCTTTTAATTCAATTACAAAGCCATCCCAATTGGACTAAATTAGCCCCTAATTTTGGCTGCACATGGAGGTTAATAAATCAACATTTGGGTTAATTGCATGAAGTCCTTGAAGATTTAAAAGAATCAGAAATTTACCTGAAGATTCACTGGAGACTAAGTCTTGCTCCTGCGTGATGTGGCACATGAATCAAGCTAAAAATCAGCCACCTTACCTACATGTATGGCCGGCCACACTTGGAAGGATTTGAAGTGGATGAACACTTCCATTTTTAGTAAACTCACACCTCAACCTCACCTATAAATAAGACCCTTCACCCCACTTCTCAAATCATCCCTCATTCATCTAATCTCTTCTCTTCTCTCATTTTCTCTCAACTCTGTCTTCTCCCCACGCCGTCCACCATCCTTCCTTAAGGAGTTTTAGCTATTTAGCCTATCAGGAAACCTTGGTTGGCCACCTCGAAGAGCCATCAGCAAAGGAGCAAGCAAGAGTCAAAAAAGTTCTCACCATTCAGAGTCTTGGGTGACAGCCATCTGAATAGGGTTTAATCTTTCTTTTCTTAAAGTTGATTTAAATGTTTGCTATGAGTTCTTTGTTCTTGTTTTCAACAATGAAAGCTTAATTTTATTTAAGCTAGATTGATTATTTTAATTAAATAATATTTATTTGATTCATGCTTAAAATGTTTGTGCCTCAATCGATCATGTTTTCAATTAAAATCAAGTTCGTATTTTGTTCATACGTGATTGAAATGCACCTGAATTAGCTGAGTGATCCTAACCAGACATGGCTAATAGACGCATAATTTAAATGTGCATGCTCAATTTAGATCTTTAAACCGATTAAATTGCAGGTTGCATAACATCCCTAGTACGACTCTGTTATCTGCATAGTTTTTAGATTTGTGTGATTAAATTGTTCCATACCTAATTCGTCCATGTTACTTCACATGAATACTAAGAAATCCTAAAATGGTTTTCAAACTCATGAAAGGTTGAGTTGCCATGGAATGTTTTTATGAATGTTATTAAGCATGTTGAAAATAAATTAAGTTTAATTAGAGTAATTTTCCTAGTTTATTTATGTTAGAATTGTTGCACATTGCATTAAATTTGCTAAAATCTATTTTATTCATATAGTTGCATACTTAGGATAATTTGCAGAAGAGATCATTGTATCTAGTTATTTTAATTCTTTTTAATCATCAATGCCAATCAAACTGAGTTTTTATTCACCAAATTGCTAATATAATTTTATAATTAATTGACTTTACACGAATACAATCCCTGTGGAGACGATAACTCTTTATACTTACTTATTACTTGAGCGACTGTGTACACTTGCACAAACCAAGCGTTACAGTGTGTACCCAAAAACGCAAAAAATAGGGTTTAGATAAAAGCCAAAAACCCACTTTCGATGCCACACTGGTGTGTGGTCACCCGTGCAGTAGGCTATGCGCACTAACATGACTGTGTGATAGACGAGGCTAGGCCATGTGCAAAGGACACAGCTGTGTGATGGCTAGACAGGCCGTGCGTGAGACACGAGCTAAACTGTTTTGGGCTGTATGGGCCACACGGGCGTGTAGACCCACACAGGTATATGGGATTTTGGGCTAGGTTGTGTGATCCACACGTCCAAGGCCACTTTAGGCCGTGTGGGCCACACGGGTGTGTGGGCCCACACGAGCAGGCCACATGAGCGTGTGAGCCCATTTTCACTGAATTGATTGCTAAGATTGCACGGGTCACCCAAGTCGACTGTGAACCTACTGTAGGGTCAGTAAGCTCTATTTAGACCCTTAATTGTGTAAACTAAACAACTGGTGATTGGACTGAGCATAATAAAATGTATGCCTATTTACTGATATATATCTGCTTACTAATAGTTCATAAAAGCATGTCATCTTTTGTATGTTTGCATTACATTGGATTGGGTTGATTATATCTTGACGAAGTGTATTGAAAGGCTCTTAAGCCTAATATACTGGTAGCTTAACTACAAATTACTATTTATGTGCCGCATTTGGTACTACTTGGAGTGTAGGGATGGGTGGGTGATTTAATCCCCACGTGGAGTGTAGGGTTGAACGGAGATGGTTTGTAGAGGCTGGTTGGGTAGGACTTTATTATTGAACACTGTATATTTGTTACTAATATTGTTATAGGCTATGGCCCTTGTGCATACTGATATTGATACTAAATTGGGCTAAGGCCATACTGATACTAATTCTGAAAGGGGCTTAAGCCCAAGACTGGTTTGACTGTGCACCATGATTTTTGTTTGTTTGTTTTCTGCGGGACTACAAACTGATTTTATGTAAACTCACCCCTCTTTGTTTAATGTACAAGGTAATTCCCAGGCCTAGATGGATCGTTGTGGCGGAAGACTCGATGGTGACCATAGTTTTTGGACTTCACCGTTTTTAATTTATTACTTGGGTTATATTGTTATTATTGGGTTATTTTGATGTAATTTGTGGACTTTTTGGGGACTTTTGCTTAAATTTTGGGCTTCTATTTATTTAATTATTTTATGGATTTAAAACTGCTAGTCGTAGGAAATTCGGTTTTCAAAAAAATTAAAGTATTTTCTAAACTCATGATCACATTAATTGTTTTTAGTAAAGCTTCCGCAACGAGAAGTGTTTTAAACAAATGATTTAAATGAGTAAAATATTTTCTTTTAGAACTAATAAGAGATAAAGAAATATAATAACATGGAAATGATTTTATCACAGCAACTTAGTTTTCAAAACACACTATCATGTGACATCGCCAGATTCGACCATAATGTCTAGACCGGTTTGGGGTGTTACATAGTCTTTAAATCAATACTAACTCTATTTCTTCCAAAACTAATTCAATATCTTATTGAATTTCTACTTTAAACTAATTTCAACTCTCTAATTTCACCATAAAACCTAAATTTTAAAATTTCTCAATTTAGTCCCTAATTCTCAAAACTTATAATTTATACTACAATTCAATCTTCTTTTTCATTCTAACCTAATATTCTTAAAATCTAATACTTCATTTATTCAACATGAAAATCATATAAAATTCCAAAAATTTCCAAAATTTTAATATAGGTTAAGTATTATTTGTTACTAAGATTCTAAAAACTTTAAAATCACAAGAAAATGGACTAAATTGGCTTATGAATCAAACTTTGAACCTTGAAATCCTAGACTTTTTTTCTTTCTTACCCTTTTCTTTTCTTTCCTTTCTCCTTCGCTGTTTTGTTTTATGTTTGTGTTCTTTTTGTTTCTTTTTCTTTTTTTTTAATGTTTTAATTATAATAAAATAATAATAATAAAACTTTTACTTAAATAATAAGTAAATATATGATTGTTACTAATATATGAATTTTATTTTACCACATGTCTTCATCTACACCAAACACTTGTCAACTTTTGGTTTAATTGCTTATTTAGTCCTTTAACTTTTCTCTATTATATAATTCAACTTTTACCCTATTTGCAATCTAGTCCTTATACCTAATTATCCATAATTTAAGCTAATTCACCTAGCAAAAACCTAATTAACCATGTAACTAACTTCGTAAATATTTTTATTAAATATTCACGAATCCATTTCACGAAAATGAAGACCCGAAAATAAGCTTTTCGATAATCATAAAATTTGGATCATTACAAACACTACATGTGCAAACCCTAGGTGTGAGAACCTTTTATGTGTGAACCCTAGATGAGTGAACCCATATGTGCAACCTTTAGGTGCAAACTCGTAAGTAGGAACCCTAGGTGCGAACTCTTAGTGAATATGTGCGAACCCTATATGTTGTACTGTGCAATCCCTATATGTGATAACATGCGAACCTTATTTGTTATATATGCAAACCCTGAAGGAAAGCTACGCGAACCCTTAGTGATCATATGCAAACCTTTGATGGTTATAATGCAAATCTATATGAAATAGTTGCGGACTATATATGTATAAACCCAACATGTAATGACCCAAAATTTATGGGCATCGAAAAAGTGTGTTATTGGGTCTCTATTTTCGTAAAACGGATTCGTAAATATTTATTAAAAATATTTATGAAGTTAGTTGTGTAGTTATTTAGATTTTGATTAGGTAAATCAGTTTGAATTAGGAGTAATTAGGAAAAAGGACTAATTTGCAATATGGGTGAAAGGACTAATTAGCGTTATCGACGAACCAGGCCATGCGTACGTGACACGGGCACACGACATGGCCATGTGATGGCCGGCGAGGCCATGTGTGAGACACGTGCTCAACCAATTGGGCAGTGTGTTCCACACATGTAAACCATATGGGCACGTTAGATTTTGGGCCAGGCCGTATGATCAACACGACTAAGGCAAATTTGGGTCGTGTGGGCCACACGGGCGTGTGGGCCCACACGAGTAGGCGACATGGGCATGTGAGCCTATTTTTTTGTAATTAGCTGTAGGGTTGCTCGGGTCGCCCAGGTCGACTAGAACCTATTGTAGGGTCGGTAAGAGTTACTGTGACCCCTAGTTAAGTGATCTGTCTATGTGATGTATGTGTTAACATGTTATCTCTAGCATGTGTAGTCTGTACTGTTCTGAATATTGGGGTATGATCTGTTTATCTGCATTTTAGCATACCATATCTGCATAATGCATTGCATTGGGGTAGGTTTGATGAAGTTGAAGGAAGAATCTGAAAGGCTTCTAAAGCATTGTTATCTGGTAGCTCAGCTGCAAATTTGTGACATGTGCTGCATGACGGTACTATATGGTGTGTAGGGTTGGATGGGTCAATTTTATCCCCATATTTGGTGTGCAGGGATGGGTGGGTCGATTTTATCCCCCAAATGGTGTGTTGGATTGGATGGAGTTGGTGTACAGGGTTGGTAGGCATATTTCTGATATTCTGATCTGATATACATGTGATATCTATAATGGGCTGAGGCTCTAAGTCTGTATCTGGCTCTGTTTCTGAGTGGGCTAAGGTCCACATGGATTCTGTAAAGGGCTCAAGCCCGAATTGTTTGATCTGTGATATATGTCTGTATGCATGCTCTTTACGGGGATTTACACACTGAGTTTTCGAAAACTCACCTCCTTTTCTATTTTATCTGTCAAGTAATCCTCAGCAGTAAATGGATCGGTGCAGTAGATGGCTTGATGGTGACCATTGCCTTACACATTTTGGTTTAAGACCTTAATGCTTTACTGCGTTATTTATTACTTTTAGGAATTTTTGTTGTAATTTTCTGGACTTTGGACTGTTTTTAATTTAATTTGGGGTTTTGAGCTGTTATTTTTGATTTTGTAAACTGCAACACCATAAAGCATTGTTTTCTAAAATTAACTAAGATTTTCATAATTAATTCGACATCGAAAGTTGATTGGTTTTATAACTTTCACGTAAAAGAAATATTTTTGAGCAAATCAACTAATACTCATTTTTTGACTAAGTAAAAGATAATAATTTGAGTGACTCTAAGTATCAAAAATGTTTTCAAAAACACTCTCATATGATGTCTCTAGATTCGTCCATAATGTCTAGGTCGGCTTTGGGGTGTTACATTTAGTGGTATCAGAGTCAAGTTACAAAACTCGACTGTGGATTTGAGTTTTTAATGATTGGATTTAAAAAAATAGTTTGTAAATGATTTGAAACATTTTTGGAATAAGTAAGTGGTACATCGAGTCTCTAGCGTCGATCCTGTAAGTTTTTAAAACTTTGATGAATATTATTTTAAAGCATGCTTAGAAAATGCTGAAATTCTGTTTGGATCTACTGGAAAATATTGCTAGTATGATGTGAAACTACTATAGGTAGTATACTTTACTGAAACACTCTAGGTAGTGTAGACTGAAAACCATAATAAACTGCAATTTGTGATAACATGCTTTAAACTTTTGATACTATTTTGTATAAGATATCTGCTAATAAATATCGGAACTGTAAACTGATTTACATAAAACTGTAAATATAGATAATTTATTTACGATGAGTACACGCGGTACCCGTGGACGGGGTACTAGAGGCCAAGGTAGAGGCCGTAGAGGGGCTTGAACTGAGTCTTTCGCATCAGATACTATTTCGAATCTAGACACTAGCGAGACACAGGTGTCACCTGTTACATAAACTGGGTCAGGGTCTTATGATCATGCAATTGGGAACGACACAATATCCCAAGCCATGTTACAGATATTAGAGAGGGTCCTTGAGCCCAACATTGGATTTAAGGGCCGTGGGTCGGTTATGGAACGACTTCGGTCCAATAGGGCTGAGTTATTCAAAGGAATTGCTAGAGTTGCTCCTAATGTTGTCGAGTACTGGATGGAGGCCACGGAACGTATTATGGATGATTTGGATTTCATTGATGAGTAGAAGCTCAAAGGGGCGGTATCACTGTTTTGCGACGAGGCATACCAGTGGTGGCTCACGATTAAGGAGGGTACTCAGCCTGATCGTCTGTCATAAGATCTGTTTAAGATGACCTTTCAGAGTAAATATGTGGGCACTAATTATGTCGATGCTAAGAAACGTGAGTCCCTTAATCTCACCCAGAGAAACTATACAGTGGTCGAGTATGAGTTCGAATTTTTAAGGCTAAACTGTTATGCGTGAAGCATGGTGGCGACCGAGTATGAGCGCTGCATCTGGTTTGAGGATGGTCTCCGGGACAACTTACGGATTCTGATAGCTCCTCAGAGGGAGTGAGATTTCTTAGTCCTAGTTGAAAAGACGAAGATTGTTAAAGAGGTGAAGTGTATTGAGCACCAAAACTGAGATAGAGAGAAGGCTAAGAGGGGTCTAGAGCCTTCGAATTCTGGGATTAGGCCTACGAAAAAGGCCATGACTGATGGGCCCGTGAGAGCTGGGCCTACCGTTGTACCTGCTGGGGTGGTGATTTCAGCATCATAATAGACACCAACTGGGCAAGTGTTTGAGGGCTACTAGGCTTGTCTTAGATGTGGGTCTACAGAGCATCGGGTTAAGGATTATCCACTGAGAGTTAATAAGATACAAGCTCCGATTAATGAGACTGTACAACCACCAGTGGTTCAGCAGCCACCTAGGGGTTGAGGACAGGCCATGGATGGTAATGGAGTGGACTGAGGGCAGAGAGAACCAGGCAGATATGCTGGACTAACTGAGGCGAGGCAGCCTGCACTAGTTTATACTACGCGTCACCATGAGGATCGAAATACTCTGGATGTCATCACGAGTACGTTTTTCATATTTAATGTACCTTACTTTGCACTGATAAACATAGGCTCTACTCACTCTTACATAGCTAGTACTGTGTCTGAGACATTGGGAATTTCGATTGAAGTTACTGATAATGAGTTGACTGTGGTGAGTCTGTTGGGGTAATCTATTCGAGTGAATAAATTATTCAAAGATGTACCATTAGAGGTCTAAGAGACTGTTTTCTTGGCTGATCTGATGGAGCTTCCATCTGGGGAGTTTGATTTAATTTTGGGCATGGACTGGTTGGTTAAACATCGAGTGAGTCTAGACTGTGCTACGAAAAGGTTGCTCTAAGAACCGAGAAGGATAATGAGGTAGTCGTGATTGAGGAACGATGAGATTATCTGATTAATGTGATATTTGCATTGGTGGCAGAAAAGTTAGTAAGGAAAAGATGTGAGGCATTCTCGGCCTACATCAGTGTTTCTAATTCTGTGGACTCTTTGATTAAGGACATCCGAACTTTGAGAGACCTTCTAGATATTTTTCAAGATAAATTACCAGGATTGCCTCTGAACCGAGAGGTGGAGTTTGGTATCTAGTTGATTCCTGGTACAATTCTGGTGTCTATCGCCCCTTACCGAATGGCACCAAAAGAGTTAGCGGAACTTAAGGCTCAGATTCAAGAACTGTTAGATCGTGGATTCATTCATCCCAGTGTATCTCCATGTGGAGCACCTGTTCTATTTGTTAAGAAGAAAGATGGGACGATGAGAATGTGCATCGACTACCGCCAATTGAATAAGTTAACGATCAAGAACAAGTATCCACTTTTGAGGATAGATGACTTGTTCAATCAGTTGAGAGGGGCTCCTATGTTCTCTAAGATGGATCTACATTCATGATACCATTAGTTGAGGGTTAAGGAGGCCGATGTGCATAAGATGGCATTTAGGACTCATTATGGACATTACGAGTTTCTAATCATGCCATTTAGGTTGACCAATGCACCAGTGGCATTTATCGACTTGATGAATCGAGTATTACAACCCTACTTAGACCAGTTTGTGGTGGTGTTTATTGATGACATTCTCATATATTCTAAGTCTTAGGGCGAGCATGATGAGTATCTCAGGGTGGTTCTACAGACTCTGCGTGAGAAACTGTTTATGCAAAATTCTCTAAGTGTGAGTTTTAGCTGAGATTCGTAGCTTTCTGAGGCTGGCAGGATATTATCGGTGATTAGTAAAAGGGTTCTCTTTGATCATAGCTCTGTTGACTAAGCTGCTGCGAAAGAGAGTTCCTTTCGTTTGGACTGATACACAGTAGGAGAGCTTTGAGAAGCTCAAGACTGTTTTGACTCAGGCTTCTGTTCTGATACAGCCTGAGCCTAGTAAGGACTTTGTGGTATACATCAATGCGTCACATGTAGGTTTGGGTTGTGTTTTGATGCAAGATGGTAAAGTGGTTGCTTATGCGTCTCGTCAGCTTAAGACTCATGAGGCTAATTATCTGACGCATGATTTGGAGTTAGCAGCGTTTGTCTTTGCCCTAAAGATCTGGAGGCATTATCTGTACGGTGAGAAGTGTGCTATTTACACTTATCACAAGAGCCTTAAGTATCTCTTCACTCAGAAGGAGTTAATCCTTAGGCAGTGTCGATGGGTTGAACTGTATAAAGACTACGACTGCAATATTGAGTATCATCCTAGTAAGGCCAATGTGGTGGTTGATGCATTGAGTCGTAGGCTGTGATTGATTTAAGAGTGATGTTCACTTGACTGAGTCTTTTCGACGATGGTAGTCTGTTGGCTAAGCTGCAAGTGAAGCAGAAATGGATTGAGCAGGTTAGAGGTAAACAGATGGGGGATAAGTCTCTCGAGATGTGGTTCTGTTAGGTTGAGAGTGGTATTACGGCAAATTTTAAGATTAACAGTGATGGGGTATTATGTTTCCAAGGTCGGATTAACGTACCAAATAATGAGGATTTGAAATTGTCGATTTTGAGAGAAGCGCATAGTAGCTCTTATGCTATGCATCCCGGTGGAAACAAAATGTACCAAGATTTGTGAGAGTTGTATTGGTGGTTAAGGTTGAAACATGAGGTGACCGACTTCGTTGCTTACTGTCTAACTTGTTGATAAACGATAAATTATACATATTTTTACTTCATATTTAGCCTATATTTCGGATGAATTATTATTAATTTTGTGAGAATTGGTGCGCTTAACCTTTCTATTTCATGTTGTATACTCAGGAGAGCATAGGGAAGAGAAAAGAACCAAAAATGGACCGAAAACGAAGAAAATAAGCCAAAGTGTGAAAATGACACGGCCCAAGGAGTCACCACACGGCCGTGCCACATGAGGTCCACGGCCAGGCCACACGATCGAGCCACCCTCAACAGGCCCGTACACGGCCTCTTGTCGATCCACACGGGCCTGTCCCTGTCGTGAGGAAGTGCAATTTCACTCGGATTTGGATACTTAGAGGCTAAGAAAGGCATCCCAAAGCTCTATATAAAGGCCTTAGGAGGCAACTCTAAGGGTGTACTCTTTTCTCCCAAAAAGGAGCGCATTCTTTCTGCCAACACAGAGAGTAGAAGCAAGGGATTACTCCAAGGGAAGCCAATTGATTCATCCCAGAAGCCGGAATTCTACATCAAGACAGAAGATTTCCCTTCAATCCTTCAAGGGTTTTTGGGTTCTTTTATGGTTTACTATTTTATTTCTTCTGAGATGTTTTCTTTCTTAATTATGAACTAAATCCCCCAAATACTTGAGGGGGATAAAACCTAAGACAGATCTTATTATTATTCATTCTTGAATTATATGATAAATACTTGAATTGTTCTTAATTGTGTGTGCTTAATGCTTGTTTTAATAATCCTAGGTATTAATTCAAGTTTTGATGTGCTTAGGCAGAGGAGCAAAAGTCCCTGTTTTAAGAGTAGATCTAGCATAATTAAGCAAAGTTGCATGCAACCCTAGACATAGGGCGACATATATCTGCCGGATTAGGGTCAAACCTAATAGGGGGATCCATAGATCAAGTTAATGCAAGACTAGGGGTTTTAACTAGAAACAGATTTCAGTTAATCAATCTAGGATTAGTTTTTCTTATCCTCGATGGAGGTATTAACATAAATTAGGGATCTCTACGGATCAATTCAAGTGAAGAAATTGTCTAGTTCAAGTTCTAGGTTAGATAATAGAAAGGAAGTAAGTACTAGTACCTTTGGTTCCCTTGGGTATGATAGCTCGGTCTTACCGCTAAACTATACTACTGTTCGATAGGTGCACTTGCCTTAAAATCGTGACATTAGTTGGTTTTGGTGTGATCAATTTTTATAAATTTTATTACTTCATATCACGCATATAACTTGTTAGTAGATTAAGGCTGAGCATCAGTTGCCTTTGGGTTTGCTACAACCAGTAAAGATACCGATGTGAAAATTTGAGCGAGTGACGATGGACTTCGTTAGTAGGCTGCCTCTAACACCCACTAAGAAGGATTTTGTTTGGGTCATCGTGGACTGATTGACCAAGTCTGCACACTTCATTCCAGTCAGGACAAACTTCTCCTTCCATAAATTGGCCACACTTTACATTTCTGAGATAGTGAGGCTGCATGGGGTTCTTGTCTCAATCATCTTTGATAGGGATCCTCGATTCACATAACGGTTCTTGTACAACAATAGTTATCAGGCTAGTATACAGATGGCACCCTACGATGCACTGTATGGCCGTAAGTGTACACTCTCTTATGTTGGACTAAGTTGGGTAAGCGACGTATTCTAGGTTCGGAGTTGGTTTCTAAGACTGAGGACAAGGTTCGTCTGATTCAAGAGCGGCTAAAAGCAACTTCTAATAGGCAGAAGTCCTATGCTGATTTGAAGTGAAAAGACAACGAGTATTCTGTGAGGGACTTGGTTTTCCTTAAGGTCTCGCTATGGAAGAAGGTTTTGAGGTTCGGTCGCAAGGGCAAGCTGAGCCCTCGGTTTATTGAGTCGTACTAGATTCTGAAGTGAGTGAGGCCAGTCGTATATCAGTTGGATCTACCTCCAGAGTTAGATCGAATGCATGATGTGTTCTATGTCTCGATGCTTAGATGTTACTACTTTGATCCTACACACATTGTGCCTGTGGAGGAGATTGAGATTAGACCAGATCTAACGTTCGAGGAAGAGCTGGTTTAGATTCTAGATTGCAACGTTAAGGTTCTACGAAGGAAGTCTATCCTATTAGTGAAGGTGCTGTGGCGAAATCATAGCACTGAAAAGGCTACTTGAGAGCTAAAAAATTCGATGCGATAGCAGTATCCTCACCTATTCTGATCAGGAAAATTTTGAGAATGAAAATTATTTTTAGAGGGTAGAGTTGTAACGCCCCAAATTTCCTTTAATTTCGACTTTTGTTAATTTGTAGCCAAAAAATATTTGAATATGTTTCTGCATTAATTTGAATAAAAAATATTTGAATATGTTTCTGCATTAATTTGATACAAATATCTATCTGCTTTAGTGGTTATCTGCTCTAGGTGTGTTGGGGAGGTCTCAAGTTTAAGTCAAGAACTAGGCTAAATTTTTTTTATTTGAATTAAGCCTTACTTTTGGTTAATAGGCTTATAAGTAATTATTTGTAAGAATATGTCAGAATGGACCAACTGGTCTGGTGGTTAAGTAGAGTGTAGAGTGTTAAAGTGTTGGAGGTCCTCGGTTCGATTCTCTATGTTGTTTATATTTTTGCACAGTTATGGGGAAGAGTTTAAGTGGTGATAGATTCTACGAAGTGGGGTAGTGGGTAGAGAGAATTAAGGGATGTGGATATAGGGGTTGGGGGAATATCTAATGGAATTTAATTTTTGTTGTTTTTCAAATTCCCAAAATCCTCCAAGTTTTTGATGTTTTCTCCCAACCTATCTTTGCCAAAAGTTTTCTTCTTTTCCATATCTTTTGCCATTGTTTTTCTTACTTACTCTCCTTATTGGATTTAATTTTTTTATTTTCTCATTAATTTTTGCTCATCGCGGCGTGTGGTGTGTGTTCGGTAAGTCTTAGGGAAACTCTTTTTGTTTTGTTTCGATAAAGTAGTGGAATAATAAGAGTTTTGTTTACTGATTAGGGAACGATTGAGGTGCTATGGACTATTCCTCAGGTTTAGCAGTAAGGAATTTTTATTACTCGTAAAAAGTAAGGGTTTCCGTCGGAAGATGACTTTTTCGATATGAGATTAAGTTCAATTCGATCATTTAAAGTGACTAATTGAACGTCATATTGTTTGATAATAGGTTCTGAAGTGCTTTAGGCTACAAAAACATCAAAAAGAAACCAGGTGTGTACTTTGATTACACAAAAAACGGGATTCAGTCAAAGTCGAAAAGCTTACTGTCGACACCATACGAGCATATAGACTGCCCATGTGGAGGCCGTGTGGTGAGACATGGCCGTATAATCGACGAACCAGGCCGTGCGAGCGTGACACGGGCCAAGACACAGTCCTGTGATGGCTGACGAGGCTGTGTGCGAGACATGGCTCTACCAATTGGGCCGTATGGGCCACACAGGTGTGAAGGCCCATACTGGTGAACCACACGCGAGTGTGGGATTTTGGGCCAGGCCATCTGATCCATACAATCAAGGCCAATTTGGGCCGTGTGGGCCACAAAGGCGTCTGGTCCAAACGGGCAGGCCACATGGGCGTGTGAGCCCATTTTTCTGTAATTAACTGTAAGGTTGCTCGGGTCACCTACGTCGACTGGGACCTACTGTAGGGTCGGTAAGAGTTACTCTGACCCCTAGTTATGTGATCTGACTATGTGATGTTTGGTTTAACATGTTATCTTTAGCATGTGTAGTCTGTACTATTTTGAATATTGACGTATGATCTGTTCTTCTGCATTTTAGCATGCCATATCTGCATGATGCATTGCATTGGGGTGGGTTTGATGAAGTTGAAAGAAGAATATGAAAGGATTCTAAAGCCTGTTATCTGGCAGCTCAGCTGCATATTTATGACATGTGCTGCATGACTGTACTATATAGTGTGTAGGGTTGGATGGGTCGATTTTATCACCATATTTAGTGTGCAAGGATGGGTGGGTCGATTTTATCCCCACATAGTGTGTTGGGTTAGACAGAGTTGGTGTGCAGTGTTAGTGGGCATATTTCTGATATTGTGATCTGGTATGCATGCCCTAAGTCTGTATCTGATTCTGTTTCTGAGTAGGCTAAAGTCTACACCGATTCTGTAAAGGACTCAGGCCCGAATTGTTTGATATATGATGTATGTCTTTATGCATGCTCTTTGTGGGGATTTACACATTGAGTTTGCAAAAAATACCCCATTTTCTATTTTATCTGTCAGGTAATCCCCAGCTATAGACGGATCGGTGCAGTGGAGGGCTTGATGGTGACAATTGCCTTACACATTTTGGTTAAAGACCTTAATGCTTTACTGTGTTATTTATTACTTTTGGGAATTTTCTTTGTAATTTTTTGGACTTTGGGACTGTTTTTGTTTTAATTTGGTACATTAAACTGTTATTTTTGGTTTTATAAACTACAACACCACAAAGCATTGTTTTTTAAAATTAACTAAGGCTTTAGTAATTAATTCGACACCGGAAGATGATTGGTTTTATAGCTTTTGCATAAAAGAAATATTTTTGAGCAAATCAACTAATACTTGTTTTTCGACTAAATAAAAGATAATAATTTGAGTGACTCTATGTATCGAAACAGTTTTCTAAAACACTCTCGTGGGACATCTCCAGATTTGGCCATAATGTCTGGGCAGGGTTTGGGGTGAGACAATTTTTGAGTTTTTATGATCCTAGAACAAAATACTACTTGGTATATGTTGAAGTTTTAAAAGTCAGTAGATTATTAGATGTTTTTATGTTGAATAAATTGATGAATTAAGAGTTTAATTGATAGAATTTCAAGTTAGAATTGGGTAAAGGATGAAATTGTAAAATAAGTTATAAGCTTTGTATAATAGGGACTAAATTAAAAGAATTTTGAAATTAGGGTTTTATGGAGAAAATTAGAGAGTTAAGTTTAGTTATGAGTAGAAATTGAGTGAAAATAAAGAATAAATGGTGATAGAAATGAAATTAGTTTAAGTTAGGGATTAAGTTGGAATTTAGGCAAAAGTTGAATAGAAAATTTCAATATTGATTTGAATTGGTGTTGTATTGATAATTTAAAATTGTTTTAACTTTCCATAGCAAACATCGTGCCGGAGTCATTGGCTAAGAAAGGAAAGGAGAAAGTGGACGAAGAGTAATTCGAGGATATACGGTTTGTGTTACTATAATTCAAATCTATTTGTTATTGATTGTTGAATTTTTAATTAATATTCATGGTAAGTAAAATTAGGTAAGTAATTGAATTGATGATATTCAAATGAGTGGAATTGATCTAAAGTGTTCATGGCTATTGAAATTGAATGTGATTATAGATTGGAATTGAAATGTGAAAAGTGAACAATGATTGTTTTAAAAGTGAATTGGAAACCTTATTAACTAAGTTGGGCTAAGTCAGATATAGTTGGCATGCCATAGGATTGGAAGAGTTTAGGGATACTTCGACCACGAGTCGATGAGACACTGGGTGTCATACCGTTACTTCAGATAATTCGATGAGGTACTGGGTACCAACTTACTTCGGCTTGGTTGATGAGACACTGGGTGTCAAGTATTGCTTCGAATTATTCGATGAGGCACTGGGTGCCATACTGGTGTGTTTGGTTGGATCCGTATATCTACTAAATTCGAGTCCTGTTAATAGGAGTAAATAAATGAATCGGCAAATTGAATGATATTGAATGATTGTGAATATGAAATGGAATGAGATATTGTATTGAGATATAAAAATGAAAAGTATGAAACAATGGTTGCATGAAATAAATATTGATGCAATGAATGAAATGGATATTGAGATAGTGAAATGAATTATGAATCAAAATAAAGTAAAGCTATTTAAGATAGACATTATTAAGAAAATTTAAAGTTTAATGCATGAATGATTTATTAAAGGTAAAATGATAGTAAAGTTAAATATGCATGTTTATTATTTTTATTTTAAGTATTTGAATTATAGTAATACCACTGCGTGTATACTACGTGTATGATTTGTTTCCATGAGCAGGTTAGGTAAAGTCAAATTTTTGGTCCAGCATCCAAAGCTGATCTCGAACTCAATAAACCGATAAAGTATGTTCTTTTGTGAAATGGCATGTGCCTAGGTTGGTTGTATAGGTCATTTTGAAAATGGTTGTAAAAATGCTATAATATGAGATTGGAAGGTTATATACCATATATATAATATATGTTGAGTTCATGAAATGGTATAATTTGGCATAAAATTTGAAGTTGGAATGAATAAAATTATTTGAGTTGGTTTGGTTTTAATATGTGAAACATTTATGAAATTGCATTGAATAGGTCATTAGGTTAATGTTTTTGACATGTTTTAGGTGTAGTTGAACCTAATTTGGATTGGTTGAAAGATTTGTTTTTGAATTGCTTGTGGTTTAAGGATTGTAAGGTTGGTTAACTTGTTGAAAAAGGCTCATTTTGAGTCCATATGGCCTGACTCACGGGCGCGTGACCAGAACGTGTGAGATACACGGCTAGCACATAGACGTGTGAACTGATCGTGTGTTCCATACACTTAAGAAAAATTTTGAAATTTCACGAAAAATTTCTAGAGTACCGAATTTGGTCCCAATTTAGTTTTAACATGTATCTTGTGTAACACCTCTAACCCGTATCGTTGCCGAAAAGGGGTTACGAGACATTACCAAACAAATCAGCACTTCTAAACAATGTTACATGTACACATGTTCGATTCTCTTAAACAAATCAAACTTTAAATAATACAGCTAAATAATCACTTACAAATCTTTTTATAATATATAACTAATATATAAGTAGTCACTTTAATCATAAGCACCAAAATAAAATATATCTCATAAGCATGCGTGCACAACTAAGATAATAATTTTTTTTTCATTCTATTAATCCATACATGAATCATATAAATCTAATAATTAAATGCACCTATCATTTGATCATATCATATTCGGCATATCTAGCTTGTTCAACTTATGGTCACATTGATTTATGAACCTAAATGACTAACCAATTTAGCATACAAAATATGCGTATATTACTTTTTTTTTTTGTAAAACATCCATTCGGTTAACAAAAATTAAACCAAGGGATTTTTTAAAAATAAAATCAATTCAAACAATGACAACCCAAAATTTACCTAATTCGCATATAACTCTTATGTTTTCTTATTGCATGAATTACTATATTTCTTAAAAGTATACCAATATGCTCGTAAGCCAACTTTGCATGCAAACAAATATACATAGTTGAACCAAAACTGTAATATCTCGAATTAGGGCCTAATCGGAATAGTAGTTTCGTGACCACAAATCTGAGGTAGAAATAATTATTTTATAATTATTTTAATGTTTATGATATGATTTTATGATGGTGTGAAAATTTCGTGAAGAAATTCTAAGCGTAAAGTGCTTAATTTGAAATTAGGGACTAAATCGAATAAGTTTCAAAACTTGCATTCTAGAAGTTTCTAGTATGAAATTGCTTTGGAATATTAATTAGGAGGTCTTAAATAGCAATTTGACCAATTTTAAGTTCATGGACAAAATTTGGACATGGATGGAATTTTTGAAAGTTTAGTAAGGAGGGGCATTTTGGTCATTTGGATATTAACATGAAATAAAAAGGGAAAAATAACACAAAATTGGTCATCTTCTTCATTACCACGAAATTTCAAGGGTTCTCCATAGCTAGGGTTTGTTTCAAGCTTCCAAGCCCCGTTTTTAATGTTCTTTACGTTTTCGTAGTCCCGGTAACTCGATAAAGCTTATGTTAGCAATAATTTAAGTTAGGGTTCATATTTGGAAAAATACCCATAGGTGAAATTTGTGTATTTTGATGTTTTATGATAGAATATGAGGTTTTAAATTATGTTAGACAACTTGTGCTACTCGGTTTTAAGTAAAAACGAACAAAACGGCTTAATCGGTAAAAGTACATATTGTGCATAAGTATGTGTTATAGTGGGAATTTGAGCTTGCTAATAGCAAATAAATGATCAGCATGTACTAAAACATAAGAATTTGAAATAAAATTTAATTTCTGAGCTTTGGGGCAAAAGTGTAAATATGCAAAAGTTTAGGGCAAAATTGTAATTTTGCCAAAATTTGAATTAAGGACTAATTTGAAAATGCGAGTATTAAACAAGCTAAATGTGTTATTTTAGATCAAGAAAGATGTGGAATCGACCTCAATCGAGGAAAAGAAAAGATTGCGGACTAAATTGCAAAATCTTTATATTTTGGTACCAAGGTAAGTTCATGTGTAAATAATGTAACATAATTGCTATTTTAAGTGATTTAATGCTATTTATATGATATGATACTTGTTATTATGAACATTATGCTTTGTGAAATATTATGTATTGGTATGAAAAGTATATGATTAAATTGATAAGTATGAGATGCAAGCAACGTATTGGTTCCAATATTCCGAGGAGAACGACTGGGAAATGTGTGACTGAGGAAAATCCCGTTTGAACCTTGGGAATAGATTAGGATACAAGTGACATGTCACTAGGATGGTTGGGCATCCGAACTCGTTGAGTTGAGTCCGAGTTCACTTATGGATGCAAATGTCCGAACTCGTTGAGTTGAGTCCGAGTTCGTGAGATGTAACTAGGCATCCGAGCTCGTTGAGTTGAGTCCGAGTTCACTTATGGATGCGAACGCCCGAGCTCATTGAGTTGAGTCTGAGTTCGCTTATGGGCGGGTTACATGATTGATTGATTACATATGTGGCACTTATGTGCAAATGATCCGTGTATTCGAGTTATATTCCGATGTGTTCAACGGGTAAAATTCTAGCGGAATGGAAGAATACTCAAGATGAAAATGATATTTTGGTAAGTGTTGTGAAATGGACAATTTGGACAGGTATTTACTTAACCCTCGGGTTGAAACTTGATGTAACAGAAATAAGGTGGTAAGATGATACACGATAGCTAGAAATGTGGTTTGTATCTTGGTGATATCATGCTATTGTTGTTGATATAATTGCTTTGTTATGTTACTTGTTATTTGCATGTGAACTTACTAAGCATTTATGCTTACTCTCTCCTTTTCATTCATTGTAGTTTTTAGCGAGCCAACTTGGATATCGGGAAGGTCGAAGAAACGCTCACACTATCCGAGGAAGAATTGGTATATTGGTTTGTATGTTTTGATGTATGGCATGTATAGTAATATACTTGTTTTGTGTAAATAATCTTGTGATATGGTTGTGGTTTGGTTGAGAAAATGCTTGATAATGATTAGTAATTGGTATGGCTAGCCTAGATAATGTTGGATGCCTTGTGAGTTTAATATGTTATATAGTTCATGAGAATTCATAAAAAGATGAAACTTGCCATAAAACAGAACACTACAGCAACAACGACGTGAGTTTGAAAAATCTCCAAAAATAGTAGAAAACGAATTAGATGAAGAATTAACTATGAAATTGAAGCTTATTGTGTCTACTTTCAAATGGAAAAAGCGAAATAGGTAAAGGAGTTATATGTTATAAGATATTTGAGTTTTAGTGAAACAGGGCCAGAGCGATTTCTGGATCCCCTGTTCCAACTTTGAAAATTCACTATAAATTGTAAAAAAATAATTAGGAGGTGTAATTTATATGCTCAGAATCCTTATTGAATCTAACTTTAAAAGAAATAAACGGTTTTTACATGGAGAAAAGTGGTTCGTAGTAAGTAGAGGTCAGTGCAGTCAAGTCCTGAAACAGGGGTAACTTTAACTAATAAACTGTACTAATTGGCCCAACCAAAAATTTTAGAAAAAAATTAGTAGATATATATGTGAGTCTAGATTCAGAGAAAATTTACGGATCTTGATTTCGAGTTTTGTAACTCGAGATATGATTTTTTTAGTGACCATGATGCAGAAAAACTGCTTATTTCGAAAGTCAAAATAAATGATGTAAAGTTGGTTTAATGATAAATTAAGTTTAGTAACACCTCAAACTCAACTCCAGCGACGGTCTCGGGCGTGGAGATGTTACATTTGGTGGTATCAGAGTAGGTTTAGTCGGTTCTCGGACTAACATGTTTTATGTACGGATTTTGCTATACATGCCATATGTGTATATTATGATAGTGTGACGACTTCTGACCTTTTAAATGATTTTTTATAGTAAATGGATCCTGATCCAACTGTGGCCGATGATGTAGAAAGTAATGCACCAGCTCCGACTAATGGGGTGATGCCGACTAAAAATCCACCTCCCACTATTAGTCAAGGAGGAGGAAAAAGGGGTCGAGAAGCCTTTCTCCAGGTGATGAGTGCTTGGTATACTGAGTTTGTTCGTACGAACCCGAATGTACAACCTCCCCCACCTCCCCCAATTCCTCAACCTGTACCTCCAATGCCTCAAGATATGGGTATGGTGAAATTCCAAAGAACTCCAGTTGATAAAATCCGTAAGCTAGGGGCCGAAGAATTCAGAGCTAATGTAGATGATGATGCAGAAAAAGCAGAGTTCTGGCTTGAGAATTCTATCCGGGTATTTGATGAACTGTCTTGCACACCTGAGGAATGCTTGAAATGTGATATATCTTTGTTGAGAGATTCAGCTTATAGTTGGTGGAAGACACTGATTTCGATGGTACCGAAAGAGAGGGTAACTTGGGAATTCTTTCAAGAAGAGTTTCGAAAGAAATACATCAGTGAAAGATTTATTGATCAGAAGCGCAAGGAATTTCTTGAGCTAAAGCAAGGTAATATGACAGTCACTGAATACGAAAGAGAGTTTGTTCGATTGAGTAAGTATGCCAAAGAATATGTTCCTACAGAGGCCAAGATGTGCCGACGATTTGAAGATGGGCTCAATGAAGAAATTAAGGTATTTGTTGGGATTCTTGAATTAAAAGAAATGGTGGTACTTGCCGATCGAGCTTGCAAGGCTGAAGAACTACTTAAAGAGAAGAAAAAGGTATAATCTGAGACACGAAATTGGAAGAAAAGACCAATGAGTAATGCACCCTCACAGCAACCCGGAAAATCAATAAATATGAATCCTCGTTCCCAAGTTTCAGCTGGACAATCCTATGGGAATTTTAAGAAGCAAAATGTGGGTCTTAAGTCCCAAACTACTTCGACAGCTAGTGTAGGGAACACGAGATTTGTTAAACCTGAGTGTCAGCGGTGTGGCAGAAATCATTTTGGTCCGTGCAGAGCAAATGAATGTTTCCAATGTGGTTCTCCGGATCATTTTATTAGAGACTGCCCAGAGATGATTGAAAAAGAAAAATTTCAGAGTACAAAAGCAGGTGGTGCAGATTTGAGAGGAAGGTATCCAAGAAAAGCTGGGAGTGAAGCAAGCAGCAAGAATGTAGCCAGAGATGCAGCAGTTAGACCTGAAGGAAGGGCTCCGGCTAGAACTTATGCTATTAAAGCTCGTGAAGATGCTTCCTCACCCGATGTGATTACTAGTATATTTTCTCTCTATGATGTTAATGTTGCTGCTTTGATTGACCCCGGTTCTACTCATTCATATGTGTGCATGAAATTAGTATCTAGCATGAATATACCTATTGAGAATACAGAATTTATGATTAAAGTGTCAAACCCGTTAGGCAAATGTGTTACAGTTGATAAAGTATGCAAGAAATGTCCTTTAATGATTCGGGGTTATTACTTTCCGGCCGACTTGATGTTGTTGCCGTTTGATGAGTTTGATGTTATTTTGGGTATGGACTGGTTGAAATTGCATGATGCCATAGTAAATTGTAAACAGAAAGTTATTGAACTAAAGTATGAAAATGGCGAAACTCTGCGGGTTGAATCATATAAATCAGAGGCATTGTCTAGTGTAATTTCTTCAATGTCAGCTCAGAGATATTTGAGAAAGGGTTATGAAGCTTATTTGGCGTATGTATTAAATACAAAAGAAATGGAAAAGAAAGTGGAATCAGTGCCGATTGTATGTGAATTTTCGGATGTATTTCCCGAAGAATTGCCGGGTTTACCTCCAGTTAGAGAAGTAGAGTTTGATTTGATGCCGAGAACAGCTCCAATCTCGATTGCTCCGTATAGAATGGCACCAATAGAATTAAAAGAATTAAAGTCACAGTTGCAAGAGTTGACAGACAAAGGCTTTGTAAGACCGAGTTTTTCGCCTTAGGGTGCTCCAGTATTGTTTGTGAAAAAGAAGGATGGTTCAATGAGATTGTGTGTAGACTATCGACAATTAAACAAAGTGACAATTAAGAACAAGTATCCGTTGCCGAGAATTGATGATTTGTTTGATTAGCTGAAAGGAGAAACATGGTTTTCAAAGATTGATTTGAGATCTGGGTACTATCAGCTGCGGGTAAAAGAGTCAGATGTGCCTAAAACTGCTTTTAGGACAAGGTATGCTGATTATGAATTTTTAGTTATACCGTTTGGATTAACAAATGCTCCTGCCGTGTTTATGGATTTGATGAATCGAATATTTCGACCATACTTGGACAAGTTTGTTGTGATATTTATAGATGATATCTTGATTTATTCGAAAGATGAGACAGAGTATGCTGAGCACTTGAGGATAGTTTTGCAAACTTTGCGAGACAAGCAGTTATATGCTAAGTTTAGTAAAAGTGAATTTTGGCTTCGGGAAGTTAGATTTTTGGGTCATATTGTTTCGGGTGATGGTATACGGGTTGATCCCAGTAAAATTTCAGCTATTGTTGATTGGAAGCCACCGAAGAATGTAACCGAGGTTAGGACTTTCTTGGGACTACCTGGATATTATCGACGGTTTGTAAATGGATTTTCTATAATTGCTGCTCCTATGACTAGATTACTTCGCAAGGATGTTAAATTTGAGTGGACGGAAGAATGTCAACAAAGTTTTGAAGAATTGAAAAAGTTATTAACAGAGGCACCAGTGTTAGTACAGCCCGAGTCCGGTAAAGAATTTGTGGTACATAGCGATGCTTCTCTAAATGGTTTGGGATGTGTACTGATGCAAGAAGGAAAGGTTGTGGCTTATTCTTCGAGGCAGTTAAAACTTCACGAGAGGAATTATCCGACTCATGATTTGGAATTGGTTGCAGTGGTGTTTGCTTTGAAGATTTGGCGACATTATCTATATGGTGAAAAGTGTCGAGTATATACCGATCACAAGAGTCTTAAATACTTGATGTCACAAAAGGACTTGAATTTGAGACAGCGAAGATGGTTGGAGTTATTAAAAGATTACGAGCCTGTGATTGACTATCATCCAGGAAAAGCAAATGTAGTTGCTGATGCTTTGAGTAGAAAACTGTTGTTTGCTTTGAGAGTTATGAACACTCAGTTGGAAATGTCAGATGATGGTTCCATTCTGGCCTAGCTAAAAGTAAGACCGATGTTTTTACAAGAGATTTGTAAAGCTCAGAAAAGCGATGAAGACTTGCAAGCCAAAAAAAAAAGCAATGTGAGGTTGATACAGAGTCAGATTTCAGAATCGGTCCTAATGGTTGCTTGATGTTTAAAGATCGGATTTGTGTACCGAAGAACGAAGAATTGATTCAAAAGATTTTGCAGGAAGCACATGGCGGTTATTTGTCGATTCATCCAGGTAGCATGAAAATGTATAATGACTTGAAGAAAATGTATAATGACTTGAAGAAAATGTATTGGTGGAATGGAATGAAAAGAGATATATCAGAGTTTGTGTCCAAATGCTTAATTTGTCAACAGGTGAAAGTAGAACACCAAGTGCCTTCAGGATTACTTCAGCCTATTATGGTTCCTGAATGGAAATGGGATCGGATTAATATGGATTTTGTTTCAGGGTTGCCATTGACACCAGGAAAGAAAGATGCCATCTGGGTAATAGTTGACAGATTGACTAAATCGGCTCATTTCATTCCAGTACGTATGGATGATTCTCTTAACAAGTCAGCTGAATTGTATGTTAGAGAAATTGTTAGACTACATGGACTACCATTGTCAATCATTTCAGATAGAGATCCGAGATTTACTTCGCGGTTTTGGCAAAAGTTGCAAGAAGCATTAGGTACAAGGTTAAATTTCAGTACTGCTTTTCATCTACAAACTGATGGGCAATCAGAAAGGGTAATTCAGATTCTTGAAGACATGCTTCGATGTTGTGTATTAGAATTTCAAGGAAGTTGGGAAAGATATTTACCGTTGGTGGAATTTGCTTACAATAACAGTTATCAGACGAGTTTGAAAATGGCACCTTATGAAGCATTGTATGGTCGTAAGTGTCGGACGCCTTTATATTAGACCGAACTCAAGGAAAATCAGATCTATGGAGTTGATCTAATAAAAGAAACCGAAGAAAAAGTGAAGGTAATTCGAGATTGTTTGAAAGCTACTTCGGATAGACAGAAATCTTATGCAGATTTGAAATGAAAAGAAATTGAGTTTCAAGTTGGTGATAAGGTATTTTTAAAGGTGTCTCCGTGGAAGAAAGTCCTCAGATTTGGACGGAAAGGTAAATTAAGTCCGCGTTTTATCGGGCCGTATGAAATAATTGAAAGAGTTGGACCGGTAGCTTATCGGTTAGCATTACCATCTGAGTTGGAGAAAATTCATGATGTGTTCCATGTATCTATGCTACGTCGGTATCGTTCGGATCCTTCACATGTGGTTTCACCGACAGAAATTGAATTACAACAAGATATGATCTACGAAGAAGAACCGATTAAAGTTTTAGCTCGAGAGGTCAAACAACTAAGAAACAAAAGTATTGCTCTTGTGAAAGTGTTGTGGCAAAAGCATGGAATAGAAGAAGCTACATGGGAACCCGAGGAAACTATAAGGAAACAATACCCACACCTGGTTACCGGTAAGATTTTCGAGGACGAAAATCCTTAAAAGGGGCGAGAGTTGTAATATCCCGAATTAGGGCCTAATCGGAATAGTAGTTTTGTGACCATAAATCTGAGGTAGAAATAATTATTTTATAATTATTTTAATGTTTATGATATGATTTTATGATGGTGTGAAAATTTCGTGAAGAAATTCTGAGCGTAAAGTGCTTAATTTGAAATTAGGGACTAAATCGAATAAGTTTCAAAACTTGCATTCTAGAAGTTTCTAGTATGAAATTGCTTTGGAATATTAATTAGGAGGTCTTAAATAGCAATTTGACCAATTTTAAGTTCATGGATAAAATTTGGACATGGATGGAATTTTTGAAAGTTTAGTAAGGTGGGGCATTTTGGTCATTTGGATATTAACATCAAATAAAAAGGGAAAAATAACACAAAATTGGTCATCTTCTTCATTACCACGAAATTTCAAGGGTTCTCCATAGCTAGGGTTTGTTTCAAGCTTCCAAGCCCCGTTTTTAATGTTCTTTACGTTTTCGTAGTCCCGGTAACTCGATAAAGCTTATGTTAGCAATAATTTAAGTTAGGGTTCATATTTGGAAAAATACCCATAGGTGAAATTTGTGTATTTTGATGTTTTATGATAGAATATGAGGTTTTAAATTATGTTAGACAACTTGTGCTACTCCGTTTTAAGTAAAAACGAACAAAACGGCTTAATCGGTAAAAGTACATATTGTGCATAAGTATGTGTTATAGTGGGAATTTGAGCTTGCTAATAGCAAATAAATGATCAGCATGTCCTAAAACATAAGAATTTGAAATAAAATTTAATTTTCGAGCTTTGGGGCAAAAGTGTAAATATGCAAAAGTTTAGGGGCAAAATTGTAATTTTGCCAAAATTTGAATTAAGGACTAATTTGAAAATGTGAGTATTAAACAAGCTAAATGTGTTATTTTAGATCAAGAAAGACGTGGAATCGACCTCAATCGAGGAAAAGAAAAGATTGCGGACTAAATTGCAAAATCTTTGTATTTTGGTACCAAGGTAAGTTCATGTGTAAATAATGTAACATAATTGCTATTTTAAGTGATTTAATGCTATTTATATGATATGATACTTGTTATTATGAACATTATGCTTTGTGAAATATTATGTATTGGTATGAAAAGTATGTGATTAAATTGATAAGTATGAGATGCAAGCAACGTATTGGTTCCAATATTCCGAGGAGAACGACTAGGAAATGTGTGACTGAGGAAAATCCCGTTTGAACCTTGGGAATAGATTAGGATACAAGTGACATGTCACTAGGATGGTTGGGCATCCGAACTCGTTGAGTTGAGTCCGAGTTCACTTATGGATGCAAATGTCCGAACTCGTTGAGTTGAGTCCGAGTTCGTGAGATGTAACTAGGCATCCGAGCTCGTTGAGTTGAGTCCGAGTTCACTTATGGATGTGAACGCCCGAGCTCGTTGAGTTGAGTTCGAGTTCGCTTATGGGCGGGTTACATGATTGATTGATTACATATGTGGCACTTATGTGCAAATGATCCGTGTATCCGAGTTATATTCCGATGTGTTCAACGGGTAAAATTCTAGCGGAATGGAAGAATACTCAAGATGAAAATGATATTTTGGTAAGTGTTGTGAAATGGACAATTTGGACAGGTATGTACTTAACCCTCGGGTTGAAACTTGATGTAACAGAAATAAGGTGGTAAGATGATACACGATAGCTAGAAATGTGGTTTGTATCTTGGTGATATCATGCTATTGTTGTTGATATAATTGCTTTGTTATGTTACTTGTTATTTGCATGTGAACTTACTAAGCATTTATGCTTACTCCCTCCTTTTCATTCATTGTAGTTTTTAGCGAGCCAACTTGGATATCGGGAAGGTCGAAGAAACGCTCACACTATCCGAGGAAGAATTGGTATATTGGTTTGTATGTTTTGATGTATGGCATGTATAGCAATATACTTGTTTTGTGTAAATAATCTTGTGATATGGTTGTGGTTTGGTTGAGAAAATGCTTGATAATGATTAGTAATTGGTATGGCTAGCCTAGATAATGTTGGATGCCTTGTGAGTTTAATATGTTATATAGTTCATGAGAATTCATAAAAAGATGAAACTTGCCATAAAACAGAACACTACAGCAACAACGACGTGAGTTAGAAAAATCACCAAAAATAGTAGAAAACGAATTAGATGAAGAATTAACTATGAAATTGAAGCTTATTGTGTCTACTTTCAAATGGAAAAAGCGAAATAGGTAAAGGAGTTATATGTTATAAGATATTTGAGTTTTAGTGAAACAGGGCCAGAGCGATTTCTGGATCCCCTGTTCCAACTTTGAAAATTCACTATAAATTGTAAAAAAATAATTAGGAGGTGTAATTTATATGCTCAGAATCCTTATTGAATCTAACTTTAAAAGAAATAAACGGTTTTTACATGGAGAAAAGTGGTTCGTAGTAAGTAGAGGTCAGTGCAGTCAAGTCCTGAAACAGGGGTAACTTTAACTAATAAACTGTACTAATTGGCCCAACCAAAAATTTTAGAAAAAAATTAGTAGATATATATGTGAGTCTAGATTCAGAGAAAATTTACGGATCTTGATTTCGAGTTTCGTAACTCGAGATATGATTTTTTTAGCGACCATGATGCAGAAAAACTGCTAATTCCGAAAGTCAAAATAAATGATGTAAAGTTGGTTTAATGATAAATTAAGTTTAGTAACACCTCAAACTCGACTCTGGCGACGGTCTCGGGCGTGGGGACGTTACAAAAACACTATTTATTTGGTACTTTACCAAATTCTTAGCCGAACATAAACATGCATATAATTCTATATAAAGCCAATTCATATATTATGCAAAAATTTCATACCATATTAAAGCATCAAAACTATGTGTTTGAGCAAATAACTTAGCAACCATTTGGCTAATACGTTGAAATTTTCCAACCGAATCAAACATGCTAATCTCTCATAATTTGCTATGTGTCAAATATCATATTAAGAGTAATCCCAAAATTCCTATTCGACTAAGCACAAACAATTTTAATAAATCTAAATGAAATATGTTTCATCTACTAATGCAAAGCTTAATCGAACCATCAAAATAATTATAGAACATTATATTTACTCATAAAACAAGTCATATTAAACTAAACATAAACACCTAATATTTAAACATAACATATATATATGTTTATATATAAACTGTCCATCATAACCCAAAACCAAATAGCCAAATCACAAATGAATTAAACATCCTTACATGTTTATAATAAGAACATCAATACCAAAATTTATAAATAATTCTTAGCAAAATATACCAACAAAACTCACATATATAAATACAAAACATAACCAAATATTAATCAAATATATTCACTACTCACATCTAACCTTTAATCAAAACACACCATCAACCAATTTAACATATTACTAGACACAAGATATATATATATATATACACACACATATATACCAAAACCTAATCAACCAGCCACAACCATACAAAATCATCAAGCAAAGACATAAATTTCAAGATTTACAAAATGAACAAGCCATTTTCGCATGGCTCATTATATACATATCCAAAATCATACCAAAATACATATTAGCCTATACATGCCATAAGTTCGAAATACAACTTTTAAAAGTATCAAAAGTAGACAGTAGTGTGAATGACTTCACTGACAATCCCTAAGCACGTAACGACCTCCAAAATCTATAAAACAATGACAAATAAATATAAAAAAGTAAGCTAACTTAGCTTAGTAAGCCTTAAGCAAATATATATAACATATACTTTCATAAGCAATTTATCAAGGCCAAATATACTCATATATAAACATTACTAATACATTCATAAATATCAAATCATTTTTTTGTCATGGCTAATCGTTTATACACAAGCTTCCAATCATATACATATACTTAACATAAGGCTGAACATACCTTTCATATACACACATATACTTATAATAGCATTATGTATCATTTTGTTATATATATATCAAACAAACTTACTTACCTAATTATCAAATAGGTAACTAAACATCACATACCTGATCATTTTAACTCATTAATCACATTTGATACCACATTGACATAAAGCTTGCTAGGTATAAAGCTTATTAAAATACACCGGCATAGAGCCTACTAGGCACAGAGCCTGATATGATACACCGGCACAAAGCCTGCTAGGCATAAAGCCTAATATGGTGCACCAGCACGAAGCCTGCTAGGCATAAAGCCTATTATAATTCACCAGCATAAAGCCTGCTAGGCACAGAGTCTGAATATCACTGATACAAAGTCGGTCTTACACAGAATTCATATATTGGAAATCCTAATTATTCTTTAAGGTTCATACGAAGCTTTTCAAACATCGTATCTCAGTTGAATCGAACTTATACCTAGATCTCACAAGCATTTATACATTCAGCTATTAATATAAAAATTCATACAATTAAATTCAGCAAATAAAATTCATATACACTCTAATTTAACGACGATTATTTGATTATAGACTTACATTGGATATCGATGAACGATATAAATCGTCTATTCGAATATTTTTGTTTTCCCCCGATCCAAGTCCGATTTCTTTTGTTCTTGATCTATACAATTTAAAATTAAAATCATTCAAACAAAATTTCATTCAATTCAATCCAAGAACACAATAGTAAATTACCATTTTCCCCTGATATTTCACACTTTTTACAATTTAGTCCAATTTGCATAAAACACAAAACATGAAAAATTTACACATACAATGCTAGAGCCGAATCTTCTTTATGCTCATACAAGTCCACACATTTCATTTATTTTGCAATAGCCCTAATTACTCAAATTCATCAAAATTTCCTATACAATACATATTAATCAAACACATAACTTTTATTTAACATCATCAAACACAAAATTCACCAAGCTCTCAACAATGGCAATCCATGAATACACCATCAAATTCAAAAATTCAAGCATCGGTCTTATAGTATTCGAAGAAACAATCTCAAAAACGTAAAATTTATAAAAAATCGAGCTAAATACTTACCTCAATCAAGCTTGTACTATGCTGAATGCTAAAACTCTTTTCTTTTATTTTGTTTCTTTAGTTTCGGTGATATAATATGAACATGCAAACAATTTTTTTCATGTTTTAATTAATTATAACATATATAAATTTTCATTTTACAAGTTTAACCTTATAATTAAAATTGAAACCATTATATTTAAAAGGTCAATGCCGTCCATTTATTTTATTTTATTTTTTAATTTTTACTATTTCATACATACCAACCGGCCACTACTTTTAAATTATGGCCAAATTTCAATATCAGTACTTCCAATTATAAAAACATCAACAATTCAGCACTTACACATGCGGCTACCAAATTTTCATTTTATGCGATTAACCCCTTTTTCACAATTAAGCATCCAAATGATAAAAATTCAAACACGAAAATTTCACACATGCAATTTCACACAACTTAAACATAGAAAATAATATTAAAATATTTTTCTGACTCAGATTCGTGGTCCCAAAATACTGTTCCGATTAGGGTCAAAATCAGACTGTCACATCTTGGACCTAGAGGGCCTATTCAAGGGATGATATGATTAATTTATAATACATACAATAATTTTTTGTATAATATTCGTATTTGATCGGAACATTCGATAATGCTCTATAACCCTATTTCGGCGGCGGTTTAGGGTAAGAGGTGTTACACAACATATGAAATGGTTATGTATGTATTAAGCAAACCAAGCATGTTAGAGTACATGAAAATATTGTATATGTGAAATTGTTTTTAATTCTTAAATTATTTGCATACGTGAAATTGATGAAAATGTATGCATGATCACATGCCATTAAACGTTAGTATGAAATATTGAAAGTAAGCATCAATTGATGAAAAAAAAAAAATTTGCTAAGTTTATGTGCATAAGAACATGAAATTGGGTATGGAGGACAAAGGAGTTTCATAGGAGATAGTGGCAATTTAAGTCCACACCGAAGTTAGAACTACACGACGTAGGCGACAATGTCATCAAAACTAGATAAACTGAAATGATAGAACATCATCAAATCAGGTCGAATGGGATGATAGTTATTTTAGTAAAAAACCATCAAAATCGAGCAATTGAGAAGGTAAGCTATTGTAGTTGTGACACATTATACCCGACCCAATTAGAGGATTCGAATATAAAATGCCACATTCAAAATGCCAAAACAACCCAATTTACCATTTCACTTTATTGAAATGGTAGTGTAGTGGTAAATTATTTTTGTTAAAAAAATTTAGCAACATTTTTGCTTATTTTATGTAAAAACCTTGCAAAATTTAGATTTCACAATATATATATATATATATATATATTCATATTCAAATCATCTCCAAATCAAGTCCCACAACTTCGATATTCTGAAACATACCTGCAAGCTAAACATATCACATTAAAACCATTTAATTAACTAATAATAATAGCAACCAAAAGTTAAAATTTTTTATGTCACAAATACATATCTATAGCCAAGTGAATTTACTAGAAACCAAGTACATGCCAACTTGAATACGAACTTTGTTGAGTCTCATATTTTTCGATTGGAAGCTGATGACTCTGAGTACAAAATCTCCAAATACACTTATTTGACGTATGAAAACAAGACCATTTGGTGAGTATTAATTTCTGATAAACGATAAATTATACATATTTTTACCTCATGTTTAGCCTAATTTTTGGACGAATTATCATTGAATTCGTGGAAATTGGTGCTCTTAATCCTTCTATTTCATGTTTTATACTCAGGAGAGATAAGGAAGAGAAAAGAACGAGAAACGGGCCAAAAACAAAAAAATGGGCCAAAATAAGAAAATGACACGACCCAAAGATTCACCACACCGACACGGCACACGACCATGCTACATAAGGTCCAACACGGCCCAGCCTCAACAAGCACGGCCAGACCACACGGCTGTGCCACCCTCAACAGGCTCGCACACGGCCTCTTATCGATCCACATAGGCGTGGCACACAGGCGTATCCTTGTCATGAAGAAGGCAATTTCACTCGGATTTGGATACTTAGAGGCTAAGAAAGGCATCCCAAAGCTCTATATAAAGACCCTAGGAGGCAACTCTGATGGTGTACTTTTCTCTCCCCAAGAGAGAGCCTTATTTCTGCCAACACATAGAGTGGAAGCAAGGAATTACTCCAAGGGAAGCCGATTGATTCATCCCAGAAGCCGAATTCTACATCAAAATAGAGGATCTCCCTAAATTCTTTTAGGGGTTTTTGGGTTCTTTATGTTTTGTTATCTTATTTCTTCTGAGATGTTTTCTTTATTAATTATGAACTAAATCCCCCAAATACTTGAGGGGGATGAAACCTAAGACAGATCTTGTTATTATTTTATCTTGAGTTATATGATAAATACTTGAATTGTTCTTAATTATGTGTTCTTAATTCTTGTTTTAATAATCCTAGGTATTAATTCAAGAAACTGATGTGCTTATACAGAGGAGCAAAAGTCCCTGTTTAAGAGTAGATCTAGCATAATTAAGCGGAGTTGCATGTAACCCTAGACATAGGGCGACATAAATCTGCCGGATTAGGGTCAAACCTAAAAAGGGGATCCATATATCAAGTTAATGCAAGACTAGGGGTTTTAACTAGAAAGAGATTTCAGTTAATCAACCTAAGATTAGTTGTTCTTATCCTCAACGAAGGTATTAACATAAGTTAGGGATCTCTACGGATCAAGTCAACTGAATAAATCGTCTAGCTTAAGAATTGATAACAAGTGAAGTCTAGGTGGATTCTCCCTTGAGTATTGCCTAAATCAATCAGCTTTTCCCAAGAGTTTTTCCCCAATTTACTTTCTGTGCATTCATAGTTAGTTTTAGAATCAGTTTAGTCTTCATAAAAACCCGTTTTATTTTTAGGTTAAATAATAGAAAAGAAGTTAGTATTAGTACTTTTGGTTCCCTTGGGTACGATATCTCGGTATTGCCACTAAGCTATACTACTATTCGATAGGTGCAGTTGCCTTAAAGTCGTGATAATAGTTAGTTTTTGGTTCGATCATTATTATAAATTTTATTACTTCTTATCAAGCGATATCAAGTTTTTGGCGTCGTTGCTGGGGAACTAAAATATTACGAAAACTCAATTTCTATTACTTTAGCCATTACTATTTTTATTTATTTTTAGATTTTATTTTATTTTATTTTATTTTATTTTCTTTGCTTTTTCCCTTCTAGGTATCTCTAGTTTATGACTAGAAGAAACCCAGGAGGACCACTAGTTTTTGACGATGATTTAGAAGCGACAGTTCATCGAACTCGCCGAGAGATAAGAAGAAGCTTGCAAAATCCAGAAGAAGGACAAGAAGAAGAACTTGAACCTACTGAAGGGATGGAAGCAAATCAGGATAATTAGCTACTTCCTGTAGTAGCCGCAAATCCTGTTGAGCAAAATCCTGCTCCACGTACTATGTATGATTATACTAAACCTAATTTGGCTGGTACACAATCTAGTATTATTAGACCTGCTATTGCTGCTAATAATTTTGAATTAAAGCCTAACACTATTTAGATGATTCAGCAATTTATGCAGTTTGATGGTTTACAGGATGAAGATCCAAATTCACATTGAGCCAATTTTTTGGAACTTCGTGATACTTTTAAAATAAATGGTGTTTCTGATGATGCCATTCGCCTCCGGTTATTTCCTTTCTCCTTAAGGAATAAAGCTAAACAATGGTTAAATTCTCTACCACGAGGCTCAATCACTACATGGGAACAGATGACCGAAAAATTTTTACTTAAATATTTTCCTCCAGCTAAAACAGCTAAATTGCGAAACAATATCTGTTCTTTTGTGCAGATGGATTTAGACACACTTTATGATGCCTGGGAGAGATACAAAGATCTTTCGAGAAGGTGCCCTCACCATGGGTTACCTTTATGGTTACAAGTTCAAACCTTTCATAATGGTTTGAACCCATCAACAAGGCAAATGATCGATGCAGCCACCGGAGGAACAATCAACAACAAAACACCAGAAGCAGCTTATGAGTTTATAGAAGAGATGACACTGAATAACTATCAGTGGCAAGTCATGAGAACAAAGTCACAGAAAGCTGCAGGAGTTTATAATATTGATCTGTCACCATGCTTACTAACCAGGTAGAACTTTTAAATAAAAAGATTGATAATTTTGTTGGTTCTACACAAGCACACCCAGTGATGCAGTATGATGCAATTTAGGGAAATATGTACAATCCAGATTACTCCTCCTATGGACATGGTTGACAGAACCACCCTAATTTTTCATAGGGAGGACAAGGAAATCAAAGACAACCACCACCTTCGGGATTTCAACAGCCACCATTCCAACTAGAGAAAAAGCCAAACCTTGAAGAGATGTTCACAAAATTTATGGTCGAGTCAGAAACACGTTTCCAAAACATCGAAACGGCACTGAAGAACCAACAAGCATCTATTCAAGAACTTGAAACTCAAATAGGCCAGCTTGCCAAGATAATCTCTAAAAGACCGCAAGGTGGGTTATCAAGCAATACTGAGACTAACCCCAAAGAGCAACTTAATGCCGTAAATACGATAGATAATAAGGGGTTAACCAAAACCAACCTAGAGCCATGCAAGGAGCCTGTGGTAAGTAAAGGAAAGAATGAGGTAAGTTACAAAGATGAAATTATCAAAGAATTTAAACCTAGTATCCCATACCCAACCGCGCTAAAGAAAGACCGCACAGATGAGCAATTCGGTAAGTTTCTTAAACTCTTAAAGAAATTACATATCAACTTACCATTTGTTGAAGCAATTTCACAGATGCCGAAGTATGCAAAATTTTTAGAAGAACTTCTCACGAATAAAAGGAAGTTGGAAGAACCACAGTGAAACTCAACGAGGAATGCTCAGCTATTCTCCAAAAGAAACTGCCAATCAAACTAAAAGATCCAGTGAGTTTTACTATTCCTTGTTTACTTGGTAGCCTAGATGCCAAAAATGCTTTAGCTGATTTAGGGGCTAGTATAAATGTCATGCCTTATAAACTGTTTAAACAACTAGGTCTTGAAAAACCTAAGCAAACCAAGATGAGCATTCAACTGGCTGATAAAACTATTAGGTTTCCTACGGAAATAATTGAAGATGTGCTTGTCAAAATTGATAGATTCATATTCCCAGTTGACTTTGTTGTTTTAGACATTGATGAGGATAGCAATGTACCCTTAATTCTAGGGCGACCTTTTTTAGCAACTACTAGAACAATAATTGATTTAGGAATAGGTGAACTTACATTACGTGTAGGTGATGACAAAGTCACTTTACAAGCTCGAAACTGGATTAAGACTGGTGATAATAATATAGTTACGAGTCCTTGTAAAAACACTGAACTCACCATCCAACCTTCTGTGCAGGATACACTCCACATAAAGGCAACCAAAGCACAGACAAATCCATCCAAGGGAGATGCACCTGAAAAGCGAACGCTTCAGATCGAGGAACTAGATAAGTGGCTGAACTATCATGAAAAGGCCAAAGTATGCTAAACCAACCTAGAGCATCACCAAGACGACCCTCACGTGAAAACGAATCAAATTAAGGTAGGAGATAAGGTAATATTAGGGGAAGATGATCCTCGAATCTTGAATTCAAAAGAACATACAAGGGACATACCCTACTTCACGGTAATGAAAATTTTTCCATACGGTACGGTAGAGATAAAAACATGAGTCACTCGACACTTTCAAGGTAAACCACACTCGACTCAAATATTACGTTCATAATGAAATTGCTGGCAGGATAGAAGAGTATCAACTCTTCAAGCCGCTGTGACCAAACAAACTTAAGAAAAGTCGAGCTTAGACTATAAACTAGCTCTTCTCGGGAGGCAACCCGAGCACTAACAGCACTAACCATTTTATTTTATTTTATTTTTTATGTTGTTTTTAGTGCAGGATTTTCAGACCACATGGCCAGACACACAGTCATGCCTTAGGCCGTGTGAAAACAGGGTCAAATTCTCCTACAACACGGGATGTTTAAATTCCCACGGGTGTGTGAGGTGCCCATGGGCAAACCTGTCTAGCACTACATAGGTGTGGCGCCAAATATACACGGGCGTATATGATCGAAAATGGCCGTGCCCTTACCCCGTGGTCGACATTGTCAATTTACACACGGGCGTGCAACACGCCCGTGCCCTAAAGCTGTGGCCGCACCAATAGGAGCACGAAACACACAGGCTCTAGGCCACAAGCCTGTGTGACACAACCGTGTGCCCAATTTTCTATTAAATTTATTTTATTCTTCTTTTTATTTTTATTTTCTTCACTTTATTTTTTTCCTTTTATTTTACATTTCACTTTTTATAAAGTAAGACTTAAAATCCTTACGCAGTCGTGCTTCAAGTTACCCAGAATCATGAGCTTCAAGTAGTTATCTCTCCAATCCAGCTTTCACTACCTTAAAAGAAATTCATCCAATATTCACGGAGTTTCATTTCCTTCCCCATCTTATGATATTATGCTTCTATTGTTATTAATGTTATCTTTGTACATTGAGGGCAATGTACATCTTAAGTGTGGGGGGGGGGAACTCACTTTCATTCTTTATATTATCTTTGAAATCCTGAATATTGCTTTAAAATTTTGAATTCTCTGCATTAATCTCAAACTCCTATTAAGGATTAATTCTGATTGATTTATGATTTTTATTGATATATGTTGAGAATTAAGACATAGGTGCTTGTACTTTGATTATTCAAACTTTAAAACATTAGGGAATCAAGCATGATAAGTTGAAATTTTTGAGAATCCAATTTTTTTCATAAGTTATTTTCCCTAATTTTAAGTATTATCTTGAGATTTGAAATTCACAGGATTGACATCAAAAGCCATAATTTTGGTGAGATTTTTGAGCCTTTTGAGCATACATTCTTTCGTGTTTACTTTTATTGTTGCTTTGAATGAGTCAATACTGATTTGTTATTCTAGAACTTGCTTCGATTAGACATGTCAAGACCACACCATTGATTTGATATACCGAGATGATAAAGGCACCTAGGATTTAACCCACTTACTCCATAAAAGCCTACCTCCATAAAATTAACCCATAGTGAAACCCATTGAGCCTAACAACTCATTCTTTGACTCACCCCTAATATTAACCTATAACCCGTTTTTGTTGAATTCCATTCAATTATTTTGATCCCTATTTTTGTCGAGATTTGAGTTGAATCATTATCTAGCTTTGTTCTTTTTTTTTTCTAGTTTGTAAATATTCAAAGTATGATATTTTATTTGTTTTAAAAAAACAAAAAAAAATGTATATACAGTTAATGCAGTTGTAATCTATAATAGTTCAATAGTTTTTGCATATTTTTACAAGCTTCCAAATCCAGAACGGCGTCATCATAAGGCTTAGCTCTAGGAATATGTTCCAGTAATAGAGATTTTTCTAGCTAAATGATCTTTCAATTCAATCTCGATTTTAACCCTTTCTTTTTCAGCTTGTGACAACACCCCTAACCAAAGCCCCATTACAACCATTGAAAGACCTTTTGATAGATGTATCATATCAATCTACAGTGGTGGGGATTTGATTTTCTTGCAAGCCTATGGTAATAACTTTTCAGGTTGACTAGAGAGTGCTTAATTCTTGAACCCTAAACACTTGAGTGGATAAAGTGAATCTTTAGTGAGGATGTCAATTCTTGTTGGTTTTGATTGAGAGGTAATTACTTAGGAGAAGGGAGAAAACCTATGTTTCTCTGATAAAATTCTCAACTTAGAATGAGTGAATTTTAATGTTCTTCTGATTGAATTTTCATTATATGAATACTTGTGAATTAGTTCGAAACATTATTGATAGAGATTGTGAGTTGAGAAGAATGATTCTTGATTGTAGGTTAAGATTTTGCTTGAGGACAAGCAAAGGCTTAAGTGTGGGGGTATTTGATAAACGATAAATTATACATATTTTTACCTCATGTTTAGCCTAATTTCTGGATGGATTATCATTGAATTTGTGGAAACTGGTGCTCTTAATCCTTCTATTTCATGTTTTATACTCAAGAAAGCATAGGGAAGAGAAAAGAACGAGAAACGGGCTAAAAACAAAAAAAATGGGCCAAAATAAGAAAACGACATGGCCCAAGGATTCACCACACGACTGTGGCACACGACTATGCTACATAAGGTCCAACACGGCCTAGCCCCGACAAGCACGGCCAGACCACACGGTCGTGCCACCCTTAATAGGCCAGCAAACGGCCTTTTATCGATCCACACGAGTGTGGCATATGGGCGTGTCCCTATCATGAGGAAGTGCAATTTCACTCGGATTTAGATACTTAGAGGCTAGGAAAGGCATCCCAAAGCTCTATATAAAGACCCTAGGAGGCAACTCTAAGGGTGTACTTTTCTCTCCTCAAGAAAGAGCCTTATTTCTGCCAACACATAGAGTGGAAGCAAGGAATTACTCCAGGGAAGCCGATTGATTCATCCCAGAAGCCGAATTCTACATCAAAATAGAGGATCTCCCTAAATTCCTTTAGGGGTTTTTGGGTTCTTTATGTTTTGTTATCTTATTTCTTCTGAGATGTTTTCTTTATTAATTATGAACTAAATCCCCCAAATACTTGAGGGGGATGAAACCTAAGACAGATCTTGTTATTATTTTATCTTGAGTTATATGATAAATACTTGAATTGTTCTTAATTATTTGTTCTTAATTCTTATTTTAATAATCCTAGGTATTAATTCAAGAAACTGATGTGCTTATGCAGAGGAGCAAAAGTCCCTGTTTAAGAGTAGATCTAGCATAATTAAGCGGAGTTGTATACAACCCTAGACATAGGGCAACATAAATTTGCCGAATTAGGGTCAAACCTAATAAGGGAATCCATAGATCAAGTTAATGCAAGACTAGGGGAAAGAGATTTTAGTTAATCAATCTAGGATTAGTTGTTCTTATCCTCGACGAAGGTATTAACATAAGTTAGGGATCTCTACGGATCAAGTCAACTGAATAAATCGTCTAGCTTAAGAATTGATAACAAGTGAAGTCTAGGTGGATTCTCCCTTGAGTATTGCCTAAATCAATCAGCTTTTCCCAAGAGTTTTTCCCCAATTTACTTTCTGTGCATTCATAGTTAGTTTTAGAATTAGTTTAGTCTTCATAAAAACCCGTTTTATTTTTAAGTTAAATAATAGAAAAGAAGTTAGTATTAGTACTTTTGGTTCGCTTGGGTATGATATCTCGGTCTTGCCACTAAGCTATACTACTGTTCGATAGGTGCGGTTGCCTTACAGTCATGATAATAGTTAGTTTTTGGTTTGATCATTATTATAAATTTTATTACTTCTTATCACGCGATATCAATTTCAAATGACATTACTATAAATTACTCAATATAGCATGAAATTTAAATAATTGGACTCAGTTGATTTGTTTTTTCCTTAAACTAATTCAAGTATGTTTCATATCAAAGTTTATCCAATACATTAGTATACACATGTATCCCAAACAAACCAAAGGTGATATTATAATTGACCAATCTATTTTAAAGAACTTATTAACACTTTATGCTAATGATGTCTCATTTTTTCATATTGTATTACATTAGTAGTATAACACCCCAAACTTGGCCTAGATGTTATGGCCAAATCTGGCAATGTCACATGATAGTGTGTTTTAAAAATTAAGTTGTTGTAGTAAAATCATTTCCATGTTATTACCTTTCTTTAACTCTTATTAGTTCTAAAAGAAAATGTTTAGCCATTTAAATTATTTGTTTTAAAACACCTCTCATTGCAGAAGCTTTACTAAAAATAATTTATGTGATCGTCAATTTAGAAAATACTTTAATTATTTTGAAAAGGAATTTCCTATGACTAGCAGTTATAATTTCATAAAATAATTAAATAAATAAAATCCCAAAATTAAGCAAAAGTCCCCAAAAAAGCCCACAAATTACATCAAAATAACCCAATAATAATACCAAGTAATGAATTAAAAAGTGAAGTCCAAAAACTGTGGTCACCATCGAGTCCTTCGCCGTACTGATCCGTCTAGGTCTAGGGATTACTTGTGTACATTAAACAGAGAGGGGTGAGTTTACGAAACTCAGTGTGTAATCCTACAAAAAACAAACAACAGTGCACAGTCAAAAACAGTCTTAGGCCTAAGCCCCTTTCAGTATCAGTATCAGTAATGCACAAGGGCCTTAGCCCATTACAGTATCAGTAACAGATATATAGTATACAAAATCAAAGCCCTACCCAACCAACCTCTATACACCATCTCCATCCATCCCTACACTCCATGTGGAGATTAAATCACCCACCTATCCCTACACTTCAAGTAGTACCGTATGCGATACATAACAGTAATTTGCCAGTATATTAGGCTTAAGAGCCTTTCAGTACACTTCCTCCTAATATAAACAACCCAACCCAATGTAATGCAACATATAATAAATGTTACACTTTTATACAACCATCAGTAATCATATACATATCAGTAATCAGGCAAATAGGCATACAATTTATCCTGATCAGTCCACTCATCATTTATTCAGTTCATATAGTTAAGGGTCTAAGTAGAGCTTACCGAATCTACAGTAGGTTCATGGTCGACTTGGGCGACCCGTGCAACCTTAGCAATCAATTCAGTAAAAATGGGCTCATACGCTCACGTGGCCCACCTGTGTGGGCCCACACTTCCGTGTGGCCCACACTGTCTAAATTAGCCTTGGCCGTGTAGATCATACAGCTTGGCCCAAGATTCCACATGCTCGTTTGGACTACCTATGTGGGCCTACACGCCTTGTGGCCCACACGACCCAAAATAGTCAAGCCAATATCTCGCATACGGGCTGCCTGGCTATCACAAGACTGTTTCCTCTACGTATGGCCTGGTTTTATTGATCACACGCCCGTGTTAGGGCACATGGCCTACCACACGAGCGACCATACGCTCGTGTGGCATCGACAGTGGGGTTTTTGGCTTTTGCTGAAACCTCGTTTTCTACGTTTTTGGGTACACACTTGTATCATTTTTTATGCCTAACCACTCCTGAGAACTCTAGTACCTTAAATCAACAAATCCAAGCCCCAATTTTAGTAACCTCACTGAGACTTAAACATGATTGTAACGAAACATTCATCCATTACCTATCAAAACCCTTACCTTCGATCGAAATGAGGAATCCACATACTTAACTCGTCGCTTCGGAATGATTTTCAGTCCTTTGATTGACTCCTAAACACCAAAAAGGAACCCCCTTAAAGATTAACCAGGAACGATTAATAATAGATAAAGCCGTTACTTACTGAACACGCGCAACCAACGAAGAACAATAGAATCGATTGAAATAAAGGAAAGAAACAAAAGGGAGGGAAAATAAGGGAAATTTTGACAGTAAGGGAAAATATTAGAAGAGAAAACGGCAGCAAAATTGAGAGAAAAGGAAGAGAGGGAGAGCCAAATTTTTTTAAAAAGAAAATAAAAATGATCTTGATAATTCTCCTTAACTCCCCACTAACCCCTTACCTCAAACACTATAGTATTTTACTTCCCTCTCAACTCCTACCTAGCATCAGAAGTAAAAAAAAATTCCCTCGCTTGTGCAGGGATTCAAACACAAGACCTCTAGCATATCAATACTCCACCTAATCACCAAACTAGCAGGCCCATTCTGTTAATTATTTACGAACTTTTATTTAAATGCCTACTAACTAGAGATAGGGCTTAATTCATAAAAATATCAAAATTTACCCAAGTCATGGCTTGAACTTGGGACCTCCTACACATACCCAGAACACTTAACCACTAAAGCAAACAAACATTTGTGTCAAACATACACAAAAACAAAAATAGAAATTTTGGGGCGTTACAATCAGTTTGAATCATATCATTTTTCCTGTTGAATATTGATGTTCGTTAATACATAGCTTGGATCCGAACTAATTTTTAGATCCTATTAATACTAATTTTGACCCAGTGCCTTATCAATACATTCCGAACTAAATAAATTGCATCCAGATCTCATTGATTAATTCGAAGCAATAATCGTGCCCAACACTCGTCGGTACATCCGGTGTAATGACCCAAAATTTACGGGCATAAAAAAAGTGAGTTGTTGGGTCTCCATTTTAGTAAAATAAATTCATAAATATTTATTAAAAATATTTATGAATTTATTTGTGAGTTTAATTAAGTTTTGGTTAGAGGAATTAGCTTAAAATAGGAGTAATTAGGAAAAAGACTAAATTGCAATAGAGGTGAAAGTTTAATTCCAGATTAAAGAAAGTTAAAAGGACCAAATAGGCAATTATGCCATTTTTAAATGTTGAGGGGCATAACTATAAAAATCCTAGATTTTTATTAGATATTATATATATTAATATAATAACTTAATAATTAAGTATATTATTATATTATTATATTATATATATTATATTATTATATAAAAAAATGAAATGAAAAGAATAGAAAGAAACATAATAGGTTAGGACGAAAACAGGGAAAAGAAAGAAGAAAAAGAAAGAAAAAAAAAAGAAAGGGAAAATTTAATGTTTTAAAGGTTCTAAGCTAATTCGGTAAGTCAATTTAGTCCATTTTCTTGTAATTTTTGAGATTTTAGAAACCTAGAACAAAATATTTCGTGGTTTATGTTGAAATTTTGAAAGTTGTTAGATTTTTAGACATTGATTATGCTGAATAAATTAGGGGTTGATAGAATTTCAAGTTAGAATTGGGTACAAGATTAAATTGTAGAATAAGTTATACATTTTGTATAATAGGGACTAAATTGAAAAAAATTTGAAATGAGGGTTTTGTGATGAAAATTAGAGAGTTAAGTTAAGTTATAAGTAGAAATTAAGTGAAAATAAGGTATAAATTGTGATAGAAATGAAGATAATTTTAGTTGGGGATAAAAATTGAAATTGAGGCAAAAATTGAATAGCAAATTTGAAATAATTGATGTAAATTGATACTGCATTGATGATTGTGAATTTATTTTAATTTTCGTAACTAACATCATGCCAGAGACATCGACCAAAAAGGGAAAAGAGAAAGTGGACGAGGATTGACTCGAGAAATTACGGTTTATATTACTATAATTCGAATTTAATTATTATCAATTGTTCAATTTTAATTAATATGCATGGTAAATAAAATTGAGGTGAGTATTGATATTGAATTGAATTGAATTGAATTATAAATATATGTGAGCAATTGAAATACATATTGATTGGAAAGTGAAAAGTGATTTGAATTGAAAGCATGAGAATTTGTGATTAAAGTGAAATTTATATGAATATTGAGTGGAATTGAATGTGATTTGAATACCCTATTAACTAGTCGAGCTAGTCGGATATAGTTGGCATGCCATAGGATTGGAAATGTTCAGGGATAATTCAACCTCGAGTTGATGAGGTACTGTGTGTGTTGTATTATTGCTTCAGATATATCTGATGAGGTACTAGGTATCGATTTACTTTGGCAAGACCGATGAGACACAAGGTGCCATACTGGTGTGTTTTTGTTGGATTTGTGTATCTGCCAAAGTCCAAGTCACGTTAATAGGGGTAAAAGAATGAATTGACAATAGAATTGATATTGAATGAATTGATAAATTGAATGATTTTGTATATGAAATAGAACAAGTTATTGAAATAAAATGTGAAAATGAAATGAATTTGAGATAGTGAAATAATTTATAAATTCAATTGAATACAAGCTTTGAGATAGTTATTATTATTGAAACAAGTTGATTCAACGTATGAAATGGTTATTGAAAGATTATAGGCGTAAATTGAATAAACATATTTTATTGTATAATATTACCAATTTGAATTATAGTAATACCACTGAGTTTATATACTCAGCGTACAGTTTGTTTTCGTGCTCAGGTTGGTTGAAGTCAAAAGTTCTAGTCCAACATCCAAGTCGATCTCAAACTCAAAATCTGCTGATGAAAGTTTCTTTTTGGTAAATGGTATGTACTTAGGATATGTGAATTAGTCATTTTGGTAGATGATTCTAAATTAGGTAATAATCTGGTTTTGAATGGTTAAATACAACATATATGTATAAAAGATGATAAGCTTATGGAAATGACATAATTTGGTACAACCTTGATTTAGATTGAATGAGATAGATTTGAATATCAAATATGAGATGTTTATGATTATAAATCGAATAGGTCATTAGGTTGATTTTTTTTAAGAAATATTGGATATATTTGAACATATTTTGGATTGGAAATGTCTGGTAATGCTCCGTAACCCTATTCCAGTGATGGTCTAGGGTTAGGGTGTGTTACATTAGATGGTTAGTGCACCTAGTGCTAATTGACCTATAGCTGAAGTAATTTTATATTGATACATCCGACGTAAATAATTCGTGCCTTACACTCATCGGCTCAGCCAAAGTAGTAATTATGAAAGCCAAGGTTGGGATGTTCGAAGGAAAATATGCCTAGCGCTCATCGACTTATAGTCAAAACAGTTGTTATTATTTTACTCAATTCTATAACTCATTAATTGTTCTCAACTTTGCCCAACAATTGCTTCAACAACCCATACTCTAAATTTATTCTTAGTTCAGTTTCCATTTTATGAATCTTAATAGCAAATCTTACATCGAATGTCATTTTATATAAAACATGGCGTGATTCGTCTCATGTTCAAGCAAAATAAACAACTTAGCTAAATTATACTATTTCAAATTTTTATACACTTTAACTCTCTATCACAATAATCAAACTCCATATTGTATTTCTAGTAAACCGTGTGTAATTTCCTTCGTTTTGCCAACTTACCTAACAGTGAAATTAAAAGGGAAAATAAATAATAAGTTGAGTTATGGTGATACTTACGAGGAATTTTGAATTATTCTTTGGTGACTTTAGCTTTTTCCTTTACTTTTGAAGAAATTGGATTGTTAGTAGCTACAAATTAACATAAACAATAACATCAATAATTCACTCAATTCACAGTCAATTATTATCTTAAACAAACTTTACATTTCATTCAATTTAAATTCTTAAAATCGGAACAAACATAACTCTCCATTCCAAGTGTCGATTTAGAATCTAACTTTATTTTCCTTTTATCTTAGACCCTCTATCATTGATTTCTAACAAAATCTCATAACAACTCTGCTTGATATCCTCTTTATTTTCTCAAATGAGAAATCTAACATCTAACTTCAAAATCTAGTCCTTTTTCATGTATACACTAAAAATCTATTAATTTAACATAAAAACATACAAAAATCAGTAATGGTAACTTTCTAAAACCTTAACAATTTTATCAATTGATACACAAGTTAGTTAAATTATGATTCTCCAATCTCAAAAACATAAAATTTATAAGAAAAAATAATAGTTTACACTCACCAATTTGTGGATTAAAGCTTGAAACCCTAAGTAATTTCCACTGTTTCTTTTTTAGAAAAAATAATAGTTTACACTCACCAATTTGTGGATTAGCAATTTTAGTCCCTTTAACTATTTCCAAATTAAATTTTATAGCGATCTAACTTTATAATTTAATCTTTGGACTAGATTAAATACTCAAATAAACTAAATTACTTATCCTCGATTCAATTCATTTATAACATAACTTTGTAAATATTTTTATTAATTATTTATAGACTCGGTTCATTAAAACAAAAACCAAAATTGTACTTTTCAACACCACTATACTGAGTTGTTACAGTAGTAAAAGTTATTGTCACAAGTGACAAATGAACGACCATCGTCATTGGAGATAAATCTGCGATGGTCAGTTTTTTTATATGTGGGATGGTGTGTCGAGCAATGATCGAGAACAATTAGAATGGACGAGTGGGTAATTAAAAAATTAATTTGCATTTGCATTTGCATCGTAAAAAATAATTGTACATGCATTGATTTACTAAATGTCTCTGATATTATGCTTAATTTACTATTATGCTATAAATTGTATGCTTTATTGTTTGAATAATTATAAATGATGGTTTAAGATTAGTCTCACACTGAGTCATTATAAGTTCATTCCCCCTTTCTTTGCCTCTCAGGTAGCACAAAAAACTAGGACTAGGAATGGCATTGGAGGAAGCTTGGATTACCAATTTATTTTGTTTAATAGTTTCATTAAAATTTTCCTTAATCATTTATTTATGGGTTTGTAATTATTAAAGAATTTTCTCTGTAAAGACACGATAGTGACGAGTATCAAAAAGTGTATTTTTGGGTCTCTGTTTTGTATAACAAACTCTTAAATATTTATTAAAAATATTTACAAAGTTAGTTATGTAGTTAATTAGGTTCTGGTTAGGTGAATTAGCTTGAATTAAGAGTAATTAAGTGTAAGGATTAAACTGAATACGGGGTAAAAGTTAAAATATAGAACAGAGAAAAGTGAAGGGACTAAATAAGCAATTAAGCCAAAAGTTGACAAGTGTATGGTGATGGTGATGACATGTGCCAAAATAAAATACATATATTAAATTATATTATATACTTACTTATTATTTAAGTAAATATTACTATATTATTATATTATATTATTATAATAAAAGCATAAAATAAATAAAACAAAAAGAAAAAGGAAGAACATTTAAAACGAAATAGAGAAGAAGAAAGAGAGAAAGAAAAAGAGAAAGAAAAGAAGGAGAAAATTAGGGTTTTAAAGTTCAAAGCTCAATTGGTAAGTAAATTTAGTCCATTTTCTTGTAATTTTTACGTTTTTAGGATCCTAATATTAAATACTACCTAACCTATGTTGAAATTTTAGAAAATATTGAATTTTTAGATGTTGTTTATGTTGAATAAATTAAGTGTTTACGATTAAATTAATAGAATTTTAAGTTAGAAATGAAAAAGGAATTGAACTGTAAAATAAATTATAAGTTTTAAGTATTAGGGACTAAATTGTCAAAAATTGAAATTTAGGGATTTGAGTGAAATTAGAGAGTTGAATTTAATCTAAAGTGGAAATTAAATGAAAATATGGAATTAGTTTTGAAGAAATAAATTTAGTCTCGATTTAGGGACTAAATTGGAATTTAGGTAAAAGTTGAATAAAAATTGAAATATTCAATGTGAAATTGTATTCTATTGATGATTTTTAATTATTTAGTTTCCGTAGTTAACGTGTTGCCGGAGACCTCGGCGAAGAAAGGAAAAGATAAAGTTAACAAGAGGTATCTTCGAATTTATGATTTGTATTTCTATAATCCGGATTTAATTATTGTTTGTTGTATTTTGATTTAAATGTTTATGGTAAGAAAATAAGGTAAGTGTTAGTATTTTTGATATTGAATTGAATGTATGTGAAATTGTGATTTATGTGATAATTGAGTATTTGACACTTTATTATTGAATTGAATTCAAGTTGATTGAATGGATTGAAATTGATATATATATATATATATATTGAATGTATTGATTATTTTAATTAAAATGAATATTGGCTGTACTAGAATAATTAATTGGAACCCTATTAACTGTATCGAGCTGAGTTGGATATAGATGGCATGCCATAGGATTGGAAGAGTTCAGGGATACTTCGACTTCGAGTTGATGAGACACTAGGTGTCAAATTATTACTTCAGATAAATTCGATGAGGTACTGGGTACCAATTTACTTCGACATAGCCGATGAGACACTGGGTGTCAACTTATTGCTTCTAATTATCCGATAAGGCATTGGGTGCCAAACAGGTGTGTTTTGGTTGGATCCGTGTATCCATCCAAGTCTGAGTCATGTTAATAAGGATTATTGAAATAAACAGTGTTATGATTGATATTGAATGGTGAAATGAGATATGGATAGAAACACGTGAGTTGAGTATTTGTGTATTGAATATGAATGATCAATATTATTGTTCAAGTAATATGTGCTGATATTGTGAACAACTATCTAAGATAGCAATTGATAAGACTTGTGTAACGCCCCAGTAATTCTTTTAATTTATTTTTGTATGTTAATGACATAAATAATTGATTGCTTGAGTGGTTATGTGTTCTGGAAGTGTTTGTGAAGTCTTGGGTTCAACCCTTAACCTAAGAAAAATTTTGTTTTTAATTGAATAAACCCCTATCCTTAGCTAGTAGGTTTATAATTAATTGTGGGGGAAATCTGTTAGAATGGGCCTACTGGTCTGGTGGTTGAAGTGTGTGTTGGTGTGAGGGAGGTCATGGGTTTGAATCCTGGCATGTACAATAAAAAGGTTATTTTTTCTCTTTGGGACGGCTAGTGTTTGAGTTATATTCGGATTCTGGAAGTGGAAGAGTGGGGGAGTGATGTTAGGAGTAAATCGTGGAGGAAATAGGGGGATTTGGATAAGGGGGTTATCAGTTGAGGATTTGGGGGAGAAAAAGAAGGGGTTTGAGACTATGGGAGTGGTTGTGCCGAATGTGAACTCTTGTATCTCAAAAAAAATTCGGTTGGGGTTTTTTTTCATCTTTTGTTGTTATTTTTCTTTCTTTTCAATTTTTCTCCTGTTTCTCCTTTCTCCCTTAATATTTTTTTGACACTCATTTTGGTTCTCTCAAGCCTATCGTGTATCTTTCTCTTTTTTGCAATATTCCTTGACTGATTCTTGCTAGGTAAATCACATCAACTTATTGTTTTGCTTTCTTACGGGTTGTCCTTCCCTATTGAGATCGTGTTTTTCCTCTGGTTGTCGTTTTTTCCTCCTCTTCTACCCATTGATAAGTGAGCAAACGTACATCCCTTGCTTTGGTCAAACCTACTTCATCTTCTATCTGTCACTTTCTTCTTTTTTGATTGAATCTTCCCTCCTTCTGCTCCAACTCCTCGTTCTGACAGTTCAGTAAGATTACGTTCCGTATTGACTCAATCTAGTCTTGTGAATATTTAGTAATAAGGATTCGACTGATTTGCAGGTTGTAACCGAGAGGTGAATGATCGTTCTTTTTCGACACTCTAAATGGATAGGGCCTTGGTTGTCCGAGCAATGTAAGTGGTCATTGACTAAGTGATTAAGTATTCGGTTGGGTCATTTTGTTTGGTTGTCATAAGATCAATCGATTGTTGTGGCTGAATGTAGTGTTGGAGTGCTCAATTTTAGTAATCTACAAAATGCCGAAATAAGTGAACGTCGACGCCACATGGGCATGGCTGCGCCAGTATAGATAGACCACGTGACTAAACATGGGCGTATGATTGACGAGGCCGGCCATTAGCGATTTAATGGATTGGGTCGTATTGGGTCGAATTGGGTCGTGTGGACCCCACAAACTTGTTGGCCCCACATGGGTAAACTACACGAACTTGTGGAAATATTAGGCTAGGCCGTGTGATCCATTTGGCCAAGGCCATTTTGAGCCATGTGGGCTACAAGGGCTTGTGGGCCCACATGGGCCCGCAATATGGGCTATGGGCCCATTTTTCACTGTTTGACTGTTAATGTTGCACGGGTCGCCCGAGACAACTGTGGACATTCTGTAGGGTCGGTAAGCTTACCTAGACCCCTAATTGACTAAATGACTATTATGCCCCTATGTGTTGTATGTATGTATATCCATGTATGACTATAGTTTAGCATGCTATTTTTAACAGTTTGGCATACATGTATAATAATATGGTATAACATGACATGTTTGCATTATATATTGCATGGGGATGAGTATATGATGATTGGAGGAAGTGTACTGTACTGGCAGCTCTACTGCACCTAATGATGGTTTTAAGCTGATTATATTACTGACAGCTCTTCTGCAAACACTGTTTAGTGCTGCAACTAGTGCTAATTTGTAAGTGTAGCGATGGGTGGTTGATTTATTCCTCATAGGAGTGCAGGGTTAGACAGGAGATGGCGTATAAGGGTGGTTGGGTAAACATGCATACTGTACACTGCATACTGATTTCTGATACTCTTATGGGCTAAGGTCCTACTGGTACTGCTACTATATATTTGGGCCATGGCCCTACTGATTACTGGTATTGAGGTGGGCTAAGGCCCAAACTGATACTGTTACTGTGAAGGGCTTAGGCCCAGTCTGTTACTGTGGCATATTGTCTGTATAAATGCTTGGGGATTACACACTGCGTTTTCATAAACTTATCCCTCTATTTTAACTGCACAGGTAATCCCCAGACTTAAGCGGATCGATGTATCGGAGGACTTAGCAGTGGCCACACTACCCGTTTAATTTGAATTAGTATTTTTATAATTATGATTTTGTTATTTGGGTATTTTATTTTAATAATAGCCTCTTTTGGATTTTTATTTTTAATTTAGGGTTTTTATTATTTTGATTCATAACTGCTAGTAGTAGGAAAAAATGCGAGTTTTCAAAAATAATAAATGTTTTAACAAAAATTCTATGAATACATAAACTATTTAAAAGCTTCCGCTATAAATGATGTTTTAAAAATTAATAGTGTTTTAAATGTGAAAACTTATTTTTGATAATGACTCACATTTTGCAAATGAATGGCACGTCTTAAGAACATCATAAGATAACATAAAGAGGTTAAATGAAAAAGGGGTTTTCGTCAACATCGTACTTTTTGAAAAACATTTTCTTGTGACATCGTCAGATTCGACCATAATGTCTAGGCCAGGTTTGGGGTGTCACATTTAGTGGTATTAGAGCCAGGTTGTAAAACTCGACTATGGATTGGGTTTTTAAAGTTGAAATTTTTAAAACTACTTGAAAAAGATGTGAAATGTATTGAAATGCTTTGTGAAATGTTTTGAAATAATTTGTCAAATGTGTGGTATAGGGAGTCCCCACGCCGATCCCATAAGTTTTCTCTGAAAATTACATTTTGATTTTGATTGAAACTGCCATAGGTAGGATTACTGAGACTACTATATGTAGTATACTGTACTATAAACACTTAAGATAGGATATACTGAGACTGTAGAAAAACTGATAGGATATTGTGCTCTATGAAAACAAACACTGAATTACTATATTGTTTTGCATAAAACTTTGTTTAACAAATACTGAAACTGTAAACTGATCTGCATAAAACTATTAATTTAGATAACACGAAAATAGACAATGAGCACAAGAGGTACTCACAGACAGGTTACAATAGGCCATGGTAGAGGCCATACAGGTGCTCGAGCTGGGTCCTCGTTGTCTGGCTATATACCTAATTTAGAGACTAGCGAGATACCGGCTTCACCTGTGACTGAGACTAGGTCCCATGATTGTGTGGCTAGGGACGACACACTATCCCAAGCCTTGTTAAGAATCTTAGAGAGGGTCTCTGGGACAATACTGGAGCTAAAGGTCGTGGGTCGATTACGAAACGACTCCAGTCCAATGGAGCCGAGATTTTTAGAGGTATTGCTGGAATTGCCCCTAACATGCCTGAGTACTGGATAGAGGCCACAGAGAGAATCATGGCTGACCTGGACCACACCCCCGAGCAGAAACTAAAGGGTGTTGTGTCGTTACTGCGAGATGAGGCCAACCAGTGGTGGCTTACGGTTAAGGAAGGCACTCAGCCCGATCGATTGACTTGGGCATTCTTCAAGTCTGCCTTCCAGGGTAAATAAGTGGGTGTGTAACGTCCCCACGCCCGAAACCGTCACCGGAGTCGAGCTTGAGGTGTTACTAAACACAATTTACCATTTTAAACAACTTTACAAAATCTATTTTCATTTTCGGAATAAATTGTTTTCTGCGTCATGGTCGCTCAAAAAATCATATCTCGAGTTACAAAACTTGAAATCAAGATCCGTAAATTTTCCCTAAATCTAGACTCATATATCTATTCACTAATTTTTTTTTTAGAATTTTTGACTGAGCCGATTAGTACAGTTTATTAGTTAAAGTTTCCCCTGTTTCAGAACTCGACTGCACTGACCTCTACTCATTACGAATCACTTTTCTCCCTGTAAAAATTTCATATAACTATACCGTTTATTTATATTAAAACTAGATTCAATAAGGAATCTAGGCATATAAAGTAATCTTCCTAATTATTTTTGTACAATTTATGGTGAATTTTCAAAGTTGGAACAGGGGATCCAGAAATTGCTCTGGCCCTGTTTCACTAAAACTCAAATATCTCATAACGTATAACTCCTTTACCTATTTTTCTTCTTCCATATGAAAGTAGACATGATAAGATTCAATTTCATACCATCATCAAATTTGATTTATATGATTTTTAGTGAATTTTCAAACTCACATCAGTGTTGCTGCAATGTTCTGTTTTATGGCTAATTTCATTTTCATAAAAGCTTTTATATACTAGATAACCTATTATTCTTTCATGACATCAAACATAATCTATATTAGCCATTTCAATGGCTCAACATTATCAAGCATTTCCTCAACCAAACCACCACCATATCACAAGATTATTTACACAAAGTAGGTATATTACTATACATGCCATACTAAATCTTACAAGCCATTTACCAAAAAGTCCTTTGGGTAGTGTGAACGAGTCTTCGACCTATCCCGATTCTCGAGCCGGCTTGTCCAAAACTACAATGAATGAAAAGGAGGGAGTAAGCATAAATGCTTAGTAAGTTTACATGCAAATAACAAGTAACATAACAAAGTCATTATGCCAAACAACATTAACATAGCATCACCAAAACATATGTCGCAATTCTAGTCATCATACTTCATCTTACCACATTTTTGTTGTTGTCTCGGGTTTCAACCCAAGGGTTAAGTACATACCTGTCCAATACGGCCATTTCTCAGCATTACCGAATTATCACTTACGTCTTGAGTGCCTTTCCATTTCACTTGAATTTTACCCGTTGAACACATTGGAATACAACTCGGATACACGGATCATTTGCACATAAGTGCTGAATATGTAATCAATCAATCATGTAACCCGCCCATAAACGAACTCGGACTCAACTCAACGAGCTCGGGCGTTCGCATCCATAAGTGAACTCGGACTCAACTCAACGAGCTCGGATGCCTAGTTACATCTCACGAACTCAGACTCAACTCAACGAGTTCGGACCTTCGCACCAATAAGTGAACTCGGACTCAACTCAACGAGTTCGGGTGCCCAACCATCCTAGTGACATGTCACTTGTATCCTAATCTATTCCCAAGGTTCAAACGGGATTCTCCTTCAATCACATCTCCTTGCCGTATTCCACATAATATCGGAACCAATGCTTGGTAGCATTTTATATTTAACAAGTAACACATATAATTTGCATATTGTTCAAAAATAACCACAAAGTATATATTTCATGATAAAAATCAGTATATCCTATAAATAGCATCAATTAACTTAAAAATAACAGTTTTGTTACATTATTTGCACATGAACTTACCTTAGTACCAAAATACAAAGATTTTTGCAATTTAGTCCGTAATCTTTTCTTTTCCTCGATCAAGGTTGATTCCACGTCTTTCTTGATCTAAAATAACACATTTAGCTTATTTAATACTCACATTATCAAAATAGTCCTAAATTCAAATTTTGGAAAAATTACAATTTTGCCCCTAAACTTTTGCATATTTACACTTTTGCCCCAAAGCTCGGGAATTAAATTTTATCACAAATTCTTATGTTTTAGGACATGCTGATCATTTATTTACCATTAGCAAGCTCAAATTCATACTAAAACACTTACTTATGAATAATATGTACTTTTACCGATTAAGCCGTTTTACTCGTTTTTACTTAAAACCGAGTAGCACAAGTTTTCTAACATAATTTAAAACCTCATATTCTATCATAAAACATCAAAATACACAAATTTCACCTATGGGTATTTTTCCAAATATGAACCCTAACTTAAATTATTGCTAACATAAGCTTTATCGAGCTACCGGGATTTCAAAAACGTAAAAATCATTAAAAACGGGGCTTAGAATCACTTACTATGAAGCTTGGAAGCTTGAAACAAACCCTAGCTATGGAGAACCCTTGAAATTTCGTGTTAATGAAGAAGATGACCAATTTTGTGTTATTTTTCCCTTTTTATTTCATTAAATGTCCAAATGACCAAAATGCCCCTCCATACTAAACTTTCAAAAATTCCTTCCATGTCCTAATTTGTCCATGAACATAAAATGGGTCTAATTACCGTTTAAGACCTCCTAATTAATATTTCAAAGCAATTTCATACTGAAAACTTCTAGAATGCAAGTTTTGCAACTTATTCGATTTAATCCCTAACTTCAAATTAAGCACTTTACGCTTAGAATTTCTTCACGAAATTTTCACACCATCATAAAATCATATCATAAACATCAAAATAATTATAATATAATTATTTCTACCTCGGATTTGTGGTCACGAAACCACTATTTCGGTTAGGCCCTAATTCGGGATATTACAGGGTGCCAGCTATGTGGATGCCCGGCGGAGAGAATTTCTGAGTTTGACACAGGGGGATAGATTAATGGCCGAGTATGAGGCCAAATTCCTACGACTAAGTCGCTATGCGAGAGGTATGGTGGCTACTAAGTACGAGCAATGTATTTACTTCGAGGATGGCCTTAGGGACAGCCTAAGGGTTCTGATAGCTCCACAGAGGGAGCGAAGCTTTGCTTCATTGGTCGACAAGGCAAAGATCACCAAGGAAGTGAAGCGTACTAAACGCCAGAACAAAGAGAAAGGTAGAAACAAAGGGATTTAGAGCCCTCCAGTTCCATTCAGAGGCCTAAGAAAAAGGCCAGAGTAGATGGGCCGGTCAGAATTGGGGCCCCTTGATAAACGATAAATTATACATGCTTTTACCCCATGCTTAGCCTAATTTATGGATGAATTATCCCTTAATTTGTGTAAATTGATGCTCTTAAACCTTTAATTTCATGTTTTATACTCAGGTGAATATAGGGAAGTAAAATGAACGAGAAACGGGCTGAAAACGGAGAAAATGGGCCAAAGTATGAAAGAACACAGCCTGGGAATTTGCCATACGGCCGTGCCACACGACCGTGCCACCTTAAAAGCTCAAACATGCCCCAACCCTGACTCACACGGCCATGCCACACCAAACATACCTGAACATGGTCTATTGTCGAAGTCACACGGCCGTGGCACATAGGCGTGTCCCTGTCGTGAGGAAGTTCAATTCTACTCAGAAAAGGCTACTTAGGGGCTAAGAAAGGCATTCCAAAGCTCTATATAAAGACCCTAGGGGGCAACTACAAAGGGGATACTTTTTCTCTCCTCAAAAGAGTACTTTTCTCCCTTGAAAAAGAGAATAGAAGCAAGGAATTACTCCAAGGGAAGCCGATTGATCCATCTCAAAAGCCAAATTCTGCCTCAAGACTAAAGATCTCTTTTCAATTTCCTACAGGGGTTTTTGGGTTCTTTATGTTCTGTTATTTTATTTCTTCTGAGATGTTTTCTCTTATAATTATGAACTAAATCCCCCAAATACTTGAGGGGGATGAAACCTAAGAAAGATCCTGTTATTATTTTCTCTTGAATTATATGATAGATATTTAATTTGTTCTGAATTGTGTTTTTAACTCTTAAATTGATATTTCTGAGATATTCATTTAAGTCGAATGTGCTTATGTAGAGGAGCAAAAGTCCCTGCATAGGAGTAGATCTAACACAATTAAGCGGAGTTGATTGCAATCCTAGAGATAGGACGACAAAAATCTACCAGATTAGGGTCAAACCTAATAAAGGAATCCATAAATCAAGTTAATGCAACACTAGGGGTTTTAATTAAAAAGAGATTTCAATTAATCAACCTAGGGTTAGTTATTTTTAGTCTCGAGAGAGATATTAACATAAGTTAGGGATTTCTACGGATCAAGTCAAGTGAATAAATCGTCTAGTTCAAGAGATTGATAACAAGTGGAGTCTAGGTGGATTCTCCCTTGAGTATTGTCCAAATCAATTAGTTTTTCCTAAGAGTTTTTCCCCAATTCACTTTTTGTGCATTCTTAGTTTAGTTTTAGAATTAGTTTAGTTTCATAAAAATCCCCCTTTTATTTCTAGGTTAAATAATAGAAAGAAAGTTAGTACTAGTACTTTTGGTTCCCTTGGGTACGATATCTCAGTCTTGCCACTAAGCTATTCTACTGTTCGATAGCTGCGCTTGCCTTAAAATCATGATAATAGTTAGTTTCTGGTGTGATCATTATTATAAATTTTATTACTTCATATCACGAATCTCACCCCTATTGCTACTATAGACAACAGCCATGTACAGACTATGGTAGACGCCACCAGGACGAGTGCTGGAAAAAGATTGGGGCATGTTTGAGGTGCGGTTCACTAGAGCATCGTATCAAAGAGTGTCCATAGGGGCCCAATCAAATGCAAGCTCCAGGTTTGAGTACTGCACACGAGGGGTGGTCAACAGCCACTGAGAGGCCGCTGTCAGGGTTGAGGTGGTAATGGGTTGGGCTATGGGCAGAGAGCATCTAGGAGAGGTGTCAATTAGACTGAGGCGAGGTAGTCGGCTCTAGTGTATGCTGCACGTTGTTGAGATGAAGGAGATGCTCTGAACGTCATCACGGGTACGTTCTTAATTTTTTATGTACCTTATACAGCATTGATAGATATAGGATCTCTCATTCCTATGTTGCTTGTTCTGTCACTGAAAACTTGGGGATTTTAGTTGAGAGTACTTCAAGTGAAATTATTGTGTTAAGTCTGTTGGGGCAGCCCGTCCGGGTAAATAAACTGTTTGGAGATGTCTCTTTAGTGGTGCAAGGAGTTACCTTTTTGACCGATCTTATGGAACTACCTTTTGTGGAATTTAATCTAATACTAGGCATGAAATGGCTAGTAAAACACCGAGTGCTTAGATTGTGCTACCAAATAGGTTGTACTAAGAACTGAGGATGACGATGAGGTAATTGTAATTGAAGATCTTCGGAACTACTTGAGTAATATGATATCTGTACTAAGGGCAGAAAAGATGGTTTGTAAGGGATGTGAGGCTTATCTGGCCTACATAAGTGTTTCAGATTCTGGGGATTCTTCTGTTATAGACATCAAAATGGTTCAAGATTTTTCGTATGTGTTTCCTGATGAGCTACCAGGGTTACCTCTGAACTGTGAAGTTGAGTTTCGGATCGAGCTCCTTCCTGGTACAACTTCAGTATCCATCACCCTTAATAGGATGGCACTGAAGGAGTTTGCAGAGCTTAATGCTCAAATTCAAGAGTTATTGGATCGTGGATTCATTCGGCCTAGTGTGTGTCCGTAAGGAGCACCAGTTCTATTCATAAAAAAGAAAAATGGATCCATCCGTATGTGCATTGACTACTAACAACTGAATAAACTGACGTTAAAAATAAATAGCTCCTACCAATAATAGATGATCTGTTCGACCAACTTCGCGGAGCTTTGGTCTTTTCCATAATTGATTTCTAATCTAGGTACCGTCAGTTGAGAGTAAGGAGGCTGATGTATACAAGACTGCGTTTAGAACTTGCTATGATCATTACGAGTTCTTAGTAATGCTATTTGGACTGACAAATACACCAGTAACTTTTTTGGATCTGATAAACCGAGTGTTCCAGCCCTATCTAGATTGGTTCGTAATGGTTTTTATTGATGACATTCTAGTGTATTCGAGGACTGAGGTTGAACATGATAAACATCTCTGAGTGGTTCTATAGATTTTGAGGGAAAAACAACTATACGCCAAGTTCAGTAAGTGTGAGTTCTGGTTACAAGAAGTAACATTTTTGGGCCATGTGGTATCTGCTGAGGGGATAAGGGTTGATCCTCGAAAGATTGAGGCTATTTTGGATTGGAAGCAGCCTAAGACTGTATCATAAATTTACAGTTTTTTGGGACTGGTTAGGTACTATCGCCGATTTGTAGAGGGCTTTTTTGTATTTGCAGCACCCTTGACCAAGCTACTACGTAAAGGTGTATCGTTTAACTGGACTGAGGCACAGTAAAAGACCTTTGAGAAGCTCAAGACCGTATTGACTGAGGCCCTTGTTCTGATTCAACCAGAGTTTGGAAAAAAGTTTACTGTATACAGTGATGCATCATACGTCAGCTTGGGATGTGTATTGATGCAAGAGGGTAAGGTAGTTGTATACGCGTCTCAACAGCTTAAGACTCATGAGACATATTATCCGATGCATGAATTGGAGTTGGCTGCAGTGGTTTTCGCACTAAAAATTTGGAGACATTACATGTATAGTGAGAAGTGTATTATTTACACTAATCACAAGAGTCTCAAATATCTCCTCACTTAGAAGGAGCTAAACCTTAGACAACGTAGATGCAATGAGCTGCTAAAGGATTACGACTGCACGATTGATTACCATCCAGGTAAGGCCAATGTAGTGGCTGATGCAATGAGCCATAGAGCTATGGCTGATCTGAGGGTGATGTTTGCTCGCTTGAGTTTATTTGGTGATGGTAGTCTGTTGGCTGAACTTCAGGTTAAGCCTACTTGGATCGAGAAGATTAAGGGTAAATAGTTGGATGATGAGTCACTAGGTCTTCGATTCCGACAAATTGAGAGTGGTAATACGGTGGATTTTGGACTGAATAATGAAGGGGTACTCTGTTTCTATGAGAGAGTCTGTGTACCAAATGATACTGAGTTGAGACAATCTATACTGCGAGAGGCACATAGTAGCTCTTATGCTATGCACCCTGGTGGGAACAAGATGTACCGAAACCTTTGTAAGCTATACTGGTGGCCAGGACTTAAGCGTGAGGTTACTGATTTCGTGAGTAAATGTTTGACATGCCAACAGGTTAAGGTTGAGCATCAGCTACCCTCGGGTTTATTGCAACCAGTTAAGATTTCACTCTGGGAGTGGGAGAAAGTAACTATGGACTTCGTTAGTGGGTTGCCCTTAACGCCTACTAAGAAGAATTTAGTGTGGGTCATCGTGGATCAGTTCACCAAGCCTACCCACTTCATCCCTATTCATACTGACTACTTATTGGAGAAACTAGCTAAGTTGTATGTGTCTGAAATAGTGAGACTGCATGGGTACCGGTTTCGATAATATCTGCTAGAAATCCTTCCTTTACGTCTCGATTCTGGGGGAAACTACATGTGTTCTATGTCTCTATGTCGAGGCGCTACCGCTCTAATCCCACACATATAGTTCCAGTTGAGGAGATCGAGGTTAGGCCAGATCTGACCTTCGAGGAGGAGCCGGTACAGATATTGGACCACGATGTTAAAATTTTGAGGAGAAAGTCTATCCTACTGATTAAGGTTCTTTAGCGTAATCATAGTTCGGAGAAGGCCACGTGGGAGCCTGAGGATGCGATGCGACAGTAGTATCCTCATCTGTTCTGAACAGGTAAATTTCGAGGTCAAAATTTTCTTTAAGGGGGTAGAGTTGTGCCGAATGTGAACTCTTGTATCACTAAAAAAAATTTTCGGCTAGGGTTTCTTTTCATCTTTTGTTGTTATTTTTCTTTCTTTTCAATTTTTCTCCGGTTTCTCCTTTCTCCCTTAATATATTTTTTATGCTCATTTTGGTTCTCTCAAGCCTATCGCGCATCTTTCTTTTCTTCGTAGTATTCTTTGGCCGATTCTTGCTAGATAAATCACGGCTACTTATTGTTTTGCTTTCTTACGAGTTGTTCTTCCCTACTGAAATCGTATTTTCCCTTGGTTGTCGTTTTTCCCTCCTCTTCTACCCATTGAGAAGTGAGCAAACGTACATCCCTTGCTTTGGCCGAACATGCTTCATTTCTATCTGTCACTTTCTTCTCTTTTGATTGAGTCTTTCCTCCTTCTGCGCCAACTCCTCGTTCTGACGATTTGGTAAGGTTGCGTTCCGTATTGACTTAATCTAATCTTATGAATATTTAGTAATATGGATTCAACCGATTTGCAGGTTGAACCAAGAGGTGACTGATTGTTCTTTTTTGACACTCTAGGTGGATATGGCCTCGGTTTTCCAAGCAATGTAAGTGGTAGTTGACTGAGTGATTAAGTATTCGATTGGGTTGTTTTGTTTGGTTATCATAAGGTCAATAGATTGTTGTAGATGAATGTAGTGTTGGAGTGCTCAAGGACTGGATGTGCATTTTCGCAAGCAAGGTGTGTAACCACGACCTAGATTTTAGTAATCGGCAAAATGCAGGAATAAGTGAACGTCGACGCCACACGAGCATTACCGCGCCCGTGTAGGTATACCACGTGACTAAACATGGGCGTATGATCGACGAGGCCTGCCATGAGCGATTTTATGGACTGGACCATATTGGGTCGAATTGGGCAGTATGGGCCTTACAAGCTTGTGGACCCCACATGGATAAACTACACGAACTTGTGGAAATATTAGGCTAGGCCGTGTGATCCATTTGGCCAAGGCCATTTTGAGCCATATGGGCCACAAAGGCGTATGGGCCCACATGGGCCTACAATATGGGCCATGGGCCCAATTTTTACTATTTGACTGTTAAGATTGCACTAGTCGCCTGGGACGAATGTGGACCTTCTGTAGGGTCGATAATGTAACACCCTAAACCTGGCGTAGACGCTGTAGCCGAATTTGGTGGCGTCACATGAGAATGCTTTTGAAAAAGCTTTAGTAAGTTGGAAATGGTTCAGGTTATTATCTTTTCTTAAGTCAAAAAAATGTTAATCAAGTTATTTGATTAAATCCATTCTTTATAAGTGGAAGCTCTTAGTTAATTTTATAGAAACAGGAATATATGACGTTTGTAGATTTAAAAAAAATCCCAAAGGCAGCAGTTAAAAACCCAAATAAAACCAAACATAGTCCATATCCAAAATTTTATAAATAAACCCCAAAGTAATAAACCAGTAGAGTCTTAAACCGTAGTAAACGTCTTAGTGGTCATCGTTGATCCCTCCGCTGCACCGATCCATCTACTGCTGGGGATTACCTGATAGATAAATAAATAAAAGAGTGAGTTTTCCCAAACTCAGTGTGTAGATCCCTACAGTAAGGATGCATATAAACAAATATCAGTCAATCAGTCATAAATTGGGACTAAGCCCTTAACATAATCATTGTGGATTGTAGTTCACTCAGTACCAGATATAATCGGGCCTTAGCCCATACAGTCATCGCGTGCATATCAAATTAGTACAGTACATGCCCAGCAACCCTGCACACCATCTCCATCCACCCTACACACCATGTGGGGATAAAATTAACCCACCTAGCCCTAACACCAAGTATGTGGATAAAATCAACCCATCCAACCCTACACACCATGAGGTGCCATGAAACGACACATAATAAATAATCGCAGCGTAGCTGCCAGATAAGTGGATAAAAAGCCTTTCAGTCTTTCTTCTTTTCAATATCAATCCCACCCTAATGCAATGCAGGATAAATATCATGGCTCTATTGGCCTAGCCCGTGCCTCACATACGGCCTAGCCATCTTTACATGCCCATGTCCGTCGTGCCACACTTGGCTCGTCGACCACACAGCCTCCACACGGGTAGTCCACACGCCAGTGTGGCATTGACAGCCTCGTTTTCAACTTTCGCTAAATCGTATTTTCAGTTCATTCAGAGTACACATTTGGTTCGTTTCTGATGTTAACGCTATTCTGAGCACTCCAAAACCTATAATCAGAAAACCCAATCATCGATTTAGCAAGTAGTTAAGAGGATTTGTCAATTAAGAACTAATAGAGGCTCAAATTTCCATCGTCAAGACCTCTCGCTAAAACGCTATTGCAACAAGGTACGAAAATCACTATTCACAGCCTTCTCCTAAGCTAAATAATAGTAGAACCTGATTACTAAACCATTTCTACAAACTTGCGATAAAATAGAAAAGAGAAACTTACAAACCCAAACAAGCGGCAACAAAGATGAAGGTTCGGAATAAGAGATAACTCAAGAACAAAAATATTGCGGATTTTGATAGCAAAGAATGGTGGAATTCAGCAATAGTAGAGGGAAAAATTGGGGGGAAACGGTAAAAGTTCTTTTTGGGAAAAAAGAGAAAACCCGATTTTCGTACTATAGAAAATATCAATAACTGACCATTTTCCCCAAATCACTCCACTACCCCTCAGCTACTCAAACACTTAAGTAATTCATTCTAACCCAAATTCTTAGCCAAACCATGAAGCAAAAATAAAGTCCCAGTAATGACTCGAACACAGGACCTCAAGCATAATCCCTTGCCACTTAACCACCAAACCAGTAGGTCTATTCTGTTATATTTTTACCATCTTTTACTTAAAAACCTGATTACCAAGAGTTAGGCTTAATTCAATAAAAAGTAAATTTTAGCCCAAGTCTTGGCTTGGACTTGGGACCTCCCCAAACACACCCAGAGCACTTATTCACTCAAGCAGACAATTATTTATGACAAATAATTGCAAAAACAATTCCAAAAATTTTCATGCTCGACAAAACACAAAAGCCAAAATTTTGGGATGTTATAACTCCACCTCCTTAAAGAAATTTCATCCTCGAAATTTACCTGATCCGAAGAGATGAGGATACTGCTGTCACATCGAATCCTCTGGCTCCTTAGTAGCCTCCTCAGTGCTATGATTCCACCATAGCACCTTCACTAAAGAAATTGGTTTCCTCCGTAGAACCTTCAAGTCACAATCTAAAATCTGAACATGCTCCTCCTCGAACATCAGTTCTAATCTAATCTCAATATCCTCTACAGGCACAATGTGCGTGGGATTAGAGCGGTAACGTCTCAGCATCGAGACATGAAATACATCGTGAATACGATCTAACTTTGGAGGCAGCTCCAACTGATATATGACTGGCCCTACTCGTCTCAGAATCTGGCACAGTCCAATAAACGATGACTCAGCTTACCCTTACGACCAAACCTTAGAACCTTCTTCCATGGTGAGACCTTAAGAAAGACCATGTCCCCCACAGAATATTCAATGTCTTTCTTCTTTAAATCAGCATAAGTCTTCTACCTATCAGAAGCCACTTTCAAACGCTCTTGAGTCAGATGGACCTTATCCTCAGTCTCTGATACTAACTCTGGACCAAGCACATGGCGCTCACCCAACTCCGTCCAGCACAAAGGAGTGCGACACTTACGACCGTACAGTGCCTCGTAAGGTGCCATCTAAATATTGGACTGGTAACAATTGTTGTAGGCAAACTCAACTAACGGCAGGTACTTCTCTTGATAAACGATAAATTATACATATTTTTACCTCATGTTTAGCCTAATTTTTGGATGAATTATTATTAATTTTGTAAGAATTGGTGCTCTTAACCCTTCTATTTCATGTTATCTACTCAGGAGAGCATAGGGAAGAGAAAAGAACAAAAAAGGGACCAGAAACAAAGAAAATGGGCCAAAGTGTGAAAATGACACAGCCCAAGGAGTCACCACACGGCTGTGGCACACGGCCGTGCCACACAAGGTCCAACACGGCCCAGCCCCGACAAGCACGGCCAGGCTACACGGCCATGCCACCCTCAACAGGCCTACACAGCCTCTTGTCGAAACCACACGGGCGTGGCACACGGGCATGTCCCTGTCACGAGGAAGTTCAATTCTACTTGAAAAAGGATACTTAAGGGCTAAGAAAGCCATTCTAAACTCTATATAAAGACCCTAGGAGGCAACTTCAAGGGTGTGCTTATTTCCTGCTAAGGGAATACTCTTTTTTCTCAAGAAAGGGCGCCATAATTCTGCCAACACAAGGAGTGAAAGCAAGTAATTACTCCAAACGAAGCCGATTGATTCATCCCAAAAGCTAGAATTCTACATCAAGACAGAGGATCTCCCTAAATTCCTTCAGGGGTTTTTGGGTTCTTTATGTCTTGTTATCTTATTTCTTCTGAGATGTTTTCTTTATTAGTTATGAACTAAATCCCTCAAATACTTGAAGGGGATGAAACCTAAGACAGATCTTGTTATTATTTATTCTTGAATTATATGATAAATACTTGAATTGTTCTTAATTATGTGTTCTTCATTCTTGATTTAATAATCCTAGGTATTACTTCAAGAACTTGATGTGCTTAGGCAGAGGAGCAAAAGTCCCTGTTTTAATAGTAGATCTACCATAATTAAGCGGAGTTGCATGCAACCCTAGACATAGGGCGACATAAATATGCTGGATTAGGGTCAAACCTAATAGGGGGATCCATAGATCGAATTAATGCAACCTAGGGGTGTTAATTAATAAAGAAACTTTAATTAACCACCTAGGATTAGTTGTTCTTATCCTCGACGGAGGTATTAAAATAAGTTAGGGATCTCTACGGATCAAGTCAAGTGAAGAAATCATCTAGTTCAAGAAATTAATAACAAGTGAAGTCTAGGTGGATTCTCCCTTAAGTATTGCTTATATCAATAAACTTTTCCCTAAAGTTTTCCCCAATTTACTTTTTGTGCACTTTTAGTTAGTTTTAGAATTAGTTTCAATCAATCCTCTTTTATTTTTAGGCTAGATAATAGAAAGGAAGTAAGTATTAGTACTTTTGGTTCCCTTAGGTACGATAACTCAGTCTTGCCACTAAACTATACTACTGTTCGATAGGTGCGCTTGCCTTTAAAATCGTGATATTAGTTGGTTTTTGGTGTGATCAATTTTTATAAATTTTATTACTTAATATCGCGAGTATCAAGTTTTTGGCGTCGTTGCCGGGGAATTAAAATATTAAGAAAACTCGATTTCTATTACTTTAGCCATTACTATATATATTTATTTTTGGTTTTTATTTATTTTTATTATTTTTATTTATTTTTTATTTTTCTTTTATTTTATTCTATTTTAATTTTCTTTGCTTTTCCCCTCTAGGTATTTCTAGTTTATGACTAGAAACAACCCAGCAGGACCATTACTTTTTGATGAAGATTTTAAAGCGACAGTTCACAGAACTCGTAGAGAGATCAGACGAAGCCTATATTATCCAGAACAAAATCAAGAACAAGGGCCAGAACCTACAGAAGAGATGGAAGCAAACCAAAACATTCCACCACCTTCCGCAATAGTCGCACAACTAGCAAATCAAGATGAAGCTCCTCGTACTATGTATGATTATGCTAAACCTAGTTTGGCTGGTACTCAAACTAGCATTATTAGACCTACTATTGCTGCTAATAATTTTGAATTAAAACCTAACACTATTCAGATGATTCAGCAATTTGTGCAGTTTGATGGTTTACAGGATGAAGATCCCAACTCATATTTAGCCAACTTTTTGGAATTATGCGATACCTTTAAAATAAATGGCATTTCTAATAATGCCATTCGTCTTAGGCTATTTCCATTCTCATTGAGAAACAAGGCTAAACAATGGTTGGATTCTCTACCACGAGGCTCAATCACTACTTGGGACCAAATGACCGAAAATTTTTTACTTAAATATTTTCCTCCAGCTAAAACAGCCAAATTGTGAAACGATATCTCTTCTTTTGTACATATAGATTTAGAAACACTTTACGATGCCTGGGAGAGATACAAAAATCTTTTGAGAAGGTGCCCTCACCATGGACTACCTTTGTGGTTACAAGTTCAAACCTTCTACAACGGTTTGAACCCATCAACAAGGAAAATGATCGATGCAGCCACAGGAGGAACAATCAACAATAAAACACCTGAAGTAGCTTATAAGTTTATAGAAGAGATGTTACTGAATAACTATCAGTGGCAAGTCATGAGGACAAAGCCGACAAAAGTTGCAGGAGTTTATAACATTGATGCTGTCACTATGCTTACTGATCAAGTAGAACTTTTAAATAAAAAGTTTGATAACTTTGTTGGTTCCACGCAGTCACAACTAGTGATGCAGTGTAACGCAACTCCAGGAAATATGTTCAATCCAGACTACTCATCTTATGGACACAACATAGAAACTGAGCAAGCCAACTATATAGGTAATAATTGTAGATCTCAATTTAACCCTTATAGTAACAAGTACAATGCAGGTTGGCGGAATCACCCCAATTTTTCATGGGGAGGGTAAGGAAATCAAAGACAACCTCCTCCTTCGGGATTTCAGCAGCCACCACCACAAATGGAGAAAAAGCCGAACTTGGAAGAGATATTCACCAAATTTATGGCCATGTCAGAATCTCGTTTCCAAAATACCGAAACAGCACTAAGGAACCAGCAAGCATCTATCCAAGGACTTGAAACTCAAATAGGCCAGCTTGCCAAGCTAATCTCTGAAAGACCGCAAGGTAGGTTATTAAGCAATACTGAGACTAACCCCAAAGAGCAACTTAATGCCTTCGATACGATAGATAATGAGGGGTTAACCAAAACCAACCCAGAGCCATGCAAGGAGCCTATGGTAAGTAAAGGAAAGAATGAGGTAAGTTACAAAGATGAAATTACCAAAAAATTTAAACCTCGTATCCCATACCCAACCGCACTAAAGAAGGGCCGCATAGATGAGCAATTCGGTAAGTTTCTTAAACTCTTAAAGAAATTACATATCAACTTACCATTTGTTGAAGCAGTTTTGCAGATGCCGAAGTACGCAAGATTTTTAGAGGAACTTCTCACAAATAAAAGGAAGTTGGAAGAACTATCCATAGTGGAACTCAACGAGGAATGCTCAGCTATTCTCCAAAATAAACTGCCAACCAAACTGAAAGATCTAGGGAGTTTTACTATTCCTTGTTTATTTGGTAGCCTAGACACCAAAAATGCTTTAGATGATTTAGGGGCTAGTATAAATGTCATGCCTTGTAAACTGTTTAAACAACTAGGTCTTGGAAAACCTAAGCAAACTAAGATGAGCATTCAACTGGCTCATAAAACTATTAGGTCTCCTAAGGGAATAATTGAAGATGTGCTTGTCAAAATTGATAAATTTATATTCCCAGTTGACTTTGTTGTTTTAGACATTAATGAGGATAGCAATGTACCCTTAATTCTAGGGCGACCCTTTTTAGCAACTGCCAGAATAATAATTTATTTAGTAACAGGTGAACTTACACTATGTAGAGGTGATGACAAAGTTACTTTACAGCTCGAAACTTGATTAAGACTGTTGATAATAATATAGTCACGAGTCCTTGTAAAAACACTGAACTCACCACCCAACCTTCTGTGCAGGATACACTCTACATAAAGGCAACCCAATCACAGACAAGTCCGTCCAAGGGAGATGCACTTGAAAAGCGAATGCTTCAGATCGAGGAACTGGATGAGTGGCTGAACTATCATGAAAACCCCAAAATATGCCACACCAACCCAGAGCATAACCAAGACGACCCTCAGGTACAAACGAATCAAATCAAGGTAGGAGATAAGGTAATATTAGGGGAAGATTATTCTCGAATCCTGAATTCAAAAGAACATACAAGTGACATACCCTACTTCATGGTAATGAAAATTTTTCTATACGGTACAGTAGAGATAAAACATGAGTCACTCGGTACTTTTAAGGTAAACCACACTCGACTCAAATTTTACATTGATAATAAAATTTTAAACAGGATAGAAGAGTATCAACTCTTCAAGCTGCCATGACTAAATAAACTTGAGAAAAGTCGAGCTTAGACTATAAACAAGCGCTTCTCGGGAGGCAACCCGAGCACTGACTTAGTAAATTATTTTATTTCAGCTTTCTAAATATATCAACTAACCCTTTGAATGTAGGATTTTTCGAGCCACACGACCATGCCCACGGGTGTGCCTCAGGCCGTGTATACACTTTGAGCAGAGACACAGTCGTGCAACTTTACCGTGTACAAGCAGGGTAAAATTTTCCCTAAGGCACGGGCTACGATAAATAGCCACGGCCGTGCGATATAGCCGTGGCCAACACTGTCAATTCCAACATGGGCGTGCGACCCCATACACGATCGTGGGAGAAGCGAACATCGAAGGACACGGCCGTACGACATAGCTGTGTGCCTCAACATACCCTCGCAACATAGACGTGTGTGTCGAGCCAGGCGCGCCAAAATCCCTCAGATTTTTGTTTTTTCCATTTTATTTTATTTTATCTTTTTCTTTATTTGAATTTTAGTATTCTCAGAACTAGTTTATGTTATTTCAATTATTTTATATCGGTTATTTCCTAACGAGTAATTGTTCTAATCCTGAAATACCTAAAATCCCTTAAGTGCTATTGCAGTTTCAAAACCATGAACTTCAAGTATTCCTTCCTCTAAGACAACTTTCACAATTCAAAGGTTCCATCCAATATTTAGGGAGTTTTACTTCTCTCCCTAACTTATGACCTTGTGCTTATATTGCTATTAATGTTATCTTTGTACATTGAGGGCAATGTACATCTTAAGTGTGGGGGGAAACTCACTTTCATTCTTTATATTATCTTTGAAATACCTGAAAATTGCTCTCAAATTTCGAATTCTCTGCATTATCTTCAAATCTCTTGTTACGAATTAATTCTGATTGATTTATGATTTTTATTGATGTGTTGAGAATTAAGACATAGGTGTTTATGCTTTAATTATTCAAACTTTAAAACATTAGGGAATCAAGCATGATAAGTTGAAATTTTTGAGAACCCAATTTTTTCATAAGTTATTTTCCTGAATTTTAAATGTTATCTTGAGATTTGAAATTCGCAGGATTAACATCAAAAGCCATAATTCTAGTGAGATTTTTGAGCCTTTTGAGGATACATTCTTTCATGCTCACTTTTATTATTGCTTTGAGTGAGTCAATATTGATTTGTTATTCTAGAACTTGCTTCGATTATACATGTCAAGACCACATCATTGATTTGATATATTGAGATGATAAAGGTACCTAGGATTTAACCCACTTACTCCATAAAAACCCTACCTCCATAAATTAACCCCTAGTAAACCCCATTGAGCCTAACAACCCATTCTTTGACTTACCTCTAATATTAACCCATAACCCATTTTTGTTGAATTCCATTCAATTATTTTGATCCCTATTTTTGTCGAGATTTGAGTTAAAATTATTATCTAGCTTTGTTCTCTTTTTCAGTTGTAAAGTTTATTAATATTCAAAGTATTGTACTTGAATTATTCTAAAAAAAAAGTGTATATACAGTTAATTCAGTTGTAATCTATAATAGTTCAATAGTTTTTGCATATTTCTACAAGCTTCCAAATCCAGAACGATGTCATCATAAGGCTTAGCTCTAGGAATATGTTCCCGTGATAGAGATTTCTCTAGCTAGATGATTTTTCAATTCAATCTCGATTTTAACCCTCTTTTTCAGCTTGTGACAACACCCCTAACGAAAGCCCCATTACAACCATTGAAAGACCTTTTGATCGATGTGTCGTATCAATCTATAGTGGTGGAGATTTGATTTTCTTGCAAGCCTATGGTAATAACTTTTTAGATTGACTAGAGAGTGCTTAATTCTTGAACCCTAAACACTTTGAGTGGATAGAGTGAACCCTTAGTGAGGATGTCAAAACTTGTTGATTTCAATTGAGAGATGATTACTTAGAAGAAGGGAAGAAACTTATGTTTCAATGATAAAATTCTCAACTTAGAGTGATTGAATCTTTAATGTTCTTCTGACTGAATTTTCATTGTATGACTACTTGTAAATTATTTTGAAACATTATTGATAAAGATTATAAGTTGAGAGGAATGATTCTTAATTAGGGATTGAGATTTTGCTTGAGGACAAGCAAAGGCTTAATTGTGGGGGTATTTGATAAACGATAAATTATACATATTTTTACCTCATGTTTAGCCTAATTTCAGGATGAATTATTATTGATTTTGTGAGAATTGGTGCTCTTAACCCTTCTATTTCATGTTATATACTGAGGAGAGCATAGGGAAGAGAAAAGAACGAAAAACAGACTAGAAACGAAGAAAATGGGCCAAAGTGTGAAAATGGCACAGCCCAAGGAGTCACCACACGGCCGTGGCACACGGCCGTGCCACACAAGGTCCAACACGGCCCAGCCCCGACAAGCACGGCCAGGCTATATGGCTGTGCCACCCTCAACATGCCCACACGGCCTCTTGTCAAAACCACACAGGCGTGGCACACGAGCGTGTCCCTGTCATGAGGAAGTTTAATTCTACTCGAAAAAAGGATATTTAGGGGATAAGAAAGCCATTCTAAACTCTATATAAAAACCCTAGGAGGCAACTTTAAGGGTGTGCTTATTTCCCACTAAGAGAATACTTTTTTCTCTCAAGAAAGAGTGCCATAATTCTGCCAACGCAAGGAGTGAAAGTAAGGAATTACTCCAAAAGAAGCTGATTGGTTCATCCCAGAAGCCAGAATTCTACATCAAGACAGAGGATCTCCCTAAATTCTTTCAGGGGTTTTTGGGTTCTTTATGTTTTGTTATCTTATTTCTTCTGAGATGTTTTCTTTATTAGTTATGAACTAAATCCCTCAAATACTTGAGGGGGATGAAACCTAAGACAGATCTTGTTATTATTTATTCTTGAATTATATGATAAATACTTGAATTGTTCTTAATTAAATGTTCTTCATTCTTGATTTAATAATCCTAGGTATTACTTCAAGAACTTGATGTGTTTAGGCAGAGGAGCAAAAGTCCCTATTTTACGAGTAGATCTACCATAATTAAGTGGAGTTGCATGCAACCCTAGACATAGGGCGACATAAATCTGTCGGATTAGGGTCAAACCTAATAGGAGGATCTATAGATCGAATTAATGCAACCTAGGGGGTGTTAATTAATAAAGAAACTTTAATTAACCACCTAGGATTAGTTGTTCTTATCCTCGACGGAGGTATTAACATAAGTTAGGGATCTCTACAGATCAAGTCATGTGAAGAAATCATCTAGTTCAAGAAATTAATAACAAGTGAAGTCTAGGTGGATTCTCCCTTAAATATTGCTTATATCAATCAGCTTTTCCCTAAAGTTTTCCCCAATTTACTTTTTGTGCACTTTTAGCTAGTTTTAGAATTAGTTTCAATCAATCCTCTTTTATTTTTAGGCTAGATAATAGAAAGGAAGTAAGTATTAGTACTTTTGGTTCCCTTGGGTACAATAACTCGGTCTTGCCACTAAACTATACTACTGTTCGATAGATGCGCTTGCCTTTAAAATCGTGATATTAGTTGATTTTTGGTGTGATCAATTTTTATAAATTTTATTACTTAATATCGCGAGTATCACCTCTCAACTGCCTCGAAACTCTATCACACAGCTCCTCAACATGTCTTCTAATACATGAATCACCCTCTCTGACTGTCTATTCGCCTGAGGATGAAAGGTAGTACTGAAGTCGAGTCGTGAACCCAAAGCCTCGTGAAGCTTTTGCCAGAATTGAAAAGTAGACTGAGGATTCCTATCAGAAATGATCGACACAGGAACCCCATGCAGTCTCATTATCTTCGAGACGTATAACTTAGCCAGTTTCTGAAGAGAGTAGTCTATCCTAACTGAAATGAAGTGAGTAGTCTAGGTTAATCAATCCACAATGACCTATACCAAATCCTTCTTAGTGGGTGTTAGAGGCAACCCACTGACAAAGTCCATCGTCACTCGCTCCCATTTCCACATCAGTATCTAAACTGGCTGTAGCAATCCTGAAGGTAACTGATGCTCAACCTTAACCTGTTGACAAGTTAAACAGCAAGCCACAAAATCAGTCACCTCATGCTTTAACCCCGGCTACCAATACAACTCTCCTCTGTACATCTTACTCCTACTGGGATGCATAACATAAGGCCTACTATGCGCTACCCTCAAAATTGTCTGTATCAAGACCTCGTCATTTGGCACACAGATGTGACCTCTGAAGCATAAAAGCCCATCATTATTTAGCCTAAAATCCGTAGTAGTCCCAGTCTCAACTTGCCAGAATCGCACCTCAAGAGTCTTATCCTCTAACTGTTTAACTTTAATCTGCTCAATCTATGTCGGCTTAACTTGCAACTTAGACAACAAACTCCCACCATCATATAAACTCAATCGAGCGAACAACGCTTTTAGATCAATAACAGTCTTATGGCTCAACGTATCGACCCCCACAGTGGCCTTACCAGGATGATACTCAATGCTGCAGTCATAATCCTTTAACAGCTCAACCCATAGATGCTACCTAAGAGTCAACTCCTTCTGAGTAAGGAAATACTTAAGGCTCTTGTAATCAGTGTAGATAGTACACTTCTCATCGTACAGATAATACCTCTAAATCTTAAGTGCGAAAACTACTTTAGCTAGCTTCAAGTCGTGTGTCGGATTGTTAACTTTATGAGTCTTGAGCTGTCGAGACGCAGAAGCAACAACCTTACCATCTTGCATCAGAACACAACCCAAACCTACATGTGACGTAACACGGTAAATGACGGAGTCCTTCCCCAGCTAAGGCTGTATCAAAACTAGAGCCTGTGTCAAAACTGACTTGAGCTTCTCAAAGCTCTCCTGCTGTGCATCAGTCCAAACAAAAGGAACTCCCTTACACAGCAGCTTAGTCAGTGAAGCTACGACAGCGAGAATCTCTCAACAAATCGACGGTAATAACCTATCAGTCCCAAAAAAGCTACGAATCTCTGATACCATCTTTGACTGTTTCTAATCTAACACAGCCTCAATCTTACAAGGATCCACTCGAATCCCCTCAGTAGATACCATATGCCCGAAGAAAGTAACTTATTGAAGCTAGAATTCACACTTAGAGAACTTCGTACATTTGTTTCTCGCGTAAAGTCTGCAAAAAAAATCCTGAGATGCTCATCGTGCTCATCCTCTGTCTTAGAATAAACCAAAATATCATTGATGAACATAACCACGAATCGTTCCAAGTAGGTTTAGAACACTCGGTTTATCAGATCAATAAACGCCGCTGGTGCATTAGTCAACCCAAATGGCATAACTAGGAACTCATAATGTCCATACCGAGTCCTGAGTGTTGTCTTATGCATATCGACCTCCTTTACCCTCAACTGATGATATCCTGAACGCAAGTCAACCTTTCAGAACACTGAAGCCCCTCTGAACTGGTCGAAAAGATCATCAATCCTTGGAAGTGGGTACTTATTCTTTATCGTCAACTTATTCAACTGACAATAGTCGATACACATCCTCATCGTACCATCCTTCTTCTTTATGAACAGAGCTGGTGCTTCCTACAGAAACACATTGGGACGAATAAATCCATGATCCAACAGCTCTTGAATTTGAGCATTAAGTTCAGTAAGCTCCTTCGGTGCCATTCGGTAAGGAGCGATAGACATTGGAGCTGTACTAGGAATCAAATCTATCTCAAATTCCACCTCTCGACTCGGAGGTAAACCCGGTAGTTCCTTTGAAAACACATCTGGAAAGTCCATTACTATACAGATGTCCTTAACCAAAGAGTCTACAGAATCCACAACACTGATGTAGCCTATGAATGCCTTACATCCCTTTCTCACCAACTTCTCTACTACCAACTGATAAACGATAAATTTTACATGTTTTTGCCCCAAATTTAGCCCAATTTCTAGATGAATTAACTCTCAATTTGTGTAAATTGATGCTCTTAAACCTTTCATTTCATGCTTTATACTCAGGTGAGCATTGGGAAGAGAAAAGAGTAAGGAACAGGCCACAAACAGGCAATTTAGGCCTAATTCAATAAACAACACGGCCTGGGAGTTTGCCACACGGCCGTGCCACACGGTCGTGCCACCTTAAAAGCTCAAAAACGACCCAACCCCGACTCACACCGCCATGCCATACCAAATAGACCCGAACACAGCCCATTGTCGAAGTCACACGGCCGTGGCACACGAGCGTGTCCCTGTCGTGAGGAAGTGCAATTCTACTTGAAAAAGGCTAGTTAGGGGCTAAGAAAGACATTCCAAAGCTCTATATAAAGACCCTAGGGGGCAACTACAAAGGGGTACTTTTCTCACCTTAAGAAGGTGCCGTATTCCCACCAACACAGAGAGCAGAAGCAAGGAATTACTCGAAGGGAAGCCGATTAATCCATCTCAGAAGCCGGATTCTTCTTCAAGACTAAAGATCTCCCTTCAATTTCCTACAGGGTTTTTTGGGTTCTTTATGTTTTGTTATCTTTATTCTTCTAAGATGTTTTCTTTTATGATTATGAACTAAATCCCCCAAATACTTGAGGGGGATGAAACCTAAGATAGATCTTGTTATTAGTTTATCTTGAGTTATATGATAAATATTTGATTTGTTCTTAATTATGTGTTCTTAATTCTTGATTTAATATTCCTAGGTGTTAATTCAAGTATTGATGTGCTTATTCAGAGGAGCAAAAGTCCCTGTTTAAGAGTAGATCTAGCATAATTAAGCGGAGTTGCATGCAACCCTAGACATAGGGCAACATAAATCTGCCAGATTAGGGTGAAACCTAATATGGGAATCCATAGATCAAGTTAATGCAAGACTAGGGGTTTTAACTAAAAAGAGATTTCAGTTAATCAATCTAGGATTAGTTGTTCTTATCCTCAACGGAGGTATTAACATAAATTAGGGATTTCTACGGATCAAGTCAAGTGAATAAATCGTCTAGCTCAAAAATTGACAACAAGTGAATTCTAGGTGGATTCTCCCTTGAGTATTGTCTAAATCAATCAGTTTTCCCAAAGAGTTTCTTCCCCAATTCCATTTTTGTGCATTCTTAGTTTAGTTTAATAAAAATCTCCTCTTAATTATAGGTTAAATAATAGAAAGAAAGTTTGTACTAGTACTTTTGGTTCCTTTGGGTTCGATATCTCGGTCTTGCCACTAAACTATACTACTGTTCGATAGGTGCGCTTGCCTTAAGTCGTGATATTAGTTAGTTTTAGGTACGATCATATTTTATAAATTTTATTACTTCGTATCACGCGATATCAAGTTTTTAGCGCCGTTGCCGGGGAACTGAAATATTAGGAGCACTCTATTTTTATTACTTATCCATTTTTACTTTTATTTATTTTCAGCTTATTTTTCTTTTATTTTTTTATTTACCAAATTTTTCTTTTCTTCCAGGTACCTCTAGTTTATAACTAGAAGGAACCCAGAAGGACCACTGCTTTTTGATGAGGATCTAGAAGCTACCATTCGCAGAACTCGCCGAGAGATAAGAAGAAGCCTGCAATATCCAGAATAGGAACAAGAACAAGAACTTGAACCTACTGAAGATATGGAAGTAAATCCACCACCTCCCGCAATAGCCGCAGAACCAGTAAACCAAAATAATGCTCCACGTACTATGTTTGATTACGATAAACCCAGTTTGGCTGGTACTGAATCTAGTATTGTTAGGTCAACTATTGCTGCAAATAATTTTAAATTGAAACCTAACACTATTCAGATGATTCAGCAATTTGTGCAGTTTGATGGTCTACAGGATGAAGATCCCAATTCGTACTTAGTCAATTTCTTGGAATTTTGCGATACTTTTAAAATAAATGGTGTTTCTGAAGATGCCATTCGCCTTCGACTATTTCATTTTTCCCTAAGGAATAAAGCTAAACAGTGGTTAAATTCTTTACCACATGGATCAATCACTACATGGGAACAGGTGACTAAAAAATTTTTGCTCAAATATTTTCCACTGGCTAAAACGGTAAAACTACGGAATGATATCTCTTCTTTTGTACAGATGGATTTAGAGACGCTTTACAACGCCTAGGAAAGATACAAAGATTAATTGATAAGGTGCCCTCACCATGGGTTACCTTTGTGGCTACAAGTTTAAACCTTTCACAACGGTTTTAATCCTTCAACAAGGCAGATGATCAATGCAACTGCCGGTGGAACAATCAATAATAAAACACCAGAAGCATCATATGAATTTATCGAAGAGATGTCACTGAATAACTATCAGTGGCAAGTCATGAGGACAAAGCCAATGAAAACAGCAAGAGTTTTTAATATCGATATAGTTACAATGCTTTCCTCTCAGGTAGAACTCTTAAATAAAAAGATTGATGGTTTTATTGATTCTACACAGGCACATCCAGTCATGCAATACAACTCAAACCTAGGAGGAGTGAGTGAGCCATACGGACACAGCACAAAAAGTGAACAAATGAATTAAATGGGTAACAATCCTCGACCTCAAAACAATCCTTACAGTAATACTTACATTACAGGTTGGAGGAATCACCCAAATTTTTTATGGGGCAATCAAGGAAATCAAAGACCACCACCACCCCTTCAGGGATTTCAACAACCACCATATCAGCAAGAAGAAAAACCAAACCTTGAAGAGATGTTGGAAAAATTCATATCAATTTCTGAAACTCGTTTTCAAAACACCAAAACAGCACTTAAGAACCAACTAGCTTCTATCCAAGGGCTCAAAAATCAGATTGGTCAATTCGCAAAGATGATCTCTGAAAGACTACAAGATGGATTGCCGAGTAACACAGAAACTAACCCAAGAGAACAAGTTCGAGCCATCATTGTACTTAATGTAGAAGGGTTAGACGAACCAAAACTGATGCAAGATACTCTGGTAAGCAACAATAAGGATAAGGTAAGTCATGGTACACAAAAGCTGGTAAGTGAAGAGTATAAACCTCACGTGTCATACCCCAATGCGACAAGGAAAGACCACACTGATGAACAATTTGGTAAATTTCTTAAACTCTTAAAGAAATTACATATTAACTTACCGTTTATTGAAGCTCTTTCATAGATGCCAAATGCAGTTAAATTTTTAAGGGGGTTTTTAGCGAACAAACGGAAGTTGGATGAATCATCGCATGTAGAATTAAACGCAGTGTGCTCAGCTATTCTACAGAATAAGCAGCCCAACAAACTGAAAGATCCAGGGAGTTTTACTATTCCTTGCTTACTCGGTAGCTTAGATGTTAAAAATGCTTTAGCTAATTTAGGGGCAAGTATAAATGTCATGCCATTGAATTTGTTTAAACAACTAGGTCTAGGGAAACCTAAAAAAACTAAGATGAACATTCAATTAGCCAATAAAATGATTAGATTCCCTAAAGGTATAATTGAAGATGTGCTTGTCAAGATTGATAAATTTATATTCCCAGTAGATTTCGTTGTGTTAGATATGGATGAAGATAGTACTGTACCCCTTATTTTAGGATGACCCTTTTTAACAACTGTTAGGACCATAATTGACATAGGCACAGGTGAATTTACTCTTCGTGTAGGTGATGATAAAATTACTTTACAAGCTCGTGACTTAAATAAAAATGCTGAAAAAGATATTGATACAAGTCCTTATAAAAAGAATAATCTCACCATCCAACCTTCTGTGCAGGATACACTACATATAAAAGCAACCCATCTACAGACAGTTCCATCCAAGGGAGCCATACCTAAAAGGTGAATGCTTTAGATTGAGGAACTAGACGAGTGGCTGAATTATCACGAAAAAACCAAAACATGCCACACCAATCCAGAGCACCACCAAGACGACCCTCAGGTAGAAACGAATCCAATCAAGGTAGGTGATAAGGCGATCTTAGGAGAAGACGACCCTCAAATACTAAATTCAAATGAACACACAAGTGACACTCCTTACTTCACGGTAATGAAAATTTTTCCCTATGGTACAGTCAAGATAAATCATGAGTCACTCGGCACTTTCAAGGTAAATCAAACCCGACTCACTTTATTTTGATAACAAAATTTTAAACAAGGCAGAAGAGTTCAAACTCTTCAAACCACCGTGAACAAATGAGCTAAAGGAGAGTCGAGCTTAGACTCTAAACAAGCGCTTCTCGGGAGGCAACTCGAGCACTAACACCACTAACATTTTTTTTATTTTGTTTAAGTTGTTTTTAGTGCAGGATTTTCAGACCACACGGCCAGACACACGGCCGTGCCTAAGGCCATGTGAAAATAGGGTCAAAAACAAATTCCCGACATGGGATGCGTTAAATTCCTACGGGCGTGCGAGGTGCCCGTCGTGAAGTTATCGAACACTACACAGGCGTGGCACTAAATACACACGGGCGTGTGCAACCGAACATGGCCGTGCCCTTACCCCGTGGTCGACACTGTCAAATTACACACGGGTGTGTGACACGCCTGTGCCCCAAGGCTGTGGTTGAACCTGCCAATCCAGACACGGGCGTGTGACCATCTACACAATCGTGGGATAAGCGAACACCAAAAGGCATGATCGTGCTAAAAGGCCTGTGACTTAACATGCCCGTGTCAACCAGCCTTGGCCGCACCAATAGGAGCACGAAACACACGGGCTATACCTAGGCCACACGCCCGTGCCCAACGACTATGTGCCCAATTCTCTATTTATTTTATTTTATTTTTATCTTTATTGCTATTTTCTTCACTTTACATTCTTCCTTTTATTTTACACTTCACTTCTTATAGAGTAAGACTTAAATTTCCCACGCAGTCGTGCTTCAAGTTACCCAGGATCATGAACTTCAATTAGTCATCTCTCCAATCTAGCTTCCACTACTTTCAAGGAATTCATCCAAAACTCAAGGAGTTTTATTTCTTTCCCTATCTTATGATATTATGCTTCTTTTGCTACTAATATATCCTTGTACATTGAGGGCAATGTACATCTTAAGTGTGGGGCGGGGGAACTTACTTTCAATCATTGTATTCTCTTTGAAACCCCTGAAAATTTTTAAAACTAACATTTTGCCTTGTTCTCAAAATTTCGAATTCTCACTTTCACTCTTTGCATTATCTTCAATCTACTATTAGGATGAATTCTGATTAATTTATGATTTTTATTGATATGTTGAGAATTAAGACATAGGTACTTAGGCTTTGATTATTCAAACTTTAAGGCATTAGGGAATCAAGCATGATAAGTTGAAATTTTTGAGAATTTAAATTTTTTCTAGGTTATTTTTCCCTAATTTTAAGTGTTATCTTGAGATTTGAAATTCACAGGATTGACATCAAAAGCCATAATTCTGGTGAGATTTTTGAGCCTGTTGAGCATACATTCTTTCGTCCTCACTTTTATTATTGCTTTGAGTGAGTCAATACTGATTTGTTATTCTAGAACTTGCTTCGATTATACATGTCAAGACCACATCATTGATTTGATATACCGAGATGATAAAAGCACCTAGGATTTAACCCACTTACCCCATAAAAGCCTACCTTCACAAATTAACCCCTAGAGAACCTCATTGAGCCTAACAACCTATTCTTTGACTTACCTCTAATATTAACCTATAACCCGTTTTTGTTGAAATCCATTCAATTATTTTGATCCCTATTTTTGTCGAGATTTGAGTTGAATTATTATCTAGCTTTATTCTCTTTTTCAGTTGGTAAAGTTTATAAATATTCAAGGTATTATATTTAATTAATTAAAAAAATGTGTGTATATACAGTTAATTCAGTTGTAATCTGTGATAGTTCAATAGTTTTTGCATATTTCTACAAAGCTTCCAAATCTAGAATGATGTCATCATAAGAGTTAGCTTAAGAAATATGTTCCAGTGATAGAGATTTTTTTAGCTAGGTGATTCTTCAATTCAATCTCGATTTTAACCCTTTCTTTTTCAGCTTATGACAACACCCCTAACCAAAGCCCCATTACAACCATTGAAAGACCTTTTGATCGATGTGTCATATCAATCTATAGTGGTGGAGATTTGATTTTCTTGCAAGTCTATGGTAACAACTTTTCAGGTTGACTAAAGAGTGTTTAATTCTTGAACCCTAAACACTTTGAGTGGATAGAGTGAACCTTTAGTGAGGATGTCAACTCTTGGTAATTTTGAATTAAAAGGTAAATACTTAAGGGAAGGGAGGAAACTTATGTTTCTGTGATAAAGTTCTCAACTTAGAGTGTTTGAAACTTTGATGATCTTATGGTTGAATTTTCATTGTATGATTACTTGTGGATTAATTTGAAATGTTATTGATAAGGGTTATGAATTGAGAAGAATGATTCTTAACGGTGAGTTGAGATTTTGCTTGAGGACAAGCAAAGGCTTAAGTGTGGGGGTATTTGGTAAACGATAAATTATACATGTTTTTACCCCATGCTTAGCCCAATTTCTAGATGAATTAACTCTCAATTTGTGTAAATTGATGCTTTTAAACCTTTAATTTCATGTTTTATACTCAGGTGAGCATTGGGAAGAGAAAAGAGCAAGGAACGGGCCAAAAACGGGCAATGTAGGCCCAATTCAACAAATAACACGGCCTGGACATAGAACGACGAAAATCTGCTGGATTAGAGTCAAATCTAATAGGGAAGTCCATAAATCAAGTTAATGCAACACTAGGGGTTTTAATTAGAAAGAAATTTCAATTAATGAACCTAGGGTTAGTTTTTTTTTTAGTCTTGAAAGAGATATTAACATAAATTAGGGATTTCTACAGATCAAGTCAAGTGAATAAATCATCTAGTTTAGAACCAATAACAAGTGAAGTCTAGGTGGATTCTTCCTCGGGTATTGCTTTAATCAATCAATTTTCCCAAAGTATTCTCCCCAATTTACTCTTTGTCGCATCTTAGTTTAGTTAATTTTCATTTTAAGCAAACCCCCAATTTATTTCTAGGCTAGATAATAAAAAAAAAGTTACTACTAGTACTTTTAGTCCCTGTGGGTTCGACATTCCGGTCTTGCCATTAAGCTATACTACTTTCGATAGGTGCGCTTGTCTTTATCGTGAAAATAGTTTAGTTTCATAGGTACGATCATATCATTTAATCACATCACACGAGACCAAGTTTTTGGCGCTGGTGCCGAGGACTGAAATATTAGAAACACTTAATTTTTATAACTGTAGCCATTTTTCCTTTATTGCAATTTATTTTTGTGTTTAGTTTAATTTTTATTTACTAAATCTTTCTTTTTGTGTTTTTTCTTTGACAGGTGTCTCTAATTTATGACTAGAAGAAACCCGCCAGGACCTTTGCTTTTTGATAGTGAGATAGAAGCAACAGTTCACAGAAACTGAGGAGAAATTAGGTGAAGCCTATAGTACTTAGAAGAAAGGCAAGAGAACGAAACCAAATCTACTGAAGAGATGGAAGAAAATCAGAATAACTTACTACATCATGTGGTAGCTGCAGATCCGGTGAATCAGAATCCTGCTCCTTGTACTATATATGATTATGCTAAGCCTAATTTAGTTGGTATTAAATCGAGTATTGTTAGGCCTGCTATTGCTGCAAATAATTTTGAACTGAAACCTAACACTAGTAAAATGATTCAACAGTTTGTTCAGTTTGATGGTTTGCAGGATGAGGATCCTAACACACATTTAGCAAATTTTCTGGAATTCTGCGACACTTTTAAGATTCATGGCATTTCTGATGATGCCATTCGCCTTTGGTTATTTCCCTTTTCTTTCAGGAATAAGGCTAAGCAGTGGTTGAACTCTCTACCACGAGGGTCTATCACTACATGGGAACAAATGACCAAAAAATTTCTTTTAAAATATTTTCCACCGGCTAAAACGAAAAAGTTGAGGAATGACATATCTTCTTTTGTACAGATGGATCTAGAAACACTTTACGATCCATAAGAGAGATACAAGGATTTGTTGAGACGGTGCCCTCATCATGGGTTACCTTTATGGTTACAGGTTCAAACGTTTCACAACGGTTTGGGCCCCTCAACGAGACAGATGATTGACGCAGCTGCTAGTGGAACAATCAATAACAAAACATCTGAAGAGGCTTATGAGTTTATAGAGGAGATGTCACTGAATAACTATCAGTGGCAAGTCATGAGGATAAAGCCAGCAAAAGTTGCTGGTGTTTTTAATGTTGACGCGGTCACAGTGCTGTCAAATCAGGTAGAGCTTCTTAATAAAAATATTGACGGTTTAGTTGGTTCTACGTAGATGCATCTAGTGATGAGGTGTGATTCAAATGAAGGAGGAGTGTACAACACAGATTATTCATCCTACAATCCTAGCACAAAGAACAAACAAGCCAACTATACAGGTGACAATTCTAGACCTCAAAATAACCCATATAGTAATACTTATAATGCAGGTTGGAGGAACAATCCCTATTTCTTATGGGGTGATCAAGGAAATCAAAGGCCACAACCCCCTCCAGGCTTCCAACAACTATCTTACCAGCAAGAGAAAAAGCTAAATCTTGAATAGATGCTCATGAAATTTATCTCAGTGTCAGAAACCCATTTCCAAAATACTGAGACAACACTCAAAAATCAACAAGTATTGATTCAAGGGCTCGAAATTCAAATGGGCCAACTTGCTAAGCTGATCTCTAAAAGACCACAAGGCGGTATGCCAAGTAACACAGAAACTAACCTAAGGGAGCAACTCCATGCTATTACTATGCTCGATAAAGGAGGGTTAGCTAAAGACGAATCAGACCCAAGACAAGAAGCTGTGGTAAGTAAAGGTAAGGTTGAGGCAAGTCACAAAGGGCATTCAGTAAAGAATATAAGCCTCGTGTCCTATACCCGAATGTGACAAGGAAAGACTGCACAGATGAACAATTTGGTAAATTCCTTAAACTCTTAAAGAATTTACATATTAACTTACCATTTATTAAAACTCTTTCGCAGATGCCAAATGTCGTTAAATTCTTAAAGGAGCTTTTAGCAAACAAATGAAAGTTAGATGAGTCGTCGCATGTGGAGTTGAATGCAGTTTGCTAAGATATTTTGCAAAACAAGCTACCCAACAAACTGAAAGATCCAGAGAGTTTCACGATTCCTTGTTTAATTGGTAGTTTAGATGTAAAAAATGCATTGGCTTATTTAAGGGCTAGTATAAACGTAATACCTTATAAAATGTTTAAACAACTAGGTCTTGGGAAACCCAAACAAACTAGGATGAGCATTCAATTGGCTGATAAAACTATTAGATTCCTTAGGGGTATAATCAAAGATGTGCTTGTTAAAATTGATAAATTCATATTCCTAGTAGATTTTGTTATTCTAAACATAGATGAAGATAGCGATGTGCCTTTAATTTCAGGGCGACCCTTTTTAGCAATTGCCAAGACTGTTATTGATGTAGGCACAGGTGAACTCACACTTCGTATAGGCAATGACACGATTACTCTTCAAGCTCGTGATTCTATTAGGACTTTTAATGATAGAGATGGTATTACGAGTTCTTTTAATAAGAATAACCTCAATATTCCACCTTCTTTACAGGTCATTCCTCGTAAGAATACAATTGAGCCACATTCAAGTTCATCCAACAACAAAGGAGAAATCTATAAAGAGTGAATACTACAAATTGATGAACTAGACGAATGGCGGAACTATAGCAAAGAGGAATCTAAGATATGCCATGCAGGACCAAAATAGATCTGTGACGAGCCCATAGATAAACCGAGTCAATTTAAAATTAGGGATGAAGTACTATTAGAGGAGGAGGACCCTCGAAGTGCAAATTCAGAACCTGATATGAATGATGCACCTCCCGTCACGATAGTAAAAACCGTTCCCTACAGTACAGTCGAGGTAAGACGTCCTAAATTTGGCACTTTAAAGGTAAATCACACTTGACTTAAACCGTATTTTGACATTAAGACTGTTAACAGGAAAGTGGAGTTTCAATTCCTCGAATCATTGTGACCAGGCAAGATTTAGGGAAGTTGATCTTAGACTCTAAATATGCGCTTCTCAGGAGGCAACCCGAGCACTAACATTATTTACTTCATTTATTTTAGCTTATAACATCTAACATTCACTAATTGAGTCACTTAAAATGCAGGTTTTTCAAACCCCACGGCCTAGCACAAGGGCGTGCCATAGGCCGTGTGCGCACCACGGGTTGGAGCCGTGGGCATGTCTTTGGCCGTGTGAAAATAGGACTAAATTTTTCCCAAGCTGAGGACACTACACGGGGTTCGACTAATCACCACGATCATGTAAGATGGCTGTGGGGCAACACTAACAAAACAATACAGGCATTCGACACGTTCGTGTTTTTTACCCGTGGGTGAAACTGAGAAAATAGCACGGGCATGTATGATAAACTATAAATTATACATATTTCTATCCCACATTTAGCACATTTATGGATGAATTATCATTGAATTTGTGGAATTTGATGCTTCTAATCCTTTGATTTCATGTTTTATACTTAAGAGAGCATAGGAGAGTGAAAAGAACAAGAAATAGGCTGAAAACGGAGAAAATGGGCCAAAGCAAGAAAACAACACGGCTTGGAGTTCAGCACACGGGCAACCTACATGGCCGTGCCACATTAACAAGCTTGAGCACGGCCTATCATCAACTCACATAGGCATGTCACATAGGCGTGTCCCAGTCGTGATGAAGTTCTCACGCGGAAAAGGCTACTAGGGGCTAAGAAAGACATTCCAAACTCTATATAAAGACCCTAGGAGGCAACTACAAGGGTGTACAATCTTCCCGCCAATACGGAGAGTAAAAAGTAGAGAATTACTTGAAAGAAATCCGATTGATTCATCTCAGAAGTTAGGATCTACATCAAGATAGAGGATCTCCCTTCAATCCTTTCAGGAGTTTGGGGTTTTCTTATGTTTTGTTATTTTCTTTATTCTGAGATGTTTCTTTTTATAAACATAAACTAAACCCCTAAATACCTAATGGGGATGAAACCTAAGATGAATCTTGTTATTGTTATCTGAACTATATGATAAATATTTGATTTGTTCTTAATTGTGTTTTTAATTCTTGAATTGATATTTTTGGGGATATTAATTTAAGTTGAATGTGCTTAAGGAGAGGAGCAAAAGTCCCTGTTTAAGAGTAGATTCAACACAATTAAGTGGAGTTGATCACAATCCTAGACATAGGGCGACGAAAATCTGCTAGATTAGAGTCAAATCTAATATGGGGATCCATAGATCGAGTTAATGCAAGACTAGGTGTTTTAATTAGAAAGATATTTCAATTAATCAATCTAGGATTAGTTATTCTTATTCTTGACAGAGATATTAACATAATTTAGGGATCTCTACAGATCAAGTCGAATGAAGAAATCGTCTAGTTCAGAGTTAGATAACAAGTGAAGTCTAGGTGGATTCTTCCTTAGGTATTGTCTTTATCATTTAGTTTTCCCAAAGCAATTCCCCAATTTACTCTTTCTCGTGTCCTTAGTTTAGTTTAGAGTTAATTAGTTTACACAAACCCCATCTTTATTTTTAGGCTAGATAATAAGAAGAAAGTCATTACTAATGCTTTTAGTTCCTTGGATTCAATATTTCGGTCTTTCCACTAACTATACTACTGTTCGATAGGTGCGCTTGCCTTTTACCGTGATAATAGTTAGTTTCTAGGTACAATCAACTTTTATTACTTCATCACGTCACGATCAAGTTTTTGGTGCTGTTGTTGGGGAACTGAAATATTAGGAGCACTCTATTTCTATTATTTTAGCTATTACTACTTTTATTTATTTTCATTTTTTATTTTAGGTTTTATTTACTAAAGTTTTCTTTCTTCTTTCCACTTGCAGGTATCTCTAGTTTATGACTAGAAGAAACCAGTCAGGACCTTTGCATTTTGACAAAGACTTAGAAGCCACAGTTCGCAGAAATAGCAGAGAGATAAGAAGAAGCCTACGGTACCCAAAACAATGACAAGAAGAAGATCCCTAATCGACTGAAGAGATGGAGGCAAATCAAGATAATCAGCTACCTCCTGTAGTAGCCGCAAATCCTATCGAGCAAAATCCTGTTTCTCATACTATGTATGATTATGCTAAACCTAATTTGGTTGGCACTGCATCTAGTATTGTTAGGCCTACTATTGCTGCAAATAATTTTGAACTGAAGCCTAACTCTATTCAAATGATACAACAGTTTTTTCAGTTTGATGGTTTGCAAGATGAAGATCCTAACGCTCATTTAGCCAACTTTTTGGAATTCTACGGCATATTTAAAATAAATGGTGTTTCTGATGATGCCATTCGTCTTCGGCTATTCCCATTTTCCTTGAGGAATAAAGCTAAACAGTGGTTAAATTCTTTACCACGAGGGTCTATCACTACATGGGAACAAATGACTGAAAAATGTTTACTTAAATATTTTTCGTCGGCTAAAAGGAAAAATTAAGGAATGATATCGCTTCTTTTGTGCAGATGGATTTAGAAACACTGTACGATGCTTGGGAGAGATACAAGGACTTATTGAGAAGGTGCCCTCACCATGGGTTACCCCTATGGTTACAAGTTCAAACTTTTCACAATGGTTTGAATCCCTCAATGAGATAGATGATCGATGCAGCCGCCAGTGGAACAATCAATAACAAAACACCAGAAGTAGCTTACGAGTTTATAGAGGAGATGTCACTAAACAACTATCAGTGGAAAGTCATGAGAACAAAGCCATAAAAAGCTATCAGGGTTTTTAATGTTGATGCGGTCACCATGCTTTCTAATCATGTAGAACTCTTAAATAAGAAGACTGACGATTTAGTTGGTTTTACATAGGTACACCCAGTGATATAGTGTGACATGAGCAATTTTGAGTACCCCACCTATGGATATGGCATGCAAAACGAACAAGCTAACTATATGGGTAATAATCCTAGATCTCAAAATAACCCTTATAGTAACACTTACAATGCAGGTTAGAGGAACCACCCCAATTTCTCGTGGGGAGGACAAGGTAACCAAGGAAATCAGAGACCACCACCTCCTCCGGGAATTCAGCAACCACCTTACCAGCAAGAGAAAAAGCCAAACCTTGAGGAGATGCTCACAAAATTTATCTTCGTGTCAGAAACCCATTTCCAGAACACTGAGACGACACTTGAACACCAGAAAGCATCCATTCAAGGAATTGAAACTCATATAAGCCAGCTAGCTAAGCTAATTTTTAAAAGACCATAAAGTGCTTTACTGAGCAACACAGAGATTAAATCTAAGGAGCATGTTAAAGCAGTTACACTAAGGAGTGGGAAACGCTAGCCTAACCTGAAAAGAGGGTATTACAAGAGCATGACAAGGAAAACATTGAAGAACGTAAACCCAAAGAAAATACCCCACCAGTACTCAAAGAATACAAACGCCCCACCAGTACTCAAAGAATACAAATCACTCACCCATCCCATATCCAAGAAGTTTTACTATGCCCTGTTTGATTGGTAATTTAAATATTGAAAAGGCATTAGCAGATTTAGGTGCTAGCCTTAATTTAATGCCCTATAAAATTTTCAAGCAACTAGGTCTAGGGGAACCAAAACCCACTAGAATGAGTATTTAATTAGCTGATAGATCTGTTAAATATCCTAGGGGAATCATTGAAGATGCATTAGTTAAGGGGGATAAATTTATATTCCCTGTTGATTTTGTTGTGTTAGACATAGATGAGGATGTTGAGGTACCCTTAATCTTAGGGCGACCATTTTTAGCTATTACTAGAGCTGTTATTGATGTAGGAGATGGTAAACTTGTGCTTAGGGTTGGTGATTAAGAAATTGTGTTTAAAATTTATGATGCCATGCAGTTTTCTAGGGAAAATGATGATTCTTGTTATTTTATTGATTCCATTGATCATTTTGTTCAAGATTCTTTACAGAAAATCACTTTTAAAGACACATTGGAACCGTGCCTCGTTCAAGGTAAGGGAGAGGATGAAGTTACCACTGAGATGAAAAAGGTAATAACTGATTTAAATTCCAACAAACCTTCCCCCAGACAATTAGATTACGAGGGCATTGAGATTAATGATGAACTAAGACAAAAACCCTCTGTTGACGAACCTCCCAAACTAGATCTCAAACAATTACCTAAATACTTAGAATATGAATTTTTAGGAGACAATTCTATACTACCAGTCATTATTGCTTCAAACTTACAACTCAAGGAGAAGGAGGAATTAATTCAAGTATTAAGAAAACATAAAAGAGCCATAGCTTGGAAAATTTCTCACATCAAAGGAATTAGTCCTTCTTTTTGCACCCACAAAATTTTGATGGACGATGAATATAAACCATGTGTGCAAGCTCAAAGAAGACTGAACCTCAACATGAAGGAAGTGGTCAAAACCGAGGTAATTAAACTTCTAGATGCTGGAATTATTTATTCTATTTTTGACAGTGCTTGGGTGAGTCCTGTACAAGTTGTTCCTAAGAAAGGTGGCATAACTGTTGTTGCCAATGAAAAGAATGAATTAATTCAAACAAGAGCTGTCACAGGTTAGAGAGTTTGTATTGATTACAGGAAATTGGATGACACCAACAAAAAGAATCACTTCCCCTTACCCTTCATCGATCAGATGTTAGAAAGACTATCAGGACATATGTACTACTATTTTTTGGACGGACTTTCTAGCTATTTCCAAATCTTGATAGCTCCTGAAGATCAAGAGAAGACGACATTCACTTGTCCATACGGTATGTTTGCTTATCGTAGAATGCCTTTTAGATTATGTAATGCTCCTACTACTTTTTAGCGTTGCATGCTAGCGATCTTTAACGAGCTCGTGGAGGATATCATGGAGGCATTAATGGATGACTTCTCGGTATTCGGTAACTCTTTCCAACTTTGCCTCAAAAATTTAGAATAAGTCTTAATAAGATCTAAAGAAACAAATCTTGTTCTCAATTAGGAAAAATGCCATTTTATGGTACGAGAAGATATTGTACTAGGACACAAATTTCTAGTAAAGGGATAGAAGTAGATAAAGCAAAAGTTGAGACCATTGAAAAACTACCTCCCCCTAGTTCAGTTAAGGCGATTAGAAGCTTTTTAGGATATGATGGTTTATATAGAAGATTCATTAAAGACTTTTCTAAAATCGCTAAGCCACTAACGAAATTACTAGAAAAAGATGTACCTTTCAATTTTGATCAGGAACGTTTAAAGGCATTTGACACTCTCAAAGAGAAACTCACTAATGCTCCAATTATAATTGCACCTGATTGGAATTTCCCTTTTGAGCTAATGTGTGATGTGAATGATTTTGCAATAGGTGAAGTTCTTGGACAGCGAAGAGACAAACATTTTCAGCCAATCTACTATGCTAGCAAAACTCTAACTACTGCATAAGAAAACTACACTACCACAGAAAAAGAATTGCTAGCTGTGGTTTTTGCGTTCGACAAATTTAAACCATATCTAATACTGTCTAAAGTCATCGTTTATACTGATCATTTTGCTCTTCGTTACCTTTTAACTAAGTCCAATGCAAAACCTCAACTAATAAGATGGATTTTATTGTTGCATGAATTTGATTTAGAAATATAAGACAAAAAATGAGCTAAAAACTTGGCAGCAGATCTGTAACGCCCCTAACCCGAATCCGTTACCGGAATAGAGCTACGGAGCATTACCGGAGTTACCAATTTATTTATCAGATATTTTACTTCATCTAACATTCATATTTGAAACCAATTAAAATTAAACATATTGTCCCTTAAACGTGCTTAATTTTTCCCGACATGTTTTACTTGAATTTATGGTCTCAACATACTTAATTTTCTTGTATCAACATATCAATGAAAATCACATATTTACATGTCATGATAAATATTATTCTCTTGCCTTTACTTCATAAACATAAATTAAGTAACTCATTATATCGATATTTCATGTATTTAAAAATACAATTCAAGTTACACTAACTTACCTCGTTGCTTATTCATGTTTATAATTTCCATAATCTTATATCTCTTCTTTTCCACTTTCTAGTCTCATATTTGAGTCATCCGGATCTCTATAAATAAAGATGATCGTCATTTTTATTTATTTCATGTTCTAATACATTCGACTAATGCTCTAAACAAAATTTACCGTTTTGCCCCTGAACTTTTAATTAATGACGATTGCATCCTTAGGGTCAGAAAATAAAATTCTTGCAATTTAATCCTTATTTCTTGCCGTTATTCTCATACATATTGATAACAACCCATGAATTCTATAAAATATTAAAATTTTCTATAAGTTTAACACTTTTTCAATTTAATCTTTAAGACATGTTTTTCCCCCGATCTTGAACTAAGTTAATAATTCCATTCAATTTTGCATTTGATACAATTTAGTCCTTTTTGTTCAATTAACTATCAGAACTTTAAATTTTCTTGACGAAACTTTAATAATAACTTATTAATACTCCATAAATATTTATAAATATATTTATGTCTCTATTTAAAATTCCCAAGGTCTTGATACCTCGTTTTCGATTCTAATTATTTTAATATTTATTTTTAGTACACTATTCACTATTTCAAAATTTTTCCTAACTTCACATTTAACTTATACTCACTAAATTAATAATATTTCCTACTCATTTGTCGGATTTAGTGATCCCGAATCACTGTTCCGACACCATTGAAAATTAGGCTGTTACAAGATCACCATTCCAAACTTGAGAATCCACATCTCAAAGAACTGGATAATGTTGAAATAAATGACTCGTTTCCTAAAGAACAACTCTTAGCAAATTACTTAGCTGCTAACATAACCCCAAAAGGGTTGACACATCAGCAAATGAAGTGATTCTTTACTAATGTGAAAAACTACTTCTGGGAAGACCCTTTTTTTTTCGTATTTTTGCAGACCAAGTCATTCGAAGATGTGTTACGACAGAAGCAAACAAAATCTTAGAACACTGCCATTTAGGACCGACAGGAGGACACTACAGTGGAACCAAAACCGCCTATAAAATACTTGAATAAGGTTTTTATTGGCCCACATTATTTAAAAATGCCAGCAAGTATGTTACTTCTTGTGACAAATGCCAACGAACAGGTAATATCTCTAAACATGATGAGATGCCTCAGACATATATGCTTGAATGCGAAATATTTGATGTATGGGGCATCAATTCCATGGGTCTATTCCCTAGTTCATTTTGAAATAAATACATTTTAGTAGCAGTTGATTACGTGTCTAAACGGGTTGAATGATAGAGAAATTATTAGTGATAGGGGAACTCATTTCTGCAATACTCAGTATAAGAAAGTTTTAGAGAAATATGGAGTGTACCATAGAACAGCTACCCCTTACCACCCTCAAACTAGTGGACAGGTTGAAGTAGCTAACAGAGAGCTAAAACGCATCTTAGAGAAAATCGTACAAGCAAATAGAAAAGATTGGGCAATGAAAGTAGATGATACTTTATGGGCTTATAGAACTGCTTTCAAAACTCCTACAGGAACATCTCCTTATAGACTCGTTTATGGGAAAAGTTGTCATTTACCCTTTGAGCTAGAAGCATTTTTGGCCATCAAATTTCTAAATGTCGACCTTGATCTTGTAGGTAAAAAGAGACTCATGCAGCTAAACGAGTTGGACGAATGGCGTTATAATGCATATGAAAACTCACGCTTATACAAGAAAACCATAAAGCGACGCCATGATGCTCGTCTAAAGCAACATAAATAGTTTAAAACTAGTGATCTCATTTTGGTTTACAACTCAAGGCTTAAATTATTACTTGGAAAGCTAAATTCGAGATGGTCAGGCCCATTCATAGTTCAAAGTATTCTTCCCTACGGCACAATTGAGGTAACACATCCAACTCATGGCACTTTTAAGGTAAACGATCATCGACTCAAACTATATTATGGTGACAACTTTAAGAATGATAGGGAGGAGCTTAGGCTCCACAAACCCTCATAAAGGTGCGGGTGAGGTAAGTCGAGCTTAGATTCTAAATAAGCGCTTCTCGGGAGGCAACCCGAGCACTAACAATTTTGATTTTCTTAAATTCATAACTAACCTCTTAAAATGAAGATTTTCTAGAACCACATGCCCAGGCACACAGGCGTGCCTAAGGTCGTGGACACACCATGGTTAAAAACACGGCCATGCAATACGGCAGTGTAAAAATAGAGCCAAAATTTCCCCAAAATACAGGGTCTGACAAATCACTACGGTTGTGCGATACTACCATGGCCAAACTTGTCAATTCATACACGGACGTGTGACCTCAAACACGATCGTGGGAGAAGCAAACACCAAAAGACATGGCTGTGTTATATGGCCATGTGCCCCAATACGCCGTGCCAATAAGCCGTAGCTGAAACTAAAAAATCAACACGGGCGTGTGACACGCCCGTGCCAACCACCCGTGGCCACACTGATAGTCCACGAAACACACGGGTCAACCCAAGGGCACATGGGCGTGCACCACGGTCATGGGCCCAATCCCCCATTACTTAATTTTAATTTTTATTTTTTTACTTTATATTTTTCCTTTTCCTTTTCCTTTTATTTTGCGCTTCAATTCTTATTGAGTAACAATTGAATTTTACACACAGTTGTGCTTATTCTCTTTAGTCACCCAAAATCATGAACTTCAAGTAGTCCTTTTTCCAATTCAGCTTTCACTACTCAATAAATTCATCCAATATTTAAGGAGTTTCATTTCTCTCACTATATTAAGATTTATGCTTATATTGTTAGTAAATTTTGTATATTGAGGGCAATATACATCTTAAGTGTGGGGGGAGTTCACTTTCATTCTTTGCATTATCCTCAAACCCCTGAAAATTTTTGCCACTAAATTTTTGCATTATTCTCAAATCCCTAAATCTTGGCCTTAACAAATAGAATGAATTCTGATTGATTTATGATTTTTATTGATATGTTGAGAATTAAGACATAGGTACTTTTGCTTTGATTATTAAAACTTTAAGACATTAGAGAATCAAGCATGATAAGTTGAAATTTTTGAGAATTTAAATTTTTTCTAAGTTATTTTCCCTAATTTTAAGTGTTATCTTGAAATTTGAAATTCGTAGGATTCACATCAAAAGCCATAATTCTGGTGTGATTTTTGAGCTTTTTGAGTATACATCCTTTCGTGCTCACTTTTATTGTTGCTTTGAGTGAGTCAATATTGATCTGTTATTCTAGAACTTGCTTTGATTATACATGTCGAGACCACATCATTGGTTTGATATACTGAAATGATAAAGGCACCTAGGTTTTAACCCACTTATTCCATAAAAGCTTACCTTCATAATTAACCCCTAGTGAACCCCATTGAGCCTAACAAACCATTCATTGACTTACCTTCAATATTAACCTATAACCCATTTTTGTTGAATTCCCTTCAATTATTTTGATCCCTATTTTTGTCGAGATTTGAGTTGAATAATTATCTAGCTATGTTCTCCTTTTCAGCTTGTAAAGTTTATAAATATCCGATTTGTTCTTAAAAAAAACATATGTATATTTCAATTGTAATTCAATGTTTTGCATATTTCCATGTAATTTTTGAGCTCCCGTTCTTAAATGATGTCATCCAAAAGAAAAATACTTTATTCTAGGAATAAGTTTCAGTGATAGAGATTTTTCTAGTTACATGATTTTTCAGCTCAATCTTGATTCTAACCCTTTTTTTCAGCTTATGACCACACCCCTAACCAAGGCCACGTTACAACCCTTGAAAGACCTTTTGATCAATGTATCATGCCAATACATAGTGGTGGAGATTTGATTTTCCTGCAAGCTTATGGTAATAACTTTTCATGTTAACTAATGAGTGCTTAATTTTTGAAACCTAAACACTTCGAGTGGATAGAGTGAATCTTTAGTGGGGATGTCAACTCTTGTTAATTTTGAGTTCAAGGTAATTACCTAGAAGAATGGAGGAAACCTCTGTTTCTGTGATAAAATTCTCAACTTAGATTGTTTGAGACTTTAATTTTCTTTTGGTTGAATTCTTAATGTATGATTACTTGTGGATTAGTTTAAAACATTATTGATAAGGATTATGAGTTGAAAATAGTGATTAATTGTAAGTTGAGATTTTGCTTGAAGACAAGCAAAGGCTTAAGTGTGGCGGTATTTGATAAACTGTAAATTATAGATATTTCTATCCCACATTTAGCACATTTATGGATGAATTATCATTGAATTTGTGGAATTTGATGCTTCTAATCCTTTAATTTCATGTTTTAAACTTAGGAGAGCATAGGAGAGTGAAAAGAACAAGAAACGAGCTGAAAATAGAGAAAATGGGCCAAAGTAAGAAAATAACACAACTTGGAGTTCAGCATACAGGCAACCCACACGGCCGTACCATATTAATAGGTTTGAGCACGGCCTAGCATCGACTTACATAGGCGTGTCCTTATCGTGATGAAGTTCAATTTCACGTAGAAAATGCTACTTAGTTGCTAAGAAAGACTTTCCAAACTCTATATAAAGACCCTAGGAGGCAACTACAAGGGTGTACAGGCTTCCCGCCAAGACGGAGAGTAAAAGGTAGGGAATTACTCGAAGGAAAGTTGATTGATCCATCTCAGAAGCCAGGATCTTCATCAAGATAGAGGATCTCCCTTCAATCCTTTTAGGAGTTTGGGGTTTTCTTATGTTTTGTTATTTTCTTTATTCTAAGATGTTTCTTTTTATAAACATAAACTAAACCCCCAAATACCTGAGGAGGATGAAGCCTAAGATGAATCTTGTTATTATTATCTGAACTATATGATAAATATTTGATTTGTTCTTAATTGTGTTTTTAACTCTTGAATTGATATTTCCAGGATATTAATTTAAGTCAAATGTGCTTAGGCAGAGGAGAAAAAGTCCCAGTTTTAGAGTAGATCCAACACAATTAAGCAGAGTTGATCGCAATCCTAGACATAGGACGACGAAAATCTGTCGGATTAGAGTCAAATCTAATATAAGGATCCATAGATCGAGTTAATGCAAGACTAGAAGTTTTAATTAGAAAGAGATTTCAATTAATCAACCTAGGATTAGTCGTTCTTATCCTCAACGGAGATATTAACATAATTTAGGGATCTCTATAGATCAAGTCAAATGAAGAAATCGTCTAGTTCAGAGTTAGACAAAAAGTGAAGTTTAGGTGGATTCTTCCTTAGGTATTGTCTTTATCATTCAGTTTTCCCAAAGCAATTCCCCAATTTACTCTTTGTCATGTCCTTAGTTTAGTTTAGAGTTAATTAGTTTACACAAACCCCCTCTTTATTTTTAGGCTAGATAATAGAAAGAAAGTCATTACTAGTACTTTTAGTTCCTTGGATTTGATATTCCGGTCATGCCACTAACTATACTACTATTCGATAGATGCGCTTGCCTTTTATCGTGATAATAGTTAGTTTTGAGGTACGATCAATTTTTATTACTTCATCACATCACAATCAATGTGACACACTCGTGCCCTAGGACCATGGTCGATATTGATGAATAAACACGGGCGTAGGAACCAACACACGGGCGTAGGAGAAACGAATGAAACCATACACGGTTGCGCGACACGACTGTGTGCACCAACACACCCAGGGAACACGAGCATGGGCCTAGAAATAGGCGCGTCTGAACAAAAATTTAACGAAACGCACAAGCTAAAAGTGAAGCACACGGGCTTAGGCCACGGCCTTGTGGCCCCTATTTAAACATCCCCAAATCACTGTTCATCATCCATACCAGGCTTTTCAAACCCTAACCGCCGCTCCCTCAATAAGCCCCACCACCAGCCACCACCCTCCTTAATTCCAGTGGCCATTGCCCTCAACCCAACCACTCTGATGCGTCTTCCATCACAAAACCCTCTCATTTCGTCCCTACATTTACATCAATTTTTGCTTAATTTCCTACATGATTATTGCATATTGGCATTTGAATGTTTCCTACCCTCATATCTTATTTGCATATTGAGTGATGATTCCTTCTACTTAATTTAGATTTTGTTTTCTTTTAGGTACATTATGACAAACACTTGTGGCAAGTCGAAGGTTGTCGTCCCTACCTCCAAAAAGCGAAAGGGATCTGGTACCACATTATCGAGTACGACCACCAAAGTATGCCACCCTTTCCTCCAGTTTCCCTTGGGATCTAAGGAGGAATTATTTCAGATCCTTAGGGCGAGGCCTCTCGACGTAGGACAGTGCATTGTCTGGGCCACCCTAAAGTAGGTCCAACTCATCGATGCAGTTAGGGCCTTTCTCACTACTGACCCATGGGGGCGTTTTTTTGACATCATCGAGCCGACATACCTAGAACTCACATTGGAGCTCTGTTCTACATTTTACCTACACACGGTTATGTTATAGTTCGACAATCTCAGCACAATTCAGCTCCGTCTCGGCGGTTTGGTATGCCAACTGAGTGTGCCTGAGTTTGGTGTCGCTTTGGGACTATATACAGAGGAGTTCATGGATGATGAAGAATTCTTTGATCTCTATCACCACATCTATTATTCTCCTTTTTCTTGCTGGAGGGCCTTGGTCCTTGCTTCAGCCACTTATGATCCCAGTTGCTCCAAGGCATCGGCCCTCTCTCCATCACTACGATACCTACATGCCATCCTCGCTTATACCTTGACGGGTCGGCGAGAGAGTACCGACGTCGTCAACACTCACGAATCCTATTTTTTATGGAGTATGACGCATGGGCACGTGTTCGATTTAGCATACTTCATCGCTCTCGGCATTCGCCATTAGACGGAGTGACAGAGGAAGGGAGCAATCTACATCGGTCCTTATGTGACTCGACTAGCTTACCACTTCGGTCTCTTCAACACAGTGGCGCAGTCTTCATCGCTTACCCTCATCAGCCAGATGTCCCCACAGGACATCTCGAGCATGCTTCACATGAGGATAACTGAGCATCATCGTAGGTTCGATCCTTCTCAATACCGTCTAGCTTAGTTTACCAAGCAGGATGACCCAGAGGATGTTACTGATGACATACCCCCACCTCATAAGGATCTACCTTCTCAGCCTCCGTCGAGCCATAGACTAGTTCATGTAGCTGCTTCATTGACCAACCTTTCTGAGCGGTTTACACGATTCAAGCAATACTGTACCCAACAATTCGATAACACCGCTCTCCGTTTTGATAGTATTAAGGCGACTCTGTAGCAGAATTGCCACCACTTCCACATCTCGCCTCCACCCCCACCTCACAAACCATCTGCAGATGAGGACATTTAAGTCCATTTATTTTTATTTTTATTTTTATTTTTATTTTTATTTTTATTTTTATTTTTATTTTTAGTTTAATCTTTATTCTCCTTATCTTTATCTTTATCTTTATCTTTATTTAGTCTTTATGTTACCCAAAACTTCCATTAGTAATTTTTGAATTCTTCATTTATGACTGTTTCTTAATGAGTAACCTTGGTACTACCATTAATACACCTCCCTAAAATATTATTGATGACTCTGTAGTTTCAAAAGGTTCAAGGTGATTTATGTCATGATAAATCCATTAAGGAACAATACTCCACGACTACCATATCCTACTCAACCACGACACTGAAAACCACACCTATGTTCATTGTGATTGTGGAACCATAAGAGTATCCTCCTCCACCTTCACCTCTGCCTAGTTCATCATATTAGCTTTCTTCCCAAATCCACTCTCACTACTCCAAGGATTCATCCAAAATTCAGGAAGTTTCACTCCTCTCCCTCTCTTATAATATTATGCTTATATGTTTATCTAACTTTGTACATTGAGGACAATGTACATCTTAAGTGTGAGGGGTTATTAATTTCATTATCAGAAAATCCCTGAATTTCTTCTTGTTTTTAAGTCACTTTCTCATATAATTATTAGAATGAAATTCTGATTGATTTATAATCTTTATTGATATGTGTTGGATTAAAACATAGGTATTTGTGCTTTGATTATTCGAACTTTAAGACATTAGAGAATCAAGCATGATGAGTTGAATTTTTTAGAATTAAAAATTTTTCTAGGTTGTTTCCCCAAATTTAGGTATTATGTTGAAGTTTGAAATTCATAGGATTGACATCAAAAGCCATAAATTTTATGAGATTTTGAGCCTTTAGAGCATATATTCTTTTGTGCTCACTTTTATTGTTTCTATGAGTGTGTCAATATTGATTTGTTATTCTAGAACTAGTTTCGATTAAACATGTCGAGACCACACCATTGATTTGATATACCAAGATGATAAAGGCATTTAGGTTTAACCCACTTACTCCATAAAAGCCTACTTTCACAATTAACCATTAGTGAACTCCTTTAGGCCTAACAAACCATTCATTGATTTACCCTTAATATCAACATAAAACCCATTATTTTTTAAATCCCCTTAATCAATTTGATCCCTATTTTGTCAAGATTTGAATTGAATAATTATCTATGTTTTCCCCTTCCAGTTAGTAAAGTTAAATATTTGATTTGTTTTTTTTTTTAAATCTAGTTGTAATTTGATGTTTAACATAATATTATGTAGTTATGTGCTCTTGATCCTGAAACGATGTTATTCATGAGGAAAAGTTTAATTCTAGGAATATTTTTTAGTTTTATGTAATTTTTCTAGTTAGATAATTTTTCAGTTCAATCTCAATTCTAACATTCTCTTTCAGCTTGTGTCCACGCCCCTAACCAAAGCCCCATTAGACCTTATAAAAGACCTTTTGATCGATGTATCATCTCAATTTATAGTGGTGGAGATTTGATTTTCATGCAAGCCTATGGTAATAACTTTTCATGTTGACTAATGAGTGCTTATTTCCTAACCATAAACACTTGAGTGATTAGAGTGAATCTTTAGTGAGGGTGTCAATTCTTGTTAGTTTCGAATTCAAGGTAACTACTTAGAAGATGGGAGAAAATCTATATTTCCGTGATAAAATTCTCAACTTTGATTTTTTGAGACTTTGATGTTCTTTTAGTTGAATTCTCAATGTATGCTTATTCATGGATTAGTTCAAAACATTATTGATAAGAATTATAAGTTGAGAAGATCGAAATTTAATTGTGAGTTGAGGATTTTGCTTGAGGACAAGCAAAGGCTTCAGTGTGGGGGTATTTGATAAACCACAATATATACATATTTTTATCTCATGCTTAGCATATTTTTGGATGAATTATATTTCAATTTGATGAATTTGATGCTCTTAATCCTTTAATTTCATGTTTATCCTTAGGTGAGCATAAGGAAGAGAAAAGAGCAAGAAACGGGCCAAAAAGGGACAAAATAGGCCCAAATCAGTATTCAACACGTCCTAAGTATTTTCACATAGGTAAACCATAAACTGATGTGTTTTAAACAGAATCGAACACGGCCTAAGCAACCGCACATGGGCGTGTCACATGGGCGTGTCACACGGGCGTGTCACACGGGCGTGTCCCTGTCAAGCCCTGCTTCAATTTCACATGGAAAAAGCTAAATTTTGGGTATTTTGAGCATTCTAAAGTCTATAAAAAGACCCCACGGGAGGAACAAGACAGACACACAGAGTAGGAAGCAAGGAATTACTTGAAGAACGCCGATTGATTAATCTTGGAAGCAAGGATCTACATCAAGACTGAAGATCTCCCTTCAATTTCCTTTAAGAGTTTTTGGGTTTCTTTATGTTTTATTGTTTTCCCTATTTTGAAATGTTTTCCTTTATACATTATGAGCTAAATCCCCTAAATACCTAAGGGGGATTGATAAACTGTAAATTATACATATTTTTACCTCATGCTTAGCCTAATTTCTGGATGAATTATAATTGAATTTGTGGAATTTGATGCTCCTAAACCTTTAATTTCATGTTTTACACTTAGGCAAGCATAAGGAAGAGAAAAGAGCAAGGAACGGGCCAAAAACTGGCAAATTAGGCCCGAATCAATAATCAACACGGCCTGAAAGTTCGTCCCACGGGTGTGTCACATGGGCGTGCCACATTAACAGGCTCGAACACGGCCTGGAAGTCGACTCACATGGGCATGGCACACGGGTGTGTCCCTATCGTGATGAAGTTCAATTTCACTCGGAAAAGGCTACTTAGGGGCTAAGAAAGGCATTCTAAACTCTATATAAAGACCCTAGGAGGCAACTACAAGGGTGTACATTATTCCCGCCAAGACAGGGAGTTAAAGGCAGGAAATTACTCGAAGGAAAGTCGATTGATCCATCTTAGAAGTCAGGATCTACATCAAGACAAAAGATCTCCCCTCTATCCTCTCAGGGGTTTTGGGTTTTCTTATGTTTTGTTATTTTATATATTTTGAGATGTTTCTTTTTGTAATTATGAACTAAAACCCCAAATATCTAAGGGGGATGAAACCTAAGACAGATTTTGGTATTGCTATCTGTACTGTATGATAAATATTTGATTTGTTCTTAATTGTGTTTTTAATTCTTAAATTGATATTTTCGGGATATTAATTTAAGTCAAATGTGCTTATGTAGAGGAGCAAAAGTCCCTGCATAGGAGTAGATCCAACACAATTAAGCAGAGTTGATCACAATCCTAGAGATAGGATGACGAAAATTTGCCGGATTAGAGTCAAATCTAATATGGGAAGCCATAAATCAAATTAATTCAAGACTAGGGGTTTTAATTAGAAAGAGATTTCAATTAATCAACTTAGGATTAGTTGTTCTTATCCTCAACGGAGGTGTTAACATAATTTAGGGATCTCTACGGATCAAATCAAATGAAGAAATCATCTGGTTCAGAGTTAGATAACAAGTGAAGTCTAGGTGGATTCTTCCTTAGGTATTGCCCTCATCAATTAGTTTTCCCAAAAGTAATTTCCCAATTTACTCTTTATCGCATCCTTAGTTTAAAGTTAATTAGTTTATACATACCACCTCTTTATTTTTAGGCTAGATAATAGGAAGGAAGTCATTACTAGTACTTTTAGTTCTTTGTATTCGATATTCCGGTCTTACCACTAACTATACTACTATTTGATAGGTGCACTGGCCTTTTATCGTGATATTAGTTAGTTTCTAGGGACGATCGATTTTTATTACTTTATCAAATCACGATCAATTTTTTGGCATCATTGCCAGGGAACTAAGATATTAGGAACACTCGATTTCTATTACTTTAACCATTACTACTTTTATTTATTTTCAGTATTTATTTTTATTTATTGAAATTTTCTTTCATTCCAGGTATCTCTCGTTAGTGACTAGAAGAAACCCAGGAGGACCATTGCTTTTTGACGACAATTTAGAAGCTATAGTTTGCCGAAATCACCGTGAGATAAGAAGTCCACAGTACCCAGAACAAGGACAAGAAGAAGAACCTAAACCTGCTGAAGATATGGAGGTAAATCACGATAATCAGCTGCCCCTTGTAGTAGCTACAAATCCTGGTGAGCAAAATCCTACTCTGCATACTATGTATGATTACGCTAAACCTAATTTGACTGGTACTAAATCTAGTATTGTTAGGCCTACTATTGCTGCAAATAATTTTGAACTGAAACCTAACACTATTCAGATGATACAACAGTTTGTTCAGTTTGATGGTTTGCAGGATGAGGATTCTAATGCTCATTTAGCCAATTTCTTGGAATTCTGTGATACATTTTAAATAAATGGCATTTCTGATGATGCCATTTGTCTTCGGCTATTCCCTTTTTCCTTGAGAAATAAAGCTAAACAGTGGTTAAATTCTTTACCACGAGGATCTATCACTACATGGGAACAAATGACGGAAAAATTTTTGCTTAAATATTTTCCGCCAGCTAAAATGGCAAAATTAAGGAATGATATCTCTTCTTTTGTGCAGATAGATTTAGAAAAACTCTATGATGCTGGGAGAGATACAAGGATCTCTTGAGAAGGTGCCCTCACCATGGGTTACCTCTATGGTTACAAGTTCAAACCTTTCACAACGGTTTGAACCCTTCAACGAGACAGATGATCGATGCAGCCGCTGGTGGAACAATCAACAACAGAACACTGGAAGCAGCTTACGAGTGTATAGAAGAGATGTCACTAAATAACTATCAGTGGCAAGTCATGAGAACAAAGCCGCAGAAAGCTGTCGGTGTTTTTAATATTGATGCAGTCACTATGCTCTCTAATCAAGTAGAACTTCTTAATAAAAAGATTGATAACTTTGTTGGTTATATGTAGGTACACCCAATAATGCAATACGACTCAAACCAAGGAAACATGTATAATCCCGATTATTCCTCCTATGGACGTGGCATAGAATCCGAGCAAGCCAACTATATGGGTAATAATTCTAGATCTCAAAATAACCCTTATAGTAATACTTACAATGCAAGCTGGAGAAACCACCCAAAATTTTCATGGAGAGGAAAAGGAAATCAAAGGCAACCACCCCCTCCGGGATTTTAACAACCGTCTTATTAGCAAGAGAAAAAACCAAACCTTGAAGAGATGCTCACAAAAGTTATCTCCGTCTCAGAAACCTGTTTCCAGAACACTGAAATGGCACTTAAGAACCAGCAAGCATTCATTCAATGACTCGAAACTCAAATAGGCCATCTTGCTAAGCTAATTTCTGAGTGACCACCAAGCAATCCAGACACTAAATCTAAGGATTGGGGAAATGCTAGTTGAACCTGAAAAGAGGGTATTAGAAGAACATAAAAAGGAAAGAGTTGAAGAAGCCGAACCCAAAGAAAGCGTTCCACCGGTACTTAAGGAATATAAATCAGCCATCCCATACCCAGCAAAATTAAAGAAAGAGCGTATAGACGCTCAATTTGGTAAATTTCTTGAACTTTTTAAATAATTACACATTAACTTACCTTTTGTTGAAGCTATCTTGCAAATGCCAACATATGCAAAACTTTTGAAAGAACTCCTCACAAAAAAAAGGAAGTTCGAAGAACTACCCACAGTGGAATTTAATGAAGAGTGCTCAGCGATTCTCCAGAATAAACTCCCAACAAAATTGAAAGATCCAGGGAGTTTCACTATTCTATATTTTATTGGTAATTTAAATATTGAAAAGGCATTAGCAGATTTAGCTGCCAACATTAATTTAATGCCTTATAAAATGTTCAAACAACTAGGCTTAGGGAAACCAAAACCCACCAGGATGAGTATTCAATTAACTGATAGATCTGTTAAAAATCCCAGGGGTATCATTGAAGACGTATTAGTTAAGGTTGATAAATTTTATTTCCTATTGACTTTGTCGTGTTCGATATGGATGAGGATGTTGAGGTACCCTTAATCTTAGAACGACCATTTTTGGCTACTGCCATAGTTGTTATTGATGTAGGAGATGGTAAACTTGCGCTTAGGGTAGGTGATGAAAAAAATTGTGTTTAAAATTTATGATGCCATGCGATTTACTAGGGAACAAGATGATTCCTGTTATTTTATTGACTCTATTGATCATTCTGTGTCTCGTTCAAAGTTGGGAAGAAAACAAAGCCACCATGGAGATGAAAAAGGTAATAACTGAGCTAAACTCTAATGAATCATCCCCAAGGAAAATAGATTATGAGGGCATTGAGATTACAGATGAATTAAGACAAAAACCCTCTATTAACGAACCTCCCAAATTAGATCTCAAACAATTACCCAAACACTTAGAATATGCATTTTTAGGAGATAATTCTACATTACCGGTCATTATTACTTCAAACTTGCAACCTAAAGAGAAGGATGAATTAATTCAAGTGTTAACAAAACATAAAAGAGCCGTAGCTTGGAAAATTTCTAACATCAAAGGAATCAGACCTTCTTTTTGCACCCATAAAATTTTGATGGAAGATGAATATAAACCATGCGTGCAAGCTCAAAGAGGATTGAACCCCAACATGAAGGAAGTGCTTAAAACTGAGGTAATTAAACTTCTAGATACAGGAATTATTTACCCCATTTCTGACAGTGCTTGGGTAAGTCCTGTACAGGTTATTCTAAAGAAAGGTGGCATCACGGTTGTTGCCAATGAAAAGAATGAATTAATCCCTACAAGAACTGTCATAGGTTGGAGAGGGTATTGATTACAGGAAATTGAACGATGCCACCAGAAAGGATCACTTCCCCTTGCCCTTCATCAATCAAATACTAGAAAGACTATCAGGACATATGTACTACTGCTTTTTGGATGGACTTTCTAGCTATTTCCAAATCCTGATAGCTCTTGAAGATCAAGAGAAGACGACATTCACATGTCTATACGATACGTTCGCTTATCGTAGAATGCCTTTTGGACTATGTAATGCCCCTGCTACTTTTCAGCGTTGCATGTTAGCAATCTTTAACGAACTAGTAGAAGATATCATGGAGTTATTTATGGATGACTTCTGGATATTCGGTAACTCCTTCCAAATTTGCCTCAAAAATTTAGAACGAGTCTTGATAAGATGTGAAGAAACAAATCTTGTTCTTAATTGAGAAAAATGTCATTTTATGGCACAAGAAGGTATTGTACTAGGACACAAAATTTCTAGTAAAGGGATAGAAGTAGATAAAGCAAAAGTAAAAACCATTGAAAAACTACCTCCCCCTAGTTTAGTCAAAGCGATTAGAAGTTTTTTAGAACCTGCTGGATTTTATAGAAGATTTATTAAAGATTTTTCTAAAATAGCTAAGCCGTTAACAAAATTACTAGAAAAAGACATACCCTTCAATTTTAATCAAGAATGTTTAGAGGCATTTAACACTCTCAAGAAAAAACTCACTAATGCTCCAATTATAATTGCACCTGATTGGAATTTACCTTTTGAGCTAATGTGTGATGTGAGTGATTTTGCAATAAGTGTAGTTCTTGGAGAACGAAGAGACAAACATTTTCAGCCAATCTACTATGCTAGCAAAACTTTAACAGCAGCACAAGAGAACTACACTACCATAAAAAAAGAATTACTAGCTGTGGTTTTTGTGTTCGACAAATTTAGACCATATCTAATATTGTCTAAAGTCATCGTTTATACTGATCATTCTGCTCTTCGTTACCTTTTAACTAAATCCGATGCAAAGCCACGACTAATAAGATGGATTTTATTGTTGCAGGAATTTGATTTGGAAATACAAGATAAAAAAAGGGCTAAAAACTTAGCAGCGGATCACCTTTCCAGGCTTGAGAATCCACATTGCAAAGAACTAGATGAAGCTGAAATAAACGACTCGTTTCCTGAAGAACAACTCTTAGCCATATCTGATTCTGATATACCTTGGTTTGCTGACATTGCAAATTTTTTAGCTACTAACATAACCCCAAAAGGGTTGACTCATCAGCAAAAGAAGCGATTCTTTGCTAATGTGAAAAACTACTTTTGGGAAAACCTTTTTCTTTTTCGTGTTTGTGCAGACCAAGTCATTCAAAGATGTGTTACAACGACTGAAGCAAACAAAATCTTGGAACACTGCCATTTAGGACCAATAGGAGGACATTGCAGTGGAACTAAGACCACCCATAAAATACTCGAATCGGGTTTTTATTGGCCCACATTATTTAAAGACTCCAATAGGTATGTTAATTCTTGTGATAAATGCCAATGAATAGGTAATATCTCTAAACGCGATGAAATGCCTCATACATATATGCTTGAATGTGAAATATTTTATGTGTGGGGCATCGATTTTTGGGCCCATTCCCTAGTTCATTCGGAAATAAATACATCTTAGTAGCAGTCGATTACATGTCTAAATGGGTAGAAGCCCAAGCCTTACCTACTAATGATGCTAGAATGGTAGTGAGATTCCTTAAAAAAAATTCTCGATTTGGAACACCAAGAGCAATTATTAGTGATAGGGGAACTCATTTCTGCAATACTCAGTTTGAGAAAGTTTTACAAAAATATGGATTGTACCATAGAACTGCTACCCCTTACCACCCTCAAACCAGTGGACAAGTTGAAGTAGCTAATAGAGAATTAAAATGTATCTTAGAGAAAACCATACAAGCAAACAGAAAAGATTGGGCAAAGAAAATAGATGACACTTTATGGGCTTATAGAACTGCCTTCAAAACTTCCACAGGAACATCTCCTTATAGATTCGTTTACAGGAAAAGTTGTCACTTACCCGTTGAGTTAGAACATAAAGCATTTTGGACCGTCAAATTTCTAACCCTCGACCCTGATCTTGCAGGTAAAAAGAGACTCATGCAGCTAAACGAGTTAGACGAATGGCATCACCATGCATATGAAAGCTCATGCTTATACAAGGAAACCACAAAGCGACTCCATGATGCTCGTCTAAAGCAACATAAACAATTTAACCCTGGTGATCTCGTTTTACTTTACAACTTAAGGCTTAAATTATTTCCAGGAAAGCTAAAATCAAGATGGTCAGGTCCATTCATAGTTCAAAATGTTCTTCCCTACGGCACAATTGAGGTAACACATCCAACTCAGGACGCTTTCAAGGTAAACGGCCATCGACTCAAACTATATTATGGTGATGACTTTAAGAATGATAAAGAGGAGCTTAGGCTCCACAACCCCTCATAAAGGTACAGGTAAAATAAGTCGAGCTTAGACTCTAAAATAAGCACTTCTCGAGAGGCAACCCGAGCACTAACAATTTTCATTTTCTTAATTAACTTCTTAAAACGTAGATTTCCCAGAACCACACGGCCAGGCATACAGGCGTGCCTAAGGCCATGGACACCCCACGATTCGAAACATGGCCGTGCGATATGGCCGTGTATGAATAGGGCAAATTTTTTTAACAACACGAGCTACGAAAAAATAGCCATGACCGTGTGATATGACCGTGGCAAATCCTGTCAAATCACACACGAGCATGGAAGCCCAGACACGGTCGTGGAATAAGCGAACACCAACAGACACGACCGTGTTATGTGGCCATGCGTCTCAACATGCCCTGCAAATAAACCGTTGGCAAAACAGAGAAATCAACACGGGCAAGAGACATGCCCGTGCCTATCACCTATGGTCACACCATAAGCCGATGAAAAACACGGGCTAGACCCAAGGCACACGGGCGTGTGCAACGACCGTGTGCTCAATCCCCTATTCCTTTATTTTTTTTAGCTTAAATCTTCTTTACTCCATATTTTTCCTTTATTTATTTATTTATTTATTTTATTTTGCACTTCATTTCTTATCGAGTAATACTTGCATTCTCCGCGCATTTATGTTTATTCTTTAGTCACACAGAAGCATGAACTTCAAGTAAGCCCTTTCTCTAATTCAACTTCCAACTCAAGGATACCACTAGCACCATAACCACCATAACAGAAATAATTTTTCTGACTCAGAGTTCGTGGATTGACATCCTCTTCTACAAGTTTTCACACCTCCAATTCAAGGGTTCCATCCAATATTCAGAGAGTTTTTAAATTCTATCCTTAATTTGAGATTTATATTTATGCTGTCAACTTATCTTTGTACATTGAGGGCAATGTACATATTAAGTGTGGGGGGGAAACTCACTTTCATTCTTTATATTATCTTTGAAATCCCTGAATTTCATACCACTAACATTTTGCATTGTTCTCAAATTTCGAATTCTCATTTTCACTCTCTGCATTATTCTCAATCCCTTATTAAGATGAATTCTGATTGATTTATGATTTTTATTGATATGTTGAGAATTAAGACATAGGTACTTATGCTCTGATTATTCAAACTTTAAGACATTAGAGAATCAAGCATGATAAGTTGAAATTTTTGAGAATTTAAATTTTTCTAGGTTGTTTTCCTTAATTTCAAGTGTTATCTTGAGATTTGAAATTCGTAGGATTGACATAAAAAAGCCACAATTCTGGTGAGATTTTGAGCCTTTTAATCATATATTCTTTCGTGCTCACTTTTATTATTGCTTTGAGTGAGTCAATATTGATTTGTTATTCTAAAACTTGCTTTGATTATACATGTCGAGACTGCATCATTGATTTGATATACCGAAATGATAAAGGCACATAGGTTTTAACCCACTTACTCTATGAAAGCCTACCTCCATAAACTAACCCTAGTGAACCCCATTGAGCCTAACAAATTATTCTTTGACTTACCCTTAATATTAACCTATAACCCAGTTTTTGTTGAATTCCCTTCAATTATTTTGATCCCTATTTTTGTCAAAATTTGAGTTGAATAATTATCTAGCTTTGTTCTCCTTTTCAGTTTGTGAAGTTTATAAATATTCAATTTATTGTTATTTGCTTTTTGTTCTTTAAAAAAAGCTTCCAAACCCAAAACAATACTATCCGAAAGAAGAGCTTAGTTCTAGGGATATGTTTCAGTGATAGAGATTTTTCTAGTTAGATGATTTTTCAATTCAATCTCGATTCTAACCTTCTCTTTCAACTTGTGACAACACCCCTAACCGAAAGCTCTATTACAACCATTTAAAGACCTTTTGATCGAGGTGTCATATCAATCTATAGTGGTGGAGATGTGATTTTCATCCAAGCCTATGGTAACAACTTTTCATATTGACTAATAAGTGCTTCTTTTTTAACCCTAAACACTTTGAGTGATTAGAGTGAATCCTTAGTGAGGATGTCAACTGATCTCATGATTGTGGTGAAGTAATAAAATCTAATCATACTTGGAAACTAACTAATATCACGGTAAAAGGCAAATGCACCTATCAAAAAGTAGTATAGTTAGTGGCAAGACCGGAATATCAAATCCAAGCAACATGGGTACTAGTAATGACTTTCTTTCTATTAACTAGGCTAAAGATAGAGAGGGTGTGGTTGTAAACTAAACTAAACTAACTAAAGAAGTGACAAAGAGTAAAGTAGGAGATTGCTTTTGGGAAAGATTGATTGATTAAGGCAATACCTAAGGAAGAATCCACCTAGACTTCACTTGTTATCTAACTCTGAACCAGATGATTTCTTTATTTGATTTGATCCGTAGAGATCCCTAATTTATGTTAATACCTCCGTCGAGGATAAGAACAACTAATCCTAGGTTGATTAACTGAAATCTCTTTCTAGTTAAAACCCCTACTCTCGCATTAACTCAATCTATGGCTCCCTATATTAGATTTGACTCTAATCTGGTAGATTTTCGTTGTCCTATGTCCTATGTCCTATGTCCTATGGGTTTTAAGATAGCTTTCTGTTAAGTATTATTGGTTAAATATGCATGGAATGCTTGAACAGCTTTATGGATTTATACAGAGTCTTTGAGATGGGTGTTTGAGATTTAAATGCCAATGACGGTTCAAAAATTTTATGGTGTGGATATCATTTTTTTGTTGATGATTTCGCTAGGTTTTTTTTAGGTGGTTTGATTTGCCATTGGTTGTGTAGGAATGTTTACAAGAAAAAGGGGTTTTGTGAAGGTAAATGGGAATTTTAGTATCCTGGCTAGTATGATATTGCTTTGTTTGCTAGATCTTTTAGGGTGTTTTTGTCTGAAAAGGAATTGGGGTGCTGACTTGTCGAATCAGTTTTGTTTGGTCTCCTATACACGGTCGTTATGATCTTTGTGTATAGGTTTGCTTATGTGGATTGAGCTAGAGTGATTGGTGGTGTTGGATGGCTAATTGTTGTGTGGGTGGAGGTGGTTTGGGGTATTATTTGGAAACATTCTTTTTGGGGTTGGGTTCTTTTTATTGTAGCTGGGGCCGTTTCGTTTATGTTTATGTTATGTAATAGGGTGTTGTAGTGGGTCGTTTAGGGGGTGTTTGGCTTTTATTTCTGGTTGTTTTTGGTTTTATTCGGGTTGTTGAGTTGAGGAGGTCTTGGCAAGGGCAATTCTAATGGCAAGTGTAGAGGTTGCAGTGATAGTTTTGGTGTGGATTTGGTTGGAGGAGGTCCTATTATCTACGGAATGCTTTTTGATCACTGCTTCGGTTTGGTCGTCTTCAGTAGTGGTCATTTTTGCGAGGTTGTTCGTGAATCTGGGAGGAATTTTTTGGTTGTGGCTGTAGTTTGTATTGTAATCACATGTTGAGGATTGATTGGTGCAGCGTTTGTGGCGTTTTTAGCTGGTTTATTATTGTTTATCGTGTGTTGAGCATTTTTGGTTTCCTTGCTAGGGGTTTGGTGCAGTTTCTTTTTTGGCCTTGTTAAGCTATTGTAGTTTTCCTTGTTGTACTAGTCGGGTTGGGTAATCCCAAAGCCTTTTATTGTTCTCTTCTTTTCTTATCAATAATATATACTTACTTGCAAAAAAAATAGTATTCTTATGATTGGTTGAATGGAATAGATATTGTAATAGCATAAGAAAAAATACTTAAATGATCAAAGCATCTTTAGCATAAAAGTAAATGACTGTTGTCATTGTTATTAAATTTTAATAGGATTATTATTAAATACAATTTAAGAATAATAGAAATATAATTTAATAACATTCTTAATATAATTATTATTAAAATATGAATTAATAAAAATATATAATATATAATATTAGAAAAGAATATTCAAACTACTTTATTATTTTTAAACTATAATGCATATTTAATGTGCTATAATATCATTAGCGAAACAAATAATTTGAATAATATTTTACACCCAAACATAATGTTCATACATTAACAAAAAGTTACATGATGTCATTAACTTATATGTCATAATCTATATGTTAAATTTTACAACATCAAAAAATTACATGGGATGTCGACTAGTGAAGATAAGAGATACTTCAAAAGCTACATTGCCTCCCTTGTGCCATGATCGTGAAGCTCGAGCAACATTTTGTTGGTGTTCCCGAAAGGTACAATCGAGAAAATGACAATAGAGAGTGAGAGCGAATGAAAGAATCAACAAGTTTCTTTTGCAAACATGGTCAAAGAACAAGAAGCTAACTGAGTTTCAAAAATCTTTTGATTAGATTCTTCATCTGCTTGGTGAGCTTTTTCTTGAAAAAATTATCCTTGCCACACCAAAATCCTTCATTGGAGTCATTTAATTTTTATATTAACACCCAATTACCTAACACCGATTACCTATCAGAACTTGTATTTTTAAGTTTAAATTAAAAAACAAAGCTTCTAGAGCCGTATACGCATTACTAACAAAGTTGAACACTTGAGACCAAAGCTTAGCATTAGGAAAACTCCCTTCCACTCGGTTTACTACTCTTTATCTATTTTATCTGTAAGTTCCCAAGAAAATAGGTCAATTTAACTTGTATCTCGATCCTTTTGGAAGCAAAAAGTATCTACGGAACACGCATAAATGTTGCCTGTTAGAGAAGTTTGTTTGCTTGATCTTGCTCCCCCTTAGCAAAAGCATCAACAGCCTAACAAAGAACATATAAAACTTAAGAATATAAAGGGATTGATATTGTATAAACGACATCAGACATTTGAGAAAAGTGATTGTCGAAACCATTTTTTTAGTTTTGAAAAAACGGGGTCGACTTTAAAAAAACGAAAATGGGAGTCACCACCAATCCTTTTAGGTGTGATTGGATCACCTTGTAAAACGTTTTATTTCAAAACATTGATCTTGGCCTACAAAAATTCAAGAAAACGGTTTCGGGAGTCAGTTACGTACGAGGAAGAATTAGCACCCTCGTAACGCCCAAAATTGGTACCAATTGATTAATTTTATGTCCTAATGTCCAAAATTTGAAAAGATTTGAAAGCATGATCCCTGTTAAAAAACTGAACGATTTGAGTTGAAACTCGAGATTTCTTTATTTCGAAAGAATACAAACATCACATCCAGCACGTTAGGACACGATGTTTTTAAATCTTCGAAACTAAAATCATCTTATGATTTATGAAATTTATTAAAAAGGATATTTAGTTATTTAGACAAACGGGAAATCGCAACCCAGCACGTTAGGGCACTATTTCCCGAATTTCTAAACACAAAAACATTGCCTCGTTTAAAAAATACTTTTGGATTAAATGAAATATGTTTTTTAAAAACAGTGATGCAAGCAAAATATAACATTAACGTATTGCAAGATATCAAAACTAAACAATGTAAACTACATAATATATACATTAACATTTCATGCAAATATAACATAAAAAAATAATAAACAACATAACAAATAATTTATATGATAAAATTATTATACTAAAACAATAATAAGTAAATAAAAAAACAAAAATAAATCAACAAAATTTTGAAAATATACAAAATAAGTCAAGAAATAAATATAAAACTTTTATAATCTAAATAACCATATAAAAAATAAATGACGGATTTAAAAAAATGAATAAGAAAATAATATATATAAATAAATGACACATTTTTTAAAATGATTAGTATGTACATATATATATAAAATTAGTCAATACATTTTAAATTGATAAAAAAAGTAACTTATATTATATAATATAGTAATTTTATACATGTGTTTATAAAAACAATACTAATATACGTATTTAGCCGATAATATAAAACAAAACATTTTTATTTATAATTAATTATTTTATAGTATTATATAAATTTTGAAATAACATATAATATGTAATAAAATATAATGTGTAGTAAAACAATTTTATATAAAAAATATTTTAAAATATATAAAGTATTAAAATAAAATAAATAATAACAAAAAAACCTAGTTAAAATAAAAATAAAATATAAAAAGGATTAAATTTAAATTTTAGTAAAATTTTCAGAAAATTAAAAAATCTAAATTCGGGCCCTAATTGAAACGCGCGTTAAAAGGGAGGGACTCACTGGGCAAATAGACCCTAATCCCAAAACGACGCCATTCCAATTCTTGCTTTCAAATGGCTCAAGGGCCAAATTGAGATAAAAACAGACCTTTGGGGCTAAATTAAAAATAAAAGGAAATTTAATTTGGACGAAATCATAAGGATCAAAATTGCGGAAGGGCTTAGAAGGTAATTAGACCCCTTTTACAAAACATGCGGATCCTCCCCGGGTCGGGTCACACGCGTACGGGTCAAGCCTTGAAACGACGCCGTTTTGGTCACTAAATGATCACTCCAAAATGACGTCATATGGATAATCTATAAATATAAAAAAAAACTTAAAAAATCATTTCTAACACCCGATTTAAAAAAAATTTAAAAATCCTCTGAAAGAGGAAAAGAGAAGGGCACCCTGAGCTCCGGCCTCCGTCCGGCTGGGCCTCGGCCTTCGGGCATCCACGCGCCCACTCGCTCACTCTCCTCCGCCTGTGCAGCCCTATACGGCTGCCGGAGGTCCAAAATCTTTGCTTTTCAGCGCAAATTTCAGGTAAATCACCTTTCGTTTACCCTTTTAGTCTTATTTTTTAAAAAAAATATTTTCCTTACATAAAAAAAATTCGTGTATCGGAACTGAAAAATAAAAAAAAAGAAATAAGTAAAAAAATACTCGAGAATCACCTCTATTCTGTAGTTTTATTGCTAAAATATGCGTGTATGCGTACCGATTACATTGTTTTATTCTGATTTTATAACCTAAATGTAAAAATAGAAAGTACAATCTTTTGATATCTTGCTTATTCTACTCGGTCCTTCTTTCCTTTTTGCAGATTGCTAGCGCGAATCATGACGACGAACGGGCGCTGATGGTGCTTGACGAGGTACCTACATTGAGGCTTGCGGCGCGAGTCTCTTCAGAAACCCTTAGGGTTTCTGGAAGGACTTTAGGATTTTGGGTTGATTGGGCCGATCGGGTTTGGGTTAGGTCTTAGGCGGGTTTGGGTCATTGGGTTTTCAATTCGGGCTTGGGGTAATTGATTTCTGTTGGGTAGTGGTTTAAACTTTGGGCCGTTTAAGATATGTATTTGGGCCTATTTATTGTAAAAAAATTGGACTTTTATTATTATTTTTGGTTTTGTAATACTGCTATGGGCTCGGGCAAAAAATAGGTTATTACAGTGATATTGTGCAAATACGAAAGACAAACATTTTGAAAACTCAAGACTTATATAGGTTTATAATATTCTCCTTCATTGTGCCCCTATATTCCTTCATGGCTCTTCGAAAAACTTGGAAACTATCTTCTTCTTCATCTTTATATACAAGAAACCATCGAAACAAGATAAACTAGAATTCACATATAAAGTAAACATCGACCGATCAAGAAGCTTATCCATGCTCTTATAAGTCAAGAGAAAGGAAAGGAATATTCATTAGTTCTAACAAGTTCAAACGTACCATAGTAAATGGAGAAATGTTATTCACAACCATTAAGAAACCTTCAGGGTTATCATGTTCCGCAATTTAAACCACCATTAAAAGGCCAATGAACAATAATAAAATAACAATGGAAACTTCATTTTCCCAAATAATGCACGATAAATTGCACTAACAATGCTTACTAAATGTATATATGTTTAATACGAACTTAAGATCCTCTAAAACAAGGACATTGTCCATAGTTCCATAACTTTTGCATGTTGTATCCACTACTATCTGAATAATAAAAAAAATAAAACTTGACTAGCAGTTAAATAAATGTAAGATTAACTCAAAATTTAATTAACAATGATATATGATTTTGTATGAATTTGAAAGATGTAGGTTTACTAAGAACTTCTCGAATCACATCCCTTTCCAATCGAAATTCCTTTCCTAGCATCTTGAAAATAAAATCTTCCGTATCCTTGTACATAAGGTCCTCATTCTTACTATTAGATTCGAGTTTTTCACCCCAAGACAAAGATATTGACATCTCCTTTGAGTCCACTTTCATAGGTTTGGTTCCTGCATATGAACCATTAGCCAAAGGGACAGATTTCATATACCCCTTCCCTAGCATGCTTGAAACAGTGCCTCTTGAAATCGGTCTTGCCTTTTTCTTCGGAGATTTTAAATCGCCATCTGCTTGACAAGAACTTTGAAAACTATTAGAACAAGATGATTCCATAAGTTCATCCTTTTTCCTATTGCCACTATAGTTATTAGTAGAGGCTGAAACTGGTTGATCTAATGTAAAAACCTCAAATGCTTGTGAATAATTTTATGAACTTTTAACATAGATTGATCCCAAAATTTCATCATTTTTCACCTTGTTGTTAGATTGATTAGTGGAAACTAAAGGAGGGACCTCGTGCATTTCATATAGAATTAAACCAGCCAAATCTAAATTCCAGCCAGCTTCACAGAAAGCAGAAGCAATGTCATTAAGAGAAAAAAACGAATTTGAAAGCATCGAGCAAATTGTGCAATGCCTTCTCCTCATCATTTTGCAATCCATTCAAGCTAGAAACCTCCGTTTACTGGAAATAAGAAAAGATTCAATGTACAATTTAGGGTACAAATGACAAGATTTATATATTTAAACAAATATTTTGTCATCCATGATCAGCATTAGAACATTATTAAAAAGAACATGGATTTTTGCAACAGACATGAATTACCAAAATGACTAGAAAATTAAAATCAAAACATAGAAAAGAAATTAAAAAAAAAAAAGAAACAAGTTACCTTTTTGTTTAAGTTACTAGTAAAAGAAAGTTAAAATTTCAATTGAGAAAGACATTTCAGAAATCCAAATAAAAAAAATTGATGCTTATCTGGAGACGAATTTAATGTTTTGAGCTTTCCTTTCACTCAATTTGATAAAGAGATGAAAAGTGAAAGTTTGGAAGAAAATGGTGAAAGAAAGTTGTCTCAGGTTTTTTGCCAAATGAACTTGTAAATTTGTGGTTTTCGATGGGTATGCAGGAAAGAAAATTTTTTTTAAATGAACTTGTAAATGGCTGAAAAACCATTATATGAGTTTACCGTTGAATAAACATTTAATGTTTTCAATGACTAGAGAGGGTATAGAGATTACGCATCCTATTGGATGGTATGAACCAAACAATGGAATGGTGGTCCCCTCATAATTTGGATGTAACTGCATAGTAATTCCCTTGAACCAAACATAGTGTAAATTAGTGAATCGATTGAGAGTAACATCAACTTAGTAAAACACTTACGTAATATTATATATATATATATATATATATATATATTCATATATACACATATATATAAGTATAGATTTACAACTAATGAAGTTAATAGAGTGGATAATAAAATAAATATGTATAAAAATATTAAAGTAATACTTTAGTTGAGTGGTAAATAAAAGGATTTACTAATGCAATCAATGTGGGTTTGAATCTCACCATATGCATATTTTTATTATTTTTCTTTTAAATGAAAAATACTTAAGTACACTCAAATAATATAACTTGTTTTAATTATGAGAGGGTATTTCTGTAATTTAACAACTGAGTTGGTAACTCGATTGAGGGTGACACCAACTCAGAAAAATATTTAAATAATAGTATAGATAGATAGGTATAGATAAATACAACTAGGGGTGTTCAATCGGTTAACCAACCCGAACTACCGTTAACCGAATTAATCAACCCTTTTAAACCCTTAACCATTAACCGAACTAATTTTTTTAAAAAAATTAACTGAACCAAACTTTTTCGGTTAATTCGGTCAGTTAACTAAATTAACCGGAATTTATATTTTTGGTTAAAACAAGAATAAAATATATAAAAAATTAACTGAAATAACTAAATTAACTGACCGATTAATTTATGCTTACAAAAAAGTAATCGAACCGACCGAATACTTATATATTATAATATTATTTATTAAGTTTGGTTAATTCAGTTAATTGGCCAATTTCGAACCAAATTAACCATTAACCGAACTTCAACAAAATTATTAACCAACCGCAACCAAACTAATTCGGTTAACCGAATTCGGTCGATTAACCAAATTAGGGATTTTTATCAAAATAATAAAAAAAATACCAAAATAGGTTGTTTGAAAAATTAAGTACCAAAATGGTACATTTGACCTGGTGGAGGGTGGTGCAGAGGCGGCACCACCCTCAATTCTGACACAAAACAGTAAAAAAATAAAATAATAATGATTTAAAATTTTTAGGGACCTATTATGCAATTTTTCCATTTTTAAATAGATGCTGAAAAGGGAGGGAAAGGGTGCCGCATGTCAGTGTGGTGGCACCAAACTTAAAATTTGGATAATGGCCTTATAAGTCCTTCTTATTTATTATTTTCTTTTTATTCCCCTTTAACTCACTATATTGTGTCTAAAAAAACCATTAACCTATTTTTATAGTTAAATAAGCCCTTTTTTTTTGTTTTTACTCATAAAAATTTTATTTTTTATTTAATAAACTATTTTCATCAAATTTACATCAACATAAGGTGTGAATTAGTTTATATTTTTTTAAATAGCTTTATTTTGGGTAAAATATATTTATTTTAATATTAAAATATAGGGCTTTTATGAGTAAAAACCATAAGTAAAGGGTTTATTTAACATAAGTAAAGGGTTTATTTAACTATAAGAATAGGTTAATGGTTTGTTTAAACACAATCTAATGAGTTGAAGGGGAATAAAAAGAAAATAATAAATAATGAGGACTTGTAAGGAAATTATCCAACTTTTAAGTTTAGTGCCGCCACACTGACAGGCGGCACCCCTGCCCTCCCTTTTCAGCATCCATTCAAAAATAGAAAAATTGCATAACAGGTCCTTAAAACTTTTAAATCATTATTATTTTATTTTTTACTGTTTTGTGTCAGATTTGAGGGTGGTGCCGGCTCTGCACCACCCTCCACCAAGCCATATGTGCCATTTTGGTACTTAATTTTTCAAACAACTTATTTTGGTATTTTTTATTTTTTTATATTACTTTGGTAGAAATTCCACCAAATTACTTCAGTTTTACCCGAAATTTGCACACCCTTATACACAACTAATGAAAGGGATAAAGTGTACATAATAAAATTAAAATGTATAAGAATATTGAAATAAAGTTTTAGCCGAGTAGTAAACTAAAAGTTATACTAATGCGATTGACGTTGGTTCAAATCTCATCATATGAATATTTTTATTATTTTTTTAAAGTTAAAATACTAAAATATCCTCAAATAATAGTACTTATTTTATTTACGAAAGAGTATTCTCATAATTTCTTAATCGAGTAGGTAACCCGGTTAAGGTGACACTAACTTAGTTAAGGGCTTAGATAATACTAGAAATCCTAGTACACACGTTTACATGTGGAAACTACAAATTTACAACACAAATGTCTATTTAAAAATAACATATAATAAATAACCTCAAATATATTATTTATTTTAATTACGAAAGGACATATCCATAGCTTTCTAATCAAGTTGGTGACCCGGTTAAGGGTAACACTAAATTAGTTAAAAGCTTAAATAATAATATAGATATATAACTAATGAAAATAATAAAATATATATAATAATATTAAAATATATATAATGACAATTGTTTTCCCTAACTTTTCATTTTATTATTTTAAAATTTTAAATAAATTATGTTATTAATCAATGAAAACTATAAATATGATGTTAAAACTATTAAATTAGTTATTAATTAAATTTACGATATTCCTCGTTATATTAGTATTTTCTTCATAAGCACTTATTGTAGCAACCTTTTTTTGTCAAATTTCACGGAACATTTTATCAGAACTTGCAGTACGCAAATTACCCTGTAATATTTTACTTATTTATTAATTGTTTACAAACAATTAAGGCTTTTATTTTATTACTATTTTACTTATCGATTATTATTTTTAAATAAAAAATTATTTTATAATTTTTAGTATCAAATACAATAGCACGAAAATACAACTAGTATATTTATGGCTAATTTTGCAACCATGAAAGCAATAAAAGAATAAAATTTCCAAGTATTATAATGAAATCTGTAAGATAAAAAATAAACGAAAGTATCGGATGATTATTCCGGCATCTTTTATCTGATATCATGAAGCTTCGATGTAGTGGCTGAAGCCAAAATGAGATGAAAGAAGAGACGTAAGTCAGCAGCTCTCCACCTTGCCTCAACGTTAGTGCATGCTCCTTCCACGAACAGTGTTTGGCTGCATGAATCAGCATATTCATCCATATATCAGACACTATTTCCCATATGCTATCATAATCATACCTCAATAGGTCAGGAAGCCCTAGCAATTGTTTGGCAACATTTCGTCCCCTGACTAGTACATTAGGTTCCGGGTCCTCAACTTGTGTCAAAGAACTATCATTAATAACTTTGAAACAGAAAAAAATCCCAAGATCCTCAATGGCAAGTAGTCCAGTGGTTAAGAGCTTGGTTGCTGCAGTTGTGTCCTGTCTGCCTCCTTCAAAAACTTTGAAGCCATTCTACGGATCCTTTTTCTGATCAGATAAGATTTTCTTCTGTCAGGTACAAAACTTTCTTTTGTCGTATCGCCAGTGTCTTTGGGTAGCATTGTTGGACGCACTAGAACAAGTTATAGCATGTAATCAGACAAGATATCGCTTATTCAACACGATGATGAATGAACAGGTCGTTCAGGGGCGAAGTTAGAACAAATTTTTAGAGGTGGCCAAATGAAATTTTAATTTTTTATAGTTTATATATTTATAATTTTTAAAAAATTAAATTAAATTTTTATAATTTTAAAAAAGGTTAAAGTGTAATTTTACCTTTACTAATTTAAAAAATTTTAAAAAAAATTAAGAGCCTAAATTTTAATTTTAGATTTTAGGGGGTGCCGGGGCTACTGCCAGCCCCCCCTAAATCCGCCCCTAAGGTCGCCCTCTGTTAACAGCATTGTAGTAAACAGCTTGGTAGCAATATGAAAAATAGAGATGATGCGCGTCCTGCGGGCATTCCTTCCCTTGCACCCTTTTCACGTTCCAGCCATGGCCACAAAAACGGATCCAGATAACGTTTCATATTTCCGAGAAGCTCATCACTTAATGAAGAGTAGAAGCGTTTCTTTTCCAAGCCAGTGTAGATGAATTCCTCGAGATAATGATCCACTTCCACCCAACTGATAATACGGTACTTGTTTCGAAGTTCGTTGGTATCAACAAGATTTATTAGCCCAGAGAAAATCCCAATCCCGGGTTTTGAGCAAAAATCCAAGAGCATATTGTACTGTGCTATTTTTGGTGTTCCAGCCATAGACTTAATTGAACGCAACCTGGACGCAACCAGCCAATGGTACAACTTATTGCCACCAGCAATGCCAAATCCAATCATGGTCCAATAAGACCAAAGGTGCAGAAGAGCTGCCAAAACATCCAGTAAAATAGCCCCTACCAACAGCAAGTAGGTCACGGCGATGTCAACTCCTTCTATGTCACTCTTGCTCACACCGATATTATTCTGTGTTCTGAAAACTATCAGTACGGACAGAGCAGACAAAATGTAGAAACCGCGAAGAAATGCATTCAGTTTACGATAAAGGTGCTGTATAGGATTCTTGGTGAAGAACAAATCATGAAAGAATTGCAGTTCAATTTTACCAATCGGAAGGCTTCTTCCGCGGATTTGTCCTTCAAATAAACTTTTTCGTCGAGATACTTCTGGACACCTTAAATGGGAGGTCCAAAAACAAGGGCCTAAAAATTTCAAACGACATGCGTGCCTCTCGGAGAAATTTGACCTGTGGATCCTCTACAAACTGTTTTACCGTCCCAGCCGACTCGTACAACCCAGTTCTAATCATTTCTCTTCCCTTAAATTTAAGCTGGTTGTGTTCCGCTTCAGAATATAAGTTACTCCGGAGCTGTTCACTGCATGCGGATCTCAGCGCCACTATCCTTTTCGCGTACTTGAGAATTCCGCCGATTAATAGCGGAACAACCATGACATTAAGGTGGTGGAGGCTTCCAAAAATGGGGACACCGACTGTTCGAAACTTGAAATAGATGTACACTGCCTCTGCACCATTGGAGACGAGTCCAAGAAAATGTCTCAACCACAGCTCATTGTCTTCTAACGAATAAGCCGTGATGTTAGCTGGGCTGCCAAGATGCCACAGAAGGAATGGGACCCAAAGCACCACAACTGCACTTTCCTTTTCCAAGTAGCCAATGTTGCAACCCAATCAGCTGCCAAGTATATTGACCACACGGTCACTGCTACGTAAGGTAAAAGTCTTCCTTTGTACTTTTGTCGAATGTGTGCTGATATAATGAGAAGGAACAGCAGAGTAAGACTCAACAGAACCAAACACCGAACTTCCCATTCGCTCCATGCTTCTTTCAACTGTTGGGAGTATGTAAGTTTCTCCAGCGCCCAATTTTTAATCTCCACGTAAACAAGCGACAGAGCAACTGACAAGATTTTCAAACATGTGTAGATTAGAAAAACTCCATGAAATCTTATTACATAAATTTATAAAAATAAATATTTTAATATTATTAAAAAAGTATTCATCTACAAAATATCAATATTTTAATATAATATTTGAGTATGTCTTTTTATTATATTAGAATTTTTCTTTTTATTATATTATAATTTTTATATAAATTAATATATTCTAATTATTTTTAACAATAAAAATTAAAAGTATATTATTTAAAAATTAAATGTGTAAATTAATCACATGCAGTTACCATTAAAAACTTATATATATAAAGTAAGAGTTTGAATTTTTTTTCTTTTGAATTAACTAATATAACCTTTATTGCATATTATATTATTGAACTAATTTTTTTTCCCGCACAAGTTAATTATGTATATAATTTTTTTAAAATATAATATATTTATAAAATTATAAATATGATTCTGCAATGCTATAATTACAGCTCCTTTTGTAAATAGGTTAACTGTTAAGATAAATCTTCAATTCTTTAATGTAACAAAATGCAAATAACGATATGTTAGGAAAAATATAAAAAAATAAGTAATCAGTAAATATATATTTTTTCAAGTTTATAACATTCTCATAATTTTTAAAATATATTAATGTTAAAAACATTTAAATTTCATGTAAAATTTTAAATATCTTTTTATTGATTGTTTTAGGGTTTCTAATTTTTTTAAATAGTTTCAAATATTTTATAAAGTATTTAATTTTTTTAAACAGATCATTTTAAATTTCATATATATTTTATTCTTCAAAATGTTTTTAAATAGTGTTCGACTTTTTTTTTAATTTTTAATAGTATCTAAAAGAATTAAAATACATATAAATGTTTTATAAAATTAAATGACCAATTAAATAATATATAATTTTTTTTAAAAAAATTTAGTAGTATTTTTTATTTTTTTAAATTTTGTATACTTTTTTAATAAAATTTTTAAACATTGACATATTTTATGTTTTAAAATTATCAAATTTTATAAAATCTAATATTTCGTTCTGATATTTTTCAAAAACTATTTATTTTAATTAACTAATTAAATATTATTTATTTATTTTTTTAGTAGTATTTAAAATTTTGTCTAATTTAATGATATATATATATATATATATATATAAATAGTTTTAAATTTTAAGGAGTTTTTTAAAAGGATAATTATTTTGAATTATTTTTATTTAAAATTTGAATGATATATCTATGATTAGTTTTCTTTCCGTGTGATGCACATGTTGTTGTATGTCTAGTTTATTTATTATAAAAATATAATTACTCATCATTAATTTAAAAATATTTTAGATAAGTAATTGAAATCAATAATGCAACACCCCGAAAATTTCTACTGTCGAAACCATTTTTTACAGGTTTGAAAAACGGGGTTCGACTTTAAAAAAACTAAAACGGGAGTTGCCACCAATCTTTTTAAGTGTGATTGGATCACCTTTAAAACATTTGTTTTAAAATCATTAGTTTTGGTCTACGAAATAGAGAAAACGGGTTCGGGAGTCGGTTACGTACGAGGAAGGGTTAGTACCCTCGTAACGCCCAAAAATTGGTACCTAATTTATTATTTGACGTCTTTTATGTCAGAAATTTGAAAGTTTTAAAATGCAATCCTCTTTTGAAAGAAAACTATTTGAATGCCTCGAACTTAAAAACTAAGACTCACTTATCTCAAACGAATCAAAACATCACATCCAGTAAGTTAGGACGCAATATTTCAAAATCTTCGAAGCTAAGCTTGCCTTTGGAAAATTTCTATCTTGAAACAACAAAACGCCATATCCAGTAAGTTAGGACACAACGTTTTGAAATCTCAAGAATAGTTGTTTATATTTTAAAACTCAAAACATTTAGAAGGGTACTTGGATATTCGAATTCGACGAGAAAAATCGCAACCCAGTAAGTTAGGGCACTACTTTTCTCGAAAATCCTAAATGTCAAATATTGCCTTTAATTAAAAATAATAATTTTTGGATAAAAACGACAATTAAATGAAATATATTTTTTAAAACAATGATTTCAGTAAAATTTTGAAAAAATGATAAAAAATAAAAAAAATTAAGGAAACATGGATTAAATCAAAATAAAAAGGGTTGAAAACGAAGATGAACAAAGAATAAAATAAGAACAAACCGCAGGAAATAAGAACATAAGAGGGAGAGAATTTTGAGTGAAAGCTCTCAAGAATTTTTATTGCTTCTCAAAACTCAAGTGTCTTTTACAATGAAGGAGAGGCCTCTATTTATAGTTGAGCCTCCTCAAATCCAACGGTACAGATCAATTACATCAACGGTTAAGATTAAAGGGTATCTACAAATTAAATCTCCAAGATTACAAAATCATATCTTCTAAGATTGCATATCATATCTAAGATTGCAATCATATCTAAGATTGTATCATATCTAAGATTGCATATCATATCTAAGATTGCATATCCTTGAAGATTATATTTCCATATGAGTCAAGCTTGTAGATGGGCCTTAAATCTTTTTAAGTAATGGGCCATTCCGATTGGGCCAAATTATATTTGTAATTCTGGACTGGACTTGGACTTCGTTTTTTTTGGGTTTATTATTTTTGTTTTTGGACTTATTTTTGGGCCCGGGCAAAATTGAGTGTCTACATCTACAGTAAGATATTATCTTTGATATAGTAAGATCAGGAAATAAAGTGACAAGGAGAGGAAAATTGAGTTATGTCATTAGGAAGTATATTATGACATATTAATTCAAGAAAGGACTACAATGTAAAAAGTGAGAAAAATTTTGTTGCCCAAGAGTAAATACTTAAAAAAGAAAATATTTTAAGGGTGGTTTGATCTAGAAACTTAGGAAAATTAATGAATTAGGACTAAATTGAATAGGTGAAGAATTATGAGGGACTAAATTATAATTTTACCAAATTAAGTGATGACTCAAGGATGGAATTTTAAAGGATCACGAAGGGCAAAATTGTCAATTGGAAGAGAGAGAAATCTAGAAAGTAATGATGATGTTGATGATATTTTATAACTATTTAATTAAATAATTATTATTTTATTAATATTTTAATAAGATATTTTATTATTTTATTATTTTGTTTAGTATATATATATATATATATATATATATGCATGTGTGTGTGTGGAAAAGAAAAAGGAAGAAAAAAATAAACCACCAACCACCATTTTCTCATGCATCCAACTTGTGGAGAGAAAAGAAAGAAAGAAACTTTATTTTCTTTACAATTTAGTCCTTCCACCAAAAATTTACCATTTTTACCTAGAAATCCAAAAAAATTCCATGGTTACCAAGAGAGAAAAACAATAAGGAGACTATGGGAAGCTAGAATACCAAGTTAGATTTAAGAAATAGAAGTTGGAGGAGAGAGAAAATCAAGTTAAAGATTGGAAACAGTAAGACAAAGTAAGAACATCAAGATTTCCATATATTTTTAAGTTTGATATTATTGAAAAAACATGGAAATGATGTCAATGTAGAGTTTTCTTATATATGATTCTATGTTCTTGATGTGTTAGTAAAGAGAAAATAAGAGAAACTGACGAGAAATTGTGTAAAGAAAAGAAATAATGGTGTTATAAACTTAGTAATTAATATCTTGCTAAAATAGTTTTGGATAGCAGCAGTAGCCTAACTTTGAAAAGTCACCAAAAATGGTAGAAATTGAATTAGAAGTTGAGTGAGATGTGGAATTAAATCTTATTGAGCCTATTTTCACATAAAAGAAACAGAACAAGTAAATGAATTTTTTATTCTGAGATATTTATATTTTTGTGAGACTGGTTTAGAATGATTTAGGGATTCTCTGTTCTAACTTGGAAAAATCATTAAAAATTGTATAAATATAATTATTGGATATAATTTATATGGTTAGATTCCTTAATGATCCTAATTTTAGAATAAACAAACAAGAACAAATAGATAATTAAATTTTAGCAGAGATTGGTCAGAACTATCGAACAGCAAAATAGCGGAGAATTTAATTAATAAACTGTACTAATTAGCTGAATCAAAAATTCTAAAAATTTTATGATAAGAAGATATTTGAGTCTAGTTTCATGGAAAATTTACGAATCTTAATTTGAAGTTCTGTAGCTCAAGATAAAAATAATTTAATGACTATAACTCAAGTGGACAACTTGATATGAATATATAAGAAAATAGTGGAATTATATATATATTAAGGATGTGGGATGGAGAGGAGGTGGAGGAAAAATATAAATATGAGTATTTAGCTAGCAAGGGTCTACATCAAAAATGGCTAATTTACATATTTTAAGCTTAGGAAATAAATTGAATAAAAGTAAAACTTTAAGGGCAATTTCGTAAAATTATCAAAAATGACCAAATTGAGTGAAATGAATCAAAGTTCACATATTGAATAATTACAGTAAGAAATCATTATTTAAATTAAATAATAAGAAAAACAATATGTTTTATTATAACTTTTAAATTAAATTAAATAATTAGAAGTAATTAAAAAAATAGATAGACATATATTATTGGTGTATGTTTAAATATATTCATCTATTGATTTTTAAATTTAATTTAGATAAATAAATTTATCTAGTTATCTTAAATTAAAATTAAATATTTCTTTTTAAAATTTCAACTATATTTTTAAGTATAAATATAATATATATATTTTACATTAAATTTTATGTGAAATTTATAATAATATTAAAAACATTTCATTTTGTTTAAAAAAATTTAAATCAATACTCCAATAAAACTAATATGTGTAATTCTTCATTAAATTAAAATTATAAAAATTCATTCTATTTTACCCATTTAACTTTCCAATAATTTTAGATACTAATTCAATGTCTATCGTTTGACATGAATTCTCTGTCTGTCGTTTGACACGCTCTTCAACAGGAAAAGTTTTTTTGATTTTTCACTGTGTTATTCCAGTTTTTTATGTTGTCTTGTGCGTGGTTTTGGTATGGAAAATGATCTAGCCAATCTGAGACATCGAGATGAGGAAGAAGAGGTGTTCTAGGAGGAAACGACGGTAGTGTACCAGAGCTATCGGATTTGTTTGGTAAGGCGTTGTCTCACTGATAGTGTTGTCCACTTCCCTTCTCTACGCAACACGATGGCTGACCTATGGCACCCAATTGGAGGGATATGTATCATAGATCTAGGAGATAAGAGGTATCCTTTCTAGTTTTTCCATGAGATTGGCATGCAAAAAGTGCTTTTTGGTACACCTTGGTTTTTTAACAACCATTTGCTCATTCTGCAAATAATTCAGCAAGGAGAAAATCCATCAAATATTTTGTTAAGTTTCATTAAATTTTGGGTCCAAATTCACGATTTGCCCTCAAGACTGATGACCGAACATATGGCAAGACAATTTGGTGAATATTTGGGGAAATTTTTAGAATACGACATGCTATTCTGGTTTCAAGTTTTAAACGTTTTATGCGTATTTGTGTTCGTTTGGATATTACATCTTCGTTGAAAAAGAAGAAAAAGGTCTAGATTGGAAAAGAAAAAACAATTTATGCCTATTTTCAATATGAGAAGTTGCGTCTATTCTGCTTCATTTGTGGCAAGCTGAGACATGGTGAGAGCTGCTGCCCTCTTTGGCTTCGGATTAAGCCAGCTAATTATTTTAGATGGGATTTATCTTTGCATGCAGAGAAGCGGCGGCGAGGTACGGTTGCAAGTAGGTGGCTCCCTCAAACGAATAGTTTGCAGTAGAGCAACGTGAGTATAGGAAGTAGTAAATGGTTGAATGATCTTGAGAGTAACTTTAGGCGGGAATCGTGGCAGCAATTTTCAAATCCAAATTTAATTCCTTTAGATTTTAGTCAACAAATTTTATATAAAGAATCTGACAGTTGGCGCGAATTGGGCAATGACACCATACATGGCAATAGTTCTGGAAATAGGCCCACAGATCTAATGCTGGAAGAGGAAAATGATCCATTAATTAATGTGGAAGGAAAGAAACGGCAAAGGATTGTGGAGGGTTCGTCACTTGCTGTGGGGATGAATGGAGAAGCAGGTCATTTTGATTTAACGTGATATGAAGTAATAAAATTTATAAAATATGATTGTACCGAAAACTAACTATTATCACGACTTAAGGCAAGCACGCCTGTCGAACAATAGTATAGTTTAGTGACAAGACTGAGATATCGAACCCAAAGGAACCAAAAGTACTAGTACTAACTTTCTTTCTATTATTTAACCTATAATTAAGAAGAGATTTTTATTAAACTAAACTAAGAATGCACAAAAAGGGAATTGGGGAAGAAACTCTTTGGGAAAAACTGATTGATTTGGACAATACTCAAGGGAGAATCCACCTAGACTTCACTTGTTATCGATTCTTGAGCTAGACAATTTATTCACTTGACTTGATCCGTAGAAATCCCTAATATATGTTTATACCTCTGTCGAGAATAAGAACAATTAATCCTAGGTTGATTAACTGAAATCTCTTTCTAGTTAAAACCCCTAGTCTTGCATTAACTCGATCTATGGATCCCCTTATTAGGTTTGACCCTAATCCCGCAGATTTATGTCGCCCTATGTCTAGGGTTGCATGCAACTCCGCTTAATTATACTAGACCTAATCTTAGACTTAATCTTAGACCTAATGTACATAATGAAAAAATAAACAAATAAAAACTGATATAAGATATTAAAATGAAAAGAAAAAGTAAGAAAGAGGGAACCGAATAGTGGTGATAGAGTAGAACACGGTCGTGGCAATGGTACACGGGCGTGGTGGCATTGGGGAGGTCGGCGGCAGTGCTAGGGAGGTTTGGTGAGGGTTTTGAGTGGGAGATTTTAAGGTTTAAGATGAGGAAGAAGATAAACAGTGGCCTGTTTATAGGTTTTCGGGTCACATGGGCATGTCACACGCCCGTGTGCCTCGGGTTTTGCCTTTGTGTTTCGAAAATTGAGGATTTTGGCGTGCCTGGTTCAAGACACACGCCCGTGTTCCTAGAGCGTGTTGGGGCACACGACCGTGTCGCACGACCATGTTCTTCGATGTTCGCTTCTCCCACAGCCGTGTAGATAGTCACACGCCTGTGTCTGAATTGGTAGGTTCGACCACGATCTTGGGGTACGGGCATGTCGCACACCCGTGTGTAAATTGACAGTGTCGACCACGGGGTAAGGGCACGGCCATGTTTGGTTGCACATGCCCGTGTGTATTTGGTGCCCCGCCCATGTAGTGCTCGACAGGTTCACCCACGGGCACCTCACATGCCCGTGGAAATTTAACGCATCCCGTGTTATGGGGAATTTTTGACCCTGTTTTCACACGGCCTTAGGCACGGTCGTGTGTCTGCTTGTGTGGTCTAAAATCCTGCATTAAAAACAACATAAAAGCAAAATAAAATAAAATAGAATGGTTAGTGGTATTAGTGCTTGGGTTGCCTCCCGAGAAGTGCTTATTTGGAGTCTAAGCTCGACTCCTTGAGCTCTTTTGTTCACGGTGGTTTGAAGAGTTTGAACTCTTCTGCCCTGTTTAAAATTTTGTTATCAAAATAAAGTTTGAGTCGAGTTTGATTTACCTTGAAAGTGCCGAATGACTCATGATTTATCTCGATTGTACCATAGGGAAAAATTTTCATTACCGTGAAGTAAAGAGTGTCACTTGTGTGTTCTTTTAAATTTAGTATTCGATGGTCGTCTTCTCCTAAGATCACCTTATCACCTACCTTGATTGGATTTGTTTTTACCTGAGGGTCGTCTTGGTGGTGCTCTGGCTTAGTGTGGCATGTCTTGGGTTTTTCGTGATAGATTAGCCACTCGTCTAGTTCTTCAATCTGAAGTATTTGCCTTTCAGGTACGTCTCCCTTGGATGGAACTGCCCGTGGATGGGTTGCTTTTATATGTAGCGTATCATGCACAGAGGGTTGGGTGGTGAGAATATTCTTTTTACAATGACTTGTATCAATATTTTTCAGCATTTTTATTTGAGTCACAAGCTTGTAGAGTAAGTTTATCATCACCTACACGAAGAGTAAGTTCACCTGTACCAATATCAATTATGGTCCTAACAGTTGCTAAAAAGGGTCGCCCTAAAATAAGGGGTACAATACTATCTTCATCCATATCTAACACAACGAAATCTACTGGGAATATAAATTTATCAATCTTGACAAGCACATCTTTAATTATACCTTTAGGGAATCTAATCATTTTATCAGCTAATTGAACGCTCATTTTAGTTTGTTTAGGTTTCCCTAGACCTAGTTGTTTAAACAAATTCAATGGCATGACATTTATACTTGCCCCTAAATCAGCTAGAGCATTTTTAACATTTAAGCTACCGAGTAAGCAAGGAATAATAAAACTCCTTGGATCTTTCAGTTTGTTGGGTAGCTTATTCTGTAGAATAGCTGAGCACTCTGTATTCAATTCCACATGCGAAGATTCATCCAACTTTCGTTTGTTCGCTAAAAGCTCCTTTAAAAATTTAACTGCATTTGGCATCTGCGAAAGAGCTTCAATAAACGGTAAGTTAATATGCAATTTCTTTAAGAGTTTAAGAAATTTACCAAATTGTTCATCAGTGTGGTCTTTTTCGCATTGGGGTATGGCACACGAGGTTTATACTCTTTACTTACCAGCTTTTGTGTATCATGACTTACCTTATCCTTATTGTTGCTTACTGGTGTATCTTGCATCAGTTTCGGTTCATTTAACCTTTCTACATTAAGTACAGTGATAGCCTGAACTTGTTCTCTTGGGTTAGTTTTTGTGTTACTCGGCAAGCCACCTTGTGGTCTTTCAGAGATCATCTTTGTGATTTGACCAATCTGATTTTCGAGCCCTTGGATAGAAGCTTGTTGGTTCTTAAGTGCTGTTTCAGTGTTTTGATAACGAGTTTCGAAAACTGATATGAATTTTTCCAACATCTTTTCAAGGTTTGGTTTCTTTTCTTGTTGATACGATGGTTGTTGAAATCCCTGAGGGGGTGGTGGTGGTCTTTGATTTCCTTGATTGCCTTGATTGCCCCATGAAAAATTTGGGTGATTCCTCCAACCTGCATTGTAAGTATTACTGTAAGGATTGTTTTGAGGTCAAGAATTGTTACCTATATAATTCATTTGTTCACTTTCTGTGCTATGTCTGTATGGCTCGCTCACTCCTCCTAGGATTAAGTTGCATTGTATGACTGAATGTACTTGCGTAGAATCAATAAAACCATCGATCGTTTCATTTAAGAGTTCTACCTAAGGGGAAAGCATTGTAACTGCATCAATATTAAAAACTCCTACTATTTTCGTTGGCTTTGTTCTCATGACTTGCCACTGATAGTTATTTAGTGACATCTCTTCAATAAATTCATAGGCTACTTCTGGTGTTTTATTGTTGATTGTTCCACCAGCGGCTGCGTCGATCATCTACCTTGTTGAAGGATTCAAACTATTGTGAAAGGTTTGAACTTGTAGCCACATAGGTAACGCATGGTGAGGGCACCTTCTCAATAAATCTTTGTATCTCTCCCATGCGTCGTAAAGTGTTTCTAAATCCATCTGCACAAAAGAAGAGATATCATTCCTTAATTTTTCCGTTTTAGCTGGAGGAAAATATTTAAGTAAAAATTTTTCGGTCATCTGTTCCCATGTAGTGATTGAGCCTCGTGGTAGAGAATTTAACCATTGTTTAGCTTTATTCCTTAAGAAAAAAAGAAATAGTCGGAGGTGAATAGCATCATCAGAAACACCATTGATTTTAAAGGTATCACAGAATTCCAAAAGATTAGCTAAATGTGAATTGGGATCCTCATCCTGTAAACCATCAAACTGCACAAATTGCTGAATCATCTGAATAGTGTTAGGTTTCAATTCAAAATTATTTGCAACAATAGTAGGTCTAATAATACTAGATTGAGTACCAGCCAAATTAGGTTTAACATAATCATACATAGTACGAGGAGCATCATTTTGGTTCATCGGTTCTACGGTTATTACGGGAGGTGGTAGATTGTCTTGATTTGCTTCCATCTCTTCCGTAGGTTCAGGTTCTTCTTCTTGTCCTTGTTCTGGGTAATGTAGGCTTCGTCTGATTTCTCTACGAGTTTTATGAACTGTAGCTTCTAAATTTTCGTCAAAAAGCAGTGGTCCTACTAGGTTTCTTCTAGTCATAAACTAGAGATACCTAGAAAAGGGAAAAATCAAAGAAAATTAAAATAAGTAAATAAAAATAAAGTTTGAAAATAAATAAAAATAGTAATGGCTAAAGTAATAGAAATTGAGTGTTCTTAATATCTTAGTTCCCCGGCAACAGCGCCAAAAACTTGATATTGCGTGACATGAAGTAATAAAATTTATAAAATATGATCATACCCAAAACTAACTATTATCACGACTTAAGGCAAGCGCATTTATTGAATAGTAGTATAGATTAGTGGCAAGACCGAGTTATCGAACCCAAAGGAACCAAAATTACTAGTACTAAATCGAACCCAAAGGAACCAAAAGTACTAGTACTAACTTTCTTTCTATTATTTAACCTATAATTAAGAGGAGATTTTTATTAAACTAAACTAAGAATGCATAAAAAGGGAATTGGGGAAGAAACTCTTTGGGAAAAACTGATTGATTTGGACAATACTCAAGGGAGAATCCACCTAGACTTCACTTGTTATCGATTCTTGAGCTAGACGATTTATTCACTTGACTTGATCCATAGAAATCCCTAATTTATGTTAATACCTCCGTCGAGGATAAGAACAACTAATACTAGGTTGATTAACTGAAATCTCTTTCTAGTTAAAACCCCTAGTCTTATATTAACTCGATCTATAGATCTCCTTATTAGGTTTGACCCTAATCCGGCAGATTTATGTCGTCCTATATCTAGGGTTGCATGCAACTCTGCTTAATTATGCTAGACCTACTCTTAGATAGGGACTTTTGCTCCTCTGAATAAGCACATCAATACTTGAATTAATACCTAGGAATATTAAATCAAGAATTAAGAACACATAATTGAGAACAAATCAAATATTTATCATATAACTTCAAGATAAAATAATAACAAGATCTGTCTTAGGTTTCATCTCCCTTAAGTATTTGGGGGATTTAGTTCATAGTTATAAAAGAAAACATCTCAGAAGAATAAAGATAACAAAACATAAAGAACCTAAAAACCCTTGTAGGAAATTGAAGAGAGATTTTTAGTCTTGAAGAAGAATCTGGCTTCTGAGATGGATCAATCGGCTTCCCTTGGAGTATTTCTCTATTCCTACTTTCTGTGTTGGCTGGAATACGGAACCTTCTTGAGGTGAGAAAAGTACTCCTTTGTAGTTGCCCTCTAGGGTCTTTATATAAAGCTTTGGAATGCCTTTCTTAGCCCCTAAGTAGCATTTTTTGAGTAGAATTGCACTTCCTCACGACAGGGACACGGCCGTGTGACTTCGACAATGGGCTATGTTTAGGTCTGTTTGGTGTGGCACGGCCGTGTGAGTCAGGGTTGGGCCGTGTTTAAGCTTTTAAGGTGGCACGGTAGTATGGCACGGCCATGTGGTGAACTCCCAAGCCGTGTTGATTATTGAATTGGGCCCAAATTACCCATTTTTGGCCCGTTCCTGACTCTTTTCTCTTCCCTAAGCTCATCTGAGTATAAAACATGAAATTAAAGGTTTAAGAGCATCAATTTACACAAATCAATGGTTAATTTATCCAGAAATTGGGCTAAGCATGGGGTAAACACATGTATAATTTATCATTTATCACTAAAAGATAAAATCGGTGAGAATGAAATGTGGTTTTGAGAATGGAATCGATATTAGGGCGGTGGGATCAAAGGTGGTTTATCTTTGGGGTAGAAGGGGAATTTCTTGATTCGTCTCAAGTCATTTTCTTCGTTTCATATTAATGTCGAGGTTCAAGATGTTGAGGGTGATGCTACTCGGTGTTTAACGGGTTTTTACAAGAATCTGAAAGAAAGAAATAGAAGTGAGTCTTGGGAGTTGCTTAGATGTCTGGGGCATGATCAAATGACCTCATGGGTTACTCTGGAGGACTTTAATGAAATTATGAGCTCATTTGAAAAAAAAGGAGGACGTTTAAGAGCTATCCAGCAGATGAATGCTTTTAGAATGGCTTTGGAAGATTGCGAGCTAAATGATCTTGGATACATTGACAGGTGGTTTACATAGGAAAGAGGAAGATTTTCCTTTATAAATATAAGGGAGAGGTTGGAAAAGGGTGTTGCGACCTTAAATTAGTTTAATCTTTGTCCCAACTACCAAGTAGAGCATTTAAATCATTCTTCCTCAGACTATTGTCTGATTTTGCTGGATACTTTGGGAAATCAAAGGACTAAACTATTTTCAGAAGTCAACCTTTTTCGATTTGAAGCTAATTGGTGTTTTGATAATTTTTAGGTGAGGAAATTCAAAGAAATTGGGATGGAACTGTCGAAAGTGTCCCAGATAAACTTAGGAGTCTAGGACAACATCTTCAGAAATGAAGTAGACTCAAATCTAGAGAACAAGAGAGAAGTCGTTTGGAACTTGAAGAAAAATTAAATTGTCTTTATGATCGGGAGCCAACTGATGAGGTTCTTGTTGAAATTACAAATGTACAAGTGGGCATTAATCTACAGGCCGATCAGGAAGAAATATTTTAAGAGCAACGAACTCGCGTCAACTGGCTGAAAAGTGGAGATAGAAATACCAGCTATTTTCATAAGGTGGCTGTTCAACGCCAGCTTCATGGTCGAACCAACGAGTTCAAAGTGATGAATGGTACAAATTTTTTTGAAGAATTATTCTCGGCTTTGGAGATGGGACTAGATGAACGTGTTTTTTGGTTGGTGGAGAAACAAATTACTGATGACATGAATGATTTTCTACTTCAACAATTTATAGAGGAGGAAATTGCCTATGCTGTTAAGATGATGGTGCCATTGAAAGCTCCTGGTAGTGATGGATTTCTAGCCATTTTCTTTCAAAGGTATTGGCAGATTATTAAACCTGAAATTTCTAACTATTTTTTATCTATTTTGAATGGTGAAGCTGAGATAGGTACCATTAATAAAACCCATATTGTCTTAACTCCTAAAGTTGATAAACTGAAAAATCTCTCTCAATTTAGATCCATAAGTCTTTGTAACGTTGTTTACAAAATTATCGCGAAAGTCTTGGTGAATCGTATAAGTACTATTTTGGGAAGTTGTATAAATGAAGCTCAAGGGGCTTTTATCCCAGGAAAACATATTTTGGATAATGTTCTTATTGCTTATAAGGTACTTCATTCCTTGAAAATGAAGAAAAAAGGAAAAAAGGGGGAATTTCTCACTAAAACTCGATATAAGTAAAGCGTATGATCGTGTTGAATGGGATTTTTTGGCTAGAATGATGACTCATTTAGGTTTCATGTTGATTGGATCGTTCTTGTCATGAGATGTGTTTGTTTGGTTTCTTAGTCGGTGAGTCTTAATGGTTTGAGCAGTGAATAGTTTTCACCTTCGAGAGGCTTAAGACAGGGTGATTCTTTTAGTCCCTATCTTTTTTTTTTTATTTGTGCTGAGGGATTCTCAACTCTTATTAGAGAAGTAGAGCAAAAGGGACTAATGAGAGGGGTTCTATTGGAAGGGAAAGATTTTTTATCAACCATTTATTTTTCGTGGACGACTGTATACTGTTTGGAGATGCTTCTAACGAAAGGGCTAAGGTGGTCGGTGATGTTATTAAGGAGTACGAGACAATTTCGAGCCAAAGGGTGAATTTTGAAAAATCTTTGATCTACTTTGGGGCTAATGTTAATGTAAATATCAAGAATACCATCACTAATGCTTTGGGCGTGAGGGTTGCTTAAAACCCGGAGAAGTATTTAGGATTGCCTATAATGGTTGGTCATAAAGAAATTGGGCTTTTGCCAATTTTATTGACCATTTCAGAAGGCGCATAAAAGGCTAGAGTTTACGCTATTTATCAAAGGGGAAAAAATGTTTTCGTTAAATTAGTCCTACAATCTATGCCGGTTTACATTTTGTAATGTTTGAGTTGTCGAAACTTCTATGTAGAAAACTTGAAGGAATTATGAATAAATTTTGGTGGGCTAATAATAAGTTGTCAAAGGGTATTCATTGGAGCAATTGCGATGCTTTGTGTAAACCAAAGAGTGTTGGTAGGCTGGGTTTCAAAAATATGGTTTTGTTTAATAAAGCGTTATTAGCAAAGCAAGTGTGGCATCTTTTATACCAGCCCAACTGTCTTTTAGCCAAAGTTCTTAAAGCCCGTTACCATCCCCATTTAGAAATTTTGTCAGCAAAGATAGGTTCTTACCCTTTGTTTACTTGGAGGAGCATTTGCAGCGCTCGTGATTTGATTGCTGATAGAGTTTTATAAAAAATTGGTACTGGTGCTAACGTTAATATTTAGAATGATCCTTGGCTACCTGGAGCCAAGAAGAATAGAATATCAAGCCAAAATATAAATCCAAACTAGACGATAGTAAATCAGTTAATTAAGACCATGACAAGTACCTGGAATAAGGGACTGGTTTACAATATTGTAAACAAAGACCAGGCAAAACGTTTTATTTCCATTCCGATTGCTGTGACTACTATGGAGGACATGCTGGTGTGGAAGTATGAGGGCTCTGGAGTGTATTCAGTTAAAAGTGGTTATTGGGTTCTAATCATAGACCATCTACAGAACATTAGCTACATCAATTCTACTACTAAAATTTACAAGGATTTTTACAAGTACTTTTAGCCTATAAACATCCCGGAGAAAATTAAAATACATATTTGGAGATTGCTTAACAATTATCTGCCTCATTGCAGTAATTTATTACTTAGAAAGTTGCAGAAAGAAACTGATTGCCTTCTTTGTAAGGAAGCACTGGAAGACACAAATCACATTTTGTGGTCTTGTTGTCTACTTCAAAGTGTATGGGCGTCTATTCAAATCAAGACTGCTCTAGTTGATAACACTTCCAACTTCAAATTTCATTTTGTTAATACTTTTATTGTAGCAGGCGATCAAAGCAAACAACTTATTGCAATTTATGTATGGGCTATATGGTATAGGAGAAATCAGCTGATTCATGAAGGTGTAAAATTTTCTTTGTAGGAATTATTAGGCTTCATTCGAGGTTACGTTCAAGAAGTAAATCTCTGCCAAGAGAAACTAGGTGGTTCTGATAGTTTTCAGCAAAAAAGGTATTGGAGGCCTCCAGACTTGGGTTTTATCAAAATAAATTTTGACACAACTTTTCAAAGAGATACTAGAACTTCTACAACAGTAGTTTTAGCCAAAGACTTTAAAGGAGAAATTAAAAGAGCTGAAACTTATCTAATTGAGGACGTTGTTGATGCATTCATAGCTGAAGCAAGGGCATGTGAAGGGCATTGCTGCTTGCGCTCAAGATGGGTTTCCGATGCCTGACCGTGGAAAGGGATTCTTTGACAATCATCAAAAAACTACAAGCAAAGGCGGCAGATAAATCAATCCTGAGACCTATTATCCATCATATTAGAGTTTTAGAAAGTTACTTTGAGAAAGTGGGTTACCTTTTTGTTCCCCGTCTTGTTAATGAAGCAGCCCATACTCTGGCAACGAAAGGGAGAAGAAGACAAAGATCTGGTTTTTTGGGTTGATGGAGTTTCAGCTTCAGTAACACTGCTAGTAGAAAAGGATTGGAGGTGCTAGACGCAGAGGCATCAAAAGTTGTTATAGGCTGCTTTGTTAGTGGAGAAGTTCTCTGAATCTCCATGGTTTGGTTTCAAAATGCTTAGGTTCCCTTCTCAAATCTTAATCTTCTTTTACATGGAGAAGGAAGCTGGTTTGACTGGTATTTGTAGGTGTTCTATTTTCGTTTAAAGGCCATGGTGGGTTTTGTTGTTTTGCTTTTTTGGTTTTGCTTGTTTCAGTGTGCGCATTTATGGTTTTGGGACGTTTGGTCTGCTTCTTTTATGGTTTTGCTTTGTTGTTTTGCTTTTATGGTTTTGATTGCTTTAGTGGGTTTTGTCATTTCTGTTTTATTTTTGCTGTAATCACCTAGCACATTGAGCCGTGTGTTAATAATACTAGTCTTTTCAACAAAAAAAAAACTTTCCAATAATTTTTCATTAATATTTATAATATCACATTAAAATGAGCTAAGGCAATCATGTGGGGCCATTTACTAAAAAAAAGCCTATTTTAAACAAAATTTAGGGAAATGGTCTGACTTTTCTATTAATTAAGGGAATAGGCCAAATATCCCAAAAACGTGTCCACGTTAGCGTGTTTTCAGGGTAAAAATCAACAAAACGCTTCCTTAAGGAAGCGTTTTACTCGTGTTTTTTTCAAGGTTAGGGTTAGGGCTGTATTATTTTTTTTGGTTTTAGGGTTAGGGTTTAGGATTAATGGTTTAGGGTTTAGGGTCTAGGGTTTTTAGGATTTTTATTTTTTTAAATCAAATAAATTAGGGATTATGGTTAATTAATTAAATTAATTAGTAATTAAAAAGTATATATTTTAAATTTGTGTTTCTTATTTTAGGGTTTAAAGATTTAATTATAGATTAATTTTTTAAGTAGCATTGTGTTTAGGGTTATGAAAAAATATATATTAGCAATATAATTTTTTTATTTTTTAATTTATTTGGTTTCTGAAGAAATTATTTTGAGAAAACATTTCTGAACAAACAATGTCAGCAGAAGTGATGAAAAAAGCTCCCACGTGGACGCGCTTTTACTACAGTACTTTCTGAAAAAATTATTTTGAGAAGACGTTTCTGAACAAACAGTGTTCTTAGGGCTGTAGTGGTTTAGTGGTTTTAGGGTCAAGCTTTTTAGGGTCAGGCTTTTTAGGTGTTTTAGGTGTTTTAGGGTTTTAAGGTTTTTTAAGTCAAATAAATTAGGGATTATGGTTAATTAATTAAATTAATTAGTAATTAAAAAGTATATATTTTAAATTTGTGTCTATGATTTTAGGGTTTAAAGATTTAATTATGATTAATTTTTTAAGTAGTTTTGTATTTAGGGTTATGAAAAAATATATATTAGCAATATAATTTTTTTTGTTTTTTAATTGATTTGGTTTCTGAAGAAATTATTTTAAGAAGACGTTTCTGAACAAACATTGTTAAAAACGCTTCAAGCAGGATACACTGTCAGTAGAAGTGATGAAAAAAGCTCCCACGTGGACGCGCTTTTACTACAATACTTCCTGAAAAATTATTTTAAGGATACGTTTCTGAACAAATAGTGTCAAAAACGCTTCAACTAGGATGCACTGTCACCAAAAGTAATGAAAAAAGCTCCCATGTGGACGCGCTTTTGCTACAGTATTTTCCATTTGGCCTGAGGCTATAAATAAGTCAAATTTCATTCTCAGTTTGTATAACTCACAACAAAGAAAAAAAATAGAGAAGTTAAGAAGAATAGAAATTGAAAATGAGTGAACGTATTAGTGCTGCTATTTACTATGATGGTGAGGTTCGTTACACCGAGAACGGTGTTGTTCTTTTATAGAAGAATACAACGCTACTGGTTTTTAACCAGAACATTGATTTGACAGAACTTCGTAAAAGAATTAGGCATAAAATCTTCAGAACAACACCAATGAAAGTTTTGGTTATTAAGTATCGATTTTGTGCTTCTGTTGATCCGGTGACATACGACTCATTCGACATCAAAGGTGCTCGTGGCTTGGAGGAAATGGTACAGACTCATCTCGTTAGTGGAGCACCATATCAAAGGTACTCATTCGATATCTGATGCTAGGAATACGTACTGGGGAACATCAATTTCTACTGGTTTGCAAGCCACATCTGATTGGGGACATTATGAAACATCTAGAAGAAGGGATGATATACTCCCTATGACGTCCACTAGTGAAGGGACCTCGTACGTTACAATTGATGGTAGGTCGGATGATGAGTCCGATGTGGATTCACCTCGAGAGCCCGGGTCTGATAGTGCAGAATTTGCATTATTTTCTAAATCGGAGCCTGTGCCAACCTAACCTGAAGGGGGATCAAATAAAGAAGAAGAAGATCCGCGATTTAGGGCGTACTCGCCTCTAACCCACATGCATAATGTCGATCTATCTGGAGATGATGCGTTGGAGTTTCCAGATCTACCATACAGAAGGCGTGACCGTGCAAGTTCGTCATTGGATTCGGGTGAATTGAAAGTTGGCAAGGAGTTTTCCAATAAGCATAGTTTTTTTGGTGCATTGAAACAACATAGAATCATGAACGGGGTTAACTACAATGTGGTTAAATCCAAATCTGATAAGTTTGAGGCCAAGTGTGCGGTGAAAGACGGTACATGTTCATGGAAAATCATGGCCTCGTTGAGGAAAATGACAGGGTTGTGGGAGATAAAAAAAGTACAAAGGTCCACATACATGTGTTAGAGGTACAGTATTTAGGGCTATTTAATACGTAATGTTACATTATTTAACATACTTCGTTGACAGGTGCTTCACAAGGTCATCCTAAAATGGATTTAAGTATGTTAGCTAGCTTAATATTACCGATGGTGAAAGAGGATCCCAAGACTTCAGTGCCAGTCTTAATTTTTGATATTCATAGCCAATTGAGGTACACACCCTCTTATCGCAAGGCTTGGATAGCTAAGTAGAAGACATTGGAGAAGATGCATAATGGGTGAGACGCTTTATATAATGAAGTGTGGCAGTGGTGTCAGGTTCTGGAGAGATACGTCCCAAGTTGCATAACAGACCTTGAAATGGCACCTGCGTACTACAATGACCGATTGCTTGGTGGATGCCAAGTGTTCAAATGCCTTTTCTGGACCTTTAAGCAATATCGAGACGTATTTCTATACTGCAAGTTATTGGTACAAATTGATGGTACCTTTATGTATGGTAGATATACCCATCAGCTATTGCTAGCTGTGGCACAAGATAGTAGTGGGAGAATCCTTCCAATTGTGTTTGCAATAACACCGGGGGAGTCAGTTGATGACTAAGATTTTTTTCTTTCTAGGTTGAGGGGGCATGTTTGCCCCCAACCTGATATTTGCGTTATATTCGATCAGGGCACTAGAATATTATCTGCAATTGAGTGACAAGGAAGCCTATGGTAGCGCACACACCATCGGTATTGCCTAAGGCATGTTGCGTCCAAATACTACGGGCAATATCAATCTACAACTAAACGACAGCAAGTGACCAACATGGGTAAAGAACTTATTCTCTATTAATTAATTTCAATTGTAATATTCAATTTATTATGAATGGAAAAGTGTTATGTAATTTTCGTTGTAAACTTATATTGGGAGGGTATGAGATAAGTAAGGATTGTTTTCATAAGATGCTGGCGATTTTGTGTTCAGTTAACGAAGAAGCCACGGACTACCTTAGTAACATACCTTTTGAACAGTGGACACAAGCATATGACGGCGGCCTACGATATGGTCATATGACCACAAACTTGGCCGAATACATAAACTTTATTCTAAAAGGAACGCGCTATTTGCCGATAACATTAGTTGTACGAGAGACATATTTTCGTTTAGTTGCCTTATTTCCAAAGTGACCAGCGAGTTATAAAGGCCAAATGCAGGGAGGCCATGTATGGTGCCGGAAGGTGTTGCAAGCAATTAACAAATCCAAAGCGCGGGTGAACACCATGTACACAGTGTGTCATGATCGCGACAACCTATGGTTTCGTGTGACAGAGTTTGACATACCGAACCAAGGTATTGCCGGTGGGCAATATCGTGTACATTTGCAGAATAGGACTTGCGACTGTGGGATATTTGACGCACTCCGTTATCCATGCGCTCATGCAATTGCAGCTTGTCAAAATCTCCGTTTGGATCCATGAGCTATGTAGATGATATGTATAAAATAGAATACATGTACAATGTATGGAAACACGTATTCCCACCGGTCCCAGATGAACATAAGTGGCCGTCTGTATCGCTTGCTCCATTTAAGTTGTTACCGAATAGAGAACTGCGTCACAAACCAAAGGGTCGACCTTGCTCAAGTAGAATACACAACAATATGGATATCCGAGAAACAACCAACGAACAAAAATTATATGGATGGTGTAGGAACCCAGGCCACACAAGTCGATCATGTCCCAATCGGAATGGTTGATAGTTGTTGTAACATTAAGAGTATTAAAAGAATTGCCTTATTCAAACGAGCTTCTATTTTTATTAAAAATATAAACGTAAACTACAATTAACATATTAAAAACAACTTTTATTTTATTAAATGAAAATGTATAAAAAAATGTTTATACAAATATATTACAAAAAATCTAAAAATTAAAAATATTACCTTATTCAAAAGAACTTCTATTTTTATTAAAACTATAAAAGTAAACTAAAATTAACATATTAAAAACAACTTTTATTTTATTAAATGAAAATGTATAAAAAATGTTTATACAAATATATTACAAAAAATCTAAAAATATAAAAGTAAACTACAATTAACATATTAAAAACAACTTTTATTTTATTAAATGAAAATGTATAAAATTTTTTTATACAAATACATTACAAAAAATCAATGTTGGTGGCTGTCGGAATTAGTGCCACATGGGGGTCGTCAACGGTTACGCGCCGGATTCATCCTTGGTTCAACTTCTGACGGTCCTCCAGTAGGGGATCTGGTTGTGGGTGTTGGGAGGATGACCCACCTTGATAAAATAATGAACCCGGAGGTGTTTGCATCATTCATGGTGAAGGTGTTTAAATCCCATAAGGCGATGGGGATTGGTAAAAAAAGAGCTCCCTGATGGCACCTCGTGCGATCCCTCATACGACTCCGGCCTATAGATCGACGATTGAGCAGGAGTAATCAAAAATGGAGGTAAACCGGGCCATGTATTCCAACCTGCCATGGGACTGGAGAAAAGAAACATATAAGGGTTAGGATACATAAAAAGGTTAGGGTACATACCTGGCATAATTTGAAAAGGCTTTGATGTGGGTGTCATCGGTTGAACTGTTGGGCCCGGTGACTGTGTGGGTGTTGTTGATGGGCCCGGTGACTGTGTGGCTGCTATTGATGGGCTCGCGTGGTCATCCCTTCTTCTTGGATATCAAGGGCCCCGTTATTCCCTTTCAACACGAATTTTTCGCTGCCTCTCCTCTTCCGACAATAAATATGGCTTACCATGAATCTTAAACCATGACATGTATTCCGGCACGCACGCCAACTCTAGAATGATGATCGGTTCCCGAGTAGGTATATAATCATACCGATTTTCCCACATTTCGATATAATCTGACTAGTATCTTGGCCAATCCATATTCAACTATCGTAAGTCAGTTTTGTGCTCATCATCTAGCTTCTCAGGTGCCATGAGAATCGGTTGTCGGAATTTAAATTGTCGCAATACTCTATCTGACTGGTGCATCTCCACGATAGCATATGTGACCATTGGGACCTTCACATGCCAAATGTTCAGATTTTAGAAGAATTCATCTGGAATTACTGCCTGAATTGCCGGATCCTCGTATGGTGTCCATTGAAACTATATAAACATGATAAAAATATTAGTTATATACATAATACTAAATACTATCTACGAAATGACTATTTTATTATGTATACATATTTCGATATAATACTTACTTGTGCTTCCGACCGTTGGTCTAATAGAAGCCGTATATCTTCTAGAGAGGTCGGTATTCCAACATAACTCACCGAATGGTTCCACCTAATTAAATAAATTTTTAGCATACAATTATATTTTAAATCTACGTAATAATTGTAAAATCTATTATAAAATTTACCTCGTTATGAGTGGAAATGTATGTGGGTGGTTCACTCGAGGACGTAAAAATGGAAGCCGATACCGTGCCTATGATTGGAGTAGTGATAGACAACCTCCGATTTTGGCTTTATTTGGTATCGTCGTCCAACACATCTCCTGGTATAATGTTGCCAACAGGACAGACCCCCAGCTAAGTTCACCGGCTGCCCTAAAATCAACAAGTTTTAGCAACCACCTCAAATATACGAGGTTTCAGGACAAGTCTGGCATCAGATAACCTCCAATAATCTCAAGAATATATGCCCGAGCATATCAAATTCTTTCTAGTTCAGTAGAATAATCATCTGGCTCTGAGAATGTGTCTCGTAACCAGCCCATCTCGATTTGACCTCCCTTGATTCTATCAGGAATTGCACCCAAAAGCTCGTAGCATATGGCACCCCAATCAGTAGATTGAGTGGACCCGGTGACTGCATACCCATCCACCGACCATCGCAATTACAACTGCCCATCTTCTAGAGTGATAGTACACTCTCTGCATGGAAGATGGAATGTGTGCATCTCGGGTCTCCACCTCTCTATCAACGCACTGATAAGTTTCGAGTCCAACTTGCATCCTCGGCATATTGTGGCCACGTGCCAAAAACCCGCTTCTCGCAGGTAATTTTCTATCAACGGCGATGGAGGAGCAGACATATTACAGATATAGCATTGCAACACCTGATCTATAGGCTGTTATAAAAAATTATAAAATAAAAATTAATTAAAATTGCATAAATGAAAAGAAATTAAATAATATTGAAAAATTAAAATAAACACTTACCATTCTCATTTGTTCGACAGAGATGTGTTTAGGATCGAGACGAATTAATTCGAAAGTCATTGCTAACACGATCAAAATTTTAAAATTTTAGAAAACAAATTCAAAAATATTGTAAAGAGAGCTTTTTTGCAAAAAGTACAGAAAAATTTGAGAGAATTTGAGCAAATTATTGATAATTTTGAGAGAAATTTTAGAGAAATTTAAGAGAAATTTGAGAGAATTTGGAGAATTTGGAGATGATTTGGAGAGGATTTGTGTGTGAAAAAAATAAAAGGGGAGGGGGGTTTTATAGTTTTTTTTTACCGTTGGGGGCCAAACGGTAAAAAAATTGACTGTTGGGGGTTTAAAAAACACGGGCAAAACGCTTCCTCAAGGAAGAGTTTTGCTGACTTGTACCCTAACAACGCGCTGATGTGGACGCGTTTTTGTGGTATTTGGCCCATTCCGGTAAATAATAAAAAAGTTGGGCCATTTCCGTAATTTTAATTTAAAAAGGGCTTTTTTTAGTAAATGGCCCAAAGAAAAATCATAATATGTAGGAATTTAATCTTCAACTATTTATTTTAATGTATTTTTATTAAATACTGTCAATAATATTTTTTATTAAATACTATTCAAGTTCAATTTTTTAACAAAAAGGTTTGATCGCTTATTGTATCAATAATAGGAGAAAAAATTATATGAAATTGTAATTTCACATCATTCATATTCCTTTGTAATAGGAGAATGAAAAATTAAATTTTCTTCCTAATTTTCAGCTTTTTCCTCCTGAAAAAAAATCAAATTCAACTAAAATGCTTAAAATAAAGAGAAAAAAAATCTGATTTGTTATTCTCCTATTAGAAAAGATAAAAACAACATGAAATTACAATTTTATTTAATTTTTTTCAATAATAATTCTTTTAAGTTGTAGTTAGAGATTGATTTGATTCCATGTGTTATTCATTGTAACTCGCAACTCTTTTTCAATGAGAGAATTTTTTTTCTTTTTGATACAAATGCATTTAGAATCTTAATTAAATATAATTCTTTACTTGTTTTTAGAGATTGATTTGATTCGGATTGATACAAATGCATTTAGAATCTTAATTAAATATAATTCTTTACTTGTTTTTAGAGATTGATTTGATTCGGAGTGTCACTCATTGTAATATGTCACCCTTTTTCGTCTATATTAATAATATTATTATTTAAGTCCTTTTAGTCCTTTTATGTAAAAGAATAACAAAAATTGAAATCATAATAACGTGTAAAATCTTAAATTTATCACTCAATTAAAGTTTTAATTTTATTATGCATATTTTATTATCTTTATCAATTGTATATCTATAGTATTATTTAAGCCTTTGACTAAATTCGTATCACGAGTCAAAGGGGTACCAACTTAGTTAATGAAATTACGAATATCTCCTTCCATAATTAAAATAAGTTATATTATCTAATGATATTTTAGTCTTTTATTTAAAAAAAAATTGGTAAAAAAGGCTTGAATCTGAACTTATGTTACCTACGTCAATAAAACATTAAAATTTCCATTCAACTAAAGTTTTATTTTATTATAATATTTATATTTTAATTGTTTTATGCATAACTTAGTATCTCCATAATTATATATATATTGATAATGTTATTTATTGAGTTGGCGTCACAAATCAAATTGATACTAATTAGGGATGACAACAGGGTGGGGCATGATAACTATTTGCTCGCCCTGACCTTAACTCTTAAAGGAAAAAATCCACTTTACACTCGAACTCGAAATTTAAAAAGAGTCCTAACTCTATCCAACCTGAATTTTATTTAGTTTTTGTTTTGAAGCAAATAAAATTACATTTTTAAAATTTTCTATATTTTTTATTTTAAAGCAAATAAGATTTTTTTTTTTTGAGTTTAGACTTAATATTTATTTATTTATTGAAATTATATATATATATATATATATATATCAGTTGTATTTTTTTGTAAATATCTTAAGGTTGGGGGAGCAAATTCATCGACCTCGACCTAACTACTTTTTTAAATTCACAGACCCCTTGGAACCTGATTTTTAAAAAAATTCAAATCCTAACTGATCTAGTCCGGTAGGAACATGTCAAATTTCATGTTTTTTGACATCTCTAATACTAACTCAAGATTGATGACAACACTATGATAAACCATTATAGTCTATTTAGAATTCTTAATATTATGTTTTTACACATTTAGGTTTCATTTTGCTCAGAAATTTTTTATTTTAATATCATACATATTCAATGTGTTATTATTAGTTAATATAACATTTGGTAACTAAACATGATATTTTTTTCTTTGTTTGGTAATTGAACATATAAAATACAAGAAAATATCATATCACATATCACATGTGGTCCTACATTGATTATTTTTGCTATCTCATAAAAAAAAACATTGTTAGTATACTAGAGTAATTTGTAAAACATTAGACAAATTCAAATACCAAATCCAAAAAAAAAAGATTAGGTACTAAATTAAGAAAAATAGTCAAGTTCAAGTCCTAAATTGGGCCCAAAAAAGATTAACCTAAGAAAAAATGTCAAGTTTAGATACTAAATTGAAAAAAAATTAGATACGAAATTAGAAAAAAGTGTTCAATTCAGATACTAAATATTATATTAAACCTTATTATTATTAATTAATTTTTTATATTTTATTATAAACACATAATTTCTAAAATGAAATCTAATTTATCTAAACACCCTTAAAAGTAGATGGAGGCTTTTTGGATTACAAAAGCGTTTAAATATAATTCTTTACTTGTTTTTATAGATTGATTTGATTCGATGTGTATAAAAAAATATGTTCCCAATTTCAATATTTTCATAAGTCAATTCTTGTCGGCTGTGAAAGCTTAACTTGGTTTGGAGTTGAGCATTTACGTTGGTGGCCTTTTCTTGTAACAATGACACTACATACGGGTAATTTTTTTTTCTTTTTTTTTATTGTGTAATTGAATTGATGTCATTAATTAATTAAGTATTAATTAGATATATTATTCTTAATTATATAATTTCACACTTTTAATTTGTAATATAATTTAAAACACATGATGGGCCAATTATTAAAAAAAAAAGAGCCTATTTTAAACAAATTTTACGGAAATAGCCTGACTTTACTATTAATTACGGGAATAAGCCGAATACCCCAAAAGCGTGTCCACGTCAGAGCGTTTTTAGGATAAAAATCACCAAAACGCTTCCTTGAGGAAGCAATTTGCCTGTGTTTTTTAAACCCCTAACGGTCAAATTTTTTTGACCGTTGGCCCCCAACGGTAAAAAAAAAAACCTATAAAAACCCCCTCCTCTTTAATGTTTTTCACACACAAATTCTCTCTAAATCATCTCTAAAATTTCTCTAAATTTTCTCAAATTTCTCTCATATTTTCAATAATTTGCACAAATTCTCTCAAATTTGTCTTTAATTTTTGCAAAAAAGCTCTCTTTACAATTTTTTTGAAATTGTTTTCTAAAATTTTAAAAATTTCGATCGTGTTAGCAATGACTTCCGAATTAATTCGTCTCAATCCTACACACATCTCTGTCGAACAAATGAGAATGGTAAGTGCTTATTTTAATTTTTCAATATTATTTAATATTTTTTCATTTATGCAATTTTAATTAATTTTAATTTCATAATTTTTTATAACAGCCTGTAGATCTGGTGTTGCAATGCTATATCTGTAATATGCCTGCTCCTCTATCGCCGTTGATAGAGGATTACCTGTGTGAAGCGGTTTTTGGCACGTGGCCACAATAGGCCGAGGATGCAATTTGGACTCGAAACTTATTAATGCGTTGATAGAGAGGTGGAGACCTGAGATGCACACATTCCATCTTCCATGCAGAGAGTGTACTATCCCTCTAGAAGATGTGCAGTTGCAGTTGGGATTGTCAGTAGATGGGTATGCAGTCATCGGGTCCACTTAATCTACTGATTGGGGTGCCATATGCTACGAGCTTTTGGGTGTTATTCCTGATAGAATTAAGGGAGGTCGAATCAAGATAGGCTGGTTACGAGACACATTCCCGGAGCCGGATGAGGATTCTACCGAACTAGAAAGAATACGATATGCTCGGGCATATATTCTTGAGATTATTGGAGGTTATCTGATGCCAGACTTGTCCCGAAACCTCGTACATTTGAGGTGGTTGCTAAAACTTGTTGATTTTAGGGCAGCCGGTGAACTTTGCTGAGGGTCTGCCGTGTTGGCAAGATTATACCAGGAGATGTGCAGGGCGACGGTACCAAATAAAGCCAAAATCGGAGGTTGCCTATCACTACTCCAATCATAGGCACGGTATCGGCTTCCATTTTCCTCGAGTGAACCACCCACATACATTTCCACTCATAACGAGGTAAATTTCATAATAGATTTTACAATTATTACGTAGATTTAAAATGTAATTGTATGCTAAAAATTTATTTAATTAGGTGGAACCATTCGGTGAGTTATGTTGGAATACCGACCTCTCTAGAAGATATACGGCTTTTATTAGACCAACGGTCGGAAGCACAAGTAAGTATTATATCAAAATATGATAGTCATTTCGTAGATAGTATTTAGTATTATGTATATAACTAATATTTTTATCATGTTCATATAGTTTCAATGGACACCATACGAGGATTCGGCAATTCAGGCGGTAATTCCAGATGAATTCTTCTAAAATTTGAACATTTGGCATATGAAGGTCCCAATGGTCACATATGCTATCGTGGAGATACACCAATCAGATAGAGTTTTGCGACAATTTGGATTCCAACAACCGATTCCTATGGCACCTGAAAAGCTAGATGATGAGCACAAAACTGACTTACGACAATTGAATACGGATTGGCCAAGATACTAGTCAGATTATATCGAAATGTGGGAAAATCGGTATGATTATATACCTATTCAGGAACTGATCATCGTTCTAGAGTTGGCGTGCATGCCGGAATACATGCCATGGTTTAGGATCCATGGTAAGCCATATTTATTGTCTGAAGAGGAGAGGCGGCGAAAAATTCGTGTCGAAAGGGAACGACGGGGCCCTTGAAATTCAAGAAGAAGGGATGACCACGCAAGCCCATCAATAGCAGCCACACAGTCACGGGGCCCATCAACAACACCCACACAGTCACCGGGCCCAACAGTTCAACTGACGACACCCACATCACAGCCTTTTCAGATTTTGCCAAGTATGTACCTTAGCCTTTTTATGTATCATGGTAGGTTGGAATACATGGCCTGGTTCACCTCCATTTTCTATTACTCCTGCTCAATCGCCGATCTATAGGCCGGAGTCGCATGAGGGATTGCACGAGGCGCCATCAGGGAGCTCTTCTTTTTACCAATCCCCATCGCCTTATGGGATTCAAACACCTTCAACATGGATGATGCAAACACCTCCGGGTTCATTATTTTATCAAGGTGGGTCATTCTCCCAACACCCACAACCAAATCCCCTACTGGAGGAACCACAACACCCTCTAGAAGTTGAACCAAGGATGAATCCGGCACGTAACCGTCGACGATCCCCATGTGGCACTGATTCCGACCGCCACCAACATTGATTTTTTGTAATTTATTTGTATAAAAATTTTTTATACATTTTCATTTAATAAAATAAAAGTTTTTTTTAATATGTTAATTGTAGTTTACTTTTTTATTTTTAATAAAAATAGAAGTTCTTTTAAATAAGGTAATATTTTTAATTTTTAGATTTTTTGTAATATATTTGTATAAACATTTTTTATACATTTTCATTTAATAAAATAAAAGTTGTTTTTAATATGTTAATTTTAGTTTACTTTTATATTTTTAATAAAAATAGAAATTCTTTTGAATAAGGTAATATTTTTAATTTTTAGATTTTTTGTAATATTTGTATAAACATTTTTTTATACATTTTCATTTAATAAAATAAGAGTTGTTTTTAATATGTTAATTGTAGTTTACTTTTATATTTTTAATAAAAATAGAAGCTCTTTTGAATAAGGCAATACTTTTAATACTCTTAATGTTACAATAACTATCAGCCATTCCGATTGGGACATGATCGACTTGTATGGCCTGGGTTCCTACACCATCCACACAATTTTTGTTGGTTGGTTGTTTCTCGGATATCCATATTGTTACGTATTCTACTTGAGCAAGGTCGACCCTTTGGTTTGCGACGTAGTTCTCTATCCGGTAACAACTTAAATGGAGCAAGTGATACAGGCGGCCACTTACGTTCATCTGGGACTGGTGGGAATATGTGTCTCCACACGTTGTACATGTATTCTATTTTATACACATCGTCTACATAGCTCATGGGATCCAAACGGAGATTTTGACAAGCTGCAATTGCATGAGCGCATGGATAACAGAGTGCGTCAAAGCTCCCACAGTTGCAAGTCTTATTCCGCAAATGTACATGATATTGCACACTGTGTAAAACCCCCTAACCCTAAACCGTCGCCGAAACAGGGTTACAGAGCATTACCGGACCTATCAGACAATTTACATAAAATACCTATGTTCAACCCATCTAAACACATTTAAATATGCTCAAAACTTGTTAAATTTAGACATTTTATATATTATCCAATACTCAATTCCAATCACTTATCATATATTATCAATATGATTCAAATTCATACTAAATTAGTCAAGTCCTATTATATACCATTACCAAGCTTAATTCTACTTATTTTATCAATACATTAACAATTCAAAAAAAACACATACATAAAACATCCTAGGTACATGCCATTTCCAACTATTAACACTCTTTACCTCATTGAATTCGGGATCGGCCTGGGATGCTGATTCAACGATCTGCCTTTATTTATCCTGCGCACGGAAATAAACCGTACGCTGAGATGAACTCAATGGTATTTCTATAATCCAAAAACTTAATAATAAAGATAAATATTACAAAATCTTAAAATCATATAATAAACACAATGATATAATTGTTCAATATCATTTAGTAATAATCAACTATTTACTTTTCAATCAGTAATCCGTTTTAATCCAACCTCTATATCAATCAATATTTTTCAGTATTAATCAATTTATCATTACCATTCAGTAATAATCAATTATTCTTTAATAATTAGTTTTCAACATATATTTACAAATTACTTGAATAATAATATTATTCACCTTTCATTCAATATTCTATACTTTTCCATTTCAATAACAATCAATATTCTTTAGTAACAATCAATTGATCTTTATTGTTCAGTATCAGTCAGTCATCAGTATTAATTAGTTATTCAGTAATAATCATTTATTCAGTAATAGTTGTTTATTTAGTAATAGTCAATTATTCAGAAATAATCAGTTATTTAGTAACAGTCATTTATCCAATAGCAGTCAGTTATTTAGTACCTCTATTTACCCCTATTAACATGACTCGGCCCTGGATGGATACACAGATCCAACCCACACACTGAAATAGCACATAATGCTCATCGGTCGAAGCCGGAACAGTAACAGTACGGTATACAGAGTACCTCATCGAAACAAATCTGGAACAGTAACAGTAACAGTATTCAACACACAGAGTGTTGAATCGGTAACGGTAACGGTAACAGTAACAGTATTCGACACACAAAGTGCCGAATAGGTAACAGTAACGGTAACGGTAACAGTAACGGTAACGGTCACAGTAAGTGCCTAATCAGTAAGCCGGCAAAACCCGTACTCTTCCATATCCTATGGCATGCCAACTATATCTAACTTAGCCCGATACTGTTAATAGGGTTTTTGGTTCACTTTCTTAGTTCAATATCACTTTCAATTTATTTACAAATCAATTAAATTTCTTTTTAATACCATAACAATCACATATTCATATTTATTTCATCACATTTTCAAATCAATATATTTTTCAATGTAACATACATTCATATTCAAATTCACATCAATCACATATATCTATATAAATACAATAAATTTAACATATAGCAATTAATCCATTTCAATTATACAACACTATAATTCTTACCTTAGCATTTTTCCATATACTTTAAATAATATATCACAATTAATAACTAAGTTCAGATTATAGAAATACAAACCATAATTTCCTCGAGTCACTCCTCGTCCACTTTTTCTTTTCCTTTCTTGATCGATGACTCTGGTACGATATTAACTACATAATTAAACAACTAAAAAATCATCAATACAATACAATTTCACATCCTTAATGTATATATATAATTCTACTATTTACCTATATGTTCTTTCAAAGCTGTCTACCTAAGTTATTGTCACTAAATTATTTATATCTTGAGTTACAGATTTCCAAATTAAGATCCGCTAATTTTCTCTAAAACTAGACTCACATATCTTCTTACCATTAAAATTTCATGATTTTTTTGTTTTACTAAATAAGTACAGTTAATTCTTTAAAGTCATCCTTATTCTGCTGTCTAACAGTTTCGACCCTTCTTCACTAAAAATTAATTATCTCCTTGTACGGGATTCAGATGATGTTACAGTTTAATTCTATTAAAAATAGACTCATTAAAGATTTTAAAAATATAAATTTAAGCCCCTAATTATTTTTCTCCATTTTTTTATTTTCAAAATTCAGAACGGGGGATCTCAAAATCCTTCTGACCTTGTCTCACAAAACTTATTGTAACTCATAATTTACAATTCCATTTCTTATACCGCTTCTATGAAAAACTAGACTCGATAAGATTTAATTTCATATTTTATTCATCTTTTAATTCGATTCCTACAATTTTTGGTGATTTTTCAAAGTTATGCTTCTGTTGCTGTCCAAAACTGTTTCTTATAGCTTATTTTGCAATTAAATCCTAACTAAGTTTACTTACATTTCTTATTCAATTCACACTTCTATTTCTATCCAAAATTTACCCAAACTCAAGTTTAACTATTGAACTTTCATCATATTTTTCTAATTTCAAATTTTATTCAATGTAATCCCTACAACATAAAACTTATAGCTTAGTTTACAATTTAGTCCTTTAATCAATTCTAACTTGAAATTCATTCAATTAAGCCCCTATTTCATCTTCTTGCTCAACATGAACTGCTCTTAGAAATCTATGAACTATCAAAATATCAAATTAATCTTAACAAGACTTTGTTTTAAAGCTTTTAAAACATCAAAATTAAAAGAAAAGGACTTAATTAGCTTACCTATTAAAGCTTAAAGCTTCAAATCCCCAATTAATTTCCCCTTTTTTTCTTTCTTTTCTTTCTTTCTTTCCTTCCTTCTCTTTTTCGTTTCATGCTATTCTGTTTCTCTCCTTCTTTTCATTTCTTTTTCTTTTTATTTCATTTACTTTATATATATTATAATAATATAATTTAATAATATACTTATATAATAAGTAAACATACATGTATTTCACAATTGTATGTATATTAGTATTACACATGTCATTATATGCACCATACATTTGTCAACTTTAAATTAATTAATTAATTTATTTACTTTACTTAATTAATATATAATAATAATTTTAATATAATAATATTTACTTAAATAATAAGTAAATACATACATGTATTACAAATATATGTATAATATTTATTACACATGTATATTTTTATTACCACACATTTGTCACTATTTTAATTTATTTAATAATATAATAATTTAATATCAATTAAATAATAATAACCATAATAATAAACTAATTATTCTAAGAAAAATCTTAGATTTTTCCATCTTTTGACGCCTAAATTAGGACAAATGCCATGATTGTCATTTTGGTCGTTTACATTTTTTTTAATCTATAATTCAACTTTCACACTTTATCCAATTTAATCCTTTTATCCAATTATCCTTAATTAAGCTAAATTCACCTTATTAAACTCTAATTAATCACTTAATTAACTTCGTGAATATTTTTAATAAATATTTACGAACCCATTTTTCAGAAACGGAGACCCAAAAATAAACTTTTTCGATAACCTAAAATTCGGGTCGTTACATTTCTCCCCCTCTTTAATAAATTTCGTCCTCAAAATTTACCTGAAAAGAAGTAGGGGTACAAAAATCTCACTGTTTCTTTCGGTTCCCTTGTTGCTTCCTCAATATTATAACTTCATCTACTCAAGCTAGTTTCTCAATCAATTTTTCCTCGCACAATAAATCAAATTGAATTTCAATATCCTCTGTTGAAGTAACATGTGAAAGATCTGTTCTTTATCATCTGAGCATCAAATCTTGAAAAACCTGATAAATTTTCTGTAATTTCACATGACCTAATAGAATAAGAACTTAATTTCCTTTTTTTTTAACCCAGTCTCAGAATTTTCTTCCATGAAGTTTTAAGAAATACCTATCACCAACAGAATACTCGATATTCTGATGTTTCAAGCCCACATATGATTTATGTCTGTCAAAAGCTGCTTTTAATCTATCTCGATCACTTTCACTTTTCTTCAGTTTCACGAATCAAACAGCTCCACATATTTCATTTCTCATTGTATTCAATCAGATATTATGCAGTTTTACACTCACTATCATATAGAGCTTCATATCGTGCAGAAAACTGTTATCGCGTGCCCAGAACTTCTTGTACTTATTCAGAATAAAATATGCAGACTTCGCCATACTCTCAACAATTATTCAAATTTCATCTTTCCTTTTCAAAGATAGAGATGATTCCAATTCAAACCCATAGAAATTCTATCTTATTTCCATTCTGATATCATCACTGACTGTAATAATTCCGGAAGTATCAGTATCTGATGTTCAGTTTTTATCTTGCTGACATATAAACATTTATATACAAGTTCAAAATATCACTTTTCATTCCAAGTCATCAGCACATTTGTTTCAAATCACCGTATAACTTATTCCTTCCAAAATGCATAAACATGATACCACTATAAATTTCATGCAATTTATTCTATATAAGCCTCTGAATTCTTCAGTACAACTTTTGTCTTTAAATAATAGGCAATCATTAGATCCAATCTGAGAGTTTTAGTCAAAAGTCATTTGTATACAATACCTATTTAACCGGTAACTCATTATCACATTTCTGAGCTATGCAGATCTGCTATAGAGAAATTAGTTTAACTTTTATCTCAACTACAATTAAGCTAACTTCAAATAATAACAGTCAGATGTTCATAGCTCATAACACAAAGCAAAACTTTCAATTCTAAATACACATAACTTCATTTACCTTTCCTGAATGATAATCAAGTATCAAATTATGATCTTTTTAATGAAAGCACAATAGCTACCACTTCCAAATCATGTATCCAATAATCCTTTTCATGTGATTTTAACCTTCAGCAACATAAACGATTAGTTTACCTTCTTGTATCAAAACACTGCTATCCCTGTAAATCACAAGTTTCTTTACTGAATTCCAGACTAAACCAGAACTAGTGCTTCAATTAACTGAGCTTTCAACTAATCAATACCTTGCTGACATTTATCAGATCATTCCAATTCCACATCTTTCTATAGTATTCCAATTCAATACGTGGGAGCTTTTTTCATTACTTTTGTTGATAGTGCATCCTACTTGAAGCGTTTTTGACACTATTTTTTTAGAAATGTCTCCTCAAAATAATTTCTTCAGGACTTACTGTAGCAAAAACGCGTCCACGTGGGAGTTTTTTTCATCACTTTTGCTGACAGTGCATCCTGCTTGAATTGTTTTTGACACTGTTTATTCAGAAACATCTTCTCAAAATAATTTCTTCAGAAACCAAATCAATTAAAAAACAAAAAAAAATATATTACTAATATATATTTTTTTAAAACCCTAAACACAAAACTTAAAAAATTAATCCATAATTAAATCTTTAAACCCTAAAATCAGAAACACTAATTTAAAATATATATTTTTTAATTACTAATTAATTTAATTAATTAAATCCCTACTATATTTGATTTAAAAAAACCCTAAAACCCTAAAACACCGAAAACACCGAAAACACCTAAAAACCTAAAAAGCCTTACCCTAAAAAGCTTGACCCTAAAACCACTAAACCACTATAGCCCTAAAAACACTGTTTGTTCAGAAACGTCTTCTCAAAATAATTTCTTCAGGAACTACTATAGCAAAAGCGCGTCCACGTGGGAGCTTTTTTCATCACTTTTGCTGACAGTGCATCCTGTTTGAAGCATTTTTGACACTGTTTGTTTAGAAACGTCTTCTCAAAATAATTTCTTCAAAAACCAAATCAATTAAAAAAAAATATATTGCTAATATATATTTTTTCAAAATCTTAAACACAAAACTAATTAAAAATTAATCCATAATTAAATCTTTAAACCCTAAAATTAGAAACACTAATTTAAAATATATACTTTTTAATTACTAATTAATTTAATTAATTAATCATAATCCCTACTTTATTTGACTTAAAAAAACTAAAAAACCTAAAAACCATAAACCTTAATACCACTAATCCTAAACCCTAACCCTAAAACTAAAAAAGCAATACAGCCCTAACCCTAACCCTAACCCTAAAAAAACCCGGGCAAAACGCTTCCTTGAGGAAGCGTTTGCTGACTTATACCCTGACATCATGCTGACGTAGACGCATTTTCACGGTATTTGGTCCATTCCAGTAAATAATAAAAAAGTCGAGTCATTTCCGTAAATTTTGTTTCAAAAGGGCTTTTAATGGTAAATTGGGCTATTTCTATATATGGTGTCCAAATATAATTTATAAACAAGACTACAACGAGCCGTCCGCTATATAACAAAAAAATATATTTTCCATTTTAGAACTTGGATTAATTCCAATATAAGTCCCTAAACTTTTGGCCCAATTCTAAATCTATAGTTGTGAACTTTTACAATTTAGTCTCTATATCATAATTAACTATCAATTCAATAAAATAAAGAACCAAACTTTAATATATTTTTATATGAACCTCATAGATATTAATTAATAATATTTATATACTCAAACATCGAAAATGAAATTCTGAAACCACTGAAAAACGGATTGCGTACTTAATTATTTTTTGTTGACATGGCACTGAACCATCAGCAATTAACGTTGATGTGGATCGTCATGTCTACATTTGTTGGCTGGCATGACATTTGTTAATGGCCACGTCAATATTGTTGTTAGTTTCAAATGGTTAACGTTGGTCAAAGGACTCCGTTAGTTAAAATTGTCAATTCAATGTTTCAATTGGGTGCAAAAGGTTGGAGGAATTTAATTGATTTTTTTTTTTGAAAAAATTCAAGATCTTATTGTACCAATAAATCTATATTTAATTAAGATTCTAAATGCTTTTTGTAAAAAAAATCTAAAAACTTAAATTATTCTAATATATATATATATATATATATATATTACATTATTATTGATATATTTCTACAAATACAATGATACCATTTTTATTTTTTAATATTTTTAGTAATCATCTTATTTTTTTTCATGAATTTTTAATAGCCTAACTTTTCTTTTAATATATTTATCCAAAAAAAATAGAAGAAAAGTGAGAAAAGGGTTTAAAAGCTATATTTTCTTTATTTAATTCTGAAATCTTTCAATCGGAAAAATATATATGATTAAATCCACAATTTTTAAATTATTGCAACAAAGTACCAACTAGAGGTGTGCATGGGCAGGGCCGGGTTCAGGCCAGACTCAACTAAAAATTTAGGCCCATTTGCTAGGTTCGGGCCCTGCCCAAAAAATGGGCCTAAAATTTTGCCCAAGCCTGACCAAATAAAAATGCTAAAACCATGACCCGACCCGGCCGCACATATTAATTTTGATATTATTTTATATATTTTTAAAATATATATAATACATCAAAAATACTAAAAATATTAAAATAAATATTTTTCAACAAATTAAAAATAAATTTTAAAAAATATATATGTATACTTAAATAACACTAAGATAGATACAACTTAACAAGCAAATACCTCTAAAATAATAATAAAATTAACAAATGTCTTTAAAATAATAACAAATTTAATAATAAAATAAATTTTATACAATATCCAAACAATAACAATAAAATAGTAGCAACATAATAGTAAAATGGTAGCAAAATAAGGAGAAAACAACAAGAAAATAATATTAAAAAAAGATTTTTGTCCTTTATTGAATGGCCCAGGCTTGGGCAAAAAATGCCTTACCTAAAGTTCAGCCTGTTTTTTAAACGGGCTTTATTTTTTGTCCAAGCCCATTTTTCAGGTCAATATTTTTGTTCAAACCCTCTCACATTTTGAGCGAGCCTTCGGACAGGGCTGGGTCGCCTGATCTATGATCAGGTCTAGTACCAACTACATTAATACTCATTAACTTTAAAAAGCTATACTTTATTTTAGGAAAACCAAAACCATAAATGCAGAATTAAAAACACCCCATGCCAACACCCAATCGACACCAAACCAAAAATATCAGCCATTCCTTTTCTTCCAGTCTTGAGAAAAACCAAATTCGAGAGAAACCATGGAAGAAATCAGGAGAGCACTGAAAACTTCAAGGAGATTCACATGAACCTTCTCCCAAATCAGAGCAAGCACCGAAACCTCTCATATTTTGAAACCAAACCTTTCGATCCATCATAGCCATCTTCTTCACCTATACTTTGTTTTAAATGCAATGTGACATGAAAATATTTATTATAAAAGTAATGTTAAATAAAGTGATATTTGTGGGGAAGGAAACTATCACTTTTTAACCCTCTTTGATGGTAGTACATAGAAGTATTTATATGCATATTGTAGACACCAAATGTCATTTGGATAGAACCTTGTGTGATGGCTTAATGATCAAGTGTTTATCGTTTTAGGTGTGATTTTGGTTTGAGTCGTACTAGTCGTATTTATTATTTAGACTTTATCCTATTTTTGTAATTCGTTAAAACATACGTTCGGATGAAACCAAAACATTTGTAATAAATTTTAATTAACTCGGGATTTAATAGTCAAATTTAAGAGCCCATAAAATTACTCAATTTGAATTCATGCTAATTTGTAGGCTTTCTAAAATTGAAATTGAAGCCATTAGTGCATTTTGATTTTTAGGTTTTGTTTAAGTTCATTTTATGGATTTAAAGTGTATTAGGCTTTTTTACTTTAATCCTAGCCTTATTTCAGTACATGTTTATATTAACATATCTTAATTTTAACCTTTTGGGCTAGATAATCGAAACAGTGGATATGCCCATGCTTTGTTTGGATTTTGGAGCATTTGATATCTAATTAGGCTTATTGTCTATTTTTTTCATTAGGGTAAACTATAAAAATAGTCACTTTTGTTTGTCTTAGATTATATTTTAGTCACTTATTTTGAAATGTTACGTTTTAGTCACTTATGTTTTCATTTGTTACGAAGTGGTCACTCTATCGTTAAGCTCCGTTACCTCTCTAAAAGCGGTCTTATGTTACAGTCCAAATGGGTTTTAAATGCCAACTTGGATTGTAACGGCCCAAATTCAGTGATGTCGGAACACTGATACGAGATCACTAAATCTGACGAATAAGTTGGAGAATCTAATAATTTATAGGTTAAGTATGATATTAGGAATACTTTTGAATTAGTGAATTCCGTGATTAAAAGAAATTATTAGGTAAATTTGGTCGAAAATGAGGTATTGAGACCTCGAGATTGTAAACCGAGCCATAAATATTTTGATAAATATTTCTAGAGTGTTAATAAGTTAGTATTAAAGTTTTGTTAGGAGATTTTAATGTTTTAATAGTTAATTTAATGAAAAGGACTAAATTGAATTAAATGTAAAACTTGTGAAAGTTACTAAATACTTTAAGTAGTAATTAAAGAGGGACTAAACGAGCAATTAGGCCTAAAAAAATGGGCTGGACGGTTAGGTAGAAAAATCAAGAAGAAATAGTGTGAACAAGGGGTAAAATTGGAAAAAGGGCAAAAATCTATTAAGTAAAAAAGGGACCTAATTGGAAAAATCTAGATATTTTTCATTTTCTTTCACCCTCTCCAGCCAAAAACACATTTAAGGGTTTCTCTAAGCTGGTTTTTCATATTTTTTCATCAGGTAAGTTCAATTCTTGAGTATTTATTGCAAAATTTGTGTTTTTGAGACTTTGACAACTAGGTCCACTTATTTAATTCATTAGTTTTTGATTCCATGGATAATTTTGAAAGTTACCATGAATGAGTGCTGGAAGTTTATGATGAATTAGTATGAAATTGAAAATTTAATTTTGTTATGTGATGATTTTATTGAATGATTTTAATAGAAATTGAATTTTAGGACCTAGTTGTGAAAAATATGGAAGTTAGGGTTTTGTTTTGAAATTCTAAATTTCAGTGGATGAGAAATAGTTATAAAATTTAGGTAAAGTGTTAATTGAGAAAAATAATCTCCATAAATGAGCTAATTAATTAGGGACCAAATTGTAAAAATTGTATAATTTAGGGTAAAAGTGTAATTTTGAAAATTAAAAAGCATAAATTGTGGAGTATAATAGAATTGAAATAAATGCTAATGAGTGAATGATTTTATAATTATAGATCAAGAACCCGAAGTAAATTGTGGAAAGGAGAAATTGCCAAAATAGTCCCTAAATTTCTACAACTTTTGCAAATTAACCCAGGTAAGTTCATACGGCTTAATTTCATAATTAATCATGAAATTATATGTATATTATGGTATGTTACCATGTATGAATGTTATTAACCCGAGATAATTGTGAAAGTATGAATATTTGAGTAAATGTTCAAATTAAGTGGAATATCGGATTGAGTACTTTCGTTCAATGATTAAGATGAATTGATGGATAAGACCATCGTTACACCATGGCAATGTGTGATGTGTGCTTCCGTATAAGACCATAGCTAGGCTATGGTATCGGTTTGATGTGTGCTTCCGTATAAGACCATAGCTTGGCTATGGCATCAGTGTGATGTGTGCTTTCGTATAAGATCATAGCTAGGCTATGGCATTGGTGTGATGTGTGCTTCCGTATAAGACCACAGCTAGGCTATGGCATCGGTGTGATGTGTGCTTCTGTATAAGACCATAGCTAGGCTTGCATCGGTGTGATATGTGCTTCCATATAAGAACATAGCAAGGCTATGGCATTAGTGTGATATGTGTTTCTGTGTAAGACTATAGCTGGGCTATGGCTTCAGTGTGTGATATGTGATTATGTGTAAGACCATAGTTATACTATGGCAATGTGAAAATGAAGTACTCAATTCCGTATCCATTCCCTAATTTGATTATAAAATGTGAGTGATGAATGAACACAAGAATTTGAAATGGGTTAATTAGTGATATTGAGCTCAATCTAGTGAACTTATCATTGATTTTGTGATTGACGAGAAGACTAGTGAAATTTTATATATTGCATGTTTGCTATAAGATGTTCAGTAAGAATTATTTTTGTGCCTAGGAGCTTAGTGAGCTTCTACAAGCTTACTCTTGTGTTTATGATCTTCTTAGTATATTGTCCAAAGTACGAAGGATCAGATCAACATTGAAGATCACACTATCAAGATATTCTCCGGTAGATTTGCAGAACTCTTTAGATTTATATGGCATGTGTAGGATGGTGATAATGTAATGGTTAAATGAAGTTAATATGACTTGAATGATCAAGCATGTATAATATTTAGTGTGTTGGCTATGTTGGATTATGTAAAAATGCATGTTTTAGCTTGAATTGCTTGATTGCGTGGATTATATTAGTAGGTAAATGTGTTTATGTGCAGGTCATGGTTGTAGGGTGAGAAAAGTGGCCTTAAAATGGCCTATTTTAGTCCACATGAGCAGATACATCGGTATGTGTCTAGGCCGTGTGTAACACACAGCTTAGCATATGGGCGTGTAGTCCAGCCATGTGTCCCTTACACCTTGAAATTAAGAAACAGAATGCTCAGAATTGAGCACACAGAAAAAAACAGGGGCATGTGCCTCAACCATGTGAGGCACGCGACCTAAAGACATGGTCGTGCGAATCCAAACACTCTACCTCCCCCACCTCCTCCAATTTATCATCATGCCCTGGTAGCTCCTCAATGAACAGAAATGGGTAGGAGAGACAAACTTCTGGTAGATAAAATTGGAAAACATGGGGCTGAGGAATTTAGAGCGAACCGAGATAATGACCCTGAGAGGGTAGAGTTTTGGTTAGAGAATACTGTAAGAGTATTTGATGAACTATCGTGCACACCAGAAGAGTACATGAAGTGCATGGTGTCACTCTTGCTAGACACAACCTATCAATGGTGGAATATTCTCGTGTCGGTGGTACTGAGAGAGTGTGACTTAGGAGTTTTTCCAGGAAGAATTCCGCAAAAAAGTACAATAACCAGAGATTCTTGACCAAAAGAGAAAAGAATTTCTTGAACTGAAGCAAGGTCGAATGATGGTCATCTAGTACGAGTGTGAGTTTGTGAGGCTCAGCAAGTATGCTAGGGAGTGTGTGTCTTCTGAAGCCATCATGTGTAAGCAGTTTGAAGACAGTTTCAATAAGGGTTTCAGATTGTTGGTGGGTATTTTAGAGATTCGAGAATTTGTAGTGCTCATCGAGAGAGTGTGTAAGGCTGAAGAGTTGGCTAAGGAGAAGAGAAAAGCTAACATGGAGTCTTGTGACTCGAAGAAGAGACAGATGGAGAAATCACATCAATCCTCGTCTAAGAGGTCGAAAGAGTTTACTACCCAATCAAATGCTACAGTGGGATATTTAGGCCGAAGCAAGAATAAGCAGCATACGGCACCCAAAGCCTAGACTACCTCGGTTGGGAGTGTGGGTAGTGCTTGACCAGATAGACCTAGGTGCTCATAGTGCGGTAGGTGACACTTTGGTGAGTATCGAGGAAATGAAAGAGGTTGCTTTTGGTACGGCTCATTCGATCACTTCATCCGAGACTGTATTGAGACGGATGATGGAAATAAAAAGCAAGAGGTGAGAGCGAGTAGTACTTCGTTGAGAGGTAGATCGCAAAAGAACCCAGACAATGGGGCTAGTAGTTGAGGTGCCCCTAGAGATCCTACTGTGAAGTCGAAGGGCAGAGCGCCTGTGAGGACCTATGCTATTTGTGCTCATGAAAAAGCTTCGTCTCCTGAAGTGATTATGGGTAACTTTTCTATCTACAAAATACCTATTATTGCCTTAATTGACCCAAGGTCTACCCACTCATAAATGTGTATGAAACTGGTCTCTAGTATGAATATGCATGTCAAGTCAATCGAGTTTGTAGTAAAAGTGTCAAACCCACTAGGCAATTATGTGCTAGTTGACCAAGTATTTAGGGATTGCCCGTTGATAATTAGAGGTCATTGCTTTCTGGCTAACTTGATGTTATTGCCGTTTAACGAGTTTGATATAATCCTTGGTATGGATTGGCTGACTACCCATAATGTAGTGGTAAGCTGTGGAAAGAAGTTTATTGAGCTGAAATGTGAAAATGGGGATGTTCTCCGGATTAGGTCAGGTGAATCAGAGGGTCTACCTATGGTGATGTCTTCTATGACGGCACAGAGGTACTTGAGAAAAGGGTACGAGTCGTATCTTGCTTATGTGTTGAATACCCAAGTGTCGGAAGCAAAGTGTAATAGCCCACTTTTGACCCTAATCGGAACGAGTGGTTTCGGGACCACTTAACCGAGTCAAATTATTATTTTTATTACTTTAATATATTTTACAGCATGATAGATATATGGTGTGAAAGTTTCGTATGGAATTTTTATCGTTTAAATAGTTAATTTGATAAAAAGGATTAAATCGCATGAATTGATAAATAGGAGTTCTATTTTATAAACGACCTTTTTGATTATGGCTTAATAAATGAGAGCCCTTAAATGGTTATTTTACCATTTTAATTATTAGTAGACATTCATGTCCATATTTTATATGGTTTTTAAATGTTTTAACAAAGGGTAAAGTTGTCATTTAGTGTTAATATATGTTTTAATTAAAAAAAACAAAATTTGGCTTTATTTTTCTTCTTCTCCATCGAATTCTCAAGCAAAAATAAGGGTTTTAAAGCCTTTAAACATTCTGCCATTGTTAAGCTTGATTGAGGTATGTACTTTGCTCGGTTTTTGATAATTTTTACGTTTTTGAGATCGTGCTTCGTATACTAGCCGACCCGTACCTCAATTACTAAAATTGGTTGTGTTTTTGAAAAATGCCATTGATGAATCCATGTTGTTTTGATGGTTTTTGATGAATTATTGTATATTATATGGAAATATACAAGTTATATAAAGTAAATTTTGATGAAAATGAGTTTAACAATTTATTTGAAAATAAATAAAATTTATGTAGCTAGAAATGTGATTTTATGAAAGATACATGCTTGTATAAGGTATAGGGATATTCGGCTATGGTAAATTGAAGGATTTATTGTGTAATTTGCTATTTTGTGTTAAAAAGGCTAAATTGCAAAGTGTTGAAAGTATAGGGGCTAATTGGTAAATATGCCAAAATACATGTCTTTGGATTAAATTGAATATGTTGGTGATTAAATAGCTAAATTTGTATTAATATAGATAAAGACGATCAAATCCCGGAACTTGATTGGGGAAAATGAAAGGTAGACGAGTAGAGATCAGGAAATCGAGGTAAGTTCGTATACTTAGAAATGAATTTTAAATGCTTATAATTGTGGTTGAATTGTCATGTGAATGTATGATAATTGATAGAAATGAAATTGCCTATTGATTATATGTACATGAATTGACATGGAAATGTTAAAGATTACAAGTGCAAAATGGTTACCGAGCCCCGTTAGAACCGTAGAAAGTCATAGGATACAAGTGACATGTCACTAAGGCTACAGGGTGGTTTGAGCTCCTGCATTTGTTGTGGACTCACCATATGCTCATGAGCTACACGTTCATCCTTCGGGATTACATGTTCAGTCTTTGGACTTACCGTTCAGCCTATGGGTTTATCGTTCATCCTTCGGGATCATATGTTCAGCCTTTGGGCTTACCGTACAGGCTCCAAAGAGCATATATGACGCATTGACGGATTACAGGTTATATGTACATACACTGTATGTGTATCACCCGAGTATCCCTCGATGTTCTTTATGGTTCAACGGGCAATTTCACAGATACATGTTACATGAGAAATAAGGACGTAAGTAAATTAGATGCTATATGAGTTATAAGGTTTACATGAAATATATGTGATGAATTACATAAGTCATATGTTGCAAGTTCTACATGAGTTGAGTATTTGATAAATGCTTTATGATATATGAATGTCTCAAATGGTACATGAATGATTCATGGATTAAATGGACTAACAAGTGTATACTTGTGAAATAGGCAACTTGAGCATATAAATTGACTTGGCATTAGTTATGTGTTAACTTATTGATTGGTAAGTTTAAATGCTATATTATACGGGCTTACTAAGCTTTTAAAGCTTACTCCATTTACTTTACCCTTGTTTATAGATTCGGAAGCTAGCTCGACATTCGGACGTGTCAGAGATCGCCATCATACTATCTTTAAAGCTTTTGGTACTTTTGAATCCTTGTATTTTGAAATGGTCATGGCATGTATAGGCTAGTTGCTAAGTAAATGTTTATGTTAGTTTAACAATGGTTATGGTGTATTTTGGCACATAATTCAAGCTATGAGATATGGCTTGCTTTGTAGATGTTTAAGCTATTTTGAATGTCTTATGTGATGTGTTTATATGGTAAGATGTGATGAATAAATGAGTAAAGATGTGGATAGGTAAGTAGATTTTGACTTGTGAATTGGTTGGATATGATATGGTTCATATTGTGTTGGAAATATATGCTTTGGTTGCCAATGTTTGTTAAGGATGTTTTGGTATATGATTTGCTTGTTGGAAAAGACCTATTTGGGTGGCAAATTGGCTTAAACCAAGCCTACATTGTGCCACATGGTCTGAGCACACAGGCGTGTGACTCAGCCATGTAACCCCTGCACTTAATAGATTTTAGGCAGTCTTGCACACGGCTTAGACACATGAGCGTGTCTGGTAGCCGTGTGGCAGTTGACAGTGTTGGCCACGGCCTAGACACATGAGCGTGTTTGGTGACCGTGTGAGGTTAGTCAGTTTCAACCACGGGCTGAGTGTTTTAGGCGTGTCTAGTGGGCACGGCCGTGTTAGAGTGCACGGGCTTGGGACACGGCCGTGTGTCCCTAACTTGAAAATTTTCTCAATGTTTTCTCGATCTTCTATATGTTTTCAATTTGATCTTCAGTAATTGTATGTATCGTTATATGAGCTTTAAAGCATGATTGGGCGAATGATTTTAGAACTGTAATGTGTTTATAAAGTTTCAAATTTTTACTGATCTGTTCTAAGTTACAAGTCCGGTAATGCCCCTTACTTATTCCGGCGACGGTTACGGGATAGGGGTGTTACACAAAGATTGATTCAATGCCAGTGGTATGCAAGTACCTGGATGTGTTTCCGGAAGAGTTACCCGGATTACCTCCAGATAGGGAAGTAGAGTTTGGTATCAAGTTGGTTCCTGGCATGGTACCTTTCTCGATTACTCCATATAGGATGGCTCCAACGAAACTTAAGGAATTAAAGACTCAGCTGCAAGAGTTAACGGATAAGGGTTTTGCGAGACCAAGCTATTCTCCGTGGGGAGCTCCAGTATTATTTGTAAAGAAAAAGGATGGCTCAATGAGATTATGCATAGACTTCCGTCAACTCAACAAGGTTAAAGTGAAGAATAAGTATCCTTTACCATGGATCGATGATTTGTTTGACTAGCTGAAAGGAGCAGCTATGTTCTCTAAGATAGATTTAAGGCCGAGGTACTACCAGCTAAGATTCAAGGAGCAAAATGTGTCGAAAACTATTTTTTGTACAAGGTACGACCACTATGAGTTCGTTGTCATGCCCTTCGGCTTGGCAAATGCTCCTACGATGTTCATGGACTTAATGAACCTTATTTTTCAACCCTACTTGGACAAGTTTGTTGTCGTCTTTATTGATGACATACTTGTATATTCCCATGGCAAGAGTGAGCATGCAGATTATTTGAGGGTTGTCTTGTAGACTTTGAGAGAAAAACAGTTGTACGCGAAGTTCAGCAAAAGTGAATTTTGGCTACAAGAGGTCAGTTCCTTGGGACACATTGTGTCGGGAGATGGGATCAGAGTCGACCTTAGCAAGATCTTGGCTATTGTTGAGTGGAAACCGCTAAGAAACATAACAGGGATTAGGAGTTTCTTAGGCCTCGCAGGTTATTACTGACGAATTGTTAAAGGGTTTTCAATGATCGCTACTCCGATGACCAGGCTACTTCAAAAAGATGTTAAGTTTGAGTGGATAGAAAAGTACCAACAGAGTTTTGAAAAGTTAAAGGCTTTGTTGACCGAAGCCCCAGTGTTGGTGCAACTAGAATCGGGAGGAATTCGTAGTGTACAATGATGCTTCCTTGAATAGCTTGGGGTGTGTGCTCATGCAAGAAGGCAATGTAGTAACCTATGCCTCGAGACAACTAAAGGCACACGAGAAAAATTACACGACCCACGATTTAGAGTTAGCTACCATTGTATTCGCATTAAAGATTTGGAGACACTATTTGTATGGTGAAAGATGCTAAATTTTCACAGACCACAAAAGTTTAAATTACTTGATGACTCAAAAGGAGTTGAACTTGCAGCAACGGAGATGGTTGGAGCTGATAAAGGATTACGAGCTGATAATCGACTATCACCCTGGAAAGGCAAATGTAGTCACCAATGTGTTGAGTAAGAAGTCCCTGTTTGCCTTGAAGGCAATGGATGCTCGGTTGTCTATTATCGGCGATGGTTCGATTCTAGCTGACTTGAGAGCCAAGCCAATGTTTTTGAAAGAGATTGTCGAAGCTTAGAAAAATGATAAAGAGTTACAAGCTAAGATAGGTTAGTGCGAGGCGGGTAATGAATCAGATTTCTGAGTTGACGCCAATGGTTGCTTGATGTATAGAGACAGAATTGCGTACCTAAGGATGATTAGCTTTGATAAATCGTAATTTATACATATTTTTATCTTATGCTTAGCATATTTTTGGTGAATTATCTCTTGATTTGACGAATTTGATGCTCCTAATCCTTTAATTTCATGTTTTATACTTAGGTGAGCATAGGAGAGTAAAACGAATGAGAAACGGGCCAAAAAAAGAGAAAATGGGCTAGAGTGAGAAATCAACACGGCTTGGAGCTCCTCACACGGGTACACCACATGCCTGTGTCTCTCTAGACTTGAACACGACCTAAGCCCGAGTCACATGGAAAAGGCTACATAGGGGCTAAGAAAGGTATTCCAGAGTCTATATAAACACCCTAGGAGAGGATTAAAATGGGGACACAAAATAGAGGCAAGAAATTACTTGAAAAAAGTCGATTGATCTATCTCAGAAGTCAGAATCTCATTCAAGACTGAAGATCTCCCTTCAATTTCCTTCAGGGGTTTTGGGTTTTCTTTATGTTTTTTTTATTTTCCTTACTTTGAGATGTTTTCTTTTACAATTATGAACTAAATCCCTCAAATACCTGAGGGGGATGAAACCTAAGATGGATCTTGCTACTATTTTCTAAATTATATGATAAATACTTGGTTTGTTCTTAATTGTGTTATTAATCATTGTGTTAATATTCCAGGATATTAATTCAATTTGAATGTGCTTATTTAGAGGAGCAAAAGTCCCTGTTTAAGAGTAGATCCAACACAATTAAGCGGAGTTGATCACAATCCTAGACATAGGACGTAAAAAATCTATCAGATTAGAGTCGAATCTAATAAGGGAATCCATAGATCGAGTTAATGCAACACTAGGGGTTTTAATTAGAAAGAAATTTCAATTAATCAACCTAGGGTTAAATGTTTTTAGTCTTTACGGAGATAATAACATAAATTAGGGATTCCTACGGATCAAGTCAAGTGAATAAATCGTCTAATTCAGAGTCAAGTAACAAGTGAAGTCTAGGTGGATTCTTCCTTGGGTATTGTCTCAATCAATCGGTTTTCCCAAAAAGTATTTTCCCCAATTTACTCTCTGTCGCATCTTAGTTTAGCTAATTTAGTTTAAAAATAACTTCCCTTTATTTTTAAGCTAGATTATAGAAATAAAGTCATTACTAGTACTTTTAGTCCCTGTGGGTTCGACATTCCAGTCTTGCCACTAAACTATACTATTGTTCAATAGGTGCACTTGCCTTATTCATGATAATAGTTAGTTTCTAGGTAAGATCATAAAATATTAAACCTTATCACACACATCAAGCTTATTCAGAGGATTTTGAGAGAGGTGCATAGTAGTCTCTTGTCTATTCACCTGGGCAACATGAAAATGTATAACGACTTGAAGAAAATGTACTGGTGGTTGGGAATAAAAAGGGACATTTCAGAGTTTATCTCAAAGTGCCTAGTTTGTCAGCAAGTAAAAGCCGAAAACCAAGTACCTTCGGGTTTACTTCAGCCTGTAATGGTTCCTGAGTGGAAATGGGACCGTGATATGCTCGCGATATTAAGTAATAAAATTTATAAAAACTGATCACACTAAAACTAACTAATATCACAATTTTAAAGGCAAGCGCACCTATCGAACAGTAGTATAGTTTAGCGGCAAGACTGAGTTATCATACCCAAGGGAACCAAAAGTACTAATACTTACTTCCTTTCTATTATCTAGCCTAAAAATAAAAGAGGATTGGTTGAAACTAATTCTAAAACTAACTAAAAGTGCACAAAGAGTAAATTGGGGAAAACTTTAGGGAAAAGCTGATTGATATAAGCAATACTTAATGGAGAATCCACCTAGACTTCACTTTTTATTAACTTCTTGAACTAGATGATTTCTTTCACTTGACTTGATCCGTAGAGATCCCTAACTTATGTTAATACATCTTTCGAGGATAAGAACAACTAATCCTAGGTGGTTAATTAAAGTTTTCTTATTAATTAACACCCCTAGGTTGCATTAATTCGACCTATGGATCCTCCTATTAGGTTTGACCCTAATTCGGCAGATTTATGTCGCCCTATGTCTAGGGTTGCGTACAACTCCGCTTAATTATGGTAGATCTACTCTTAAAACAGGGACTTTTGCTCCTCTGCCTAAGCACATCAGTTTCTTGAAGTAATACCTAGGATTATTAAATCAAGAATGAAGAACGCATAATTAAGAACAATTCAAGTATTTATCAAATAATTCAAGAATAAATAATAACAAGATCTGTCTTAGGTTTCATCCCCCTCAAGTATTTGAGGGGTTTAGTTCATAATAAAGAAAGAAGATATCTCAGAAGAATTAAGATAACAAAACATAAAGAACCCAAAAACCCTTGAAGGAATTTAGGGAGATCCTTTGTCTTGATGTAGAACTCTGGCTTCTGGGATGAATCAATCGGCTTCCTTTGGAGTAATCCCTTGCTTTCACTCCCTGTGTTGGTAGAATTATGGCGCTCTTTCTTGAGAGAAAAGAGTATATCTTTAGAGTTGCCTCTTGGGGTCTTTATATAGAGTTTAGAATGGCTTTCTTAGCCCCTAAGTATCCAAATCCGAGTGAAATTCCTCTTCTTAACGACATGGACACGCCCGTGTGCCATGCCCGTGTGCCATGACAAGAGGCCGTGTGAGATTCTGTCGATAGAGGCACGGCTGTGTGGCCTGGCCATGCTTGTCGGGGGCTGGACCGTGTGATCTTCATGTGGCACGGTCGTGTCGTTTTTCCATTTTGGCCCATTTTCCTCATTTTTGGTCCATTTTCCGTTCTTTTCTCTTCCATATGCTCTCCTGAGTATAAGATATGAAAAAGAAAGATTAAGAGCATCAATTCCCATAAAATTAATGATAATCCACCCAGAAATTAAGCTAAACATGGGGTAAAAATATGTATATTTTATCGTTTATCAGACCGCATTGTAAGGCCCAATTTTGGCTCGGGCCTAATGATAAATGCTAATTTATACATATTTTTACCTCATGTTTAGCCTATATTCTGGATGAATTACTATCAATTTGTGAGAACTGGTGCTCTTAACCCCTCTTTTTCATATCTTATACTTAGGAGAGCATAGGGAAGATGAAAGAACAGAAAACGGGCCTAAAACGGTGAAAAATAAACTAAAAAGCACGAACCACACGGGCCAAGAGATGCCACACGGCCGTGGCACACGGGCGTGCTTCACGAAGATCACACGGACAAAGCCCCGACAAGCACGGCCACTACACACAGCCGTGCCAAAGCACACGGCCTCTATCGAACCCACACGGGCGTGGCACACGGGCGTGTTCTTGTCGTGAGAAAGAGAAATTTCACTCGAATTGAGATACTTGGAGGCTAAGAAAGGCTCCCCAAAGCTCTATATAAAGACCCTAGAAGGCAACTCTAAGGGTGTGCTTATTTCCCCTAAAAGGGAAGTATTCTTTGCTGTCAACATAGAGAGTAGAAGTAGGGATTACTCGTAGAGAAGCTGATTGATTCATCCCAGAAGCCGGAATTCTACAGCAATATAAAGGATCTCCCTAAATTCCTTCAAGGGTTTTCGGGTTCTTTTATGTTTTGTTATTTTATATCTTCTGAGATGTTTTCTTTCTTTATTATAAACTAAACCCCTCAAATACTTGAGGGGGATGAAACATAAGATAGATCTTGTTATTTATTCTTGATTTATATGATAAATATTTGAATTGTTCTTAATTATGTGTTCTTCATTCTTGATTTAATAGTCCTAGGTATTATTTCAAGAATTGGATGTGCTTAGAGCAGAGGAGCAAAAGTCCTTGTGATAAGAGTAGATCTACCATAATTAAGCAGAGTTGCATGCAACCCTAGACATAGGGCGACATAAATCTGCCAGATTAGGGTCAAACCTAATATGGGGAACCATAGATCGAATTAATGCAACCTAGGGAGTTAATTAATAAGGGAACTTTAATTAACAACTTAGGCCTAGTTGTTCTACGCCTCGACGGAGGGTTTAGCATAGATTAGGGATCTCTATGGATCAAGTCAAGTAAACAAATCATATAGTTCAAGAAAACAATAACAAGTGAAGTCTAGGTGGATTCTCCCTTAAGTATTGTCCATATCAATCAGCTTTTCCCTAAAAGTTTTCCCAATTTTACTCTTTGTGCTTTTCTTAGTTAGTTTTAGAATTAGTTTAAACAAACCCCTCTTTTATTCTTAGGCTAGATAATAGAAAGGAAGTAAGTAATAGTACTTTTGGTTCCCTTGGGTACGATAACTCGGTCTTGCCACTAAGCTATACTACTGTTTGATAGGTGCGCTTGCCTTAAACGTCGTGATATTAGTTAGTTTGGGTGTGATCAAGTTCTTTATAAATTTTATTACTTCATATCACGCGATATCACCTAATAACGTGTCGAATACAAATGTCCCAATGTTATTACAAGCCCAAACAGGCCCGAATACAAATGTCCCAGCCCAAAACTTGAATAGCCCAAATGGCCCACTATCTTAAAACATTTTAGCCTAAAACCCTAACCCTAACACCCTATTTAGCCGCCGCTTTCCTCCTCATGTGCCTCCACGAGCGCCACCAAGTCAGCCTCCGTACGCCACTTCCATACATGCAAAAATGTGCAACAAGAACAACAATCAGAAAATGCAAACAAAATAGAGTGTAATCGGGTAGAAAACCATGAAAAAAGATGTAATCTTTAGGGACAAAATATAGAGAATCAATACAAAGAAAGAGGATATATTTAGAATACAAAAAAATCAAAAAAGCATATAGTGTTTCTAAGGTGATTTTCTTTAAAGTTTTCATTTTTTAGCATTTTACTTTCGTGTTTTTCCTTGAAAATAAAAAAAAAGAAAGGAGAAAGGAAAAAACTTACCTTTCTTGTGAACGGAGAGGGAAACCGAGGAACCTGTTCGTGTTTTTTTTATCTTTTAGAGGGTTCTTTTTTTTTGGCCTAGATCGGAGTTTAAGGGGTCGGATAAAGCTAGTGACCATTTTTGGTATAAGATATGAAAAAGAAAGATTAAGAGCACCAATTCTCACAAAATTAATGATAATCCACCTAGAAATTAAGCTAAACATGAGGTAAACATATGTATAATTTATCGTTTATCAGACCGCATTGTAAGGCCCAATTTTGGCTTGGGCCCAATAAAGTGTCGAGTACAAATGGCCCAGTGTTATTACAAGGCCAAACAGGCCCGAATACAAATGTCCTAACCCAAAACCTGAATAGCCCAAATGGCCTACTATCTTAAAACATTTCAGCCTAAAACCCTTACCCTAACACCCTATTTAGCCGCCGCTGTCCTCCTCACATGCCTCCAGGAGCGCCACCACGTCAGCCTCCGTATGCCAGTTCCGTACATGCAAAAATGTACAACAAGAACAACAATCAGAAAATGCAAACAAAATAGAGTGTAATCAGCTAGAAAGCCATGAAAAAAGATGTAATCTTTAGGGACAAAATATAGAGAATCAATACAAAGAAAGAGGATATATTTTGAATACAAAAAAAATCAAAAAAGCATGTAGTGTTTCTAAGGTGATTTTCTTTAAAGTTTTCATTTTTTAGCATTTTACTTTCGTGTTTCTCATTGAAAATAAAAAAAAAAGAAAGGAGAAAGGAAAAAACTTACCTTTCTTGTGAACGGAGAGGGAAACCGAGGAACCCGTTCGTGTTTTTTTATCTTTTAGAGGATTCTTTTTTTTTTGGCCTAGATCGGAGTTTAGGGGGTCGGATAAAGCCAGTGACCATTTTTGGTGATTTCGGCCACCGCAGACGACGACGCTGAGGGCGGTCGGATCTTAGGCCGAAAGTGGAGAGTGCTTGAGAGAGTTTTGAGAGGCTTCTTTTGGTGTTGTTTTGAGCCAAAATTTAAACACCAAAACGGCATCGTTTCAGGGCTAGGCCACCGTGTGACTTGACCCAAGGAGGCTCTGCGTATTTTCTTATTTTGGTCTTATTGCACAAATAATCCTTCCGCATTTCTGGTCCTCTCAAATCAGTTTATTTTATTTTTAATTTTTGCCCCAAATTATTATTGCAATTTCATTTTGATACACATTTGAACGACACCGTTTTAAAAAGGGGGATATTTTTTGTTTTGGTCCCCTTCCTGGTGCGTGCGTTATAATTTAGTCCTTTTTGGCGTTTTCATTTCTGATTTCACCCTTAGAATTTTGTTTAAGTTTCATTTTAGTCCTCTTTTAGTTATTTTTGTTATTTTATTGTTAAAATTAATTAATCTAGCATTATTATATTTACTATTACTATTTATTTGTTTTATTTTTACTTTCATTTTTTTAATTAACCTTTTATTAGTTTTTATTTGTTTCTTTATGCATTATTCCTTTTTATTTTTATTTTGTTTTATTTTTACTTTTACCATTATTATTGTTGATGTATTGTTATTTTCTATTATTATTATTATTATTATTATTATTATTATTATTATTATTATTAACATATCGTTATTTATTATTAATGTATTATTTTTATTATCTTCTATTTTATTATTATTTTTATTATAATTTTCTTTTATTTGTTTGTTTTATTTAATATTTTTCGTTATTCTCTCATTTATTTACTTATCGTTTCTATTAGCTTATTTCTTATTCACTTTATGGATTATTTCTTGTTCTTATAATTGTTATTTGTATTATGGCATCCATTTCATTTCTATTATGCATATCAATATCATAATTTTTTTACAACAAATTTGTGTTTCATTAATTTTATTCGATGCATAAATTATTTTTTTAAATAAGTGATACTTTGTGTTTTAAAATTTGAGAATTCGTATCCTAACTTACGGGGTTTTGACTTTCTCGATAAATCTAAGTACCTGAACATTTTCAAAGCATAAATTTTTAAATATTCCTGGGAATTAGAAAAATTCTGTTCAAACTTACGGAATATGGTTTTTTTTCTAAAAACTGAGATAATCAAACATCTTTCAAAATAAATAAAACTTTTAGGTGTTTATTCTCGTTTCGAGAATTTAAGACATTGCGTCCTAACTTACGGGATATAATTTTTTTCTTTCTTTCTCAATTAACGTGAAGTACACCACTTTCTAAAATTTTTCAATTAAGAGCTTTTTTAACGAAGGATCGTATTTTAATGCTTCTTTAAAATCTTTTCAAATTTTCGATATTAAGACATTAATTAATCAATTAGATACCAATTTTGGGTGATACGAGGGTGCTAATCCTTCCTCGTGCATAATCGACTCCTGAACCTGTTTTCTCGAATTTTGTAGAGTAAAATCTTAGTTTTAGTAAATCAAAATATTTTATTAAAATGATCAATCACAAGGTGATCCGATCACACCTCGAAAAAAGATTGGTGACGACTCCAATTTTCATTTTAAATAAAAGTCCATACTCTATTTTTCAAAATAAAAAATGGTTTCGACATGCATTACCATGGATTTTGTTTTCAGGCTACCTTTGTCGCCAAAGAAGAAAGATGCAGTATGGGTCGTTGTTGATAGACTAACGAAGTCGGCTTACTTTATACCAGTTTGTACGAATTACTCACTCGAGAAACTAACCGAGTTGTACATTTCTGAGGTAGTGAGACTACACGGGATACCTTTGTCGATAATTTCGGATAGAGATCCGAGATTTACATCTCGATTTTGGAAAAAGTTACAAGAGGCATTAGGGACAAAGTTGAATTTTAGCACGAGTTTTCATCCTCAAACCGATGGCCAGTTAGAGAGGGTAATTCAGATTCTCAAAGACATGCTGAGATGTTGTGTCCTTGAATTTTAAGGCAATTGGGAAAAGTACTTACTTCTTGTCGAATTCGCCTACAATAATAGTTATCAATAGAGTTTGAAAATGGCACCCTATGAGGCGTTGTATGGATGTAAGTGCCGAACGCCCTTGTACTGGTTGGAACTTAAAGAGAATCAGATACACGGGGTTGATTTGGTCAAAGAGACCGAAGAGAAAGTTAAGGTGATTCGAGATTGCTTGAAAGCCGCATTGGATAGACAAAAGTCCTACGCGGATTTGAAAAGAAAAGAGATTGAATTTCAAGTTAGAGATAAAGTATTCTTAAAAGTCTCCCCATGGAAGAAAGTCCTTCGATTTGGTAGGAAAGGCAAGTTGAGTCCACAGTTTATTGGACCCTATGAGGTGACCGAGAGAATTGGACCAGTAGCATACCGTTTAGCATTGCCATCCGAGTTAGAGAAAATTCATGGTGTCTTCCACATATAAATGTTACGTCACTACCGCTCCGACCCTTCACATATGATTTTATCGGTAGAGATAGAGATAAGTTCGGATATGACCTACGGTGAGGAACCTGTTAAGATTTTGGCTAGGGAGGTCAAGAAATTGAGGAATAAAAGCATAGCGCTAGTAAAAGTCTTATGGCATAGACATGGAGTCAAGGAAGCCACATGGGAACCCGAGGAAACTATGAGAGATCAATACCCAAACCTCTTCAACGGTAAGATTTTCGGGGAAGAAAGGGGGAGAATTGTAACAGCTCGAAATTGGGCCTAGTCAGAATAGTGATTTTGAAATCACTTAACCAAGGTTAAAGAAAATTATTTTAGCATTATTTTATGTGTTATAGTGTCTTTATAAGAATGTATAAAAATTTTAATGAATTAATTTACAGGATTGAAGTTTTAATTGCGAAAAAGGACTAAATTGCATAAAAGACAAAAGTTGTGATTTGCTAGTAAATTGAGTTAAATAGCTAGAGAACAAAAATTGGAAGGTTTTAATGGGCAAATAGACCCATTTTTCTAGTGTGGTCAGCCATGAAATAAGGGATTTGATAATATTAGATTTTTATTACATGTTAGTCAAAGTTAGGTGAATAAAAGTTCAATTAAATAATAGCCTAATACTAGCTACCATCTTCTCCATTATCTTTTTCATTCTTTACTGAAAATTTCAGCAAGTTTGGGGTTTTGACAGCTTTAAAATTTTAGCAACCTATCACCCTCACAAGTAAGTCAATTTGATCGCCTTTCTTGAATATTTTTGCATTTTTAGAACCCTTGTGGCATGAGCTACCTATTGAGGGGTATTACACCTTACCATGAAGAACTCGATGCTACAGTCATAATCCTTAAGCAGTTCAACCCATCTACGTTGCCTAAGGTTCAATTTCTTTTGAGTGAGAAGATATTTGAGGCTTTTATGATCAATGTAGATGGTACACTTCTCACCGTATGGATAGTGCCTCTAAATCTTTGGAGCAAAAACTTCCGCTGCCAACTCCAAATCATGTGTCGGATAATTAACCTCATAAGTCTTGAGTTGATAAGATGCATAACCAACCACTTTACCGTCTTGTATCAAAACACAACCTAGACCCACATGTGACACGTTGCTGTATACCACGAAGTCCTTACTAGGCTCAGGCTATATTAGAATAGGAGCCTACGTTAACACTATCTTGAGCTTATCAAAACTCTCCTATTGTGCATTAGTCCAGACAAAAGGAACTCCCTTACACAGCAGCTTAGTCATCGGAGTTGCGATCAAAGAGAATCCCTCTACGAAACATCGATAGTAACCTGTTAACCCCAAAAAGTTATGAATCTCAGACACATTCTTTAGCTGTTTCCACTCCAACACAGCTTTAATATTATGAGGATCCACACGAATCCCCTCAGCAGATACCACATGTCCCAAAAAGGTTACCTCTCGGAGCCAAAACTCACACTTATTGAACTTCGCATAAAGTTGTTTCTCTCAAAGAGTCTGTAAAACAATCCTGATATGCTCATCATGCTCGTCCTCAAACTTAGAATACACGAGAATGTCATTGATGAACACCACCACAAATCGGTCCAGATAAGGCTGGAACACATGATTCATCAATTCCATGAATGCTGTTGGTGCATTAGTCAAACCAAAGGGCATAACTAGAAACTCGTAGTGTTCATAATGAGTTCTAAACGCTGTCTTATGTACATTGGCTTCTTTTACCCTCAACTGATGATAACCCGATCATAGATTAATCTTAGAGAACAAAGAAGCCCCTTTAAACTGGTCGAATAAGTCATCTATCCTCAGAAGTGGGTATTTATTCTTGATCATCAACTTCTTCAACTGACGGTAGTCAATACACATCCTCATTAGACCGTCCTTCTTCTTTACAAACAAAACAAGTGCTCCCCATGGAGACACACTAGGACGAATAAACCACGATCTAATAGTTCCTGAATCTGAGCATTGAGTTCTGTAAGCTCCTTCGGTGCCATTCGGTAAGGGTCGATAGATACCAGAGCTATACCAAGAATCAATTCAATACCAAACTCTACCTTTTGACTCGGAGGCAATCCCAGTAGTTGTTTTGGAAAAAAATCTGGAAGTCCCTCACTATAACACCCCTTACCCATACCCACACCAGAGCAGGATATGAGGCATTATCTAGCCAATTTTCATATGACATCCAACTTTGAAACATTAAAAAGGGCATCCAAATTGATACTTTCTTAAAACTGATCTTTTGGACATCCATATAGGCCTACAAGCCCTAAATCATGGTTTCGAAATGACTCGGAACCATTTCAGCTACTTAAAAAAATTCTTTAAAAAACTAACATAAATCATGTCACACGCCCGTGTGACCCTTTCCACACACTCGTGTGGACCTATAACACGGCTATGTCCATAGCCTATGTTAAATCATTTCTAAAACTCAAGCTACTAGAAATTTAACATGGCCAGGCAACAAGCCCGTGTCTCTAGACTGTGTGCCTTCGCACGGCCTAAGCACGTCCAAAACAAAATTTTGTGGGGCATTCTATTCTAAACACACGGCCAAGGCACACGCCCGTGTGCTCAGCCGTGTGGGTAACAACAGGCTATTTACCAAGCCTTTTCGCCACCCTGAAAACATACACTACTTGCCTTAATTAATAACATTTAAAGCACAACCCAATGTCTATCTCAATTCCTATAAAATAAATACCCATACATAGTTTAATTTAAGTATAATATACCTACTTAACAAGCCAGTAGTTGGCACAATTCTCACGTATTATCATCCCATTTCATCAAGTAGATTAGAATTATTTTAGCCAATTCCAATGGCCATTTACAAAATAAGCTTAAAAGTCATAAATGGCCAATACAATTGGCTCAACAATGTACTTTACAACAGAATGACTATCTGACCTATACATGCCATTTCCTAACACACCAAAATATAACCATACCAAGTATCTCAGATGATAGTGTTGGCGCTACCTCCGACGTTATCAAATCCTCAGATCACTTAGGCGGCAGTACAAAGAAAGGAAAAAGAGAGGGGTAAGCTTAAAGCTTAGTAAGTTTATAAGCAAACATTTAATACCATAATCAAGCATTAGTAGATTAACTACAGCATCTACCATACCAATACCTCCAATCAAGGATTCATTTACTTTTTCCTCAAATATAATCTCACATAGGACAATACAGTTTTACGCACAAAGCTCACCTTGAATTTCTTATACCATCCCTTCATTTATCGATCATCACGACACACATAGAATTTCATTCAAGAAATTTCACCATGAAAGTGTCTATACACGACAAATTCATACATAGTCATTCATAGCGACTTTTGTGACAATAAAATAATTTTGCACTTAGCCTATCATCATTGATAAATTATGGCGGTATCGCACTTAGCTCGCTTTTTTTAGTTAAGTTATGGTGGTATCGCACTTAGCCCACCTTTATTCATTTCTGTTCGATGGTTTCACACTTAGCCCATCAATAATAATCGTCAATCAAGCGATTTGCACTTAGCTCACTAATTTCAACAGTTATCCGGTGGTTCGTACATAACCCACCTTTATTCATGAGTTATGGAAATTCAATTACATTTCCACTTATCACAAGTTCATTATGTAACCACAACATTCAACCAAGCACCACATAAAACATTCATGAACAAAAATTATTAATTAGTGAGGTATTGTTTACATATAAACGTACCTCGGTATACAAAATACGAGAAAAGTAAAATTTTACTCCGAAGCCTTGCCCTTGCCTCGGTCAAGGTTGACTCCACGTTCTACTTTATCTATAAGAATAAAAATTCATCCATTTAATCACTAATTTAATTAAAACAGTTCAAAAATCACAATTAGGCAAAATGACCATTTTTCCCTAGTTTCATGGCAAAATGACCATTTTGCTCCTAGGCTCGGAAATTGATTTTTATCAAATTCCTCATCAGCAAAGCCTATACGACTCTTTTAATCCACAATATTACCCCAATTTCTCATTATTTCATACAATTCCTCATCATTTACAACTTCTACAACTAAGTCCAATTTGAGTGTTTTCTTGCAATTTCTTTCATAAAAGTGGTCTAATGGACACCCTACATTCATTTTCCTTCCTAAAATTTCCAGCAAACATCATTTATTCAACAATGGCAAAACCCTCAACTCCCAACTATTGTGCACAATATACCCCTCAAAATGTAACTCATGCTACAAAAGTCTCAAATATGCAAAAATATTCAAGAAAAGCCTTAAAAATCACTTACTTATGAGAGCTTGAAGTTGCTGAAAGTTTTACCTTCTAAAACTCCCAAAAAAGGCTAAAAATTTCAGCAAAGAGAGACTAAAATGAAGAAGAAAAGTTGACTAGGTAAAATATGTACTATTTTTTACTATTTTGGTCACCTAATACACTTAAGTCTTTGACTTTTCTTATTTTTGTCCCACCTTGGCCGGCCATTCTTACACAAATGGGCTTATTTGCACTTTAAACTATTTAGTCCTTTTTTTTGCGATTTAGTCCGCAATCGCGTAAATCAAGTCACCAAAATTTTCATGCATAAATCTAAAATCACTAGAACACCTAAATTATTTCCAAAGTAATTTTCTTAAATCTTGGGAAGTGATTTCGAAATCACTATTCTGACTAGGCCCAATTTTAGGATGTTACACTCACGATTCTGATGTCCTTAACTGAAGAGTCCACAAAATCAGAAATACTGATATAGGCCAAGAATGCCTCACAACCTTTCTTCACTAACTTCTTTGCCACCAATGCAGATATCAGATTAGACAAATAGTCTCGTTGTTCTCTAATCACGACTACCTTGTTATCCTCCTCGGCCTTCAAAGCAGCCCTTTTTGTAGCACAGTCCAGACTCATTTGATGTTTGACTAACAAGTCCAAGCCCAGAATTAAATCAAACTCCCTAAATGGAAGCTCCATCAAATCAGCCAAAAATACAGCCCCTTGTACCTCTAACGAAACACCTCTATACAATTTATTCACTCGCATGGACTGGCCCAATGGACTCAACACAGTTACATCACTAGAAGTACTCTTGACTGGTATCCCTAAAGTTTCCGACACAGTACTAGCTACGTATGAGTGTGTAAAGCCTATGTCTATCAGTGCAAGATAAGGTACATTAAATATGAAAAATGTACCCGTGATTACATTTAGAGCATCTCGATCCTCTCGGCGACAAGTAGCATAAACTAGATCAGGCTGTCTCACCTCAATCGGCCTAGTACCTCTGCTCGATACTCTCTATCCTCGGCCCATGTCGTTACCACCCCTGGCCTGTCCTTGGCCCCTAAGTGGCTGCTGAACTACCCTTGGCAGTTGTGCAGTCTCAATAGCCAGAGCTTGCATCTGATTAACTCTCAAAGAAAAATCCTTAACTTGATGCTCTGTAGACCCACATCTAAGAAAAGCCCTAGTAGCCCTCCAACACTAGCCCGGATGGCGTCTATTACAATGCTAACAAATCGCCACCCCATTAGGTACAATAGTAGGCGCAACTCTCACGGGCCTATCAGACCTGGCTTTTTTCTTAGGCCTTATCCCAGAATTCGAAGGCTTTCTATCCCTCTTAGCCTTTCTTCTATCTCGATTTTGACATTTAGTGCGCTTCACCTCTTCAGCTATCCTCACCTTTTCAACCAGCACAGAGAAATCCCGCTTCCTGTGAAAAGCTATCAAAACACGTAGACTATCTCGGAGACCATTCTCAAACCAAACACAGTGCTTATATTCTGTTGCCACCATGCCTCGCGCATAACGGCTCAGTCTCAAGAACTCGGCCTCATACTCAAGCCACCCTGGGTGAGATTTAGAAATTCACGTTGCCTTGTATTCGTATATCTGGCTCCCACATACTTACTCTGGAAATCTGTCTTAAATAGATCCCACGTCAATCAGTCGGGCTGAGTGCCCTCCTTAACCGTCAACCACTACTGGTATGACGCATCTCCAAGCAAAGACACCGCCCCATTGATCTTCTATTCAGCAGTGAAATCTAGGTCATCCATAATGCGTTCCGTGACCTTCATCCAGTACTCGGCCACATTAGGAGCAACTCCAGTGATGCTGATGAGTGATAAATTATACATATTTTTACCCCATGCTTAGACCAATTTCTGGATAAATTGACCCTTGATTTGTGTAAATTGATGCTCTTAAACCTTTAATTTCATGTTTTATACTTAGGTGAGCTTAGGGAAGAGAAAAGAGCAAGGAACGGACCAAAAACGGGCAAATTAGGCCTAATTCAATAATCAACACGGCCTGGGAGATCGCCATATGAACGTGTCAGACGGTCGTTCCACCTTGAGCTCAAACATTGCCCAACCCCGACTCACACGGCCAGACCATACGGCCGTGCCAAATCAACAGGCCTGAACACGACCCATTGTCAAAGTCACACGGGTGTGTCCCTATCATGATAAAGTTTAATTTCACTCGGAAAAGGCTACTTAGGGGCTAAGAAAGACATTCTAAACTCTATATAAAGACCCTAGTAGGCCATTCAAAAGGGAGACGACAGTTGGGAACATTATTCCCAACACAGGTGCATTATTCCCGCCAAGACAGGGAAGTTAAAGGCAAGAAATTACTCGAAGGAAAGCTGATTGTTCCATCTCAGAAGCCAGGATCTATATCAAGACAGAGGATCTCCCTTCAATCCTTTCAGGAGTTTTTGGTTTTCTTATGTTTTGTTATTTTATTTCTTTTGAGATGTTTTCTTTTATAATTATGAACTAGAACCCCAAATATCTAAGGGGGATGAAACCTAAGGTAGATATTGTTATTGTTATCTGAGTTGGGTGATAAATATTTAATTTGATCTTAATTGTGTTTTTAACTCTTAAACTAATATTTTCAGGATATTGATTTAAGTCGAATGTGCTTATGTAAAGGAGAAAAAGTCCCTGCATAGGAGTAGATCCAATACAATTAAGCAAAGTTGATCGCAATCCTAGACATAGGACGACAAAAATCTATCGGATTAGAGTCAAATCTAATATGGGGAGCCAAAAATCGAGTTAATGCGAGACTAGGGGTTTTAACTAGAAAAAGATTTCAGTTAATCAACCTAGGATTAGTTGTTCTTATCCTCGACAAAGGTATTAACATAAATTAGGGATATCTACGGATCAAATCAAATGAAGAAATCGTCTGGTTCAGAGTTAGATAACAAGTGAAGTCTAGGTGGATTCTTCCTTAGGTATTGCCCTTATCAATTAGTTTTCCCAAAAAGTAATTTCCCAATTTTCTCTTTGTCATTTCTTTAGTTTAGTTTAGATTAGTTAATTTAGAAACAAAACCTCCATTTATTTTTAGGCTAGATAATTGGAAGACAGTTATTACTAGTACTAATAGTTCCTTGGATTCGATATTCTGGTCTTGCCACTAACTATACTGCTATTCGATAGGTGCACTTGCCTTTTATCGTGATATTAGTTAGTTTACAGGTACGATTAGATTTTATTACTTCATCAAATCACGATCAAGTTTTTAGCGCCGTTGCCGAGGACTAAGATATTAGGAACACTCGATTTCTATTACTTTTATTTGTTTTCAGCTTTTATTTTTAGTTTTATTTTTATTTACTAAAATTTTCTTTCCTTCCAGGGATCTCTAGTTTATGACTAAAAGAAACCCAAGAGGACCACTGCTTGTTGACAAAGATTTAGAAGCTACTATTCGCAGAAATCGCCGAGAGATAAGAAGAAGCTTATAATATCCAGAACAAGGACAAGAAGAAGAGCTAGAACCTACCGAAGAGATGGAAGCCAATCAGGATAATCAGCTACCTCCTGTAGTAGCCACAAATCCTATCAATCAAAATCCTGCTCCGCGTACTATCTATGATTATGCTAAACCTAATTTAACAGGCACTGAATCCAGCATTGTTTGGCCTACTATTGCTGCAAATAATTCTGAACTGAAACCTAACACTATTCAGATGATATAGCAGTTTGTTTAGTTTGATGGTTTGCAGAATGAGGATCCCAACGCGCATTTAGCCAATTTCTTGGAATTATGCGATACATTCAAAATAAATGGCATTTTTAATGATGCCATTCGTCTTAAACTATTCTCATTCTCCTTGAGAAATAAAGCCAAACAATGGTTGAATTCTTTACCATGAGGGTCTATCACTATATGGGAACAAATGACCGAAAAGTTTTTACTTAAGTATTTTCCTCCAGCTAAAATAGCTAAGTTACGGAATGATATTTCTTCTTTTGTGCAGATGGACTTAGAAACACTTTACGATGCTTGGGAGAGATATAAAGACCTATTGAGAAGGTGTCCTCACCATGGGCTACCTTCGTGGTTGCAAGTTCAAACCTTTTGCAACTGTTTGAATCCTTCGACAAGACAAATGATTGATGCAGCCGCCGAGGGAACAATCAATAAAAAAAATGCCAGAAGCAGCTTACGAATTTATAGAAGAGATGTCACTGAATAACTATTAGTGGCAAGTAATAAGAACAAAGTCACAGAAAGATGTCAGAGTTTTCAATATTGATGCAGTCACGATGCTTTCTAATCAGGTAGAACTTTGAAACAAAAAGATTGATAACTTTGTTGGTTCTACACAGGTACATCTAGTGATGCAGTATGACTCAATCCAAGGAAACATGTATAATCTTGATCACTCCTTCAATGGACGTGGCATGGAAACCGAGCAAGCCAACTATATGGGTAATAATTCTAAACCTCAAAATAACCCTTATAGTAACACTTACAATGCAGGTTGGTGGAACTACCCCAATTTTTCATGTGGAGGACAAGGAAATCAAAGACAACCACCTCCTTTGGGATTTCAACAACCTCCGTTCCAAGAAGAGAGAAAGCTTAACCCTGAAGAGATGCTCACAAAACTTATCTCCATCTCAGAAACCAGTTTCCAAAACACTGAAATGGCACTGAAGAACCAGCAAGCATCTATCCAAGGACTCGAAACTCAAATAGGCCAGCTCGAAAAGCTAATTTTTGAGAGACCACAAGGTGGGTTGCCAAGCAAGACAGAGACTAATCCTAAGGAGCAACTTCATGCCGTGGATACAATAGATGAGGAAAGGTTAGCCAAAACCAACCCAGAGCCATGCAATAAGACTGTGGTAAGTAAAGGAGAGGATGAGGTAAGTTCCAAAGAAGCAATTATCAAAGAATATAAGCCTCGTATCCCATATCCTAATGCGTTAAAGAAAGACCGCATAGATGAGCAATTCGGTAAGTTTCTTAAACTTTTAAAGAAACTACAAATTAACTTACCGTTTATTAAAGCTCTATCCCAGATGCCAAATGCCGTTAAGTTTTTAAGTGGGCTACTAACGAATAAACGGAAGCTAGACGAGACATCTCATGTGGAACTAAATGCAGTGTGCTCAGCTATTCTACAAAATAAGCTGCCCAACAAATTGAAAGATCCAGGGAGTTTTACAATTCCTTGTTTACTTGGTAGCTTAGACATCAAAAATGCTTTAGCTGATTTAGGGGCTAGTATTAATGTAATGCCTTATAAACTATTTAAACAACTAGGTCTTGGAAAACCTAAATAAACTAAAATGAGCATCCAATTGGCTGATAAGACTATTAGGTTTCCTAAGGGCATAATTGAAAACGTGTTAGTCAAAATTGATAAATTCATATTCCCAGTTGACTTTGTTGTGTTAGACATAGATAAAGATAGTAATGTACTCCTAATTCTAGGGCGAGCCTTTTTAGCAACTGCTAGAACCATAATTGACGCAAGCATAAGTGAACTTACACTTCGTGTAGGTGATATAAAGTTACTTTACAGGCTCGTAACTCAAATAAAACTATTGATAAAGATATTGATACGAGTCCTTGTAAAAAGAATGATCTTACCATCCAACCTTTTGTGCAGGATACACTCCACATAAAGGCTACTCACCCACAGACAAGCCCATCTAAGGGAGACGTACTCAAAAAGCGAATGCTTCAGATTAAGGAATTAGATGAGTGGCTAAACTATCACGAAAAACCCAAAATATGCCACACCAACCCAGAGCATCACCAAGACGACCCTCAAGTAAAAACGAATCAAATCCAGGTAGAGGATAAGGTAATCTTAGGAGAAGATGATCCTCGAATCTTAAATTCAAAAGAACACACAAGTGATACACCTTACTTCACGGTAATGAAAATCTTTCCCTATGGTACAGTCGAGATAAATCATAAGTCACTCGGCACCTTCAAGGTAAACCAAACCCGAATCAAACCTTATTTTGATAATAAAACTGAAAACAGGTCAGAAGAGTTTCAACTCTTCAAACCATCGTGAATGAACAAGCTCGAGGAGAGCCGAGCTTAGACTATAAATAAGCACTTCTCGGGAGACAACACGAGCACTAACTTAGTACAATCCTTTTATTTTAAATTCTATAATTCATCAACTAACCCTCTAAATGCAAGTTTTTCAACCCACACGGGTACACCCACGGGCGTGCCATAAACCGTGTGTCATCATGAACAGAGACACGGTCTACGACAACAAGCCACAGCCGTGCAATGTGGCCGTGGCCAAACCTGAGAAATCAACACGGGCGTGCGACATACCCGTGTCCCAATACCGTGGCCAATCCTAAGAAAACAACACGGGCGCACGACACGCCTGGGCCTCAAAACCATGGTCGAACCTATCATTTCAAACACAGGCGTGTGACTTACAACACGGCCGTGGAATAAGCGAATACCAAAAGACACGACCGTGCTGAATGGTCGTATGTCCCAACACGCCCGTGCCAACGAGCTGTAGGTGAAATTGAGAAATTACCACCGGCATAGGACACGCCTGTGCCGACCAACCGTGGCCACAACGATAGGACCACGAGACGCACGGCCAACCCACATGCCACACGGGCATGCGCCACGACCGTGGGTTCAAAATTTTCTATTATTTAAATTTTTAAATTTTAATTTTCATTTTCTTTATTTATTTCTCTTTTTCTTTTATTTTGCACTTAAACTTCTATCAAGTAATACTTGAATTTTACACAGTTATGCTTAATTTCTCCAGTCACCCCAAATCATGAACCTCAAGTATTCCTTCCTCCAAGTTAGCTACCACCACCTCAAGGAATCCATCCAATTCAATGAGTTTCACTTCTCTCCCTATCTTATGATCTTATTCTTCTATTGTTACTAATGTATCTTTGTACATTGAGGGTAGTGTACATCTTAAGTGTGGGAGGAATCTAATTTTTTTGCAATTACTCTCAAATCCCTGAATTCTCACTTTCACTCTTTGCATTATTAGAAATTAATTCTGATTTATTTATGATTTTTATTGATATGTTGAGAATTAAGACATAGGTAATTATACTCTGATTATTCAAACTTTAAGGCATTAGAGAATCAACCTTGATAAGTTGAAAATTTTTGAGAACTTAAAATTTTTCTAGGTTGTTTTCCCAATTTTAAGTATTATCTTGAAATTTAAAATTCGCAGGATTGACATCAAAAGCCACAATTCTAGTGAGATTTTTGAGCCTTTTGAGCATACATCCTTTCGTGCTCACTTTTATTGTTGCTATGAGGGAGTCAACATTGACTTGTTATTCTAGAACTTGCTTCGATTATACATGTCGAGACCACACCATTGAATTGATATACCGAAATGATAAAGGCACTTAGGATTTAAACCACTTACTCCATAAAAGCCTACCTCTATAATTAACCCCTAGTGAACCCCCTTGAGCCTGACAAACCATTCATTTGACTTACCCTCAGCATTAACCTATAACCCATTTTTTGTTGAATTACCTTCAATTACTTTGATCCCTATTTTTATCGAGATTCGAGTTGAATTATTATCTAGTTTTATTCTCTTTGTAAAATTTTCAAGTAAATATTTGATTTGTTCTTAAAAAAAAGTATACATACAGTTAATTTAGCTATAATTCATATTTCAGTTGTAATTTTTTTGCATATTTCCATGTAATCTTTGAGCTTCTATCTAAAAGAGAAAAGCCTAACTCCAGGAATATGTTCAAGTGATAGAGATTTTTCTAGCTAGATGATTTTTTAGTTCAATCTCGATTCTAACCTTCTTTTTTAGCCTGTAACAACACCCCAAACGAAAGCCCTTTTACAACCATTCAAAGACCTTTTGATCAATGTATCATCTCAATCTATAGTGGTGGAGATTTGATTTTCATGCAAGCTTATGGTAATGACTTTTCATGTTGACTAATGAGTGCTTTCTTTCTAAACCCTAAACACCTTGAGTGATTAGAGTGAATCTTTAGTGAGGATGTCAAATCTTATTGATTTTTGAATCAGAGGTAACCACCTAGAGGAGGGAAGGAAACCTAGGTTTCTATGATAGAATTTTCAACTAAGATGACAAGCAAAGGCTTAAGTGTGAGGGTATTTGATGAGCGATAAATTATACATATTTTTACCCCATGGTTAGACCAATTTCTAGACAAATTAACAATTGATTTGTGTAAATTGATGATCTTAAACCTTTAATTTCATGTTTTATACTCAGGTGAGCTTAGGGAAGAGAAAAGAGCAAGGAACGAGCCAAAAATGGGCAAATTAGGCCTAATTTAATAATCAACACGGCCTAGGAGTTTTCCACACGGGCGTGTCATACGGCCGTGCCACCTTGAGCTCAAACACGACCCAACCCCGACTTACACGACTAGACCACACAGTCGTGCCAAATCAATAGGCCTGAACATGACCCATTGTCGAAGTAACACGAGTGTGTCCCTGTCATGATGAAGTTCAACTTCACTCGAAAAAGGCTACTTAGGGGCTAAAAAAGACATTCTAAACTCTATATAAAGACCCTAGGAGGCCATTCAAAAGGGAGACGATAGTTGGGAACATTATTCCCAACACAGGTGCATTATTCCCACCAAGATAAGGAAGTTAAAGGCAGGAAATTACTCGAAGGAAAGCCGATTGTTCCATCTCAGAAGTTAGGATCTATATCAAAACAGACGATCTCCCTTCAATCCTTTCAGGAGTTTGGGTTTTCTTATGTTTTGTTATTTTATTTCTTCTGAGATGTTTTCTTTTATAATTATGAACTAAAACCCCAAATATCTAAGGGGGATGAAACCTAAGACAAATCTTGTTATTGTTATCTGAGTTGTGTGATAAATATTTGATTTGTTCTTAATTGTGTTTTTAACTCTTAAACTGATATTTTTGGGATATTGATTTAAGTCGAATGTGCTTATGTAAAGGAGTAAAAGTCCCTGCATAGGAGTATATCCAACACAATTAAGCAGAGTTGATCGTAATCCTAGACGTAGGACGACGAAAATCTGTCGGATTAGAGTCAAATCTAATATGGGGAGCCAAAGATCAAGTTAATGCGAAACTAGGGGTTTTAACTAGAAAGAGATTTTAGTTAATCAACCTAGGATTAGTTGTTCTTATCCTCGACGGAGGTATTAACATAAATTAGGGATCTCTACGGATCAAATCAAATGAACAAATCATCTAGTTCAGAGTTAGATAACAAGTGAAGTCTAGGTGGATTCTTCCGTAGGTATTGCCCTTATCAATTAGTTTTCCCAAAAAGTAATTTCCCAATTTTCTCTTTGTCGTTTCTTTAGTTTAGTTTAGATTAGTTAATTTAGAAACAAAACCTCCATTTATTTTTAGGCTAGATAATAGAAAGACAATTATTACTAGTACTAATAATTCCTTGGATTCGATATTCCAGTCTTGCCACTAACTATACTACTATTCGATAAGTGCACTTGCCTTTTATCGTGATATTAGTTAGTTTACAAGTATGATCAGATTTTATTACTTCACCAAACCACGATTAGATGCCCTTGAATAGCTCAGCCCTATTGGACTAGATTCGTTCCGTAGCCAACCCACGGCTCCCAGATCCAGTGTTGGGCCCAGCGACCCTCTCCAATATCTGTAACATGGCTTAGGATAGTGCGTCGTCCCCAGTCGTACGATCATGAGACCCTGACCCAGTTTCTGTAGCAGGTGACACCGGCATCTAGCTAATATCTAGATTTGGAACCGTATTAGATGCTAAGAACTCAACTCGAGCCCCCTACGGCCTCTACCATGGCCTCTAGTACCCAGTTCACGAATACCACATGTGTTTATTGTAAATTTTGATATTTATCTGTATTAACAGTTTTATGCAAATCAGTTTATAGTTCTGATATGTTATTAATAAATATGTTATGAAGAATAGTATCAGAATGTTCCAGAGTCTATTATCGCAAATCGCAGTTTACTACGGTTTTCAATCTACACTATCTAGAGTGTTTTAGTAGAGTATACTACCTATAGTAGTTTCATAGCATGCTACCAGTATTTTCAGACAGATCCAACCAAAATTTCAGAATGAACTAATCATGCTTTCAGATAATACTTATTAGAGTTTTAGAAAAACTTACAAGATCAACGCCGGAGAATCGGTGAACCACATACTTATTCTACAAATATTTCAACACATTTACAAATTGTTCTTTTAAAATCCAATCTTTTAGAACCTAATGGCTCTGATACCACTAAATGTAATAGTCCAAACCCAGACTAGACGTTATGGCCGAATCTGACGATGTTACATGGGAGTGTTTTTGAAAATCGTTTGATACATAAAATCGTTCAATTTATTATTATCTTTTACTTAGTTCCGAATAATGCATATTAATTGACTTACTTGAAAACATTTCTCTAACGCGAAAGCTTTTGAAACCATAAAATTTTGGAAAAACTTTAATTTGTTGTGATGCAGTTTGTAAATCCGTAATCAACAATTTAAAATCCCAATTTAAACCAAAAGTCCAAGTCCATAAATGTACATAAAAATTCCCCAAAAATAATAGTTAAAGTAATAAAAGTGCTCAACCCATAAAGTCTAAAGCTTATGTAGCAGTGGTCACCGTCGAGCCCTCTACTACACCAATCCGCCTACTGTTGGGAGTTACCTGAACAGGTTAAACAAATAAGGGGTGAGTTTTTGCAAACTCAGTATGTAAGTCCCTGCAGACAGCATGCACACAGACATATAACAAATAACAGATAATTTGGGCTTAAGCCCTTTACAGAATCGGTGTGGGCCTCAACCTACTTAGAAACAGTATCAGATATAGACATAGGGCTTTAGCCCATCATAGATATAGCATGCATAACAAATCAAAATAATAGTAACATTCCCACCAACCCGGCACACCAACTCCGTCCAATCCATCACACCATGATAGGATAAAATAGACCCACCTAGCCCAACACACCAAATGGGGATAAAATTGACCCATCTATCCTACACACCGTATAGTACCATAATGCGACACATGTCATAAATATGCAGCTTAGTTGCAGATAACAGGCTTTGGAAGCCGCTTAATTATTTCCATCAACTCCATTAAACCCACCCCAATGCAATGCATCATACAAGAATAGCATGCTATAGTGCAAATTAACAGACATATATTCATATTCAAAACAGAGATGATATATAGCCTAAGTGCATACATCACAATATCATATCACAAGAATAGGGGTCTAAGATATCCTTTCCGACCCTACGACAGCTCACAGTTGACTTGGGCAACCCGTGCACCCTTATAGTACATTTCAAAAAAATAGACTCACACGTCCATGTGCCTGCTCGCGTGGGCTCACACCCTTGTATGGCTCACACGGCTCAAATTGACATTGGCCGTGTGGATCACACGACCTGGCCCAAATCTTACATACCCATATGGATCACCCGTGTGTACCTACACGCCCGTGTGGCCTACATGGCCCAATTGGTTGAGCCCGTGTCTCGTACACGACCTCAAGAACCATCACACGGTCGTGTCATACGCTCGTGTCGCACGCGCACAGCTTGGTTTATCAATCACACGGCCGTGTGCTGCCACACAGCCTACCACACGGGCGACCACACGCCCGTATGGTGTCGACAGGATCATTTTTTGGCTTTTGGCGATTTGCATTTTTTAGGTTTTCGGGTACACACCTATTTAAGTTTCGCTACTAACCCAAACTTGAGCACCCCGGAACCTAAAATCCATAATCTTGAGTTCAAAATTAGTCACGTAAAATAAGTAATTATGAATAGGGAAAACCTTAGCCTTAACAAAACCCCTACCTTTGAGTAAACACTGATAAAAACCCACTTCGTCGGCACCGTTTGGAGAATCACAGCCACTTACAGACCTCCTAAACACGAAACCACTCCCCTTTAGTAATCATTCATGAAGAATAGACAAAATAAATCAAAAGCATAATTTACCGACCGCGTGCTAACGTAGAGTCAAAGAGATGGAGCAGAAAATAGAATTAAAAGTGAAAAGGCGAGAGACAAGCAAAAGAATTCGACAGTAAAAAAGAGGGAAAGGGAGGCGGGTAGCCAAATTTTGTCAAAAAGAAAACCAAACTGATCAGAATTAGATTTTTCTAATAACCCCCAACCCAAATTCCCTCAATTCTCTCCACCGAACACTCCACTATTAGTATTTCAATTACAATCAAACTCATCCAACCCTCCACATGTCGCAAACAAAAAGAAACACCCCCTTACTCGCACCAGGATTCGAACACAAGACCTTCTACACACCAACACTCAACTTAACCACCAGACCCGCAGACCCATTTTGATAAGCTTTTACACATAAATACTTAAAAGCCTCTTAATCAAAGGTAAGACTTTGTTCAATAATTTTTTTTATCCAAGCTAAGGCTTAAACTTGGGACCTCACACACACAACCAAAACATTTAACCACTGAAGCAGACAGATATTTATGTCATATTTTATCAAAACGTAAATTTAAAACTTGGGGCTTTACAGATATTTTATTATTTTATTTAGCATATAGATATGTGGAAAGGAAGATAAAAAAACATCATCATCCTATTATTTTTCCATGCACCAACGTGAGAAGAAAATAGAAAGAAAGAAAGTTTGGCCTTCTTTACAATTTCTTCCTTCCACAAAAAAATCACCAATTTCACCTAGAAATAAAAAAAATTCCATGGTTACTAACAGAGAAAAATAATAAGGAGACTTTGGGGAGCTAGAATATCATGTTATATTCAAGAAATAGAAGCTAGAGGAGAGAGAAAATCAAGTTAAATATTGAAATCAATAAGACAAGGTAAGAACATCAAGATATCAACATATTTTTTAGTTTGATATTATTGAAAAAGCATGGAAATGATGTTAAAGTAGAGTTTTTTTACATAGTGATCTATTTTATTGATATATTATTGAAGGGAAATAAGAGAAAATGATGGGAAATGTTGTAGAGAAAGGAAATAAGGGTGTTATAAACTTGGTAATCAACATTTTGCATTAAAACAATTTTAGACAGCAGCAATAGTCTAAATTTTGTGAAAATCGAATTAAAGGATGAATAAAATATGAAATTAAAGCTTATTAAGTCTAGTTTTTCATAGAAGAATCAGTGTAAGCAATGAAACTTTAAATTATGAGATATAATAAATTTTGTGAGACAAGGTCAGAATAATTTTGGGTTCCCTTGTTCTAACTTTGGAAAATCATCAAAAATTGTAAAAAAAATAATTATTGGCTTAAATTTATATGATAAATCCTTAATGAGTCTATTTTCAGGAGAAATAAACAGAAACATCATCCAAATTTTGTACTAAGAGATAATTAATTTTTAGTAAGGAAAGGTCGAAGCTGTTAAACAGCAGAACAGGGATGAATTTAAAGATTTTACTGTACTTATTGACTAAACTATAAATTTTTAAAATTTTATGGTAGAAAGATATTTTAGTCTAGTTTCAAAAACAGCAAGTGGATCTTAATTTTGAATTCTGTAGCTCAAGATATAAATAATTTAGTAACAATGACTCAAGTAGACAGCTTTGAATGAACATATAAGTAAATAGTGAAATTATATATATATATATATATATATTAAGAATGTAGAATGGAGAAGAAAAGGAGAAAAATATATATGAATATTTAACCAGCATGGGTTACGTTAAAAATGGCTAATTTGCAAGTTTTAGGCTTAGGGACTAAATTGAATAAAAGAAACTTTAGAGGTAATTTTGTAAAAATGTAAAAATGACCAAATTGGATGAAATGAATCATTTTATTGTCCAAATTAATATATTGGAAGAAATTATTAATATCAAGTGGGTTTAGAGCTTTAATTTTGTTGTATGGTGATATTATAAAGTAATTTTGTTAAATATTGATGTTAGGATCAAAATTGTAAAAATTGTTAAAATATTAGGGTTTGATATTAAATTTCTATTTTATTTAAGGGCTGTATGATAGCCTAGAATATTTGGATAAAGTATTAATTGAAAAAAATTTAGTTGATTTGATTAACTAGTTAAGAGACTAAATTGTAAAAATTGTAAAAGCTAGAGTAATTGTGAAAATTTCAAAATTTATGGATTTAAGTGAAATTAGGGAGTTAAATTTAGTTTAAAGTAGAATTTGTATGAAAATATAAGATTAATTGTGAAGAAATAAAGTTAGTCTTGGTATAGGGACTAAATTGGAAATTAGGTAAAAGTTGAATAAAAATTGAAATATTCAATGTGAAATTGTGTTGTATTGATGATTTTAATTTTTTAATTTCCATAGCTAACATAGTGCCGGAGACCTCAGCTAAGAAAGGCAAAGATAGAGTTAACGATGGGTAACTCAAAAATTACAATTTGCATTACTATAATTCAAGTTATTAATTATTAATTATTAAATGTTAATTTATGTGTATGGTAAGTTAAATAAAAGGTAAGTATTATTATTGAGTTGAATAAAAATTAAATTGAATGATGATTATAGGTGTGAATATGCGAATTGTATATTGATTGGAAAAGTGAATCAAATTAAATTGAATCAAAGTGTGATTATCTAAAATGTGTATTGATTGAAATTGAAATGTGATTGAAATGAAAGTGAAATTGAATTGTATATTGAATTGAAAGCGAATTTCAAATGAAAGTGAAATTGGAATTGAAAAGTGATATAAATACCCTATTAACTAGTCGGGCTGAGTCGGATATAGTTGGCATGCCATAAGATTTGGAAAAGTATGGAATTTATCGGCTTTCCCGATTAGGCACTTTATGTGTCGTATTTTAGGAACCTCGTGTGTCGTATTAGACACCTTGTGTATCATTTCAACCACTTATGTGTCGTATATTGATCAGGTACGATATACCGTTTTAGGTCCAATGTGTCGTACTGGTGCGTTTAGTTAGATCCATGTATCCGGCAAAGTTTGAGTCTTGTTAATAGGGGTAAACATGAATATTAAGTGAAATTGAAATGAGAATTGAACCCTCTATTAACTTGTCGGGCTAGTTGGGTATAGTTGGCATGCCATAAGATTGGAAGTGTTCAGGGATATTTCGATCTCAAAGTCGATTAGGCACTATATGTTTCATATTAGGCACCACGTGTGTTGTATCAGGCACTTTATGTATCGTATTACTGCTTTTGATAAATCTGATCAGGTACTGAGTACCGTTTTAGGTACAATGTGCCATACTGGTGTGTTTGGTTGGATCCGTGAATCCGTCTGAGTCTGAGTCATGTTAATAGGGGTAAATAAATGAATTGGCAAATTGAATGATTGTGAATATGAAATGAAATGAGATATTGAATTGAGATATGAAAATGAAAAGTATGAAACAACATATGGATGAAACAAATATTGATGTAAAGAATGAAATGGATATTGATATAGTGAAATGATATGTAAACCAAAATGAAGAATATAAGAAATGAAATTGATATAGTAAATTGAAAATAAAATGTGAAATGTATTGTAAATACATGAAATATAAGAGTTAGATACTCATGAATTGAATATGGAATAGAGAGTGTCATTGTTCAACTGATTTGTGTTCATATTGTGAAAAGCTATCTGGGATAGCAAATGATAAAGATTGAATATTTTATAAATGAATGTATGTGAAATTGTGTTTTATGTGATAATTGAGTATGGTATATAATGATGTATTCATGAATTGAGTATTGTATGACTAATGCCATTCTACGAATAAATATGGTTTGATATGTGAATGACCATTTATATAGTAATTGTGTGAATTATGATATTGTTAAATAAATGAAAAATGATAATTATGATACTAGACCTAAATATGTCCTTATACTTTAATTTTGCCTATTATATTGTTTTTAAATATTCGGATTATAAAAATACCTCTGAGTTTTTACTCTACTTATGACTTTATTTTCAGTACGCATATTAGGTACAGTGATTTTGAAGAGCTGTAATTGAGGCTGTTGGCGTCTATCTCATCACATCTCTAAGTGCCAAGACGGTATGCTTCAAAATTTTGGAATAGAATGTCATGTACTTAGGAAAATCAAGTGTGTTTCAAGTAGTGGGGACTAAAATATAAATTATTAAAATTTATTTTTAATGTTCAAATATATTAGTGATTGGCAGAAATCACTTTGGCGCCAAATGTAATATTCATATATTAGGTTCTTTGGTTAAACCAGTATAGGGATGTTACACTAAAACCCCCTGCAATATATATTCTTCTCAACACTTAAAACCAATTCAAAATATATTAAAATTGCTTAAAACCACTCCAAATATATCATAATCATCATATTAGCAAACTACATTTGCAAACATATTTATAGTTTGAATAATTCATTTCATATATAATCAAAATACTTCAAGTAAAACCAAAATAGATAGAGTTTCAAGAGTTTGTATTTTAGTCCTTAACATATGGAAACACATCTGGTCTACTTATGTACATGCCATTTTTATTCAAAATATGGTACTTACTCTTAAAGTTCTTGAGGATGTGATGAGATGAGAGATCTCTTAGCCCAACTCTATCTCTTCGAGCCTAACTGTACCTACATGTTAAAATAAACGCGTTAAGCCGGTGAAGGCTTAGTAAGCATTACAAGAATAAATAGGTAAATGAATCATAACATAATATTTTTAAACTTATTCAATTAATACATATTTACACACATACAAGTTTCTTCAACTATACGTTACTTTAATAAAATTTAACTTACCTTTTGTCAGTTATCAAACTTACCTCAACACATTGATGTTTCACTTTTATTCACAACTCATATTCTTAGCCCAGAGTAGACTTTATAGAACACATCAGATATATGGAACAAATATAGAGGTGCATTATTATGCACTATTGAACAGGGAGCACAAATGTGCTAAACGGAGAGCACTAATGTGCTAACAATCAGAAAGCGCTCTAAGGCCCTTTAATGGCATGCCACTAATATCCTAGTAGTTCTAATTCTGTCTACCTAGGCGTAAAAGTTGAATTTCATACATTTAAATACTTTACATAAGTATTTCAAAAAAGATTTCACATTTCTCCATCATCCTTATTTAGTCCCCATTTCACAAATCACAAATATCACATCTTTTTTACACATATACTTTTACCACAATATCATTACTTAATGCTCAAATAAATATACCATTTCATATTCTCCACCAATAATTTTCTTTACAAATTTCATAATTTCATAATCTAATTCCCTTTTTTAATTCCTATTTACAAATATAAATATAATTATTATAAAAATATAATAATTATTAAAATATTAATAAATAAAAATATATAATATATAATATTAGAAAAGAATATACAATCTACTTTATTATTTTTTAACTGTACTGCATATTTAATGTGTTATAATATCATTAACGAAAAAATAATTTAATAATCCTTTAAAATTAAAAGTAAAAGATTAGAAGTAATAAATAGCTTGAGAATTACATTTTACATCCAAACATAATGTTCATACATTAACAAAAAGTTACACAATGTCATTAACTTATATGTCATGATCTATATGTTAAATTTTACAACATCAAAAAGTTACATGGGATGTCGACTAGTGATGATAAGTGATACTTCAAGAGCTAGATTGCCTCCCTTATGCCATGATCGTGTAACTCGAGCAACATTTTGTTAGTGTTCCTGAAAAATACAATCGAGAAAATGACAATAGAGAGTGAGAGTGAATGAAAGAACCAACAGGGTTCTTCTGCAAACATGGTTGAAGAACAAGAAGCTAACTGAGTTTCAAAAATCTTTTGATTGAATTCTTCATATGCTTGGTGAGCCTTTTCTTGAAAAACTTGTCTCTGCCACACCAAAATCCTTCATTGGAGTCATTTAACTTGTATATTAACACCCAATTACCTAACACCAAATACCTATCAAAACTCGTATTTTTAAGGTTAAATTAAAAACAAAGCTTCTACTGCCAGATAAACATTGCTAACAAAGTTGAACACTTGAGATGTAACACCCCAAACCGGCCTAGAAGTTAGGCCCGAGTTCGGCATGTCACATTGAAGTGTTTTTCAAAAACTGTGTTTTCATTGAAAACCCTTCTTGTTTAAAAATTTGTGTAAAACCTCAGTTTGCATTTAATCACCTCCAAACGTGGCTTAAAAAAATGATCCCTTCTTTAAAACGTTATTACCTATAAAACCTTAATCGTTGCGGAAACTTAATTTAAAACAGTTGTTGTTATAGAAAAAAACCCGTTTCTACCTCTAGTAATTATAAACCACAATTAAAATCCTATATTTGTAATCCAGAAATGTAAAGGCCTTCTTACATAACAATAATTAAATAAATAATAAAATAAATGAAACTACTTTCGAAACTCAGTGTGTACAGCCTTTATAAAAAAAAATAAGTGTTAACCAAATTTGGGCCTATGCCCTAATATAGTAACAGTACAAATTCAATGGGCCTAAGCCCTTACAGAATCATTTGGGTCACAACCCATAACAGAATCATTTGGGCCTCAGCCCATATCATCACAGTTGCCAAAGGTATGCATAATGCAATGCCAACCCCATCCAACCGATACACATCATCTCCGTCCAGCCGAAACATATCATGTGGGGATAACTATATCGACCCATCCATCTGATACACTTCAATGGTAGCGCCGGTTGCAGTACTACCTAACATTGCAGTAAAGCGGCTAATCATATATTGGGCTTAAAAGCCTTTGTTGGATCCACGGTCGTTAAGCGACTACGCGATCCTCATATAACACTTCCTTCAATATAATCCCAACCCATATGCAATATGACATGTACGCAATACACATAAATATATAAATCACAAGGCATGCTTCAAAGTGGCAGTTAGATCATAGCATAAAAATAAATATTTACCCTCAGGGATTTAATCATAAATTTACCCTATAAGGGTATTTCAGTAATTTTACAAACTAAGGGTTTCCCTGTAATTTTTTAGGTCAAGAGTATCTCAGTAATTCTGCCTACAAGGATGTTTAAGTAATTATACCCTACAGGGATGTTTTAGTAATTCTATATTTCAGTAATTTCCTTACATTATGGGTCTAATTTTGAACATTGGCCCGTCAACAAGTTCTCATTGGCTAAAGTGAACAGATACTATGCACCAGGTAGGTTTCCAGACAAAAGGAGAAGAGTCATTAAGACTGCTTAAGTACCAAGCTCTCTCTAGATCCAATCCTAGACATGCATATACCCATTGCCACACCTTAACCCTATGACTTGTCCACAGTTACTCCTAATTAATTAACTAAGTTTTATGTCTGCTTAAGCAATTATTAGCAACTAGCCCTAAAAGTCCATTACAACCCTAACTAGTCCACACAAATTCATATAGCCCATCAAAACCAATTACATTTATACGGCCCATCAGGCCCAATCACATTTATACGACCCATCAGACCCAAATCTATTCCAAGCCATGAAACCAACTTAATCAGCTCGTCACTTATTACCAATCTACCAATTTCTGCTTATCTAGGCCCACGAGCCCGTCGGGCCCATTTGGCCCATTCTGGCCCAGTTGACCAAAACGTGACCCAAGTCCATGAGATCGCTCATGGGGTCTCTGATATCGTATTGATTACTCTCTTATGAGTGTTCGTGCACTCGCAAGACTACCGTAGCCAAACCTTTGGCTTTTCGGCATTTTTGGCGTTTCGAGATTTACCGACCTATTGTGTGTGTGCAGTGTGTGTACACACCTGATAATAAAATGCACTACGATCTCCTTAGCGCCAAACCTACAAACAATATCACTCTTCAATTAATCATATGCTTAATAAAGATCTTTACCAAAAAAAAAATTGAAATCTTACCATTAGCCTTACCTTGTGCAATAAGTCCTAATAGTCATTTTTTAATCATAAATTGCGATTATTTCCTAGATCTGCATCAACTTAACCATTAAAGATCAAATCCTGAGTGACTCGCATTCATCTTAAGTCACGCACACATCATCTAAGATCATTCATCCATCAACCAATCCAACATAGAGATGAGATACTTATCTAAAACCCAAAAGGCATAAGGAGTAATTCGGCAAAGATCTAGAGAACAAAGATTCGATATCAATCCCCTATAAAATCAATTACAAGAGTGAAGGAGATGAGAAATCGGCCCTTAGCAAAACTGATTGAAAGAGTAAAGTCCTTACCAAAGATCAGTCGGCCAAAGTTAAGAAAATAATGGCGGCATAGAAGGGATTCAGCCAAATTGTTTTCGGCTTTTGAGTCCGGTGTGGTGAAAAGGGATATTCGGCACAAGATGAGAGGAAGAAGAAGAATTCGACACTCACTAGATCCACAGAGGAAAACTGAAACTCAAAAAGAGAAAAATGTCGAAAAATGCCAAGTGAATTCGACATTTCACTATTATAGTCGAAATTGCCTTCACACTTACCTATTCGGCTCCGATACTACTCACACCTCTCATCTCCTAAATTTTCTCTATGATAAGCTCCTTAATCCCTTCCTTGAATTTCTCTTCTGATCACTTCCTTCAGAGTTCAACTCCAACGCCACTATTAGCTGTCATAATGCAAAAATTAAATCCCAAGATATTACTATGCTAGCACTGAACCTAGGATCCCCTTACGTACTATTGACGCCACCTCCCTACTCCTTAAATGGTGCCACTTAGCCACTACACCACAACCTCTCTTGTGTCAAATTTTAACCAAATATATTTATAAGTCTAACGCCAGAGTCTCCCTAAGGAAGCAAAAATTATAATTTTTGCAAGAGCCCTAGATCGAGCCCAGGACTTTTCCCACACTACCAACCCTTCTTAATACACTTAAATATTAAACTAAATATGAAATTGTAAAATTTTTAAACACATTTAAATTATTTAAGCCACCTCCTAACCGACCCCAAACTCAAGGACCATTACTTCTAGGCCCAGAATTCGGGATGTTACATGAGACCAAAGCTTAGCATTAGGAAAACTTCCTTCCACTCGATTTACTACACTTTATCTACTTTATTCGTGTAAAAATAGAACATCGATAATGATAATATATTGCAAAGAAAAAAGAGAAATAAACAATAAAGAACACACAGATTTTTACGTGGAAACCCTTTTGGGAAAAAAACCATAGGCAGAGGAGAAGAAAATACACTATGCCGAATTCGAATGATTACAAGAGGAATAGACTATGTCTATTTATAGGCTTGAAAAGCCATATTCTCATAAAAGTGTAGTAAGATTGAAACACCTTATTCTAATCAATATAAAATAGATGGAGTTTATTATGGTTTAAAAAACCTTATTCTAAAATAAAATAAAAGAAATTTAGTTCTATATAGATTTTTCTTTTATTTTATTTTACCACTGTATTTTATTTAAATAAGGATTCGAGTCACTTAATTCTAGCAATCTCCACCTTGACACGAATTCTCAATGAACAAGTTCTTCATCGCAAACTTTCAACGAACAAGTTCTTCACCTCTTCCATCAAACCCCTTAAGGGTTTAACTTCAACAATGAACTCCAACCAAGTCTAATCAATACTTAAAATTAGTTATAGGAAGTGACTTAGTCATCATATCTGCAGGATTTTCATTAGTACTAATTTTGCCCACAACAATATCACCATGAGCAATAATATCACAAACAAAATGATACCAAACATCAATGTGTCCTATTCTCTAATGAAACATTTGATCTTTTGTAAGGAAGATTGCACTCTGACTGTCACAAAATACTGTACTGATTTGAATGTCTTTATTGAGTTCACTAAAGAGTCCCTTCAACAAAATAGCTTATTTACAAGCCTCAGTAATTGCCACGTGCTCAGCTTCTGCGATAGACAAAGTGACTAAGTTTGCAAAGTACTTTCCAACTGATTGCACAACCTCCGATTATAAATACATACCTGTGAGAAATCTTCTTCTATCAAGGTCTCCAGCAAAATCAGCACCAACATACCCAATGACTCCATCTCTAGTTCTTCCAAACTCTAAGCAAACATCAGCAGTACCTCATAAGTATCTTAAAATCCACTGAACTGCTTTCCAATGCTCTTTATCGGGATTCGCCATGTATCTGCTAACTACACTGACTGCATATGATAAATCTGGACATGAACAAACCATAGCATACATGAGAGATCCCACTGCACTAAAGTATAGAACATGTGACATGTACTCAATCTCATCATCTGATTGTAGAGACAAAGCCGGTGAAAGTCTAAAATGGGCTGCCAAAGAAGTACTAACAGGCTTAGCACTTTGCATATTGAACCTGCAAAGAACTTTCTCAATGTACCCCTTCTAACTTAGGTACAATTTACTTACTTTTCTATCTCTAAGAATCTCCATACCAAGTATCTTCTTTGTTGATCCCAAATATTTCCTCTCAAATTCTTCACTTAGTTGGGCTTTGACCTTTCTTATCTCTTCTTTATCTTTCGTTGCTATCTTCATGTCATCAACATAAATGAATAGATACACAAAAGAACCATCACTATTTTTCTTAAAGTAAACATAACTGTTAAAGCTACTTCTTTTGAAATCATAAGAAGTTATAAAGGAATCAAACCTCTTGTACCACTGTCTTGATGACTGTTTCAAATCGTAAAAGGACTTTTTCAGGAAGCAAACATAGTCCTCTTTTTCTGAGACTATAAAACTCTTTGGTTGTTGCATGTAAATATCCTCCTCAACTTCTCCATGTAAAAATGAAGTTTTTACATCTAACTGCTCAAGCTCCAAATCATGCATGGCTACAATACCAAGCAAATCTCGAATCGAACTATGCTTCACAACTGAGGATAGCAATCTGTGAAGTCCACTCCTGAAATTTGATTGTAACCCTTTGCAACAAGCCTTGCTTTATATCTGGATTCTTTAACTCCTGGAGTTTCTTCTTTCTTTTTAAACACCCATTTACAATGAACAACCTTTTTACCTTTAGGAAGTTTCACAAGATCCCATGTTTTGTTTTTGTGGAGTGATTCCATCTCCTCTTACATAACAAACATCCACTTTTTTGAGCCTTCACAACTAACTGCCTCAGAATAATTAGATGGTTTTTGTTTTGTATCTATATCTTCAGCTACATTTAAAGCATAAGCAACTAGATCAGCCTTGACATACTTCTTTGGAGGTTTAATTTCTCCTTTAGTTTTGTTTTTGGCGATAGAGTATTGTGGTAAAGAAGCAACTCTATTATGAATTTTTGTACTGGCTTAAGAAGTCGACTCTATTGTAGAATTTGGATTAATCTAATGTTCCACCTACTTTTGATTTTCTTTATTGCAAGAGTCTTTAAGAGATAAGTTAGGTAGCATAGCAGTTTTATCAAAAACAATATCTCTGCTAATCACAACTTTTCTATTTTTAGGACACTATAACTTTTACACTATTACACTAGCTTTATAACCAAGAAAAACACATTTAATGGATCTCGGTTCCAATTTTCCATTATCAACGTGAGCATATACAGGACACCTAAAAATCTTTAAATTAGAATAGTCAACAGGGTCACCAGACCATACATCCTGCAGAGTCTTTTTCTCAATGGCAACAGATGGAGATTGGTTGATCAAAAAACATGTAGTAAAGGTTGCTTCGGCCCAAGACGACTTTGGTAAGTTGATATTTGACAACAAACACCAAACCTCCTTCATGATCATTTTGTTCATTCCTTCTGCAACACCGTTTTACTGTGGAGTATGACAAACTGTTAAGTGTCTCAAGATCCCTTCTGACTTACATAGTTTATTGAATTTATCAAAACAAAACTCTAAGCCATTATCTGTATGGCAGTATTTTATTTGTTTTCCGGTCTATTTTTCAATCATAGTTTTTGTAACGCCTCAAACCCGACCCAGATGTTATGGCCAAATTTTGTAATGGGCTTAGGCCTAGACTGTTACTGCATACTGTATGATTGACTATATGATAAGAGATTACATACTGAGTTTTCGTAAACTCACCCTTCTGTTTAACTGTACAGGTAATCCCCAGTCGTAGGCGGGTCAGTGCTGCGAAGGACTCGAAAATGGCCACACAACAGCTTACGCTTCCATATTTATCTTTTAATTTATAAGTAATCTATTATAGTATTTTTACTGTAATAAGGCCTCTCTTTAAATTTTTAACTTTTAAATTGGGATCTTTGCGTGCTTGATATAAATTGCTAGTTGTAGGAAAAGATGGTTGTGGGTTTTTCAAAAGATAAATATTTTTAAAGAAACCATGTTTTCGCAACATATTCTAAAGGCTTCCGCAACAAACATAGTTTTAAAGCATAATAACAATCTAATACGAATAACAAATTTTTGTTAAAGTCATAACAAGGTATTAAGGTTTAACGGGCTATCCAATGAGAACATGATTTTGAAAAATACTTTAATATGACACCGTCAGATTTGGCTATAACATCTGGGCCGAGTTTAGGGTGTTACAGTTTTTCAAGATTTAAATATGAAAAACACATCATTTTTCTGCTTCAGGAAGAATGTCCAAACTTTTTTGGAAAAACCATCAATAAAAGTTAGCATATAATTAGCTCCACCTTTTGAAAACACTCTGGATGGCCCCCACAGATCAGAATGAATATACTTCAACGTTCTCTTCATGTCATGGATTCCTCTAGTGAGTAAGACTCTCTTTTGTTTCCCAAAAATGCAACGTTCACAGAACTTCAGTTTACAAATTCCTTGCCCATCAAAAAGTCCTCTTTTGCTCAATTCTGCCATGCTATTCTCACACATATGCGCTAAACGCATATGCCAAAGTTTAGTAATATCATTATCTGACAAGGAAGAGGAAATGACAACTCATCACCAGTAACAGTAGAACACTGCAAAACATATAAATTGGAAGTCTTTCTTTGCCTTTTCATCATAATAAGGGAACTTTGGAAATATTCAAAACCCCACTTTTAGCTGTGTATCTGTACCCTTTTGAATCAAGAGTACTCAACAAAATTAAATTTCTCTTCAACCCTGAAACATATCGCATGTCACCAAGTGTTCTGACAACTACGTCAAACATTTTAACTTTAATTGTTCCAACACCTATAATTTTACACGAAGCATTATTTCTCGTCAAAACAACACCTTCAAACACTATTTCGTAAGTTGTAAACCAATCCTGATTAGGACTCATGTAGAAGGTGCAGCCTGAAACAATGATCCACTCATTGCTCTCTTTAGAATTGTTGATAGAAGCGACTAGAAGTTCACCATCGTTGTAGTCTTCTACAACATCAGCTTCACCATTGCAGCTTCCTTTTTAATCTTATTCTGTAGGTTATAGCACTCATATTTAATGTCTTATTTCTTCTTACAGAAGTTACAAGTTTTGTCACGCCCCAAATTCTTGATTCTGGCTTTTTGTGATTTTGTGGCACCAAAAATATTTGAATATGTTTCTGTAATAATTTGACACAATTGTGTATCTGCTTCAGTGATTAAGTATTCTGGGTGTGTTGGGGAGATCCCAAGTTCAAGTCAAGACTTGGGCTAAATTTTGGTTTTTATTAAATAAAGCTTCATCCTTGCTTAATAGGCTTATAAATATTTATTTGTAAAAGCATATCAGAATGGGCCTGCTGGTCTGGTGGTTAAGGGGATGATTATTATGCATGAGGTCCAGAGTTTGATTCTTGGCAAATGACAAGGGACGTTTGTTTCTACAAATTTCGGCTAAAGGTTGTGTTGGACTAAAAATCTGATAGTGGAGTGTTTGGTGGAGAGAATTAAGGGAGTTTGAGTTGGGGTTATCAGGAAAAGCTAGTTTTGATTAGTTGGGTTCTTCTTTTTGCAAATTTCGACTACCCTCCTCCCTTATTCTTTTCCTTTGCTGCCGTTTACTCTAATTTTTACTACTGGAAATCCCATTTACTGAATTGGGGTTATCTGGAAAAGCTAGTTTTGATTAGTTGTTTCCCTTTTTCTTCCCCTTTTTACTTTTTCTTTACCATCGTTTACGTTGTTTGTTAATTGGTTGCATGTTTGGTAGGTAAGAGATGCGTTTTTTCATTTGGATTAGTTTGTTGACGGGTTACTAAAAGTTCTATTTCTGTTTAAGAGTTAATGAAGGATGAGGGGGCTGCGATTCAGCTTCTTAATAGTGAGAAATCGTTGTTGAATCGTTGAAGGTAAGGTTGTCGGTAAGATTTGGAATTTTTTTGGTTTTGAATAACTTGATTTAAGTGACTGATTTTGGACACAGAATTGATCAATGTTAGGTTCTGGAATCACGGGAGTGCTTTAGGAGCAAAAATGAACCCGGTGTGTATTCTGATTGCACAAAAAGTAGAATTCAACGAAAGATGAAAAGCAGTTTGTCGATGCCACACGGACGTGTGGTTGCTGGTGTGGTATATAAATTCGTGTGGACGACGAGACAGGCCATGCGTGTGTGATATAGACGTGACGGACACGATTGTATGAAGGCCGACGAGGCTGTGTACGAGACATGAGCTCGGCCAATTGGGCCATGTGGGCCCACAACCATATAGACGTGTCGAATTTGGGCCAAGGCGTGTGATCCATATGGCCAAGGCCAATTTGGGTTGTGTGGGCCACACGGACGTGTGGGACCACACAGGTAGGCCACATAGGCTTGTGACCCCATTTTACTAAGATGAATTGTAAGGTTGCACGGGTTGTCCAAGTTGACTATGACCTGACGAAGGGTCGGTAAGCATTAATTAGACCCTGTTTTTGTGATCTGGATATATGATGTATGAAATAGCATGTCACTATTAGCATGTGTTTCTTTCTGATTGAATGATCTGTTATCTGCATTATAACATGTCATATTTGTATGATGTATTGCATTGGGGTGGGTATTGATGAATTGAAGGAAGTTTTTGAAAGGCTTCTAAGTCTGATATCTGGCAGCTATGCTGCTTTTTTATGACATGTGCTGCATTACGGTACCAATTAGTGTGTAGGGTTGGATGGGTTGATTTTATCCCCATATTGGGTATGTAGAGTTGGGTGGGTCAATTTTATCCCCACATGGTGTGTAAGGTTGGTCGAAGATGGTATGCAGGGTTGGTGGGCATGTTTCTGATATTCTAATCTATAATGCATACTATATCTATGATGGGCTGAGGCCCCAAGTTTGTATCTGATTCTAATTTAAGTTGGCTGAGGCCCACACCGGTTCTGTAAAGGGTTCAGGCCTGAATTATAACTGTACTCTGTTATCTATCTGTATGCATGCTGAACTATAGGGATGTACACACTGAGTTTGCGAAAACTTGCCCCTTTATTTGTTTTATCTGTCAAGTAATCCCTTGCAGTAGATGGATCGGTGCAGTGGAGGGCTCGATGGTGACCACTACCTCATTTACTATAGTTTTATAGGTTTTTGCTTATACTGTTTAAACAATTTTTTTTGGGAAATTTTCATGTAATTTTTTGAACTCTGGACTATTTTGGTTTTATTTTAGGATTTTAAACTGTTATTATAGCTTTATAAATTGTGACACAATAAAAATGCATTTTTCCTAAAACAACCTAAGGGTTTTTGTATGCATAAACGGTTTTCGAAAATTGAACAGTTTTAAAAGTTCCCCGTGAAAGAAAGATTTTCAAGCAAAGTAATCAGTATACACTATTTTTTCTGAGTTAAGTAAAAGATAATAACTGGAACGTTTTAAAGGACAAATCAGTTTTCATAAAACACTCTCATATGACATTGCCAAATTCGGCCATAACTTCTAAGCCGAGTTTGGGGTGTTACAAGTTTTACCTTTATTTGAAGACTTCGATCTACCCTTAGATGTACCACGAGGATTCCATTCCTGTATCCTTCGATGATCATCATCAGCATTCCAATCTTGTCTCTTACGAACAATGAGACCCTCACCCTAAGAGTTAGTTTTGACCACAAGATGCTTCATCTTATCATACGAGGTTAAAGAATCATAAACTTTATCAATTGTGAGAGACTCGCGTCTATATAAAATCATGTCTCTAAAGGTTGAATAAGATGGGGGCAATGAACAAAGTAGAATCAACCTTAGATCTTCCTTATCATACTAAACCTCCATAGCCTCCAAGTCTGAGAGAATTTCTTTAAACATTGTTAAGTGTTTGTGCACAAATGCACCTTCCTCCAAACGATGAGCATAAAGACGCTGATTCATATGCAGCTTGCTGGTTAGAGTTTTTAATATACATATTTGTTCCAACCTCTTCCATAATCCAATGACGGTCTTCTCCTTTATCACATCATGCAAAATTCCATTAGACAAATGCAGATGTAACTGTGTTAAAGCCTTTCAATCCTTGCGCTTCTTCTCTTCCACTGTCAATGTCAAAGGCATCTTATCTAACCTTAGCAGCGCTTCTCTAAGTCTATATATGCAAGAACTGCCTGCATTTTTATCTGCCACAATGCAAATCTAATGTTGCGATCTAACAGCAAAATTTCATACTTTAAAGTCGCCATTACCGTGATCGAGATGAACAACCCGGAAGCTCTGATACCAAGTTGTAAAAATAGAACGTCAGTAATGATAATATATCATAAAGAAAAAAGAGAAATAAAAAAATAAAGAACACAGATTTTTACATGGAAACCCTTTCGAGAAAAAAAACCACGAGCGGAGGAGAAGAAAATACACTATGTCGAATTCGAATGATTACAAGAGGAATAGACTATGTCTATTTATAAGCTTGTAAAGCCATATTCTAATAAAAGTATAGTAAAATTGAAACACCTTATTCTAATCAATATAAAATAGATGGAATTTAATAAGGTTTAAAAAACCTTATTCTAAAATAAAATAAAAGAAGTGTAGTTCTATATGGATTTTACTTTTATTTTATTTTACCACTGTATTTTATTTAAATAATGATTTGGGTCACTTAATTCTAACAATTTGTAAGTTCCGAAGAAAAATAGTTCAATTTAACTTGTATCTCGATCCATTTGAAAGCAAAAAGTATTTACGGAACACACATATATGTTACCTATTCGAGAAGTTTGTTTGCTTGATCTTGATCCCCTTTAGCAAAAGCATCAACAGCTTAACAAAGAACGTATAAAAGTTAAGAATATAAAAAGGATTGATATTATATAAACAACATTGGACATTTGAGAAAAGTGACATTGTGCAAATACGAAAGACTAAAATTTTGAAAACCCAAGACTTATAGCTTTATAATATTCTCCTTCAGTGTGTCCCTATATTCCTTCATGGCTCTTCGAAGAACTTGGAAACTATCTTTTTCTTCATCTTTATATACAAGTAAACATCGAAACAAGATAAACTAGAATTCACATATAAAGTAAACATCAACAGGTGAAAAAGCTTTTCTATGCTCTTATAAGTCAAGAGAAAGGAAAGAAATATTCATCAGTTCTAAAAAGTAGGAAAGAAATATTCATCAGTTCTAAAAAGTTCAAACGTACCATAGTAAATAGAGAAATGTCATTCACAACCATTAAGAAACCTTTAGGATTATCATGTTCCGTAATGTAAACCACTATTAAAAGGCCAATGAACAATAATAAAATAACAATAGAAACTTTATTTTCCCAAATAATGCACGATAAAGTGCACTAATAATGCTTAGTAAATGTATATATGTTTTGTAGGAGCCCAAATTTGCCCGAGCTACACAAAACCACAAAAATAAAAAAAATAAAATTCCAATAAATAATAATGTCCCTTTACAATTTACAGACCCATTTACAAATGGCCCAATTTATTACAAGCCCGATACATGAAACCCAATACAAACCAACTCAGTGGCCCAAACCCAAATGAGCCCAAATGACCCAAAGCGTTTTTAGTCACTGGAAACCCTAGGGATCCTGAAACCTCAAGGTGCCACTACTTCCATGCGTGGACCTCATGTCGCACCGCCATCAGCGTAAATCGTTCCCTTATCACCGTCGTGACCTTGGCCGTTCACCTACAAAAGGAAGCAAACGAAACAGAGGCAAAAATCTAGAAAATTTATGTATTTATGGATTTTTTTCGATTTATTTTGAGGCTATAAAAGCCTCGTTGTAATCTGTAAAAGGGGGACGATTTTTACGATTTTACGGATATTATACAAAAATCAAAGTTTACAGAAAGATTCAAATATCAAAGGTGTTTATTTTGATTCCAGTTATCTTTTATTTTTTATTTTTTTCCGAAAGTATATATAGAATTATTAAAAAGAGTATAAAAAGGAGAAAAATTACCTTTTTTCACCGAAAAAGGTGCGAGTTTTGGCCTTCCGACCACCGTGCAGGGTGGCGCTGGCACCGGCGATCGACGATCGGCAAGGCGGTGACCCACCGGACCTAAGGCCGGATTCTGGAACCCTTCAGAGAAAATTTGGGAGTTTGTTTTTGTTTTTTTTAAACTAGGAGAAAGAATGAAATTTTAAAAAAAATTAAGCTTTTATAGAGTTTTAAAACGGCACCATTTTGTGCCATAAGTCCAGGCACCAAAACGGCACTGTTTAAGGTGCAACCCGCAACCCGATCGAAACAGGGCTAGGATCTGCGTGTTTTTGGAGCGGAAGGGATATTTGCGTGTTCGCCCCTTCCGCTTTTCCTACCTATTCTAGTTGGGTCCTTTTAGCTTTCGTACTTTTAAATTCGGCCCGATAATTTTATTTCTATTTTATTTTATTCCATGTTGATGTGTGCGTTTTGGAGGAGAAGGGAAAATTTCTCTTTTAGCCCCTCCATCTTATTCGCGTCATTCAATGTGGTCCCTTTTCTTTCATTTTGTTTTGAATTAGCTCCAAAAGTTCTGTTTCAAGCCCAAATTGGTCCTTTTTTTATATTTTAGTTATTTTTGATTATTTCCTTAATTAATTAATTAATTCTAATATTGTCATTTTACAACTATTATTATTATTACTATCATAATTATTATATTTATTAAACATATTTTTATTTTTATTTTTTTATTATTACTATTTTCTTTTTACTTTTTTACTATTATTATTAACATATTTCATTATTTATATTTTTATTGGCATTATTATTTTGATTAATATTACTATAAATATATTATTATATTATCATTTTACTATAATATTTATTTTTTTATTACTATTATTATTTTTATTATTCTATTATATGTTTATTGTTCATATTAACGTAGTATTATTACTATTACTATTTTTAATATTATTATTACCTTTCTTTTTACGTTTACTTTTTTTTTATATATTTGTTATTTCAACTATATATATATATATATATATATATCTATTTGTCTCCAAATTTTTGTATTATTTCCAAACTGTTTAATTTACTTATTTATTTGGTGTGATTTCGATCTTTAATTTTTTTTTAAATGATTCATTCTTATTTGTTTACGTTCCCCTTCTTTCTTTTAATTTCTTAGTATTTCAAATTGACTCATTGGGTGTAATATCTTTATATACGTATTTTATTATCCCATTTTATTTATTCATTTGCTCGCTTATTATTACATATATATTCTTTTAAAGTGTAATTGTTTATAATCTTTTACTTACATGAAATTCCATTATTATCCTCATTTTCAAAAAATACCTTTCATTTAATTGTCATATTTCATCCAAAAGTTTTTCTTAAAAAAGGCAATATTTTGGTGTTTAGAAATTCAGGAAATAGTGCCTTAACGTGTTGGGTTTCGATTTTTCGTTTGTCTAAATAACTAAATATCCTTTTAATGAATTTTGTAAATCATGAGATGATTTTGGTTACGAGGGTTAAAAACATCGTGTCCTAACGTGCTGGATGTGATGCTTGTATTCTTTCGGAACAAAGAAATCTCGAGTTTCAATTCAAATTGTCCAAGTTTTAAAAAAGGATCATGTTTTAAAATCTTTTTAAATTTCTGACATTAGAACAGAAAACTAATTAATTTGGTACAAATTTTGGGCGTTACGAGGGTGCTAATCCTTCTTCGTACGTAATCGACTCCCGAACCTGTTTTCTAAAATTCGTAGACCAAAATATTTTATAAGGTGATCCAATCACACCTAGAAAAAGGTTGGTGGCGACTCCATTTTCATTTTTTCTAAAGTCAACCCCGTTTTTTTCAAATTTAAAAATGGTTTCGACATGTTTAATACGAACATAAAATCCTTTAAAACGATGACATTGCCCACAATTCCATAGCTTTTGCATATTGTATCCACTACTATCTGCATATTAAAAAAATAAAACTTGATTTGCAGTTAAATAAAGGTAATATTGACTCAAAATTCAATTAACAATGATATATGATTTCTCATGAATTTGAAAGATGTAGGTTTACTAAGAACTTCTCGAATCACATCCATTTCCAATCGAAATTCCTTTCCTAGCATCTTGAAAAGAAAATCTTCCATATCCTTGTACATAAGGTCCTCATTCTGACTATTGGATTCGAGTTTTTCACCCCAAAACAAAGGTATTGGCATCTCCTTTGAGTCCACTTTCATAGGTTTGGTTCCTATATATGAACCATTAGCCAAATGGATAGATTTCATACACCCCTTTCCTAGCATGCTCGAAACAGTGCCTCTTGAAACCGGTCTCACCTTTTTCTTCGTACATATTATATCGCCGCTTGTCAATAACTCTAAAAACTATTACAACAAGATGATTCCATAAGTTCATCCTTTTTCCTATTGCCACTACATTCATTAGTAGCGGCTAAAACTGGTTGATCCACTGTAAAAACTTGACATGCTTGTGAATAATTTATAAAAACTTTTAACATAACTTGATCCCAAAGTTTCATCATTTTTCACCTTGTTGTTAGATTGATCAGTGGAAACTAAAGGAGTTATTCCTTGCATTTCATATAGAATTAAACTAGCCATCTGAATTCCGGCCAGCTTCACAGGAAACAGAAGCGATGTCATTAAGAGAAAACACGGATTCGAAAACATCGAGCAAAATTTTCAATGCCTTCTTCTTATCATTTTGCAATCTATTCAAGCTAGAAACCTTCGTTTACTGGAAATAAGAAAGGATTCAATGTACAATTTAGGGTACAAATGACAAGATTTATATATTTAAACAAAGATTTTGTCATCCATGATCAGCATTAGAACATTACTAAAAAGAACATGGATTTGCAACAGACATGAATTACCAAAATCACCAGAAAATTAAGATCAAAACATAGAAAAGAAATTAAAAAAAAAAGGAAGAAACAAATTGTTAAAGTTACTAGTAAAAGAAGTTAAAATTTCAATTGAGAAAGACATTTCAGAAATCCAAATAAAAAAAATGATGCCTATTTGGAGATGAATTCAACGTTTTGAGCTTTCCTTTCACTCAATTTGATGGAAAGATGAAATGTGAAAGTTTGGAAGAAAATGGTGAAAGAAAGTTATATCATGTTTTTGGCAAATGAACTTGTAAATTTGTGGTTTTTGATGGGTACGCAGGGAATTTTTTTTTTAAATGAACTTGTAAATTGCTGAATAACCATTATATGAGTTTACCGCTGAATGACCATTTAATGTTTTCAATTAATAGAGAAGGAATGAAGATTACGCATCCTATGGGATGATTTGAACTAAACAATAGAATGGTGGTCCCCTCATAATTTGGATGTAATTGCATAGCAATTCCTTTGAACCAAACATAGTGTAAATTGGTAACCCGATTGAAAGTAACACCAACTCAATAAAACACTTATGTAATATTATATACACACACATATATAAGCATAGATTTATAACTGATGAAGTTAATACAGTGCATAATAAAATAAAAATGTATAAAAATATTAAAGTAATGCTTTAGTTGAGTGGTAAATTAAAGGATTTACTAATACAATCGATGTGGGTTTGAATCTCACCATATGTATATTTTTATTGTTTTTCTTTTAAATGAAAAATACTAGATACACTCGAATAATATAACTTGTTTGAAGTATGAGAGGATATTTATATAATTCAACAACTAAGTTGGTAACCCGATTGAGGGTGACACCAACTCAGCAAAACATTTAAATAATAGTACAAATAGATATAGAAACTACCATTAACCGAATTAATCGATCCTTTTAAATCCTTAATCATTAGCTGAACTAAAATTTTTTTCAAAAAAAATTAACCGAACCAAACTTTTTCGGTTAATTCGGTTGGTTAATCAAATTAACCGAAATTTATTTTTTTTATATTTTTGGTTAAAACAAAAAAATAGTAACTGAATTAACTGAATTAACCGATCAATTAATTTATACTTTCAAAAAATTAACCGAACCAACCGAATATTTATATATTATAATATTATTTATCAAGTTTGGTTAATTCAATTAACCGGCCAATTTCGAACCGAATTAACCGTTAACTGAACTTCTAAAAAATTATTAACTGACCACAACTAAACTAATTCGGTTAACTGAATTCGGTCGCTTAACCAAATTAATTTAGTTTTACCCGAAATTTGCACTCCCCTATATACAACTAATGAAAGGGATAAAGTGTGCATAATAAAATTAAAATGTATAAGAATATTGAAATAAAGTTTTAGCCGAGTAGTAAATTAAAAGTTTTACTAATGCAATTGACATGGGTTCAAATCGCATCATATGAATATTTTTATTGTTTTTTAAAGTTAAAATACTAAAATATCCTCAAATAAGAGTACTTATTTTATTTACGAAGGAGAATTCTCATAATTTCTTAATCGAGTTGGTGACCCGATTTAGGGTGACACTAACTCAGTTAATGACTTAAATAATACTAGAAATCCTATTACACATGTATACATGTGGAAACTCAAATTCACAACACAAATGTCTATTTAAAAATAGCATATAATATAATAACTTAATTATACGATAGTCTGCCTGTCGAAACCTTTTTTTTTTAAAACCGGGATTGACTTTTAAAAACGAAAATGGAGTCGCCACCAATCTTTTTTTTCGATGTGTGATCAGGTCACATTGAAATTGATCATTTTAATAAAAACATTTTGATTTATTAAAACAATGGTTTTGGTCTATGAAATTCGAGAAAACGAGTTCGAGAGTCGGTTACGCACGAGGAAGGATTAGCACCCTCATAACGCCCAAAATTGGTACCTAATTGATTAATTAATGTCTTAATGTCAAAATTTTGAGAAGATTTTAAAATACAATCCTTTTTATTTTAAAAAAATGTTTGAACAAATTGAAATGAAAGACCCTCTTGTCTCGAAGTAATAAAATATCACATCCAGCACGTAACGACATTTTAAATCCTCAAAATTAAGCTTGTCTTTTGATTTTTTTTTTTAAATGTTTGAATAAATTGAAATGGATATTAAGACCCTCTTGTCCCGAAGTAATAAAATATCACATCCAACACATTAGGATACGACATTTTAAATCCTCGAAATTAAGCTTGTCTTTTGATTTTTTTTTAAAATATTTGAATAAATTGAAATGGATATGAAGACCCCCTTGTCCCGAAGTAATAAAATATCACATCCAGTACGTTAGGACACGACATTTTAAATCCCCGAAACTAAGCTTGTCTTTTGATTTTCAAAACTCATGCATTTAAATTTTAAAAGGATATTCAATTATTTGGGTTAAAAGAGAAAAATCGAAACCCAGTAAGTTAGGGCACGATCTCTCGAGTTTCCCAGACACAGAATATTGCCTTTGTTTTTAAAAGTTTTCTTTTTGAATTTGGGGGAAAATTAATGTATTATTAAAACAAATTTAAAATTTAAACAAATTTGAAAAAAATGAACTTGAAAATGAATAATAAGAGAAAAAGAAATTTGAAATCAACAATATACAAATCAATAAATAAATTATATATATATATATATATATATATAAAAGTAGGTAATATATGTATAAGTTTAGAATAAATAATATATATAAAATGAAAATAGGTAATATATAAAGTAATAATATATAAATGAGTTTAAAAATAAATATTGTGTAATAAGGAATTTAGAACAAGTTATACACAGAACATCTTAAAAATAAATGGTATATAAATAGATAGTATATAAAAAAGATTTGCAATTGATAATATATGGAAAAAAAATTAAAGCAAATAATCAAACAATTTAAAATGGATGATATATAAAACGAGTTTAAAAAAAACATGTGTGACATAATATTAATAACAACAAAAAAATAAATAAAATATATAATTAACAAAAGAAAATAAAAGAATGATAAGAATGGTTAAATGAATGAACAATATATAAATAAGAAAGTTGATGGATAAATAAACGAATAAAAATAAAAAGAATAATTAATGATTAAACAATTAAATGGATAAATAAAAAAGTTAAAAAAAACGCTTAAGTCAACCTAACTCTCACAATATGAGAATTCAATGAAATTCCTCCACCAAAATCCAACTCAAATGAAAGCAACTAAAAAAGAAACGAAGATGAACGAAGAACAAAATAAGAATAAGCCACAGAAAATAAGAATGTAAGAGAGAGAGAGAGATTTGAGTGAATGCTCTCAAGAATTCTTATTGCTCCCAAAACTCAAGTGATTTACAATGAAGGGAAAGGCCTCTATTTATAGTTGAGCCTCCCTAAATCCAACAATACAGATCAATTACATCAACGGCTAAGATTAAAAGGTATCTACAAATTAAGTCTCTAAGATTACAAAATCATAGCTTCTAAGATTGCATATCATATCTAAGATTGCATATCCTTGAAGATTATGTTTCCAAGCTTGTAGATGGACCTTCAATCTTTTCAAGCAATGGGCCATTCTAATTGGGCCAAATGATATATTTCTAATTTTGGACTGGACTTGGACTTTGTTTTATTATTTTTGGTTTATTATTTTTTTGTATGGACCAGGGCTAAATTGGCCTATTACACTGCCTGTTGGCACGGATTCTCTGTCTGCCTTTTGGCACGATTTTCCTTTTACTTTCTGGCTCCTTTGATGTTTTCTCCTTCTGATTCTGGTTTCATTTTCTTATTTTACATTGTGTTCTGGTGGGGGATGTTATTCTCTTACGGAATAAGAGTTGGCGAATCTGAGTCTATTGGATGAATAGAAAGAAGCACTTCACAAGGAAAGAGTGGTGGTGGGAAGATCTTATCGATTCTGCCTGGTGGGATGCTGTCTAGCAGATAGTGTTGTCCATTTTCCTTCATTGTGCAACACTATGGCCGATCTTTGGCACCCTATTGGAGGGATCTGCATCTCAGATCTTGGAGAAAAAAGGTATTTCTTTTAATTTTTTCATGAGGTTGACGTTAATAGGGTAATTGCTGGAACACCGTGGTTCTTTAATAACCATTTGCTTATACTCCAAAGAATTCCAATTAGAGAAAATCCAGAAACATTGGCATTAAATTTTACTGAGTTTTGGATACAAGTACATGAATTGCCCTCAGGGCTCATGACTGAAACAATAGCTAAATAGTTTGGTTATTTTTGTGGTAAATTTCTTGATTATGACACTTTAATATCGACTTTGAGCTATAAAAAATATATGCGTATTCGTGTTTTTTTGGATGTATCTGCTCCGTTGAAACGTAAGAAGAAGATCCAAATTGGGAAGACTATGATTGTTTATGCACAATTTAAGTACGAAAAGCTTAGTCTATTCTGTTTTATTTGTGGAAGATTAGGGCATGGTGAAAGTTACTATCCTTATCGATTAAGAATTGATCCATCAAAAATAGTTTTTAGTTGGGACTTATCACTACGTGCAATGCCCAAGTGTCGGAACATGGTGGTGAGCAGGAGGTTACGTGATGTTGATGGTTCACAGTGCAACTTTAGAAATTTGGAAAGGCTCAATCAAAGTATCTTATTAAATGAGGGGAATGATATAGGGCAGAAATTAGGGGGAAATATGGGGAGTCTGATGTCAAATATCAATTTAAATCAATTGGGATCTAATCATCAGCATATTTCTATTGGGCAAAGTCAATGGCATAATTGGAGTAAATGTGGAGTGCAAAATGATGGGCTAGAATATGGGCCTATGGATTTGGTCTCAGAAGAGGAAAATGACCCCATTGCCACGTTGGAAGGCAAGAAAAGACAACGAATAGTGGAAAGCCCCCTTGTTCCTGTTGGTTCTAATTTTGAAAATGGATCATTAGATTTATTGGCTAGCTCTGGTGACCAAAGTAGCCGGGCACAAGGAAAATACTAAGCTGGAACGTTCCTGGTTTGAGGAGATCACAAACTGTAAAAAGGCTCAAAATAAGTTGAGAGCCATTAATCCCCGAATTTTGTTTCTTATGGAGACAAAATTATGCTAAAAAAATAAATTTAGTCAGGTTGAAATGCAGGTTTGAAAATGGAATTGATATTGAGGCAATAGGTTCTAAAGGATGGCTTTCATTGGGCTGGAAAAGGAACTATTTGATTAGTCTTAAAAGTTTTTTCTATTTCTATATTGACGTTGAGATTCATGATAATGAAGGTGGTAACACTTGGCGGTTAACGGGTTTTTATAGGAATTTGGATGAAAGATGTAGAGGGGATTCTCGGAATTTACTTAGGAAGCTAAGCTACGGCCATTTTATTCCTTGGGTTGTATTGAGAGATTTCAATGAAATTGTAAATTCTTTTTTTGAAAAGAAAGGAGGTCTTCTGTGATCAGAATGTCAGATGATGGAGTTCCATGAGGCATTAGAAGACTGCAGTCTCAATGATTTAGGTTTTATAGGTCAGTGGTTCATACAGGAAAGAGGAAGATTTATATCTACAAACATTAAAGAGCGACTGGATCGTGGAGTGGCTACAATAGGTTGGGTAGAGCTTTTCCTGTATTATTAGGTTGAACATCTGAGTCATTCATTTTCTAATCATTGCCCCATTCTTCTTGATACCTTAGGGGGAGAAGGAATGATCAGTTTTATAGTGAAATGATGTTTCGGTTTGAGGCTAAATGGTGTTTAGAAAGCTCTTTTGAGGAGATGGTTAAAAGCTGGTGGAAAGATGCTACTAGAAGTATACCGTGTAGACTAAAGAGCATGGATCGCCATATGCTAAGCTGAAGTAAAGTCAGAAGCAGTGAGGTGAAGAGAATTTGGGTTGATTTAGAAGATAGACTATCTTACCTTCATAATCAGGATATTTCGGATGAGATTTTAACTGAAATCACAGAGGTTCAATTAGGACTTAATTTAGAGGCAGATAAAGAAGAGTTTTTTTGGGAGCAACGCACCTATGTCAATTGGCTTAAGAATGGTGATCGCAATACAAGTTACTTTCATAAAATTGCAGTTCAACAGCAGTTCTGAAGGCGAATTTTTGAGTTAGAAGATGAGAGTGGAGGAAGGACTACATCGACAGAGGAGATTATTAAGATTGCCTCGGGTTATTTTGAAAAGCTTTTTTCAGCTTCTGATATGGGTGTGGATGAGCATTTATTTAGTCTAATGGAGAAAAAAGTTACTGTTAGCTTGAATGATATTTTACTAAGACAGTTTACTGAGGAAGAAATCACTTACGCTATTAAGATAATGGCGCCCCTGAAATCATCCGGCGTTGATGAATTTCCTGCAATCTTTTTTCAAAGGTATTGGCATATTATTGGACCGAGATTTCCCGTTATTGCTTATCTATTCTTAATGGTCAGTCTGAAGTAGGGGATATTAATAAAACACGCATTATTTTGATTCCCAAGGTTGAGAAACCAAAAAATATGTCACATTTCAAACCTATAAGCTTTTGTAACGTTGTTTACAAAATTATTATGAAAGTCTTGGTAATTCGTATGAGTTCTATTTTGGGTAGCTATATTAACGAAGCTCAAGGGGCTTTTATTCTAGGAAGGCTTATTTCGGACAACATATTGATCGCTTATGAGGTTCTTCATTCCCTCAAGATGAAGAAGAGTGGCAAGAGAGGGAAATTTGCGCTTAAACTCGATATAAGAAAAGCATATGACCGGGTTGAATGGGATTTTCTGGCAGGTATGATAAAGTACTCGGGTTTTTATGAGGATTGGATTGTCCTCATTATGAGATGTGTATGTTCTGTTTCCTATTCTGTTAATCTTAATGGAATTAATGGTGAATGGTTTTCTCCTGCAAGAGGCTTAAGACAAGGAGATCCTCTCAGTCCTTATATATTTATGATTTGTGCTGAAGGTTTCTCTACGTTGATTCAAGATGCCAAAAAGAAAGGTTGGATGATGGGTGCAACTGTTGGTGATGAGAGATTAGTTGTTAATCATTTGTTTTTTTGCTGATGATTGTATCCTCTTTGGGGATGCATCGTGTGAAGGGGCAAGAGTGGTTTAAGATATTATTAGGGAATATGAGATGGTTTCAGGTTAATGGGTGAATTTTAATAAGTCTCTTATTTACTTTGGGGCTAATGTAAGCTCAAATGTGAATGAGGATATTATCAACTTATTAGGAGTCCGAGTGGCTACAAATCCGGAGAAGTATCTAGGCTTGCCTATGATGGTGGGTCGAAGAAAAACATGGGCTTTTACTAATTTCGCTGATAGATTCAGAAAAAGAGTTGATGGGTGAAGTTTGCGTTTTCTTTCAATGGGGATAAGGAGGTTTTCATTAAATCGATCTTGTAGGCGACCCCGCTTTATGTAATGTAATGTTTTCTTTTGCCAAAAAATTATGTCGCAAGTTTGAAGGGGTTATGAATAGGTTCTGGTGGTCTAACAATAAGACGTCGAAGGGAATTCATTGGAACAGTTGGGATAAGCTTTGTAAATCGAAGTACGCTGGTGGGTTAGGTTTTAAAAACTTGTTTTTTTTTAAAAAGGCCCTATTGGCAAAACAAGTTTGGCGTATTTTATCTCAGCCGCATTGTCTATTAGCCAGAGTTTTAAAAGCCTGTTATTTTCCGTTTTCCGATATACTATCTGTGAAGCTTGGTTATTACCCTTCGTTTACCTAGAGAAGTATTTACAGTGCTCGGGAGTTGATTGTGGAAGGGATTTTATAGAGGGTTGGCAGTGGTACTCGCATCAATATTTGGATTGACCCTTGGCTACCTGGAAGAGAGAATAACAGAGTTTCAGTCCAGGAGATTAGGCCTACATGGATGACTGTTAATCAGCTAATTGAAACTGAATCTAATACTTGGAATAGAGAGCTGGTTCATTATTTAGTTGATGAAGATACAGTAGCTCGAATCTTTTCTATTCCAATTTCTGGGAGTAGCTCGGAGGATATACTGGTTTGGAAACACGAAGGTTCTGGTGAGTACACTGTTAAAAGTGGCTATCGAGCCCTAACTATAGATCTTTTATAATACAATACGCACATTTCCTCTACTATCGATGATTACAAAGAATTTCACAAAGCCCTATGGTCATTGAATATTCCGCAAAAAATTAAAATTCATGTCTGGAGGTTGTTTAATGATCTGTTGCCTCACTTTGTTAATCTGGAGCACCGAACGTTGAGTGTGGAAGTCGTTTACCAATTGTGCAAGGCAGATAATGAGGATTTAGGTCATTTGGTATGGTCCTCTGATACATTACAGAATGTGTGGGCTTCTTTACCAGTAAAGATTCCACCATTGGAAACTTCGCTGTGCTGTAAGAATCGATTTGCTAGAACATTTTCTACAGCAGATGAACATCAAAAACGTGTCATTGCTATTTCTATTTGGGGGTTATGGTATTGCAAAAATAAACAATTACATGAAGGGGTCAAATTTTTGTTGCAAGAGTTTATAGGGTTTATTCGAGGATATGAACATGAGCTCAGTCTTAATCAAGAGAATCTCCATCCTTCTCTTAAAGTTATGGTGAAGGATCTGTGGAGACCCCCAGATGATGGAGTTATCAAGATAAACTTTGATGCAGCTTTTCAAAAAGAAGACAAAATCGCTACAACAGCAGTTTTAGCCAGAGATTCTGCAGGAGAAATTGTAGGAGTAGAAACTTATTTCATCGAGGAAGTTGTTGACGCCTTTGTAGCAGAAGCACAGGCTTGTGAAAGAGCACTAATCTTTGCAACTGAGATGGGCTTTGGACGCTTGATTGTGGATGGTGACTCCCTGTTTATCATCAAGAGTATTATGAAGAAAGGGGAAGACAAATCAATTCTTATGTAATAGCCCAAATTTCAATAATGTCAGAAATTGTGGTTCAAGACCACCAAATTGGACAAATGAACTCGTAGATAATATTATTTAATATTTACGAGCTAAATGTGGTTTTTAAAAGATTTTTGAAATAGTAAAATTATGTTTGTAAAGATTTATTTGGTCAAGATATCGAGAAAAAGAGGTATCGAGATCCCGGTGTTATAAACCGAGCTATAAATATTTTTATGAATATTAAAGGAATGTCACTAAGGTAATATTAAAGTTTCGTTAAGAAATTTTAAGGTTTTGGTGGTCAATTGAGTAAAAAGGGCTAAATTGAATAAAGTGCAAAATTGTGAAAAGTGATGAAACAGCTCAATTGTCAAAAGAGGAAGGACCTAAAGTGCAAATAAGCCCAAAGGAGATATTTTGGGCGGCAATAGCCGAGAAAAAAATCAGAAAATGGATGAAATAAGGGCAAAATGGGAAAATTGCAAAAATTAGTTAAATAAAAATGGGACCAAATTGGGAATATCTAGAATTCTCTTCATTTTTCTTCATTCTCATCAGCTGAGAAACAGCCATGGAAGAGGTTTCAAGCTGGTTTTTCATACTCTAGCTTCATGTAAGTTTAATTCTTGCTCTCTCCTTGAAATTTCTATATTTTTGGACTTTTACAAATGGGTCCAACTTATTAATTCATTAGTTTTTGATTCCATGGCTAATTTTTAAAGTTGATGTGGATTACTTTTGAAAGCATGTGATGAATAAATATTGGATTGAAGCTTTAATTTTGTTATATGATGGTTTTATCAAGTAAAATTGATAGAAATTTGATTTTAGGACTTAATTGTGAAATAGTCGAAATTAAGGCCTATTGTTAGAATTCTGATTTTCAAAAGTTATGAAGTAGTTCAAAATGATATAGAAAAGTATTAAATGAGAAAATTAGCTCAATGGAGGGGTTAATTAAGCAAGGACTGAATTGTAAGAATTGTGGAAATTGGGACAATTGGAAATCAAGATGTCACACTAAAGCAGTATTGGACAGCAGCAATTGTCTAACTTTGAAAAATCACCAAAAATGGTAGAAATTGAATTAGAAGTTGAATAAGATATGTAATTAAAGCTTGTTGAGTCTATTTTCATATAAAAGAAACAGAGAAAGCAAAGGAATTCTGTATTTTGAGATATTTATATTTTTGTGAAACTGGTTTAGATTGATTTCGTGATCCCCTGTTCTGATTTGATAAAATCATTAAAAATTGTACAAAAATAGTTATGAGTTGTAATTTATATGTTTAGAATCCTCGGTGAGTCTAGTTTCAAGAGAAATAGACGAGAACATTATCCGAATCCTGAGCTATGAGATAATTGAATTTTAGTACAGAAGGGTCGGAACTGTCAGACGGTGAATTAGGGGTAAATTTGAGGAATAAACTGTATTAATTGACAAGACTAAAAATTCTGGAAATTTTATGGTAGAAATTTACATGAGTCTAGTTTCAGGAAAAATTAACGGATCTTAATTTGGAGCTCTGTAGCTCAAGATATAAATAATTTAGTGACTATGACGCAGGTAGACAGCTTGAATGTTCACATATAAGTAAATAGTGAAATTATTGAAAATGTTACTTATAAGCATATTATATAAATTAAGTATGTTGAGACGAATAATAAATCCAAGTAAAACGTGTCGAGAATAAGAATAAACACATTTGAGGGACAATATGTTTAATTTTAATTGGTTTCAAATATAAATGTTAGATGAAATAAAATATTTGATAAATAAATCGATAATGCTCCGTAACTCTATTCCGGTAACGGATTGGGGTTAGAGGCGTTACAATTAGTGGTATCAGAGCTTTGGTTTAGTCGGTTCTCGGACTGAATATAGTATACGTGAAGTTTAGAAATACATGCAATTATATAACATGTGATAATGCGATATCTTTCAACTCTGATAAAAAAAAAAAATTTATGATGCGAGTGTTACTATGGAATTTAATGAAAATTGAAATGGTTGTTAAATAAATTTTAATATTGGATAATGATTAAATTGTTAAGTTGAATGAGAATTTAGGATTTAAAGTGAAGTTGAATTAAATGAGAAATATGTGTTAGTATTGAATTGTATTTTGATTAGTAAATGGAAAGTGTATTTGATCTTAAAAGTGGATTTTTTTTAATGAAAGTGAAATTGGATTGTGGAATTGAATTACAAGTGAAAGGTGTAAAAATGATATGCGTGCATGAAATAATTTGTCTAAGTAGATATTAGAACTACTAGGATATTAGTGGCATGTCATTAAAGGACCTTAGTATGCTCTCTGATTATTAGCACTACGGTGCTCTCTGATTATTAGCACTCCGGTGCTCTCTGATTATTAGCACTACGGTGCTCTCTGATTATTAGCACTTCGGTGCTCTCTGATTATTAGCACTCCAGTGCTCTCTGATTATTAGCACTACGGTGCTCTCTGATTATTAGCACTACGGTGCTCTTTGATTATTAGCACTCCGGTGCTCTCTGATTATTAGCACTTCGGTGCTCTCTGATTATTAGCACTCCGGTGCTCTCTGATTATTAGCACTACGGTGCTCTTGATTATTAGCACTCCGGTGCTCTCTGATTATTAGCACTCCGGTGCTCTCTGATTATTAGCACTTTGGTGCTCTCCGATTATTAGCACATTCGTGTTCTCTGTTTAATAATGCATAATAATGCACCTCTGTATCAGTCCCGTATACCCTAAGTGTTATATCTAGTCTATTGGGCCTCTGCTAAAAAAAAAAAAAAAAAAAAAGTTATTTATGAGTAATTGATTTATTCAGGTATGACATTTACGAAACAAATTTACTTGAATTTCGTCTGAATTAGTTCCTTTAGTGAGCTGAATAATGTGATATTATTGATGATTATGTATATTAGTGGATTAGTGGTGAAATTGCAAACATATCTAGATGCAACTATTATAGTTGGGTATCTTACAGCGATTTCTTTTGGATATTCTATATGTTCTTTTATCTTCAGAGATATATGTAACTGTTCATCTTTAGATATGGTTCTTATCATATAAGAAGTTTGGTTAATTATAACATTAAATAGAAGTACTATTAATTGGGTCGATTCATGATCGATATTCCTCTACTTTCCTTTGGATTTCTGATTTGCTCTGTTAGACAGAAGATTTGATGGTTAAACTCATATGAAACTATTTTCTACTTTTATCAGTGGGTATTCTGAATCACCTTATGCAATTTACATCATTTCTATCACAGTTGTTTCTAGTGGGTATGAATGATATTCTTCTTCTGGTTTTTCTTTAAATAATATGGGTTTCTTTATCATTAAATGTGGTTTTCTATTCTCGGGGATTCAATATAACTTCACATCTGGAATTTCTTTATCTTGGTTTTCTTATTATTTTATGGCCTGATCTTATCTATTAAATATGATTTATCTGTGAAGGGGTATTCTTTGAATAAAGGTAAAAATATATTACTGCTACAAAATCCTGGTTCGGTTATGGAAGCTCAGTGACATGGATCTTAAATGATAGAAGTTGTATTACTACACCGGTTATTATTGAGACTACTCTTGGAATTCTTCTTCTATTTTAAAGTGCACTGTTGAAGTTGAAATATTGATCTATTTATATTATTGAAATGTCAGATCTATTATAGTATTATGGTTTCATCCGAACTGATGATGGTAGACTTGGGATAATTCAAAACTTTGGCATTCCTCTTTAATTTTTATGGAAGTGTTTTCTATGATAGCTACATCAATAATATGAATATTATAGAAAGATGTAAGGTTTGAATGGACTAATCAATGTTAGTAAAGTTTTGACTGGATGGAAGCCGTAATGATTGAAGTATCCGTTTTGGTTCAGTCTGAATTTGGGTAAGAAATTTATTATTATAGTGATATGTTATTAAGTGAATTAGATTGCTATTGTCTGATAAAGGATTAATTTCAATTGAATATCTGCTGCTGGCACTTACAGAATTATCAAAGCTAGTAAAGATATTGGGACGGAAATGAGATATAAGTTATGAAATCGACAAACTATATGGAGTGTCAGTTTTCGATATGTCTGATAAAGATCTATGATCTATGGTTCACTTCTTGATTTTGGGATAAATTGAACACGCCTTTATAATTACGAAAATGATATAGTGAGGTAAACTGTGAATCGTATTGTTAAGTTGTGTATGATTGGAAAATGGAAAGTACCCAAGGAGTAAGTAAAATAAGACTAAGTGTTGAAACTTTATGAGACATTAGTGATGATTCGAGTAAAAGAAATGAAAGCTTATATTGTGATAAGTTCATTGATGGATAGTTAGTGTTCATATGAAATTAAATTGCATGTGTTACTAAGATATGCGAAAGTGTGTCCATAATAAGTTGGAAATTTGAAATGCTTGAACCAAAGTACATGATACTATTAGTTAGTGAAAAATATTTGAACCTCTCCACCGAAGAAATTTTCGAGGACGAAAATTTTTAAAGGGGGGAGAGTTGTAATAGCCCAAATTTCAATAATGTCAGAAATTGTGGTTCAAGACCACCAAATTGGACAAATGAACTCGTAGATAATATTATTTAATATTTACGAGCCAAATGTGGTTTTTAAAAGATTTTTGAAATAGTAAAATTATGTTTGTAAAGATTTATTTGGTCAAGATATCGAGAAAAAGAGGTATCGAGATCCCGGTGTTATAAACCGAGCTATAAATATTTTTATGAATATTAAAGGAATGTCACTAAGGTAATATTAAAGTTTCGTTAAGAAATTTTAAGGTTTTGGTGGTCAATTGAGTAAAAAGGGCTAAATTGAATAAAGTGCAAAATTGTGAAAAGTGATGAAACAGCTCAATTGTCAAAAGAGGAAGGACCTAAAGTGCAAATAAGCCCAAAGGAGATATTTTGGGCGGCAATAGCCGAGAAAAAAATCAGAAAATGGATGAAATAAGGGCAAAATGGGAAAATTGCAAAAATTAGTTAAATAAAAATGGGACCAAATTGGGAATATCTAGAATTCTCTTCATTTTTCTTCATTCTCATCAGCTGAGAAACAGCCATGGAAGAGGTTTCAAGCTGGTTTTTCATACTCTAGCTTCATGTAAGTTTAATTCTTGCTCTCTCCTTGAAATTTCTATATTTTTGGACTTTTACAAATGGGTCCAACTTATTAATTCATTAGTTTTTGATTCCATGGCTAATTTTTAAAGTTGATGTGGATTACTTTTGAAAGCATGTGATGAATAAATATTGGATTGAAGCTTTAATTTTGTTATATGATGGTTTTATCAAGTAAAATTGATAGAAATTTGATTTTAGGACTTAATTGTGAAATAGTCGAAATTAAGGCCTATTGTTAGAATTCTGATTTTCAAAAGTTATGAAGTAGTTCAAAATGATATAGAAAAGTATTAAATGAGAAAATTAGCTCAATGGAGGGGTTAATTAAGCAAGGACTGAATTGTAAGAATTGTGGAAATTGGGACAATTGGAAATCAAGATGTCACACTAAAGCAGTATTGGACAGCAGCAATTGTCTAACTTTGAAAAATCACCAAAAATGGTAGAAATTGAATTAGAAGTTGAATAAGATATGTAATTAAAGCTTGTTGAGTCTATTTTCATATAAAAGAAACAGAGAAAGCAAAGGAATTCTGTATTTTGAGATATTTATATTTTTGTGAAACTGGTTTAGATTGATTTCGTGATCCCCTGTTCTGATTTGATAAAATCATTAAAAATTGTACAAAAATAGTTATGAGTTGTAATTTATATGTTTAGAATCCTCGGTGAGTCTAGTTTCAAGAGAAATAGACGAGAACATTATCCGAATCCTGAGCTATGAGATAATTGAATTTTAGTACAGAAGGGTCGGAACTGTCAGACGGTGAATTAGGGGTAAATTTGAGGAATAAACTGTATTAATTGACAAGACTAAAAATTCTGGAAATTTTATGGTAGAAATTTACATGAGTCTAGTTTCAGGAAAAATTAACGGATCTTAATTTGGAGCTCTGTAGCTCAAGATATAAATAATTTAGTGACTATGACGCAGGTGGACAGCTTGAATGTTCACATATAAGTAAATAGTGAAATTATTGAAAATGTTACTTATAAGCATATTATATAAATTAAGGATGTGGAATGGAGAGGAGGAGGAGGAAAATATGTATGAATATTCAGCTAGCATGGGTAATTTGCATGTCTTAGGCTCAGGGACTAAATTGAATAAAAGTAAAACTTTATGGGCAATTTTGTAAAAATGCTAGAAATGATCAAATTACATGAAAAGGATTATTTCATTATTTAAATTGCAAAATTTAAATGAAATTATTATTTTAGTTCAAGATCGAGGAAAAACATGTTTTACGAATTAAATTAAAAAGTGTTGAAATTAGGGAAAATTCTGATGTTTTATAGAATTCACGGGTTGTTATCAATTTGTATGAGAATGACAGCTGGAAATAAGGATTAGATTGCAAGAAATTTATTTATAAAGGTCCGGATGACATAAATACAAGACTTGAACGTGGAAAAAGAAATGATATTAAATATGATGTGTAAGTATTTGATTATCTTTGACACGCTGGTACAAGTAAATTAAGTATGTTGAGACGAATAATAAATCCAAGTAAAACGTGTCGAGAATAAGAATAAACACATTTGAGGGACAATATGTTTAATTTTAATTGGTTTCAAATATAAATGTTAGATGAAATAAAATATTTGATAAATAAATCGATAATGCTCCGTAACTCTATTCCGGTAACGGATTGGGGTTAGAGGCGTTACATCTTAGGCCGATTACTCATCATATTTGTAAAATGAGTTTGCATCTTGATGAGGTATCTTACCTTTTTGTGCCCAGAATGGTTAACAGAGCATCTCATACTCTTGCGTTGGAGGGCCAGAGAAGGCATATTTCCGGTAGTTGGGTTAATGGCGTGCTTGATTCAGTGAAGAAGATAGTGATGGAAGACCGTTTGGCTTGGATCCAGCACCTCTAAGGTTCCTCCTATTTGCTTTGAAATTGGAGAAGGTTCAATGAATCTCCATTGTTCGTGTTCAAAGCTTTTGCCCTCTCCTTTCCTTGGTTCCGATTTCTTTTCTTCTGATTTTGGAGAGAGGTTTGGCTGATATTTTGAATTTGGAGAGGTTTGGCTCAAAAAAAATAGCATATAATAAATACCCTTGAATAAATTATTTATTTTAATTACGAAAGGACATTTCCATAACTTTCTAATTAAATTTGTGACTCGGTTGAAGGTGACACTAGCTCAGTTAAGAGCTTAAATAATAATATAGATATACAACTAATGAAAGTAATAAAATATGTATAATAATATTAAAATAAAATTTTAGTTAAAAAGGTATAGTGTGGTGAATACTAATTAACAATTGTTTTCCCTAACTTTTCATTTTATTATTTTAAATTTTTAAATAAATTATATTATTAATCAATGAAAACTATAAATATGATGTTAAAACTATTAAATTAGTTATTAATTAAATTTACGACATTCCTCGTTATATTAGTATTTTCATCATAAGCACTTATTGTAGCAACTTTTTTTTGTCAAATTTCACGGAACATTTTATCAGAACTTGTAGTACGCAAATTACCCTGCAATATTTTTCTTATTTATTAATTGTTTACAAATAATTAAGGCTTTTATTTTATTAATATTTTACTTATCGATTATTATTTTTAAATAAAAAAATTATTTTATAATTTTTAGTATAAAATACAATAGCACGAAAATACAACTAGTATATTTATGGCTAATTTTGCGACCATGAAAGCAATAAAAGAATAAAATTTCCAAGTATTATAATGAAATCTGTAAGATAAAAAATAAACAAAAGTATCGGATGATTATTCCGGTATCTTTTATCTGAGATCACGACTCTTTGATGTAGTGGCTTAAGCCAAAATGAGCTAAAAGAAGAGAGACGTAAGTCAGCAGCTCTCCACCTTGCCTCAACGCTAGTGCATGCTCCTTCCACGAACAGTATTTGGCTGCATGAATCAGCATATTCATCCATATATCAGACACTATTTCCCAAATGCTATCATAATCATACCTGAATTGGTCAGAAAGCCCTAGCAATTGAAGGGCAACCTTTTGTCCCCTGACTAGTACATTAGGTTCGGGGTCCTCAACTTGTGTCAAAGAACTATCATTATTAACTTTGAAAAAGAAAAAAATCTCAAGATCCTCAATGGCAAGTAGTCCAGTGGTAAAGAGCTTGGTTGCTGCAGTTGTACTGTCCTGTCCACCTCCTTGAAAAAAGTTAAAAGCCATTATTCGGCTCTCTTTTCTGATCAGATCAGGTTTTCTTTTGTCAGGTACAAAACTTTCTTTTGTCGCATCGTCAAAGTCTTTGGGTAGCATTGTTGGACGCACTAGAACAAGGTATAGCATGTAATCAGACAAGATATTGCTTATTCGACACGATGATGAACGAACAGGTCGTCTTCTGTGAATTGCATTGTAGTAAATCAGCTTGGTAGCAATATGAAAAATAAAGATGGGGCGCGTTAAACCTGCGGGCATTCCTTCAATTGCACCATTTTCACGTTCCAGCCATGGCAACAAAAAAGGATCCAAGTCATCACTTATTATTTTTTTGAGAACCTCATCACTTAATGAAGAGTTAAAGCGTTCCTTTAAGCCAGTGTAGATGAATTCCTCGAGATAATGATCTACTTCCACCCAAGTGATAATACGGTACTTGTTTCGAAGTCCGTTGGTGTCAATAAGATTTATTAGCCAAGAGAAAATCCCAATCCGGTGTTTTGAGCAAAAATCCTTGAGCACATCGTACTGCGCTATTTTTGGTGTTCCAGCCATAGACTTAATTGAACGCAACCTGGACGCAACCAGCCAATGGTACAACTTATCCAGCTTGCCACCAGCAATGCCAAATCCAGACATGGTCCAATAAGACCAAAGGTGCAGAAGAGCTGCCAAAACATCCAGTAAAATAGCCCCTACCAACAGCAAGTAGGTCACGGCGATGTCAACTCCTTCTATGTCTCTCTTGCTCACACCGATATTATTCTGTGTTTTGAAAAATATCAGTACGGACAGAGCAGACAAAATGTAGAAACCGCGAAGAAATGCATTCAGTTTAAAAGGTACTGTATAGGATTCTTGGTGAAGAACAAATCATGAAAGAATTGCAGTTCAATTTTTACCAATCGGAAGGCGTCTTTCGCGGATCTGTCCTTCAAGTGAACATTTTCGTCGAGATACTTCCTGGAAACCTTAAATGGGAGGTCCAAAAACAAGGGCCTAAAAATTTCAAACGACATGCGTGCCTCTCGGAGAAATTTGACTTGTGGGTCCCCTACTAACTGTTTTACCGCCCCAGCCGACTCGTACATCCCCGTTCTGACCATTTCTCTTCCCTCTGATTTAAGCTGGTTGTCTTCCGCTTCAGAATATAAGTCACTCCGGAGCTGTTCACTGCATGCGGATCTCAACGCCACTATCCTTTCCGCGTACTTGAGGATTCCGCCGACTAATAGCGGAACAACCATGACATCAAGGTAGTGGAGGCTTCCAAATATCGGGACACCGACTGTTCGAAACTTGAAATAGATGTACACTGCCTCTGCACCATTGGAGACGAGTCCAAGAAAATGTCTCAACCACAGCTCATTGTCTTCTAAAGAATAAGCCGTGATGTTAGCTGGGCTGCCAAGATGCCAAAGAAGGAATGGGACCCAAAGCACCACAACTGCACTTTCCTTTTCCAAGGTGCCCCTAAGAATGGTGGTCAGAGCCAATGTTGCAACCCAATCAGCTGCCAAGTATATTGACCACACGGTCGCTGCTACGTAAGGTAAAAGTCTTCCTTTGTACTTTTGTCGAACGTGAGCTGATATAATGAGAAGGAACTGCAGAGTAAGACTCAACAGAACCAAACAACGAACTTCCCATTCGCTCCATGCTTCTTTCAACTGTTGGGAGTATGTAAGTTTCTCCAGCGCCCAATTTTTAATCTCCACGTAAACAAGCGACAGAGCAACTGACAAGATTTTCAAACATGTGTAGAATTAGAAAAACTCCATAAAATCTTAATACATAAAAATAAATATTTTAATATAATATTTAAAATTGTCTTTTTATTATATTAGAATTTTTATATGAATTAATATATTCTAATTATATTTAACAATTTGAATAACTAAAAATTTAATTATAAAAATTAAAAGTACATTATTTAAAAATTAAATGCATAAAATCACGTTTAATGCACCTGCCATTAAAAACTTATATATATATATATATATTTATTTATTTATTTATTTATATAATTAAATGTTGTTAAAATATAGTTTATTTATTATAAATATATCATTACCCATCATTAATTTAAATATATTTTAGATAAGTAATTGAAATCAATAAAGTTGACATATTGAATAATTACAGTAAGAAATCATTATTTAAATTAAATAATAAGAAAAACAATTTGTTTTATTATAACTTTTAAATTAAATTAAATAATTAGAAGTAATTAAAAAAATAGATAGACTACGTTTTGGCCAACTCTTTGTATAAGGGTTGGGATATGTATGCCTAAGACAACACTTGAATAAGAGTTGGCTTTTGTCTAGTCCTAAGACAACAGTTTTGGGGCGACACTTTCCAAAGTGTTGGGATAGACTTGTCAGCATATGCTCTGGCCAACTCTTTGTATAAAGGTGTAACGTCCCAAATTTCCTTAATTCCGGCTTTTTTTGAATGTGTAGCACCAAAAATTTGGGTTTAAAATATGAATATTCTTAAAATTTTACATCATCAGTTTGTGAATAATTATATATATTCAAATTAAAGCTAACTTAATAGCTTCAAGTGTGAATAAGGTTTTTAATAAAAATACCGCAAAAAATCAATTTAGTTTAGGGTTTAAGGTTTAGTGCTTAAAGTTTATGGTTTAGGGATTATAGTTTATATAGTTTAAGGTTTTAGGGTTTCGTGTTTATGGGTTTAGGGTTTAAAATTGTAGGGTTTTGTGATTATGGGTTTGGGGTTTTGTGATTATGGGTTTGCGATTAATCTTGATTTTTTTAATATGAACTGTATTGCGATATAATTTAACTTTAAGGTTTCGGTTTAGCTTCTATATTTATGACTACGGTTTAGGGTTTTATGGTTTATGGTTTAAGAGTTTAGGGTCTATGGTTTTAGGGTTTAAGATTTCATGGTCTTGAGATTTAAGGTTATGGTTTAAGGCTTAGGGTTTTAAAAATCATTTTATTTTTAATTAAACGACGTTGTTTTGCTCCCGGCATTCTCACCCATCATCCAAGTGTCTATCATGTATTCTTTTCGACACGTAGACAAAATTTGAAAGTAAGAACATAAAAAAATATATGTTAAAAATGAAAAAAAATTAAATTATTATTATTTAAAATAATTTTAAAGTTTTTTTGGTATATGACTGATTGTTTTTTAATTTATATATTAAATAACTTCTTTATATAATTGTAAAAGAGATAATATTAATTTTAATATATTAAAATTATCATTTTAATTTAAATTATTTAAAAGATAATAGATAAACTTTAGATATATTAAAATTAAAAAAATTGCTAACTCATGTATCTCTAAAGAAATAAAATTAATTAGTAAATTGAAAATTTTAATTTAATTTCCTAAAATATTGAAAAAAATATATAATTACAAAAGAGAAATTTTTTTAAAGCTTTTTTTTTATATTTTTATATTTTTATATTTTTATATTTTGAAATTTTTTTTTGTTTTTTTACATAAAAATTATATAAAAATTATAATTTTATCTAATTATTTTAAAAAATTATTTATTTAAAATTTATATGAACCGGCATCGTTTTGTTACCCAAAATCCCTTAGTCTATTTCCCAAAATCTTTTCCCCCGCAAAATCCCAAAATTTCACCTTCTTTTTTCCCCTTCTTTTTCCCAATATTGGTTCCCCGCAACCTAAAATCTCTTCTTTTTCCCCCCCCCCCAATTTCCCCAAATCAGCAGCCCTCTGCATCTCTTAGTTTGAGATAGATTTAATTTGAGAGAGAAATTTTATATTTTAATATCCAAGGAGTTCGTGTTCTTGCCGTTGATGATGCCGAAGAAGTTCATGTTCTTGCCGTTGATGATAGCCTCGTTGATCGGAAAGTCTTTTAACGCTTGCTCAGAATTTCCTCTTGTAAAGGTTTGTTCATCCAGATTCCCTTCTTTTTCTTCAACTTTTTTTTTAATTAATTAGTTTGGATTTGAATTGAATGGGGGTTTGGTTTTGGATTTGTGCAGTGACGGTAGTGGATAGCGGGAAGAGAGCTTTGCAATACCTAGGATTAGATGAGGAGAGCTTTGCAGTGGATAGTGGGATTAGTAACTTAAAAAAGACTAACCACACCCATGTCGGATACATACCCGTACCGGACACTCACACCTAACAAATGATGCATGTATCCATTTGACAAGGGTATTTTCAATATTTTATATGCTTTTCCATGTATTTGGAAGGTCTATACTCAATACTAATGTTCTAAAATATGTTGAACATGGGTGTTGGACATGGGTACTTTAAGAAAATGAAGAATCGAAGCAATGTAGCTTCAATAAGGTGTTGTGACCCTCTTTTTTTCTCCTATACTGCGTGAGTTTTAGCGTTTGGCTTTTTTGTGGTAATTTCTGTTTATTTGACATCTTTCCTGTGCTCTATTTCTCACTTTAGAGAGTGGTGTTTAGAATTGAGGGAGAATCAATTTTTGGTTCTCTTGAATGGTTCTTATTACAGCAATAGTTTTTTTCAAGGTTCTAAAGTAATGATAATAATTGAAATAAAATTAATCTTTGATTCATAAAAGTTTTAATTTTGAATCTTGTGTTATTGTAGCCAAAGAAACCATTTCAAAGAGTGAATGTGGATGAGGTAGAGTTTGTTGATAGCAGGCTTGAAGATAATTCATACTGGGCAAAGGTATAAAGTACTTGCCCTGCTTTCTTTTTCTAATCTTATGTTTTGGACGAAGTTAGTATAGAAAAAGAAATAGAGGTTCTAAAGGAAAGGACAGGAAAAGATATTTCATTCCTTTTGTCAGATAACTAAATTAAGTAAGAGAAGGAAAAGAGTGGAAAGTTAAAAACATTTGTTTGGTTAAGTAGTAGGAAGGAAAAGCATATTATATTTACATTGCTCCAATTATACCTTTCTAAAATAAAAAATTTTGTTTAATGAATGATCTTGAGATTGGTTGCTTTAAATTAAAACTCAAACTATCTCCTATTTGTGTTTTATTTATGATATATAAAATTTTAATCAAAACTCAAACTATCTCTTATTTATGTTTTATTTATTATACTTGTGATTCACTTGTTTGTACTTTTTATCTTCTTAGTTTACTAATGCCTATAGATGATATGTACTTTTGTGCCCAGGTACATTGCTATTAAGTTTGCATCAATATGGCAAGACTTAGGTGCTATTGTGGATCTCTTTTACCGAAAGGAACTTCTTTTGAGGTTACTATTTAGTCTAGTTTTATACATCATTGCTGGATTTTTCTAGTATTGCATAAGAATTCCTATATGATCTTAAGTTAATTTATGATATCTGAAATTTTCTGCTTCATACTTTATACATATCTCTGATGTTTGTTCTGGTGTTTAGTTTGGAAATTTACATTATCTCAATCTGTTATTGGTATTTGGTTATTTTTCAAGTATTTAAAAATACTTATGAGAAGATTACCAGGCTGTTATCAAATAGGATGACATAGACTTTAGTGGTTGCTATCAAATAAGCTATTATTAAATAGGTCTGTGACCTAAACTAGGAGTTTAGGGCTAACTAAATTTATGTGTCTATGCTACAGAGGATTTGATGATGAAATGAGGGCAGTGGTTGCAAGAAATCTAAAAGGAAGGGGAATAAAGTTGTTCTAGCATATGTGAATTCAGTTGGTTAAAACAGATAATGGCATAAAAGTTATTACAGATCATGGTGGTGAGTTGATAGCAGATGTTGTACTATTTGTCACCGGTGATTACAATTCCTTTCTAGATTCCAAGCAAAGGGTCTCTCATTTCCATATTCTTGTCATTTTATTTGTTCTGTATTGTTTCTCTCTCCATATTTTATGGATCTCACTATTGACTTTAGGCTTGCATTTTATATTTCATAGCTGAATGGCAATAGCTATTACACCGCTTAGTGCTTTGATATCCATGGTGCCTTTTGGTTGTTTCTAACCATTTGTGGGTTACCATCAGTTCTAATTCTATCAATATTTACCTTCATTTAAGGAATAATGTCAGCTTACTTGCTTTATTTATTCAATTTGTTACAAAATTGCCATTTAGTTCTCTGTCGTGTTTATATTCTCCATGATAATGTTTTGTAGTCATTTAACAGTTCATTAATCTAGATGAGAAAACTTGCATACAATAACAATTTTTTTAAAAAAATTCTGTTACAGGCTACAAATAATAGATCTTGTCATGTTTGTTCATTGTTCTAATTATTACTCCTTGTAGGATTAGAAAAGTAACCATTACCACCTTGAACCTTACTATGCTGCTCTATTTATTTTATAATGGTTAGCCAAGTTTTGAATGACTTGCTGTTGCACTCTTATTTGGAGGTCTTGGTTAACATTATTGAATGTTTTTTGATATCTGCAAATGGTCTGCATTTGAAGTTCTGAACTTTGATTTATCTTTAAAGGCGTCAATGTTCGTTCATTTATCTTCATATAATTATGTTCATTTATCTTCATACAATGTCTAACTTATTATTACTTTAATGCAGGCTGCAGAACAGGATTATGAGAAGGAAAAACTTAACGAAAGGAATTGAAGTTTCTTGGGGCTACCTTTGTAGAAATAAGAAATCAACAGAGTTTCTTGGAATTGAAGTTACAGTTTCAAACTATATTAGCTTTTATGTAGTACAAAATCAATATCAATGTCCATCATCTTAGGTACTTTTTTATTTGTTTACTTTTGTACATTGAGTTGAATTTTAGTGGTATACATTTTAGCAAAATGTTAGTGCATTTTAATTGTTGGATTGATTTTTGTAATGAATATTCAATCTTTATTTTAATTTTAATTTTATATTTTTATTTGCATTTAAAGCACAATTCTTATTATTAGTCACTGTAAATATTTATAAAAATATATTAATATTAAAATAATAAAAAATAGAAAAAAATTACATTAGACAAGATTACTTTAAATAGGTCTATTCCAACCTTTTTTAAAAGTTGCTTTAGACAATGTCTATCGCAACCTTTTTAAGGTTGTCTTAGACGGGTCTATCCCAACCTTTTTTAAAGGTTGCCTTAGATATGGTCTATCCCAACTTATTTAAAGTTACCTTAGATAAGCTTATCCCAACCTTTTTTTTTATAGGTTGTCTTAGACAAGGTCTATCCCAACCTTTTTAAGGTTGCCTTAGACGGATCTATCTCAACCGTTTTTAAAAGTTGCCTTAGACAAGAATTATACCAACCTTTTTAAGGTTGCTTAAATAGGTTTATCATAACTTTTTTCAAAGGTTGGCCCTGACTAGGTCTATCCCAACCCTTGTTAAAGGTCGGTATTGACTAAGCCTTTCACAACTCTTTAATAAGTGTCGGCTTATGTTGACTTATACCGACGCTTTTTCAAAAATGTCGCGAAGCCTATACCAACTGCACTATATACAACCTTTTTGGAAGCGTCGGGAGAAGCGTCGCGAAGCCTATGCCAACCTTTTTTGCGTCGTTTTAGGTCAAAAAAAGTGTCGCAATAGGGTATTTTTGACGTAGTATATACTAAAAATGTTTTTTTTATGAGATAGCAAAAATAATCAATGTATGGCTGACATGTGATAGGTGATATGATATTTTCTTATATTTTATATGTTCAATTACCAAAGTAAGAAAAAAAATGCCATGTTCAATTACCAAATGTTATATTAACTAATAATAACACATCGAATATGTATGATATTAAAATAAAAAAATTCTGAGTACAATGAAACTTAAATGTGTAAAAACATAATATTAAGAATTCTAAATATACGGTAATGGCTTCTCATAGTGTTGTCATCAATCTTGAGTTAGTATTAGAGATATCAAAAAACTTGAAATCTAACAGGTTCCTACCCGAGTAGATCCGTTAGGATTTGAATTTTTTAAAAATTAGGTTCCAGGAGGTCTGTGAATTTAGAAAAGTAGTTAGGTCGGGGTCAATGAATTTGGGCCGCCAACCCTAAGGTATTTAAAAAATGCAAAATATATATATTATTTTTTTAATTTCAATAAACAAATAAATATTAAGTTTAAACTCAAAAAAAAAATCTTATTTGCTTCAAAATAAAAAAATATATAAAATTTTAAAAATGTAATTTTATTTGCTTCAAAGTAAAAACTAAATAAAATTTAGGTTGGGTTAGAGTTAGGACTCTTATTAAATTTTGGGTTTGGGTTTAAAGTGGATTTTTTTCTTTAAGAGTTAGGGTCAAGGCGAGCAAAAATTTGTCATGCCTTACCCTGTTGCCATCCCTAATGAAAATGTTAATATTTTATTGATGTAGATAACATAAGTTAGATTCAAACAATTTTTACCGATATATTTTTAAAAAAATAAAAGACTGAAATATCATTAGATAATATAAATTATTTTAATTATGGAAGGAGATATTCTTAATTTCAATAACTGAGTTTGTACCCGTTTGACTCGTGATACCAGTTCAGTCAAAGGCTTAAATAATAGTATAGATATACAATTGATGAAAGTAATAAAATATGCATAATAATATTAAAACTTTAACTCAGTGATAAATTTAAGATTTTTGTTACAATGAGTGACACGCCAAATCAAATCAATTTCTAAAAACAAGTAAAGAATTATATTTAATTAAGATTCTAAATGCATTTGTACCAAAAAGAAAAATGCTCTCTCATTGAAAAAGGGTTGCAAGTTACAATGAATAACACATGGAATCAAATCAATCTCTAACCACAACTTAAAGGAATTATTATTGAAAAAAAATTGAATAAATTTGTGATTTTATGTTATTTTTATCCCTTTTTAATAGAAGAATGGCAAATCAACTTTTTCCTCTTTATTTTTAGCATTTTTAGTTAGATTTAAATATAAAATTTTAAAAATGTAATTTTATTTGCTTCAAAATAAAAACTAAATAAAATTCAGGTTGAGTTAGAGTTAAGACTCTTAGTAAATTTCGGTTCGAGTTTAAAGCGGATTTTTTCTTTAAGAGTTAGGGTCAAGGCGAGCAAAAATTTGTCATGCCCCACCTTGTTGCCATCCTTATTTAGTATCAAATTGATTTGTGACCCCAACTCAATCAACAACATTATCAATATATACAATTATGGAGATACTAAGGCATGCATAAAACAATTAAAATATAAATATTATAATAAAATAAAGCTTTAGTTGAATGAAAATGTTAATGTTTTATTGATGTAGAAGTTAAGATTCAAACATTTTTTTACCGATTTTTTTTAAAAAAAAAAGACTAAAATATCATTAGATAATATAACTTATTTTAATTTTGGAAGGAGATATTCATAATTTCATTAACTAAGTTGATACCCGTTTGACTTGTAATACCAATTTAGTCAAAGACTTAAATGATAGTATAGATATACTATTGATGAAGGTAATAAAATATGTATAATAAAATTAAAATTTTAATTAAGTGATAAATTTAAACTTTTACACGTTATTGTAATTTTAATTTTTGTTATTCTAAATAAAAGGACGAAAGGGACTTAAATAATAATAATATTAATAGAGATGAAAAAGGGTGATATGTTACAATGAGTGACACGCCAAATCAAATCAATCTCTAAAAACAAGTAAAGAATTATATTTAATTAAGATTCTAAATGCATTTGTACTAAAAAGAAAAAAAAAAAAAAAAGCTCTCTCATTAAAAAGTGGTTGCTAGTTACAATGAATAACACATGGAATCAAATCAATCTCTAACCATAACTTAAAAGAAAAAAAATATCAAATAAAACTGTGATTGTAACACCCCATACCCGGCCTAGACATTATGATTGAATTTGACGATGTCACCTGATAGGATGTTTGAAAACTAAGTTGTCACGATAAAACATTTTCGATTTGTCTATTTTTAGTTAACTCTTATTATCTTCAAAAACCATTTGCCGGTTAATTCTATTTATGAAAAACATAATTCGTTGCGGAAGGTTTAGAAATAATTAATTTTAAGAAACTTGAGATAATTACATAAATCCGTTCATTTTACGAAAACTCCTTTGTTTTAGTAAAAACCGTTTGTTTGTTGAGTTTGTAATTATAAAATCCATAAAAAAATCAATAAAAACCCACAATTAAAGGAAAAAGTCCAAAAAAGTCCCGAAAAGTCTCAAATTACATCAAGAACTAATCAATAATAATGATATAATCATAAATCAAAGTAAAGTACTAAAAATTGTACTCACCGTCGAGTCCTCCACTGCACCGATCTGTCTAAGTCTAGGGATTACTTGTACACATTAAACAGAAGGGGTGAGTTTATGTAAACTAAGTGTGTAATCCCCACAGAAAACAAACATACAGTTAATCATAGTAAACAGTCAAACGCAGTCTAGGCCTAATCCCATTTTAGTATCAGTAGCAGTTTGGGCCTTAGCCCATTTCAGTTTCAGTATTAGATATGCATTCGAGCCTTGACCATCACAGTAACTGTCATGCACACAGCATTCAATAAACAAAGTCCTACCCACCAGCCTCTACACACCATCTCTGTCCATCCCTTCACTCCATGTGGGGTTTAAAACACCCAACTATCCCTACTACCGAATGCGGAACATAATCAGTAAATTGCAGCTGAGCTGCCAAATTTTAGGCTAAAGAGCCTTTCAGCACACTTCCTCTAAATATCAATATCCCAATCCAATGCAATGCAACATACAATATATAACATGCTAATATATGAATATCAGTTATACATACAGTTCAGTATTCATTCATATAATCATCATGCTCACTACATATAACATACATTCAGTTCACGCATTTAGAGGTCTAAGTAGTGCTTATTGACCCTACAGTAGGTTCACAGTCGACTTGGGCGACTTGTGCAACCTTAGAACATATTTTAGTTAAATGGGCCCACACGTCCATGTAACCTGCCGGTGTGGACCCACACGTCTGTGTGGCCCACACGGCCCAAATCAGTCTAGCCCGTGTGTCGCACACGGCCTACCTATCCATTACACGGTCATGTCTTGAGAGCACGGCCTTGCTTCATCGATCACATGCCCGTGTCATAGCACATGGCCTACTGCACGAACGACCACACGCCCGTATGGCGTTGACAGTGGGGTTATCGGCTTTCAGTGAAACCTCATTTTTTGCATTTTTGGGTACACACTTGGATCATTTTTGCAGCAAATGCAATCCCGAGCACTCCAAAACCTAACAAAACATACCAAACACCTTAAATAATCATGTTACGAGACTAACTTAATTTCTCACATACGCAAAATTGACTAATCGCTTACCGAAAAAGGCCCTAATCTCAAATCAAACCGTTGATGTTTAAACTGATGCACCCCTGCCTTCACCTAAGTAACAGAAAACTAACGGTTGCACCATCTAACAACTATCCATATACTATCTAAAGCTTAAAACTCCAATTGAAAACCAAAAGCACGCCTTCACTTACCAAGCCAAATGATGAATCTAAGAATAGGTAGCCACGAATCGAACTAGAACACGACAACAATTTCGCAGCAAGAACAAAATAGAAGTGAAGAATAGAGAAGAAGAGGAAGCGTCAGGAAGCAAAAAGAAGTTTTGGAAGAAGACCAGCATGCCCATTCTAATATGTTTTTACAAATAATCAAATAGAAGCCTACTGAGCAAGAGTAAGGCTTTATTCAGAAAAATTCCAAAATTTTGCCAAAGACTTGGCTTGAACTTGGGACCTTACACACACATCCAGAACACTTAACCACTGAAGCAAATAAATATTTATATCATAATTTCACAAAAACAAAAATAACAATTTTTGGGGCGTTATAGTGATTTCATGTCATTTTTATCCCTTTCTAATAGGAGAATGACAAATTAGATTTTCTTTTTTATTTTTAGCATTTTTAGTTGGATTTGATTTTTTTTAGGAGGAAAAAACTGAAAATCATGAAGAAATTAGATTTGTCATTCTCCTATTGGAAAAGGATATGAATGATGTGGAATCACAGTTTCATATAATTTCTTCTCCTATTATTGATACAATAAGCTATCTAACCTTTTTGTTTCTCCGAATTTTTATATGGTGTCGAAAAAATTTGAATTTGAATAGTATTTAATAAAAAAGTATTATTGATGGTATTTAATAAAAATACATTAAAATTAATAGTTGAAGATTAAATTCCTACATATTATAATATTTCTTTACACGGTGTCCAAATATGATTTATAAACAAAACTTCACCGAGTCGTCCGCTATATAAAAAAATGATATATTTTCCATTTTAGACCTTAGATTAATTACTATATAAGTCCTTAAACTTTTGGCCCAATTCTAAATCTATAGTTGTGAACTTTTACAGTTTAGTCCCTATTAAACTTTTGGCCCAATTCTAAATCTATAGTTGTGAACTTTTACAGTTTAGTCCCTATATCATAATTAACTATCAATTCAATAAAATTAAAGAATCAAACTTTAATGTATTTTTATACTAACCTCAGAGATATTAATTAATAATATTTACATACTCGAACATCGAAAATGAGATTCTAAAACCACTGAAAAACAATTGCGTACTTAATTATAAAATTTTTTCGTTGACATGGCACTGAACCATCAGCAATCAACATTGATGTGGATTGTCACGTCTACATTCGTTGGCTGACATGGCATTTGTTAATGGCCATGACAATATTGTTGTTAGTTTTAAATGGTTAATGTTGGTCAAAGGACTCCATTAGTTAAAATTGCCGATTCAATGGCTCAATTGGGTGCAAAAGGTTGAAGGAATTTAATTGAATTTTTTTTGAAAAAATTCAAGATTTTATTGTACCAATAAATCCATATTTAATTAAGGTTCTAAATGTTTTTGTAAAAAAAAAATCTCTAAAAACTTAAACTAAAAATTATTTTATTTAATTCCAATATATTTATAATTATATTTTACATTATTATTGATATATTTCTGCAAATACAATGGTACCATCTTTATTTTTTATTTTTTTTAGTAATCATCTTATTTTATTTCATGAATTTTAATAGCCTAACTTTTCTTTTAATATATTTATCCAAAAAAAATAGAAGAAAAGTGAGAAAAGGGTTTAAAAGCTATATTTTCTTTATTTAATTCTTAAACCCTTGAATCGAAAAAATATATATAATTAAACCCACAATATTCAAATGATTGCAACAAAGTACCAACTATATTAATAGTCATTAACTTTAAAAAGCTATACTTTATTTTAAATGCAATGTAACGTGAAAATATTTATTCTAAAAGTAATGTTAAATTATGTGATATTTGTGGGGAAGGAAACTATCACTTTTTAACCTTCTTTGATGGTAGTTCATAGAAGTATTTATATGCATATTGTAGACACCAAATTTCGTTTGGATACAAACTTATGTGGTGGCTTGATGATTAGGTGTTTACCGTTTTAGGTGTGATTTGAGTTTGAGTCGAACTAATCATATTTATTGTTTGGACTTTATTCTATTCTTGTAATTCATAAAAAAAAAGTTCAGATGAAACCAAAACATTTGTAATAAATTTAATTTAACTCGGGTTTAATAGTCAAATTTAAGAGCCCATAAAATTACTCAATTTGAATTCATGCTAATTTGAGTTAATTAATTAAAGTTTAAACTTGTTTGGGAATTCAAAATTTGTGGGCTCTCTAAATTGAAATTGAAGCCATTAGGGCATTGATTTTTAGGTTTTGTTTAAGGTCATTTTATAGATTTAAAGTGTATTAGGCCTTTTGATATTTAAGCTTTTTTACTTTAATTTTAACCTTATTTCATTACATGTTTATATTGCTATATCTTAATTCTAACCTTTTGGGCTAGATAATCGAAACTGTGGATATGTCCATGCTTTGTTTGGATTTTGGAGCATTTGATATCTAATTAGGCTTATTGCCCCCTTTTTCATTATTATTATAACCTTTTTAAATTATATATTGTTTGTGAGGAAAAAATTAGGGTTATGGGATGTTGCGACAATTATTAAGATAAGCATATGTTATTTCAATTCAAAATTTATCTTAAAATAATCATCGATATATAATCAGTCAATAATCATATTATTCGTAAAAGAACGAAGCTTAAATCGAGGTTATGAAATTCTAAAATCAATTTAGAAACAAGTAGGAACTAAATCAACACATAACATAAAATCAGGATAAATATAGAAAATAGTGATCACAAGGCAGTGTGAGTTATATATTGTAACATCCCCAATTTTAATTTAATAGGAATGTAAAATTATTTCAAGAATGAGAAAATAGCCTAATGAATAAATGAAAAATGAGAAAACATGAAAATTAGATTAAGGTTCCAAGTTCAATTCCCTCCCCTTGCAAAATAAATTAATTTTGCAAAAATCCCTCTTTTTCCTTTATGTCCGCCCCTCCCTCTTTCTTTTTGTAAAATTTCTTGATCTGGAATTGGGGAGATTTTTAATGATTACGGATTTTTTTCAGCCTTAAAAAGTTATTTCAATTGGCTTTTTAAAACAACCCTGATTTGTCATCGTTGGAGGTGGTGCACCATGCCTAGAGGCACCAAAAAGGGGCTATTGTTTTCTTTAATTTTTCCCACCTACTTCCAGCAATATCTTGGTCCCAAAAATCTCTCCTAATAAGCCTTTAATCATGTGTGATTTAGGAAAATTCTATCTTGATCATTCGGTGACTTAGATCTAACAATTCAAGAAGCGTAAGTGTGGTTAATTGTGGGCTAGTGCGTAGTTTTGATTTACTTGATGGGGAAATTGATAATTGATTGGATTAAAGAATTTGATGATTTTATAGCTACTGATTGTTCAATATTTAATGGTGTTAGGTGTCAACTTAAACTCTCTAAACCAACAGTGAAGCCGTTAGACATTCACGTGTACGTTTCGCATCAAACCAGTGTAAGAAACCTAGCTAATTTAGATATGAAAAATTGTTATGGTTTATATTGTTTGGATTGAACCCATAAGAGGGTGTTTAGGGATGTTTAGGTGGCATATTAATTTTATAAAATATTTATTTTTAATTAAGGCTTGATTTAAGGTCTTAAACAACGAGTTTCGTCAAAGTGCTGCTATAGTGTGAAAAAATAAGATGTGGGTCCCAACTTGTTAACTAGAATTTTTTAATATTGATTAACTTGTTAACTTGTGCAAGAAAAATAAGCTTGTTGGCCAAGCTTAGTAATTGACTAAGTGAATGTGTTAAAGTGGCTTTATTAGGTACGGTACTAGCCTTAACTAAATGGCATGTTTGTAAAATTGTTTGGTTGACCGAATAGCTACTTGTTTGGTACTAATATGAAAAGCTTGTTGTTGTAATGTGCGATTGATTGTATGTATAGCACGTGTTATTTTGGAAATAAATATTGAATTCCTTAATCTTATTGGGTAAAATGCCATGAAAAGTATTGAATGAAAAACTGCTATACATGCACTTGAAATATTTTCCTAAAGTGTTAAAAGAGTGATGGTATGATAAAATGTCATCGTATTGATGTTGAAATTGAATGCTTGGTATGTGAACGTTATAATGATGACATGTAAACCATGCTACTGAAAGAAAACATATTAAACGTGCATTTGGTTGAAATATTGTATGACATATCGCATGTGCATGGGGTGAGATATTGTGGTTGATGGAGGAGTTCCATAGAGTACTAGTGGCATATTGAGTACACATTTATATGTAGCCAGTACACTGTACTAGGAGTATTATGGAGACTGGCGATTTTATCGCATTTTATGTTAAATTTCAGAATATTTGCATTATGTTTATATGGTGGTTTAACCACATCTAGCACTGCTCGCACTATTTGGAGTTTGGTAGATGAGTCATAGGGAAAATCGTGGTGTGTAGCGAATGGTTAGGGTAGGAAATCATTTTTGCATTATGTTACGCTCATGACTCGTTCTAATGTGATATTGTTGCTATGACTATGATACATGGATTCTTGTGTGATTGATCTTAAACGAATGTTAAATGTACTTATTGATTAGACTCACACTGAGCTAGTTAGCTCACCCCATAATTGACAACCTTATTAGGTAATGAACGAGACTAGGATTCACTACAGCAAAACAGGCTTTTAGCGGCGTTTTTAGCGGCGTTTGGGCAAAAAACGCCGCAAATATTATACATTAGCGGCGTTTTCTTTAAAACGCCGCTAAAAGTATAAGCAATAGCGGCGCTTTTGAGAAAACGCCGCTAAAAGTACGAGCAATAGTGGTGCTTCTGAGAAAACGCCGCTAAAAGTACGAGCGGTAGTGGCGCTTTTGAGAAAACGCCGGTAAAAGTACGAGCATTAGCGGCGCTTTTGAGAAAACGCCGCTAAAGGTACGAGCAATAGCGGCGCTTTTGAGAAAACGCCGCTAAAAGTACGAGCATTAGCGGCGCTTTTGAGAAAACGCCGCTAAAGGTACGAGCAATAGCGGCGCTTTTGAGAAAACGCCGCTAAAAGTACGAGAATTAGCGGCGCTTTTGAGAAAACGCCACTAAAGGTACTAGCAATAGCGGCGCTTTTTAGTAAACGCCGCTAAAAGTACGAGCAATAGCGGCGCTTTTTGAAAAACGCCGCTAAATGTTGAGTACCAATTTTTGTATAGGGACTCATTTCGATTTGATCTTATTTAATTTTAATATTTTTTTATTCTTGTTTTGAATTATATTTTCATAGTTCTTATTTTTGGGTTTTGGGTTTAATATTTAAAGTTTAAGGTCTATGGTTTAGGGTTTAATGTTTAGAATGTTATTTTTATGATTTAAGGTTTCTTATTTTGGGTTTCGGGTTTAGGGTGTAGTGTTTAAGATCTTAATGTTTAGCGATATTAAGGGTTTAAGGGTTAAGGGTTCATGGTTTATATTTTGTGGTTTAGGGTTTAAGGGTTTAAGAGTTTAAGGGTTTAAGGGTTAGGGGTTAGGGGTTTAGTGTTTATGATTTATAGTTTGTAGTTTGATTAGGGTTTATTTTAATTGTTTTATAGTTAGGGTCTTAGTACTCCTCATGGTTTTAGGGGTTAAGCTATTAGAGTTTAATTAGGGTTATGATTTTTGATAAAATGACAAAAAAATTAATTTATTTTAGGGTTTAGAGTTTAGGTTTAGGGTTTATGGTCTTATAGTTTAGGTTTAGGGTTTATGGATTTAGGGTTTAGGGTTTTAGTTTTAGTGTTTACAATTTAGGGTTTTAGGGTATATGTTTAGGGTTTTATGGTCTAAGATTTATGTTTTACGGGTTAGGGTATTTGGGTTTAATGGTTAGGGATTTTGATAAAAATGACAAAAAATAAATTTATTTTAGGGTAAGTAAGCAATAATATTCTTCTTTAATAACTTTGTACGTTGTAATAAATACATATATATATTTAAGGTTTAGGTAAAATTTAAGGGTAATGATTTTAGGGGTTAGGTTTGGGGTCATTTTTTAAAATGAATTTCGTATAGAATTATTAATTTTTTATAAATTAGATATATTGTTTGAAAACAAAGCAAACTTAATTTAAAAGGAATTTATGAAATAATTAACCTATTAAAATTTATTAATATGAAAGACTTAGTGGCGTTTTTGACGAAAAACGCCGCAAAAGCTCATAATTTTAGCTTAAAAGGTGTCGTTTCAGTTGCTTTTGTAGTGGCATTAGCAGTGTTTTTCTGAAAAACGCCGCAAAAAGTAAAGTTTAAACGATGTCGTTTTTGTTTCATCCATCCCTGAGACCCCGTATTAGCTGGACGATGTCGTTTTGTCGCACAAAAATTTTAGTGGCGCTAGATATAAATGCAGCTAAAAGTCAGCCATTATTTTAATCTATTTCATTAATTTAGTTAAAAAAAGGACTAAATTGAAAAAAAATATAAACATTAAAGGCAAATTTTGATATTATACTTTTGGTAATTTGTCAATTAGTGTGCAATCTATTTATTACCGTATACACAAAACTCTTGTCATTGAAATACTTGATAAGTCATGTAAATAAGTGATAATAATTAGGTTTGGCCGGTTTTACAAGAAAAAAGAAAAAAATTGTTCATTGAAGCAATTTCTAAATCAATGTATAATAAAAATTGATTTGATAACTTATTATAATTTTACAAAAAAAATTGAGATAATAAAAAAAACTAAAAAGACAAAAATTTATAGTAAGGACAATTTAGTAAGATGTGTTTTAAACAATATATAATTATTAAACTAAACACCAAATCTTATATATTCTAATTAACCAAATAAAAATATAGATAAAGTACAAAACTACATACGAAACTTTGTTTTAATATCCAATATTATACATCAATTTTAATTTTATGCAACTGTATTGATAAAATATTGATTTGATTTAAATTGTTATAAATTATTCAAACAATTATGGATAATATATCATTTTATATTAACACATAATAAGCAATTAATTATATTTATACGATGCAAATATAACTATTATATTTAATTTTTAAAATATTTATAATTAAATTAGAATTAAAAAATTTTAAAACACAAATATTTATAATTAAATTAAATATTAAAATTTTTAAACGGTGGCGTTTTTAAAAAAAGCAGGAAAAAACGAAATTTTTTACCCTGAAATCCCTTAAGTGTTTTCTTCTAAAAGTATAGCCTAAATCCCTAACTCCCTAACCTTATTGTTTTCCCCTAAAATTTTTTACCCTGATTCCCTAACTCCCTAAATCTTCGTCCGACCATCTGCTTCTTCACTGACGACTGTGCCCTCTGCCGCATCACCATCGACCATCCTCTACGTTATCGCCTTCGACACTCTACTGCAACTGGTCCCAAGCTCTATAATATGTCGTTTATGTTGTTACCGGGGGAACATCGATGAATAAGATTTATAATGTGTTGTACCCTGATGGCAAAGAGATTCGATCAACATGGTTTTACGTGGCGTTCAGAGCGCTTCACTTTTTCCTCTCCCATCTCCCCAGTTTCAATTCCATCACTGCCATCTCCTTTTTTGCTGCTTTGATGTCTCTAAGGTATATGATTCTGCAACATTATATGTTATCAGTCGGCCTTTGTTCATCGGCACTAACTGGCAATCTGGCACTAAGGCCCTGTGGTTGCGTGTTTGGCCTAACCATAAGATAGGCTTGATTTAGTTGAGCCTATGCTTGTAGTGGATGTTGCCCGAATTGTTTTCTTTTCGGTACATTTATTTCCAGGGATCCTGGCAGTTCGTGCCATGGGTGGAGACAAGGAGGGCAGGCAGGGGGACTCATTCGAGTATGCAAGAGATTGCAAATAAAATTTGTTTTGGTCTATCAGAAGTTTATGTACTTTGGATTGTCATTTTATCTTCTAGTAGGAACTTTCAACCATTCATATTCATAAGCTAACTATTTTTGTTTGCATAAACCAGCTATTCAACCATTGCTTGGGTAGCTTCTGTTCGAAAAGGGGTTCAGCCAACCGTGAGTTATGGTCCGAGGAGTGCTACACCAAAGGCCCAAATGTTTGATTTCTTCGGTTGATTGGGAGATGTTGCTTATCTCGTTATGGAAAGGGGTAGTTGTAGCTTATCTCGTTATTGCAGCATGTTATTTTCCGGTTGCCTTTTGCGGTTACTTGGTGTTTGGAAACCAAGTCGAAGATAACATCCTAGTTTCGCTAGAAAAACCGGCTTACCTAATTGTAGCAGCCAATGCGTTCGTTCTCGTTCATGTCATTGGAAGTTACCAAGTAAAGCCCTTTTACCTGTCCAGTAAAACATTATTTTGCACCTTAATTCACAAAATAATTTTCTTATTTGTTGATGAATTTCATAGGTCTTTGCGATGCCAGTTTTTGACATGATGGAATCATTTCTAGTGAAACAAATGCATTTCAAGCCAAGTTTGATGCTTCGGACCATTACACGATCTTCTTTCGTTTGTAAGTACTTAAAACTATTTTATTTACACCCAATTTTGTATTTAAGAATACAAAGCATATTATCCGAAAATATATGTTGAAATTTCGAGTTATTTTAATGCAAGATGGGGATTGTTCCTGAACCTAAAGGTATCAAGAGGGCAACTGCAGTGGAAGCTGAAAAACTTAAAAAAGGGTAAAACTTCGGGTGTGCGACAAAAAGGTTTTAAGTTTATTGGCTTCCTTTATTTGTAGCAGAAAGAAGAAAAGCATGTATCCAAACACATCATGAGAGAGGTTTTTAAGACTCACCATGCTATACAGTAAGTATTGGTTTTCCATAATAGGGTTGATTTGATTTTAGAGTGGCTGACCAATGAACTTATTGTGTTGTTTCTGATGTAGAACACTGGTTATAGGAAGAGAAAGTATCTGATGGTTATAGGAATTAATACCACTTTTAGCAGCCGAAAAAGAAGAGACTCAGCTCGTGCTACATGGATGCCACAAGGTTGTTGGATTGATCTTTTCTTTATACCCTTCATTTCCTTATTTCATTCCCGTAGCACACATTAATCCCTTTCCCAAGTTATGCCTTTAGGATTGCTGAGTTAAATCTGCTGTTATTTTTCTTCCTAAAACTAATGGAAAATAGGTGAAAAACAGAATAAGTTGGAGGATGAAAAGAGCATTATCGTTCTCTTTGTTATTGGTCATCAGTGAAGGCTTAATTCACTTTCCTTTATATTTTTGGTTGTTGAATTTTGACATGTATTTCTCCTTAAATGCATTGAACCTATATGTTAGACTGATTTCACTTCCACAGGATATCCTGATGAATTCTCTTATAAACATAAAATTTTACTTGTATTACTTCTTGATAATGAGAACTTTTAAGTCTGTTTCTAGAATCTTATATATGTCGCATGACAGTGACAATGCAAGGGCGCAAATGGATAACAATAACAGTCCCAACTCACAATTTAAAACCTTAATGTATGCTTTTATGTAATCATTTTCTTTTTCCTATTTCCCAGTGCCACGACGGTTGGTATTTGGACTGAGCAATTGAAGCTGAAGATAAGAAACATGGAGACTTCTTGAGGCTGCTAGGCTGTTTTTAATCATCAATAATGTTAATATACTTTTTCTATTTGTTTTTGCAACGTGTAAATAATCAAATAGTTCATTGCTCTTACAGATAGCACTTTTCTTGCCTTTTGAAGTATCGTTGAAGAATGTGCCTGCTCCTTAGAACCTTGTATGTCTGTCCAAGTATGGATTGTTTTGGTGATTATATTATGGAAGGACTGATGTGCTAAAATTTACATGCTGAGTTATATGTATTTTATAGTTGAATTTACTTTGCGCTTATAGATTGTAGACTTTACCTCCAGAATCTAACATGCAATATATTCTCATTTTCACAAATTTTTAGTATATTGTGCTGTTAACAAACCTGGAAAAATTGGGACTTATTAACCAACAATAGTGGTAAGCATGTCTGCTGGATCACTTTAAATATATCGAAATTTTTGTTATACTTTAGGTTCTTCAAATATTGGAACTGTACCGACATATATATGAAGAATTCTTGGCAATTCCTGTTACGGAAGGCAGGAAGAGTGAGCTGGAGAAGTTTGGTGGTGGACTTTACACAACCAGTGTTGAGGTATAGTATAAGCCTGCATGTAATAACAAATTGTACTTGTTCTAATCAATGAACTAAAATTGTCTGCTTGATCATTTTGCTTTAATCTAAAGTGAGGAGCTTTTGATCTGATCATAACATGATAGGCATTTATTCCAAACACTGGGCACGGGATTCAAGGTGCAACCTCCCATTGTTTGGGCCAAAACTTTGCAAAAATGTTTGAGATAAACTTTGAAAATGAAAAAGGGGAAAAGTCTATGGTCTGGCAGAATTCCTGTTTAAAAGCTATTAGCTGATGAATACCGAAAATCTAACTGATTAGAAGAATGAAAATCTTCAGGGGATACTTCCAGAAATATTGGAAGAGCTATTAGCTGCTCGTAAACGAGCAAAAGCTAATTTGAAGGTGATTAAAATAATTTTTTTTAATTGCACAGTTCTGCTTCCTATTGCTATTGGTTCTATACCGTGCCATCAAAATATTAAGTCTTCTCTTGGATTTCTTCTTTGCCTCCATTGTTTTACTCATATTCTTTATATGAATGTAGGAAGCAAAGGATCCACTTGAGAAAGCTATTCTAGATGGCCGATAGCTGGCCTTGAAGGTAAGATCTTTACTTTTTTTATATGGATTTACAGGAGCTACTGTTGGCCAGTTACCATGTTTAGAGATTTCTTTATCAATAAAAATTAGTAGTATTTCATATAGTTTGAATCTCCTGATCTGACTAATATATCTTTTAAAGCAGGATTTCTTTTTTTTCCCTTACAGCTCACTGATTGAGTATTTCATATATTGCAGTGTATTCTTTTATTTTTATTAGTAATTTTAAAAATTAATTTTTTTAATATTTTTTTATATGTCTATAGAGTATTTATCAATTCTTAATTCTTGAAAGTAGAGATCAAGTGTCTTGTAGTAATCTTTTTTTCCTTTGGTATGCAGATTTCTGTGGTTACCATTGCACTTGTCTATACTCTTTCAACTTCTAATCTTATGTTAATCTGGATACATTTTCTTCTCTATTTTTTAATTTTTTTCAAGATAAAGGGGTTTTGGTGGGGTTGTAGTTACGTTTGATTAACTTTTCATTATTTTAGTCAAGTTGAGAGAAACCATTCCAATAGAAAAAATAATTTAAGTTGCTTGTGTTAACCTTGTAAACTCTTGATGGTACCATTTCCTCTACATTATGCAAACTGATCATACTTATAAATCCAGTATAATACTTTTGTTATCATCTTAACTATTGTTTACTTCTCTGGAGCTATCCAGAAAATTATATGGAAGCTAAACAAATTTAATCACAAAAGGTCAGTGTTCAGTGCAGTGCAACATGTGTGAATGCCATTAAAACTTGTATTGAAGTTTATGAATCTCTTACCATTTTTGTGTTCTCTATTGCAGGTTCAACTTGAAGAAGTTAACCTGCGAGGAAAGGAAAGCTAAGTTGATTGAACGGTTACACACCCTTAATGCCGCTGCCGGTGCTGATTCAGAGGAAGAGATTGAATGTAGGAATGCTCATTTCAAAGCACTAAAATTATTCCATGCTTTTCTTTATTATACATTGCTGTTGACTGCAATTTTGTCTAGAACTGAGTTGCATTTTGTAAGGGGTTGAACCTATTTCACATTTTGTTTAGAATTTTTGTTTTGTTTTTTTTTTTGCAATTCGAGTGTAATTGAATTATTAGATTTTTGGATATTTAGTTGATTGTGAAATGCAATTTTAGCAGTCACATGCTAGAATGATTTTTAAGATGCAGGGAAAGGCTATTTATAAATTTTTATTTTTTTTTAATTTTTCATGACCTTTAGCGGCGTTTGTGAGAAAAGCGCCGCTACAAGTCCTGCTCTTTAGCGGCGTTTGTGAGAAAAGCGCCGCTAAAAGTCATGATCTTTAGCGGCGTTTGTGAGAAAAACGCCGTTAAAAGTTGTGATCTTTAACGGCGTTTGTGAGAAAAGCGCCGCTAAAAGTCATGATCTTTAGCGTCGTTTGTGAGAAAAACGCCGTTAAAAGTTGTGATCTTTAGCGGCGTTTGTTATAAAAACGCCGCTAAAAGTCCTGATCTTTAGCGGCATTTGCTATAAAAACGCCGCTAAAAGTCCTGATCTTTAGCGGCGTTTTTTTCATAGAAACGCCGCAAAATTTTGCGGCGGCGCTTTTAGCGGCGTTTTTTGTGGCGTTTGTAAAAGCGCCGCTAATGGTATTAGCGGCGCTTATAGGCGCCGCTAAAGGCAAAAAAAAACGCCGCTAAAAGTCAATTTTGCTATAGTGATTGGCCATGACATGCGAACGTATGACGAACTTCGGACTGAGTTTACATTTGATTTAAAGTTCCCTAAATTTATTTTGTTTTTGGACTGTAAAACTATTTGAATTGTGGTTTTGGTTTAATTTTATTTTGGGATTTTTCGTGCATGCATAATTTACATACTTTAAATTGATTTATAAGTATATTCTAAAATTAGACTGAGCATGTTACTTGGCTTAATAAATAATTGGATCTTTAATTGGTTTTCTAATGTAACTAAGTTTAATAGGTTTTTTCAAAAGTAAGGACGAGCAATGTGTTGTTCTTAAAACCACGCCAATAATTACTATCTTGATTTAATAAAAGCTGAATTTATTAAATGAATGTTTTCCCAAATTAACAACGGTAACCATGGTTCTATTTAAAAGAGAGTGCTTTTGAGGTCTTCAACTGACGATAGGGTAGATTCGTAGCTTAGGTGTCCAACGTGACCTACATGATTTGAACATAACATCTAGGCCGAGTTTGGGAGGTTACATTTAGTGGTACCAGAGCCTAGGTTCAAAACCTTGGATTGAATTTTTATTCTTTTCAGAAAAAAGTCTACATGTATGTATCCATAAATTCGGCAGCCTTAGACACATTAATTAGGAACATGTAATTAATTTATCTAAGCTAAGACACATTAATTAGGAACATGTAATTAATTTATCTAAGCTAAGACACATTAAAAACAGGTAATAAACTAAGACACATTAAAAACAAGTAACAACTAAGACACAAATTAAATTCAGCAGCAGCTAATTAATTTGTCTCCACTTTAGTCACATTTAACAATTTAATTAATTAGAATCAGATTAAAACATTTTTATTAACACTTATTTATGAGCTGAACTAAATTAACTAATTTAGCTAAAGCATGAAATTATTCCAGCAACTAAAACAAAATAAATTAAAAAGATGGAACGAACTCAATGAGCTAAAGTTGAGCTAGATCAAGCTCAATGAGCTAAAATTCGAGCTGAATCAAGCTCAATAGGCTAGGATTGAGCTAATCAGCTTGCAAAAGATTGCAATGCACGCTTAGGGAGCTTGTCCAAAGGCGTTCTTGGGGCATGGCTGTATCAGCATATATGTTACCTGTTCGAGAAGTTTGTTTGCTTGATCTTGATCCCCTTAGTAAAAGCATCAACAGCCTGGCAAAGAACATATAAATGTTAAGAATATGAAAGGGATTGATATTGTATAAACGACATCACACATTTGAGAAAAGTGACATTGTACAAGTATGAATGACTGACATTTTGAAAACTCAAGACTTACAACTTTATAATATTCTCCTTCGTTGTACCCCTATATTCCTTCATGACTCTTTGAAGAACATGGAAACTATCTTCTTCTTCTTCTTCTTCATATACAAGTAAATATTGAAACAAGATAAACTAGAATTCACATATAAAGTAAACATCAACCCGTCAAGAAACTTCTAAAGGCTCTTATTAAGTTAAGAGAAAAGAAAGGAATATTCATCAATTCTAACAAGTTCAAACATACCATAGTAAATAGAGAAATGTCATTCACAACCATTAAGAAACCTTTAGGATTATCATTTTCTGCAATGTAAACCACCATTAAAAGGCCAATGAACAATAATAAAATAATAATAAACTTCATTTTCCCAAATAATGCACGATAAATTGCACCAACAACGCTTAGTAAATGTATATATGTTTAATACGAACTTAAGATCCTCTAAAACGAGGACATTATCCATAGTTCCATACCTTTTGCATGTTATATCCACTACTATCTGCATATTAAAAAAAATAAAACTTGATTAGTAGCTAAATAAACGTAATATTGACTCAGAATTCAATTAACAATGATATATGATTTCGTATGAATTTGAAAGATGTAGGTTTACCAAGAACTTCTCAAATTACATCCCTTTCCAATCAAAATTCCTTTCCTAGCATCTTGAAAAGAAAATCTTCCATATGCTTGTATATAAGGTCCTCATTCTGACTATTGGATTCGAGTCTTTCACCCTAAAACAAAGATATTGGCATCTCCTTTGAGTCCACTTTCATAGGTTTGGTTCTCGCATAAGAACCATTTACCAAAGGGACAAATTTCATATAGCCATTTCCTAGCATGCTCGAAACAGTGCCTCTTGAAACTGGTCTAGCCTTTTGCTTCGGAGATCTTAAGTCACCATTTGCTTGACAAGAACTCTGAAAACTATTACAACAAGATGATTCCATAAGTTTATTCTTTTTCCTATTGCCACTACATTCATTAGTAGTGGCCGAAACTGGTTTATCTGCTGTAAAAACCTCACATGCTTGTGAATAATTTTATAAAATTTTAACATTACTTGATCCCAAAGTTTCATTATTTTTCACCTTGTTTGATTGATCAGTGGAAACTAAAGGAGGGATCCCCTGCATTTCACATTGAATTAAATCGACCAAATTCGAATTCCGGCCAACCTCATAGAAAGCAGAAGTGATGTAATTAAGAGAAAAAAGGGATTAGAAAGCATCGAGAAAATTGTTCAATGCCTTCTCCTCATCTTTTTGCAATCCATTCAAGTTAGAAACCTCCATTTACTGGAAATAAGAAAGGATTCAACGTACAATTTAGGGTATAAATGAAAAGATTTCTATATTTAAAAAAAGATTTTGTCATCCATAACCAGCATTAGAACATTATTGAAAAGAACATAGATATGCAACAGACATGAATTTCCAAAGTCACTAGAAAATTAAAATCAAAACATAGAAAAGAAATTCAAAAAAAAGAAAAACAAATTACCTTTTTGTTTAAGTTAATAGTAAAAGAAAGTTAAATTTCAATTGAGAAAGAAATTTTAGAAATCCAAATAAAAAAATCGATGCTTACATGGAGACAAAATCAACGTTTTGAGCTTTCCTTTCACTCAACTTGATAGAAAGATGAAAAGTGAAAGTTTGGAAGAAAATAGTGAAAGAAAGTCATCTTAGGTTTTTGCCAAGTGAACCTGTAAATTTGTGGTTTTTGATGGGTATGCAGGGATGAAATTTTTTTTAAATGAACTTGTAAATTGCTGAATAACCATTACATGAGTTTACTGTTGAATAACCATTTAATGTTTTCAACGAATAGAAGGGGAATGAAGATTACGTATCCTATGGAAAGAAATGGAACGGTGGTCCCCATATAATTTTTGTAACTGGATAGCAATTTCCTTAAACCAAATAGAGTGTAAATTGATAACCTGATTGAAGGTGACACTAATTCAATAAAACACTTAAGTAATATTATATATACACACATATAAGTATAAATTTATAACTGATGAAGTTAATAGAGTGCATAATAAAATAAAAAATGTATAAAAATATTAAAGTAATGCTTTAGTTGAGTGGTAAATTAAAGGTTTTACTAATGCAATCGATGTGGTTTTTATTGTTTTTCTTTTAAATGAAAAATACTAAAGTACAATTGAATAATATAACTTGTTTTAATTATGAGAGGGTATTTTTGTCATTTAACAACTAAGTTGGTAACTCAATTAATGGTGACACCAACTCAATAAAACACTTAAATAATTCTATAGATAGCTTTGTATATAGATATATACACCTAGGGGTGTTGAATCGGTTAACCGACCCGATCTACCATTAACTGAATTAATCGACACATTTAAACCCTTAACCATTAACCAAAGCAATTTTATTTCAAAAAAAATTAACCGAACCGAAATTTTTCGGTTAACCAAAATTTATATATTTTTTTAATTTTTTTGTTAAAACAAGTATAAAATATATAAAAAATTAACTAAATTGACCAACCAATTAATTTATACTTCCAAAAAATTAATCGAACCAATCGAATACTTATATATTATGATAGTATTTTTTAAGTTCAATTAATTCGGTTAACCGACCGATTCGAACTGAATTATAAACGTTAACCAAACTTTCAAAAAATTATTAACTGACCTCCGACCGAACTAATTCGGTTAACCGACTGATTAACCGAATTAATTCGGTTTTACTCGAAATTTGCTGTAACACCCCAAACCCGGCCTAGATGTTATGGCCGAATCTGCCGATGTCACATGAGAGTGTTTTTGGAAAACTGGTCAATACATAAAAATTGTTCAAATCATTATCTTTAACTCGGTTAAAAAAACGTATATTGATTCATTTACTCGAAAACATTTCTTAATACGCAGAAGCTTTTAAAAACGTGTTATTTAGAAAAACCATTTGTTTGTGGGAAAAATTACGTTTAATCCAATATCCGTTATCATGACCATCAGTACAAAAATTCGTAAAGCAGTTCCAAACAGAAATTTAAATCAACAGTCTATAGTCCATCTTTTACATAAATAAAACCTCAAAATAATAATAAAAGTAGTAAAGGTATTAAAACCGAAAAATCTAAAGAAGTGTGGTAGTGGTCACCATCGAGCCCTCCGCCGCACCGATCCCCTACTACTGTGGGTTACTTGAACAGATAAAACAAAAAGGGGGTGAGTTTTCGCAAACTCAGTGTGTACGTCCCCACAGTTTAGCATGCATACAGTCAGATAACAGAATACAGTCGTAATTCGAGTCTGACTTTTTACAAAATCAGTGTGGGCCTTAGCCCACTCAGAAACAAATCAGATACAAACTTAGGGCCTTATCCCATCATAAATATAACATGCATCACATATTGGAATATCAAAAACATGCCCACCAATCCTGCACCCCATCTCCGACCAACCCTACACACCATGTGGGGATAAAATCGACCTACCTAACCCTACACACCAAATATGGGGATATAATCAACCCATCCATGCAATGTATCATACTGATATGGCATGATATTATGTAGAGTATCAGGCATACATTTAAATTCAGAACAAAACAGATCAGATATACATGCTAAAAGCAACATGCAAATACAAACATCACTATTAGATTACAGAATACGACATGTCATAGTCGACTTGGGCGACCCGTGCAACCTTACAATACATTTCAGAAAAATAGGTGCACTCACCCATGTGGCCTGCCCGTGTGGGTTCACACGCCTGTGTAGCCTACACGGCCCAAATTGACCTTAGCTGTGTGGATCCCACGGCCTGGCCCAAATTCTCACACGCCCGTGTGGTTCACCTCTGTGGGCCCACATGCCTGTATGGCCCACACATCCTAATTGGCCGAGCCCATGTCTAGTACACGGTCTCACCAGATTTGACAAGGTCGTGTCCATCGCGCCTCTGTCGCACGTGCATGGCCTGACTCATCGACCACATAGTCGTGTATCGCCACATGCCTCCAAACGGGCAGTCCACACGCCCGCGTGGCGTCAACAGAATGCTTTTCGGCTTTCATCGAAACTAGTTTTTTGTGCAATCGGAGTACACACCTAGTCTATCTTTGATGTCTAAACACTTCTAAGTCCTTCCAAACCTAAAATCGGCAATCCAAAGTCCACTTTCAGTGATTTACATCGAACTATTATGAACCGATAAATCCCGAAACTAACGACAACCTTACCTTCAACGAACGACGGTGAACTCTACGTGCTTAATCTGTTCCAGAACGATGATCAGTCCTCCGAATAACTCCTAATCACCAGTCGAAATCCATATTAACACTTGTCCAAAACACAATTGAAGTTAAGCAAAACCACACTTACCGTACAATCGACGAGAACAAAACGCAAAAGACAAAAAGAGAGATTAAGATACAAAACCAAAAATCGGCAACAAGAGGGAGAGTTTTGAGGAAGGAAACGACAGTAGAGAATAGGGGAAAAGAAAATAATTTCGGCAGCACATTTTGGAAAAAAAAAATCGAAAATTTGGGAAAAGAGTTAATCAAAATCGGATATTCCCTCAATCCCACTTGTTCCTCTTAAAATCACTCTCATAACCGACCACTAACCTTAGAATTTTACTAACACTCAACCTCTTACACGACACAAGCACAAAAAAATAAACCCTTTGCCTACTTCAAGATTCAAACATAAGACCTCCTCCACTTAACCATCAGATCATCAGGCCCATTTTGATAAGTTTTTACAAATAAATACTTATAAGCCTAATAACCAAAGACAAGGATTAATTCAAAATAAAAACCAAAAATTTACTTAACCTAAGGCTTGAACTTAGGACCTCTTAGACACACCTAGAACACATAACCACTGAAACAAATACAAATATTTGTGTCATCAATTCACAATATCAAATACACAAATTTTGGGGCATTACATTTGCACACCCCTATATACAACTAATGGAAGGGATAAAGTGTACATAATAAAATTAAAATGTATAAGAATATTGAAATAAAGTTTTAGCCGAGTAGTAAATTAAAAGTTTTACTAATGCAATTGACGTGAGTTCAAATCTCATCATATGAATATTTTTATTTTTTTAAAGTTAAAATACTAAAATATCCTCAACTAATAGTACTTATTTTATTTACAAAAGAACATTCTCATAATTTCCTAATCGAGTTGGTGACTTGGTTGAGGGTGACACTAACTCAGTCAAGGGCTTAAATAATACTAGAAATCCTATTACACATGTATACATGTGGAAACTACAAATTTACAATACAAATGTCTATTTAAAAATAACATATAATAAATACCCTCGAATATATTATTTATTTTAATTACGAATTAGGACATTTCCGTAACTTTCTAATCGAGTTGGTGAGTGATACCAGCTCAGTTAATAGCTTAAATAATAATATAGATATACAACTAATGGAAGTAATAAAAAATATATAATAAAATTAAAATGTATAAAAATATTAAAATAAAGTTTTCGTTGAAAAGGCACGGTGTGTTGAATGCTAATTGATAAATGTTTTCCCTAACTTTTCATTTTATTATTTTAAATTTTTAAATAAATTATATTATTAATCAATGAAAACTATAAATACGATGTTAAAACTATTAAATTAGTTCAATTTAAAATTTATTATTTTATATTAGTATTTTCTGCATAAGCATTTATTGTAGCTACTTTTTTTGTCAAATTTCAAGGAACATTTTATCAAAACTTGCAGTACGCATTACCCTGTAATATTTTACTTATTTATTAATTATTTACAAATAATTAAGGCTTTTATTTTATTACTATTTTACTTATCGATTATTATTTTTAAATAAAAACAAATTTATTTTATAACCAGTATATGTATGGCTAATTTTGCAACGATGAAAGCAATAAAATAATAAAATTTCCAAGTATTATAATGAAATCTGTAAGATAAAAGAATAAATGAAAGTATCGGATGATTATTTGGGCATCTTTTATCTGAGATCACGACTGTTGGATGTAGTGGCTTAAGCCCAAATGAGCTAAAAGAAGAGAGACGTAAGTCAGCAGCTCTCCACCTTGCCTCAACGCTAGTGCATGCTCCTTCCACGAACAGTATTTGGCTGCATGAATCAGCATTTTCATCCATATATCACACACTATTTCCCATATGCCATCATAATCATACCTCAATAGGACAGAAAGCCCTAGCAATTGTAGGGCAACATTTTGTCCCCTGACTAGTACATTAGGCTCCGGGCCCTCAACTTGTGTCAAAGAACTAGGGCTATTAACTTCGAAAAAGAAAAAAACCTCAGGATCCTCAATGGCAAGTAGTCCAGTGGTAAAGAGCATGGTTGCTGCAGTTGTGTCCAGTGTACCCCTTGCAAAAAAATTTGAAGCCATTCTTTGGCTCTCTTTTCTGATCAGATCAGGTTTTCTTTTATCAGGTACAAAACGTTCTTTTGTCGTCTCGCCAAAGTCTTTGGGTAGCATTGTTGGACGCACTAGAACAAGGTACAGCATGTAATCAGACAAGATATTGCTTATTCGACACGATGATGAACAAACAGGTCGTCCTCTCTGAACAGCATTGTAGCACATCAGCTTGGTAGCAATATGAAAAATAAAGATACATCAGCTTGGTAGCAATATGAAAAATAAAGATGGGGCGCGTTAATGAGAAGGAGCCCAATCAGCTCCCAAGTATATTGACCACACGATCGCTGCTACGTAAGGTAAAAATCTTCCTTTGTACTTTTGTCGAACGTTTGCTGATATAATGAGAAGGAACTACAGAGTAAAGCTTAGGCTTAATTTGGATGTGCGGTTTGTTTACTTCTAGTGAGGTTAAAAACAGCGGTGGCGGTGAGATTAGTTACTGTAGCAGTGAGATTAGATACTGTAGCAGTGAGATTAAAAATAATAGTGGAGTGTGTGTTTGGATTCAAACGCAGCTATATCAGTGAGATGAGAATAAAAAATGAGTATTAATGACATCAAGTTAGAATTGATAAATAATAGAAGTTTTTTAAATTATTTTACTTTTTTAAAATTATTAAAATATGTGAATTTATAAATTCATTTAATAAAATATTCTAATATTTTATTATAAATATTTTAATAAGTTATATAATCAATTTAAATTATTTATTAAATAAAATGATAAAATAATAAAATAATAAATAAAAGCATAAGTATTTTTATCTTTTAAAATTACTTACTGCCCTCAGTGGGTTGACTGGAGCTTTTAGCATCAGTCAAAATTTTTATATCCAGTGCAACACGTTTGTGCACTGCAATTTGTTCCAAACAGCATCCCAATGGTGCACTGAAATTGATTTTTTGAACACAAAATTTTCTAACGCACTGTGTGCGATTGAATCCAAAAGAAGACTCAACAGAACCAAACACCGAACTTTCCATTCGCTCCATGCTTCTTTCAACCGTTGGGAGTATGTAAGTTTCTCTAGTGCCTAATTTTTAATCTCCACGTAAACAAGCGACAGAGCAATTGACAAGATTTTCAAACATGTGTAGTGTAATAGGCCAATTTTGGCCTGGGCTCGAAAAAATAATAACCGAAGCCAAAAAGGGCCAAATTGAAAGACAATTATTAAATTGTGGCCAAATCAGAAGGATAGAGAAAACCAAGGGGTTATCAAATTTTGTTGACTTGGTAAAAGGCTAAAAATAGTAAACCCGATGTATATAAATAGGGGTATATTGTTCTTTGAAAGGGAGATGACTTTGAGGGTTCTTACTTTCATTTGGAATTAGATTATTCTCTCTTTTCCTATTTCTATTAGAATTGAATTTTTTTTCTTTTCTCTTTCAATTACGTGGGAATTTTGTCCATTTCATTTCGATTTCTTTGTTTTTTCTAAATTCGTCCAATTACTTTTAGCCATTCCGTTTTTTATTATTTTGCAATTAAGTTTTCATTATTTTTTGGCCCTAAAATTGGTTTTGACTGCATTTGGTCCTCCTTGAAGCTGTGCATTTTGGAGGGGGATTATTTCCCTTTTGGTCCCTCCTTGTTATCCGACGTTCAAATTGGTCCATTTTCTTTTATTTATTTTTGATTTCCCCAAAATTTTGCTTTAAGGTTCGATTTAATTTTTTTTATTTTCGCTATTTTATTATCAAATTAACTGATTTAATATATTATTGCTATTATTATTATGTTTCTATTTATATTTATTTTGTTATTCTAATACTATTATTATTTATCTGATTTTTATTTATCTATTTATATTTCTACTATGATTATTACTTTTTTATTTCTTTTATTTTATTTTTTTCTTATTTTATTTCTTATTTTTTTCAACTTTTCCCTTTATTTTATTATTTAAATTTTTTTATTAATCATCACTTATTTACTTATCGTATTGTTGACCATTTTATTTATTTCTCCATGATTATTTGGTTCTTATTATCATTGTTTACGTTTTCATGTCCATGTTATTTCTATTACGCATATCTTTAAAACATTACATCTTACTCAAATTCATAAAAATGATTCTTCAAAACAAGGCAATGCTTGATATTTGGGAGCTTCGAAAAATCATGCCCTATCGTGCTAGGTTTCGATTTTTTCGTTCGTCCAAATGTCTAAATATCCTTTTAATTCCATGTTTTGGGAAATTAAGGGACGATTTTAGTTTCAAGGGTTAAAATGTTGCATCCTAACGTACTGGGTGTGATGTTTTGTCTTTTTGGAACAAATGAGTCTTAATATTCCAAAACGAGTCTTTCAAATATTTTCTAAAATAATCATATTTTGAGATCTCTTCAAATCTTCGACAATAAGGACATTTGTTTATCAATTTGGTACCAATTTTGGGCGTTACGAGGGTGCTAATCTTTCCTCGTACGTAACCGACTCCCGAACCCACTTTTTTAAAATTCGTAGACCAAAATGCTTTATAAGGTGGCCCAATTACACCTCAAAAAGGATTGGTGGCGACTCCATCCATGTTTTTTAAAAGTCAATCCACGTTTTTCAAAATTAAAAATGGTTTCGACAGCTTGGCGACTCCACTGGGGACCAATAAGAGAGTCAAGCTATAAATATTGATTAATTTATGTCATTTTATCGAAAATACAAATTTTGATTTGAAAAATTACGATTCTTTTGTCACATTTTGTTTGGGTAATATGTTTGTCGTGGTTAGAGTCTTATAGGATATTCCTACATCATATTGCATGACCTTTGTGGTCGCGCCTTTTAAGTGGGAGTGAGAAACTATGCCTTCGTAAGGTTTTCACCTCCGCATGGGCTAGGGGATCGCTTCCAGGATACATCCGTACCTATGTCTTCGTGAGGTTTTTACCTCCGCATTGTCGTGGGGAAATGTATCTCCCTGAACTGAACTTGGTCCATATGAGCCTATAATGGATGAGGATCAAGGAATCTGCTGGTTCAGGTACCATTTCTTTAGAACCGAACCATATATAGTGAACCTTAGGAGCCCACCTTAGGTAGAACTACACCAAACATTAGTGGTCACCTAAATAGGTGTTCTAGGCTATTAATTTTTCTGTACTAATGTGTTTCGTTTTGTTTATAATTACATCGCATCGCATCGCATTGCATTATTTTAGAAAGGAGGTGTTGATTTATATTTGATTGCTAAAAAGAATAGTTTGTCATGAGGAAACGGATTTCTTGACAAGGTGGATTATAATACGGTCGTTCAAATATGGTCCAAGTAAACACAACGAGAGAAGGTTGATAGTTTGCAGAAGAATACAAGACTTTGATTTATTGTGAGAATTCAAGTCAACATGGATTACTTGAGAGATGTCACGTCTCAACTTTCTTAAAGAAGTTAAACGAGTATCGCAAGGATAAGTGAGCAGTGAGTCATGGCCCGAATCAAGCAAAAGGAGCTAGTAGAGGCATCCATCGAAAAGTTCATGAGATTGGACCCTATATCCCAATATGAAGGAAAAGATCGATGTCTTCGCCTGGACTATGAGGGCAAGGCCGCATATATAATCTGTTTTATGTAAAGAAGTTTGTTTTCTAGAAAAGTTATTCTAATAAAATTGAATTCAAATCAACGCCTCTATTTCTTTTTGCATTCATCAACATGCATTTTGCATTACATCGCATCATGTGCATAAAATTTCATAAAAGAACACTATTAACTAGAGATTGTATTAAGGTTACCCTAGAGCATCGCTACCACACTCGAAGAAAAATAAAAGTCATGGATCAAAGGTTGGAGAGGTTAGAACAGATGCAAAAGGAGATGCAGGACCAACTGTAAATTTAGATGTAAGAACAGTTGGCCAGGATCCAACAAGAGATGAGGGATCAGATGCTGGAATCCTAGAAAATCATGCTAGAATCTCAGAACAACATGATAAGTCAGCTCACGCAGCAGTTTAAGGGGGGATCTGACAAAGGAAAATACCCTATGGCTGATACTAAAAATGACAATGAAGACTTTGCTTGTCCTACAAGCTTTGCCTTAATAAACATTCAAGCACAACCACCGAAGGTATCTGTTAATATTAGACCTTAGTGTCAATCCGGTACCTCAGCACCAGTAAATTTCCCAATAGGTTCAAATTTATACCCCGGAGACCATCTTGTAACCCTTGTTGTCCCCGACTTTGATGATGCAGTAGAAGTAGAAAAGGCAAAGGCAAAGGCAAAGCTTCCTAAACAGTTCGAAGACTGATGCAAATGGTTGGATGAGAAGTTCAAAGCACTGGAAAGTGTTGATTACCAATGCGGAATGGATGCTAAAGAGTTAAGTTTGGTACCAGATTTGATACTTCCTCCAAAGTTCAAGATGCTAGAGTTCGAAAGATACAACGGAACCAGTTGTCTTGAGGCCCATATCACAATATTCTATCGGAGAATGATGGGGTATATCAATAATGACCAATTGTTAATTCACTATTTTCAAGATAGTTTGACTGGGACCGCGGCCAAATGGTACAATCAGCTGAGTCGTGTTCAAGTCAAATCATGGAAGGATTTAGCGCAGGCCTTCATGAAGCAATATGGCCATGTGACAGATATAGCTCTTGACAGGATCAAGCTACAGAACATGGGGAAAAAGTTAAATGAAAGCTTCAGGCAGTATGCACAAAAGTGGAGGGAAGCAGCCACACAAGTACAACCACCTCTCTTGGAGAATGAAACAGCAATGCTTTTCATCAACACTCTAAAAGCCCCGTTCATTAACCATATGTTGGGAAACACTACCATGAGCTTTCCAGATATAATAATGTCCGGCGAGATGATAGAGAACGCGATAAGATGCGGAAAGATAGATACAGGAGTAAGCACCTAAAAGTCAAACCTAAAAAAAATGAAAATGAAGTGAACAATGTGAGTAAAGGGTATTCCAAATTGGTTACCGTAGGCCAGCCGAGGGCCGTGACTACTAGCTTTCAAGGCCCCTCAAGGTGGGAATCCAGCTCGAGGCTGAACTCAGAAAAACTCCAGTTCACTCCTATCCCGATAACTTATAGGGAGTTATACCAAAATCTGTTTGATGCGCGTGTGGTAGCTTCATTCTACTCGAAACCTGTGCAACCTCCATACCCAAAGTGGTACAATAAAAATGCCCAATACGAATACCATGCAGGAATCACGGGGCACTCGATAAAAAATTGTATCCCTTTTAAGAAGTTAGTCGAAAGGCTTGTTGAAATAGGCATTATGAAGTTTGACAATCAGTCTAGTGTAGAAAATTCATTACCCAACCATGCTAATAAGGGGGTAAATGCGATAATTGAGGATGTGGGAAAAAGAATTTAACCTTTGCATACCTTGGAGTGTTTTGAACAATGGGACAGTAGAAGAGATTCCCATATTTTTTAGGGTTAATCTAGAATAATATTCAAAACACACTTGTTGCTTTAAGCCTAGAGACAATAAGAATCCCTTGTGAAATAGGCTTATGTCCAGCGTCTTTATTTCAATAAAATGCATTTTTACTTCTCATTTCAAGCAACTATTCTTTTCATTTCATTCATGATCATACCACACGAGTAAATATTCTTGGTCTCTCTTGTTCTTCGAATTTTCTTTCGTCCTTATAACAGGTTTCCAGATATTAATGATATGAGTGACACTGCTACTAACACAGGGTCTCCTTTTGAGCGAGATATGTGTTTAAGAGAGATCTCAGAACTTTGAAAATGACCGAGGGTGTAGCTTATCTCCTGATCTGTTAATGACGGTAAACAAGATGAAAAGTAAACCTCGTATTGCAAAGAATCAGTAGAACCCATAATCTTCTTTTATATGGGGCATGTATGTCGTCAGGCCGATTTTTCCAAAAGCTTCTGACGAGTATCGATTCATCTTTTTGTGGTCGTTGATTACGTTGCCAGGTGGACGGAAGCTGCTTCATATGCCAATGACGCAGGGTCAATAGCCAGCAGATTCTATGTCAGTATAGAATGCCAAAAGGATCACATCTGACGATGTATTAAATTTAAGTAGTGGCACAATATCAGAAGCATCCGGTCTGTTTAAGATTAAACACCATATCGTCTGAAAATAAACGGTGCAAAAAAAAAGATAGTGAAAGCCTCTATCAGAACCTTTATCGGGGCAATGTTTTCCTTATTGATTTATGGAATGAATGCGGTTTTGTCTGTCGAGTTTTCTTCTCTACGAGTTTTGTCAGAGTTGAAGTCAGTTAAAGGAGAATAAATTCAATTCCAATGATCAAGTGAACCTGATTAAAGAAAGGTGGTCGAAAACTATTCGTCTTGGTCAAATATGCCAAGATGATACGAAGTGATTGTCCCAAAAAAATCATATCAAGGAAAGTTAGTTTTGAAAAGGATCTTTCCCATGCAAAAGAATCTCAGAGAAAATAGATGTTAACTTGGGAATGACCCTATCCTTGGAGGGGCATCGATATTGACCAAGGTAGATGGCAAGAAACCACCTGACCTTGCGAGTTTGGATTTAATCAAAGAATACTTCGCTTTTGGAAAAGGAAAACAAAAAAAAAAGAAAATAAAGAGAAAAAGAAAAAGAAATAAAAAGAAAAGGAGAGGCCAAGGTGAAAACCCACAAATGGCGCTTTGAGACCAAAGGGGATTTGAGTTGAAAACCCGAAAAGGGCGGCTCAAATTTTGATCAAAAATGGGGCATGCGATAGTCTTACTATGCCTGAGTTGACAATGAGGAAATATGCTACATCTTAGGGCATTGACAAAGTACTTCAGATCCTCTAAACACATATTGAGCTCAAAATGATCATCAAAAAATTTGTACAGAAGAGCTCAGGCTGCGATATCTAGGGCACCTAGTTTTCTATCTTACCCATGTTTACTATCCTTGATTACCTTATTCTTTTCGAGATACGCCCCAATCAATTTTATTTTATTACCTTGGCTATCTTTGATTAATTTAATTATTTCGAGCTATGCTCTTAATTAATTTCGTTCTTGTCCCTTGTTGTGATCTCTTTCAAGTATTTTGAATTGAAATAATGATTAATGGACTAATAATACTTTCACAAAAGGAGTTCTGCTTATTACTCTAGAAGTTTCTAAATAATACGGGAACCTGAAACATGACTGTTGTTTAGAATTTACCAAGCCTAAGGGTTGGAATTGTCTGAGAGACTACCCCTTAAGATTTTCTGTCAAAGGCAAATATTACGTTGGTAACACAATCTTGACAAATAATGAGTAATGTCAACCCAAGCTTTAAAAGGGATCATTCTCGAGAGAAAAATGATATTCTGCATCCATGCAAATATTAGGCATACACATACGGTCATGACACCCAAGGAATGGTGTAACGGACCAAATTGATGGAAGAAGAGTCAAATCCTATATCCTTGAATTATGGTGGGAATGGATTTCCCCTAAGTTGTAGTGGGAGGGTTTGAAGATAGTGCAAGCTTTATGTCCCAGAAGTACAGTGGAATAGACCTTGAAATTATAGTGGGGCAAACCAGTTGAACAAAATGGGATTGGTTCTATGACTTTTCTACCAGAAAATATCAGCTGAACAAGAAGTCCCACATCAGTGAAGCGGTAACCTTAACACACAAAGAATAATGACAACCTAAAAAGGGATCATTTTCATGGCATTCTGCATTCATACAAATGTCACTCATAATACATTTAGTTAGGAGCATTTGACTCATTTTGATCATGGCATCCTAATCATTTGACATAAGCATAAACCCCAGGAAATCACTTCTACAGATGGATTCCCCAGTGGACAGTGTAGCAAGATTGATTAAAATTACATTCAAACTACCAGCCTTATCCCACTGAGCAGGAGTGGAGTAGGCTAAATATAGTAGATCTCATCCCACTGGCAGGAGTGGAACAGATCAAATTTCGACGAATCTTATCTCCATGTATTGGCAATAGGGCAGATTCAAACCACCAGCCTTATCACACTGAGCAGGAGTGGAACAGGCTAAATATAGTATATCTCATCCCACTGGCAGGAGTGGAACAGATCAAATTTCAACGAATCTTATCTCCATGTATCGGCAATGGGGCAGATTCAAGCCACCAATCTCATCCCAGTGAGCAGGAGTGGAACATGCTAAATATAGCAGATCTCATCCCACTGGCAGGAGTAGAACAGATCAAATTTCGATGAATCTTATCTCCATGTATCGGCAATGAGGCAGATTCAAACCACCAGCGTCATCCCACTAAGCAGGAGTGGAATAGGCTAAATTTCAGCAAATTTTACCCCACTGAGCAAGAGTGGAATAGATCAAATCTTAGCGAATCTTATCTCCATGTGTCGGCAATAGAGTAGATTTAAGCCATTCGCCTTAACCCCCTAAGCAGTAGGGTAACAGGCTAAAAATTACAGATCTTGTCTCCTTAAGCGGTAGTGGAGTGGATCGAAGACTCACCTTAACCCCCTAAGCAATAAGGTAACAGGCTAAAAATTACAGATCTTGTCTCCCTGAGCAGTAGTGGAGCAGATTGAAGACGGTGAGCCTTAACTCCCTGAGCAGTAGAGTAACAGGCTAAAAATTACAGATCTTATCTCCTTAAGTAGTAGTAGAGCAGATCGAAGACAGTGCGCCTTAACCCCCTAAGCAGTAGGGTAACAGGCTAAAAATTACAGATCTTATCTCCCTAAGCAGTAGCGGAGCAGATCGAAGGCAGTGCACCTTAACCCCCTAAGCAGTAGAGTAACAGGCTAAAATTACAGGTCTATCTCCCTAAGCAGTAGTGGAGCGGATCTAGAACAGTGCGCCTTAACCTCTAAGCAGTAGGGTAACAGACTAAAATTATAGATCTTACCCCACTGAGCAGTAGTGGAATAGATCAAATCTTGGCGAATCTTATCTCCATGTGTCGGCAATGGAGCAGATTTAAACCACTCGCCTTAACCCCCTAAGCAGTAGGGTAACAGGCTAAAAATTATAGATTTTATCTCCCTAAGTAGTAGTGGAGCAGATCGAAGACAGTGCGCCTTAACCCCCTAAGCAGTAGGGTAACAGGCTAAAAAATTACAGATCTTATCTCCCTAAGCAGTAGCAGAGCAGATCGAAGGCAGTGTACCTTAACCCTTTAAGCAGTAGGGTAACAGGCTAAAAATTATAGATTTTATCTCCCTAAGTAGTAGTGGAGCAGATCGAAGACAGTGCGCCTTAACCCCCTAAGCAGTAGGGTAACAGGCTAAAAAATTACAGATCTTATCTCCCTAAGCAGTAGCAGAGCAGATCGAAGGCAGTGTACCTTAACCCTTTAAGCAGTAGGGTAACAGGCTAAAATTACAGGTCTATCTCCCTAAGCAGTAGTGGAGTGGGTCGAGGACGATGCACCTTAACCCCCTAAGCAGTAGGGTAACAGGCTAAAATTACAGATCTTACCCCACTAAGCAGGAGTGGAACAGATCAAATTTCTACAAATTTTATCTCCATGTATCGGCAATAGAGTAGATTTCAACCACTAGCCTTGTCTCCACTGATCAGGAGTGGAACAGGTTAAATGCAGTAGATCTTATCTTCGCTGAGCAGGAGCAGAGTAGAGCAGATGTAAGCCACAAGCCTTATCTCCATTGAGCAGGAGTGGAGCAGATTGAAATAACAAGTCCGATACCCCTGGAGATGTAGGGGATTGAAAATAAAGCTACGTGAAGAGGTTAAGTATCAAGAAGACAAGACTCGGCAGGCCCAGGCAAAATTGACCCTTTTAAAGTCTTTGCTCTATTCCCGTTACACGACAATGAGAAAAGAGGGGCAGCTGTAATAGGCCAATTTTGGCCTGGGCTCGAAAAAATAATAACCGAAGCCAAAAAGGGCCAAATTGAAAGACAATTATTAAATTGTGGCCAAATCAGAAGGATAGAGAAAGCCAAGGGGTTATCAAATTTTGTTGACTTGGTAAAAGGCTAAAAATAGAAAGATTTTATTTTATTTTATTTTATTATTAAATTAGTTAGGCTATTTTTAGTAAACTCGATGTATTTAAATAGGGGTATCTTGTTCTTTGAAAGGGAGATGACTTTGAGGGTTCTTACTTCCATTTGGAATTGGATTATTCTATCTTTTCCTATTTCTATTAAAATTGGATTTTTTTTCTTTTCTCTTTCAATTACGTGAGAATTTTGTCCATTTAATTTCGATTTCTTTATTTTTTCTAAATTCGTCCAATTACTTTTAGCCATTCCGTTTTTTATTATTTTTCAATTAAGTTTTCATTATTTTTTAGCCCTAAAATTGGTTTTAACTGCATTTGGTCCTCCTTGAAGCTGCGCATTTTGGAGGGGGATTATTTCCCTTTTGGTCCCTCCTTGTTATCCGACGTTCAAATTGGTCCATTTTCTTTTATTTATTTTTGATTTACCCCAAAATTTTGCTTTGAGGTTCGATTTAATCTTTTTTTATTTTCACTATTTTATTATCAAATTAACTAATTTAATATATTATTGCTATTATTATTATGTTTCTATTTATATTTATTTTGTTATTCTAATACTATTATTATTTATCTGATTTTTGTTTATCTATTTATATTTCTACTATGATTATTACTTTTTTATTTCTTTTATTTTATTTTTTTCTTATTTTATTTCTTTTTTTTTTCAACTTTTCCCTTTATTTTATTATTTAAAATTTTTTATTAATCATCACTTATTTACTTATCGTATTGTTGACCTTTTTATTTATTTCTCCATGATTATTTGGTTCTTATTATCATTGTTTACATTTTCACGTCCATGTTATTTCTATTACGCATATCTTTAAAACATTACATTTTACTCAAATTCATAAAAATGATTCTTCAAAACAAGGCAATGCTTGATATTTGGGAGCTTCAAAAAATCATGCCCTATCGTGCTAGGTTTCGATTTTTTCGTTCGTCCAAATGTCTAAATATCATTTTAATTCCATGTTTTGGGAAATTAAGGGACAATTTTAGTTTCAAGGGTTAAAATGTTGCATCCTAACGTACTGGGTGTGATGTTTTGTCTTTTTGGAACAAATGAGTCTTAATATTCTAAAACGAGTCTTTCAAATATTTTCTAAAATAATCATATTTTGAGATCTCTTCAAATCTTCGACAATAAGGACATTTGTTTATCAATTTGGTACCAATTTTGGGCGTTACGAGGGTGCTAATCTTTCCTCGTACGTAACCGACTCCCGAACCCGCTTTCTTAAAATTCGTAGACCAAAATGCTTTATAAGGTGGCCCAATTACACCTCAAAAAGGATTGGTGGCGACTCCATCCATGTTTTTTAAAAGTCGATCCACGTTTTTCAAAATTAAAAATGGTTTCGACATGTAGAATTAGAAAAACTCCATGAAATCTTAATACATAAAAATAAATATTTTAATATAATATTTAAAATTATCTTTTTATTATATTAGAATTTTTATAAAAATTAATATATTCTAATTATATTTAACAATTTGAATAACTTTATTTCAAAAAAATAACAATTTGAATAACTAAAATTTAATTATAAAAATTAAAAGTACATTAATTAAAAATTAAATGCGTAAAATCACGTTTAATGCACCTGCCATTAAAAACTTATATATATATATATATATAAAGTAAGAGTTTGGAAAATTTTTTTTGAATTGACTAATATAACCTTAAGCCAAAATGAACTAAAAGAAGAGAGACGTAAGTCAGCAACTCTCTACCTTGCCTCAACGCTAGTGCATGCTCCTTCCACAAACAGTATTTGGCTGCATTAACCAGCATTTTCATCCATATATCAGACAATATTTCCCATATGTCATCATAATCATACCTCAATAAGACAGAAAGCCTTCGCAATTGTTGGGCAACATTTTGTCCCCTTAATAGTACATTAGGTTCCGGGTCCTCAACTTGTGTCAAACAACCATCATTAACTTCGAAACATAAAAGCTCAGGATCCTCAATGGCAAGTAGTCCAGTGGTAAAGAACTTGTTTGCTGCAGTTGCGTCCAGTACCTCCTTCAAAATTTACGGCCCGTCTATCTCCTTCAAAAAACTTTAAAGCCATTGTTTGGCTTTCTTTTCTGATCAGATCAGGTTTTCTTTTATCAGGTACAAAACTTTCTTTTGTCGTATTGCCAAAGCCTTTGGGTAGCATTGTTGGACGCACTAGAGCAAGGTATAGCATGTAATCAGACAAGATATTGCTTATTCGACACGATGATGAACGAACAGGTCGTCCTATCTGAGCAGCATTGTAGTAAATCAGCTTGGTAGCAATATGAAAAATAAAGATGGTGCGCGTTAAACCTGCGGGCATTCCTTCCCTTACACCCTTTTCACGTCCAGCCATTGCCACAAAGAAGGATCCGGCCCATCTGTTATATTTCTGAGAACCTCTTGACTTACTAAAGAATTGAGGCGTTCCCTTTCCAAGCCAGTGTAGATGAATTCCTCGAGATAATGATCCACTTCCACCCACGTGATAATACGGTACTTGTTTCGAAGTTCGTTGGTGCCAATAAGATTTATTAGCCCAGAGAAAATCCCAATCCGGGGTTTTGAGCAAAAATCCTTGAGCACATCGTACTGCGCTATTTTTGGTGTTCCAGCCATAGACTTAATTGAACGCAACCTGGACGCAACCAGCCAATGGTACAACTTATCCAGCTTGCCACCAGCAATGCCAAATCCAGTCATGGTCCAATAAGACCAAAGGTGCAGAAGAGCTGCCAAAACATCCAGTAAAATAGCCCCTACCAACAGCAAGTAGGTCACGGCGATGTCAACTCCTTCTATGTCTCTCTTGCTCGCACCGATATTATTCTGTGTTTGAAAACTATCAGTACGGACAGAGCAGACAAAATGTAGAAACCGCGAAGAAATGCATTCAGTTTACGATGAAGGTACTGTATAGGATTCTTGGTGAAGAACAAATCATGAAAGAATTGCAGTTCAATTTTTACCAATCGGAAGGCGTCTTTCGCGGATCTATCCTTCAAGTGAACATTTTCGTCGAGATACTTCCTGGAAACCTTAAATGGGGGGTCCAAAAACAAGGGCCTAAAAATTTCAAACGACATGCGTGCCTCTAGGAGAAATTTGACCTGTGGGTCCCCTACTAACTGTTTTACCGTCCCAGCCGACTCGTACATCCCCGTTCTAACCATTTCTCTTCCCTCTGATTTAAGCTGGTTGTCTTCCGCTTCAGAATATAAGTCACTCCGGAGCTGTTCACTGCATGCGGATCTCAGCGCCACTATCCTTTCCGCGTACTTGAGGATTCCGCCGACTAATAGCGGAACAACCATGACATCAAGGTAGTGGAGGCTTCCAAATATCGGGACACCGACTGTTCGAAACTTGAAATAGATGTACACTGCCTCTGCACCATTGGAGACGAGTCCAAGAAAATGTCTCAACCACAGCTCATTGTCTTCTAAAGAATAAGCCGTGAAGTTAGCTGGGCTGCCAAGATGCCACAGAAGGAATGGGACCTAAAGCACCACAACTGCACTTTCCTTTTCCAAGGTGCCCCTAAGAATGGTGGTCATAGCCAATGTTGCAACCCAATCAGCTGCCAAGTATATTGACCACACGGTCGCTGCTACGTAAGGTAAAAGTCTTCCTTTGTACTTTTGTCGAACGTGAGCTGATATAATGAGAAGGAACTGCAGAGTAAGACTCAACAGAACCAAACACCGAACTTCCCATTTCAACTGATGGGAGTACGTAAGTTTCTCCAGCGCCCAATTTTTAATCTCCACGTAAACAAGCGACAGAGCAACTGACAGGATTTTCAAACGTGTGTAGAATTAGAAAAACTCCATGAAATCTTAATACATAAATTTATAAAAATAAATATTTTAATATTATTAAAAAAGTATTCATCTACAAAATATCAATATTTTAATATAATATTTGGAAATGTCTTTTTATTATATTATAATTTTTATATAAATTAATATATTCTAATTATATTTAAAATTTTGAATAATTAAAATTTGATTATTAAAATTAAAAGTATATTATTTTTTTTTGAATTGACTAATATAACCTTTGTTGTATATTATATTATTGAACTAGTTTTCTTTCCCGCACAAGTTAATTATGTAAATAATTTTTTTAAAATATAATATATGTATAATATTATAAATATAATTCTGCATTGCTATAATTACAGCTCCTTTTGTAAATAGGTTGACTGTTCAGATAAATCTTCAACTCTTTAATGTAACAAAATGCAAATAATGATATGTTAGGAAAAATATAAAAGAAAATAAGTAATCAGTAAATATATATTTTTTCTAGTTTGTAACATTATCATAAATTTTAAAATATTGTTAAGAACATTTAAATTTCATGTAAAATTTTAAATATATTTTTATTGATTGTTTTAGGGTTTCTAATTTTTTAAATAGTTGTAAATATTTTATAAAGTATTTAATTTTTTAAAACATGTTTTTAGATAATTTTAAATTTCATATATATTTAATGTCGAAGCCATTTTTAATTTTGAAAAATGGAAGTCGACTTAAAAACAAAAATGGAGTCGCCACCAATCTTTTTTCGAGGTGTGATTGGGTCACCTTAAAATTGATCGCTTTAATAAAACATTTTGATTTACTAAAACAATGGTTTTGGTCTACAAAATTTGAGAAAAATGGGTTCGAGAGTCGGTTACGTACGAGGAAGGATTAGCACCCTCGTGATGCCCAAAATTGGTACCTATTGATTAAATAATGTCTTTGAGTCAAAAATTTGGAATGATTTAAAATACGATCCTCCCATTTAAAAGAGAGCTTGAGTGCATCGTGTTGAAAATTAAGACCCTCTTATCTCGAAGGAATAAAATGTCACACCCAGTAAGTTAGGACGTAACACTTCAAATTTTCGAAACTAAGGTGGCCCTTTGAAAAAGACTTGCGTTCCAAAGCCAAAAGAAGGGTATTCAGCTATTTGGGCTTTTAAAAAGTGGAACCCAGTAAGTTAGGGCTCCATTTCTCAAAATTCCTAAATATGGAACATTGCCTCAATTTTTTTTTAAATTCCTACCTCGGGATAGTGAAATGTCACATCCAGTGAGTTAGGGTGTAACATCTCGAGTTCTCGAGGATAAGCTTTTATTTGGAACCCACGCATCTGGTTTTTAGAAGGGTACTGGGCTATTTAGGATCAACGAGAAAAATCGAAGCTCAGTAAGTCAGGGCACGATTCTCTCGAAGTTCCCAAATATCAAGCATTGCCTTACTTTTTAAAAAAAAAATCATTTTTATGCATTTGAGTAAAGATGTAACGTTATAAAAGATATGTGTAGTCGTAATTCAATGAGTATGCAGACGCATACAATGGCAATAAGAGCAAAATTATCATAGTGAAATAAATAACAAAAGCAACAATATAATAAATAAGTAGGAATTAATGAAAACTTAAATGATAGAAGAAAAAAGAAAAAAGTGAAAGATAAGAAATAAAATGAGGGGAAAAAATAAAACAAAAGAAATAATAAGTAAAATAAAAGAAGATAAATATGAAAAATAATAATAATAATGACAAGAATAATTTACAAATGGGTTTATGAAATAAATATTATGTGTGATGAGATAATATGCAAAATAATTTAAAACTGAGTATATTTGTCTAATGGATAATATAAATATATATAAAGAAAAATATTTAAAATAAGAAAAATATAAGTTACAACGAGATTTTTAAGAAAAATAAATTGTATTTGTATAATTAGATTTAAAAAATATATATATAAAATTTAAAAGAAACTGTTTATTTAAAATAATAATAATAATAATAATAATAATAATAATAAATAATAACACTAACTATTATAATAGTAAAATATAAAATAATAATAAAAAATACTAAAAGAATTAATTTAATGGTAAAATGTCAAAAATAATCGAAATGGGGCTAAAATGAATTGGAAATAGGGGTTTTGGGGCTGAATTGAAATAGATGGAAGATAGGGGGACCAAAATGTATGCACAAGTAAAGGGGAAGGGGCTGAAGTGCAAATTTCCCTACTCCCAGTGCGCAGCGTTTAATGTGGGACAAAAATGTGATAACATTAAAATTTTTGGGCCGAATTATAAATAATAAAAAGATAGAAAGGGACCCAATTGCAGATGGCCTCAAAAGCGGAAGGACTGAGGGCGCAAATAGACCCTCAGTCCAAAAACACGCGGATCCTAGGCCCTGGGTCGGGTCAAAATCGGGTCGGCCCCAAAACGACGTCGTTTTGGGGCCGTTTTGAAGACCCTAAAACGGTGCCGTTTTCAACAGCTATAAAAGCTGAATATTTTTAAAAAAAATTTCATTTCTTCATTTCAGAAACAGAAAAACTCCCCCTCCCTCTCTTTTATTCCTTGCAGGCTGAAGGGATTCCGACGGGACTCCGGTCGACCGCCACCGCTCGCTGCCGATCGCTGTCGCCGGCGCCGCCGTGCAGGTAAAATTTTTTTTATTATTTTTATTCTTTATTATAATATATAAAAAAATAGTTAAAAAAAGAAAATAAAAGATTTATGTTATTTCGAAAGAATAAAAAAAATAACTAAATAAAAAATCAATACCCGTGAAGTTTCGGATCTATCTTTCGCTTGTTGCTTTTGGATGTTTGGTGAGTTTTTGAGTTGATTTTAGTATTTAAAAAAGAAATTTGTATTGTTCTATCTTCGGGAACAAAAAAAAAGGTCCATTTTACAATATTACTTCTCTGTTTATATAGCCTAGATCTCTAACTACTTGGTGCATGATTGTAGGCATGGAGCGAGGATCTCAGAGGTGCGGCACGGACGTGGCTCGGTAGTGTAGCGCACGATGCGGGAGAGGGCGCAGGGTGTGTGCCTGGGGCTGTCTTGCGGTGCTTAGGCATGTATTTGGGGTCTAGGGTTCCTGTTAGGGTTAAGGGGGGTATTGGGCTAAGTCTAGTTGGGCTTGATTTTGGGTAGTTGGGTTTGGGTCATGGTTTGTTGGGTTTTGGGCTTGTTTAGTGGGTCCGGGCATAAATTAGGTCCAACAGTTGCCCCTTTTTGCTCGTTGTCGTGTAACGAAAGTAGAGCAAAGACTTAAAAGGACCAATTTTGCCCAGTCCTATCAGATCTTGGCTTCTTAGTGTAACCTCATTGCAACCCACTGCATCTTATTGCTTAAAAATGTTCCGTTGCTGTTTCACGGAGATGCGATCTGTTGAAATTTGCTCCGCTTTCGCTTAACGAAGATAAGATCTGCTGTAATTTGATCTGCTCTACTCCTGCTCAATGGGGTAAGATCTGCTATATATATAGCCTACTCCACTCATGCTCAGTGAAGATAAGGCTAATGGCTAAAATCTGCTCCATTGTCGATACATAGAGATAAGATTTGCCAAAACTTGATCTGCTCCACTCCTACTCAGTGAAGATAAGATCTGCTATATCTAGCCTGCTCCACTCCTGTTTAGAGAAGATACGGCTGGTGGCTGAAATCTGCTCCAATGTCAATACATGGAGATAAAGTTTACCGAAATTTGATCTGCTTCACTCCTGCTCAGTGAAGATAAGATCTGCTATATATAGCCTGCTCCACTCCTGCTCAGTGAAGATAGGGCTGGTGGCTGAAATCTGCTCTAATACCGATACATGGAGATAAGATTTACCAAAATTTGATCTGCTCCGCTCTTGTTCAGCGAAGATAAGATTTGGTATATTTAGCCTGCTTCACTCCTACTCAGTGAAGATAAGGCTGGTGGCTGAAATCTGCTCCAATGCCGACACATGGAGATAAGATTCACCAAAATTTGATCTACTTCACTCCTGCTCAGTGAAGATAAGATCTGGTATATCTAGCCTGCTCCACTCCTACTAAGTGAAGATAAGGCTGGTGGCTAAAATCTGCTCCAATGCTGATACATGGAGATAAGATTCGCCAAAATCTGATCTATTCCGCTCCTGCTCAGCGAAGATAAGATCTGGTATATTTAGCCTGCTTCACTCCTGCGCAGTGAAGATAAGGCTAGTGGTTGAAATTTACTCCAATGCCGATCCATGGAGATAAGATTCACTGAAATTTGATCTGCTTCACTTCTGCTTAGCGAAGATAAGATCTGGTATATTTAGCCTGCTTCACTCCTGCTCAATGAAGATAAGGCTGGTAATATCTGTAATTTTAATCAATCCTACTATATTGTCCACTAGGGGATCCATCTGTAGAAGAGTGATTTCCTAGGTTTATGCTTATGCCAGATGATTAGGATGCCATGATTAACATGAATCAAATGCTCCTAACTAGATGTATTATGGATGCATAAATGCAAAATGTCATGAGAATGATCCATTTTAATTTTTGAGTTGTCATCGCTCGTTGTTTGCTATGGTAACATCCCTGACGTATGTCTTCTGGTTCAACTTGATAAAAGAGGACCTGAAGATACGGTTAACTGCTTATTTCTCACACGCTCCTAGCCCTTTGAGCTTGGTGAGTTTTAAAAAATTGTCCTGTTTCAGGTTCTTGTATTGTTTAGAAACCTTTCAGAGTAACACGTAAAACCTCTTTTGAGGGCATTGTTAGTTCATTAATTATTATTTCAATACAAAATACTTGAAAAAGATTATAAGGATAGGTAGAACTAAAATTTATTCGAGTCAAAATTTGCGAAAAATGTACTAAACAAAGAAAACAGACATTGTTTAAAATACAAAAATGGATGAAAGGAACAAATAGGTGCCCCAGATTCCGCAGTTTGAGCTTCTCTGCACGAACTCCTCGATGACCATTTTAAGCTTGGCATGCGCTTAAGGGATCTGTAGCATTTTGTCGATGCCCCAAGATGTAGCCCATCTTCTCTTTGTCGATTCAAGTATAGCGAGACTGTCACTTGCCCTAGTCTGGATCGAAATTTGAATTGCCCTTTGCGGGTTTTCAATTCAAAACCCCTTTGGTCTCAAGGTGCCCTTTACGGGTTTTCACCTTGGCCTCTCTCTCTTTTTTTTAGGCGCCCTTTGCGGGTTTTCACCTCAACTGTTTCAAGCAAAATATCTTTTGACTGAATCTAAATTTACCAGGTTAGGCAGGCTCTTGCCATCCATCTCCGTTAATATCAATGCCCCTCCAAAGAAAGCTTTTTTTACCACATAGGGTCCTTCCCAGTTTGGCATCCATTTCCCTCTGAAATCCTTTTGCATGGGGAGAATCTTTTTTAATACTAAGTCCCCCTCATGGAATACCCTGGGGTGAACTTTTTTGTTGTAAGCTCGCATCATTCGCTTCTGGTACATTTGACCATGACCGATAGCTTTTAGCCTTTTCTCCTCAATCAAGTTCAGCTGGTCATACCGGGATTGGATCCATTCTGCCTCGTCTAACTTTAACTCTGATAAAACTCGGAGTGAAGGAATTTCAACTTCAATGGGCAAAACTGCCTCCATCCCATAGACCAATGAGAAATGTGTTGCCCCGGTGGAAGTTCTAACAGACGTTCGATAGGTAAAGAGGGCAAACGATAACTTTTCATGCCAATCCTTGTAGGTCTTAGTCATTTTCCCCATGATCTTCTTGATATTTTTGTTAGCTGCCTCAACTGCGCCATTCATTTTCGGGCGATATGGTGACGAGTTGTGGTGCTTAATTTTGAACTGACTGTAGACCTCTACTATTGCACTGTTATTCAGATTCAACGCATTGTCCGATATAATCCTTTCCGGTATACCATAGCGACATATGATCTCCTTCTTCAAGAACTTGCTAACTGCTGACTTTATGACATTGGCGTATGAAGTAGCCTCGACCCACTTAGTAAAGTAATCAATGACCAAAAAAATAAATCGATGCCCATTAGAAGCCTTTAGCGAAATTGGCCCAATGACATCCATGCCCCACATTGAGAAAGGCCATGGAGAAGTCATAACATGGAGAGGTGAAGGAGGTACATGGATCTTCTCGCCATAAATTTGGCACTTATGGCACTTCTTAGCGTAACGGATGCAATCTCCCTCCATCGTAGACCAGTAATACCCAAATCTCATGACTTGTCGGGCCATCGTAAAGCCATTGGCATGCATCCTACAGACACCCTTATGGACTTCTTCCAAGATTTTTTTAGCTTCAATGGCATCAACACATCTTAGCAACACCTGATCCTTCCTCTTTTTATACAGGATCTCTTCGTCTAAGATATAGTCACTGGCTAACCTTCGCAACGTTCTCTTATCATTTTTAGTTGCTTGCTCTAGGTATTCACGGTTCTTCACATATTGTAGAATATCATGATACCAAGGATGATCATCTCTCTCGTCCTCCTCCTCGATGTTACAGCAATGAGCTGGAGCCTCACAAATACTCATCTGGGTTGGCCTCATATCTTCTTGTTCATTTATTCTGATCATAGAAGCTGACGTAGCCAGGGCATCAGCCAACTGGTTCTCATCACGCAGGAGATAAAAGAAAGTGATGTCATCAAACTGCTCAATTAACTCCAAAACTAACTTTTGATAACTGATCAATTTGGGATCTCTCGTCTCCCATTCACCTTTGAGCTGATAGATCACAAATGCAGAGTCTCCATATACCTCTAGCACATTGATTTTACGGTCTATGGCTACACAAATTCCCATGATACATGCCTCGTACTCTGCCATATTATTTGCAGTCAAAATCTAATTTACAAGTGAATGGATAATGATCTTCGTTTGGGGATATCAGTACTGCCCCAACTCCACTACCAACAGCATTTGATGCTCTGTCAAAATTCAATTTCCAGGAATGATCTTTAGGCCTATCTTCTTCAGTGATTACTACGTACATTAGATCTTCATTGGGGAAATCAAAGTTCAAGGGCTCGTAGTCTTCTAAAGCTCTACTGGCTAGAAAATCTGCTATTGCACTTCCCTTCACAGCCTTCTAGTTTACATAGACTATGTCAAATTCGGAGAGCAAAATTTGCCATCGAGCCATCCTTCTATTCAAGGCGGTTGACTCCATCATGTACTTAAGAGGGTCTAGTTTTGAGATTAACCACGTTGTGTGGTACAACATATACTGCTTCAACCTCCGAGTTGTCCAGACCAAAGCACAACATATCTTTCGATTGGCGAGTACCTCATTTCACACTCAGTAAATTTCTTGCTGAGGTAATATATCGCCCTTTCCTTCTTTCCTGTCTCGTCGTGTTGGCCCAGCACGCATCCCATTGAATTGTCAAATACTGTTAAATACAAAATCAATGGCCTATCAGGACTGGGTGGCACCAACACCAGAGTATTAGCTAAGTACTGTTTAATTCTGTCAAAGGCTATCTAACATTCATCGTCCCATACGCCTGGATTATGTTTCTTGAGAAGACGAAATACAGGATCACATTTTTCTGTCAGCTGTGAAATGAACCGGGCAATGTAGTTTAACCTGCCCAGGAAACCTCGAACTTCTTTCTGAGTGCAGGGCGGAGGCAGCTCTTGTATAGCCTTAACTTTATCCGGGTCGACCTCGATTCCCTTTTCACTGACCACGAAACCAAGTAGTTTTCCCGACCTGGCCCCAAAAGTGGTTGAATTAAGCTTTAGCTAAAATTTCCTCAACCTCAACAACAGTTTCCTCAAAACCTGTACATGCTCCTTTTCTGTTCGGGATTTTGCAATCATGTCGTCAACGTAGACCTCGATCTCTTTGTGCATCATGTCGTGAAACAAGGTTACCATGGCTCTCTAGTACGTTGCCCCTGCATTCTTTAACCCGAATGTCATCACTTTGTAACAAAACGTTCCCCACAAGATTATGAATGTGGTCTTTTCCATGTCTTCAGGATGCATCTTGATTTGATTGTATCCAGAAAACCCATCCATAAAAGAGAACAATGAATAAGCTGCCGTATTATCCACTAAAGTGTCAATGTGAGGCAACGGGAAATTGTCCTTTGGGCTAGCCTTATTTAGATCTCTGTAATCTACACACATCCACACCTTTCCATCTTTCTTAAGGATGGGAACGACATTGGCTACCCATTCTGAGTAGTTAACCACCTGTAAGAACCCAACATCAAATTGTTTCTTGACCTCTTCCCTTATCTTTACTGCCACATCAGGTCTCATCCTTCGGAGCTTCTATTGGACTGGCTTGCATTCCTCTTTTGTAGGGACACGATGCATCGCAATATTAGTGCTTAACCCCGGCATGTCTTGATACGATCATGCGAAGACACCCTTGAATTCTTGCAACAGTTCAACGAGGTCCTGTATTGTTCTCTCATTAATGCAAGTGCCAATTTTAGCTTCCTTCGCTTCTTCCAAGGTCACAATCTCAACGGTCTCTTTGTGTGGCAGAATCTGTTTCTCTTCTCGCTCCACCATTCTTAACAAGTCTGGAGATAAACCACAATCCTCGTCATCTTTAAAATCTTGAGATCCCTCAAAGCACATGTTTTGCTCAAAAGGAGATTCTGGGCTCGTATCAGCATTACTCATGACGTTGACATCCGGGGACCTATTATGAGTACAAGAAAAATACCCAAAGAAAACAAAATGAATAATTCTTTTGTATGGTATGATTGTGTATGGAATGAAAGGAAGAAAGAATCATTGCTCGAGCTGAGATATGAAAATGCATTTTTTATTGAAAATAATAATGTTTGAACATGAGCCTATTTCACAAAAGATTCTTATTGTCCCTAGGCTAGAAGACAACAAGTGAGCTTTGAATATTACTCTGTGTTAGCTTTAAAGATTACAGGAATTTCTTCCACGGTCCAGTTATCCAAAACACTCCCAGGCTCATACGGGCAAATACCCGATAAATTCCCTTCCATTGCTTCTTCTTCAAACGTGGCATTGATGCTCCATATTCCCATCACATCTTCAGCCATTCCTTCTTTCACCTTATTCTGTGTAGAATGAATAAACCCTCCCAATATAAACGTTTGGGAAATGTGGGGGAAGCTCATCGGTTCCCACCTGACCTCTGCCCCACTCAATCTTGCTCTTCGCTGCTCTTGCTTTCTTTCAAGTTCCTTTTTTCATTTGGCTTGCATCTGGCCTAAATCCTAAACTGAAGCGATCCCACTTGCCAACCAAGACTGGTACTTTAACTTGTCCATGAAGGTGCTTCCCGAATCCTCTGCCAGGTAACGCCCCTTTCCCAACTGTCAGCTGCAGGCTCATCCTCGTACTCCAGATATCTTAGGCATCAGAATCCTGCTTCCCTTAGTTATAAACGTTGCGTTCACAAACTTTAACGATCAAAATGAACATTCAACCGCTTCATTTTCATTCTCTACGTAGGGCGTATCACTGGTAACCGACGCAATAATGTCTTCCTCCGCGTTTATTGTTATCAGTCGGCCTTCAGTAACCAACTTTAGCTTCTGGTGCAGCGAGGATGGTACTGCCCCAGCTGAGTGAATCCAAGGTCTTCTTAATAGACAGTTATAGGATGGCTTAATATCCATCACGAGGAAGTCTACCTCGTACGTGTTTGGGCCAATCTGGAAAGGTATCTCTATCCTTCCCATCACTTTCCTTTCTGTGCCGTCAAACGCTCTCACTATGTTCTGACACGTCTTCATGTGGGAGCTTTGTAATGCTCTCTTACCCAAGACCATAGCCGGGGTCGAGCTTGAGGTGTTACTAAACTTAATTTATCACTTAAACGAATTTAAACCATTTATTTCAACATTTGTAATAAACTGTCCATCTGCATCACAGTCACTAAAAAAATCATATCTCAAGTTACAAAACTCAAAATTAAGATCTGTAAATTTTCCCTGAAACTAGATTCATATATCTATCTAATAATTTTTTTCTAGAATTTTTGGTTAGGCCAATTAGTACAGTTTATTAGTTAAAGTTTCCCCTGTTTCAGTGTTCAACTACTCTGACCTCTATTCACTACGAATCACTTTTCTCCCTGTAAAAACTTCAAATAAATATGAAGTTTATTTCTCTACACCTAGACTCAATAAGGAATCTGGGCATATAAATTATGAATCCTAATTATTTTTGTACAATTTTTAGTGAATTTCTAAATTCAGAATAGGGGATTCAGAAATCGCTCTGACCCTGTTCCACCAAAACCCAAATATCTCATAAAATACAACTCTTTTACCTATTTTGTTTCTTCCATATAAAAATAGACACAATAAGCTTCAATTTCATATTTTATTCACCACCTAATCTTTTCTTTACATTTTTTAGTGATTTTTCAAACTCACGTCATTGCTGCTGAAAAATTCTGTTTTATAACAAAATTCATCTTTTTATGGATGTTCATGGACTAAGTAACACATTAAACATACATGACACCAAATATAATCTAGATTGGCCATTCCAATGGCTAATCATTTCCAAGCATTACCTTACCAAACCATCACCATATCATAAGATTATTTACACAAAATGATTATAATGCTATACATGCCATACATCAAAATACACAAGCCATTATACCAATTCTTCCTCGGATAGTGTGAACGTTCCTTCGACCCTTCCCGATATCCAAGCTGGCTTGTCAAAACTAAAACAAATGAAAAGGAGGGAGTAAGCATAAATGCTTAGTAAATTCACATGTAAATAACAAGTAACATAACTATGCAAATCAACATAACCACCAATTACATAATATCATTAAAACGTTCATGACACAAGAATACTTGCTATTTTACCACATTCTTGTCTTACCAAGTTCTCACCTCGAGATTTAGGCTTATACCTGTCCAACTTCCTCTTTCACCATACTTTCCAACATACCTCTTTCGTTTAGGCGTCCTCATTATTCATTTAAAAATCTACCCGTTGAACTCATCGGAATATAACTCGGATACACGGATTTCACATACATAAGTGTCATATCCGTAGCTAGACAACTCAATAGCCTATGGAATTTACGTAGCCAAGCTACCATGTAACCCGCCCATAAGCGAACTCGGACTCAACTCAACGAGCTCGGATGCCTAGTTACATCTCACGAACTCGAACTCAACTCAACGAGTTCGAAACTCAATCATCCTAGTGACATGTCACTTGTATCCTAATCTATTCCCAAGGTTCAAACGGGATTCTGTTCAATCACACCTCTTGGTCATCTTCCTCGAAATGTTGGAACCGATATTTGGTAGCATTTCATATTTATCAAGTACATCACATAATTTGTATATTACTAAATAATAATTCACAAAGCATAATATTTCATGATAATAAGTATCATATCATATAAATAACATTAAATCATTTAAAATAACAATTATGTTACCTTATTTACACATGAACTTACCTCGGTACAAAATGTTAAGAATCGAGACTATTCATCGTAAACTTTGTTTTCCCCTCAATCACGACTCGAATCTCGTTTCTCTTGATCTAAAATAACACATTTAGCTTATTTAATACTCACATTATCAAAACGGTCCTTGACCCTAACTTTGTCAAAATTATGAATTTGCCCTTAAAATTTTTCATATTTACACTTTTGCCCCAAAGCTCGGAAATTAAAATTTATCCCAAATTCTTATGTTTTAGGACATGCTGATCATTTATTTACTAACAGCAACCTCAAATTCCCACTATAACATGTACTTATGAACAATAGGTATTTTTACCGATTAAGCTGTTTTACTCATTTTCACTTAAAACCGAGTAGCACAAGTTGTCTAGCATAATTTAAAACCTCATATTCTATCATAAAAAACTAACATAAACAAATTTCACCAATGGGTATTTTTCCAAATATGAACCCTAGGTTGAATTATTGCTAGCATAAGCTAAATCAAGTTACCGGGACTCTGAAAACGTAAAGAACATTAAAAACGGGGCTTGGAATCACTTACTATGGAGCTTGGAAGCTTGAAACAAACCCTAGCTATGGAGAACCCTTGAAATTTTGTGCTAATGAAGAAGATGAACATACTTTGCCATCTTTTTCCCTTTTTTAATCTTTTAATTACCAAATGACCAAAATACTCTTAATGCCTTTCTTTGAAAATTTTCATGTACAAGCCCATTTTTGTCTAAAATTTTAGAAATTGGTCAAATTGCTATTTAGACCTCCTAATTAATATTCCAAAGCAATTTCATACTAAAAGCTTCTAGAATGCAAGTTTTGCAACTTATTCGATTTAGTCCCTAATTTCAAAAGAATTTCTTCACGAAATTTTCACACAATCATGCAATCATATCATAAGCCGCAAAATAATTATAAAATAATTATTTCTATCTCAGATTTGTGGTCACGAAACCACTATTCTGGTGAGGCGCTAATTCGGGATATTACAACTCTCCCCCTTTAGGGATTTTCGTCCTCGAAAATCTTACCGGTAAACAGATGTGGGTATTGATTCCTCATAGTTTCCTCGGGTTCCCATGTAGTTTCTTCTACCTCGTGCTTTTTCTACAATACTTTCACAAGAGCGATACTTTTATTTCTTAGTTATTTGACTGCCCAAGCTAAAATCTTAATCGGTTCTTCTTCATAAGTCATATCCGGTCGTAGCTCAATTTCTGTCGGTGAAATTACATGTGAAGGATCTGAACGATACCGACGTAAAATAGATACGTGAAACACATCATGAATCTTTTCTAATTCAGATGGCAATGCTAACCGATAGGCTACCGGTCCAATTCTTTCAATTATTCATACGGTCCGATAAAACGCGGACTCAACTTGCCTTTCCGTCCAAATCTAAAGACTTTCTTCCATGGAGACACTTTTAAAAATACCTTATCACCGACTTGAAACTCGATTTCCTTTCGTTTCAAATTCGCATAAGATTTCTGTCTATCCGAAGCAGCTTTCAAACAATCTCGAATCACCTTCACTTTGTCTTCGGTTTCTTTTATTAGATCAACTCCATAAATCTAATTTTCTTTGAGTTCAATCCAATACAACAGTGTTCGACACTTGTGACCATACAATGCTTCATAAGGTGCCATATTCAAGCTCGTCTGATAACTGTTATTGTAAGCAAATTCCACCAACGGTAAGTATCTTTCCCAACTTCCTTGAAATTCCAATACATAACATCTGAGCATGTCTTCAAGAATCTGAATTACTCTCTCTGATTGTCCATCAATTTGTGGATGGAAAGCAGTGGCGAAATTTAACTTTGTACCTAATGCCTCTTGTAACTTTTGACAAAACCGCGAGGTAAATCTCGGATCTCTATCCGAAATGATTGACAAAGGTACCCTGTGAAGTCTAACAATCTCACTGATATACAATTCAGCCAAATTATTAAGAGAATAATCGGTACGTACCGGAATAAAATGAGCTAATTTAGTCAGTCTATCAACTATTACCCAGATGGCATCTCTCTTTCCCGGAGTCAACGGCAACCCCGATACAAAATCTATAGTAATTTAATCCCATTTCCATTCGGGAACTATGATAGGCTGAAGTAGTCTCGAAGGCACTTGGTGTTCAGCTTTCATTTGTTGACAAATTAGGCATTTCGATACAAACTCCGATATATCTCTTTTCATTCCATTCCACCAATACATTTTCTTCAAGTCACTATACATTTTCGTACTGCCTGGATGAATCGACAAACAACCATTATGTACTTCCTGCATGATCTTTTGAATTAACTCATCATTTTTCGGTACATAAACCCGATTTTTAAACGTCAAGCAACCATCAGAATCGATTCTAAAATTTGATCCTGTATCAATCTCCTATGCTTCCTTTTAGCTTGCAGTTCTTTGTTGTTTTTCTGAACTTCACAAATCTCTTGTAAAAACATCGGTCTTGCTCTCAATTCCGTTAGAATCAAACCATCATCTGACACCATCAACTGAGTATTCATAGCTCTCAAAGCAAACAACAATTTTCTACTCAAGGCATCGGCAACCACATTTGCTTTTCCCAGATAGTAATCAATCACAAGCTCGTAATCTTTCAACCATTCTAATGATCTCCGTTGTCTCAAATTCAAGCCTTTCTGTGACATCAAGTATTTAAGACTTTTGTGGTCGGTATATACTCAGCACTTTTCCCCATACAGATAATGTCGCCAAATCTTCAAAGCAAACACTATAGCAGCCAGTTCCAGGTTATGAGTCAGATAATTCCTTTCGTGAGATTTTAACTGCCTCGAAGCATAAGCCACAACCTTTCCTTCTTGCATAAGTACACATCCCAAACCATTTCGAGAAGCATCACTATACACCACAAATTCTTTACCTGATTCAGGTTGTACCAACACTGGTGCTTCAGTCAATAACTTTTTCAATTTCTCAAAACTCTGTTGACACTCTTCTATCCACTCAAATTTGACATCCTTTCGGAGTAGTTTGGTCATAGGAGCAGCAATTATAGAAAATCCATTCACAAATCGCCGATAATATCCCGCTAGCCCCAAGAAACTTCTAACTTCAGTTACATTCTTCGGTGATTTCCAATCAATAATAGCTAAAATTTTACTGGGATCAACCTGTATATCATCACCTGAAACAATATGACCTAAAAATCCCACTTCTCGAAGCCAGAATTCACTCTTACTAAACTTGGCATACAACTGCTTATCTCTCAAAGTTTGCAAAACTATCCTCAAGTGCTCTGCATGCTCTGTCTCATCTTTCGAATAAATCAGGATATCATCTATAAATACTACAACAAATTTGTCCAAGTATGGTCAAAATATGCGACTCATCAAATCCATAAACACAGCAGGAGCATTTGTTAATTCGAATGGCATAACTAAAAATTCAAAATGACCATACCTTGTTCTAAAAGCAGTTTTAGGCACATCTGACTCTTTTACTCACAGCTGGTAGTAAACAAACCTCAAGTCAATCTTTGAAAACCATGTCGCTCATTTTAACTGATCAAACAAATTATCAATTCTCGGTAACGGATACTTGTTCTTGATTGTCACCTTGTTTAATTGCCGATAGTCTACACACAATCTCATAGAACCATCCTTCTTTTTCACAAACAATACAGGAGCACCCCAAGGTGAAAAACTCGGTCTCACAAAGCCTTTGTCAATCAACTCTTGCAACTGCGACTTTAATTCTGTCAACTCTGCTGGTGCCATTCTATATGGAGCAATCGAGATTAGAGCTGTTCCCGGTATCAAATCAATACCAAATTCTACTTCTCTGACTGGAGGTAAACCCAACAACTCCTCTGGAAACACATCCGCGAACTCACACACAATCAGCACTGATTCAACTTTCTTTTCAATTTCTTTTGTATTCAGCATATACGCCAAATAAGCTTCATAACCCTTTCTCAAATATCTCTGAGCCGACATCGAAGAAATCACACTAGATAATGCCTCTGATTTGTCTGATTCAACCCGCATGATTTCACCATTTTCACACTTTAATTCAATAACTTTTTGTTTACAATTTACTATAGCATCATGCAATGTCAACCAATCCATACCCAAAATAACATCAAATTCATCAAACGGCAACAACATCAAGTCGGTCGGAAAATAATAACCCTGTATCATTAAAGGACATTTTTTGCATACTTTATCAACTATGACACATTTGCCTAACCGGTTTGACACTTTAATCATAAATTATGTGTTCTCAACAGGTATATTCATACTAGACACCAATTTCATGCACACATATAAATGAGTAGAACCGGGATCAATCAAAGCAGTAATATTAACATCATAAAGAGAAAATATACCAGTAATCACGTTGGGTGAGGAAGCATCTTCACATGCTTTTATGGCATAAGTTCTAGCTGGAGCTCTTGCTTCAGGTTTACCTGCTAAATCTCTGACTATATTTTTGCTGCTTGCTTCATTCCTAGTTTTTCTTAAATACCTTCCTCTCGAGTCTGCACCACTAGTTTTTACACTCTAAAATTTTTCTTTTTCAATTTTCTCTAGGCAGTCTCTAATAAAATGATCCGGAGAACCATACCGAAAACATTCATTTGCTCTACACGGACCAAAATGATTTCTACCACACCGCTGACACTCGGGCTTAACAAATCTCGAGTTTCCCACACTAGCCACAGAAGTAGTTTGAGACCTAGAACTCACATTTTGCTTCTTAGAATTTCCATATGATTGTCCAGCCGAAACTTGAGAACGAGGATTCATGTTTCTAGATTTTCTGAATTGCTGTGAAAATGAACTGCTCATCGATCTTTTCTTCTAATTTCGAGTCTCAGCCTCTATCTTTTTCTTCTCTTTAAGTAGTTCTTCAGCTTTGCAAGCCCGATCAACAAGTTCTACCATTTCTTTTAATTCAAGAATTCCAACAAATACTTTTATGTCTTCATTAAGTCCATCTTCAAATCGTCTACACATTTTAGCCTCTGAAAGAACACATTCTCTAGCGTACTTACTCAACCGAACGAACTCTCTTTTGTATTCGATAACTGTCATGTTGCCTTGTTTCAATTCAAGAAACTCCTTACGCTTCTGATCAATAAATCTTTCACTGATGTACTTCTTCCGAAATTCTTCTTGAAAGAACTCCCAAGTCACCTTCTCTATCGGTAACACAGAAACCAATGTCTTCCACCAATAATAGGCTGATTCCCTCAGCAAAGATATAGCACATTTCAAGCATTATTCAGGTGTGCAAGACAATTCTTCAAATACCCGAATAGAATTCTCAAGCTAAAACTCTACTTCTTCAGCATCATCATCAACATTTGCCCTGAATTCTTGAGCCCTTTGCTTGTGAATTCTATCAACTGGAGTTCTATGTAATTTTAACAAATCCATACCTTGAGGCATCGGGGGTACAAGTTGAGGAATCGGGGGAGGTGAAGGAGGTTGTGCATTCGGGTTCATACGAACGAACTCAGTATACCAAGCACTCATCATCTAGAGAAAGGCTTCCCGAGCCTCTTCTCCTCCTCTTTGACCAACAGTAGGAGGTGGGTTCTCAGTCGGCACAGCCCCTTCAGCCGGAGCTGGTGCATTACTCTCTACTTCATCAGCCACAGCTGGATCGGGATCCATTTACTATATAAAAAAAATCATTTAAAAGGTCAGAAGTCGTCAAACTATCACAATATTAAAAATATGGCATGTATAGCTAAACTCGAACATACAACACTTTAATCTGAGAACCGACTAAACCTACTCTGATACACCCCACATGAAACGCCCTCTTACCTGAGACCGTCGTCAGAGTCGAGCTTGAGGTGCTACTAAACTTAATTTATCACTTAAACGAATTTAAACCATTTATTTTAGCATTTGTAATAAATTGTCCATCTGCGTCACAGTCGCTAAAAAAATCATATCTCAAGTTACAAAACTCTAATTTAAGATCCGTAAATTTTCCCTGAAACTAGATTCATATATATATCTAATAATATTTTTCTAGATTTTTTGGTTGAGCCAATTAGTACAGTTTATTAGTTAAAATTTCCCCTGTTTTAGTGTTCGACTACTCTGACCTCTGTTCACTATAAATCACTTTTCTCCCTTTAAAAACTTCAAATAACAATGAAGTTTATTTCTATAAAACTAGACTCAATAAGGAATCTGGGCATATAAAGTATGACTCCTAATTATTTTTGTACAATTTTTAGTGAATTTCTAAATTCAGAATAGGGGATTCAGAAATCGCTCTGACCCTGTTCCACCAAAACCCAAATCTCTCATAAAATACAACTCTTTTACCTGTTTCGTTTCTTCCATATGAAAATAGACACAATAAGCTTCAATTTCATATTTTATTCACCACCTAATCTTGTCTCTAATATTTTTAGTGATTTTTCAAACTCACATCATTGCTGCTGAAAAATTCTGTTTTATAACAAAATTCATCTTTTTATGGATGTTCATAGACTAAGTAACACATTAAACATACATGACACCAAATATAATCTAGATTGGCCATTCCAATGGCTAATCATTTCCAAGCATTACCTTACCAAACCATTACCATATCATAAGATTATTTACACAAAATGATTATAATGCTATACATGCCATACATCAAAATACACAAGCCATTATACCAATTCTTCCTCGGATAGTGTAAACGTTCCTTCAACCCTTCCCGATATCCAAGTTGGCTTGTCAAAACTAAAATAAATGAAAAAGAGGGAGTAAGCATAAATGCTTAGTAAATTCACATGTAAATAACAAGTAACATAACTATGCAAATCAACATAACCACCAATTACATAATATCATTAAAACGTTCATGACACAAGAATACTTGCTATTTTACCGCATTCTTGTCTTGCCAAGTTCTCAACTCGAGGTCATCCTCATTATTTATTTAAAAATCTACCCGTTGAACTCATCGGAATATAACTCGGATACACGGATTTCACATACATAAGTGTCATATCCGTAGCTAGACAACGCAATAGCCTACGGAATTTACGTAGCCAAGCTACCATGTAACCCGCCCATAAGCGAACTTGGACTCAACTCAACGAGCTCGGGCGTTCGCATCCATAAGTGAACTCGAATTCAACTCAATGAGCTCGGATGCCTAGTTACATCTTACGAACTCGGACTCAACTCAACGAGTTCAGAACTCAATCATCCTAGTGACATGTCACTTGTATCCTAATCTATTCTCAAGGTTCAAACGGGATTCTCTTCAATCACACCTCTTGGGCATCTTCCCCGAAATGTCGGAACCGATATTTGGTAGCATTTCATATTTATCAAGTACCTCACATAATTTGTATATTACTAAATAATAATTCACAAAGCATAATATTTCATGATAACAAGTATCATATCATAAAAATAACATTAAATCATTTAAAATAACTATTATGTTACCTTATTTACACATGAACTTACCTCGGTACAAAATGTTAGGAATCGAGCCTATTCCTCGTAAACTTTGTTTTTCCCTCGATCACGACTGAAATCTCGTTTCTCTTGATCTAAAATAATACATTTAGCTTATTTAATACTCACATTATCAAAACGGTCCTTGACCCTAACTTTGTCAAAATTACGAATTTGCCCTTAAAATTTTACATATTTACACTTTTGCCCCAAAGCTCGAAAATTAAACTTTATCCCAAATTCTTATGTTTTAGGACATGCTGATCATTTATTTACTAACAACAACCTCAAATTCCCACTATAACATGTACTTATGAACAATAGGTATTTTTACCGATTAAGCTGTTTTACTCATTTTCACTTAAAACCGAGTAGCACAAGTTGTCTAGCATAATTTAAAACCTCATATTTTATCATAAAACACCAAAATAAACAAATTTCATCTATGGGTATTTTTTCAAATATGAACCCTAGGTTGAATTATTGCTAGCATAAGCTAAATCAAGTTACCGGGACTCTGAAAACATAAAGAACATTAAAAACGGGGCTTGGAATCACTTACTATGGAGCTTGGAAGCTTGAAACAAACCCTAGCTAATGAAGAAGATGGACATATTTTGCCATCTTTTTCCCTTTTTTAATCTTTTAATTACCAAATGACCAAAATACCCTTAATGCCTTTCTTTGAAAATTTTCATGTACAAGCCCATTTTTGTCCAAAATTTTAAAAATTGGTCAAATTGCTATTTAAGACCTCCTAATTAATATTCCAAAGCAATTTCATACTAAAAGCTTCTAGAGTGCAAGTTTTGGAACTTATTCGATTTAGTCCCTAATTTCAAAAGAATTTCTTCACAAAATTTTCACACAATCATGCGATCATATCATAAACCTCAAAATAATTATAAAATAATTATTTCTATCTCAGATTTGTGGTCACAAAACCACTATTCCAGTTAGGCACTAATTCGGGATATTAGAAGCTGTCTATAGGTAAATGGTTTAATGTAGACCAAGGCAAAACGTTCAATGCGGGTCCATTATCAATCAGTACCCCGGGTAGTGTATACCTCTTGCAACGTGTAGTGACGTGCAGAGCCTTAGTAGACCCCATACCCCCTGGCGGTATCTCATCATCGCTGAAGGAGATAAAGTTGTCAGCACTTATGTTACTGACGAGACGGTCCAATTTGTTAACCGAAATGTCATCTGCGACATAGGTTTCGTTCAACACTTTCATCAGCGCTTTGCGATGGACCTCTGCATTTAATAGCAGAGCAAATACCGATATGCGATCTGGTTGTTGGTGTAATTATTCCACAACACTATACTCGCTGTGCCTTAGGAACTTCAAGAACTCCTTGGCTTCATTCTCCATTACTGGCTCATTAACCAGTGGTTCTGATCTCCCTCCTTTTTGTTTGAACATAACGGGTTTCCTTTTTGCTGGTTCAACTCTGTATTTGGCGTATTAACCGAACTCTCCTTTTCTGGAATTGTTACACTATAGCTATAATTCCAGGGCACCCTATTGCTATCCTTATAAGGGAAAGCTACTGGTTTTTGAATTATAACTCTTGGTGTAGCCCTTGTCTCAACCTCGCTGATTCTAGACCGCGAGATAATTACTACTGGACGGCTGGCCCTGTAGCCTTCTTCACTTAACTCTCCTCCTAGAGAGCACACATCATCTTTTTTAATAGACTCGAAGAACTCCAACTCCTTACTATCCATTAGACCCTGTACTAATGCTCTAAATTTAATACAATTCTGGATTTCGTGATCCTTCTTATGGTGGAACTCACAATAGTTCCGTGTATCCTGAAATCTACTCCCCAACTCTGGTGGGACTAACCCTCTCTTCTGCATTTCCTTCCAAACCAGCTTCAGCGGGGTTCTTACTTCAGCGACATTTAGCTTGACTCTTCTCCCCACATTCTCGATTATCGCGTTTACCCATTTATCAGTATGACTGGGTAACGGATTTCCTGTACCAGGTGTGTCGTCGAATTTTACAACACCTGCTTTAATAAGCCTTTCGATGCATCTTTTGAGTGAGGTACAGTTTTCTATCGAGTGCCCCGTAATCCCTGTGTGGTATTCGCACTGAGCGTTTGCATCGTACTACTTAGGGTATGGGGGTTGCAACGGTTCTAAGTGGAAAGGGGCCACTACGTGCGTATTGAACAGACTTTTGTACAACTCCCTATACGTCATTGGTATGGGAGTGAACTAAAATTTCTCTGTATTCTGCCTTGTGTTGGGCTCTCGCCTTGGTGAGGCCTGCTGGCCTGTGACTATTGTTCTTGATTGATTAACATTGACAGGTTTTGTATAGCCTGAGCTCACATTACCTACTTCATTCTCTTTTTTCTTCGGGGCTGACCTTCTCGTGTTCTCCCCAACTTCTATCTTACCCGATCTTATCGCATTTTCTATCATTTCGCCAGACATCACTATGTCTGCGAAACTCTTGGTTGCATTACCTAATATGTGAGTAATGAAAGGTGCCTTCAAGGTGTTAATGAAGAGCATGGTTGTTTCTTTTTCTAACAACGGCGGTTGGACTTGGGTAGCGACCTCCCTCCACCTCTAAGCATACTGCCGGAAACTTTCATTTGGCTTCTTCTCCATATTCTGGAGCGTGATCCGGTCAGGCGCTATGTCTGTTATATGGCCATACTGCCTCATGAAGGCCTGAGCTAGGTCCTTCCATGACTTGACCTGTGTCTGACTCAATTGATTGTACCATTTCGATGTAGCCCCACTTAAACTATCCTGGAAACACTGGACCAACAACTGATCATTGTTGACATACCCCGTCATCCTTCAACAAAACATCGTAATGTGAGCCTCAGAGCAGCTGGTTCCATTATATCTTTCGAATTCTGGCATCTTGAACTTCGAAGGAAGTACCAAGTCTGGGACCAAACTGAGTTCCTTCACATCAACTCCACAGTAGTGATCAGCACTCTCAAACTCCTTGAACTTCTCCTCTAACCATTTGCAGCGGACTTCGAACTGTTTTGGGAGCTCAACCTTTGCCTTTTCTACCTCTACTGCATCATTAAAGTTAGAGACCTGAGGATTTTCCAGATTGTCTCCGGGATTGGAGCTCAAGCCTGTTGGGAAGTTTACTGGTGCCAAGGTACCAACTTGATACAGAGTTGGACATTAACGGATACCCTTGGTGGTTGTGTTCGAGCGTTTACTGGGGCAAAGCTCGTAGGACAAACAGAGTCCTCATTATCATTTCCAGCATCAAATGTAGGGCCTTTTCCCTTATCAGACCCTCTCTTAAACAGTTGTGTTAGCTGACTTATCATGTTGTTCTAAGATTCTAGCATGTTTTTCTGGGATACCAGAATTTGATCCCTCATCTCCTAATGGATCCTAGCCAACTGATCCTGCATCTGAGCTTGCAGCTGATCCTGCATCTCCTTTTGCATCTGTTCTAACTTTTCCAGTCTCTGATCTATAGCTTTCATTTTTCTTCGTGTGTAGTATTGATGTTCCAGGGTAACTAAAATATGATCATTGATTAATAAGGCTCTCTTGTGAAATTTAATGCACGTGATATGATGTAATGCAATGTAATGCAAATGCATGATATGAATGCAAAAAGGCGTCAATTTTGATTTAGTTTCATTTAGAATAACTTTACTAAAAGACAAAATCCTTTACACAAAATAGACTACATATACGGCCTAGCCCTTATGCCCAGAGCTTTAACTTTCTTAAGAAGCTCAGCCAGCGCCTGACCTCGATCTGACTCTAACTCATACTTTACACTCAACACGTCAGCTTGGACTGCCAGGGTTTGTAAATGCCCCGCTACTTCTCGGATCTGAGCCACGGCTTCGCTCATGACATAATCCCTAGCTCTGACCTGGTCTTGAGATCGATGAAACTGTTCTTTCCACTGCTCATTATTCGACTCTAGAAATTTAATTCGAAGTTCACAGTTCTGTAGCGCAGTCTCAAGTTCTTCTACCTTTCTCTTTAAGTCTTCAATCCTACCTAGGCTAGCCTTTAACTCTATTACAGAGTTGCGACTACGATGCTAATGTAATGCATTCTCTAACTCTATTATTCGAGCCCTTAACGTCTCATTTTCGCTTTGGCTCTCTGATGCAGTTCTTTTCAAAGCTTCCTCTCGTGCTCGAGCATCATAGAACCTCCTTTTCAATTGATCGGCTTTAGACCTTTCTTCTTGGATTTCTTGTTGCCATTGTTCTAAAGTTTTACCGAAGCCAGCATTTCTTATCGACGTGTGCAATTTCTTTTACTAAATCTTCAGATCATCCAAGTCTTCTTCAGCCTTTCTCTTTCCCTTTTTCAATTTTTCAACCTCGTAATTCTACACATTGATATCTAATCCTAAATGCATCTTTTCCTCTTCTAGCTACTCCATCTTCTTTCCCAACTCTGAATTTCTCTTCTCAAAATCCTGTTTTAATATTTCTAACTCAAAGGAAACTACTCGTAAATACTCCTCTATTGGCCGAACATCCTCCCAACTTGGTCTAGAGATATTGTCATTAACTCTTCTCCTCAACCATCCATCGTACTCAGGGGTTGTCATTGGATTCGCGGTCAACCTTTTCATGAGATGAGTCTGATTCCAAGCATTAGAGATTTCTTTGACCCTTTTCTTGTAGTCTCCCTTGTACAAAAACTCACATTGAGCAAGCCCATGGGTTGCCGGTATGAACTATTTTGTTTTATATTACCTAAGCACGAGCAAGGGAGCGTATCCAACGGCACCCCAGATTCTAAGTAAAGGGACCCAGTCGAAACTCCCACATCGGAAAAGAACTTCGTCAAGAACCAACCCAGGAGCCTTCCACTCCACGTCTTCTTCTTGAAAATTTTGAAGGAGCGCTATCCAATTTTCCTCCGAGATGTCATCTCTTCTGGGTGTAGTCGCTATCTCCTTTAGTGGGGAGTAATTCTCAAAGAGAGCCCGATAACGACCCTTATCTACCTTCCAAAAGTGACTGTGAAACCAAGTTAATAGTAATTGTGCACACCCTATAAATCTGCCCTCGCCAGACTTCTACATGCGTTTAAAGACCTAAATGTGTCAGCTAAAATCACAGAAACCGGTGTGACCCCTTTACCAAGTCAGTCGAAGAGATTTGTAACCGCCTCATCAATATACCCCAATACCCTAGGGAAGAGCATCAACCCGTAGACACTCAAAGCAAAGACGTCAACTTTTTTTTTCATATCAGGATGCGCTAGGATCAAATCTCGCAAATTCTTCCAGGGGATGCACTTACACTCCCCCTTCTGCTTGATTCTTGCTGTAATCCACTGCTCACTCATTCCTATAATATTCATTAATTTCTTCCAAAACGCTGGAACATAAGCAGCTCTCGAATAGGCTTTATCGACTTGAGCCTTTGGGCAATTTAATAAGGCTGTATACTCCTCCACCGTGGGTACCAAATCTACCTTCCCAAATGTAAAGCAACTATATGCAGGGTTCCAATACTGAGTGAGGGCCCGAAACAAGTGTTCGTCCACTTTGATATCGAGTAAGTACGACAGATCTCCATAGTTACAGTAAAACAACTGTTTAGCCTCATTGTTCCACTGATCCCATGTCTTCTTCAACTCTTTGAGGTTATTTTGGGTCACGCTGATGCGAGTGTAATCCCAAAACTCTGATTTGTACCTCTCGGCTAAATTGTCCCCTTTCTCTAATTGTTTTGTCTTTGACCACCTACGGACAACCGCATTATCTTCTACTTTATCAAGGAATATGTCCCACATGCCAAGCTTTCTAATTTAGAAATCGAACACGAATCAACATCTTTTAAGTATGGAATGACATGCAAATATGACAAAACAAAACACAACAAGTTAGTATCATATCAGAAACATAACTCAAAGTAGCGAAAAAGAAGAAACAAACACCTATCTGGGTGATTGCTAGGGTCCGACGTAATTCTTCTTAGGGTGGGCCCTTAGGGTTCTCTACATGTGGTTTGGTTCTAGAGTTGAGGTACCTGAACTAGCAGATTCCTCGATCCTTACCCATTGTAGGCTCATATGGACCGAGTTTAGTTCAGGGGGATACATTTCCCTATGGCTGCACGGAGATGAAAATCTCACGAAGACATAGGTACAGATGTATCCCGGAAGCAATCCACTATCCTGCACGTAGGTGAAAACCTCACGAAGGAAATAGCTTCTCACTCCCACTTAAAAGGTGTGACTACAACGGTCATGCAATATGATGCAGGAATATACGAAACTTGAGATATAAAAACATGGATAATACGATGAAAACCATAACAAAAATGGATGAAATGCCGTGAGAGGATCGTATGTTAAACCAAGTTTTCAATTTTCTAACAAAAAGACAAAAAGTAATCAAATCACGGCTTGACTCCCTTATTGGTCCCCAGTGGAGTCGCCAAGCTGTCAAAACCATTTTTAATTTTGAAAAATAAGAGTCGACTTTAAAACGAAAATGGAGTCGCCACCAATCTTTTTTCGAGGTGTGATTGGGCCACCTTAAAATTGATCGCTTTAATAAAACATTTTGATCTACTAAAACAATGGTTTTGGTCTACAAAATTTGAGAAAAATGGGTTCGGGAGTCGATTACGTACGAGGAAGGATTAGCACCCTCGTGACGCCCAAAATTGGTACCTATTGATTAAATAATGTCTTTGAGTCAAAAATTTGGAATGATTTAAAATACAATCCTCCTATTTAAAAGAGAGCTTGAGTGCATCGTGTTGAAAATTAAGACCCTCTTATCTCGAAGGAATAAAATGTCACACCCAGTAAGTTAGGACGTAACACTTTAAATTTTCGAAACTAAGGTGGCCCTTTGAAAAAGACTTGCGTTCCAAAGCCAAAAGAAAGGTATTTAGCTATTTGGGCTTTTAAAAAGTGGAACCCAGTAAGTTAGGGCTCCATTTCTCAAAATTCCTAAATATTGAACATTGTCTCGGTTTTTTTTTAATTCCTACCTCGGGATAGTGAAATGTCACATCCAGTGAGTTAGGGTGTAACATCTCGAGTTCTCGAGGATAAGCTTTTATTTGGAACCCACGTATCTGGTTTTTAGAAGGGTACTGGGCTATTTAAGATCAACGAGAAAAATCGAAGCTCAGTAAGTTAGGGCACGATTCTCTCGAAGTTCCCAAATATCAAGCATTGCCTTATTTTTTTTTTAAAAAAAATCATTTTTATGCATTTGAGTAAAGATGTAACGTTGTAAAAGATATGTGTAGTCGTAATTCAATGAGTATGCAGACGCATACGATGGCAATAAGAGCAAAATTATCATAGTGAAATAAATAACAAAAGCAACAATATAATAAATAAGTAGGAATTAATGAAAACTTAAATGATAGAAGAAAAAAGAAAAAGTGAAAGTTAAGAAATAAAATGAGGGGAAAATAAAACAAAAGAAATAATAAGTAAAATAAAAGAAGATAAATATGAAAAATAATAATAATAATGACAAGAATAATTTACAAATGGGTTTATGAAATAAATATTATGTGTGATGAGATAATATGCAAAATAATTTAAAACTGAGTATATTTGTCTAATGGATAATATAAATATATATAAAGAAAAATATTTAAAATAAGCAAAATATAAGTTACAACGAGATTTTTAAGAAAAATAAATTGTATATGTATAATTAGATTTAAAATATATATATATATATATATATATATATAATTTAAAAGAAACTGTTTATTTAAAATAATAATAATAATAAATAATAACGCTAACTATTATAATAGTAAAATATAAAATAATAATAATAATACTAAAAGAATTAATTTAATGGTAAAATGTCAAAAATAATCGAAATGGGGCTAAAATGAATTGGAAATAGGGGTTTTGGGGCTGAATTGAAATAGATGGAAGATAGGGGGACCAAAATGTATGCGCGAGTAAAGGGGAAGGGGCTAAAGCGCAAATTTCCCTACTCCCAGTGCGCAGCGTTTAATGCGGGACAAAAATGTGATAACATTAAAATTTTTGGGCCGAATTATAAATAATAAAAAGATAGAAAGGGACCCAATTGCAGATGGCCTTAAAAGCGGAAGGACTGAGGTCGCAAATAGACCCTCAGTCCAAAAACACGCCGATCCTAGGCCCTAGGTCAGGTCAAAATCGGGTTGGCCCCAAAACGACGTCGTTTTGGGGCCGTTTTGAAGACCTTAAAACGGCGCAATTTTCAACAGCTATAAAAGCTGAATTTTTTTTTTTAAATTTTCATTTCTTCATTTCAGAAACAGAAAAACTCCCCCTCCCTCTCTTTTATTCCCTGCAGGCTGAAGGGATTCCGGCGGGACTCCAGTCGACCGCCACCGATCGCCGCCGATCGCCGTCGCCGGCGCCGCCGTGCAGGTAAAAAAATTATTTTTTATTATTTTTATTCTTTATTATAATATATAAAAAAAATAGTTAAAAAAAGAAAATAAAAGATTTATGTTATTTCGAAAGAATAAAAAAAATAACTAAATAAAAAATCAATACCCTTGGAGTTTCGGATCTATCTTTCGCTTGTTGCTTTTGGATGTTTGGTGAGTTTTTGAGTTGATTTTAGTATTTAAAAAAGAAATTTGTATTGCTCTATCTTCGGGAACAAAAAAAAAAGGTCCATTTTACAATATTACTTCTCTGCTTATATAGCCTAGATCTCTAACTACTTGGTGCATGATTGTAGGCACGGAGCGAGGATCTCGGAGGCGCGGCGTGGACGTGGCTCAGTAGTGTAGCACACGATGCGGGGGAGGGGGCGGGGTATGTGCCTGGGGCTGTCTTGCAGCGCTTAGGCATGTATTTGGGGTCTAGGGTTTCTGTTAGGGTTAAGGGGGGTATTGGGCTAAGTCTAGTTGGGCTTGATTTTGGGTAGTTGGGTTTGGGTCATGTTTTGTTGGGTTTTGGGCTTGTTTAGTGGGCCCGGGCATAAATTAGGTCCAACATTTATTTTTCAATAATTTTTTAAATAGTATTGGATTTTGTTTTTAAAATTTTCAATAGTATCTAAAAGAATTAAAATACACATAAATATTCTAAAAAAATTAAATGACCAATTAAATCATATAATTTTTAAAAAAATGTTTTTATTAGTATTTTTTATTTTTTAAAATTTGTATAAATTTTAAACCTTTTTTAATAAATTTTTTAAACATGGACATATTTTATTTTTTAAAATTATGAAATTTTATAAAATCTAATATTTCGTTCTGATATTTTTTAAACACTGATTATTTTTAATTGACTAATTAAATATTATTTATTTTTTAGTAGTATTTTAAAATTTTTAATTTAATGATATATATATAATTTTATTTAAATAGTTTTAAATTTTAGGGAATTTTTTAAAAGGATAAATTATTTTGAATTATTTTTATTTAAAATTTGAATGATATATCCATAATTAGTTTTCTTTCTCCTGTGATGTGCATGTTGTTATATGTATTAATTAAAATATAGTTTATTTATTATAAATATATAATTATCCATGATTAATTTAAATATATTTTAGATAAGTAATTGAAATCAATAAAGTTCACATATTAAATACTTACAGTAAGAAATCATTATTTAAATTAAATAATAAGAAAAACAATATGATTTATTATAACTTTTAAATTAAATTAAATTAAATAATTCGAAGTATTTTAAAAAATAGATAGACATATGTATTAATAGTATATGTTTAAATATATTTATCTATTGATTTTTAAATTTAATTTAGATAAATAAATTTATCTAGTTATCTTAAATTAAAATTAAATCTTTATTTTTAAATTTTGAACTATATTTTTAAGTATAAATAATATATATTTTACATTAAATTTTAAATGAAATTTATAATAATATTAAAAAATTTTCATTTTGTTTAAAAAAATTAAATCAGTATTCCAATAAAACTGATGGGTGTAGAGGTGATCATGGGCCGGGCCAGGTTCAGAAAAAAATTTTGGCCCGTTTTCTAGGCCCGGGCCCTGCCCGGCCCGAAATATGGGCCTGAAAATTTGTCCAAGCCCGGCCCGGAATAAAAATGCTAGGCCCGAGCTCGGCCCCGGCCTGGCCCGGCCCATATTAATTTTTTTTCTTATTTCATTAAAAAAATTAAAAATATAATAAATTAAATACATTTCAAAACATAAAAACAAATATTAAAACAAGAAACAAAATAAAAATGAGACAAACAATTCTTAAAACAATACACAAATTAAAAATATAATAAAAAGTGATTATATTAAAATTGAAACAAGTTAGAACTAAAAATATGATTAAAAAAATAAAAAATATATATTTATATAATTCAGGCCGGGTCAGGCCGGGCCCGAGCAAAAAAGGTTGGCCCTAGACCCGGCCCGTTTTCTAAACGGGCCTCGTATTTTTGCCCAAACCCATATTTTGGGCCTATATTTTTATCCGAATCCTCCTATTTTTTGGGCGGGCCTTTAGGCCGGACCGGGCCGCCCAACCCATGATCACCTCTAAATGGGTGTAATTCTTCATTAAAGTAAAATTATAAAAATTCATTGTATTTTACCCATTTAACTTTACTTAATAATAATTTTTCATTAATATTTGTAATATCACATTAAAATGAGCTAAGGCAATCATGTGTTATAAATTATATTACAAAATTAAAAGTGTGAAATTACATAATTAAGAATAATATTATTTCTACATCTAATTAATACTAACATCAATTTAATCATACAAAATAAAGATAAAAAAGAAAAGAAAAAAAGAAATACCCGTATATAGTGTCATTGTTACAAGAAAAGGCCACCAACGTATATGCTCAACTCCAAACCAAGTTAAGCTTTCACAGCCTAAAACAATTGAGTTATCAAAATATTGAAGTTGGGAACATGGTTTTTTTTTTTTTTTTTATACACATGGAATCAAATCAATCTCTAAAAACAAGTAAAGAAGTATATTTAAACAAGTAAAGAATTATATTTGGTATCTGAAATCCACAATTTTTTTTTTAATTTGGTATATAATTTTTTTGGTTTAATTTAGCACCTAAACTTGATATTTTTTCTTAGGTTAGTATTTAATCTTTTTCGGGGTCCAATTTGATACTTGAACTTGACTCTCTTTCCGAATTTGGTACCTAATCTTTTTTTTTCGATTTGGTACTTGAACTTGTCAAACATTTTACAAATTACTCTAGTATACTAACAATGTTTTTTTTTTTTTATGAGATAGCAAAAATAATTAATGTATGACCTACATGTCACAGGTGATATGATATTTTCTTGTATTTTATATGTTCAATTGCCAAATTAAGAAAAAAATGCCATGTTCAGTTACCAAATATTATATTAACTATGATATTAAAATAAAAAATTCTTGAGTAAAATGGAATTTAAATGTGGAAAAACATAATATTAAGAATTCTAAATACACTATAATAGTTTATCGTAGTGTTGTCATCAATCTTGAGTTAGTATTAGAGATGTCAAAAAACCTAAAATCTGACGGGTTCCGACCCGACCAGATCCGTTAGGATTTGAATTTTTTAAAAATCAGGTTCCAGGGGGTCTGTGAATTTAGAAAAGTAGTTAGGTCGAGGTCGATGAATCTGTGCCGCCGACCCTAAAATATTTACAAAAATGCAACTGATATATATATATTATTTTTTTATTTCAATAAACAAATAAATATTAAGTCTAAACTCAAAAAAAATCTTATTTGCTTCAAAATAATATATATATATATATATATATAATTTTAAAAATGTAATTTTATTTGCTTCAAAATAAAAACTAAATAAAATTCAGGTTGGGTTAGAATTAGGACTCTTATTAAATTAAATTTCATGTTCGGGTTTAAAGTAGATTTTTTTTCTTTAAGAGTTAAGGTCAAGGTGAGCAAAAATTTGTCATGCCCCACCCTGTACAATTATGGAGATACTAAGGCATGCATAAAAAAAATAAAATATAAATATTATAATAAAATAAAGCTTTAGTTGAATGAAAATCTTAATGTTTTATTGACGTAGATAACATAGGTTCAGATTCAAACATTTTTTATCGATTTTAAAAAAAAATAAAAGACTAAAATATTATTAGATAATATAAATTATTTTAATTATGGAAGGAGATATTCGTAATTTTATTAACTGAGTTAGTACCCGTTTGACTTGTGATATCAATTCAGTCAAAGGCTTAAATAATAATATATATATACAATTGATAAAGGTAATAAAATATGCATAATAAAATTAAAAATTTAATTTAGTAGTAAATTTAATATTTTACACGTTATTATGATTTTAATTTTTGTTATTCTTTTAAATAAAAGGACTAAAGGGCTTTGAATAATAATAATAATATTAATATAGATGAAAAAGGGTGACATGTTACAATGAGTGATATGCCAAATCAAATCAATCTCTAAAAACAAGTAAAAAATTATATTTAATTAAGATTTTAAATAGACTTAAAAAAGACAAAGGAAAAAAAGATATTCTAGTCTGTCTTTGTGACACGTTTTCTCTGTCTGTCTTTGTGACACGGGTTTTTCTTGCTGTAAGGAGTCGATTTCTGATATCTTGTTTTGGCTGTGCGGAGAGTTCGTTTTAGTGATCTGGTTATGGAGGAAGGAATAGCCAAACTGAATCTCATGGATGAGGAGGAAAAAGAGTTTAATGAGGTAAATTCTATGGCGGAGTGGAACTATCAATATTGTTTGGTGGGGAGATGCTTAACTGATTGTGTAGTTCATTTCCCTTCTCTTCGCAATATAATGGCGGATCTTTGGCATCCCATTGGCGGGATCTGTATTTCGAACTTGGGGGAAAAACGATATCTTTTTCAATTTTTTCATGAGATTGACGCCCAAAGAGTAAGTTCGGGCACGCCTTGGTTTTTCAATAATCACCTGCTTATTCTACAAAAAGTTCAATTTGGAGAAGATCCAGCATGCAAGTGTTTAAATACTACTGAATTTTAGGTTCAAATCCATGATCTGCCGCATGGTTTGATGACGGAACGTATGGCAAAGCAGTTGGGAGATTTTATGGGGCAGTTCATCGAGTATGACTCTGCTGATTGGACTATGGGTTTTAGGAATTTTATTCGGGTTCATGTGCGGCTGGATGTGACAATACCTTTGAAAAGAAAGAAAAAGATTCGGATAGGGAATGTAACGACAGTATATGCTCGGTTTCAATACGAAAAGTTGGGTTTATTTTGCTTTGTCTGTGGAAAAATGGGGCACGGCGAGAGTTTCTGCCCTTTGCGGCTAAGAATTGAGCCATCAAAAATAACTTTTGGGTGGGATAGTTCTCTGAGGGCGGTGGCACGGCGGAGGAACACCACGGTAAGTCGATGGTTACGGGCGGCAGACGAATCCCCTTGCAGTAGTAGCGATTTGGAAAGAAATAAATTTCAGCATAATTTAAGGAGAGAAAATAATATCGAGACAAACTTAAGGAGTGATGTAGGGAGCAGAGATTTAATTCCTAATTCAAGGGTGTTGAATGCTGGTCAACAGTTGCCTATTTTAGGGAATGATAGATGGAATAATTTGGGGGTTGGGGACTTGGTTGAACAAGCAGTGGACATTGGGCCCATGGATTTGATGCTGAAGGAAGAGAATCGGTTACTAGTTGTTCCGGATGGGAAAAAAAGGCAAAGGGTCGTGGAAGACTTAGATGGAAGTTCAGTTATTGTTTCGGCTAGCTCTGGTGAACAGAGCAGCCGGGGATTATGAAAATATTAAGCTGGAACGTTCGTGGTTTGGGGAGACCACGAATCGTTAATAGGCTCAAGAATAAACTTCGAGCTGTTAATCCCTAAATTTTGTTTCTTATTGAACCAAACTGAATTCGAAAAGGATGGAAAGGGTCCGATTGAAGTGTGGGTTTAATAATGGGATTGACATTGGGGAATCAGGTTCTAGAGGAGGGCTATCATTAGGTTGGAAGGGGAACTCATTAGTTCAGCTTAAAAGTTACTCAAGTTTTCACATTGATGTCGAAATTAATGATAGTGATAATGGTGTAGTCTGGAGGTTTATTGGGTTTTATGGTAATCCTAAAGATAGATTTAGACTTGATTCATGGGAGCTTCTTCGCCAGTTGGGACAGGATCAATCTATGCCATGGGTGGTTATGGGGGATTTTAACGAAATAATGAGTTCTTTCGAGAAGAAGGGTGGTCGACTGAGGTTTGCTCGTCAAATGGAAAATTTTGTAGTACATTGGAAGATTGTGGCCTTTATGACATTGGCTACAGTGGTAGATGGTTCACGTGGGAGCGAGGACGATTTTTATCAACAAATATTCGGGAGAGATTGGATCGTAGGGTTACTTCTTCAGAATGGTTGAATCTGTTTACAAGCTATCGATTGGAACATTTAAACCATTCGTTCTCGGACCATTGTCCGATTCTTCTAAATACTAGGGGAAAACATAAGAATGATCTGTTTGTTGGGGATAGAAGGTTTTGGTTTGAAGCAAAATGGTGTCTTGAGATTTCTTTTAAGGATGTGGTTAAAAATAAGTGGGAATCATTATCGGGGAGCGTGCCAAGTAAGCTTGAGATATTGGGTCAACACATTTGCCAATGGGACAGAGCTAGCAAAAGAGAAAAAAAGAGAAATCGGGTCCAACTGGAAGAAAGACTAAATGAGTTGCATATTCAGGATCCTACGGACGAGATTTTAGCAGAAATTTTAGACGTTCAAGTCAACCTTAATTTAGAAGCTGACCAAGAAGAGGTGTTTTGGGAACAACGGGCACGAATTAATTGGTTGAGGAACGGCGATAAGAACACGAGTTTTTTTCATAAAGTAGCTGCACAACGTCATAGCAAGGCACGAGTAAAAGGGTTGAAAGGGATGATGGGAGATGGGTCTCATCGACAGAAGAGATGCTCCAAATGGCTGCTGAGTACTTTAGTAATCTTTTATCAGCTTCGGATGCAGGTGCTGATGATCGTGTATTACGGATGGTGGAAAAACGGATATCTCCGGATATGAATGAGGTATTACTGAAGGAGTTTTCTGAGGAGGAGATTGAGGTAGCTGTTAAAGAGATGGCACCACTAAAGGTACCAGGTATTGATGGTTTTTCTACAATTTTTTTCCACAAATATTGGCATATTATTGGAAATGACGTTGCAAAATTTTGTTTATCTATCTTAAAAGGTCACTCTGAAATAGGAGAGATAAATAAAACGCATATTGTTTTAATCCCCAAAATTGAGAATCCAAGGACTTTAGCTCAATTTAGACCAATAAGTTTATGTAATGTTATCTATAAGATCATTGCAAAAGTCTTAGTGAACAGAATGAGTAAAGTTTTGGGATGCTGTATTAATGAAACGCAATGAGCGTTTATTCCGGGAAGACTTATCTCTGATAACGTGCTCATTGCTTACGAGGTCTTACACTCTCTTAAGATGAAGAAGAAGGGGAGGAAAGGACATTTTGCACTTAAGCTCGATATGAGCAAAGCATACGACCGTGTTGAGTGGGATTTTTTAGCTAGAATGATGATTCGATTAGGATTCCATATTGATTGGGTTGTACTTATCATGAGGTGCATTTGTTCGGTATAATATTCTGTGGGTCTTAATGGCATATTGAGTGATTGGATTACGCCGTCTCGAGGGCTACGACAAGGTAATCCCCTAAGCCCTTATCTTTTTCTCATTTGTGCTGAGGGCTTCTCTTTATTGCTTAATTATGCGAAACAGAATGGTTTGATGACTGGTGCTCCGATTGGAAGAGAAAGGTTATTGATCAATCACTTGTTCTTTGCTGACGATTACATTCTATTTAGGGATGGTTCGATTGAAGGAGCTAATGTGGTTGGTGATATCATTTGAGAATATGAACTGGTCTCGGGACAAAGAGTTAATTTTGAGAAGTCGTTAATTTATTTTGGGGCAAATGTGGAGCCAAATGTGAAGGAGGTTATTGTTAATCATTTGGGGGTTCGGATAGCGTCAAATTTAGAAAAGTATCTGGGCCTTCCTATGATGGTTGGGAGGAAAAAGAATTGGGCCTTTGCAAACATTATGGATAGATTCAAGAGAATAATTAATGGTTGGAGTTTGCGGTTTCTTTCAATGGGAGGGAAGGAGGTTTTTATTAAGTCGGTTCTTCAAGCCATTCCTATGTATGTCATGCAATGCTTTGCGTTACCGAAAGAACTTTATCGTAAGCTAGAATGTATTCTGAATAAATTCTGGTGGTCGAATTCTAAAACTACTAAGGGCATTCATTGGAGCACGTGGGACGATTTATGTAAACCCAAATGCGAGGGTGGGATGGGTTTTAGAAATTTGTTTTTGTTTAATAAAGCTTTATTAGCAAAACAGGTTTGGCGCGTGTATTCCCAGCCCAACTGCCTTTTATCTAAAGGTCTTAAAGCTCGTTATATTCCGTTTTCAGATATTCTATTAGCGAAGGTTGGATCTTACCCATCTTTTACCTAGAGAAGCATTTGTGGAGCTCGCGATCTGATTGCGGAGGGACTTATTTGGCGCATAGGTAATGGCAGTAGCGTCAACATTTGGAATGATCCATGGATCCCTGGCCTGGGAAACAATAGATTATTAGTCCAAAAGATTCTCCCTCATTTGACAACTGTGAACCAGTTATTTAAACCAGAAACCCGTACCTGGAACACCAAAATATTGCGTAGCTTTGTCGAAGATGATCAATTCAAGAGCATTCTTGCCATACCAATCAATAATCAGGGCTTGGAAGACATGACTGTGTGGAAGCACGATGCGAGTGGGGAGTTCTCGGTGAAGAGTGGTTATAGGGTACTGATTACAGAGTTTTATCATAATACTCCTCATAGTCACTCGATTAATGAAAACTACAGGGACTTCTATAAGGGGCTTTGGTCTTTACAAATTCCCTCTAAAGTGAAGATTCATGTGTGGAGATTAATAAGAAATTTAATCCCACATTTTGTGAACTTGGCTAAAAGGAAATTGGGGTTAAATGTTGTTTGCCCGATTTGCAAGACTGGTCCAGAAGACGATAATCATTTGATGGGGGCATGTAGCATGTAGCATGTTACAACAGATTTGGAATGGTCTTCAACTTGGGATGAATCCTACTGCGGGTACCTCGAATCACAAAGATCTGTTTGTTAATAATTTTCTTGCTGGAGATAACCATAAAAGGCAGATGGTCTCTATCTCAATATGGGCATTTTGGTTTGGCAGAAACAAGGTTATGCATGACAGTGTCAAGTTCTCTATTCAGGACTTTAAGATTTATCCGAGGATTTCATCAACAGTTAAGCTTAAGTCAAGAGAATCCTAAGAGTCTGCTTACTCACAAGCCTGAGAAGTTTTGGAAACCACCGACTAATGGGATTGTTAAAATTAATTTCGATGCATCTTTTCATAAAAATTCCAGAAAGTCTACTGCGGCGGTTCTAGCTTGGGATGCTAATTGTGATATTATTGGGGGATATACTTACACTGCTGATAACATCGACAATGCTGTTGTGGCTGAAGCAAGAGCTTGTGAATAGGCCATTCAATTTGCGATTAATATGGGGATTCGAAGGGTGCTGGTAGAAGGAGATTCGTTGACTGTAATAAAAAAACTGCAGACTTCTGCGGAGGATAAATCCATACTCAGATCGATTACACATCATATTCGGGTCCTTGAGACAAGATTAGATAGTGTTACTTACCGTTTTGTTACTCGTGAAATTAACAGGGTGGCTCATACGCTTGCTGTGGAAGGAGGGAGGCGACCTGGGTTTTGTTCGTGGTCTGATGGGCTTCTCGAGTCAGTAGCGAAGTTGGTTTTGATGGATCGAGCGGCGTTTCTGCGAAATTTGAGAGGTCTTGATGCTTGCTCTGATTTGGGAAAAGGTTTATGTGAATCTCCCTAGAGTGTTTCAGAGTTTTTAAATTTCTTCCATGGGTTTTCACGAAGGTTATTTCGCTCAGATGTAGAAGAAATGGAATGGCTGAGTTCTGTTGTCTGGTGTCGTTTGGGTGTTGGCATGGGGGTTGTTTTACTTTTCTGGTATTAGTTTTTCTATGGGTGTCTTTATTTGATTGGATTTGTATGGTCTCTGTTTATTTTTATTTTTTTATTTTTGTGTGTTTGGTGCGTCAGTCATTACTTTATTTTTGAGAATTGTGCCAATGCTCTTCTTAATGAATGTCAGCCTTTTTTTAGCAAAAAAAAAAGAAGATTTTAAATAGACTTGCTCATGGGTCGGGCTATCAGGCCAGATCGAAAGACTCGCCCGAAATGTGGGAAGGTTTAGACAAAAATATAGGCCCGAAAAATGGGCTAGGACAAAAAGTAAGGCCCGTTTAAAAAATGGGTCGAGTCTTGGATAAAGTATTTTTAGCCCGGGCCCGGCCTGAATTCACTAAAGGGCAAAAAAAGATTTGCTATTTTTTTAATGTTATTTTCTTGTTATTTTCTCCCTATTTTGCTATCATATTACTAATCTGTTGCTATTATTTTATTGTTATTGTTTGGATATTGTATAAAACTTATTTTATTGTTAATTTTGTTATTATTTTAGAGGTATTTGCTTGTTAAGTTGCATCTATCTTAGTGTTATTTAAGTCTACATTTTTTTAAAATTTATTTTCAATTTGTTGGAAAATATTTATTTTGATTTTTTTAGTATTTTTTATGTATTATATATATTTAAAAATTATATAAAATAATATAAAAAATTAATACGGGCAGACTGGGTCGGGCTCGGGTTTTAGCATTTTTATATGGGTCGGGCTTGGGCAAAATTTTAGGCCTATTTTTTGAGCCCAGCCCAAACCCGGGCTCGATAAATGAGTCTAAATTTTTAGTCAAGCCCGACCCAAATCCAGCCTGACCCGACCCATGAACACCTCTAATTTTAAATCAATTTGTACCAAAAAGAAAAAAAGGCTCTCTCATTAAAAAAGGGTTGCGAGTTACAATGAAAAACACATGGAATCAAATCAATCTCTAACCACAACTTAAAAAGAATTATTATTGAAAAAAAAACTATTATTTCATGTTATTTTTATTATTTTTATTTTTTTATAGGAAAAAAATAAATCAGATTTTTTTTCTCTTAATTTTTAATATTTTTAGTTGGATTTAGGTTTTTTTAATAGGAAAAAACTAAAAATCAAGAAGAAAATTTGATTCGTCATTCTCCTATTGCAAAGAGATATAAATGATGTGGAATTACAATTTCATAAAATTTCTTTTCCTATTATTCACACAAAAGCGATGGAACCTTTTTGTTTCTCCAAATTTTTATATAGTGTCGAAAAAAAATTGAATTTGAATAGTATTTAATAAAAAATTATTATTGATAGTATTTAATAAAATAAATATTATAATATTTCTTTATATGGTGTCCAAATATAATTTATAAACAAAACTACACCGAGCAGTCCACTATATAGCAAAAATGATATATTTTCCATTTTAGACCTTGGATTAATTATTATATAAGTCCTTAAACTTTTGGCCCAATTCTAAATCTATAGTTGTGAACTATCAATTCAATAAAATTAATGAATCAAACTTTAATATATTTTTATACTAGCCTCATAGATATTAATTAATAATATTTACATACTCGAATATCGGAATTGAGATTCTGAAACCACTGAAAAACGGATTGTGTACTTAATTTTTTTTGTTGACATGGCACTGAACCATCAGCAATCAACGTTGATGTGGATCATCACGTCTACATTTGTTGGCTGACATGGCATTTGTTAATGGCCACGTCAATATTGTTGTTAGTTTTAAATGGTTAATGTTAGTCAAAGGACTCCGTTAGTTAAAATTGTCGACTCAATCGCTCAACTGGGTGCAAAAAGTTGGAGGAATTTAATTGATTTTTTTTTAAAATTCAAGATCTCATTGTACCAATAAATCTATATTTAATTAAGATTCTAAATGTTTTTGTAAAAAAAATCTAAAAACTTAAACTAAAAATTATTTTATTTAATTCTAATATATATATATATATATATATATATATATTATATTTTACATTTTTATTGATATATTTCTACAAATACAATGATACCATTCTTATTTTTATTTTTTTAATTTTTTTTAGTAATCATCTTATTTTATTTCATGAATTTTTAATAGTCTAACTCTTCTTTTAATATATTTATCCAAAAAATAGAAGAAAAGTGAGAAAAGGGTTTAAAAGCTATATTTTCTTTATTTAATTCTTAAACCCTTGAGTCGAAAAATATATATGATTAAACCCACAATTTTCAAATTATTGCAACAAAGTACCAACTACATTAATACTCATTAACTTTAAAAAGCTATACTTTATTTTAAATGCAATGTGACGTGAAAATATTTTATCTAAAAGTAATGTTAAATAAAGTGATATTTGTGGGGAAGGAAACTATCTCTTTTTAACCTTCTTTGATGGTAGTACATAGAAGTATTTATATGCATATTGTAGACACCAAGTTTCATTGGATACAACCTTATGTAGTGACTTAATAATAAAATGTTTACTGTTTTAGGTGTGATTTAAGTTTGAGTTATATTAGTCGTATTTATTATTTAGACTTTATTCTATTCTTGTAATTCATAAAAAAATACATTCAAATGAAATCAAAACATTTGTAATAAATTTTATTTAACTCGGGATTAATAGTCAAATTTAAGAGCCCATAAAATTACTTAATTTGAATTCATGCTAATTTGTGGGCTCTCTAAAATTGAAATTGAAGCCATTAGGGCATTTTGATTTTTAGGTTTTGTTTAAGGTCATTTTATGGATTTAAAGTGTATTAGGCACTTTTACTTTAAATTTAACCTTATTTCAGTATATGTTTATATTGATATTTCTTAATTTTAACCTTTTGGTCTAGATAATCGAAATTGTGGATATGCCCATGCTTTGTTTGGGTTTTGGAGCATTTGACATGTAATTAGGCTTATTGTCCCCTTTTTCATTAGGGTAAATTATAAAAATAGTCATTTTTATTTGTCTCAAATTATATTTTAGTCATTTATGTTTGAAATGTTACGTTTTAGTCACTTACGTTATCGTTTTGTTATGAAGCGGTCACTCTACCATTAAGCTCCGTTACCTCCCTAACAGCAGTCTTACGTTGCAGTCCAAATGGGTTTTAAATGCCAACTTGGATGTCCTATTTGGCAGTCCAAATTAAATTTATTTAATTAAAAAACTATTTTCATCCCAATAATTGAACATCTAAGTTGACATTTAAAACCTATTTGGATTGCCACATAGGACTGCCGTTATAGAGGTAATAGAGTTTAACAGTAGAGTGACCATTATGTAATATTTCAAACATAAGTGACTAAAATGTAATTTGAGGCAAACAAAAGTGACTATTTTTGTAGTTTACCCTTTTCATTATTATCTTTACTAACATTATTATTATAACATTTTTAATTTATATATTGTTTGTGCGGAAAAAATTAGGGTTACGAGATGCTACGGCAATTATCAAGACAAGCACATGCTATTCAATTCAAAATTTATCTTAAAATAATCATTGATATATAATCAGTCAATAATCATACTATTCGTAAAAGAACAGAGCTTAAATCGAGGTTATGAAACTCTAAAATCAATTTAGAAACAAGTAGGGACTAAATCGATACACACAAAATTAGGGTAAATATAGAAAACAAGGACCACACGGCCATGTGAGTTATATATTATAATATTCTGAATTTTAATTTAATAGGAATGCAAAATTATTTCAAGAATGAGAAAATAACCTAATGAATAAATGAAAAATGAGAAAACATGAAAATTAGATCAATGTTCCAAGTTCAATTCCCTCCCCCTGCAAAATAAAATAATTTTGCAAAAATCCCTCTTTTTCCTTTATGTCCACCCATCCCTCTTTCTCTTCTCTCTTCTCTTTAATTTTTTCATTCTTTTCCTCTTGTTGCCACCGCCCAAACCACCAAAAACCACCATCTCTTTTTCTTTTCTTTTGCCATAAGTTCTTGCACCATTCAACTCTCTTTCCTGCTGCCATTTTTCCTTATTTTTCCAGCCATAAATCTGAATTCTTTGAGCTCCAAGAACTATCCCTATTGCTGCCTAAGAAGCTCTATTGCCGCCCCTCTCTTCTAATTTGTGTAAGTGTCTATTTTCTTTAATTTTCTTGATGAATCTTTCAAGGGAACGCCAAAATTTCTTGTTCTGGAATTGGGGAGATTTTTAATGATTATGGATTTTTTTTAGCCTTAAAAAGTGATTTCAATTGGCTTTTTAAAACAGCCCTGATTTGCCACCGTTGGAGATGGTGCATTGTGCCTAGAGGCACCAAAAGAGGGCTATTGTTTTCTTTAATTTTTCCCACCTATTTTAAGAAATATCTTGGTCCCAAGAATCTCTCCTAATCAGCCTTTAATCATGTGTGATTTAAGGAAATTCAATCTTGATCATTCAACGACCCAGATCTAACAATTCAAGAAGTGTAAGTGTGGTTGATTGTGGACTAGTGCATAGTTTTGATTTACTTGATGGAGAAATTGATAATTGATTGGATAAAAGAATTTGATGATTGTATAGCTACTTATTTTTCAATATTTAATGGTGTTAGGTTTCAACTTAAACGCTCCAAACCAACAGTGAAGCCGTTCGACATTCACGTGTACATTTCGCATCAAAACAGTGTAAGAAACCTAGCTAATTTAGATATGAACAATCGTTATGGTTTATATAGTTTGGATTAAACCATAAGAGGGTGTTTTAGGGATGTTTAGGTGGCATATTAATTTTATAAAATATTGATTTTTAATTTAGGCTCATTTAAGGTCTTAAACAATGGGTTTCGTCAGTGTGCTACAATAGTGCAAAAAAATAAGGTGTGGGTCCTAACTTGTTAACCTAAAATTTTTAATATTTTTTAACTTGTCAACTTGTGCGAAAAAATAAGCTTGCTGGTCGGGCTTAGTAATTGACTAAGTGAATGTGTTAAAGTGGCTAAATTAGGTACGTTACTGGCCTTAACTAAATGGCATGTTTGCAAATTTGTTTGGTTGACTGAATAGCTGATTATTTGGTATTGATATGAAAGGCTTGTTGTTGTAATGTGCGATTGATGTATGTATAGCATGTGTTATTTTGGAAATAAGTATTGAATGCCTGAATCTTGTTGGGTAAAATGCCGTGAAAAGTATTGAATGAAAAATTGCTATACATGTGTAACACCCTATACCTAATCTGATCATACGGACCCGGTATAAGACTATTACATTTGGTGCCAAAATGGTTCTGGCTAGACATTATTTAATTTAAACATTTATACATAGTATTTTAACTTATTTAACTCAAAAATTATTAATACAAATATGTGGGGTCATTATTGGATGTTAGATTATGTTTGGAAATGATTTTAACACTATTTTTACTCAAAACAAGGGAAAAATATCGATACCAAAACAAAAACGATACCAAAATCACATACTGTTTTGGCAATTTTGTATTTTAAAGCCTAGGTATCGATACCTATACCCTTGACATCGATACCTTCGGTAAAATTTGGCAAAAATCAGTTTCAAAGTTCACTAAAACCCCCTACAATATATATATTCTTCTCAACACTTAAGACCAATTCAAAATATATTAAAATTATTTAAAACCACTCCAAATCAATCATAATCATCATATTAGCAAACCACATTTACAAACATATTTATAATTTCAATAGTTCATTTCATATATAATCAAAATACTTCAAGTAAAACCAAAATAGATACAGTTTCAAGAGTTTGTATTGTAGTCCCTAACACATGGGAACACATTTGGTCTACCTATGTACATGCCATTTTAATTCAAAATATGGTACTTACTCTTGAAGCTCTAGAGGATGTGATGAGATGAGAGATATCTTAGCCCAACTCTATCTCTTCGAGTTTAATTGTACCTACGCGTTAAAATAAACGCGTTAAGCCGATGAAGGCTTAGTAAGCACTACAAGAATAAATAGGTAAATGGATCATAACACAATATTTTAAACTTATTCAATTAATACATATTTACACACATACAAGTTTCTTCAACTATACCTTACTTTAATAAAATTTAACTTACCTTTTGTAAGTTATCAAACTTACCTCAACACATTGATGTTTCACTTTTATTCACAACTCATATTCTTATCCCAGAGTAGACTTTATAGAACACACCGGATATACGAAACAAATACAATTGTGCATTATTACGCACTATTGAACAGAGAGCACTAAAGTGCTATACAAAAGGCAAAAATGTACTAAATGGAGAGCACTAATGTGCTAATAATCGAATAGTGTGCTAAGGTCCCTTAATGGTATGCCACTAATATCCTAGTAGTTCTAATTTTGTCTACCTGGGCGTAAAAGTTGAATTCCATACATTTAAATACTTTACATAAATATTTCAAAAAAGATTTCACATTTCGCCATCATCTACAATTTAGTCCCAATTTCACAAATCACAAATATCACATCTTTTTCACACATATAGTTTTACCACAACATCATTACTTAATGCTCAAACAAGTATACCATTTCATATTCTCCACCAATAATTTTCTTTACAAATTTCATAATTTCATAATCTAATTCCCTTTTTATTATCTATTTACAAATATAAATATATATTCTGCATTTTTATTCTAAGTAATTCCATATTACAATATAAGCATTTAAATAAAAATAATTTAAAAATCTTGTAGTACTTACAACAAAAAGGTTGAAATGTTGTATTTTCTTCTTCCTTCACTACTTAGCCTTCTCCTTTCCTTTTCCTTCAATTTTATCCTCTCCCTTCTTTTCTTTCTCTTCAATTTCATATAAAACATATATCATTTATAAGTTAAAACTAAAATCATATAACTTTTCTATTCTAGTTAATGAAAATAAACATGTATGACATGATAATCATCTCTTACCTTAGTTCTTTGAACACCCAAAACCCTAACTCATGCTTTTCTCTCTTTTAACCCATTTATGAAAATTTTCTAAAGAAATAAAGTTGTTCACTAGCCTTCTCTTTGGTTTTTACTAAAGAAATTTCAAAGAAAATGAAGGTTTGAAGCTTGGATGGTTCATCAATGGAGGAAGGACATGAAGGAAATTAAAAAAAAGTTGGATGGTAATTGGGGGGAGAAGTGATGGTTTGGCTTGGTTAAAAGATGATATATTTTCACCTTTTCTCCCATTTTCTACACCATTCCACTAAAATATCTCACATTTTTAATTAAAATGGTTAACTTGCTAATAAGTGTAACAGCCCGATTTTGACCCTATTTAGAACTGTGGTTTCGGGACCACGAATCTAAGTCATAAAAATATTTAAAAATTATTTACTATGTTTATTATATGTGAATTTATATCCGTGAAATTTTCGTGTTTTAATTTTGTCGTTTGATTGCCCGATTTAATAAAAGGGCTTAATCGTGTAAAATAAAAATTTGATGGTTAATTATGTAATGGCTGAATTATTATTGTCTTTATAAGTGGAGGTGTTTAAGATGTAATTATGCCATTAAGCTAAGTGATGGACGGTTTTAGTCATAAGTTATAAAGGTTTCATATTTTATTTATAAGGTTAATTTTGGTAAACTTATTAAATATGTTATTATAATAAAACATTAAAAAATAAAGAGGACATGCATGTTCATCTTTTAAGTGCCGAATGTGATAAAAAAAAAGAAATGAAATGAAGCTTTAAGTCATTCGGCCATGAATATGCTTGATTAAGTATGTAACTAGCTCGGTTGTTGATAATTTTTATGTTTTTAAGATCGCTGCTATGAAATCTACAAAGCCCATGTCTCAATTTTTGGATTGGATGATGATTTTGTATTTTTCCATTGTTGAAAGCTTGTGATTGTTTGATGCTGGAAAATAAAAGATATGTGATAGATTAACATGTTTTGTATTTGAATTTTTGATGAATTTGAGTAATTAGGGCTAAAATGCAAAAATAATAAATTGAGGGACTAAAATGTAAAATAAATGAAATGTATGGACTTCTATGGGCATGGGTAAGATTCAGTCTAAGCATGGTGTAGTGAAATTTTGTATATTTTGTGTTTTGTGTAATAGGGACTAAATTGTGAAAAGTGTAAAATGTTAGGGCAAAATGGTAATTTTCCCATTTATATGTTTTTGGACTAAATTGAATGGAATTATGTTTAAATGAATTTAATTTGAATATGTATAGATCAAGAATTAAAGAAATCAGATTTAGATCCGGGGAAAACTAAAGTCGTCGAATAATCGTCCCGTTCTGATTTTCGTTATCCGAGGTAAGTGTATAAGCAAATAAAAGTTGTTAAATTTGAATGTATATGAATTTTACATGATGAATTTAATTGTATGAATTTCTATTAGTATTAGCCGAATGTATAAATGCTTATGAGACTTGGGTACAAATTCGATTCAACTGAGATACGACATCTAAAAGGCTTCGTATGTACCTTAAGAAATAATTAGAATTTCCAATATATAAATTATGAGTAAGATTGACTTTGTATCAGAGATACTCGGGCTTTATACCTATAGGGCTTCATACTGGTGTAATATATCAGGCTTTGAGCCTAGCAGGCCTCGGGCCGGTGAATTATATCAGGCTTTATGCCTAGCAGGCTTCGTGCCGGTGTAATATATCAGGCTTCGGGCCTAGCAGGCTTTATGCCGGTGTATTATAATAGGCTTTACACTTAGTAGGCTTTATGCCGATGTGGTTTCGATATGTAATTACATGTAAGACCACATCTGGGACGTTGGCATTGTACGATATGTGTTATAATCTGAGTATCCTTTTTAATTCCGAACAGTTCAACGAGCATTCCTTGAAATAAATAAGTATATAAATGTGCATCCGATTCAAGTATGTTGCAATGTTTATGAAATTGAGTAATGAAAATGAGTATGATTATGATCAGTTGTTATATGACCTATGTGAAAATAAGATGTGGTTAATAGTTAGTGAAATATGATTAAATGAATTGAATGAGAAATATGGAATGGTAATTGTGTTTTGCCATTGATATGCTCGCGATATTAAGTAATAAAATTTATAAAAACTGATCACACCAAAACTAACTAATATCACGATTTTAAAGGCAAGCGCACCTATCGAACAGTAGTATAGTTTAGCGGCAAGACCGAGTTATCGTACCCAAGAGAACCAAAAGTACTAATACTTACTTCCTTTCTATTATCTAGCCTAAAAATAAAAGAGGATTGGTTGAAACTAATTCTAAAACTAACTAAAAGTGCACAAAAAGTAAATTGGGGAAAACTTTAGAGAAAAGCTGATTGATATAAGCAATACTTAAGGGAGAATCCACCTAGACTTCACTTGTTATTAACTTCTTGAACTAGATGATTTCTTTACTTGACTTGATCCGTAGAGATCCCTAACTTATGTTAATACCTCTTTCGAGGATAAGAACAACTAATCCTAGGTGGTTAATTAAAGTTTTCTTATTAATTAACACCCCTAGGTTGCATTAATTCAACCTATGGATCCCCCTATTAGGTTTGACCCTAATCCGGCAGATTTATGTCGCCCTATGTCTAGGGTTGCATGCAACTCTGCTTAATTATGATAGATCTACTCTTAAAATAGGGACTTTTACTCCTCTGCCTAAGCACATCAAGTTCTTGAAGTAATACCTAGGATTATTAAATCAAGAATGAAGAACACATAATTAAAAACAATTCAAGTATTTATCAAATAATTCAAGAATAAATAATAACAAGATCTGTCTTAGGTTTCATCCCCCTTAAGTATTTGAGGGGTTTAGTTCATAATAAAGAAAGAAAACATCTCAAAAGAATTAAGATAACAAAACATAAAGAACCCAAAAACCCTTGAAGGAATTTAGGGAGATCCTCTATCTTGATGTAGAACTCTGGCTTCTGGGATGAATCAATCGGCCTCCCTTGGAGTAATCCCTTACTTTCACTCCTTATGTTGGCAGAATTATGGCGCTCTTTCTTGAGAGAAAAGAGTATATATTTAGAGTTGCCTCTTGGGGTCTTTATATAGAGTTTAGAATGGCTTTCTTAGCCCCTAAGTATCCAAATCCGAGTGAAATTCCTCTTCCTCACAACAGGGACACGCCCGTGTGCCACGCCCGTGTGCCACGACAAGAGGCCGTGTGAGATTCTATCGATGGAGGCACGACCGTGTGGCCTGCCGTACTTGTCGAGGGCTGGACCGTGTGATCTTTATATGGCACAGCCGTGTGCCACGGCATTGTGGTGACTCCTTGGGCCATGTCGTTTTTCCATTTTGGCCTATTTTCCTCGTTTTTGGTCTATTTTCCGTTCTTTTCTCTTCCCTATGCTCTCCTGAGTATAAGATATGAAAAAGAAAGATTAAGAACACCAATTCTCACAAAATTATTGATAATCCATCCAGAAATTAAGCTAAACATGGGGTAAAAATATGTATAATTTATCGTTTATCAAATACCCCCACACTTAAGCCTTTGCTTGTCCTCAAGCAAAATCTCAATCCCTAATCAAGAATCATTCCTCTCAATTTACAATCGTTATTAATAATGTTTCAAACTAATCCACAGGTAATCATACAATGAAAATTCAATCAAAAGAACATTAAAGATTCGATTACTTTAAGTTGAGAATTTTACCATTGAAAACATAAGTTTTCTCCCTTCTCCTAAGTAATTATCTCTCCATCTTAATTGACAGAAGTTGACATCCTCACTAAGGATTCACTCTATCCACTCGAAGTGTTTAGGGTTCAAGAATTAAGTACTCTCTAGTCAACCTGAAAAGTTATTACCATAGGCTTGCAAGAGAATCACATCTCCACCACTTGTAGATTAATATAATACATCGATCAAAAGGTCTTTCAATGGTTGTAATGGGGCTTGGTTAGAGGTGTTGTTACAGGCTACAAAAGAGGGTTAGAATCGAGTTTGAATTGAAAAATTATCTAGCTAGAAAAATCTCTATCACTGGAACATATTCTTCGGCCTAATTCTTATGATAACATCATTTCCACCTTGGTAGCCTTAAAATAAAAATATGCAAAAACTATTTGAACTATTATAGATTACAGCTGAATACATACGTTTTTTTTTTAAGAACAATTCAAATAACATAAATAGGATAAAATTTTACATTTTGGAAAAGAGAATAAAGCTAGATGAAAATTTCAACTCAAATCTTGACAAAAATAGGGGTCAAATAATTGAATGGAATTCAACAAAAAATGGTTGAAGGGTTAATATTAGAGGTAAGTTAAAGGAAAGGTTGTTAGGCTCAATGGGGTTTGTCGAAACTATCTTTTTTAAAGAAGGGGAATCGACTTTGGTTTTGAAAACGAAAATAAGAATGGGAGTCGCCACCGATTTTTGTTTGGAGATGTTCGGATCATCTCATGAAAACTATTTTAAAGAGCCTAAACTTATTAAAACAATAATTTTGGTCCGCGAAATTTGAGAAAATGGGCTCGGGAATCAGTTACGTGCGAGGAAGGATTAGCACCCTCGTCACGCCCAAAATTGGTACCGACTTGATTATTTGATGTCATTTTGTTAAAAGTCGAAAGTTTGTAATAATTTTAAAACGTGATTTTTCTCTTATTAATAGCGAATTAAAATTTGTAGTTTTAACCCAAAATAATTGTTAAAAATCTCCTCGTTTCGAGATATTGAAGTATCGCACCCCGTAAGTTAGGATGTAATATTACGTGATCTCGTATACGAGTTTCAAATTTAAAAACCTGTTTTGAAATTGAGAAGGGGTATTTTAATACTTAGGTTTAGCGAGAAAATCGAAACCCCGTAAGTTAGGGCACGGTTCCTCGATATTCCAAAGTATAAAATATTGCCGTTCCCTTTTTTTTAAGAAATCCTTTTAACCATTACAAACATAATACTTGCAAACATGTATTATTGTTTAAAAACACATTTGAATGAATTAATTAAAACAAATAACACATGGTGCAATAAGGCATGAAGGCTTTGAATGATAAGAGTATAAACATGAATAAGTAATCTAAATGCGTATGATAATAATAACCAAGTTCATAAATTGAACGCGAGAAAATCGAAACCCCGTAAGTTAGGGCACGGTTCCTCGATATTCCAAAGTATAAAATATTGCCGTTCCTTTTTTTTTAAGAAATCCTTTTAACCATTACAAACATAATACTTGCAAACATGTATTATTGTTTAAAAACACATTTGAATGAATTAATTAAAACAAATAACACATGGTGCAATAAGGCATGAAGGCTTTGAATGATAAGAGTATAAACATGAATAAGTAATCTAAATGCGTATGATAATAATAACCAAGTTCATAAATTGAACAATAAGATTAACAATTAAAGGCCATCAAATGGTAGAATGAATTGAGAACCAATAAAAACTAGAACAAACACGAGGTAAAATACTTTCAAAACGAAAACAACGAAGTGAGGATAAAACGGATCTTCAACAAAACAAGCGAATAATGAACTAAAAAAAATAGTAATAAAATAATATTAAATAAAATAACCGAAGATCAATTAAAGCATTTGAATATAATATATATATATGTGTGTACATACGAAAATAAGGGAATAAATAAAAACAACTTTAAAACAAATACCTTAAAACGTTTAAATTGATAAATTGAGACAAAATCATTTATGATAAGTAACTTATATAATGGCGTGATATATATAGCACTTGAAAGCAGTGAACACTTGAAAGCAGCGAACACAAAAGAGAAATAAAATATATAGTAATTCGAATAATAACTAAATAGAAACAATATTGGAAGAACACTGTGCTAATTCCAAATTAAAATTAAATCAGGGATAATAATAAAAAAAGGGGTAGCCAAAGACTAAAATGAAACACTCCTGCATCCACAGGGACCGAAAAGGACAATAGTCCATGGTCTTTAACGCACATATTTAGTCTGGGCTGATCAAGGGGTCTAATTGAAAACCAAAAGGAATCGGTGGGCCAAATTAAAAGGTGAGATGGGACCGATTAATAGGAGCTATGAAAGAGGGAGGACCATTTGTGCTAATATCCCCTAAGGGACAGAACACGCGGATCCTTATTTGTACGGGCCGGGTCGTGTTATTGGGTACCGTACACGGCACCGTTTTAGGCCATTGAAGGAGACACTAAACGGTGCCGCTCAACTTCCCTTAAAAGACTAACAAAAAGAAACCTAAATCGGCAGATCCCCTATCGTCCTTCCTCCCTCTTTCGAGCAGCAGCCGAGAGTCTCCTTCCCCAAACACCCATTGCTCACGCCGTTCAGCTAGGGTATTAAATCCTCATCGCTGTGACGACCGTGAGTGATGACTGAGGGCCCTAGATACTAAACAACCCCTCCCTTCTAGTCCCACTCTACGTTTGAGATCGAGAAAAGAAATAGGAAAAGAGGGAAGGGACCCTTTGATTCATTGCTTCCTTGGAGAGATCCTCGGGCAGACCCTGAGGGTTAGGCCCTCTCTTCTCCGATCAGAAGGAACCCTTAAGGTAAAATCCTTTTCTTATTCACCGATTGCAAATCGGAATTAAAAAGCTTTAACCCTTTTTTTTTTTTGCTTTATTTAACTAACACTCAACATATATAAGCGCAGACAAAAGTCACGAAATCGGTAAAGATGGAGTTCAGATCAGTGCTTCCTACCCTCGTTGAATCGCAAGAGGGATTTCGCGACATAGGGGTCATCGGAAGCTTCTGATTTCGAGAAAGATTCAAAAGAAGGTATGGTTCATTATCAATGCTAATATTTCGAAATGCAAGATAAAAGGAACAACCTTTCTGATTTTTGTGTTTCTTTCAATGTTCTCTGTGTTTTTCTCCTTTTTGTATTCGTAAAAAAAAAGAAGGTCCTCTACAATGGTTGTTTTCGGTCCTTTTATAACCGAGTAAAATACAATACAATAATAAAAGGTCACTGTTTGATTGCTATTTTACTATTCCCTCTCCATTCTCTGTTTGATGTCTTTCCCTTTTTTTGTTGTGGTAGGTGATGGCTTCATTAATACGGTAGGATAGCTTCAAATGGCGGTGGCAGGACCTAGTGGTGGTTCAGAGGTCAGAGGACCTAGGTGCGGCGCACCTAGAGTTGGCCGTTCCAGTTTCTGTCGATTGGTGTAGGGTTTTAGGTGAGCTTGGGTTAGCTTAGGGTTGATTTAGGATTGGTGGGTTGTTTGGGTTACTGTTTGGGCCTGGGGTTATTTGTAAATGGGCTGGAAATGGGTAATGGGCTCCGGGCAAAAATGCCCTGTTACAGCTGCCCCTCTTTGCTCAATGTCGTGTAGCGAGATTAGGGCAAAGACTTCGAAAGGGCCAATTTTTGCCCGGTCCTGCCGAGCCTTGATTTCTTGACACTTATTTTCTTCAATTAGCCTCGTTCTCATCTACTGCCTCTTATTACTTTGACCACTCTATTGTCATCTCGGAGAGATAGGGGTTGTTGGTTTCGATCTGCTTCACTGCAACTTCAGGAAGATAAGATCTTGATATCTTCAGTCTGCTCTTCTACAACTTCAGGGAGATAAGACTGGTAACTTCAACCTGCTCTACTGCAACTTCAGAGAGATAAGGTTTGTTTTGATCTGCTTCACTGCAACTTCAGGAAGATAAGATCTGATATCTTCAGTCTGCTCCTCTGCAACCTCAGGGAGATAAGACTTGTAGTGGTAGTTTTGATATTATCGTATTGCCTCCCAAAAGGCCTGTCCTGTGGATGCTATCATGTCATGATTGAGATGAATTCAATGCTCTTGACTATACACATGTGGATGACATTTGCATGAATGCAGAATGTTTGACAACAATTTCCTTTTTTTATTCATTATCGTTTATTTGTTAGGGCCTTACGGCCAATGTATTATACCCTTTTCTTATTCAGATGGTGTTTTGACAGAGCCCTTTTTGGAGAGTAATCCTACTTTGATTGTTCTTTTAAGCATTCTTGCCTTTCAGGTTCAGCGAGTTCTGACTAATAGTCCTGTATCAGGTCCTCTATCATTTAGAAACTTTTCAGAGTAATGCACAAAACTCTTTGCCTAGAAAATTATTAGCCCATTAATCGTTATTTCAATGAAAGATGCTTGAAAGAAATGGCTATAACAAGGACTTGGGCTTCAATCTGAGAGTAATGCTTGGAATTAAATTGGCATTTGAAAGTAATGTTTGGAATGAGCAAGTTGGTTAACGCGAAAAACCTTGCTAGAATACAAAACAAAATCAATCAATTGATGGAGCATGTTTTGCTAAAATACAAAGGAATAATAGTAGGTTCCCTAAATATCGTAGTCTGAGCTTCTTTACATAGAACTTTTTGAAAATCCTTTCAATCTTGATATGTGTTTAGGAGCCCAGAAAATTTTGTCGATGCCCCAGCGTGTAGTATTGCTCATCCTCGTTACTTCAAGCCTAGCAAGACTATTCCAGACTCCACCTTTTATTAAAATATGGATTGCCCTTTTTCGGGTTTTCAATTCATAACCCCTTTGGTCCAAGGTGCCCTTTTACGGGTTTTCACCTTGGCCTCTCTGATTTTCCCTTTTTTTTTTTTAAGATTTCAAAGCGCCCTTTGCGGGTTTTCGCCTTGGCCTTCTTTCTTTTAGGCGAAATACTTCTTGACTGAATCTGAGTTTACAGGATTAGGTAAGCTCTTGCCATCCATCTCGGTCAAGATTAGCGCTCCTCCCGAGAAAGCTTTCTTCACCACATATGGTCCTTCCCAATTCGGCATCCATTTTCCTCTGAAGTCTTTTTGAATGGGAAGGATCTTTTTCAAAACTAGATCTCCCTTCTGAAATTCCCTAGGGCGGACTTTTTTGTTGTAGGCTTGCATCATCCGCTTCTGGTACATCTGACCATGACGGATAGCTTTCAACCTTTTTTCTTCAATAAGATTTAGCTGATCGTATCGGGATTGGATCCATTCCGCCTCCTCTAACTTCAGCTCAGCGAGTACTCGAAGAGATGGGATCTCAACTTCAATGGGCAGAACCGCCTCCATTCCATAAACCAAGGAGAAGGGTGTTGCCCCGGTAGAGGTCCTGACAGATGTTCGGTAGGCATAGAGGGCAAATGGTAGCTTCTCGTGCCAATCTTTGTATGTCTCAGTCATTTTAGCCATTATTTTCTTGATATTTTTATTAGCCGCTTCTACCGCGCCATTCATTTTGGGGCGGTATGGTGATGAATTGAGATGTTTAATTTTGAACTGGCTACAGACCGCTGATATCAAGCTATTGTTCAGGTTTAAAGCGTTGTCAGATATGATTTTTTCTGGCATTCCATACCGGCATATGATTTCCTTTTTTAAGAATCTGCTGACTGCCGTTTTTGTAACGTTGGCATACGTTGCTGCTTCTACCCATTTAGTGAAATAGTCGATGACCACGAAAATGAAGCGATGACCATTGGAAGCTTTTGGCGAAATGGGTCCAATAACATCCATGCCCCACATAGAGAAAGGCCATGGTGAAGTCATAACATGCAGTGGTGACGGAGGCGCATGGATTTTATCACCATAGATCTGGCACTTGTGGCATTTCTTGGCGTAACTAATACAATCTCCCTCCATGGTAGACCAGTAATATCCACATCTCATGATTTGTCTGGCCATTGTAAAACCATTTGCGTGTACTCCGCAGACACCCTCATGAACTTCTTCTAAGATTTGTCGAGCCTCAATAGCATCCACACATCTTAATAGCACTTGATCCTTTCCTCTCTTATACAGGATCTCTCCATCCAACACATAATCATTGGCCAACCTTCTTAATGTTCTTTTATCGTTTTCGGTTGCCTGATCAGGGTATTCACTACTCTTCAAGTATCGCAATATATCTTGATACCACGGGCGATCATCTCTTTCTTCTTCTTCTTCTTCTTCTATGTTATGACAATGAGCAGGAGCCTCACAAATACTCATATGGATTGGCTTTATGTCTTCTTGTTTGTTTACTTTAATCATGGAAGCTAAGGTAGCTAAGGCATCAGCCATTTGATTCTCTTCTCGTGGGAGATAGCAGAAATTAATGTCATCAAACTCCTTGGTTAATTCGAGAACCAGATTTCTGTATTCAATCAACTTAGGATCTCTTGTTTCCCATTCGCCTTTGAGTTGATAAATCACTAATACGGAATCTCCGTATACTTCTAATACTTTGACTTTACGTTCAATTGCCGCACGGATGCCCATGATGCATGCCTCGTATTCTGCCATGTTATTCGTGCAATCAAAATCCAATCTACTAGTAAAGGGATAATGATCCCCATTCGGGGATATCAAGATCGCTCCGATTCCGTTACCCACAGCATTCGAGGCTCCGTCGAAGTTTAACTTCTAAAGAAAGCCTTCTTGAGTGTCCTTTTCAATAACTGCCACGTACATCAAATCTTCATTTGGGAAATCGAAGTTCAGGGGCTCATAATCTTCTAGAGCTTTACTGGCTAGGAAGTCTGCTATGGCACTTCCTTTTATGGCCTTCTGACTCACATAAACTATGTCAAATTCTGAAAGTAGGATTTGCCATCGAGCCATTCTTCCGTTTAGGGCAGTTGACTCCATTAAGTACTTTAGTGGATCCAGCTTAGAGATCAGCCAAGTTGTATGGTACAACATGTACTGCCTTAATCTTCGAGTCGTCCAAATTAGTGCGCAACACAATTTTTCAATTGGAGAATATCTTGTCTCACATTCGGTAAATTTCTTGCTGAGATAATATATCGCCCTTTCCTTTCTTCCTGACTCATCGTGTTGGCCTAGTACGCATCCCATAGAATTTCCAAACACCGTTAAGTACAGTATTAATGGTTTATCTTGACATGGAGGTACGAGGACTGGGGGACTAGTCAAGTAATGCTTGATCTTTTCGAAAGCTTTCTGACATTCTTCATCCCAAACCCCCGGATTATGTTTCTTAAGGAGACGGAATATGGGGTCACACTTCTCAGTCAGCTGTGAGATGAATCGAGCGATATAATTTAATCTACCCAGGAACCCTCGAACCTCCTTTTGAGTGCGCGGAGGAGATAAATCTTGTATTGCCTTGATCTTATCTGGGTCAATTTCTATCCCCTTTTCGCTGACTATAAATCCTAGTAGTTTCCCCGATCTGGCCCCAAAGGTGCACTTCGCTGGATTGAGTTTTAGTTGAAACTTTCTTAATCTCAAGAACAACTTTCTTAGGACTTGTATATGTTCTTCTTCTGTCCGAGATTTTGCGATCATGTCATCCACATAGACCTCGATTTCCTTGTGCATCATGTCGTGGAACAGTGTGACCATGGCTCTTTGATAAGTTGCCCCTGCATTCTTTAGTCCAAAAGGCATTACCTTATAACAGAAGGTTCCCCACCAAGTTACAAATGTGGTTTTCTCCATGTCTTCGGGGTGCATTTTTATCTGGTTATATCCTGAAAAGCCATCCATGAAAGAGAATAGCGAATAGCCGGCCGTATTGTCCACCAGAGTATCAATATGAGGTAGTGGAAAATTATCTTTCGGGCTCGCCTTATTTAAGTCCCTATAGTCTACACACATTCGTACCTTCCCATCTTTTTTGGGAACAGGGACAATATTAGCCACCCATTCAGAGTACTTGACCACTTGAAGGAATCTGGCGTCAAATTGTTTCTTGACCTCCTCTTTTATTTTTAGTAGGACGTCGGGCCTCATTCTCCGAAGTTTCTGTTGAACTGGTTTACAGTCCTCTCTTATGGGCAATCGGTGTACCACAATATCCGTATTTAGCCCCGGCATATCTTAATATGACCATGCGAAAACGTCTTTGAATTCTCGGAGCAATTCAATGAGGTTTTGTCTCGTCTCAGCAATAATACCAGTTCCGATTTTCACCTTTTTGTTTTCTCCTACATCCACAATTTCCACCGACTCTTAGTAAGGTAAGATCTGCTTTTCATCTTGTTCAACCATTCGTAACAAATCTGGAGATAGACTACAGTCTTGACCATCTTCAAAATCCTGAGATGCTTCTGAACACATATCTCGTTCGAAGGGAGATTCCAGTTCGTTAGCATCGTCGCTCATATTACCAATATCTGGGGACCTGTTATATGAAAGAAAATAAATCCAAAGAATAAAGAATTCAAGCGATTTGATACAAAGAATGAAAGAATATAAGAATGTTTGCTCGAGATGTGACAAAAGGATGCATTTTATTGAAATAATGATTATTAGACATATGTCTATTTCACAAAAAGACTCTTATTGCCCCTAAGCCTAGAGCAATAAGGGTGTTTGGAGCATTACTCTGAATTAGTCCTAAAGATTACAGGGATGTCCTCCATAGTCCAATTATTCAAGACACTCCCCGGTTCATAGGGGCAAATGCTCAGTAGATTCCTTTCTTCTTCTCCAGTAGATATAGCGTTAATGCTTAAATTTCCCGATACTTCTTCGATCATTTCCCTTCTCGCCATCTTCTGCTCAGGATAAATGATTCCCCCAGACACAAACGTCTTGGATATATGGGGAAACATCATTGGTTCCCAGTTGATCTCCCCACCACTCAGCCTTGCTCTTCTTCTTTCTTGCTTCTTCTCCAACTCTTTCCTCTTTTGTCTCGCATCTGGTCTATACCCCAAACCGAAGCGATCACGTTTTTCTACCAAGAATGGTACCTCGATCTTCCCTTGGAGGTATTTCCCGAGTCCTTTTCCTGGCAACGCTCCATTTCCAAGAGTTAATCGCAAACCCATCATCGTAGTTTTGGATAACTTAGGCACTGGGACTTTGCTCCCTTCGACGATGAACATAGCATTTACAAATTCCAGGGATCGAAAAGAGCATTCGATCGCTTCGTCGTCTGTCCCTATGTACGGTGCATTGCTGGTTACAGATGCAATGATATCCTCCTCCGCATTTATAGTCACTAGTCGGCCCTCTGTTACCAATTTCAACTTCTGATGCAAAGAAGAAGGTACCGCTCCTGCTGAGTGAATCCATGGCCGTCCCAGCAAACAGTAATAAGATGGCTTAATATCCATCACCAGAAAGTCTACTTCGTATGTACTTGGACCAATTAAAAGGGGAATCTCAATCCTCCCTACCACTTTCCTTTCAGTGCCGTCAAAAGCTCTTACTATGCTTTGGCTCGTCTTCATATGCGAACTGTCTACCGGTAATCTATTAAGCGTAGATAGGGGTAGAACATTTAATGCAGACCCATTGTCAATTAAAACTCCCGGCAATGTGTACCCCTTGCAGCGAGTGGTGATATGTAGAGCTTTTGTAGATCCCCTACCTCCGGGCGGTATCTCGTCATCATTAAAGAAGATGAAGTTGTCAGCACTTATATTATTGACGAGACAATCTAGTTTATTTACAGAGATGTCATTAGCCACATAAGTCTCATTTAAGACTTTCATCAGCGCATTTCGGTATGCTTCCGAACTCAGAAGTAGGGCCAACACTGATATACGGGTCGGTTGCTTATGTAGCTGCTCCACCACGCTATATTCACTATGTTTCAGGAACTTCAAGAACTCCTTTGCTTCCCCTTCTGTTACTGGTTCATTTACTGGCAGTTCGACTTCATCTGTCCTTTCCTTCCCTTGTTCTATCGCCAGGGCTTTTCCTTTTCTAGACTCTATTTTTGTGTTTACCGGGTCATATCGTTTCCCACTACGTGTATGGAACCCTTCATCTTGTTTTTCTTCCGGAGCGCTAACCAGGTTTACTTTCGGAATTATTACATTACAGTCGTAACTCCAAGGGACCTTTTTACTGTCTTTATAACGGAAAGCAGCAGGTTTTCGGATTATGACCTTGGGTGCTACCTGTACCCCCGCTTCATTATTTCCCGGTCGCGTGATAATCACCACTGGGTGATCGCTTTTGTGGGTCTTTTCCGTTGGCTCCTCCTCCGAGGCACAAATTTCTCCCTCTTTGATTCATTAATCTCTTCATAGAATTCCATTTCCTTGTTATCCATCAACCTTTGAACTAAGGCTCTGAACTCTGTACATTTTTGAATGTCATGCTCCCCTCCGTTATGGAACTCGCAATAATTTCCTCTTTTTTCATTCGTCCCTTCTAAAGATGATGCAACTAATCCCCTCTTTACTATCTCAATCCAGACCCGTCTTAGAGGAATTTTTATCTCCGCGATATTCGTCTTGACCTTCTTCCTCATGTTTTCGCCTATCGCATTTACCCTTTTGTCTGCGTGGTTGGGTAACGGGTTATCGGTGCTAGGTGGATCATCAATTTTTATGATACCCATTCCAATGAGCCTCTCAACTGTTTTCTTGAAAGCCGCGTAATTTTCTATCGTATGTCCCGTGATTCCTCCATGATATTCGCATTGAGCATTTGCGTCATACCACTTCGGGTGTGGGGGCTCCAAAGGCTTTACGTAAAAGGGGGATACGATACGTGCGTCGAATAGATTCCTGTACAGCTCTCTGTACGTTGTTGGGATAGGCGTGTATTGGGGTCTTTCCGTATTTTGTCTCGTGCTAGGTTCTGATTTTGAAGAGCTTTGATGACTAGTAGTCACCTTCCTAGGCTGGCTCATAGTTATGGGCTTTGAATAATTATTGTTATTCACGCCCACATTGTTCACCTCGCTCTCCTTCTTTTTCGAGGCCGGTCTTCTAGTGCTCTCTCCTGCATCTATTTTTCCACTTCTTATCGTGTTTTCTATCATTTCTCCAGACATGACCACATCGGAAAAGCTCTTGGTTGTACTCCCTACCATGTGGTTGATGAAAGGGGCTTTCAGAGTATTGATAAAGAGCATGATCGTCTCTTTCTCTAAGAGGGGTGGTTGGACTTGAGTCGCTACCTCCCTCCACCATTGGGCATATTGCCGAAAGCTCTCATTTGATTTCTTTTCCATGTTCTGTAACATGATTCTATCGGGGACTAAGTCTGTCACATGGCCGTATTGCTTTATAAAAGCTTGGGCCAAATCTTTCCATGAGCCAATTTGGGTACGACTCAGTTGGTTATACCATCTGGCTGCGGATCCGATCAGGCTATCCTGAAAGCAGTGAATTAACAGCTGATCATTATTAACGTAGCCCGTCATCCTTCTATAGAACATCATAATATGAGCTTCGGGGTAACTTGTCCCGTTATATTTCTCGAACTCGGGAGTCTTAAACTTCGGGGGGAGCACCAAATCCGGGACTAAGCTAAGATCCTTAGCATCGACACCGTAACGATGATCAGCGGACTCCATTGCCTTAAATTTTTCTTCCAACCACTTACACCGGTCTTCCAGCTGTTTCGGCAAATCAGTCTTAGTTTTCTCCATTTCCGCCATGTCCTCCAGATCCGCGACAATGGGGTTGGTCAAATTATCCCCTGGGTGAGAACCCGAGCCTACTTAGGCATTTATGGGGGTGGAGGCACCGGCTTGGTATTGGGTCCTGATAGTAATCGGCGCTCTTAGCGGGTTTGCATCCGGTTGCGTTTGTGTATTGGTTGGGGTAAAACCTGGAGGATAAGTAGGGTCTTCATTGTCGTCACCAGTGTTGATATCAGGGCCTTTCCCTTTATCGGTCCCCCCACTGAGCAACTGCGCTAGTTGGCTCATCATGCTTCTCTGAGATTCAAGCATCTGGTCTCTCATATCTTGCTGAATTTTGGCCATTTGCTCTTGCATCTGTGCCTGTAATCGGTCTTGCATTTCCTTTTGCATCTGTTCTAGTCTCTCTAATCTCTGATCCATTGCCTTAGTTTTACGACGAGTATTGTAGTGGTATTCAATTGGTGGATTTCCTTTGGTTTCCAGGGTAACTGCCAGAATTTCCTTTTAGAAATTATTCTTATAAATTTTCATGCATAGAATGTATGCGAAGATGAAATGAATGCGCATAGAATGAATGCAAAACACAAAAAGGCGTTGATTCTAAATCAATCCCATTAGATTAATTTCACTAAAAAACGAGGTTCGTTACATAAGACGAAAAAATTACACATATGCCTTAGCCCTAATTCCTAATGTCTTGATTTTTCTGAAGAGTTCAGCTAGGTCTCGGCCACGGTCTGTCCTTGATTTATACATTAAGCTTAATACGTCGGCTTGAGCTGCCAGTGCTTGTAGATGGTCAGCTACCTCTCGGATTTGAATGATTGCTTCCCCCGTGATGTGATCTCGATTCCCTACTTGGCATTGGGACTGGTGGCATTGCTCCCTCAGATGCTTGTTATTTGCCTCAAGGAGTTCAACTTGCATTTTACTATTCTGTACTGCAGCCTCAAGCGCTCCTATTTCTTTCTTCAACTCCTCGATTTTGCTTAGGCTTGCCTTTAATTCAACGATGGAGTTACGATTACGGTGCTGCCTTAGGGACCTCTCTAAGTCTCTCACCTGGGCTCTGAGCCTTTCCTCTTCTTCTTGGCTCTCCAGCAGACTTTTCTTTAAAGCTTCTTCCTGTATCTGGGCGTCTTGAAATTTCTTTTTCCAATAATCCGCTTTAGTTTTCTCTTCTTCGACCTCCCGGCGCCATTGCTCTGAGGGCTTTCCTAGACCGGCCGTTCTCATCGACTTTCGATACTTCTGGTAGTAAGTTCTCAGACCCTCTAAGTCTTCTTCAGCCTTATTTTTCCCTTTTCTTAATTTCTCTGCCTCTAACTTGTGTATATCAGCATCAAGTCCCAGTTGCATCTTTTCTTCTTCAAGTTGCTCAATTTTCTTCCCCAATTCCCGACTTCTTTGTTCAAAATCTTGCTTAATAAGTTCTAATTCAGACGGGACAATCCTTAAGTGTTCTTCTATTGGTAAGGCGTTTTCTTGATTCTTCCTAGAAACGTTGTCGTTGACTCTCTTGTCCCACCATTGATCATATTCTGGAGTGGTTATAGGACCCTCGGACAACCCATCCATTCTACAAGTCTTATTCCAAGCATCAGACATCTCGCGAACCTTCTTCTTATAACCGTCACCTTTGTACGAAAATTCGCATTGGGCTAAACCTTGCGTAGCCGGTATGAACTGCCTAAGTCGATACTGCCTCAACACTAACAATGGAGCATATCCAATACCTCCCCATATTCCTAACAACGGGACCTAATCGAAATCACCACAACGGTACAAGATTTCCTCAGACACCATCCACGGAGCTTTCCACTCAACATCTTTGGCTCGCAAATTTTGGAGTATTGCCATCCACTTCTTTTCTGAGATATCTTCTCTCCTCGGGATAACCACTATTTCTTTTAGGGGAGAGTAGTTTTCAAAATAGGCTCGATATGTCGGTTTCTCTACCTTCCAAAAATGGCTATTGAACCATGCTAACAGAAGTTGTGCGCAGCCAATGAACCTCCCTTCGCCCGCTCTTCGGCAAGCGTTCAAAGATCTAAAGGTTTCAGCCAAAATTGCAGGGACAGGTGTTACCCTTTTGCTTAGCCGATCAAACAGAACTGCAACAGCCTCATCAACGTGCCCCAAAGCTTTAGGGAAGACGACCATTTCGTAGATACTTAGGGCAAAAACGTCTACTCTCTTTTTTACATCCGGATGAGCTTGAATTAAATCTCTTAGGTTCCTCCAAGGAATGCATTTACTATCTCCCTTTTGCTTGATTCGAGCAACGACCCATTGTTCACTCATTCCCGTTATATTCATCAAGTTCTTCAGGAAGGTCGGGACATTAACGGCTCTTGAATAGACTTTATCTGTTTGGAATTTCGGGCAGCGGAGCATAGCCGTGTATTCCTCCACCGTAGGTACTAAATCTACATGTCCAAATGTGAAGCAACTATATGCGGGATTCCAAAATTGGGCTAGTGCTCGAAATAGGTGCTTATTCACCTTCATTTCAAGTAGATAGTGGAGATCGCCATAATTATAGCAGAAAAGCTGCCTGATTTTGTCGTTCCAAAGGTTCCATATATCCCTTAATTCTTGCAGATCGTTCTGAGTTACACTGATACGGGTAAAATCCCATAGTTCGGACACGTACCCTTCAGTCAAACTATCGCCTTTCTCTTGCTGAGTTCTTTCGGACCAATTCCAGACGTTTGTATTTTTTTCCACCTTATCACGAAACCCCTTTTCCATGATCAGCTATCCACTTGGTAATCGACTCGTGAACCAACACCTTTTGTATTATGGAATGCCATGCGGTCACAAATAAAACAAAGCAAAGCAAGTCAGCAATATTCATAGGTAAAATAATTCAAAGCAACGAAATAAACGAATACCTATTTGGGCGGTCACTAAAGCTCGGTATGGCTCTACCTAAGGCAAGCACCTAAGGCTCATTATATGTGGTTTAGTTCTAGGGTAATGGTACCCAAACCATAGATTCCTCGATCCTCACCCATTATAGGCTCATACGGACCAAGTTCGGTTCAGGGGAATACATTTCCCTATGGCTATACGGAGATGAAGATCTCACGAAGACATAGGTACGGATGTATCCTGGAAGTAATTCACTTTCCTATACGGAGGTGAAAACCTCACGAAGGAAAAGTTTCCTACTCCCACTTAGAGGGTAAAATCGACCAACGTCATGAGATGTAAAATGCAGACAAATCTTATATACAAATAAGCAAGTAAACAACACAAACAAAGTATGCGATGTAATGAGAAAGCTAGCACGCTTAAAATAACCTTTCAACTTTTTGACAAAAAGCATAAAGCAATCAATTTTCGGCTCGATTCACTCGTCCCCAGTGGAGTCGCCAAGCTGTCGAAACTATCTTTTTTAAAGAAGGGGAATCGACTTTGGTTTTGAAAACGAAAATAAGAATGGGAGTCGCCACCAATTTTTGTTTGGAGATGTTCGGATCATCTCATGAAAACTATTTTAAAGAGCCTAAACTTATTAAAACAATAATTTTGGTCCGCGAAATTTGAGAAAATGGGCTCGGGAATCAGTTACGTGCGAGGAAGGATTAGCACCCTCGTCACGCCCAAAATTGGTACCGACTTGATTATTTGATGTCATTTTGTTAAAAGTCGAAAGTTTGTAATAATTTTAAAACGTGATTTTTCTCTTATTAATAGCGAATTAAAATTTGTAGTTTTAACCCAAAATAATTGTTAAAAATCTCCTCGTTTCGAGATATTGAAGTATCGCACCCCGTAAGTTAGGATGTAATATTACGTGATCTCGTATACGAGTTTCAAATTTAAAAACCTGTTTTGAAATTGAGAAGGGGTATTTTAATACTTAGGTTTAGCGAGAAAATCGAAACCCCGTAAGTTAGGGCACGGTTCCTCGATATTCCAAAGTATAAAATATTGCCGTTCCCTTTTTTTTAAGAAATCCTTTTAACCATTACAAACATAATACTTGCAAACATGTATTATTGTTTAAAAACACATTTGAATGAATTAATTAAAACAAATAACACATGGTGCAATAAGGCATGAAGGCTTTGAATGATAAGAGTATAAACATGAATAAGTAATCTAAATGCGTATGATAATAATAACCAAGTTCATAAATTGAACGCGAGAAAATCGAAACCCCGTAAGTTAGGGCACGGTTCCTCGATATTCCAAAGTATAAAATATTGCCGTTTCTTTTTTTTTAAGAAATCCTTTTAACCATTACAAACATAATACTTGCAAACATGTACTATTGTTTAAAAACACATTTGAATGAATTAATTAAAACAAATAACACATGGTGCAATAAGGCATGAAGGCTTTGAATGATAAGAGTATAAACATGAATAAGTAATCTAAATGCGTATGATAATAATAACCAAGTTCATAAATTGAACAACAAGATTAACAATTAAAGGCCATCAAATGGTAGAATGAATTGAGAACCAATAAAAACTAGAACAAACACGAGGTAAAATACTTTCGAAACGAAAACAACGAAGTTAGGATAAAACGGATCTTCAACAAAACAAGCGAATAATGAACTAAAAAAAATAGTAATAAAATAATATTAAATAAAATAACCGAAGATCAATTAAAGCATTTGAATATAATATATATATATGTGTACATACGAAAATAAGGGAATAAATAAAAACAACTTTAAAACAAATACCTTAAAACGTTTAAATTGATAAATTGAGACAAAATCATTTATGATAAGTAACTTATATAATGGCGTGATATATATAGCACTTGAAAGCAGTGAACACTTGAAAGCAGCGAACACAAAAGAGAAATAAAATATATAGTAATTCGAATAATAACTAAATAGAAACAATATTAGAAGAACACTGTGCTAATTCCAAATTAAAATTAAATCAGGGATAATAATAAAAAAAGGGGTAGCCAAAGACTAAAATGAAACACTCCTGCATCCACAGGGACCGAAAAGGACAATAGTCCATGGTCTTTAACGCACATATTTAGTCTGGGCTGATCAAGGGGTCTAATTGAAAACCAAAAGGAATCGGTGGGCCAAATTAAAAGGTGAGATGGGACCGATTAATGGGAGCTATGAAAGAGGGAGGACCATTTGTGCTAATATCCCCTAAGGGACAGAACACGCGGATCCTTATTTGTACGGGCCGGGTCGTGTTATTGGGTACCCTACACGGCACCGTTTTAGGCCATTGAAGGAGACACTAAACGGTGCCGCTCAACTTCCCTTAAAAGACTAACAAAAAGAAACCTAAATCGGCAGATCCCCTATCGTCCTTCCTCCCTCTTTCGAGCAGCAGCCGAGAGTCTCCTTCCCCAAACACCCATTGCTCACGCCGTTCAGCTAGGGTATTAAATCCTCATCGCTGTGACGACCGTGAGTGATGACTGAGGGCCCTAGATACTAAACAACCCCTCCCTTCTAGTCCCACTCTACGTTTGAGATCGAGAAAAGAAATAGGAAAAGAGGGAAGGGACCCTTTGATTCATTGCTTCCTTGGAGAGATCCTCGGGCAGACCCTGAGGGTTAGGCCCTCTCTTCTCCGATCAGAAGGAACCCTTAAGGTAAAATCCTTTTCTTATTCACCGATTGCAAATCGGAATTAAAAAGCTTTAACCCCCTTTTTTTTGCTTTATTTAACTAACACTCAACATATATAAGCGCAGACAAAAGTCACGAAATCGGTAAAGATGGAGTTCAGATCAGTGCTTCCTACCCTCGTTGAATCGCAAGAGGGATTTCGCGACATAAGGGTCATCGGAAGCTTCTGATTTCGAGAAAGATTCAAAAGAAGGTATGGTTCATTATCAATGCTAATATTTCGAAATGCAAGATAAAAGGAACAACCTTTCTGATTTTTGTGTTTCTTTCAATGTTCTCTGTGTTTTTCTCCTTTTTGTATTCGTAAAAAAAAAGAAGGTCCTCTACAATGGTTGTTTTCGGTCCTTTTATAACCGAGTAAAATACAATACAATAATAAAAGGTCACTGTTTGATTGCTATTTTACTATTCCCTCTCCATTCTCTGTTTGATGTCTTTCCCTTTTTTTTGATGTGGTAGGTGATGGCTTCATTAATACGGTGGGATAGCTTCAAATGGCGGTGGCAGGACCTAGTGGTGGTTCAGAGGTCAGAGGACCTAGGTGCGGCGCACCTAGAGTTGGCCGTTCCAGTTTCTGTCGATTGATGTAGGGTTTTAGGTGAGCTTGGGTTAGCTTAGGGTTGATTTAGGATTGGTGGGTTGTTTGGGTTACTGTTTGGGCCTGGGGTTATTTGTAAATGGGCTGGAAATGGGTAATGGGCTCCGGGCAAAAATGCCCTGTTACAGGGTTCACTAGGGGTTAATTTATGGAGGTAGGCTTTTGTGGAGTATGTGGGTTAAGTCCTAGGTGCCTTTGTCATTTCAGTGTATCAAATCAATGATGTGGTCTCGACATGTATAATCAAAGCAAGTTCTAGAATAACAAATCAGTGTTGACTCACTCAAAGCAATAATAAAAGTGAGCACGAAAGAATGTATGCTCAAAAGGCTCAAAAATCTCACCAGAATTATGGCTTTTGATGTCAATTCTGCGAATTTCAAATCTCAAGATAACACTTAGAATTAAGGAAAATAACTTATGAAAAAAAATGGGGTTCTCAAAAATTTCAACTTATCATGCTTGATTCCCTAATGTTTTAGAGTTTGAATAATCAAAGTACAAGCACATATGTCTTAATTCTCAACATATCAATAACAATCATAAATCAATCAGAATTAATTCCTAATAGGAGATTGAAGATAATGCAGATTTGAGAACAATGCAAAATGTCAGGGATTTCAAAGAGAGTGTAAAGACTAAAAATAGATTCCCCCTCCCCCCACAGTTAAGATGTACATTGTCCTCAATGTACAAAGATAGTATTAGTAGCAATAAAAGCACAAGATCATAAGATAGGGAGAGGTATGAAACTCCCTGCTTTGGATGGATTAGTGAGACGAAGATTGGAAGAGTTGGCAGTTGTGGCAAGGTGTTTCCTTTTTCATAGAGATTTAAACTGTAAAGCTCCTTTGAAACTGTGAAAGTCTTTATTAGTCGTGGGAAATTTGGATTAAGAGAGATTACTCATTAGGGATTGGCCGTTATGAAAAAGAAATAAAATAAAATAAAATAAAGCAAAATACTAAAAATACTAATATTCAAATAATGAAAAAGATGAAATGAAAGAAAATAAAAATAAACGTAAAAAGGAAAATAAAGTTAAAAGAAAAGGTGAAAATAGAGATCAGTATTCAAAAGTTAGAATAAAGTAAAATAAAGTAAAAAAAATAAAGATAAGAGGAATAGTTATATCTAATCCTCAGATGGATCACGCGGCGGTAGAGTGATGCGGAGGTGCTGGCATATCTGCTCTAAGGTGGCATCGATATAATCGAGGCACCGAAAACATTGCTGCTCAAATTGTAAAAAGCGCTCAGATAGGTCAGCGTGGGTGGCTGCAGCATGAGGTGGGTGGCGAGGGGGTGGTGGCTCGGTAGGTGCATCCTCTTCCGGTGGTGGTGGTGGGACATCATCGGTAATGTCCTCTGGGTCCTCGCCCTCCTGAATGAGGCGGAACTGTAAGGCGATGCCTCTTGGCCTCCGCTCGATCATCTTCATATGAAGCATAGTCGCGATGCCTTGAGGAGACATCTGGCCGATGAGTGTGTAGGAGGATGTCTGGGCTGAACTGTTGAGGAGCCCGAAGTAACGGGCCAAGCGTGTAATATAGGGCCCCATGGATAAGACGCCTCTGTGGTGCCTCTCCGTCTAATGCTGCATGGCATGCGCGATGAAGTATGCCAAGTCGATGACGTGTCCGTTCGCCATGCACCATAGGAAGTAGACGTCGTGAGTGTTGACGACGCCTGTGCTCTCCCGTCTACCTGTCAAAGTGTGAGCAAGGAGAGCATGAATGTACCTTAGAGAGGGAACGAGGGCCATCGCCTTGCTGACACTAGGGTTACATGTCTGACGCCCCGGGGTAATTTCGTTCCAACAGTCGATTGGCCTGATATGGATACGGCGAGAAAGGTTGGGGAAGTCTTCGTCTGCCAGGAATTGCTCTGTGTAGAGCCCAAGTGCTGAGCCGAACTCTGAACGCTGAGGTGTCGCACGAGACCTCCCAAACGGAACTGGACTGTCCCTGGATCATCGAATCTGGTCATCACGGTCTGCAGATGGAATGTGGAGCAGAACTTGAGGGTGAGTTCTAAGTATATGGGCTCCATAATCTGGAAGAACTGTTCCCATGGCTTGGTCATTAATAGGGCTCGGACGTCGTCCATTAGGTGTATCTGCTCGAGGTCGGCCCAATCTATGCATCAGCCGGTGGATATAGTGCGAGCTCGGAGTAATTGATAATGTTCCTCCTGGGAGGCTTGGGAAAAAGTGATGAATGGGTGTCGAGCCTCGGAGGTGGGCCTCGATGATAAACTTCTTGGCCCCTTTCGTTTCTTTGAAACGGGGACGGCAGTTTTCCTACCGCGTGATGACGACATAGTATCTGAAATAAAATAACAAGCATTAGTCCTAAAGATTGAAATTAAACTCGATAGATAATAATTAAAATGTAGATTAGGATGACAATTTTCCTAAGAAAACATAAAATAAGGATTAACCTAAATAGTAGAAATTAACCATTTTTAAATTTGTAGCAAAACTAAGGAATATGGATATGTATTTATACTAAAATTATGAGAAAAATGGCAGGCAAAATATGAATTTAGGTGGCAAACAAAAATGAATTTAAATGGCATGCAATCCTAATATGTTCTATATAATTCTAGATTAGTCACCCTAGTTTACCTGCTTCCATGCTTGAATTAACATCTAGAATAAAGTAAGATAAACTAAATAAAAACGAAATATAAATAAATAAATGAGAAAAATGAGAAAATAGAACCAAAAATAGAGTTGCACGGTCAATGAGGTCGAACGGTCGTGGGGTGGGTTTGCACGGGCATGGGTTGGCTGTGGACGAGCGTGGTGGTGGTTTTAAGGTCGGTGGCAGCGTTTATGGTGGTTAAGGAGGGAGGATTTTAGGGTTTTGAGTAAGGAAAAAAATGAATAGTGGCCCTTATTTATAGTTTTTGGGTCACACGGGCATGTCACACGCACGTGTGACTCGGGGTTTACCCGTGTGAATCGAAATTCGGTGGTTTTGGCGCGCTTGGTTCGAAGTACATGCTCGTGTTGCTATCTCGCACGGCCGTTTACGATCGTGTTCACTTTTCACACGATCGTGTGATAAGTTCTACGGCCGTTTGCGATCGGTTTCGTTCTTCACACGGCCGTGTAGAAGGGCACACGGCCGTTTCCAAATTGACAGTGTTGGCTACAGTTTGGGGACAGGGCATGGGGATTTGTGCAAGCTCGTGTCTCAGCTGCAGGGTTGCCACGGCCATGTCACACGGCCGTGGGGATTTTTCGGTAGCCCGTGTTGAAGTCGGAAGGTTGCCACGGTCATATCGTACGGCCGTGGATATTTATCGGTGGCCCGTGTTTTGGGAAAATTTTTGCTCTGGTTATACACGGCCTCGGTACACGATCGTGTCTCTGCTTGAAGTGTTCACATGGCCTTGGACACACCCGTGGGCATGGCCGTGTGGTCCTAATTCTCTGTATTTAAAAAGGGTTAGTTGATGCATGAAAAATACTAAAATTTTAAAGAAAGAAAAGTTACTAAGTTAGTGCTCGGGTTGCCTCCCGAGAAGCACTTATTTAGAGTTTAAGCTCGACTCTACCTGGATGTGTCACGAAGGGATTTCGTGGAGCTGAAGCTCCTCCCTGTAATCTTTGAAATTCTCACCTCTGTAGTGTTTAAGCCTATGTCCGTTTACCTTGAACGTACCGTAGTCGGGGTGGGTTACCTCAATTGCGCCGTATGGAAAGACAGTTTGAACAGTGAATGGCCCTGACCACCTTGACTTGAGTTTCCCAGGAAATAGTCTCAGCCTTGAGTTGTAGAGTAAGACAAGATCACCTGTTTTGAACTACTTAGGTTGTTTCAGTTGTTTGTCATGACGTCGCTTCATGGCTTCCTTATATAATCGTGAGCTGTCGTATGCATTACGACGCTATTCATTGAGTTCATTTAACTGCATTAATCTCTTCTTACCTGTAAGCTTAAAATCAAGGTCTAAAAATTTGATAGCCCAAAATGCTTTATGTTCAAGTTCAAATGGCAAATGACAACTTTTTCCATAGACAAGCTTATAAAGAGATGTACCTATGGGTGTTTTAAAAGCAGTTCTATAAGCCCATAAAGCATCGTCTATTTTCCTTGACCAATCCTTTCTATTTGTTTCTATTATTTTCTCTAGGATGCGTTTTAGTTCCCTATTTGTCACTTCGACTTGACCACTGCTTTTTGAGTGATAAGGGGTAGCTGTTCTATGGTGTACTTCATACATTTTTAAGACTTTTTCAAACTGGGCATTGCAAAAATGTGTGCCCCTATCACTAATAATTATCCTAGGTGCTCCAAATCGAGAGAAAAATTTCTTCAAAAATCATACTACCATTCTAGCATCATTAGTAGGTAAGGCTTGGGCTTCCACCCATTTTGACATATAATCTACCGCTACTAGGATGTACTTATTCCCAAATGAAGTAGGGAATGGACCCATGAAATCAATACCCCGTACATCAAATATTTCGCATGAAAGTATATAGTTCTGAGGCATTTCATTATGTTGAGAAATATTACCTTTTCGCTGATATTTATCACAAGAGGTCACATACCTGTTGGCATCCTTGAAAAGTGTAAGCCAGTAAAAGCCTGATTCGAGTACCTTATGAGCAGTTCTAGCTCCACTTTGATGTCCTCCTGTAGGTCCTAAATGGCAGTGATTTAAAATCTGGTATGCTTTTGTTTCAGTAACGCATCTTCGAATAACCTGATCTGCACAAATTCGAAAAGAAAATGATCCTCCCAGAAGTAGTTTTCACATCAGCGAAGAATCGCTTCTTTTACTGATGGGTCAACCCTTTTGGGGTTATGTTAGCTACTAAATAATTTGCAAAATCAGCAGACCAAGGAACTATTGCATCTGCTAAGGATAGGAGTTGTTCTTCAGGAAACAAGTCATTTATTTGTCGAGGTACTTGGGTTGCGTGTTTTCTAATCTTGAAAGGTGATCTACCGCCAGGTTTTCAGCTCCCTTCTTGTCCTTTATTTCTAAATCGAACTCCTGTAACAATAGAATCCATCTTATTAATCGAGGTTTTGCATCAGTTTTAGTTAAAAGGTAATGAAGAGCAGAATGGTCAGTATAAACAATGACTTTCGACAAAATCAAATAGGATCTGAATTTGTCAAATGCAAAAATAACGGCTAGCAATTCTTTTTCCGTGGTAGTATAATTTGCTTGAGCGGCTGTCAAAGTTCTGCTAGCGTAATAGATCGATTGAAAGTGCTTGTCTCTTCGTTGTCCCAAAACTGCAACTGCTGTAAAATCACTTACATCGCACATTAGTTCAAAAGGTAGATTCCAATCAGGTGAAATCATAATCGTGGCATTGACTAACTTTTCTTTAAGAGCGTTAAAAGAGTCTAAACATTATTGGTCAAAGTTGAAAAGCACGTCTTTTTCTAGCAACTTTGTTAAAGGCTTAGCTATTTTAGAAAAATCTTTAATAAATCTGCGATAAAAACCGGCGTGTCCTAAAAAGCTTCTTATATCCTTAACTAAATTAGGGGGAGGTAATTTTTCAATGGTTTCAATTTTTGCTTTATCTACCTCTATCCCTTTACTAGAAATTTTATGTCCTAATACAATACCTTCTTGAACCATAAAGTGGCATTTTTCTCAGTTTAGCACTAAATTTGTCTCTTCACATCTTATCAAAACACGTTTTAGATTATTAAGACAAAGTTGGAAAGAATTACCGAAAACTGAAAAATCATACATAAATACCTCCATGATGTCTTCCACGAATTCATTGAAGATAGCTAGCACGCATCGCTGAAAAGTAGCAGGAACGTTACATAAACCAAAAGGCATTCTACGATAAGCAAACGTACCGTATGGGCATGTGAATGTCGTTTTCTCTTGATCTTCTGGAGCTATCGGGATTTGGAAGTAACCAGAGAGGCCATCTAGGAAACAATAATACATGTGACCTGATAATCTTTCCAACATCTGATCAATAAAAGGTAAGGGAAAATGATCTTTTCGAGTGGCATCATTCAAGTTCCTATAATCAATGCAAACTCTCCATCCAGTGACTGTTCTTGTAGGTATTGACTCTTTTTTGTCATTAGACACCACTGTCATGCCTCCCTTTTTAGGAACAACCTGTACAAGACTTACCCAAGAACTGTCAGAAATAGGATAAATAATGCCTGCATCTAGAAGTTTAATTACCTCGGCTTTTACGACTTCCTTCATGTTGGGATTCAATCGTCTCTGAGCTTGCGCCGATAGTTTATATTCATCTTCTATTAAAATTTTGTGGGTGCAAAAGGACAGATTAATTCCCTTAATATCTGAAATTTTTCAAGCTATAGCATGCTTGTGTTCCCTTAACACATGGAGTAGTTCCTCTTTTTCTGCAATGCTCAAATCTGTTGCGATAATGACTGGTAAAGTTGAATCTTCTCCTAAAAAGGCATATTCTAAATGATCTGGTAGTTGCTTCAACTCTAATTTAGGGGGTTCATCAATGGAAGGTTTCTGTCTCAACTCATCATTCATCTTTATACTTTCATAACTTATGTATCTTGTGATGATTTCATTAGAATCTAACTCCTTTCTTACTTCCTCAATTTCAGTGGTGACTTCGTCTTCTCCCCCATTTTGAACAAGACACAGTTCCAACGTGTCTGCGATAGAAAGTTCCTGAAACTTATCTTGAACAAAGTAATCAATAATATCAATAAAATAACAGTAATCATCTTGTTCTTTAGAAAATTTCATAGCATCATAGATTTTAAAAACGACTTCTTCCTCTCCAACTCTAAGTACTAATTTACCATCCCCTACATCAATAACAGCTTTAGCAATGGCTAAGAAGGGACGTCCCAAAATTAAAGGTACCTCAATGTCCTCATCCATATCAAGCACAACAAAATCAACAGGGAATATAAATTTATCTACCTTTACGGGCACATCTTCTATGATTCCCCTAAGATATTTAATAGATCTATCAGCTAGTTGAATACTCATCCTAGTGGGCTTTGGTTCCCCTAGACCTAGTTGCTTGAGCATCTTGTAAGGCATGAGATTAATGCTAGCACCTAAATCAGCTAAGGCTTTATCAATAAGTAAACTACCAATTAAACAAGGAATAGTAAAACTCCCTGGATCTTTCAGTTTTGCCAGCAGTTTATTTTAGAGAATAGCTGAGTATTCTTCGTTGAGTTCCACTGTGGCTAATCCTTCCAACTTCCTTTTATTTGTCAGAAGTTCTTTAAGGAACTTCGCGTACTTCGGCATCTGCAAAATTTCTTCAACAAAAGGTAAGTTAATGTGTAATTGTTTAAAAAGTTCAAGAAATTTACCGAATTGAGCGTCTGTATGGTCTTTCTTCAACTTTGACAGATATGGAATGGGCGGTTTGTATTCCTTGAGTGTTGGTTGAGTGTTTTCCTTGGATTCCTCTGCCTTGTTTCCTAAAGATTTTGGAGTAGATTTCTCTTCTGGTTCAGCTAGTACTTTCCCATCTCTTAGAGTAATTGCTTTGACATGTTTTCTGGGATTTGGCTTAGTATTACTTGGTAGTCCACCTTGTGGTCTTTCTGAAATTAATTTTGCAAGCTGACCGATTTGATTCTCAAGCCCTTAAATTGATGCTTGCTGGTTCTTTAGTGCCGTTTCAGTGTGTTGGAAACGGGTTTCTGATGCGGCCATAAATTTAGTGAACATCTCTTCAAGATTCGGCTTTTTCTCTTGTTGTGGTGGTGGCTGCTAAAATCCCAGAGGAGGCTATTGTCTTTGATTTCCTTGTCCTCCCCATGAAAAATTGGGGTGATTTCTCCAACCTGCATTGTAAGTATTACTATAAGGGTTATTTTGAGGTCTAGAATTGTTACCCATATAGTTGACTTACTGAGCTTCCATACTGTGTCCATAAGTTGAGTAGTCCGGATTCAACATATTTCCTGGGGTTGCGTCGCGCTGCATCACTGGTTGTACCTGCGTAGAACCAACAAAATTATCAAACTTTTTATTTAAAAGTTCTACTTGGTTAATAAGCATGGCGACAGCATCAATATTATAAACTACTGCAGCTTTTGTCGGCTTTGTCCTCATGACTTGCCACTGATAGTTATTCAATGACATCTCTTCAATAAATTCATAAGCTACTTTGGGTGTTTTATTGTTGATCGTTCCTCCTGTGGCTGCATCGATCATTTGCCTCGTTGATGGGTTCAAACCGTTGTGAAAGGTTTGAACTTGTAGCCATAAAGGTAGGCCATGATGAGGGCATCTTCTCAAAAGATCTTTGTATCTCTCCTAGGCATCGTAGAGTGTTTCTAAATCCATCTGCACAAAAGAAGAGATATCGTTTCGTAATTTAGCTGTTTTAACTGTAGGAAAATATTTAAGTAAAAATTTTTCAGTCATCTATTCCCATGTGGTGATTAAGCCTCGTGATAAAGAGTTTAACCACTGTTTGGCTTTGTTTCTCAAAGAGAACGGAAATAGCCTTAAACGAATGGCATCATCAGAAACGCCATTAATTTTAAAGGTATCATAGAGTTCCAAAAAATTGGCTATGTGTGAATTTGGATCTGTAACACCCCTATCCCGTAACCGTCGTCAGAATAGGACGAGGCGTTATCGAAAATCAGAAAATAGATCAGAACAGTAAAATTTTGAACATTCTCTTTAAATAAAGATCATTTATTTATATAAATGCTAGACACAACCAGAGATTGAATTTAAAACTTATAAAAGTAAACATCCAAAAGATGTCATATTCGCATGGCTTATATACATCAACCCAAATGTCCTTCCACTATTAGTCTATTCTATACATGCCATTAGTAAATCCAAAACATAGCAGTACCAAACAGAGGATAGTGTGACGACTGCTGACGATCCTCGAGCTGATAGTAAGAGTCAACGATCTACAAAACAGAGAAACATATCATTCAAAGTAAGCTTTCATAAGCTTAGTAAGTCTTAAGCAATTTAAACAGTTGAACTAAAAGAAAAACAAACCAAAAGTTCGAAATCACATAACATTTTTCTGAGTACAATACTATTTGGCCGATTATGAACAAACACATATATCATTTTACTCCTTTTATATTCGAACTCATATAAACATATGCATTTACAAGCTTCTAGATTAACTTTAATTCGATCGAATTCAACTAGTGTATCATTTCTTACCCACACTTACTTTCAACATTCCTAGTTAAATGGCATATCAAATACTTTCTTGTAACTTTGCATAATAACTGAATGCACACATATACAATTATACATATGACTTTACAACATCTTTTCATATGCTTCTCATTACACATTCTTAATTCCCGTCAGATCAATCTCACATATAATATATATATCACATACCTGGCCAACTTATTGTCTCGAACTTATTTCATTACCAATTTAGCACAATGTTGTATAATCTCTGACTTTAATTAGTTCACCGGCAGTTAGTCCGTTTAACAAACTTTTTCTTTAAGTCATTCAGAAATGTACAGATTGCAGATAGGCTTTATACAATGCCGACATCCCGGACGTGGTCTTACATGTTATTCAATATCGATGCCTTCGTCCCAGACAGGGTCTTACATGAAACACAAGTGATGCCAGTGTCCCAGACACGGTCTTACTCACTATCACAAATCAATGCCTTCGTCCCAGACGAGGTCTTACATGAAACACAAGTGATGCCAGTATCTCAGACATGGTCTTACTTGATCTCATTTCACACACTTAGTGCCCACTGACCGATCTCGCACACGTAGTGCTCGATTAAAGAACTCCCACACATAGTGCCTCTTTTCATTTGCACACATAGTGCCCATGTTCATTTGCACACATAGTGCCCTATTAAACTTGTTATTATACATTAAGTTGAATTAATCAAGTCTATAAAACATCACATGGGTACACTTTGAACATTTCATTTCATTTAACCTTGAATTGATACAGTCATGAACACTTAAACATTTTAAAGCCAACTTTAAATCAATCAAGCCAATATAGATTACAATTTCATATTCACATTTAACTTTCAAGTTCATAATCACATATATATATATATATATATTCTATAAATCTCAATTCACCTTTCTTTTAAATCTGCTTAACACTTATTATTCAATCTGAACACTTTCCACAAAGCTTAACTTAAATCGTACTTGCCAATCGGCCATATAAGCATAATTCACTCATCATAATACGTCTTTAGCACACCATATTATCATATACATTTCAACTTGCATCAACTAACCACATTCGGCTTATATCATCCAATCCATTTATATTTGACACATTGACTATATAAAATCAAAGTTCCTCCTCACTATATTCATTTAACATTTAACCATATAAAAGAATCAAGTCTTACATTAAATCAAATACACAAGTTCCATATAACACGTATATTTTCTCATGCCATGATCGGTAAAAAGTTATACTGTATATAAATATAAATACATCAATTTATAACCTAATTTCATGAAGCACAATTTGCTCGATCACATTCGAATACTTGACCATCATTCAAACACATTTTATTATACCTTAAATCTCATGATATAAACACATAATAACATCTCACCTCATATTTTATATATACTATTTGACTATATAACATATCATCTATTTTTATTCACCATCACGCTCGGCCCTGTACACATATATATATACAATAAGGATTACTTATTTTCCATAATATAACACATATTTAATCACTTAAACTTACCTCAAAAGTTGTTGAACGATTTTATACGGCTATTTGAGTACTTCCGTTTTCCCCCTATCTGAATTTGGTGTCCTTTGTTCTTGAGCTTAAAATTTGACAAAAATCATAGCCGAATGCCTTGGCTTTTAATTCCTTTCTTTTCTTTAGTTTTCGGGTAAGAAGAAACAAAAATGAGCATTTTTTTACCCTTTTTTTTTATTTACCACTATATTATAATATAAAGCATTAAGTTATTATTATACTTATATAAAATGTATATATTACTCACCAAACACCATCATGGCCGGCCACTATGATTAAAATGGGGAATTTGACATGCAAATCCCCATAATTTAATCCATGAAATATTTGGCCATTACAATTTGACCTAACACATTTTTAAAGTTTCTCACATAAGCCCTTTTTTTATTAATTCACATCCAAATGACAAAATAAAAGCATGAAATTTTCACACATGCATTTTCACAAATAATAAGCATAGAATATAACATTTAATTATTTTTGTGACTCGGTTTTGTGGTCCCGAAACCACTTTCTGACTAGGGTCAAATTAGGGCTGTCACAGGATCTTCATCCTGTAAACCATCAAACTGCACCAATTGTTGTATCATTTGAATAGTGTTAGGCTTTAATTCAAAATTATTAGCAGCAATAGTAGATTTAAGAATGCTAGTTTGGGTACCAACGAAACTAGGCTTAGCATAATCATACATAGTGCGAGGAGCTTGTTCCTGATTTGCTGGTGGCGCGACTATTGCGGGAGGTGGTGGAATGTTTTGATTTGCTTCCATCTCTTCTGTAGGTTCTGACCTTTGTTCTTGATCTTGTTCTAGATACTGTAGGCTTCGTCTGATCTCTCTGCGATTTCTGCGAACTGTCGCTTCTAAATCTTCGTCAAAAAGCAATAGTCCTACTGGGTTGTTTCTAGTCATAAACTAGAAATACCTAGAAGGAAAAAGTAAAGAAAAATAAAAATAATAAAACATAATAAAATAAAAATAGAAATAAAAATAAAAATAAATAAAAACTGAAAATAAATAAATATAGTAATGGCTAAAGTAATAGAAATCGAGTTTTCCTAATATTTTAGTTCCCCGGCAACGGCGCCAAAAACTTGATATGCTCGCGATATTAATTAATAAAATTTATAAAAACTGATCACACCAAAACTAACTAATATCACGATTTTAAAGGCAAGCGCACATATCGAACAATAGTATAGTTTAGCGGCAAGATCGAGTTATCGTACCCAAGGGAACCAAAAGTACTAATACTTACTTCCTTTCTATTATCTAGCCTAAAAATAAAAGAGGATTGGTTGAAACTAATTCTAAAACTAACTAAAAGTGCACAAAAAGTAAATTGGGGAAAACTTTAGGGAAAAGCTGATTGATATGAGCAATACTTAAGGAAGAATCCACCTAGACTTCACTTGTTATTAACTTCTTGAACTAGATGATTTCTTTACTTGACTTGATCCGTAGAGATCCCTAACTTATGTTAATACCTCTTTCGAGGATAAGAACAACTAATCCTAGGTGGTTAATTAAAGTTTTCTTATTAATTAACACCCCTAGGTTGCAGTAATTCAACCTATGGATCCCCCTATTAGGTTTGACCTTAATCCGGCAGATTTATGTTGCCCTATGTCTAGGGTTGCATGCAACTCCGCTTAATTATAGTAGATCTACTCTTAAAACAGGGACTTTTGCTCCTCTGCCTAAGCACATCAAGTTCTTGAAGTAATACCTAGGATTATTAAATCAAGAATGAAGAACACATAATTAAGAACAATTCAAGTATTTATCAAATAATTCAAGAATAAATAATAACAAGATCTGTCTTAGGTTTCATCCCCCTCAAGTATTTGAGGGGTTTAGTTCATAATAAAGAAAGAAAACATCTCAGAAGAATTAAGATAACAAAACATAAAGAACCCAAAAACCCTTGAAGGAATTTAGGGAGATCCTCTGTCTTGATGTAGAACTCTAGCTTCTAGGATGAATCAATCGGCCTCCCTTGGAGTAATCCCTTGCTTTCACTCCTTGTGTTGGTAGAATTATGGTGCTTTTTCTTGAGAGAAAATAGTATATATTTAGAGTTGCCTCTTGGGGTCTTTATATAGAGTTTAGAATGGCTTTCTTAGCCCCTAAGTATCCAAATCTGAGTGAAATTCCTCTTCCTCACGACAGGGACACGCCCGTGTGCCACGCTCGTGTGCCACGCCCGTGTGCCACGACAAGAGGCAGTGTGAGATTCTGTCGATGGAGGCACGGCCGTGTGGCCTGGCCGTGCTTGTCGGAGGCTAGACCGTTTGATCTTCATGTGGCACGGCCGTGTGGTGACTCCTTGGGCCGTGACATTTTTCTATTTTGGCCCATTTTCCTCGTTTTTGGTCTATTTTTCGTTCTTTTCTCTTCCCTATGCTCTCCTGAGTATAAGATATGAAAAAGAAAGATTAAGAGCACTAATTCTCACAAAATTAATCATAATCCACCCAGAAATTAAGCTAAACATGGGGTAAAAATATGTATAATTTATCGTTTATCAGCCATATATGATTCTGACAAGTGTGTTTCGATTGTAATTCAGAAATGAGAGTTGAATATGTATCAAATGACAATATGTGAAATATATGACATCGAATGATATGCATATATACAATTGAGTGATATGTTATATATGTTCGTTATATGAAATATGATCTTATGTTTTGAGTATGAGAATTATAAAACGAGTATCATGGTTTTGGAGAAATAGAAAGTAGTATATGTAAAAAGGTGATATGTGATTTATAAGAAAATGAAATGTGAATATGTGTTTGATAAACCATAATATATACATATTTTTACCCCATGCTTAGCATATTTATGGATGATTTATCATTAGATTTATGGAATTCAATGCTCCTAAACCTTTAATTTCATGTTTTATACTTAGGTGAGCATAGGAAAGTGAAAAAAGCGAGAAACTGGGAGAAAATGGGCCAGAATGAGAAATTAATATGGCTTGGAGTTCCTCACACAGGTGCACCATACGCCCGTGCCTATTTAGCAAACCTGAACACGGCCTGAACTCGAATCACATGGGCGTGTCACACGGGCGTCTCCCTGTCATGACTTGTTTTAATTTCATGAGGAAAAGGCTACTTAGGGGTGAACAAAGGTATTCCAGAGTCTATATAAACACCCTAAGGTGGGAACTAGAGGACACACAGAGTAAAAGGCAAAGAATTACTCGAAGAAAGCTGATTGATCCATCTCGAAAGCAAACATCTACATCAAGACTGAAGATTTCCCTCCAATCTCCTTCAGGTTTTTGGGTTTCTTTATGTTTTGTTATTTTCCCTACTTTGAGATGTTTTCTTTTACAATTATGAACTAAATCCCTCAAATACCTGAGAAGGATGAAACCTAAGACGAATCTTGTTATTATTTTCTGAATTATATGATAAATATTTGGTTTGCTCTTAATTGTGTTATAAATCATTGTGTTAATATTCCAGGATATTAATTCAATTCGGATGTGCTTATCTAGAGGAGCAAAAGTCTCTGTTTAAGAGTAGATCCAATACAATTAAGCGGAATTTATTGCAATCCTAGACATAGGATAACAAAAATCTGCCAGATTAAAGTCAAATCTAATAAGGGAATCCATAGATCGAGTTAATGCAACACTAGAGGTTTTAATTAGAAAGAATTTTCAATTAATCAACCTAGGGTTAGATGTTTTTAGTCTCGACGGAGATAATAAAATAAATTATGGATTTCTATGGATCAAGCCAAGTGAATAAATCATCTAGTTCAGAGTCAAGTAACAAGTGAAGTCTAGGTGAATTCTTCCTTGGGTATTGTCTTAATCAATCATTTTTCCCAAAAGTATTTCCCAAATTCACTCTTGTGCATTAATATTCTTAGTTAATTTAATAATTAGTTTAATTAAAACAAATCCTCCTTATTTCTAGGCTAGATAATAGAAAAAGAGTTACTACTAGTACTTTTAGTTCCTGTGGGTTCGAAATTGCAATTTTGGCATTAAGCTATACTACTGTTCGATAGGTGCGCTTGCCTTATTCGTGATAATAGTTAGTTTCTAGGTACGATCATAAAATATAAAACTTATCACACACATCAGTGTTCTATATATGAAATTGAAATGTAGCCAGATGGATAAGATATATGTGAAGTGGTTAATGAACCATTACATGTTTTGGTTAGTTATGTAATGATTATGTGCAAACTTGATTTATATGATTGAGTTAATAGCTATTATTCAAATTTGAAAACATGATTTATATATTCATTGATAAATAAGATAAGAGAAGTTATTTAACTTAGTATATGAATTTACGAGTGTAATGAATGTATATGTGATTGAGATTTATAAATTCGGCTTAGTGATATTGTTTTATAAATATTATTGAAATAATTTTATTTGCTAATGGCTTACTAAGCTTTCAAAGCTTATTTTGTGTGTTTTTCCTATGTTTATAGAGTTTCAAAGAGTTGCTCTGGTTGGAAGTCGAATGAGACATCATCACACTATCCGATTATTGCTTCGGTAAATAAGTTTTGAGTTTTAGTTACGTGGCATGTATAGGCTAGTTTGGATATGTTTGGGTCTGAAATGGTGTATATTTAGTCATGCGAAAATGGCCTGATTATAATGTTTAAGTTTATGAGTATATGGTTATGACCTAAACTTATTTTAGTATTATGTCTCATGGTACATATATATAAATATGCTTGAAGTGTTGGCTATGGTTCGGCTTTGAGAATTGGTGAGTATGGTTTATAATCAATTTTATTAGTTAATTTATTTGGTAATATGAAAAGTAGTGATGATTGTATATTGGTTATTTGAATAAGCTTGATAATAGTATAATGATGACGGATGTGTTTTTAAGTATTTTAGGATGTAATGTTAAAGTCAATGTACGTATAGAAAATGGAATGTTCGACTTTGGTTCTTGTTTGATTAGGTTTGGTTTATAATGATATAAATATTCATGTCTTTGTTGTTGTATGGAAGTTTGATTAATTAGCTGAATGTATATAATAAGTTGGTTGGGTTGTATATGTGAAATTTTGGGCTAAATATTATGGCAGACGGAATTTGATATTTGAATAGGTCATAATTATGTTTTGTGAGTTACACGGTTATTTTAGTATAGGTATACGAAAATGGTTCAAATAGATAAGATATATTTTTTTAGTTATTTGGAAATGGTATAAATTGAATGGTAAAATGAGCATAGGATTTATGGGTTCAAAGGTTAAATTGGTCATTGGTGATAATTGTAATAATTCATGTTTAGTTAGTTAAAAAGTTATATATCTTATATTATTATATGTGTTTAATAATGGCAAATTTTGATAAAGCCATATAAGCATGAAATTTAGTAATGTGGATAAAATTACTTTAGACCATTTTGTGATGAATCCCAATGTTTCATGTAAGGATGCATAATAAGCGAATGTGCATAAGTTTATATGATGATATGTTCAGTAATTATTTCAAAGAGAACATTTGATTTGAACATGAGATTTTAATACATGTTTTAAACGATTTGATGCATATTCATTGCTCCGAAATTTGACTAAATGTTGATAATGACTTGGGCGAATTTTTGTTATGATTATAATATGAGTTTCGATTTGCTTAAATTTAGAGTGTGATTTGTACATGAGCGATGTATTTGAACTTAACTATATATATTTGATTGGTTTTGAAAATCATATATGCATGACCGGTCTTTATGAATTGTTGATTTGTGACCATTTATTTTATTTGTTTATTTTATATTATTTTAATTACGAAAATTTATAATGAAGATAATATTACTTTTTGCTATAACTATAAATGAATGACTGTTTCTGAGATGTGCTTCGGTCAGTAATGCCTCGTAACCCTAATTCAGCGACGAATACGAGTTAAGGGTGTTACAATAAGTCCTTAAGCCATCCATCTTTTTACTTTTACCCATCATCATTACGCCTAATAAATATCTACTTGACTAATTACCGCTTTGTCCTACCTCATCTTTCATAATTCCTAGGATGACTCATACAACACTTTGGTTAAATTTCTTCTTGGTCCTTCCTTTCTTTCCTCTACTACTATATATCTCCTAACCTATTATTTTTCCTACTTTGGCCACAACAAATTCTTTATTCTTTCAATTAAGTCAATGTATCTATTTAAAATTTTCCTACCTAAGGATTATTTTCTAATTTCTTATTGGATCTAAATACTTCCTAATTTAATACTAAAAATTCCTATTTATTGTTTTTCAAAAATTTTGCACTAATTCTTGACCCAATACATCACTGTACGCGAATGTTACAACATGCACTTGAAATATTTTCCTAAAGTGTTAATGAGTGATGGTATGATAAAATGTCTTCGTATTGATGTTGAAATTGAGTGCTTGGTATGTGAATGTTATAATTATGACATGTAAACCATGCTACCAAAAGAAAACGTATTAAACGTGCATTTGGTTGAAATATTGTATGACATATCGCATGTGCGTAAGGTGAGATATTGTAGTTGATGGAGGAGTTCCATGGAGTACTAGTGGCATATTAAGTCTACATTTATATGTAATCAGTACACTGCACTAGGAGTATTATGGAGACTGGCGATTTTATCACATTTTATGTTAAATGGCAGAATATCTACATTATTTTTATATGGTAGTTTAACCACATCGTGCATTGCTCGCACTATTTGGAGTTTGGCAGATGAGTCATGGGGAAACTCGTGGTGTGTAGCAAATGGTTAGGGTAGGAAATCATTTTTGCATTATGTTACGTTCATGACTCATTCTAATGTGATATTGTTGCTATGACTACGATATATGGATTCTTGTGTGATTGATCTTAAACGTATGTTAAATGCACTTATTGATTAGACTCACACTGAGCAAGTTAGCTAACCCCATAATTGACAACCTTCTCAAGTAATAAATGAGACTAGGATTGGACATGGCATGCGGACGTATGATGAACTTCGGACTTAGCTTACATTTGATTTAAAGTTCCCTAAATTTATTTTGTTTTTTTGGATTGTAAAGCTATTTGAATTGTGGTTTTGGTTTAATTCTATTTTGGGGTTTTTCATCCATGCATAATTTACATACTTTAAATTGATTTATAAGTATATTCTAAAATTGGACTGAGCATGTTACTTGGCTTAATAAATAATTGGATCTTTAATTGGTTTTCCGATGTAACTAAGTTTAATAGTTTTTTTCAAAAGCAATGACGAGCAATGTGTTTTTCTTAAAACCATGCCAACAATTACTATCTTGATTTAATAAAAGTTGAAATTATTAAATGAATATTTCCCCAAATAAACAAAGGTAACCATGGTTCTATTTAAAAGAGAGTGTTTTTTTGGTCTTCAACCAGAGATAAGGTAGATTAATAGCTTAGCTGTCCAACGTGACCTACACGATTTGACCATAACGTCCAAGTTGGATTTGAGAGGCTACATTTAGTGATACCAGAGCATAGGTTCAAAACCTCGGATTGAATTTTTATTCTTTTCAAAAACAAGTTTGCATGCATGTATACATAAAAGTGGAATTTTCGGGAAAAATAAACAAACCGCAGTATTTTGAGAAAGTATTTCTTTCAAAAACTACGAAGTCTGAAGGTCTGATGCCATGCCTATAGAAACAATATTGAAACTTTAGAAAGACACTAAAGATTATTGCATAAAATTTTAAAAGAAAGAACTTAGTTAAAAGTGTGATAAAAGATTGAACAAAAATACTGAAGATATTCTTACTTGTAATTTGTAGATTTCATAAACCATTGAAATGAATACCCGTAGAATGATAACTCGTGGTAGGAGGGGCCGTAGAGGATAACCTCCAATGGCTTTGGCTATGTCGTCTGCGTCACAAGAGCCCATTCAGAATGTTGAGGCTAATGAGGCCATTAATGAACCCACTACTGAGGGTGGAAATAGGGGTAGTAAGAATTATGATAATGAATATAATGAGGATGATCCAGTAACACAAACTTTGTTAAGGGCTATAAATCGAGTTGTTGAGGCCTCGATTGGTGGTGTTAGTAGAGGGACAATTGCTGAGAGGCTCCGCTCAAGTGGGGCAGAGTTGTTCAAGGGTATTGCTGGAACTACTCTTACAGTGGTCGAGTACTGGATGGAGACCATTGAACGTATTTTGGATGATTTGGACTGCACTCCTGAGCAGAAACTTAAGGGTGTCATGTCCTTATTGAAGGATGAGGCATATAGATAGTGGCAATCAATGGTTAAGGGTACATTGCCAGAGCGCATTGATTGGGCCTACTTTCAGGATGCCTTTCAGGGTAAGTTTGTGGGTCCTTGCTTTGTGGAGGCTCAACGATTGGAATTTATAAAGTTGAAACAAAGTGATATGATCGTTTTTAAGTATGAGGCAAAATTTTTAAGGTTGAGCCATTATGCACTTAGTATGGTGGCATCTGAGTAGGAAAATAGTTTTTGTTTTCAGAAAGGTCTGATGTATGACCTTAAGGTACAAGTAACTCTACATCAGGAGTGTAATAAGCTTCTGATTAATACTTAATTAACCCAACACAAGACACTAGGGTTTTGTTCTACTCTATTTTGGTATTAAATTAATGTATTTTTGGGATGATGCGTAGTATGAAAAAAGGCACCAAATATTTGACACGATACTTAACACTGCTTCCAACTACTTATTTCTCCATGTGAAAACGCAACTCTATCACTGATACTAAGCTCTTTCTCCACCCTATTCCTTTAGTAAGAAGTGGCTTCTTCAGCTACATCTTGTTGTTCCTTTTAAGACTGTAAATTCCAAGCTTGCAAACACACCCACACTCATCTCTGACGTCAAAATTAGCAAAAACAAAGTAGGGAAACAATTCAAGGACTTGCTTGGGATCATCAATCGTTTCTCAATATAATATCAGCCTTCCTAAGTCTATTTAAGACAATTGTTGTTGACTGATGAAATATGAGGAAACAATGGGGATTAATATGCAGAATCAAATTTTCCCAACACCTAGATTCCCAACCCAATATACTAGTCCAAAGCCTAAACATAAGTGCCTTAATTAATTACTAAGTTTCCCAGGTTTTTCTTTTCTCGATTTTCCTGCGATTTCTATTTTATGTAGTCCAAGATCACAAATCTAATTGTAAATTTTAGTCGAAAAACACTAAAAAGATCTATCATTCGGCAGTGTCTAGCGTGGTTTTCTTACAGTTTCTGATTGCGACTCTTGTTTATGTTTTTTCCTTTCTGGTATTCCAAAGTCAATGTCTTAACTAGCAATGTTTCATAAAACCAAAGTTGTTGGAATAAGTTTGGATCGGCCGAAACATCGATCTGGGTAAAATGGTTCAACCGATTGACTTGTAAATCAATACGTATTGATTGAATGGAGTTGAAAAATTGATTAAACTAAATTTTTTTACTTATATAAATTTTTAATAATTTATTTAATCAAACCGGATTAATTTTGTAATGACCCTCAGCCATGATACGAGCAATTAAAGATATACTTCAACGTCCTTGGATAATTTAGGTTACACATGTATTCAGATAGGGTAACCGAGTTGTCGATGGACTATCAACAACAACATTTTCAAGACCTCTAGGCCCAGATAAAATTCTTCAAAGGCTACATAATGAATGCTTTAGAATGACTTCTCGTCTAGTCTAGTTATGGTTTTATCCTTCTTATTGTCCAAAAAAAATGATAATATGTATTTTTTTATTATCTTTTTTTTTAAAATGTCCTTTCCAACTCGTTATATTGGATTTACTTTTTTGTTAAAAATGTGATAAGTTCTTGTTCTCTTTATAAATTTAGAATTTAGTACCTGTATTTTTATTTCTAGGAGTGTAGTCCCTCTACTTTTTAATTTTCAAAATTTATGTCAATTGTTAACCTGTTAAAATTATTTTGTTACATTTAGATTCAATACAATGTCATTTTTTTTAGTTATATTGCTATTAAGTGAGTTTTTTTATTTCAAAATATCACAACAACAAACTTAACAACAACAATTAGATTTAAACTTTAAAAAATAAAATGATTAAATTTATAAAAATAAAAATATAAGAACTAAATTTTAAATTTTTAAAGAATATAATGACTTGTGATATATTTTAAATAGATGATTAAATTATGGCAAAGAGACTAAATGTAGATTTTGGGCATAAAATATGAGAAAAGGATAAGTTCAGAAAGTTCCAAAGGGGCCAACCTTGTCCTATCTAGCACGTATTCGCGCGATGCTTGCCAAAAATAAAAACCCATGTAACATATGTTGACGAGCGTTCCACAGACAAACCGTTCAAAATTGTAAGCTGCAAGTGCAAGGAAAGTGTAGGTGGTTTGGAATTTTGATTTAATGTATAATTATATAAATGAATTTTAATTTAATTTAATTATATATATGAAATTTTAATTGTTGTTTAAATATATATTTAAAATTAGAGGTGAGTATGGGTCGGCTCATTCGGTCCGGCCTAAAGGCCCGTCTGAAATGTGAGAGGGTTTGGACAAAAATATAGGTTCGAAAATTGGGTTTGGACAAAAAAAAATAAGGCCTATTTTAAAAACGGTACGGGCCTCGGGTAATGCATTTTGGCCCGGGCCCAGCCCGAATTCATTAAAGGACAAAAAATTTAATTTTTTTAATATTATTTTCTTGTTATTTTCTCCCTATTTTGCTACCATTTTACTATTATGTTACTACTATTTTGTTGTTATTGTTTGGATATTGTATAAAACTTTTTTTATTGTTAATTTTGTTATTATTTTAGAGACATTTGCTTGTTAAGTTGCATCTATCTTAGTGTTATTTAAGTATACATATTTTTTAAAATTTACTTTCAATTTGTTGGGAAATATTTATTTTGATGTTTTTAATATTTTTGATGTATTATATAAATTTTAAAATTATACAAAAATAATATAAAAATTAATATGGGCGGGCCGGGTCGGGGCCGAGTTTTAGCATTTTCATCTTGGTCGGGTTTGGGCAAAATTTTAGGCCCATTTTTTGGGCCAGGCCAGGCCCGAGCCTAGCAAACAAGCCTAAATTTTACTCGGGCCCGACCCAAGCTCGGCCCGGCCTAACCCATGCTCACCTCTACTTAAAACTTTAATTTTGATTTAATCTTACACATTTAAATAAACAAATTCATCAATTTATTTTTATATTGGATAAATATAACTATTTATGTATGCAATATATAAACATAAAATGATATTATATCAATAATTGTGTTAATAATTTACAAGAATTAGATCAAATCAAAATTTCATATATAAAATTTACACAAAATTAAAGTTCATATATACAATTATACATTAAACTATAATTTATGTACAATTTCTATATTTATCCATTTCTTAAACTTTATAACTCTCGAATTTGGTAACGTGCATTTAGTTACTACTTTTATGTATTAGGTTAAAATTTTACTTTCGGTTAATGAAATACTGACACATATTTAAATATTTTAAAATTTTTAGGAAACTCGGACAGATGTATTTCCAAATGCATAAGAATTTGGATAGTTAAACATGCAATTTTAGTAATTTCATATTTTGATTAAAATATGCTATAAGTTTATATGCTCTTTGTAAATTTAAAATTTAATTATTTTATTTTTATTTTTAAGAATGTAATTTCTAGATTTTTATATTTTAAAATTTAATTTTAACAGTTAATAATATTAAAATTATTCTTTTAAATTTAATTGTATGATATTTTGAAATAAAAAAATACTCACTTAATAACTATGTAACAAAAAAATAATATTATAATAAACATGAATTTAATAAAATGAATTTAATAATGTTAACAATTAGACTTTCATTTTTAATATGCTACATAGAGAAGCTAAATTCCTCAAACTTCAAGTAAAATAAATATACGAAGAGATAATAACTTAAAGCACATTTTAAACTTATATTTTTTATAATTTCAAAAAAATAATATAAAAATAGTTTTAAAAGAATATTTTTTGTAAGTTTTCAATATTTTTTTTTCATAAATTGATAAATTTATATCATTTCATATATTTTTTTAATTAATATTCTAACAATTCAACCGTTATATTTCATATTTTATTTATATAAATCATGTATATTGTTATATATTAGTGATGACCAACCCGAGGTAGAATTTGGGTCGCCTACCTGCAACCTGAATCACCAAACAATTGAGTGTGAGACAAATCATGAGAGGATAACGATTGGAGCTCACAGACCCAGCTCGCAAGGAGAGTTCGCACGAACCAAGGGAAGGTCACGATCTCAATTCGGATATACTCAAGGAGCTCGCAGAAGGGAGACCGTGTGGTCTAACGGACACCCCAAAGTGAAACATGTGTCCAACATGCTTGAAGTCCACTCAGAATGTCAGTCTTAGGAATAACGGGGTCAAGTCATGAATAATGAGGTCATGTCGTGAACAGTAATAAATATGTATAAATACTTGAATATTTTCATTAATAAGATACGAGAGAAAATTACTCAACACATATCAAATTTGATATAAATTTAAAATTTTTAATTATTTATTTTATGTAAAAAACTTTTAGTTGATCAATAAATATTAATTTATATAATAAATCAAGTTAAAATTTTATATAAATAATAAATACAATTATATCAATAAATTTAATAGTTGAATAATTAAATATTATTCATACAAGTTTAGAAATTTCTTCCAAACATGGGACCTACCTTGTCCTGTCCGGCGAGACTTGGTGGTGTTCTTAGAGATCTAGTAATGTATTCGCGCGATGTTTGCCAAAAAAGAACCCATATTGTGCGACGTGCGTTCAGAATTGGAAGATCAAAAATTTGTATGATTTTTTTTTCACCTTTGTATGCAGTTGCAGACAAATGGGGTCGGAGAAAACAAGAAGCTGGTATTGTTGAAAGAATTGTACGTAAGCATATCAATAGGAATATTAACCTTTTTCAGACCCATCAATCTTCTTTTAAGTTTGTAGTGAATCATTCTAAAAGGTGTTTGGAAATTATATACAACACATATATAATAAAAGTAATTATATGGTATTATTTACTATCATAATAAGTTAGCTCAAATTAAAAGTAATCTAATTTGGTTAAAATTTATTGAGCTTTAATTATTAAATAAAGTATGGATCAAATATGTGTAGATAGCTAATGTGCTAAGTTATATATTAGGATTATGGTCCCCAAATTACATATAAGCTAACTTTTCTAGTATCCCATTAGAAAAGAGATAACCACCCCCTTTATATTACTTGTGTGCTAATTTGAAAGATCAAAACCTCAAGAAGATTTGTAGATTTCAAGAAATTGATAAATTCAGGTATTCTTCCGCATCTAATTTTGTTCTTGATTTATTTTTTATGATTTGACATGACTGATCCTAGTTTACAGTTAAAATTTTATATTAGATATTATTTACGGTTCTAACAAGCGGCATCCGAGCCTCGTCATATTAAATCATTAAAAAATTTTTGATTTTCTATTATTTATAAATTAATTCGTTATAAATATATTAACTAAATGTTTTTAATCATACATGTTAAATCTTTTGAATTTATATAAAGAAAATTAAGGATTTGTTTTTTTTTTCTTCAATTTTTAACTTTGGTGTTCGATTATTATGCCTCAATTAAGAATATTTACAATCGAATTATAATTCAGGATTCATGGTTTGCAATAGAATTCAATGTATTGCTGCATTATATAAAAATTGATTTATGGGATCGAATGTGCCGCTAAGTTAAAGTTAGAATTCTGCGCTTATTTGTCTATGATTTTAAATTTTCATTGAATTCCGTTTTATTTTTTTAACTTTCGAATCCCAAAGCTTTCATGTTTAATTTATGTTGATTTTGTGCACTGAAATGAAGCTTCTGTAACTGTATTGAAGGCATTATTATTTGTTTTCTTTTCAAAAGTTTATAGTGTTTGTCTCTTTGATTTACTTTTGTCTGCTCACGTGAAAGGCATGAGTTTCTACTCAACATTTCATTTTTTAATAGATTACAAGTAATATTAAGTTTATTAGAAAATTTTACAGGAATTTTTTTGGGTGCTTGTTGCAAATTTATGTCCATCATAATACATGTTTAAAAAATTTATGGTTCTAAATATTTGGTTAAATTATTATGATATGATTTATTATATGAATTAACAGGTATGTTAACTATTATGATTTTGTTTTTGAGATTTATTATTTTGAACGTAATGCAAATCTCTATTTAATCATTAACACAAGTTTGAATTTACATAATATATGCAAGATAAGTTTTTCTATTTGATTTTGAATACACGTAGATGCATGAATTGCTTTGGTGTTTTTGTCTATATCAAAATTATGAATATATGTGCTTGTTAATTATTTGACCTTGAATCACTACATTATTCCTGTTTGGTTTTGACATATATAGTTTTTTTTTTAAATTGAGTTAAAGATTAATGTTTTCAATTTTTTATTGTGCTATTTAGATAACATTATTTTGGGTTATTTCGAAAACTATAGTGCAATCAGAAATTTTAGTTTTGACCTTTGATTATTGGGTAAATTTTAAATTTGAATATTGGTGTGATTATATTTTTAAAATAACTTAACTGAAGCAATAAGTCATCAAAGTGATCTTTTTGTATAAATTATTTTGTTTTAAAATATAAACGGTTGTGCGCATGTAACTTAAGTTATGTTAATATTGATCAGGCCAAAAGAAGATTTATTGTTCGACATATTCTTATTGTCAATGTTTGATTACTACACCAAGATATCACTTACAAGTTAATATTTTGTCTAAAGATGAAATATTAATGGAGTGTCCGATATCTTGATATGAGGTTTTCTTTTATTCAAATTATTTTGGTTTAAATTTAAAGTTTTACGGGAGGTTATTTTGATTTATTCAGCTATTATTATATTTGCCAACATCATTGTATGTTGTTTTGGATAAATATACATACATATATATACTATTATCTTTTAATTTGATTGAAAGATGAAATTAAGAAAAATATTTTGAAACAAATAAATTCATATTTTAGCTTTGAGTTTTAATTAAGAATGTCTAATATTTTAAATAGATTAGTTGAAACAAAATGCCGCCAAAGTGACATCTTTTGTGTAGATTAGTTTATTTAAAATGTCAAGATAATTATATGTTTTTATGATTCATACGTTTATTAATTGACCCAAAGGTAAGTTAATATTTGGCAAAAGTTCAACGACTTATGTGGTAATAAATATGTGACAATTATAAGGTAATTTATGTGTGCAATAAGTTAGTCTAAAGATTAATTCATTGTTTGACATAATTTATTGTCAATGTTTGATTGCTACAACAAGAGCATCACTTACTGTTAATATTATTGTCCAAAGACTTGATATTAATGTAATGTTTGGTATTTTGAGATGGGATTAGCAATTATCTTGAATTTATTGTTTACTTATGAATACTAATGTGAGCTTGTTGTTATTTGTTTTTGTTCTATATTCAACTAGTTCATTTTCTGCTGCCACAATATCTGCTAATATAAATTCTATACTCATGCTTAATGGGGCTAATTTTAAGGAATGGAAAAGACACTTACTTATAGTACTTGGTTGTATGGACATAGACCTTACACTAAGGGAATAACAACTTACACCTTTTATTGTGGAAAAGCACCCTAATGCTAAAAGGAATTTTGAGAGGTAGGATCGTTCAAATTGCATGAGTCTATTGATTATAAGCACAACATTCAAGAAGCCTTTAGTGGCATAAAATTTGGAGAGATTACTCAGGACAATAGTTTCCTTGACAATATTGAGAAACGTTTTGCCAAAAACGATAAGGTTGAGATGGCATCACGTATGACTTTTTTGATGTCGATAAAGTATAAGGGTCAAGAAAACGTGAAGGAGTACATTACAGAGATGTTTCATGTTGCTTCAAAACTTAAGGTACTTAAGATAGAGCTTGTTGAGACTAAGCTTGTTCTTATAGTTTTGGTATTGCTTCCTACACAGTTTAAGCTTTCTGAGTAATTGCTTGTTCTTATGGTTTTGGTATCGCTTCCTACACAGTTTAACCAATTTAAAATTACTTTCAAAAAGGAGAAATGGACTTGTGCGCAAAAGGAAGAAAGGTTGAAACATGATAAGTCTGAAAGTGCTCATCTGTCTAGTGCCTCTAAATACAACAACTTATATTCTAAATAGAGTACCCACTAAAGTAGCTGCAAAAACACCTTATGAGCTTTAGATAGGTCAAAAACCTAGTCTAAAGCACTTTCACATTTGTGGATGTCCAGCTTAAGCAAGGCCTTATAGGCCACATGAAAAGAAATTAGATTCCAAAACAGTGAGCAACCACTTTATTGGTTATTCTAAGATATCTAGGGGATATAAGTTTTATGATCTCACAACTAGAAATATTTTTTGAGACAGGAAGTGCAAAATTTTTAAGGATGTTGAGTTTAGAGGGAGAAATAAGGTCAGAGACATTGCTTTTAAGGAGGAATTGAATTCTAACTTAGTTCCTATTATTACTTTTGATGATGTTTAGGTTCTCATACTTATCATTGATTAAGAAGTGAATCTAGAACCTCAATAAGACAATCTTGAACAACTCCTTATTCAAGATATGGTAATTGTTTAAGAAAAACAAACTCAACAACCTCAAGAACGAATGTCATTAAAAAGGTCCACTAGAAAAAGGGTTATAATAGCTTTAGTGGAATATTTTGACCTTAAGCTATATCAAATGAATATTAAGTTAATGGTTTCTCAGTGGTAACATTGATCATACATTTATATGGTGCAACTAGAAAACTTTGTGTCTGATGATGCAAAGTTAATAATTTGCAAATTAAAGAACTTCATCTATGGGCTTAAGCATACTTCTCGTCAATAGTATTACAAATTTTACCAAATGATTATCTTATTCAGTTTAGAGATGAATTTTGTTGATAATTATATATACCATAAGTTTAGTGGGAGTAAGGTTCTATATTTGGTTTTATATGTTAATGACATGCTGTTTGTCAATAATAAGTATAGTCTCAATCAATGCCCTAAGAATGATTTTGAGATTACAAAAATACATAAGATTTTTTACATTTTAGTAGTGGGAAGTCTAATGTATTTTCAAGTTTGTATACATTGGAATATTGTGTACACTATTGGGATGCTAAGCAGATATTTTAAGCGACCTTAGTTTGGACCATTTGATAGTATCCAAGAGGATTATAAGGTATTTTCAGAGAACAAAAGATTACATGCTCACATATCGAATGTCTAATTAATTAGAGATGATCATGTATTGATGGTTTACGAAACGAACTAATATTTCGACTAAGGCAAGCGCACCTATCGATAAATAGTATAGTTATGGTGAGATCGGAATATCGTATCCACAAGGACTAAAAGTATTAGTATTAACTATCTTTTTATTATCTAGCCTAAAAATTAAAGGGATTTTATTTTAATCTAAAAATTAACTAAATTAATGAACTAAGAACGAGACAGAGAGTGAATTGGGAAAATACTTTTAAAAAAACCGATTTATAAAGACAATACCTAAGGAAGAATCCACATAGACTTCACTTATTATTCTGACTCTGACTTAAACTATTTATTCGCTTGCCTTGATCCGTAGAAATCCCTAATTTATGTTAATATCTCTTTCGAGGCTAAGAACAACTGACTCTAGCTTAATTAATTTAAATCTCTTTCTAATTAAAACCCCTATTGTCGCATTAATTCGATTTATGGATTTCCTTATTAGATTTGACTCTAATCCGGAAGATTTATGTCATCCTATTTCTAGGGTTGCAATCAACTCTGTTTAATTATGTTAGATCTACTCTTAAATAGGAACTTTTGCCCCACTGAATAAGCACATCAAACTTGAATTAATATCCTAAAAAATATTAAGGCAAGAATTAATAATTAAATAATAAGATCCATCGTAGGTTTCATCCTCCTTAGGTATCTAGGGAGTTTAGTTCATACTCATAGAGGAATACATCTCAAAATTGGAAAAACAACAAAACATAAAGAACCCCAAAAACTTCAAGAGAAATTGAATAGAAATATTTAGTTTTGAAGGAGATCCTGCTTCCGAGTTGAATTCGTTGGCTTTCTTCGAGTAATTTCTGCTTTTTGCTCTATGTGTCCCCCTAGGTCTTCCTCTTTTGTGTTTATATAGACTTTTGAATACTCAAAATACCTAAAAATTAGCTTTTTCCGCGTGAAAACGAAGCAGGGTTTGACAGGGACACGAGCATGTGACCAGCCCGTGTGAGAATGCTCAGCCCATGTGCAATACTGACATGGTTCAAAATCGACACGGCCTCGACACACGGGCATGTGGCCAGCCTGTGTGTCTCACACGACCGTGTAAGAATCCCATGTAAAAGTGCCTAGGCTGAGTGAAATATTGAAATCAGCCCATTTTGTCTATTTTTGGCTCGTTTCTTGCTCCTTTCGCTTTCCTATGCTCACTTAAGTATAACAACATAAATTTAAAAGATTAGGAGCATCAAATTCACTAAATTATATAATAAATCATCCAAAAATATGTTAATCATTGGATTAAAATGTGTTACATTTATGGTTTATCATGTATACAGACTCTGATTTTGATGGAATATGGATACAAGATTTTGTCACTAAGGTGCAAATTGTGAAAACAAATTGTAGTCTTTTATTCTAATACAATAGAAGCACATCAAAGTCAAAACACATAGATTTTAAGTTCCTGGTTGTTAAAGTAAAAGTTCAGAGTGGTTAGGTGTCTATAAAGCATATTAGGACAAACTCCATGATTGCGGATTCACTTACTAAGGGACTACACCTAAGGTTTTATAATAGCACATTGCTCATATGGGTGTAATGTCATTTAAGGATATTTGATTTTAGTGGGAGTTTGTACTTTTAAATGCTTTTATGTTATAGACAAATTTTTAGTTATTTCAATTTACGGATATTAAGTTTATTTTTTGTAGAAAGAGAGCTTATTTGGTTTATTCACACTCTAATTTTGATAAGATTTGATCTCACTAAGGAGGACCAGTTGGAAATAGACATGTTTAGATCATATTGCATGTAATTTCCATGCTACACATCCATACTTGATCTATGTTACTTGGTTGTGTTAGTATACATGATCAGGGATAGATTTAGTTACGATATATATAACGAAAGTTGCCTTGGTTCTATGTTAACATATTAATAGACAAGATTGTTCGGAATATCTTTATGGATCTAATAGTAAAGTTTTGAGCTAATAAGGTTATATGATAACATGTAATTATAGAGTAATTAATATATGTGGTCCAAGCGGGAGATTGTTGGAAATTATGGACATCACATATGTAATAAAGGTAATTACATATTATTTACTATCATAATAAGTTAGCCCAAATTAAAAGTGATCTAATTTGGTTAGGTTTATTGGGTTTTAATTATTAAATAAACTATGGGTCAAATATATGTAGATACTCTAGTAACTAATTTCTAATTGATGATAGGTTGATTAGAAATTAGGGCTAATGTGCCAAAGTTATTTATTAAGGTTATGGTCTCCAAATTACACATAAGCTAACTTTTCTAATATTCCATCTTTAGAAAAGAGAGAGTCACCCTTTCTATATTACTTGTGTGCTAATTTGGAATATCAAAACTCCAAGATCCATAGATTTCAATAAATTGATAAAATTCAGGTCTGCTTCCGCATCGTTTTGTTCTTGATTTATTTTTAATGATTTGACATGACAGATCCTGGTTTACAGTTCTAATTTTATATTAGATATTATTTACGGTTCTAACAAAGGGACCCAAGTGATACATGTGAAAATAGATAATGAACATGTTGAGCCAATAAGGAGCATACGAGCCAACAAACCAAAGCCACATTAACACGGAAGTAATAGTTCATTCATACCTGAGATTAGGTTTCAGTCCTCAAATTCATCTGTGTGATAGTGTAGTGTATGGATATATGAGTTTGAACTTGTATTGTATAAGTAATTATAGAGAAAAAGATTAATATTTGGTTATACTTATTCTGTGATGTCATTTCTATTTTCTCATCTCCAAATTCTCTCTTATTTTTCTCCCCTTTTCTATATTTTTCCTTACTTCTATGAATTTGGGTAATACAATTCTTTCTTTCGATTGTTGAATTCTATTACTCTTCTTATGTTTTAATTGCAAAAAACACTTTATTGGTGCTTTCATTAAGCCCTCTACACAAATGGCGAATGATACCCGTCTCTGTCAAATATATTCCAAAGCCTCAAAGTTGTTAATAAAATTTAATAATGTTGTTTGCAAGAAACAAAAAGCAAATAGATTTGTCAAAACTATCAATGTACAAAGAAAAAGATGTAGCAAGTAGAAGTGTGAGCCAAATCAAATTAAATTTGGGTAAGATTTATATATGGTATCTACTTGAAATGTAGGCTTCAAATTTTATTCAAATTACTTATATATGAAAATTATAGTGTGTGTGCCACTTGTCATACTAGAATTTTAGTGGAACTCTAAGTTTTCTAGTAAAATATTATTTTTTTATCTTTTGTTTTATCAAAACTCTTGTGATTTTTTATTCTATATAGGGATGGGTTAGTCGAAAAAATAGAATATTGTGACAAAGATACTTTACTGAAATTTAGTGAAATTTTATTTAGATTCAAATAAATTCTATTTTTCGTAAGTACTCAAAATATTAATTTGTGAGATTATAATTGCAATTTCTTTGGCAACTATAATTCAAATTTGTGGCTACAATTTTTTATTTTGGTTATCATGGAGAATAGCGAAAAAGATCATTCGATCGAAAGTCAAAAAGGTTTAGTCACTAGATCTAGATTTCGATAAGTTTCCTAGCTCGAAAATATAAGGACTAAATTTGATGAGATTTATTACTATAGATACCACATGGAGAGATAGAAGATAGTGTAGGAATTGCATGAAAAAGCCTTAGGACTTTGCAATCAATTTGAATTGATGTTTGACTAGACAGAACTTTTATTTGAGTATTCTTCTTTATTAATCTAGAACACTTTCATGTTTGGAAAATAGGCTCCAAATCGAAACATCGAACTTAGGATAACTAAAAGAACCCTAATTATGGTTTTTTTTTTTTTATTTTCTCTCTTAGATGGCCACACCTAAAAAATACTAAACCTCCAATTATAGTTACTTAGATATAGACCACATCTATATCTGTTTACTTAGCTTGATCACTTTTATCTCAAGGTTCTATTGTATTTTTAATACTAAAAATCTTATACATCAATGATTAAATGATTTGTCTTACACAAAACAACATGTAACCTTGTCAATGCTTTTTAAGAGAATACTGCTAACTCTTTATTTGAGCTATGGTTCACTTTCTGTTAATAAAGTTATATTTATAAATTACACACTTAAAGGACCAACCTTTTATCGTGATAGATCGATGTTACCAAACTTGATACTCTTTTTTACTCAGGGGTGGAGTAGTGGTTATTTTTGTTGTCAACATAGTCAATACAAGTTTGGTGAGCATGCCTCCATGTTTGAATGCAAGGGCGGCAGTAGGGAATTGGTAGGAGCTTCTACCTCCCTTAAAATTGGAAATTTAAATCTTGACCCTTCAAAACTTATAAAGTTTTAAATTAATATATGATAATATTATACTTTATTCTTTCAAAAATTCATAAATATAGAAGTTATTAAAATGTTTAATGGTGTAAAAAGCCCTCAAACTTTAAAAAAAAAAAAAAGCAATTAAGCCACTATTTTTGTTTCATTCAATTGGGTATTTAAACTTTCAAAATGAATAAAAAAGGCCTTCAATTTTTTTCAAAAAACAAATAATTAAGCCCCTAATTTTATTTTTTTTTTGCACTCAATTGTTGAAATGTATAAAAAAGACCCTTTAACCATAAACTTTAATAGTTAACCGTTAAAGTTAATTGCCTCTAACTTTTTTAGTTAAAGCCACCTCGTGTCACAACCATGGTGTGACATGTGACAAAAAATTATAAAAAATAAAAACCAATAAGAGTTATAAAAATTATTAAATTTTAATAAAAAATATTAAAAATTAGGAAAAAAATATAAAAATTTTAAAATTTATAAAAAAATTATAAAAATGCATCAAAAAGACAAAAGTCAATTACCCCTAATCTTTTTTCAATTAAAGCCATCACGTGTCGCAATACAGTGTGGCATGTGACGAAAAATGATCAAAAATAAAAACCAATAAAAGTTATAGAAAAATATAAAATGCTCCTATTGATACAATAATTTTTATAATTTTTTATGAATTTTATATTTCTTTACATTTATTATAATTTTCTTACGACTTTATAAAAAGTTAGAATTTTTTTATAATTTTTTACAATTTTATTTTTTTTCTAATTTTAATAAATTTTATTGAGTTTTTTATCAATTTTTTTGCCACATGTCACGCCGTAGTTGTGATACGTGATGTCTTTAACTAAAAAAATTAGAGGCAGTTAGCTTTAATGGTTGACCATTAAAATTGACGATTAAAGGGCTTTTTTTTTATGTATTTTGACAATTGAGTGCAAAAAAGACATGGGCTTAATTGCTTTTTTTGAAAAAAATTTGAGGGCATTTTTTATGCATTTTGACAGTTTATATACCCAATTGAGTGTAAAAAAAAGTAGGGGATTAATTGATTTTTTTGAAAAAATTTGAAGACTTTTTTTATGCATTTTGGTTATTCAAATACTCAATTGAGTGAAAAAAAAGCATAAGTTTAATGGCCAATTTACCATTAAAAGCCCTTTTGAAACAAAATTTATGGAAATGGCCCAACTTTTTTATTATTTATCGGAATGGGTCAAATACCGCGAAAACTCATCCACGTCAACACGATGTCAGGGTACAAGTCAGCAAAACGCTTCCTCAAGGAAGCGTTTTGCCCGTGTTTTTTAAACCCCCAGCGATCTTTTTTTTTTGACCATTTGTCCCCCAACGGTCAAAAAAAGTTATAAAAACCCCCCCTCCACTTTCATTTTTTTCACACACAAATACTCTCCAAATTCTCCAATTTCTCTCAAATTTCTCTAAAATTTCTCTCAAATTTTCAATAACTTGCTCAAATTCTCTCAAATTTGTCTTTAATTTTTGCAAAAAAAAAACTTTGTTTATAATTTTTTTAAATTTTTTTCTAAAATTTTAAAATTTTAGAGAAATTTGAGAGAATTTGAAGAATTTGGAGAATATGGAGATGATTTGGAGAGAATTTGGAGAGGATTTGTGTGTGAAAAAAATGAAAGGGGTGGGGGTTTTTATAGTTTTTTTTTTTTTTTTTACCGTTGGAGGTTTAAAAACACGGGCAAAGTGCTTCCTTGAGGAAGCGTTTTGTCCACATCAGCACAAATCTTGTCCTCAAGGAAGCGCTTTGTACTGACGTGGACAAAACGCTTCCTCAAGGAAGCGTTTTGCTGACTTGTACCCTGACATCGCGCTGACGTGGACGCATTTTTATGGTATTTGGCACATTCCAGTAAATAATAAAAAAGTTAGGCCATTTCCGTAATTTTGATTTAAAAAGGACTTTTTTAGTAAATGAGCCAAGTTTAATTGTTTTTTTTATTTTTAAGAATTTTTTTTTCTGCATTTTAAAAGTTCAAGGGTAAAAAAGAAAAACAACTTAATTAATTTTTTTAAAAGAAATTAAAACTTTTTACACCTTTTAAACTTTATTAAAATAAGAAACATTTATAGAATGATACAACTTAATTTCAAAGTTAGCGGTGTTTGGATTTGTCTGCTCTGATTCACATTTGTTTCTAATGCTTGCCTTAATGGTTCTTTAATTGTCCATTATTGTGTGCATTTGCGATGCGATAAGGGTACCGCACGAGTGCGCGCGATTTCTTTAGTCTCCGTCCTTTTATTCCCCGACAGAGTCGTTCTCAATATCCAATCATTAAACACAGTCATGACGACAAATAAACGTATTTGTATTTTGTTGATAAACACAAAAAAGAAAAAGCTGTCTAATCGGAATGAACGTCTGATCCAAAAAACAAATAATAAAAAATTTTGAAAGTTGCTTTCGAGTCCTGCAACTTCTTCAAATTAAACATTTAGCTATACTGCGCAACCTTAGCAATCTCGCAACCTAACAATCGCGCGATCGAACATCAGACTTTCCAGAAGGCATATACCAAGACGGTAATGTGACAAAATCATATGGAGACATGTCAAGCGGGCCCTTTTTCACTTCACCAGAAAAAAAAGAAGTGGGTTTTTGTTGTTTCTTTAATTTTCTCGAACGCTGTTGAGCGATCGTCTCCGACTAGCTATGGTATTGACTGGTGGCGAAAATATCAAGCAACATTATTGCTTGATTTTGACCTTACTTAGGCGCATAATTTTAAACGAAACTGTAACAAAGAGAACCAGCATGTCGAACAAAAAAAAAAAGCTTGTCAGCAATGTGAACTGAAACAATGTTGAGTTGGGAGGCAAAAACACAGATTCAGCAACTCTGGGATTTGATATCGTTAGGGGATGATGTTTGCACAGCAGCTACCAAGGCTAAGTCGTTCAAGAAGGAAGTCTCCGAATTGGTGTCGTTAGTTAATCGACTATCGCAAATGCTGAAAACCCTGCTTTGTTTCGTTACTTCACCTCATACTTCCCTTTACTTGCGCCCACTTCATTGCATAGTCACCGAGGTTAAGGTTGGCTTTGAGCACGCCCTCTCCATTGTCCACAAATGCAAGCGCGGAAACCTGTTGTGGAAACTCTTCACCACCTGCAGCAATGCAACCCAATTTGTGGAGCTCTTCAACTGTTTAAATGCTTCTATCAGCGATATGGAATGGCTGCTTTCCATCTACATGCCCCAAAGTTGCTCGACACCGTCGTACGAAAAACCAGTTAAGGTTAAGGTGTGGTCTTGCATCGCCGCCGTCAAAATGGGGCGTGCATTGGAAGATCGCGTCCGGGCGGTGAAACAACTGGCATCACTCGCTGAGCAAAACGATGAGTATAAGAACATTATTTATGAAGAAGACGGGGTACCGTCTTTACAAAAACTTTTAAAAGAGAAGATATCTTTGGATGCTCAAATCATGGCTGTCAAAACACTTTGCCTTTTAGCTAACGAGAAGGAGAGGAAAAGGGTTATTATGAAGGAAATGATTTCTACAATCTTAAGTCGTTTATCAAGAACATCGGCGATGTCTGATCAAATTCAAGCAGCCAATTTGGTTACCGGCATTGCAGAGCATAATCCAGAATTGAAGGAATACGCTTTAATCAGAGAGAACGTGATATGGCGGCTGGTTACATTGTTGTCACCTGCAGATGATACTAAACCGAATCCGAAATTGAAACTTACTTGTTCCAGGGCTTTATGGATGCTTGTTCAAGGGAGCATTTCAAATTGTGAGACATTGACGGAGACAAAAGGAATGCTATGCTTGGCTAAGTTGTTGAAAACGGAAAAAGATGAATTACAATACAATTGCTTAATGATTATAAGAGAAATCACAGCCATTGCTGAATCAAATAATGAATTTAGACATTCCACCTTTAAGAGTTCTTCTCCGGCTGCCAAGGCAGTTGTCGATGAGCTATTGACGGTAATCAAAGAATTCGACAACAGGAAACTGAGAATTCCGGCAATCAAGTCAGTCGGTTCATTGGCAAGGTCATTTTCAGCGAAAGAGTGCCAAGTAATTAGTCCACTGGTGGCCCGACTAGGCGATATGGACCGGGAAGTTGCAATGGAAGCTTCTATTGCTTTGCAAAAGTTTGTCTGCCCAAATAATTACCTCTTTTGCGAGCATTCGAAGTCGATAATCGAATCGAACTGCGTACCATTGTTAATCAAGCTATTACTTCACGATGGTGATGAAAAGTTACAGTGCCATACATTAACTCTCATCTGTTATCTTGCAAACCACGACAGCAATAGCAATGTATTGATAAAAGAAGGAGCATTGACAGCTCTTCAAACAACAGCTCCGACAGTCATGGCACAACACCCTGAGTTAAAACAATTGGTGTCCCAGGCCATATGCAAACTACAATCCAACAAAGCAGACAAGCACCAAGAATTAGAAAACTCGCGAGGCATTAAACGGTTTATTACAGAACAGGTTAAAGCAGTTGTCGATTTGGTACGAGGTTTGAAGTTAAAGTTAGAGACCGAATGTGTTGGAGGGAGAGTAAATACCCAACTCCAGGGTTATTTTAAATCATATAAAAAGAAAATTTCAGGTGCAATACGTTCATTGAGGATGAGGAGAAGGCGGACGCTTGTGAAAGCTAAAAGCGTGGAACTGGCATTAACTCTAAGATCAATGATTGAGTATTCAGGGAAAAGGGTAATAATGAAGGAGATGGCATCAAAGCTTAGGGTGGTGAAGAGAATTGTTAAATCGATGGATAAAAAAGAGATTAGAAGAAAATTTGGTTTCATTGTACATAAATTTTTTATATCTGTAATATCTATATGTCACTCGTTAATATAATCAACCCACTTTTTTGTTCAAATCTTTTTTTTTTCTCTATTTTTCCAATCGATTATGGGTAGAATTTGCACGAGTGATTAACTACGATACAATGTATTTAATTTACTTTTTATCTTACACTGTAATATCATTACAATATCTAATAATATCATCACTGCTATTTTTATACATTTGTAATTAAAAGCTCTCACCCACTTAAATTAAACCTGAAAAGAAAAATAAAAAATATCAAAGGAATAAGTAAGGATGAGTATGGGCGCGCCGCCCACCTGCCTCTAATCTTATCTAATACATTACCACTTGACTTTTACCTCCGATATTGAAATTAATTTTCTGATCTATTCATTTTTTAATTTTATGTTATATTATTTTTTATAATTAAATTAAATATATTTATATAATCTTATAAAATTATGAAATATAGTTTTAAAATTAGAAAAAAAAGGACATATATTAGACAAGACTTAGATTTATTCAATTTGACTTGAAATTTTTATGAAAAATTAGTTTATATCGAAATTTAATTTATTTTAATTTTTTAAATATCATCTTTAGATGGTTGGGTGGGTTAGAATTTAATCGATTTTTTTTTCATATCCTTAGAAATAATGGACATTTCGGTTTTTTTTAAATTAAGAATAAAGTTATACTTTAAAAAATATCTACTTTTTTATGATTTTGGAAAGCATATATTTTGAAAAATCTACAATATATAAAAACGTATCAATCTTTTCTTTAATTTACTTTTTCTTTTGTTTTAGAGGACTAATCCTATATGTAGTCATATTTAGTAGAACTATTTACTTATTATTATCTCATAAGCTAATTTGAAGGATTAACATCTTGTCTTAATTTACAAATAAGTAAAATTCAATTCGACTTAAAAAATTTAAAAAAATTTCAAAAATTTCAAATTTTAAGTTAAACGAATTGAGTTATTCAAGTCAACTTGAATTTTTTTTCGAATTTCGAGTTCGAATTGAGTTGAGTTTTCGAATTCAAATAACTCGAATAAATTCAATATCAAATTATAATATTTTACATTTTTACCTCAAACCTTGAAACCTTTTTACTTTCTTCCAAAATTTTTACTCCTTCTCACTTTTCCCTAAATCTACACTAAATTAATTTTCCCCTCAATTTTTTTTTGAATATTTCCCCCCTCCCAAATTTTACTCCCCCATTTACTTTCTTACCAAATTTACTCTCCCAAAATCTCAAAAACTTTTTATTTTCCCCCTAAACTTTTACTTTTCACCCTTTACCTCAAATCAAAAATCAAAATCATCCAAAAAAATCCCTAAACCCAAATAATAATAATTTTATTTATATCTACTATGTATATTTTTAAATTTAATTTCATATTTTGTGCTATTTATATTATTAAATTATTTTAATCCTATTGAATCTTTATAAATTTCTATTAAAATTGAATTATTGATGATGTCATAAAAGAGCATCTTAAAATTTTATGTTGATATCAATTTCACATTTTATTTTTAAAATAACTTTTATTAAAAAAATCATTTTTTGTTACATTTAATTTATTTTTTAATTTCAAAATACTTAGTAACAAAAATCAAAAGATAATTGAAGCAACTAAGTAAGCAAAGAAGCTAATCCATATATAAAAATTTAATAAATAAATTATGAGGCGATGAAAGTTAATAACAAATTTGATTACAATGGGTGACAGTAATTATAAGGACCCAAAGTAATTTTTTTAAATTTAACTCGAACAAATATATTCGATTCAAATTCTATCTCACTCGACTCGATTTGAAAAAATTTTAAATCAAGTTAAAATGATAAAATCAAAGTAATAAACTTGATTAACTCAAAAATTTTTCATTTGATTCGACTGAATGTTCACCCCTATCTTAATCCTTACCATTCTTAACACTTTATGATCTAATTTCTAAAATCTCTTACTGAACCCTCTAATTTCTAATTCATATAAAGATCAAGTACGGAGAATAAGATACTCAACATTAAATTCTTAAAGTGTTTTATATTAAATTAATTTTACATTATGTATATGAAAAATTATTTAAGATATTATTAGTACAGATGTTTATGGATCGAGTCGAAATCTAATTTCAAAAAAGAATTAAAACTGGAATCGAGCTTGGGTTGGTCTACCCACCCAAATGATCTGTTTTATTGTTTAAAAATTATTACAAATATTTTTATTCAAATTTAATTTTAAATATTTAAATATTAATATAATTTTTATATATTTCTACATCTTTTATTAATTTGAATAGTAAAATAGGTAAGCAATCTAACATTAAAAGCTTAAGCCAAGTCCAGTCCAAAAATGGATCAGGCTAACTGAGTGGAATTAGATCTGTTCATGGGTCAGGTCACCCGGCCTAATCTGAAGGTCTGCCTAAAAAGTGAGAGGTTTAGGTAAAAATATAGATTCAAAAAATGAGTATGGACAAAAAAATAAGGTCTGTTTAAAAAATGGATTAGACCTCGGGTAAGGCATTTTTTGCCCAGGCCTGGCCCGAATTCACAAAAGGACAAAAAAAATAGTAAAATAGGTAAGCCTAAAGCAACCTAACATTAAAAGCTTAAGCCAGGTCCAATCCAAAAATGGATCAAGCCAGCTGAGAGGAATTAAATCTGTTAATGGGTCAGGTCACTCGGCCTGGCCCGAAGATTTGCTTGAAAAGTGAGAGGGTTTAGGTAAAAATATAAGCTCAAAAAATGAATTTGGGCAAAAAATAAGGTCCGTTTAAAAAATGGGTCAGGCCTCAGATACGGCATTTTTTGTTCAGGCTCAGCCCGAATTCACAAAAGGAAAAAAAATCTGCTTTTTTTATTGTTTTAATGTTATTTTCTTGTTGTTTACTCCCTATTTTGCTACCATTTCACTATTATGTTGCTAATATTTTGTTGTTATTATTTGGATCTTGTATAAAATTTATTTTATTGTTAATTTTATTATTATTTTAGAGACATTTGATTGTTAATTTTATTTTATTGTTGGGAAATATTTATTTAATGTTTTTAGTATCTTTTAGGTATTATATATATTTAAAAATTATATAAAAAATTAATATTGGCAGGCCGAGTCTTGCAAATAAGTCTACATTTTTTTGTTAAACTTAGCCTAAATCCAACCCAGCTCATGGACACCTCTAAGTAGAACGAAATACTTAACCTATGAACATATTTAACTATCAGTGAAATATTTAAAAAAATAAAATATTTGACATATTTAAACCAAAAAAATTTCGCTTAGAAGTACATCGATCAAATATTATATATTATGATACATTAATAATAAATTTTAATATATAATTATAAATGTTGATGTTATGTATGTGATTTAATGAGTTGATTGTTAGTTGGTAGCATAAAAATTAAAATCATACGAGTCGCAAAACGAAGAAAAGGATGAATGTAAGGTAAGATATTATTTATTATTCTTATATGGGCAAAGCATATTTTTATGGCGAACTGTTTATGGATTACCTTCATTTTCTTAACGTCCATGTGAACGTACTCCGATCCTTGGCTCCACCAACCAATCCCCAATGGTCTCATGACGTACGAAAAACATCACAAAAAGTTTTAAAGTCCACATATACACACATTCACACCTGGCAAGCTTTAAGAATCGGTGGGCTACAGACTAGAGGTTGGTGGATGAAGTACACTTGGCGTTATCTCCTTGATTGTTGATTTATCGGCTCGAGCTCGTGAACCCCTTGTATTTATATAAGCTGATTGTACCAGGAAGTTCAAGACCTTGAGCAGACAATCTCGTCCCATTATATATGAAGTACTGGAATTTTCACACACAATGGCTGAAGCAATAAAGCTCTTCTCCAAGTTACTGACTGACACTAATACCAGAAAAAGGCTGGCGGTCCCGGCAAAAATCTTACCTGCCTTGCCAGATTTTAATGGAAGCTATGCGATGAAACTTCACCTTATGTATGGGACAAAGGCGTGGCCGATTGTCTGCTCTGTCCGCAAAAATGGGTACAAGAAACCGGTTTTCTCCGGTGGATGGAGAAAATTTGTTATTTGCAACAATTTCAGGGTTGGAGATAAACTCACGCTGTACAAAGTGAATGATATTGATGAAGCGGGATCTTCTTACTATAAGGTTGAAGTGGAGAAACCAGCCAAGCCATCTAGGGATATTTCTCTGAATCATCGAGTTGATAATGGAACCACCGGCAGTGGCACATACCCCACGAAGGTCCCCAACTTCGAATGTGAGAAAAAGCTATTGTTTAAGGACACCGATGCACCAATCAAAGAGGAGGGAGCTCCTTTCATGGAGCCAGCTTATGCTGCTGCGCCAGTCCCTTTCGCTAGTCACGTTGTTTCCAAACCACCGTGCAGGGTATTTGGTATCGACTTGAGTGAGGAGGGGAGTAGCGAAGCTCGATTCAAGACTGAAATGAAGTCCAGTGGCATTAACATGTGCATGGGTGGTGAACCACCACTCCACTCATCATACTATATGATCAAAGAAGAGAAAGAAATAAATTTCATTGGCCCTGCCTATGGCATTGGCACCAGTGAAGCATGTTGCAGAAGTGGTACCCAAAGGCATAGCTTGAACTTGGCTCCACATGCGGAAGAAATGAATTTGGATTTGACTTTGGCACCGATGTCCATTGTGGAAACCATGGTAGGATGTTAAGAGAGCTACAGCAGCATGACGGGTTGCTTAGACTGGTATATGTTTAATCTTTAAAATATTTTAATTTGGATTGGAGATGATTCATTAGAGTTCATTGGGTGTCAGCACTAAAAAAAGCTTCATAATACCCAAGACTCTCCAGGTTCTTTATCCTCCGGTGGATCCAACTCTAATACCAGTTCGTCGGCCCTTTCAACAACCCTTATATATGCAGAGCTAAATAACTGTCAGGTTATTTCATCCTAATCAGCTAGCCTGCGAGTTCTTTATAGAAATTGTATGTTTAAACATTTAAAATATTTATTTTGCTATTAATTCTTGGTTCTTTATAAAATTGATTTTATCTTCTACTTTATGCACACTGAAAATTTAATTCAATTGAATAATCACAAATATTAAACTAAAGTATCAATTAACAATTTAATTAAATTGTAAACTTTCATAAAATATGAAAAGTAAAAAGTTTTGGGAGAGACTCAAATGGCATTTGGGGACCCATATCCCTATTTGGTCAAGGGATGTATAAGGCTCGAGCGAGTGGACAGCTCAGTGCTCACCATTCATTATTATGCCACGGCTAACTACTTCCTCATTCCTCAAAATGAAAGATAGTCACCTCATAAAATAAAAGAAAGAGAGTAAAAAAAACATATTTTATTAATTAATTGAAATAATTATAAAACATTTTCAAAGTCTTTATTTATAAGTATAATAAGTATAAATAAAGTAAAGATATACTTTTAATCACTATTATAATTTAAAGTACATCCATTTAATAAAATATTCCTAAAATTCCCATTTAAATGTCCATTTATAGATAATATGTCTCATTAAAATCTTACTAAGATAAAAACTCAATAAAAAACAATTCCTAATAAAGGAAAAATAGTACACATATCTATAATAAGCATAATATATTATCTCATTAAAAACTTTACCAGGAAAATCTTATAGTAAGCCCACTTTACCCGGGTCCAAAACCAAATAAAAGCCCAAAATGAAATAGTCTAAATTTACAAAAAAAATTCACTACCCGAATATTCAAGCCCAAAATAAAAAACCTAGCTCAAAAATTACAAGCCCACATGATTAAACAGTTTTAGTAAAAGTAGAAACCTTAGCTCCCATGTGCGCCGCTCCTCCTCGGGCGCACCGCCCACGCCTCGTCCCGAGGCCTAACCCCCTCTGCTCAACCTTGCTTTCCAACCTTGTTGACCTCCTAGCAAACCTACGAAAGAGAACAAAAGCAAAGTAGAAACAGAAACAGAAGCAACACGCAAAGAACACAACACGCAAAGAACGCAGCATGCAAAACAGTACAAAAACAGTAGCAAAGGAATAGTACCAGGGCAGAAACAGAAAAGAAAAGAAAATGTGTAATTTCAAACGACTATAAAGGTCAATATCTTATAAAGACAGAGGATGGTGATTTGAATTAAAAAAAAAACAAAGAATCAAAAGAAAAAAAAACTTCAAAAAAAAAGGTGTTCATTTTACTTTTTATTTTGATATTTACTTTTATTTTCAAAGAAATAACATAAAAATAAAAAGGGCACTCTTTACCTTTATTGCCATCGCCGTTATTTCCCTCTAATTTGAAGGGTCGTCGGTTGTTGGAAAGTAACATCGGAGAGCCCTTGAATCAAAAGGTTCTTTTGCTTTTTTGGTATTTTGACTTTTTTTTGTATTTTGGCCCTCAGATCTGAGCTTGGGAGGTCAAAAAAATTTAGAAAGGGAGGACTTTTAGGTTTTTCGGCCACCGAGGACAGCGGCGCCGTAATCGGTGATCGGCGACCGCCACGGTCGCCGACAGCCGGAGCCGTGGTTGGGGGAAGAGAGAGAACAGAGAAAAGGAAAGCCTCTCAAACTTTTTTTAGAGAACTAAGCATAAATGACTTTTTTTTTTAAATGGCTTTTATAAACATTTAAAACGGCGTTGTTTTGAGCCTTAACTCCAGACGTCAAAACGAAGTCGTTTAAGGCCAGCCCACGCGCGACCCAACCTGCTCCAAGGGATCCGCGTGTTTTCAATTTTTGGGCTATTTGCGCGATCAGCCCTTCCGCTTTTGCGGCGCGCTTCAGTTTAGTCATTTTTCACTTTTTTTATTTTTTAAATTTGGCCACTGAACTTTTGCGCATTTCAATTTAGTCCTTGGCTCGCTGATCTCCTAGAGAAGGGACGCTTGTCTTGGGGAATTAGATTATTTTCCCATTTGGTCCCTGTTTGTTTTCGCGCCTTTCTAATTAGTCCTTTGTTTTTTTTCTTAATTTATCCTGTTGATTTAATTTAGGTTACATTTAAGCCCATTATTATTTTCGTTTATTTATTTATTTTATTTACCTTTTTGTTTATTATTTATCTTTGGTTTTATTTTAGTTTTCATTTGGCACCCATTTATTTTATTATTATTATTATTATTATTATTATCATCATCATCTATTGTGTATTTATTTACAAGTTGCTCCCTTAACTTCATTTATATTTCAATTTGCCCTTTTATTTTCAATATTTTACAAACTATTTTCTTTAATATCTGTTTGTGTATTTACTTATTTATTCACTTGTCCTTATTATATTTTAAAAATTGGTTTTGTCTTATTTGGTGCCTATTTTATTTTTGTTATCATTGAAACTATTTGTTGTTTATTTTATTTTATTTTCCTTTGATTGTTCGTATTAGTATTAAAGTGATATTATGTGATTATTGCATTATATGTACTAGGAATTATTCATTATATTTTCATATTGTTGTCATTCATTAACATAACATTTTATTCATATATTATTGTTCCATGTTCCATATTACCTTTTTAATTTATTTCATTCAAATCACATCGTGAATTTTGTTCCAACGTATTTATTCAAAATGGGTCGTTTTGTTATACTTCAAATAAAATAAATACACATCGTTTAAGTATTGTACTCGTTATTATTCAAAAAAGAAAATTTTCAAAATAAGACAATGTTTCGTTTTTGGATATTCGAGAGATCGTACCCTAACTTACGGGGTTTCAACTTTCTTGTTGAACCTAAACAACCGAATATCTTTTTGAAATTAAAATACATAACTTTTAAATAAAAATAAAGGCAAGCTCATTCTCAAAGGTTCAATGTGTCGTGTCCTAACTTACGGGACGTGACATTTTATTATCTCGAGACGAGAGGGTCTTTAATATTCATTTCGATTTATTCAAGCATTTTTTTAAATTAATTAACATTAATACAAAGAGGGATCGTATTTTTAAACTCTTTTCGAATTTTTAAATTTCGACACTAAGACTTTAATTAATCAATTAGGTACCAATTTTGGGCGTTACGAGGTGCTAATCCTTCCTCGTGCGTAACCGACTCCTGAACCTATTTTCTAGATTTTTGTAGACTAAAAACATTGTTTTAATAAATCAAATTTCTTATTAAAATGATCAAATTACGAAGATGACCCGATCACACCTCATAAAAAAAAGATTGGTGACGACTCCTATTTTCATTTTTAAAAAAAGTCGACCTTTCAAAAAATGGTTTTGACAGCTTGGCGACTGCGTTGGGGACAAAATAAGAAAGTCAAGCCGCAAGTTGATTACTTTGTCGAAAATTGATAATTTGGTTTAAATTTACGATCCTTTTGTTGCATTTCATCCGTCATTATTGCGGTCTTCATCATTTTGTTCGTGTTTTCTTTTTGATTCAGTCTCTTGGTATATTTTCATATATTGTATTATATGACTGCTCGATTATACCTTTTTAAGTGAAAGTAAGAAACTATTCCTTCGTGAGGTCTTCACCTCCGTGTAGGATAGTGGATCACTTTTGGGATACATTCGTACCTATGTCTTCGTAAGATTTTCATCTCTGTGTAGCCATAGGGAAATGTATTCCCCTAAACTGAACTCAGTCCATATGAGCCTATAATGGGTGAGGATCGAGAATCTGCTAGTTCAAGTACCTTTACTTTAGAACCGAACCACGTATAATGAGCCCTAAGAGCCTACCCTAGGTAGAACCACACCAAACCCTAGTGGTCATCCAAATAGATGCTCTATTTGTTATTTATGTTTTTGTACTGACGTGTTTTCTTTTGTTTTGGTTATGATTGCATTGTATTTTCATCATAAAAAAGAGGTGTTGACTTACGTTCAGTTGCTAAATAGAGAGCTTGTCATAGAAAATGGATTTCTTGATAAAGTGGAAGACAATGCGACCATCCGAACATGGCTCGAGAAAATGCAACGAGAGAAGGGTGATAGTCTGACGGAGGAATATACGACTTTGCTTCGTTGCTCGAGGATTCAAGCCGAAAAAGATTATTCAAGAGCCGTTAACATCTCGACTTACTCAAAGAAGCCAACGGGCATTACGGGATGAGTGAACAATGGGTTATGGCCCAGATTAAGAAAAAAAGAGATAGTAGAGATATCCCTTGGAAAATTCGCGAAATCTGGATATGAAGAAAAGAATCGATGTCTTCACTTTGAATATTAAGGCAAAGCCATATATGTAAATATGCATTTTATGCAAAGAGATTTATTTTCTAGTAAAGTTGTTCTAACAGAATTAAATCAGAATCAATGTCTCTTTTTGCATTCATTTCATTTATCTGCATTACATCTCATCATATGCATTAAGTTTCACAAAAAGACCCTAATTAATTTAAAAAATTTAGAATTATTTGAAGGGGTCAACGGTCCGAAAGGAATGTCGAGAAATTTGAACATTAACATCGTATTCAAAGAGGGAGCCGCGGAAGAGAATTTATCAGGCATTTGCCCTAATAAACCTGGGAGTGTTTTGAACAATGGGACTATGGAAGAGATCCCTATATTTTTAGAGCTAATTTAAAGTAATGTTTGAAACACACTTATTGCTCTAAGCCTCGGAGCAAAAAGAAGCCTTTTGTGAAATAGGCATATGTCCAATATCTTTATTTTAATAAAATACATCTTCGCGTATCATCTTGAACAAATATTTTTTATTCTTTCCATTTCATTCATAATCATGCCATACAAATAGTTATTCTTAAATTCTTTTATTCTTTGGGTCTTCTTTCATCCCTATAACATGTCCCCAGATATCAATGATATGAACGACACTACTACTGACTCAGAGTCTCCTCTTGAGCAAGATATGTGTGCAGAGGAATCTTAGGATTTTAAAGATGATCTAGACTGTAACCTATCTCCCGATTTGTTGAGTATGGTAGAACAAGATGAGAAACAAATCATACCTTACAAAGAGTTAGTGGAAATTGTAAGCCTAGGAGAAGAAAGAGAAGTGAATATTGGAGCTTGCATCGTCTAAGAGACAAAGCGAAACCTCATTAAATTACTTTAAGAATTCAATGATGTCTTCACATGGTCATATCAAGATATGCCCGGGTTAAGTACTGATATCCTGGTACACAGACTCCCCATAAAAGAAGAGTGTAAACCAGCCCAACAGAAGCTCCAAAGAATGAGGCCCAACGTTTTGCTAAAAATAAAAGAGGAGGTCAAGAAGCAATGTGATGCTAGTTTCTTACAAGTGGTCAAATACTTAGAATGGGTAGCCAATATCATCCCCACCCTAAAAAGATGGAAAAGTATGAATATGCGTAGATTAAAGGGATCTGAGCAAAGCCAGCCTAAAGGACAATTTCTCATTGCCTCATATTGACACCTTAGTGGACAACATGACAGGTTACTCATTATTCTCCTTCATGGATGGCTTCTCATGATACAACTAGATAAATATGCATCCTGAAGACATGGATAAGACCACATTCATAATCATGTAGGGAACATTTTACTATAAGGTGATACCATTTGGACTAAAAAATACAGGAGCGACATATCAGAGAGTCATGGTAACCTTGTTCCATGATATGATACATAAAGAAATTAAAGTTTATGTCAACGATATAATTTCCAAATCCCGAACAGAAAAGGAACATGTGCAAGTCTTGAGGAAATTATTCTTGAGATTAAGAAAATTTCAGCTAAAGCTCAATCCAGCGAAATATACATTTGGAGCTAGGTCAGGAAAACTTCTAAGATTTTTAGTCAGTGAAAATGAATTGAGATCGAACTAGACAAAATCAAGGCTATACAAGAGCTGCCTCTACCGCTCGCTCAAAAAAAGTTCGAGGTTTCCTAGGAAGATTAAATTATATTGCTCGGTTCATTTCATAACTAACTGAGAAATGTAACATCATATTTCGTCTTCTTAAGAAACATAACCCAGGTATGTGGGATGAAGGGTGCTAGAAAACTTTTGATAAGGTTAAACATTACTTGTCCAATGCTCCAGTACTGAGGCCACCTAGTCTAGATAAACCACTGATACTGTACTTGGCAGTATTTAGGAATTCTATGGGATACGTACTGGGCCAACATGATGAGTTAGGTTAGAAATGAAGAGCGATATACACCTCAGTAAGAAGTTCACGGAATGTGAGACAAGGTACTTGCCGATTAAGAAATTGTGTTGCACATTAATCTGGATGACTCGGAGACTGAGACAGTACATGTTGTGCCATACAACTTGGTTCATCTTAAAACTGGACCCTCTAAAGTACATGATGGAGTAAACTACTTTGAATGGAAGGATTGCCCGATGGCAAATTCCACTTTCTGAATTTGATATAGTTTATGTGAATCAGAAAGCTATAAAAGAGAGTGCAATAGCATATTTTCTAGCTAATAGAGCTCTTGAAGATTACGAGCCTTTGAACTTTGATTTCTTGAATTAAGATCTTGGATGTGGAAATCCTATATAAAAGAAGAAATGATCAGGTGCTATTACAATATATGGACGCTGTTGAGGCTAGAAAAATTTTAGAAGAAGTCTATGAGAGCATTTACGGAACACGTGCTAATGGTTTCACAATGGCCAGGAAAATCATGAGATTCGTGTTTTATTGGTCCACCATAAAAGGAGACTGCATCAATTATGCTAAAAAATGCCATAAGTGCCAAATTTATGGAGATAAAATTCATTTACTTCATTCATCTCTTCATGTTATGACTTCTCCATGTCTTTCTCTATGTCGGGCATGGATGTCATTGGGTCGATCTTGCCAAAAGCTTCGAATGGGCATCGATTCACCTTTGTGGTCATCGATTACTTTACCAAATGGGCAGAGGCCACTTCTTACGCCAATATCATGAAGTTAGTAGTTAGCAAATTCCTAAAGAAAGAGATCATATGTCGGTATGGAATGTTAGAAAGGATCATATCTGATAATGTATTGAATTCAAACAACAGCATGATAGCAGAGGTCTGTAGTCAATTCAGGATCAAACACCACAACTCGTCATCGTATCATCTAAAAATGAACGGTACAGTTGAGGCAGCCAATAAGAACATTAAGAAAATCGTAAGAAAAATAACTGAGACTTATAAAGATTGGCATGAGAAGTTACCATTTGCCCTCTATGCTTATCAAACGTCTGTCAAAACCTCTACAGAGGTAACGCATTTCTCATTGGTTTATGGAATGGAGACGATTTTACCTATTAAATTTGAGATTTCTTCTCTCTGAGTTTTGGCTAAGCTAAAGTTGGATGAAGCAAAATGGATCTAATTTCGATACGATCAAGTGAACCTGATTGTAGAAAAGAGGTTGAAAGCTATTTGTCATTGTCAAATGTACCAAAAACAAATGATATAAACTTACAACAAAAGGTTTATCTCAGATAATTCCATGAGAGAGACCTAGTGTTGGAAAAGATTATTCCCATATAAAATGACTTCAGAGGAAAGTGGATGTCAAATTGGGAAAGACCTTATATGGTAAAGAAGGTATTCTCTGAAGGAGCGTCAATGCTGACCAAGATGGATGGCAAGAACCTGCCTAATCCTGTAAATTAATATTCATTTAAAAAATACTTCACTTAAAAAAAAATGAGAGGTTAAGGCGAAAACCTGTAAAGGGTGTCTTAAGACTAAAAGGGTTTTGAATTAAACACCCAAGAAAAGGGCAATTCAAATTTTGATCGAAGGTAGGGCATGTGGTAGTCTTGCTATGCTCGAATTAACAAGAATGAGGGATACTACGTATTAGGGCATCAAAAAAGTATTCTGGATCTTTGAAACACATATCAAGTTCAAATGGATCATTGAGAAGTTTGTGCGGAGAAGCTCATAGTACGATACTTGGGGCACTTGTTTTTTATCTTATTTATTTTGTATTTTAGCGACGTTTGCTCTATTCATTTCGAGCTTCGCTCCTAATAAATTTCAACCATGTCTATTGTTACAATCTTTTTCAAACATTTTTCATTGAAATAATAATTAATGGACTAGTAATATTCAAACAAAAGTTTTTTGCATACTACTCTAAAAGGCTTCTAAATAGTACAAGAACCTGAAACATGACCACTAGTTAGAACTAACCAAACCTAAAGGTTTGGAAACATTTGGAAAAGAATAGTCATCGGGCTTCTTGTCAAAGATACCAGCTGAACAAGAAGGCATGGTAACACATCAACGATAGAACCTTGATTAACAACGAGCAGTGTCAACCCAAGCATTTAAAAAGGATCATTCTCGAAAAGGATATTTTTGCATTCATGCAAACATAATTTATACACATCTACTTAGGAGCATTTGATTCATTTTGATCATAATATCCTAATCATTCGGCATAAATAGAGACTTATGAATTGGATTTTACAGGTCATATTACCCAGAAAATAGAGCAGATTGAAATCATTATGGCGAATTTTATCTCCCTGAAGTTGTAGAATCTTATCTCCCTAAAATTGTAATGGAACAGATTGAAAATAGCAAATCTAATTTTCCAGAAGTTGCAGTGGAATAGATTAAAGCTACAAGTTACAAATCCTATACCTCTGAAGTTGCAGTAGGTCGGATCAAATCTACCATGGCGAATATTATCTCCCTAAAGTTGCAGTGGAGTAGATTAAAGCCATAAACCTTATCTCCTTGAAGTTGCAGTGGAGCAGGTTGAAGTTACAAGTCTTATCTTCCTGAAGTTGTAGTGAGACAGACTGAAGATAGCAAATCTTATCTCTCTAAAGTTGCAGTAGAGCAAATTTAAGCTATAAACCTTATCTCCTTGAAGTTGCAGCGGAGTAGGTAAAAAAATAAACCAATATTATCTCCCTAAAGTTGCAGTGGAGTAGATTAAAGACAAGCTAAAAATCTTATCTTCCTGAAGTTGCAATAGAGCAGATTAAAGCCACAAACCTTATCTCCTTAAAGTTGCAATAGAGCGGGTCAAAAAATAAACAAATCTTATCTCCCTGAAGTTGCAGTAGAGCATATTAAAGCCATAAACCTTATTTCCCTGAAGTTGCAGTGGAGTAGGTAAAAAAATAAACAAATCTTATCTCCTTGAAGTTGCAATGAAGTAGATTAAAGCCACAAACCCTATCTCCTTGCAGTTGCAGTGGAGCAGGTTAAAAAATAAACAAAACTTATCTCCCTGAAGTTGTAGTGGAGTAGATCGAAGATAGTAAATCTTATCCCTCTAAAGTTGCAGTAGAGCAGATTAAAGCTATAAACCTTATCTCCTTGAAGTTGCAGTAGAATAGATTGAAGATGCGAATCTTATCTCCTTAAAGTTGTAGTGGAGCAATGGAATAGATTAAAGCTACAATTCGTAAATCCTACACCTCTGAAGTTGCAGTTGGTCGGATCAAATCTACCGTGACGAATCTTATCTCCTTGAAGTTGCAGTGGAGCAGATTGAAGCCATAAATCTTATCTCCCTAAAGTTACAATAGAGCAGATTGAAGATAGCAAGTCTTATCTCTCTGAAGTTGTAGTAGAGTAGATTAAAGCTATAAATCTCATCACACTCAAGTTGCAGTAGGACAAAATTAAAGCCACTAATCTTATCTCCCTGAAGTTGTAGTGGGTTAGAACGAGACTACTTAAAGAAAATGAGCACGAAGAAGTCAAGATTTGGCAAGACCGGGCAAAATTGTTCCTTCTTAAAAGTCTTTTCTCCATTCTCATTACACGACAACGAGCAAATGGGGGCAGCTGTAGTAGGCCCAATTTACCCGAGCCCAAAACCAAATAAAAGCCTAAAAATAAACAGTCCAAATTTAAAAAAAAAATCCACTACCCAAATATTCAAGCCCAAAATAAAAAACCTAGCCCAAAAATTACAAGCCCATATGATTAAACAGTTTTAGTAGAAGTAGAAACTCTAGCTCCTATGTGCGCAGCTCCTCTTCAGGCACACTGCCCGCGCCTTGTCCCAAGGCCTAATCCCCTCTACTCAACCTTGCATCAGAATAGCTTTCCAACCCTATTGACCTCCTAGCAAACCTGTAAAAGAGACCAAAAGCAAAGTAGAAACAGAAACAGAAACAGAAGCAACACACAAAAAATGCAGCACGCAAAGAACGTAGCACGCAAAATAATACAAAAACAGTAACAAATGAACAGTACCAGGGCAGAAACAGAAAATAAAAAAAATGTGTAATTTCAAACGGCTATAAAGGTCGATTTCTTGTAAAGACATAGGATGCTGATTTAAGTACAAAAAAAAAAAAGAATCAAAAGAAAAAAGACTTCAAAAAAAAATGTTTCTTTTACTTTTTATTTTGATATTTACTTTTATTTTCAAAGAAATAACATAAAAATAAAAAGGGAACTCTTTACCTTTGTTGCCGTCGCTATTGTTTCCTTCTGATTTGAAGGGCCGTCGGTCGTCAGAAAGTGGCATCGTGGAGCCCTTGAACCGAAAGGTTCTTTTTTTTTTGGTTTTTTGTCTTTTTTTTTTATTTTGGCCCTCAGATCTGGGCTTAGGAGGTAAAAAAACAAAAGAATGAGGACTTTTAGGTTTTCCAGCCATCGTGGACGGCGGCGCCATCGCTGGTAAATAGTGGCCGCCACGGTGGCCGACAGCAGGAGTCGTGGTCGGGGGAAGAGAGCAGAGAAAAGGAAAGCCTCTCAAAATTTTTTTAGAGAACTAAGCAGAAATGAATTTTTGTCAAAAAAAATTGGCTTTTATAGACATTTAAAATGGCGTCATTTTGAGCCCTAACTCCAGACTTCAAAACGAAGTCGTTTAAGGCCAACCCAAGCACGACCTGACCCGCTCCAAGGGATCCACGTGTTTTCAATTTTTAGGGTATTTGCGCGATCAGCCCTTCCGCTTTTGTGACGCGCTTCAGTTTAGTCCTTTTCACTTTTTTTATTTTTTAAATTTGGCCACAGAACTTTTGCGCGTTTCAATTTAGTCCCTGGCTCGCTGATCTCCTAGAGAATGGACGCGTGTCCTGGGAAATTTGGTTATTTTCCCATTTGGTCCTTGTTTATTTTCGCGCATTTCTAATTAGTCCTTTGTTTTTTTTTCTTTCCTTAATTTATCATGTTGATTTAATTTGGGTTACATTTAAGCCCATTATTATTTTCATTTATTTATTTATTTTATTTACCTTTTTATTTATTCTTTTTTTTGGTTTTATTTTATTTTTCATTTGGCACCCATTTATCTATTATTATTATTATTATTATTATTATTATTATTATCTATTGTGTATTTATTTATAGTTGCTCCCTTAACTTCATTTATATTTCAATTTGCCCTTTTATTATCAACATTTTACAAACTATTTTCTTTAATATCAGTTTGTGTATTTATTTATTTTAAAAACATCTTTTAAAAATAATGCCAAACTAGCCCTAATTATCCGCTAAGTACTTGAGTTAATATATATAGTTGTTTAAGTGATAAAAATTGTGTCACTAAAGAACGTTTTAGACCTACCAACGGTACCGCGCGACCGTGTCGTGGACTACGAACGGTATCGCACGATTGTCTTCAATGGCTCTTTTTATTAGTTCTACAAACTAAAAGTCCTGCTCAAATCATTTGAATGCAGTGGGTAACGTTGAAGGGTCAAATTTTTAAAATAGAGAGAATGGTGCAAATGACGTTAGCAATGAGCGAGGATAAAAGACTGCACAATCAAAAGCAACATGGAGACCGCCCACTTTGAACAAAGTACCGCCCACTTTGAACAAAGTTAATTATCCTCAGCCGTCGGTCTTTAATTAATGAAGCTTAATTTTCTACTCTCTTTTTTTCTGTTTTGGTAGAAATTTTTTTCTACTTTCTACAACTTCAGAGGAAAGTATCCAAAATCTTTCTACTTTCTAGAACCTAGATCTACACCATAATATTTCAGTGGCAGTCTCTGATTGCTACATTGCCTTGTTCATAAATATGGAACCGCATCACTGTTAGCAATCTAATTTGTCCACGTAGGGGTAATTTTTTTAAAAAAATTTAATAACCGAAATTAAATTATAAGTTTTTGAAAAATTAAAGTATAATATTTGAGTAATTTAATTTTTCAAAACATTATTTATTAAATCGAAATAATTACAACCACTAGTATTTTGAAAATCTCTCAAATTTAATAGTTTCTTATCCAAAAGTATCCTATAAAATATCATGTTGCCACCATTTTTTTTTTTTTAATTTTCAGTGTTATACAAGAAGACAAAAAACAAAAAGTTAAAGCATACGAGTGAATATTTAATATACTAACAGTGTGTTCCTTTTTATTTTACAAATAGTCTTAGGATGAGTTTGAATAGACGATTGAGTGTAGTGCAATGCGCTTAGCTTACTTTTTGTCTCACGCTACAGTATTGCTATAATATTTAATCTCACCGCTACCGCTGTTTTTAAACTAAACGCACAGCCCATCCAAATACACCCTTAAAAAATTACCTTTAAATATATCTTTTTTTAATATTTTACTATACTCATATAAAATACTTATCAACCCCTGCTTTTGGAGTCTAAAAACTCTATTAACAATGTACCAAACATTTTTCCAGGACATAATAGAAATAGTTGTAACTTTGAAAAAAGAAATTAGATTTTTGGATAATTTCCCAACTAAGTTGGTCAGACGGTTAAAAATAGTATAGATATAGATACACCAAGAAATGGAATTCATATTATTCATACAAGTTTTACAAGCCTGACAATAAATGCATTATTTGTTAATCGAAATTCTTGAATCTAAATCATAGAAGTTGAACCGCAGCGATGGTGGGAATTTTCTCTTGCAATTTTTGAGTAACAGCCACTCTAACAGTCATGACCCCTGCTGCAGGACCCGTGATTCTTACTTTAACTATTGGCTCCTCAATGGCAACTAATTCAAGAGATCCACCCGCTGCCCCCACCAGGTAGGGCCTGTTAGAGTAACAGTTTAAGTCTGTTATACTGGTATACAGTCGTTAGAATTGTTAGTTGATAGTTAGTCAGTTAGGCAGTAGTTATTACTTTTCACTATATATGTATGTGTTGTTATCAAGAATGAATAAGTAGAATATACAGTATTGTTGAATTCTTAACATGGTATCAGTTACCAGGTTTTGGGAATTGCTTTCTCTTGTTTTTGTGTGATTTCTCATGACTCCCTCCAGTTCGTCGGTACAGTCTGCTACTCCGATGATGTCTACTGTTTCTGATGGAGTCGATACTCGTTTGTTTTCTACCAAGAAGATCAGTGTTCTTCTTGATGATAATAACTATCTGTTGTGGCGTCAGTAGGTTCTTCTAGCAATCAAGACTTATAAGCTTCAACATTTCATTGATCCAGGCATTGTTCCACCACCTCAGGTTGTTCTTGATGATGCTGGGGTCTCACAACCGAATCCTGAGTTTGATCGGTTTGAGCAGCAAGATAGTGCGCTTGCTTCTTGGCTATTGTCTTCAGTAAGTCCTACTGTACTTCCTTACCTTATTGGTTTAAATACAAGTGTGCAGATTTGGAATGCTCTTGTTGGTGTGTATGGTAGCAAGTCTACTTCTCAGTTAATGTTTTATAGACGAGCACTGCACTCACAACGTAAGGCTGATCTCTCTATGCGAGAATTCTTGATGAAAGTTAAAGGCTACTGTGATCGGCTTGCTGGCTGTGGTGAGATCATTAGTGAGCAGGAACACGTGACTGCTATTCTTAATGGTTTGTCTGCAGAGTATGAGTCAGTTGTTACAATAATTACTGCCAGCCCAGTTCCGTATAGTGTTCAAGGGGTTACCACTATGCTGCTTGATGCTGAAGCACGGCAGCAACTTAGCAACTTACGATGATGGAACCTCTCAGCTCTGCCAACACAGTCTCTACTGCACCTGCTGTGTCTGATAGTAATAGCACTCCTCCGTATCGGCCCAACTCTCGTGGTTGTGGTCGTGGGCGCTTCTCAAACTCTCGTGTTCAGTGTCAATTATGTGGGAAATCTGGTCACTTGGTTGATCGGTACTATTATCGTTTTGATGCTACCTACAAAAGCACTAACTATCGGCCCCCTCCTACTCCTCCTCAAGCTAATATGTGTTTGTTTGGCAGTGGTGCATATCCTTCTTGGATGCCATCGCCTACGACAGTTACATCTCACAATGCGCAACAAGGCTGTTTTGGTTCTTCAGCAAGTGTTCCTGCATGGTCTAATCCATTTACTGCTAATTTAGTACAACAGGCTCATACATCGGTTCAGTCACACCCTCAGGCTCTTCTTGCTACCCCTAATACAGTAACTGATGCTGCCTGGTATCCTGACTCAAGCGCCACCCATCATCTCACAAACTCGTCTACTGCTCTAAGTGACAGTAGCTCATATACTGGTCTAGGTAAAGTCTATGTTGGCAACAGTATGACTCTTACTGTTAAGTCTTCTAGTCAGTCTTCTTTTCACACTCAATCCCGAGCGTTGTTCATGCGATCTTTACTGTTTATGCCTGGAATAACCAAAAATCTTTTGTCTGTTTCAAAGTTTGCAAAGGACAACCAGGTGATGTTTGAATTTTTCCCTACACAGTGTCAGGTTCGTGATCTTCGAACTAGGGAGGTGTTACTTCGGGGTTCGGTTTATGATGGGTTATACAGGTTGTTTCTACCTGGTTCGTTCAAGTCAGTTGCAACTTCTGACTCTGCTCGCTGCTATGCTGTTACTGCCCCTGTGTCTTTGAGTTTGTGGCATCATAGGTTAGGCCACCCTTGTGTTGCTACTCTTGCTAAAGCACTACGAAGTTGTAATATTCAGTTTCATTCCAATAAAGAAGTTGTTGGTTGTATGGCTTGTCCTCTAGGCAAAGCACGAAAATTACCTTTTACAAATTTTTTGTCTGAATATTCAAAACCTCTTCAGCTCGTTGTTGTAGATGTTTGGGGTCCTGCTCCAGTGTCCTCTAATGGTTTTCGATATTACGTTGCGTTTACTGATGTATGCTTTCGATACACGTGGCTCTATTTTTTACGTGCAAAATCGGATGTGCTCAATATTTTTCCCATTTTTCATAAGCAGGCTGAACGGTCACTTGGTTGTCAGCTTCTTGCTTTACAAACTGATGGAGGTGGTGAATTTCAGGCACTCAGAAGTTACTTGGCTCATCATGGTATTCGACAACGGGTTACTTGTCCATATAGCTCTGAGCAGAATGGCTTAGTTGAGCGAAAACACAGACAGATCGTTGAAAAATGTCTTACCATGCTCGCGCAAGCCTCAATGTCATTGTCTTATTGGAATGATGCTTTCAGCTGTGCAGTATACTTGATAAACAGATTACCTTCTTCACCTCTCGGTAGTTTCAACCCGTATGAAAAATTATTTCATGTCAAACCAGATTATTCGTTCCTTCGTGTTTTTGGTTGTTTATGTTTTCCCAGCCTAAGGTCTTTCAATACTCATAAACTATAGTTTCGCTCAGCTCCATGCATATTTTTAGGCTACTCTCATTTACATCGTGGTTATAAGTGTCAAGATAAAAATGGCAGAACTTATGTCTCTCGTCATGTCATTTTTCATGAGTCAGTCTTCCCTTTTAAAGATTTTCATTCATCAACTGAGACTTCTCTGCCCACACCACGTTCAAGTGATAAACTTCTTGTTCTCAACCCCACTCCCTCGACTACACCTGTCTCTCTACCATCTAACGTGTCTAACTTCCTTGTTAATTCTTCACCTGTCACATCACTGTCCGCCTCACCTACTGGTAGTCAGTCATTGTGTCCATCCACCTCACCTATTCCTTCCAACAATAACTCATCTAGTTCAGTTTCTAGTGTACCTGCTCATTGTCTGTCTCATCCGTCCCATCATGTCTCAGCTCCTCTCAACTCTCATGCTATGGTTACCCGTAGTAAAGCAGGAATTTTCAAACCTAAGGTTTTTTTCACCAACGTGTTTAGTTTATCAAGTGATACTCTCGCTGATGTTCATGAAGCCATACAGAATACATGTTGGGCAGCGGCTGTACGTGATGAGCTACAAGCATTGCTTAAAAATAACACTTGGACGATTTGTTCTCTTCCAGCTAATCGTCGAACAGTTGGCTGTAAATGGCTGTTCAAAGTTAAGAGGAAGGCGGATGGGTCCGTCGACAAGTATAAAGCTCGACTGGTTGCAAAAGGGTTCTCTTAGAATGCAGGCTTTGATTTTTGGGATACTTTCAGCCTAGTGGTTCGTGCGGCTACCGTTCGAGTCGTTCTTGCTACTGCTTTTATGAGAGGCTGGTTCTTGAGGCAAGTGGATGTCAACAACGCCTTCTTGAACGGTACTCTAACAGAGGAAATTTACATGGATCAACAGCTGGGTTTTGAAGTGTGTGGCACAAATGGTTTCAAGTTGGTATGTAAGCTGAATAAGGCACTGTATGGCCTACGTCAAGCTCCCCGAGCTTGGTTTCACACGCTCAAGCAGTTTCTGGTAACTCGGCTTGGTTTTCAGGTGTCGAAGGCTGATACCTCTTTGTTCATTCGAAATTCGTTTAGCAATATCTTGCTCCTTATGGCTTATGTTGACGATATTGTTATAACCGGTAACTCCAATGATGCTATTGAACATGTGGTTGGTGAGCTTCATGCTAAATTTATACTAAAGGACATGGGTGCATTAAGTTTTTTTTAGGAATAGAGGTTCAACGGATGGACAAAGGAATGTTCCTTAGTCAAAAGAAATATGTTTATGAGATACTTAAAAAGACAGAAATGATAGATGCAGTAGCTACACCGACTCCTATGGTAACTACACCCAAGTTGACTACGCCAGATGATAGTCTTCTGTTCAATGATGCTCATTTGTATCGTAGCACAGTGGGTATGCTTCAGTATCTCTACATAACACGTCCACATTTGTCGTTTAGTGTCAACAAGCTAAGCCAGTATATGAATTGTCCAAGTGAATGTCATTGGAAAGCTGTAAAACGGGTGCTGAGGTATTTGTGTGGAACTGTTGATCATGGTCTCTACTTCTCAAAAGGACAGAATGAATTAATTTGTTACTCTGATGCTGATTGGGCATCGTCTGTAGAAGATCGACGTTTTACAACGGGTTATGTGGTGTATTTGGAACCCAACCCTGTTGTGTGGTGCTCCAAGAAGTAGTTAATAGTATCCAGATCATCCTCTGAAGCGGAATATCGCAGCCTTGCCAACTGTGTTTCTGAGCTATGCTGGGTCAAACAGTTGATAGAAGAAATTGGTTTATCACTGTGCCAGACACCAGTGATATGGTGTGATAACACCTCTGCTGTCTCCATAGCTGCAAACCCCACTCATCATGATCGAGTGAAACATGTCGAGATTGATCATCAGTTTGTGAGAGAAAAGGTGGTTACTGGCGTGCTACAGGTTAACTATGTTCCCTCTTCAAAGCAAGTTGCAGACGTGCTTACCAAACCAGTTTCACCTAAGTATTTTGTTCATTTTCGAAAAGCTCTTAAGGTTCTCTCAAAAAATGAAGAAAACTAGGGAAATGTTAGAGTAACAGTTTAAGTTTGTTATACTAGTATACAGTCGTTAGAATTGTTAGTTGATAGTTAGTCAGTTAGGCAGCAGTTATTACTTTTCACTATATATGTATATGTTGCTATCAAGAATGAATAAGCAGAATATACAGTATTGTTGAATTCTTAACAGGGACTAATCTCTTCAAGTACCTGGGATCACATACAAGTTCATAAACTTAACATTCCTACCTAACTTCTTCAAGTGCATACCAAGATTCGCAATGCACAATATTTTTACATAAATATTTAGTTCCAAATGAAACTAACAGACCAAAAGATGGATACCAAAAATAGGCCAATCAACCATCAATACAATCTTGTACAATCATCCTAAATCCACGGACCTCAAATATGCAAAGCGCTAGACTAATCTTACATTACAGCACTTGTGCATCCAAATATTCAATCATCTAATTTGGATTCCGCAAAGGAACAAAGGCTAGGTTGCTGAGACTTCACTAGCAAAGGAAACATAAGTTGACCACTAGATAAATCATACACAGACCTGGTTACAGTCATTTAGATAAGATGACATATGCCCAATTCAAGCAGTACCCTGGGGAGGGGTTAAACTTTGAGCAAGTGACCATCAAAGCTTACCCAAAAACTAGAAACTATAGTACTCAACTTGCAAGGATTAAGAATACTAGGGTAATAATCTAAAGGAAACCCCTAGAAATTAATTGGATTTAGAAAACAACAAAATTGAAAAAAAATGTTGACTATTTGACTTATGTAGTTAGACTATTTAATCTAAAGAGATGATTTACCATGATGGTTAGATCTAAATGCTACAATAAGGTAGAAAATAATCATAGTTTTCATGTTTGGCAACTTGATGGAAGCACTCAAACATGGTTTGCACTGGAAGAAATCATTACTGCAGATTTGAGCTTAAGTTTCTTAATTAGACTCTTTCCCTTGATCTAAAACACCTTGGCAGTGGGAAACTTGTCTAGATGTCACAAGTTCTGTTTTCTTTTCAGTGTTAAAATCTTCTATAATCACTCAGCTAGAAGAATGGTAAAGTTATCATCAAAGGTTTGAAACAAATCTTGAACTATAGGGTCTAAATCCAAGTATACATCACACATCCTCAAGGTTTATATCACATCTTGTTGCTTCCATTGATTTAAACAAAATTTTGGCTAATTCCCTCAATCTCTTTTTTCCTAGTTCTGCCCAATAGTATTGATCCTATACCATTCCTTGTCAAGTCACTTGAAATTTATGTTTAAATTTCGTCTTCTACTTTATGATTGAGAAGTTAATTCAATTGGGTAAACATAAATAAATAAGTTTTGTTAAATTGTTGAATTGAAAATCAATAATTTATATCCAATAAATTAATAACAATAAGTAACTTTGTAATTTATATATAAAAAATTTTAAGAAAATTTATTAGATAGAGTTTAAGCATCTATTAATAATTAACTTGTAAACTTTCATAAAATAAGAAGATAAAATTTAGAAGTAGAAAGTTTTCAAGAAAGACTCAAATGGCATTTGGTACGGTCAAATGATGTATAATGCTCCTACAGGTGGACAAGTCACTGCTCAGTAGACCTGACAATGGTCGGGTTATTCGTTTAGGTTCACTTAAAAAAATGAAAATGTTTGAGAAAAAATATAGGCTCCGAAAATAGATTTGGAAAAAAATAAAACATGTTTTCTAAATGGGTCAGACCTCGAGTAGGATTTTTTTAGCCCGAACCCAGCTCGGCTTGAATAAGTTGTTTCGTTGTTGTTTCGCTATCATTTTGTTATTATATTGTTACTATTTTGTTGTTATAATTAATTTTGCTACTATTTTAGATAAATTTGCTTGTTAAGTTGCAATTATTTTAGTGTTATTTAAGTATAAAGATTTTTTAATGTATTTTCAATTTGTTAGAAAATATTTATTTTGATATTTTTAGTGTATTAATTTGATGTATTATATTTTTTTAAAAATTTATTTCTATATAAAAACAATCTAAAAATAATAACACGGGTGGACTGAGTCAAGCTCGAGTTTAGCATTTTTAATTTGAGCCAAACTTAAACAGAATTTTATACCTGTTTTTTGGGCCTGACCGAAACCTAAAAATGGGTCTGAACTTTTTAGATCAACACGACCCATGATGAAGTCTAGTGCTCACCTTTCATCATTATGTCAGAAGCTGACGGCTAACTACTTCCCTCATTCCTCAAAATCAATGATGAAACTCGTTTACAATCAGTTAAGCCTTTAATTATAAGTTATAACCCTAATTTGGGGACCATAACCCTAATATTTATAACATTTGTATATTAGTTCTAATTCCTAATTAGCCCATCATTAACTAAAATTTGATTAGAACTCAATTATTAGAGTATCTACACATACTTGACCCATACTTTATTTAATCACTTTTAATTTAAGCTAAAACTATCATGATAGTAAATAATAAAAATAATTACCCTTATTGTATATGTGATGTTGATATTTTTCAACACTAAAGCCCTACATAATTAGAATTCACATTGAAAATGCAATAGATAACCCCATCAAACAACATATATAATTAATTTTAATATTGGTTGCCCAAGCTCAAATTTAAATTAACATTACTCTCATATATAGATTGACTGAGATTCAAATGCTCATGTACTATGGCAGCTCTCTTTTCTTTATCAAAATCACTTCTAAGGCTAGCTTGATCGTTACTATCAACAAGTCTGCCATTGCCGCAGTCAGATAAGCCAAAGTGCTTGAAATACTTATGATCTCCTTTATGATGATCAATAGTAACAAATGCACCAAACTGCATATTCAATACTTGTCTCTCTCCTTCCTTACTGTATTTTGATTTGCTTTTGCAAGGAGTAGTAGTCGTAGATGGTTTGGTTGCTTTCTTCAATTCAACCTTAAAATGCAAGGAACTTGAATTATCATCTTCCTCCATGTGAAATGTAAGATGATCACCAACATTCAAGCCGTTCCCAAGAACAAACCTTCTCCAACCCCTAGAGATAACTGGTTTCTTATAACGCCCTTTTTTACGAGTGGTGCACACAAGCGGCCATTCCATGGCTTCGTACCTGACTAGCAACTTCACGGCATGACCACCATGGAACTGAGGAAAAGAAGTGAATACCCTGCTTGGGATGGACAACCTTTTGAGGCAGTCGGTTGGAGTTAGTTTCTTTGAGAAGAGCTCCATTAAATTTATTGGTGACACTAGTTATCCGCTAAGTTCTTCAGTCAATATATATAGTTGTTTAAGTGATATAAATTGTGTCACTAAAGAACATTTTAGACTAACTAACAACGCTACCGCGCGACCGTGTCGTGGACTACGAACGGTATCGCACGATTGCCCTCAATGGCTTTTTTTATTAGTTCTACATACTAAAAGTCCCGTTCAAATCATTTGAATGATGAGGATAACATTGAAGGGTCAATTGTTCAAAATAGAGAGAGGACTGAAAATGGTGCAAAGGACGTTAGCAATGAGCCAGGATAAAAGACTGCACAATCAAAAGCAACATGGAGACCGCCGACTTCGAACAAAGTCAATTATCTTCAGCCATTGGTCTTTAATTAATGAAGCTTATTTTTTCTACTCTTTTTTCTTTTTTGGTAGAAATTTTTTCTACATTCTACAACTTCACAGGAAAGTATCCAAAATCTTTCTACTTTCTAGAACCTATATCTATACCCTAATAATTCAGGGTCTGTCTCTGATTGCTACATTGCATCGTTCATAAAAATTGAACCGCATCACTGTTAGCAATCTAATTTGTCCACGTAGGGGTAGTTTTCTAAAACAAATTAATAACCGAAATTAAATTATAAATTATAAGTTATTGAAAATTTAAATATAATATTTGAGTAATTTAATTTTTCAAAAAATTATTTATTAAAACGAAATAATTACAAATACCAGTATTTTGAAAATCTCTCAAATTTAAAAGTTTTTTTATCCAAAAGTATCCTACAAAATATTATTTATTTTCAGTGTTATACTAAAAAACAAAAAAATATTTAAAACATACATATGAATATCTAGTACACTGACAGTGTGTTTTTTTATTCTATAAATAGTCTTAGGGTGAGTTTAGATAGATGATTTGAGTGTAGTGCATTATGTTTAACTTACTTTTTGTCTCACGCTACAGAATAATTTCACCGCTATCGCTATTTTTACACTAAATGCACCATCCATCCAAACCCACCCTTAAAAATTTATCTTTAAATTTTTTTATTAATATTTTAATATATTCATATAGAATACTTATCAACCCCTGGAGTCTAAAAATTCTATTAACAACATCGCAAACATTTTCCCAAAACATAGTAGTAATAGTTGTAACTTTGAAAAGCGAAATTAGTTTTTGGATAATTTCCCAACTAAGTTGGTCAGACAGTTAAAAAGAATAGTATAGATATAGATACACCAAGAAATGGAATTCATATTATTCATACAAGTTTTACAAGCCTGACAATAAATGCATTATTTCTTAATCGAAATTCTTGAATCCAAATCATAGAAGCTGAACCGCAGCGATGGTGGGAATTTTCTCTCGCAATTTTTGAGTAACAGCCACTCTAACAGTCATGACCCCTGCTGCAGGACCCGTGATTCTAACTTTAACTATTGGCTCCTCAATGGCAACTAATTCAAGAGATCCACCCGCTGCCCCCACCAGGTAGGGCCTAATCTCTTCAAGTACCTGGGATCACATACAAGTTCATAAACTTAACATTCCTACCTAACTTCTTCAAGTGCATACCAAGATTCGCAATGCACAATATTTTTACATAAATATTTAGTTCCAAATGAAACTAACAACCAAGAGATGCATACCAAAAACAGGCCAATCAACCATCAATACAATCTTGTACAATCATCCTAAATCCATGGCCCTCAGTATGCAAAGCCCTAGACTAATCTTACATTACAGCATTTATGCATCCAAATATTCAATCATCTAATTTGGATTCCGCAAAGGAACAAAGGCTAGGTTGCTGAGACTTCACTAGCAAAGGAAACATAAGTTGACCACTAGATAAATCATACACAGACCTGGTTACAGTCATTTAGATAAGATGACGTATGCCCAATTCAAGCGGTACTCTGGGGAGGCGTTAAACTTTGGGCAAGTGACCATCAAAGCTTACCCAAAAACTAGAAACTATAGTACTCAACTTGCAAGGATTAAGAATACTAGGGTAATAATCTCAAGGAAACCCCTAGAAATTAATTGGAGTTAGAAAACAACAAAATTGAAAAAAAAGTTGACTACTTGACTTATGTAGTTAGATTATTTAATCTAAAGAGATGATTTACCATGATGGTTAGATCTAAATGCTACAATAAGGTAGAAAATAATCATAGTTTTCCTGTTTGGCAACTTAATTGAAGAACTCAAACATGGTTTGCACTGGATTGAAATCATTACTCCAGAATTGAGCTTAAGTTTCTTAATTATACTCTTTCCCTTGACCTATAACACCTTGGCAGTGAGAAACTTGTCTAGATGTCACAAGTTCTGTTTTCTTTTCAGTGTTAAAATCTTCTATAATCACTCAGCTAGAAGAATGGTAAAGTTATCATCAAAGGTTTGAAACAAATCTTGAACTATAGGGTCTAAATCCAAGTATACATCACACATCCTCAAGGTTTATATCACACCTTGTTGCTTCCATTGATTTAAACAAAATTTTGGCTAATTCCATTAGCTGAACATTAAAATATAAAGCAAAAGACAGCCCTCTTTATATGCTAGTGATAGAAATAAAACACACATTTTAAGAGCTAACAAGGCTGCAATGACATTACCTTCTCAATATTTTCTTCATTCAGCTCAAGGCCAGTTTCTTCATCAGTTATAGGCTCCACTGCAACAATTTCAGGTATCTTTTCCATTAAACGTTTCTCAATACCCATCTTCATTGTCGTAACAGAACTTGGACATGAGCCACAAGCTCCTTGGAGCTTCAACCGCACAACATTACCATCAATCTCATGTAATGCCACATTCCCCCCATCAGCAATCAGATAGGGTCGAACTTCATCCAACACGCTCTCAACATTCTCAGCAGTTAGGGGCAATTCTAAGGCTGAATCAGGTGTGGCAACAGCCTTTACAACTGCATAGACTCAAAACAACGCAAGCTTCTACAGATTTAGAACAAGTTCCAACATGCAACAATTCAAATGGAAATGGGAAGAATATACTATATAAATCAAAAGGAGATTTAACCATTCAAAAAATATTCATGAACAATGCAATGAACATGATAGAATCTTTTGCATTCAACATATGCAGATAAAGTAATATAACAACTATCATAATATTTTAATATAATCAACCAGAAACTCGGAGGGAGAAGAATAAATAAAGCAATAGCAATCAATCGAGTACTGATAAAACAAAAAGAGCCAGCTCCTGTTACGCTATTTAGGTCAACGAAGCTGAAATATCAACATCTAAGCAAATGCGACGAAATAATTGTCTCCAAGCAAACCGAGGTAATAGAGTTCGATATCAACCTAAAATTATAACAAAACCAATCGAAACGAAAGAAACTGACCTTTCCTGCGCGTGAGAGCAGGTGATCGGACCCGCACACAACGCCATGAGCAACGCCGCGCAGGATTACGCCCTTTCGCGAGCAAGACGCGGATGCCAAAGAAGCTAGAGGGCTGGGCAAATCGGAAATTATCATTACAATATACAAAATTCGAACTGAATTTTCAGGAAACATATGGAGAGATAGTTAGGAACCTTGGTAGTTAGGGGACGAGAAGAGGAGGGTTCTGGGGATTGATGGGCGTTGCAGCAATATGTAGGGCTAATAACTATGGCCTGCATCTCCTTCCTTTCTGAATTTTACAAAATATATAGTAATCAATAATGAAATAGATTTGTGATTAATCACTCTTTCCTTTCTAAACTTCCAAATTTTCGTGGGCTTTTCGTTTCTATTGGATTTCTACTTTTTCAAGCTTATGCCTGGAATCTATCTGCATTTGTATTTATTTGGTGATGAATCAGCGCAATATAATTTAGTTCCTTATAATTAAATTAATTATTAAAAATTATAAAAACGAGTTTATTGTCTTTTGTCTTTTTTATTAAAAAATAATAAATTAATTATAAATTTTAAACTAGAACAAACATGTTTTATTATTAAAAATTTTATTTATTTTTATCGTTAAAAACTTATCTTTGAACATTAACAAGAGACATATATGACACGTCGCTTGTCTGATTATTTCATCATCAAGTCACTTTTTTAACCGTACAAATTAATGAACTTTTTAATAAAAATAATCAATTTATTCTTTAATCTAATATAGAAGAACTAATTTATCTATTTTTTAATATAGAGGTAAAATGCAATATCACGAACTAAATGATATTTTTATCAACTATCACTGTAATCAATTTTTTTTTATCTTAATTCAATCCGTTGATATCAAGTTTTCTCTTTTTACTTCGAACGGTGTAAAGGTTCGTGTATTATTTTTAACTCACACCAAACTCTTTCTCTATTTAAAACTCCTTCTTTTCTCATAAGCCGCAGATCAAAACTCGTGATCATTGCGCACAGAATGTCTCATAGAGATCAATTTATTAAATGGAACTCATTTGACCCACATGAACTAGTCTTATTGGTGGAACTTAGGAAGAAACTATCTACTAACTTAAAGGGATAAGATTGTATAGAATTTAAATCACTTAGAATTCTTAGATAGACTGTAATATTAACCGTCGATGTAACACAATCTATATTATTAATTTTAAGATAACTAACTATAAATAAATATCTCTCCATTCATTTGTAATCATCCCATTATATGCAGTTATTCTTGAATTAAAAGTATATTAAAATTTTTAATTCTTTTATTGTTTTTTTTGCTTTCCATATATTTTTCTAATATCTTAAAAAGAATTCTATAAAAATTCTCGCAAGAGTTTAACTAACTTTTATCGGATTTGAAGCAACGATTGAAAGTATAACCCATGACACTTGCATCAGATGGCCTAAGTTCTGCTTCCCTATTACAATTTCATCTAAGCTCCACCATAACGTTTTCAAATTCTCATAACTTTTATTTGCGACTCTCCACATATCAATATAAACAACCACTAATCACCGCCTCTAAATTTTGTCTAAACAAAACTAACCATAATAAAAAGGAAAATTCAGTAGTACTAGCTGGTAATGGTCGGTAGGACAGAAAATCTGAACAACGAAACACCGATAAATTTCTTTAATTACATTGGACAAATACAAACACCCTCTCTCCATATGTTACACATGAACTCCCATAACTTTTACCTTTTATACTTGAAACAAAATGGTTTCACTTCATACGACCAAATTACGAAGATAATTATACATTAAATGAGGGGAAAAAAAAACCAAATAAAACAGACATTTTTATGAGATGGATGAAGATCCTTTTTCTTGTTTAATTAACATGCATTTCAGGAGGCATAAAGAGGATTGTGAAGAGTAGTGGGGGAGCCTTTCTTCTTGAAAAGCCAGTCTCCAACCAGGGGAACAATGGGTTTCTTCTTCATCAACTTCCTTTCTCTTTTCCCTCCGAAATACCCTTCTTTCTCACCTATACTCAGTATCTGAGACAAGGTTGGGTTATTCTCCATTCTTTTCATCAACTCCTTTCTTCTCTCTTCCTCTCTCGCTGTATCTTCTGATTTATTTCCCATCCCCATACTCACAGTTCTGGGTGTTGTTGTCTCCGCCGCCATTTTAGCTGCCGCCGCCTCAGCTCTAGCCAACTTTGACATGTTCTTGTGAAGTTCAGCATTAAGTGAAGCCAATGCAACTTCGGTTTCGGATTCTCTCTCCTTCAGCAACTTCAACTCGGCCTTTGTTTCCTCCAGCTCAGTCTCGAGCTTCTTTAAGGTATCAAGAACCCCTTGATGATGGATACTCTCCTGATCATCTTCTTTACGGCTTAGGGGACTAGGTGAAAACCATGTGATCTCTTGGCTAGGAGGGCGACTGTAAGTGTAAGGCTTTGGAGTATATATCTCTCCAACGAGAAGCCGCTCACCGAAGACAGCAACGGCTTCTTTGACGGAGCGGAAAGGACGGGAAGTGTCGACGTTGGAGCGATAGTCTTTGGGTGGCTTTGACGACGGAATTCGGACTTGGGTTTCCATGGAAAAGCTGGAGATCAAATGAAAAAGCGTGCGTGTGTGTGCTTTGCGTGTAGACTATGGTGGAACGGAGGGGATATATTTGATAATGAGTTGGTTCAAGATTTCTTTGCTTTTACTACAAAAGATCACAGAGAGCGTAGTAGTGATTGTTTTTTGAAGGTTAAGCCTTGGAGGTGCGGGAAATGGACTGGTCAACTACTGGGGTAGGGTTGAATGGCGTACGTGCGGGATATCAGGGAGACATCATTGGCTTTAGAGATCTTTCCTCTATCAGACAGCTGCTTAATTTTAGGTGCTTGTACTGTAATGATAAAACTCGAACAGGACACTGCAACCCGAAAATCAAAGGTTTAATAGTACAAAAGTGCGATTCATTGTTGTCCGTTTGAGAACAACTAGATTCTAGTGTAGTTCATACAGATCAATTGTGTACAAAAACATGGTTTACTGTATGGTTTAGGTATTTGGGAGCCCTTTACAATGGTGAAATTTGTGAGCCTTTTTCGGCTACTTAATTAATTAGGTTTTGTATGATTAGTTTTTAACTTTGATCATTACCGATCAACCCTATGAATAAACAGGGTTCCTTCTTGCAATATCTTTATTTTAACTAATTAACTTAGTGTTTGAAAAATATTTAGGTATAATTAATTATAATTACTTAATTGTGACATGATTATGTAATTATTATTGATGGGTCATAATTGAAATATCCAGTTTTATTTTCCAATTCTATTTAATTACAAGCAATTACTAATTATTCTATAGCTAATTTCCACACAAATATACATGATATAAGTGTAATAAATTATTTTTATACAAATTTAAAAAAAATTATACCATAATAACAAATATGTTTTAATTTTAGGATACATGATAAACGATAAATTATACATGTTTTTACTCCATGCTTAGCCTAAATTCTGGATGTATTATCATTGAATTTGTAGAAATTGATGCTCCTAATTCTTTTATTTCATGTCTTATACTCAGGTGAGCATAGGGAAGTGAAAAGAACGAGAAACAGGCCGAAAACGGAGAAAATGGGCCAAAGTATGATAACAACACGGCCTGGAGGTTCGCCACACGGCCGTGCCACATTGAGCTCGAACACGGCCCAACCCTGACTCACACGGCCAGACCACACAGCCGTGCCACCTTAATAGGCCTTAGCACGGCCTGGGCCTTGATCCACACGGGCGTGGCACACGGCCGTGTCCTTGTCGTGAGGAAGTTCAATTTCACTCGGAAAAGGCTACTTAGGGGCTAAGAAAGGCATTCCAAAACTCTATATAAAGACCCTAGGGGGCAACTTCAAAAGAGGACTTTTCTCTCGCCAAGAGGTGCTTTTTCCCCCACAAAAGGGTGCTTTATTCCTACCAACACAGAGAGTAGAAGCAGAGAATTACTCCAAGGAAAGCCGACTGATCCATCCCAGAAGCCGAATTCTCCCTCAAGACTAAAGATCTCCCTTCAATTACCTCAAGGGTTTTTGGGTTCTTTATGTTTTGTTATCATTATTCTTCTGAGATGTTTTCTTTTATAATTATGAACTAAATCCCCCAAATACTTGAGGGGGATGAAACCTAAGACAGATCTTGTTATTATTTTCTCTTGAATTATATGATAAATATTTGATTTGTTCTTAATTGTGTTTTTAACTCTTAAATTGATATTTTCGGGATATTGATTTAAGTCGAATGTGCTTGTATAGAGGAGCAAAAGTCCCTGCATAGGAGTAGACACAATTAAGCGGATCTGATTGCAATCCTAAAGATAGGATGATGAAAACCTGTCGGATTAGGGTCAAACATAATAAGGGAGTCCATAGATCGAGTTAAGGCAACACTAGGGTTAGTTGTTTTTAGTCTCGAGAGAGATATTAACATAAGTTAGGGATTTCTATGGATCAAGTCAAGTGAATAAATCGTCTAGTTCAAGAGTTGGTAACAAGTGAAGTCTAGGTGGATTCTCCCTTGAGTATTGTCCAAATCAATCAGTTTTCCTAAGAGTTTCTCCCCAATTTACTTTTTGTGCATTCTTAGTTTAGTATAATAATTAATTTGGTTTAATAAAAATCCCCTTTTATTTCTAGGTTAAATAATAGAAAGAAAGTAAGTACTAGTACTTTTGGTTCCTTTGGGTATGATATCTCGATCTTGCCATAACTATACTACGGTTCGACAGGTGCGCTTGCCTTAAATTGTGATAATAGTTAGTTTCTGGTGTGATCATTTGTTATAAATTTTATTACTTCATATCACGTATATCAAGTTTTTGGCGCCGTTGCCGGGGAACTAAGATATTAGGAACACTCAATTTCTATTACTTTAGCCATTACTATTTTTATTTATTTTCAAACTTTATTTTTATTTGTTCTATTTATTTATTCTAGATTTCTTTGACTTTCCCCTTCTAGGTATCTCTAGTTTATGACTAGAAAAAACACGAGAGGATCACTGCTGTTTGACGAAGATCTAGAAGCCATCATTCGTAGAACTCGTAGAGAGATCAGATAAAGCCTACATTATCTAGAACAAGGACAAGAAGAAGAACTAGAAACTACCGAAGAGATGGAAGCAAATCAAGACAATCTACCACCTCCCGCGATAGCCTTTAGAGACACTTTATGATGCCTGAGAGAGATATAAGGACTTATTGAGGAGGTGCCCTCACCATGGGTTACCTTTGTGGTTACAAGTTCAAACTTTTCATAACGGTTTGAATCCTTCAACAAGACAAATAATCAATGCAGCTGCCGGAGGAACAATCAACAACAAAACACCCGAAGCAGCTTATGAGTTTATAGAAGAGATGTCACTAAATAACTATTAGTGGCAAGTCAAGAGGACAAAGCCGACGAAAGCTGCAGGAGTTTTTAATATTGATGCCGTAACCATGCTTTCTAATCAGGTAGAACTTTTAAATAAAAAGATTGATAATTTTGTTGGTTCTAAGCAGGCACACTTAGTAATGCAATGTGGCGCAATTCAAGGGAACGGTTACAATCCAGATTACTCCTCCTATGGACATGGCATAGAAACAGAGCAAGCCAACTATATGGGTAATAATTCTAGATCTCAAAATAACCCTATAGTAACACTTACAATGCAGGTTGGCAGAACCACCCCAATTTTTCATAGGGAGGACAAGGAAATTAAAGACAACCACCTCCTCCGGAATTTCAACTGCCACCATTCCAACAAGAGAAAAAGCTAAACCTTGAAGAAATGCTCACAAAATTTATTGCCGTGTCAGAAACCCATTTCCAAAACACCGAAACGGTACTAAAGAACCAACAAGCATCCATTCAAGGACTCGAAACTCAAATAGGCCAGCTCGCCAAGCTAATATCTGAAAGACTGCAGGGTGGGTTACCAAGCAACACTGAGACTAACCCTAAAGAGCAACTCAACGCCGTGGATACAAAAGATGAGGAAGGGTTAACCAAAACCAACCTAGAGCCATGTAAGGAGACTGCGGTAAGTAAAGCAATTTCGCAGATGCCGAAGTACGCAAAATTTTTAAAGGAACTTCTCACAAATAAAAGAAAGTTGGAAGAATTATCCATAGTGGAACTCAATGAGAAATGTTCAGCTATTCTCCAAAATAAACTGCCAACCAAACTGAAAGTGTAACACCCCGAATTTTGGGCCTAGGAGTATTGGGCCTTGAGTTTGGGATTTGTTAATGAGGCGGCTTAAATAATTTAAATGCGTGTGAAAATTTTAAAATTTCATGTTTAGTTTAATATTTAAGTTAATTAGGAAGGATTGGTAGTGTGAGAAAAGTCCTGGGCTCGATCTAGGGCTTTAGCAAAAAAAAATTTAATTTTTGCCTTAGGGAAACCCTAGTCTTTGGTAATAGGCCTCTTAAACAAATTTAGGGAAAATAAGACAGCAAAAAAAAATTTAATTTTTGCCTTAGGGAAACCCTAGTCTTTGGTAATAGGCCTCTTAAACAAATTTAGGGAAAATAAGACACAGTAGGGCCTGTGGCTCAGTGGCAAGGTGGTGTTACATGGAAGCTATAAGGTGGCATTTCATGTAGGAAATAAGGTCCAAGGTTCGAGGCCCAAGTGTGGTAGTTTTGGGACTTTATTTTTTGCTCATGGAAAGAATGTGGTGGCGCAAAAGGGGACTCTAGAGAGGAGTGTTCAGGGGAGAATTTTAAGGTGGAGATAATGGAGAGAAAATAGGAGATTGAGAGAGAGAGAGAGAGTTGGTGCCGAATGGGATTGTAAGGGAGGCTTGAATCAACTTGTACCTATTTAAAGGAGTGTCGAATGTGCATGAGGGTTTTTGATTGTTTTGTCGAATTCACTTGTTAGCTAAACCTTTCTTCTTTTATTTTCTTTTCCCTTTCATTGTTACGAAGCTTTACTCAAGATTTTGATAATATGTATGTATTGGTGTAGATTTAAGGATATTCAGAAGTAATAAAGAATGAAAGGCTATTTAAATCGGTGGTACACGGTAAGGTTACGCGAAGGCTTCGGAATTTGATAAGCTTGTAGTTTAAAGTATAGAATTGATTCGGAAATGGTTTTGGTTGTAGGTCAAGGCTGAGAATAGAGCAGTGCGGGTCGTCAATCAGATGTGTACATACACTACACACACGAAAATCGGCAAAAGCCGAAATCCTGAAATCCCAAATGGGCTGACGAACTTGTGGGCCCAAAGTGGCAAATTTGTGATATGAAACTGTATGATGGATTGACATGCATGATTGTATGATCGCATGATTGGATTGTAATTGGGCCTAATGGGCTACATAAACATGTTTGGGACTTAGTGGATTTAATGAATATGATTGGGTTTAGTGGGCCTTATGGGATTGTAGAAATGCATGCTAGGGTTTTTAATGGGCTATAGGCCTAGTTCTGATCCCTCAAATTTTACATAAAACTTAATTAAATAATTAAACAAACCCGTGGACAAGTCGCTAGACTAAGTTGTGGCAATGGATGTGTGCATATCTAGGATTGGATCTAGGAAGAGCTTGGTACTTAAGCGGTCCGAGTGACCCACATCCTCTTCTCTTGAATCCTACTTGGTGCATAGTATCCGTTCACCTTAGTCGCGAGGACTTGTTGATGGGCCAAAACCCATAATAAAATATTGTACCTTTAGGAAATTACGAAAATACCCCTCTAGAATAGAATTACGAAAATACTCTCTAAGGTAGAATTACTATAATGCCCTGTAGGGTAGAATTACTAAAACACCCTCATAGGGTAGGAGTACTGAAAAACCCTTGTAGGGTAATTTCTATCGAAATACCCCTGGGTAGTGAATGACTGAAATACCCCTAAATGCTTAATGTGTGGAAAAACTTGTATGTGCATTTATAAAATGTTGTATGTGCATTCATAATATGTATGTTGCATGTGGGAGGGATAAATTGAACAGAGGAAGATATGAGGATCGCATAGTCGCTTGACGACCGTGGATCCACCGGAGGCTTTAAGCCCATTATATAGCAGCCCCACTGCAACGTTTGAGTAGTCCTACAACCGGTGCTACCTTTGGAGTGTAGGGATCGGTGGGTTGATATTTATATCCCTACAGGAGTGTAGGGTTGGTACGGGTGGAGTGCAGGGTTGGATTCAGGGTGGGAGTATTGCATTGATGAGGTCAATGTGGGCTAAGGCCCAAACCATCGATATTGTTAGGGCTTAGGCCTAATGTGATATGTATATTGAATTGATTTGACTGCCAAGAGTCGTACACACTGAGTTTCGAAACTCACACCCTTAAATTTAATGTTTCAGGTAACCCTCAATAGGCGGCTCGACATGGGAGAGGACTCGGAGGTGGCCACACTACAAGTTTCTTAGGGATTTTAAATAAATTATTTCCTTCAATTACTTTAGTTTTGTTATTTTATTTTCATATGATGTAATAAGGCCTTTGTCTCTGATATGATTATAATTAGGATTTATTTCTGTTTTGACTACCTAGTTTTATTTATACTTAGATAAATTTATCAAATTAAACGTGGTTTTGAAATAACATTATTATTTAGGCATTTTTGTTTAAATATGGGCTTCCATTTTGGGCTTAACACGAACTTGAATTTCTAAATCTCAAACTTAAGTTTTTAACCAAGTAAATTTTCTACCGAACATGTTCTTAAAATGAATAAAGTCATTTTGAAAAATAGTCTTTTTGATGTGACATCGTCGGATTCGGCCATAACGTCTGAGCCGGGTCGGGGGTGTTACAGAAAGATCCAGGAAGTTTTACTATTCCTTACTTAATTGGCAGTTTAAACATTGAAAAAGCCTTAGCTGATTTAAGTGCTAGTACTAACCTAATGCCTTACAAAATGTTCAAGCAACTAGGTCTAGGGGAACCAAAACCCACTAGGATGATTATACAATTAGCTGATAGATCTGTTAAATATGCTAGGGGAATCATTGAAGATGTATTAGTAAAAGTAGATAAATTTATATTCCCCATTGACTTTGTTGTTTTAGACATTGATGAAGATAGCAATATACCATTAATTTTAGGGCGACCCTTTTTAGCAACTGCCAGAACCATAATTGATGTAGGAATAGGTAAGCTTACACTACGTGTAGGTGATGACAAAGTCACTTTACAAGCCTGAAACCCAATTAAATTTGTTGATGATAAAAATATTGTATTGAATTCTTGTAAAAAGAATTATCTCACCATCCAACCTTCTGTGCAGGATACACTCCACATAAAGGCAACCCAACCACAAACAAGTCCATCCAAGGGAGACGTACCTGAAAAGCGAATGTTTCAGATCGAGGAATTAGATGAATGGCTGAACTATCATGAAAAGCCCAAAATATGCCACACCAACCCAGAGCATCACCAAGACGACCCTCAGGTAAAAATGAATCAAATCAAGGAATGAGATAAGGTAATCTTAGGGGGAGACGATCCTTGAAACTTGAATTCAAAGGAACATACAAGTGACACACCCTACTCCATGGTAAAGAAAACTTCCCCTATGGTACAGTCGAGATAAATCATGAGTCACTCGGTACTTTCAAGGTAAATCAAACCCGACTCAAACCTTATTTTAATAATGAAACTGACAACAGGTTAGAAGAGTTCCAACTCTTCAAACCACCGTGAATGTACAAGCTCGAGCAGAGTCGAGCTTAGACTATAAACAAGCGCTTCTCGGGAGGCAACCCGAGCACTAACTTAGTAAATTCTTTTGTTTTAGGCTCTCTAATACATCAACTAACCCTTTTGAATGCAGGTTTTACGAGCCACACGGTCATGCCCACGGGCGTGCCAAAGATTGTGTGACATTATGAACAGAAACACGGGCTACGACACCAAGCTACAGCCATGCGATATGGCCGTAGCCAAGCTTGACAACTCAACACGAGTATGTAACATGCCCGTGTCCCAAAACCATGGCCAAATCTGTTAAATCGACACGAGCGTGCGACACGCTCGTGCCCAAAAGTCGTGGTCGAACCTGCCATTTCAAACATGGGCGAGTGCCTATTTACACGACCGTGGGAGAAGCGAACAACGAAGGACACAGCCATATGACACGGCCATGTGCCCCAACACACTCTAGGAACATGGGCGTGTGTTACGAAACCGTCTCGCTAAAACCCTCAATTTTCGAACCACACGGGCTAACCCCGAGTCACACCAGCGTGTGCCATCCCCGTGTGACCCAAAATACTATATAAATGATATGCTCGCAATATTAAGTAATAAAATTCATAAAAACTGATCACACCAAAACTAACTAATATCACGATTTTAAAGGCAAGCACACCTATCGAATAGTAGTATAGTTTAGCGGCAAGACCGAGTTATCGTACCCAAGGGAACCAAAAGTACTAATCCTTACTTCCTTTCTATTATCTAGCCTAAAAATAAAAGAGGATTGATTGAAACTAATTCTAAAACTAACTAAAAGTGCATAAAAAATAAATTGGGGAAAACTTTAGGGAAAAGCTGATTGATATGAGCAATAGTTAAGGGAGAATCCACCTAAACTTCACTTGTTATTAATTTCTTGAACTAGATGATTTCTTTACTTGACTTGATCCGTAGAGATCCCTAACCTATGTTAATACCTCTTTCGAGGATAAGAACAACTAATCCTAGGTGGTTAATTAAAGTTTTCTTATTAATTAACACCCCTAGGTTGCATTAATTCGATCTATGGATCCCCCTATTAGGTTTGACCCTAATCCGGCAGATTTATGTCGCCCTATGTCTAGGGTTGCATGCAACTCCGCTTAATTATGGCAGATCTACTCTTAAAACAGGGACTTTTGCTCCTCTGCCTAAGCACATCAGTTTCTTGAAGTAATACCTAGGATTATTAAATCAAGAATGAAGAATGCATAATTAAGAACAATTCAAGTATTTATCAAATAATTTAAGAATAAATAATAACAAGATCTGTCTTAGGTTTCATCCTCCTTAAGTATTTGAGGGGTTTAGTTTATAATAAAGAAAGAAAGCATCTCAGAAGAAATAAGATAACAAAACATAAAGAACCCAAAAACCCCTGAAGGAATTTAGAGAGATCCTCTGTCTTGATGTAGAACTCTGGCTTCTGGGATGAATCAATCGGCTTCCCTTGGAGTAATCCCTTACTTTCACTCCTTGTGTTGGCAGAACTATGGTGCTCTTTCTCGAGAGAAAAGAGTATCTCTTTAGAGTTGCCTCCTGGGGTCTTTATATAGAGTTTAGAATGGCTTTCTTAGTCCCTAAGCATCCAAATCCGAGTGAATTTCCTCCCCCTCACGACTAGAACACGCCCGTGTGCCACGCCCGTGTGATTTCGACAAGAGGCCGTGTTCTGGACTGTTTGGGTGGCACGGCCGTGTGGCCAGGCCGTGTTTGTCGGGGGCTGGACCGTGTGGTCTTCGTGTGGCACGGCCGTGTGCTGACCTATTGGGCCGTGTCGATTACACATTTTAGCCCATTTTTATGGTTTTTGGCCCGTTTTCCGTTCTTTTCTCTTCCCTATGCTCTCCTAAGTATAAGATATGAAAAAGAAAGATTAAGAGCACCAATTCTCACAAAATTAATGATAATCCATCCAAAATATAGGCTAAACCTGAGGTAAAAATATGTATAATTTATCATTTATCAGATGTCGTCCACTAGGTGTATCTGCTCGAGGTTAGCCCAATCTATGCATCGGCCGGTGGATATAGTGTGAGCTCGGAGTAATTAATAATGTTCCTCCTATGAGGTATGGGAAAAAGTGATGAATGAGTGTCGAGCCTCGGAGGTGGGCCTCGATGATGAACCCCCTGGCCTCTTACGTTTCTTTGAAGCGGGGACGGCAGCCTTCTTACCTCGTGATGATGACATGTTACCTAAAATAGAGTTAGAATTATTAGTTCTAAGAATCAAATTTAAATTGCAAACTATAGTAAAATTAAATATGTAAATTAAACGACAATGTGCCTAAAAAAATAAAATGGGGACTAACCAAAATAGTAAAAAAAATCCATTCTAAGTGGTATCAAGAACAAATAATATGGGTATGCATTTTTACGAAATTTATGAGATAAATGGCAAGCAAATGAGCACTTAAATGGCATGCAATCCTAATATGTTCTCTAAAAATCTAGATTATTTATCCTAATGTAACAAATTCTATGCTTGAAAGTAAAATTTAACTGAATAAAAATGAAATACAAATAAATAAAATGAGAAAAATGAGAAAATAGAACCAAAAATAGAGTTGCACGGTCATGGGTAGGGTTTGCACGGGCGTGGTCGGCTGTGGACGAGCGTGGTGGTGGTTTTAAGGTCGGTGGCAGCATTTATAGTGGTTGGAGAGGGAGGATTTTAGGGTTTTGAGTGAAGAAGAGAATAAATAGTGGCTTCCTATTTATAGTTTTTGGGTCACACGGGCATGTCACACACCCATGTGACTCGGGGTTTGCCCGTGTGAATCAAAATCGGTGGTTTTGGCGCGCCTGGTTCGAAGTACACGGTCGTATTGATATCTCGCACAGCCGTTTACGATCGTGTTCGCTTGTCACACTGTCGTGTGAGAAGTTCCACGGTCGTGTAAGAAGTTCCACGGCCGTTTGTGATCAGTTTCATTCTTCACACGACCGTGTAGAAAGGCACACGGCTGTTTCCAAATTGACAGTGTTGGCCACGATCTGGGGACACGGGCTTGAGGATTTGTGCAAGCCCATGTCTAAGCTACAGGGTTGCCACGACCATGTTGCACGGCCAGGGGATTTGTCAGTAGCCCGTGTTGAAGTCGGAAGGTTGCCACGGCCATATCGCACGGCCGTGGCTATTTATCGGTGGCCCGTGTTTTGGGAAAATTTTTACTCTGGTTATACACGGCCTCAGTACACAACCGTGTCTCTGTTTGAAATGTTTACACGACCTTGGAAACGCCCGTGGGCATGGCCGTGTGGTCCTAAATCTCTGCATTTAAAAAGGGTTAGTTGATGCATGAAAAATAGTAAAATTTGTAAAGAAAGAAAAATTACTAAGTTAGTGCTCGGGTTGCCTCCCGAGAAGCGCTTATTTAGAGTCTAAGCTCGACTCTACCTGGATGTGTCACGAAGGGATTTCTTGGAGCTGAAGCTCCTCCCTGTAATCTTTGAAATTCTCACCTCTGTAGTGTTTAACCCTATGTCTGTTTACCTTGAACATACCGTAGTCGAGGTAGGTTACCTCAATTGTGCCGTATAGAAAGACAGTTTGAACAGTGAATGGCCCTGACCACCTTGACTTGAGTTTCCCAAGAAAAAGTCTCAGCCTTGAGTTGTAGAGTAAGACAAGATCACCTATTTTGAACTGCTTAGGTTGTTTTAGTCTTTTGTCATGACGTCGCTTCATGGCTTCCTTATATAGTCGTGAGCTCTCGTAGGCATTGCAATGCCATTCTTCTAGTTCATTTAACTGCATTAATCTTTTCTCACCTGCAAGCTTAAAATCAAGGTTTAAAAATTTGATAGCCCAAAATGCTTTATGTTTAAGTTTAAATGGCAAATGACAACTTTTTCCATAGACAAGTTTATAGGGAGATGTACCTATGAGTGTTTTAAAAGCAGTTTTATAAGCTCATAAAGCATCGTCTATTTTCCTTGATCAATCATTTCTATTTGTTTCTATTGTTTCTCTAGAATGCGTTTTAGTTCCCTATTTGTTACTTCGACTTGACCACTGGTTTGTGGGTGATAAGGGGTAGTTGTTCTATGGTGTACTCCATACCTTTTTAAGACTTTTTCAAACTGGGCATTGCAAAAATGTGTGCCCCTATCACTAATAATTATCCTAGGTGTTCCAAATCGAGAGAAAAGTTTCTTTAAAAATTGTACTACCATTCTAGCATCATTAGTAGGTAAGGCTTGGGCTTCTACCCATTTTGACATATAATCTACCGCTACTAGGATGTACTTATTCCCAAATGAAGTAGGGAATGGACCCATGAAATCAATACCCCATACATCAAATATTTCGCTTGAAAGTATATAGTTCTGAGGCATTTCATTATGTTGAGAAATATTACTTGTTCGCTGACATTTATCACAAGAGGTCACATACCTGTTGGCATCCCTGAAAAGTGTAGGCCAGTAAAAGCCTGATTCGAGTACCTTATGAGCAGTTCTAGCTCCACTGCGATGTCCTCCTGTGGGTCCTGAATGGCAGTGATTTAAAATTTGGTATGCTTCTATTTCAGTAACGCATCTTCGAATAACCTGATCTGCACAAATTCGAAAAAGAAAAAGATCCTCTCAAAAGTAGTTTTTCACATCAGCGAAGAGTCACTTCTTTTGCTGATGGGTCAGCCCTTTTGGGGTTATGTTAGCTATTAAATAATTTGCAAAATCAGCAAACCAAGGAACTGTTGCATCTGCTAAGGATAAGAGTTGTTCTTCAGGAAACAAATCATTTATTTTGTCGAGGTACTTGGGTTACGTATTTTCTAATCTGGAAAGGTGATCTGCCGCCAGGTTTTCGGCTCCCTTCTTGTCCTTTATTTCTAAATTGAACTACTGTAACAATAGAATCCATCTTATTAATTGAGGTTTTGCATCAGTTTTAGTTAAAAGGTAACGAAGAGCAGAATGGTCAGTATAAACAATGACTTTTGACAAAATCAAATAAAATCTGAATTTAACAAATGCGAAAATAATAGCTAGCAATTCTTTTTCTGTGGTAGTATAATTTGCTTGAGCAGCTGTCAAAGTTCTGGTAGCGTAATAGATTGGTTGAAAGTGCTTGTCTCTTCGTTGTCCCAAAACTGCACGTACTGCAAAATCACTTGCATCGCACATTAGTTCAAAAGGTAGATTCCAATCAGGCTTAGCTATTTTAGAAAAATCTTTAATAAATTTGCGATAAAAACTGGCATGTTCTAAAAAGCTTCTTATAGCCTTAACTGAATTAGGGGGAGGTAATTTTTCAATGGTTTCAATTTTTGCTTTATCTACCTCTATCCATTTACTAGAAATTTTATGTCCTAATACAATACCCTCTTGAACCATAAAGTGGCATTTTTCCCAGTTAAGCACTAAATTTGTCTCTTCACATCTTATCAAAACACGTTTTAAATTATTAAGACAAAGTTGGAAAGAATTACCGAAAACTGAAAAATCATCCATAAATACTTCCATGATGTCTTCCACGAATTCATTGAAGATAGCTAGCATGCATCGCTGAAAAGTAGCAGGAGCGTTACATAAACCAAAAGGCATTCTACGATAAGCAAACGTACCGTATGGGCATGTGAATGTCATTTTCTCCTGATCTTCTGGAGCTATCGGGATTTGGAAGTAACCAGAGAGGCCATCTTGGAAACAATAATACATGTGACCTGATAATCTTTCCAACATCTGATCAATAAAAGGTAAGGGAAAATGATCTTTTCGAGTGGCGTCATTCAGCTTCCTATAATCAATGCAAACACTCCATCCCGTGACTGTTCTTGTAGGTATTGACTTTTTCTTGTCATTAGACACCATAGTCATGCCTCCCTTTTTAGGAATAACCTGCACAAGACTTACCCAAGAACTGTCAGAAATAAGATAAATGATGCCTGCATCTAGAAGTTTAATTACCTCGGCTTTTGCGACTTCCTTCATGTTGGGATTCAATTGTCTCTGAGCTTGCACCGATGGTTTAAATTCATCTTCCATTAAAATTTTGTGGGTGCAAAAGGACAGATTAATTCCCTTAATATTTGAAATTTTCCAAGCTATAGCATGCTTGTGTTCCCTTAACACATGGAGTAGTTCCTCTTTTTCTGCAATGCTCAAATCTGTTGCGATAATGACAGGTAAAGTTGAATCTTCCCCTAAAAAGGCATATTCTAAATGATCTGGTAGTTGCTTTAACTCTAATTTAGGGGGTTCATTAATGGAAGGTTTCTGTCTTAACTCATCATTCATTTTTATACTTTCATAACTTATGTGTCTTGTAATGATTTCATTAGAATCTAACTCCTTTCTTACTTCCTCAATTTCAGTGGTGACTTTATCTTCTCCCCCACCTTGAACAAGACACAGTTCCAACGTGTCTGCCATAGAAAGTTCCTGAAACTTATTTTGAGGAAAGTAATCAATAATATCAACAAAATAACAAGAATCATCCTGTTCTTTAGAAAATTTCATAGCATCATAGATTTTAAAAATGACTTTTTCCTCACTAACTCTGAGTACTAATTTACCATCCCCTACATCAATAACAGCTCTAGCAGTGGCTAAGAATAGACGTCCCAAAATTAAAGGTACCTTAATGTCCTCATCCATATCAAGCACAACAAAATCAACAGGGAATATAAATTTATCTACCTTTACGAGTACATCTTCTATGATTCCCCTAGGATATTTAACAGATCTATCAGCTAGTTGAATACTTATCCTAGTGGGCTTTGGTTCCCCTAGACCTAGTTGCTTGAACATTTTGTAAGGTATGAGATTAATGCTAGCACCTAAATCGGATAAGGCTTTATCAATAAGTAATCTACCAGTTAAACAAGGAATAGTAAAACTTCCTGGATCTTTCAGTTTTGCCTGTAGTTTATTTTGGAGAATAGCTAAGCATTCTTCGTTGAGTTCCACTGTGGCTAATTCTTCCAACTTCCTTTTATTTGTCAGAAGTTCTTTAAGAAACTTTGCGTACTTCGGCATCTATGAAATTGCTTCAACAAAAGGTAAGTTAATGTGTAATTGTTTAAAAAGTTCAAGAAATTTACCGAATTGAGCGTCTGTATGGTCTTTCTTCAACTTTGCCGGATATGGAATGGGCGGTTTGTATTTCTTGAGTGTTGGTTGAGTGTTTTCTTTGGATTCCTGTACTTTGTCTCCTGAAGATTCTGGAGTAGATTTCTTTTCTGGTTCAGCTAGTACTTTCCCATCTCTTAGAGTAATTACTTTGACATGTTCTCTAGGATTTGGCTCAGTATTACTTGGTAGTCCACCTTGTGGTCTTTCTGAAATTAATTTTGCAAGCTGACCGATTTGATTCTCAAGCCCTTGAATTGATGCTTGCTGGTTCTTTAATGCTGTTTCAGTATTTTGGAAATGGGTTTCTGATACAGCCATAAATTTGGTGAACATCTCTTCAAGATTCTGTTTTTTCTCTTATTGGGGTGGCAGCTGCTGAAATCCCGGAAGAAGCTGTTGTCTTTGATTTCCGTGTCCTCCCCATAAAAAATTGGGGTGATTTCTCCAACCTGCATTGTAAGTATTACTATAAAGGTTATTTTGAGGTCTAGAATTATTACCCATATAGTTGGCATGCTCAGTTTCCATGCTGTGTCCAGAGGACAAGTAGTCTGGATTGAACATATTTACTAGAGGTGTGTCACATTGCATCACTGGCTGTGCATGCGTAGAACCAACAAAATGATCAAACTTCTTATTTAAAAGTTTTACCTGATTAGTAAGCATAGGGACAGCATCAATATTATAAACTCATGCGGCTTTTGTCAACTTTGTCCTCATGACTTGCCACTGATAATTATTCAGTGACATCTCTTCTATAAACTCATAAACCGCTTCGAGTGTTTTATTGTTGATTGTTCCTTCTGCGACTGCATCGATCATTTGCCTTGTTGATGGATTCAAACCATTGTGAAAGGTTTGAACTTTTAGCCATAAAGGTAGGCCATGATGAGGGCATCTTCTCAAAAGATCTTTGTATCTCTCCCAGGCATCGTAGAGTGTTTCTAAATCCATCTGCACAAAAGAAGAGATATTGTTTCGTAATTTAACTGTTTTAGCTGGAGGAAAATATTTAAGTAAGAATTTCTCGATCATCTATTCCCATGTGGTGATTGAGCCTCGTGGTAAAGAATTTAACCACTGTTTGGCTTTGTTTCTGAAAGAGAATGGAAATAGCCTTAAACGAATGGCATCATCAGAAACGCCATTAATTTTAAAGGTATCACAAAGTTCCAAAAAATTGGCTATATGTGAATTTGGATCTTCATCCTGTAAACCATCAAATTGCACCAATTGTTGTATCATCTGAATAGTGTTAGGCTTTAATTCAAAATTATTAGCAGCAATAGTAGGTTTAAGAATGCTAGTTTGGGTACCAACCAAACTAGGCTTAACATAATCATACATAGTGCGAGGAGCTTGTTCTTGATTTGCGGGTGGCGCGACTATTGCCGGAGGTGGTGGAATGTTTTGATTTGCTTCCATCTCTTCTGTAGGGTCTGGCCTTTGTTCTTGTCCTTGTTCTGGATATTATAGGCTTCGTCTGATCTATCTGCGATTTCTGCGAACTGTCGCTTCTAAATCTTCGTCATAAAGCAATGGTCCTGCTGGGTTGTTTCTAGTCATAAACTAGAAATACCTAGAAGGAAAAAACAAAGAAAAATAAAAAATAAAAATAAATAAAATAAAAATAAAAATAAATAAAAACTGAAAATAAATAAATATAGTAATGGCTAAAGTAATAGAAATCGAGTTTTCTTAATATTTCAGTTCCCCGGCCACGGCGCCAAAAACTTGATATGCTCGCGATATTAAGTAATAAAATTTATAAAAACTGATCACACCAAAACTAACTAATATCACGATTTTAAAGGCAAGCGCACCTATCGAACATTAGTATAGTTTAGTGGCAAGACCGAGTTATCGTACCCAAGGGAACCAAAAGTACTAATACTTACTTCCTTTCTATTATCTAGCCTAAAAATAAAAGAGGATTGATTGAAACTAATTCTAAAACTAACTAGAAGTGCACAAAAAGTAAATTGGGGAAAACTTTAGGGAAAAACTGATTGATATGAGCAATACTTAAGGGAGAATCCACCTAGACTTCACTTGTTATTAATTTCTTGAACTAAATGATTTCTTTACTTGACTTGATCCGTAGAGATCCCTAACCTATGTTAATACCTCTTTCGAGGATAAGAACAACTAATCCTAGGTGGTTAATCAAAGTTTTCTTATTAATTAACACCCCTAGGTTGCATTAATTCAATCTATGGATCCCCCTATTAGGTTTGACCCTAATCCGGCAGATTTATGTCGCCCTATATCTAGGGTTGCATGCAACTCCGCTTAATTATGGTAGATCTACTCTTAAAACAGGGACTTTTGCTCTTCTGCCTAAGCACATCAGTTTCTTGAAGTAATACCTAGGATTATTAAATCAAGAATGAAGAACGCATAATTAAGAACAATTCAAGTATTTATCAAATAATTTAAGAATAAATAATAACAAGATCTGTCTTAGGTTTCATCCTCCTCAAGTATTTGAGGGGTTTAGTTCATAATAAATAAAGAAAACATCTCAGAAGAAATAAGATAACAAAACATAAAGAACCTAAAAACCCCTGAAGGAATTTAGGGAGATCCTCTGTCTTGATGTAGAACTCTGGCTTCTGGGATGAATCAATCGGCTTCCCTTGGAGTAATCCCTTACTTTCACTCCTTGTGTTGGCAGAATTATGGCGCTCTTTCCTGAGAAAAAAGAGTATATCTTTAGAGTTACCTCCTAGGGTCTTTATATAGAGTTTAGAATGGCTTTCTTAGCCCCTAAGTATCCAAATCCGAGTGAAATTCCTCTTCCTCACGATAGGGACACTCCCGTGTGCCACGCCCGTGTGCCACGACAAGAGGTCGTGTGAGAGTCTGTTGATGGAGGCACGACCGTGTGGCCTGGCTGTGCTTGTCGGGGGCTGGACCGTATGGTCTTCATATGGCACGGCCGTGTGCCACGGCCGTATGGTGACTCCTTGGGCTGTGTCGTTTTTCTATTTTGGCCAATTTTCCTCGTTTTTGGTCTATTTTCTGTTCTTTTCTCTTCCCTATGCTCTCCTGAGTATAAGATATGAAAAAGAAAGATTAAGAGCACCAATTCTCACAAAATTAATGATAATCCATCCAAAATATAGGCTAAACATGAGGTAAAAATATGTATAATTTATCGTTTATCAATAAACAGCCCACTATTCACCTTCTTCCTCACCTAAACCCTAAAAACCTCTCAACCCAACTCTCATACCCACCATTCGTAGCGCCGTCGCCGGCCTCAACAGCACCTCCACGCCCGTGCAATCACGCCACGACCGTGTACCACCCCATAATCACCCATTCGGTTCCCCTTTTCTCACTTTTTCTCTTTATTTTTAATATTTTTTTATCTATTTATTGGTTTATTATTTCATTCAATTAGTTATTTACTTTATTGTTGATAGAAATCTCATTCATTTAGCATGATTAATCTAGAAACTTCATTATGCCACTTTGAATCATTCCTTAGCTGCCACTTTTTCCTATCACATACAATAGGCTTTAGGCATACATTAACTATAAAAACCAACAAAAACAAGTCATTTTCTTCTTGATTAAAAGTTTAATGTTTAGAATGAATCAAAAATGACATTTAGATTAGTAATGAAATTAACCATCGTTAAAGTAAGTTTTAGTTAGCACTATTATTTTGAACTTATGAATATATTTATTTAGGACTAATGCATAACTTTGTTTTTCCGTTTTGTTTTCTTTTGTTTAGGAATCATGTCATCTTCAAGAGGAAAGAAAGCTGCCGTACCTACCTCCAAAAAGCGCAAGGGACCCGGTGGTTCCTCTTCTAGACCCACCGCTGAAATCCGACACCCATTCCTCTAATTCCCGCCGAACTCTCAAGTGGAGTTATTTCAGATATTACGTGCACGACCTCTCGGAGTAGGAATTTGCATTGATTGGCCGCTCTAGAGCAGGTCCACCTAGCGGATGGGGTCTGGGCATTGTTGACGACGGACCCATGGGAGCAGTTCTTTCAGATCGTGGAGCCCACCTATCTTGAACTCACCCTCGAGTTCTACTCCACGTTCCATCTCCAGACGGTGATGAGCCGACACGACGATCCAGGGATGTTACATTCTGTCTAAGAGGCCTCGTTCGTCAGCTTAGTGTACTGGGGTTTGGTACAGCACTCGGTCTGTACGCCGAGTAGTTTTTAGAGGAGGAGAACCTTTCCGAGCTCCATCGATACATCCACTTCTCACCCTCAAAGTGTTGGCAGGCCTTAGTCCCAGTCTCTGCCACATACGACCCCAGTCGCTCCAAGGCGACAGCTCTCGCCCCATCTCTGAGGTACCTTCATGCCTTACTCACGCACACATTGACAGGCAGACACGAGAGCACCGGCGTCGTAAACACTTACGACGCTTACTTTTTATGGAGCATGGCGCATGTTCACGTGATTGATCTCGCCTACTTCATCGCCCATGCTATCCAGCACCAAATGGAGTGACACCATAGGGGCGTACTCTCTATGGGCCCTCTCTATGGGCCCATACATTACCCGATCGTCCCGCTACTTTGGCCTACTCAACACCGTAGCCCAGACATCCTCGTATACACTAGTCGGCCAGATGTCCCCACAGGGCATCCAAACTATGTTACACATGAGGATAATTCAGCGTCGACATAGGACCGATCCTCCACAATACCGTCTACTCCGAGATGCCAAGCAGGAGGACCCCGAGGACATTACTGATGATGTCCCATCACCAGAGGAGGTGCCATCCGAGCCATCACCCCTTTGCCGCTCAGTTCATATGACAGCTTCATACGCTGACATATCCGAGCGCCTCACACGATTTGAGCAGCTGTGCTTTCAATGCTACGACCACATCGATGCTATTCTTCAGCAGATATGTCAGTACCTACACATCTCATCACCGCCCCCACCTCGCGAACCATCTGAGGATTAGGACTTCCGAATCCTCTTTTCTTCTCCTTTATTTTTATTTTTATTTTTATTTTATTTTATTTTATCTTTTTCATTATTTGAATTTTCATATTGTTAGAACATAGTTTACTTTATTCCAATTTTTTTCATATCAGTTATTCCCTAAGAAACACATTCTGATAATCCAAATTCCCCAAAACTAATAAATACTTTCGCAGCATCAAAGGAGCTCTACAGCTCAAATCCAAAATCTAATGGCAACCTTAGCCACCTAATACCAACAAACATACCCTCGCGGCATAGCAGCTATGGACAAACAACCGCTACCACCACCGGAGCATTCATTTCCATCCTTCCTTTGTCCCAGACACTCTACAGCCACCTCCACTTCACGGAATTCATCCAATTCAGGGAGTTTCATTTCTTTCCCTATCTTATGATTTTATGCTTCTATTGCTACTAATGTATCTTTGTACATTAAGGGCAATGTACATCTTAAGTGTGGGGGGAACTTACTTTTAGTCATTGCATTCTCTTTGAAAACACTGAAAATTTTTTAAAACTAACTTTTTGCATTGTTATCAAAATTTCGAATCCTCACTTTCACTTTTTGCATTATCCTCAATCTCCTATTAGGAATTAATTCTGATTGACTTATGATTTTTATTGATATGTTGAGAATTAAGACATAGGCGCTTATGCTTTGATTATTTAAACTTTAAGACATTAGGGAATCAAGCATGATAAGTTGAAATTTTTGAGAATTTAAATTTTTTTCTAGGTTATTTTCCCTAATTTTAAGTGTTATCTTAAGATTCGAAATTCACAGGATTGACATCAAAAGCCATAATTCTGGTGAGATTTTTGAGCCTTTTGAGCATACATCATTTCGTGCTCACTTTTATTGTTGCTTTGAGTGAGTCAATACTGACTTGTTATTCTAGAACTTGCTTCGATTATACATGTCGAGACCACATCATTGATTTGATATGCTGAGATGATAAAGGCACCTAGGTATAAACCACTTACTCCATAAAAGCCTACCTCCATAAATTAACCCCTAGTGAACCCCATTGAGCCTAACAACTCATTCTTTGACTTACCTCTAATATTAACCTATAACCCGTTTTTGTTGAACTCCATTCAATTAATTTGATCCCCATTTTTTTGTCGAGATTTGAGTTGAATTATTATCTAGCTTTGTTCTCTTCTCTTTTCCAGTTTGTAAAGTTTATAAATATTCATTTGATTTGTTCTTAAAAAAAAGGTGTATATACAATCAATTCAGTTGTAATACATGTTCTAAGTTATAATTTAATATTTTTGCATATTTCTATTATAAGCTACCAAACCTAGAACGATGTCATCATAAGGCTTAACTCTAGGAATATGTTCCAGTGATAGAGATTTTTCTAGGTAGATGATTTTCCAATTCAATCTCGATTCTAACCCTCTTTTTCAGCTTGTGACAACACCCCTAACCAAAGCCCCATTACAACAATTGAAAGACCTTTTGATCGATGTGTCCTATCAATCTATAGTGGTGGAGATTTGATTTTCCTACAAGCTTATGGTAGTAACCTTTCAGGTTGACTAAAGAGTGCTTAATTTTTGAACTCTCAACACTTTGAGTGGATAGAGTGAATCTTTAATGAGGATGTCAACTCTTGTTGATTTTGATTGAAAGGTAATTACTTAGGAAAAGGAAGAAAACCTATGTTTCTGTGATAAAATTCTTAACTTAGAGTGTTTGAAACTTTAATATTTTCTGGTTGAATTTTCATTGTATGATTACTCATGGATTAGTTTAAAATATTATTGATAATGATTATAAGTTGAGAAGAATGATTCTTAATTGTGAGTTGAGATTTTGCTTGAGGACAAGCAAAGGCTTAAGTGTTGGGGTATTTGATAAATGATAAATTATACATGTTTTTACCTCATGCTTAACCTAAATTCTGAATGTATTATCATTGAATTTGTGGAAATTGATGCTCCTAATCCTTTTATTTCATGTCTTATACTCAGGTGAGCATAGGGAAGTGAAAAGAATGAGAAACGGGCCAAAAATAGAGAAAATGGGCCAAAGTATGATTACAACACAGCCTAGAGGTTTGCCACACGGCCGTGTCACCTTGAGCTCGAACACGGCCGAACCCCGACTCACACGGCCAGACCACACGGCCGTGCCACCTTAACAGGCCCTAGCACGGCCTGGGCCTTGATCCACACGGGCGTGGCACACGGGCGTGTCCCTTTCATGAGGAAGTTCAATTTCACTTGGAAAAGGCTACTTAGAAGCTAAGAAAGGCATTCCAAAACTCTATATAAAGACCCTAGGGAGCAACTTCAAAAGAGGACTTTTCTCCCGCCAAGAGGTGCTTTTTCCCCCACAAAAGGGTGCTTTATTCCTGCCAACACAGAGAGTAGAAGCAGAGAATTACTTCAAGGAAAGCCAACTGATCCATCTCAGAAGCTAAATTCTCCCTCAAGACTAAAGATCTCCCTTCAATTACCTTAGGGGTTTTTGGGTTCTTTATGTTTTGTTATCATTATTCTTCTGAGATGTTTTCTTTTATAATTATGAACTAAATACCCCAAATACTTGAGGGGGATGAAACCGAAGACAGATCTTGTTATTATTTTCTCTTGAATTTTATGATAAATATTTGATTTGTTCTTAATTGTGTTTTTAACTCTTAATTGATATTTCTGAGATATTGATTTAAGTCGAATGTGCTTATGTAGAGGAGCAAAAGTCCTGCAAAGGAGTAGATCCAACACAATTAAGCGGAGTTAATTGCAATCCTAGAGATAGGACGACGAAAATCTACTGGATTAGGGTCAAACCTAATAAGGGAGTCCATAGATCGAGTTAAGGCAACACTAGGGGTTTTAATTAGAAAGAGATTTCAATTAATCAACCTAGGGTTAGTTGTTTTTAGTCTCGAGAGAGATATTAACATAAATTAGGGATTTCTACGGATCAAGTCAAGTGAATAAATTGTCTAGTTTAAGAGTTGGTAACAAGTAAAGTCTAGGTGGATTCTCCCTTGAGTATTGTCCAAATCAATCAGTTTTCCTAAGAGTTTCTCCCCAATTCACTTTTTGTGCATTCTTAGTTTAGTCTAATAATTAGTTTAGTTTAATAAAAATCCCATTTTATTTCTAGTGTAAATAATAGAAAGAAAGTAAGTACTAGTACTTTTGGTTCCTTTGGGTACGATATCTCGGTCTTGCCATAACTATACTACGGTTCGACAGGTGCGGTTGCCTTAAATCGTGATAATAGTTAGTTTCTGGTGTGATCATTTGTTATAAATTTTATTACTTCATATCACGTATATCAATACATATTTTGTTTTTTTATAATTATATAATCATTATTGGATAAAAAATGGTTTGCTATTGAACACATCAAGTTCAAATATTTTATGCATATTTTTACCTAATAGCAAATTAGGTTTATAAATGTTCTATTATAGTCAAATTTATTCTTACATGGAGGTGTTGAAAAAGTGATTCAACACTTTATAAAACTTCGATTCCATTTTAAAGCAATGCTTCGAAGTCTACAATCTCGATTTACGCATGTGACATTTTGTATTCAATTCAATTAGAGGATCCGAATATAAAGTGTCACATTCAGTTGCCTGAGCAACTTATTTTTCTTTCTCACTTTACTGACATGGTAACATAGTGATTTTTTTAAAGAATATCAATAGCATTTTTACTTACTTTACGTAAAAATCCCTGCAAAATTTAGATTTAATAATATATTCATATTCAAACCATCTCTCAAATCAATTCTTAGCACTTCTATATTCCGAAACATACCACAAACTAAGCATATCACATTGAAACCATTTAATTGACTAGTAATATTTTAGTTATTCGACCAAAAGTTAAATTTTGCAACATACATAACTATAGTCAAATGACTTTACTAAAAATCAAGTACATGCTAACTTGAAACAAAACAAAATATACGAACTTTGTTGAGTCTGGGATTTGCCTGTTGGATGCTGACGACTCTAAGTACAAGATCTCAAAATACAGCTAGCCTGCATATGAAAACAAAACCGTACGATGAGTAATAATTCCAATGGTATTACTATAACTCACTAAATATAGCATGAAATTTAGATGATTTGACTTAGTTGATTTGTTTCTTTCTTAGACCAATTCAAGTATGTTTCGTATCAAAGTTTATCCAATACATTAATATACACATATATCCCAAATAAATCAAATGTGATATTCTAACTAACCAATCTATTTTAACGAACTTATTAACACTTTATTGTAACAAAGTATGTAAATTTATTTGATTTTATCTCATTTCATCATATCATATTACATTACCAATTTGAATCAAATCATTCTTCCTATTCAACATTTATGTTCACTAATACATAGCTCAGATTTGAACTAATTTACGGATCCTACTAATACTCTAATTCGGCACCCATACCTTATCAATACGTCCTAAACTAAACAAATTACGTCCAGCACTCATTAGTTCATCTGAAGCAATAATCATGCCCAACACTCGTTGGTACATCCTATGGTTAATGAGTCCTATGCTCATCAACCTATAGTCGAAGTAATTCTATATCAGTACATCCAACATAAACAATTTGCGTTCGGCGCTTATCGACTCAACCAAAGAAAAATGCGCCTAACGCTTATCGACTTATAGTCGAAGCAATTTTTTTACTCGATTCTATAACTCATTAATTATTATCAACTTTTCCCAACAATTACTACAACAACTCATAGTCTAATTTCATTTACAATTCAGTTTCTATTCTATTGATCTCAACAACAACAACAACTCTTCCGTTGAATGTCATTTCAGATAAAACATGTCATGATTCGTCTCATGTTCAAGTCAAATGCACAACTTTACTAAATTATACTATTTCAAATTTTATACAATTTAACTCTTTATTACAATAATCAATGTCAATATCGTATTTCTAGTCAATCACTCATGTGTAACTTCATTCATTTTGTTAACTTACCTAACAATGAAAATAAAAAGGAAAATAAATAATAAGTTGAGTTATAGTGATACTTACAAGAAATTTTGAACTATTCTTCGATGACTTTAGCTATTTCCTTCACTCTTGAGGAAACCGGGTCGTCGATAAATACGAATTAACATAAACAATTACAACATCAATAATCAATCCAATTCACAATCAATTATTATCTCAAACAAACTTTACATTTCATTCAATTTAATTCTTAAAACTGAAACAAGCATAACTCTCCATTTGTTTTATAATCCGACTTCATTTCCTTCTATTTTAGACCCTCTATTATCGATTTCTAACAAAATCTCATAACAACTCTACCTGATATCCACTTTAATTTCTCAGCTAAAAAGTCTAACATCTAACTTCAAAAACTAGTCCTTTTTCATGTATACATTAAAAATCTATCAATTTAACATAGAAAACATAGAGAAATCATTAATGATAACTTCTTAAGACCTTAACAGTTCTACAAATCAATACACAAGTTAGCTAAATTAAGATTCCTCAATCTCAAAAACATAAAATTTATAAGAAAAATATTAAATTACACTAACCAATTTGTGAATTAAATCTTGAAAACCCTAAACAATTTTTTCTCTCTTTCTTTTCTTTCTTTCGTGCGTGGATGGATGGATAAGACAATCTTCTCTCTCCTTCCACTAACTCATTTAAAATTTTTTTTAAATTTTTTATTAATAGTAATATAACAACCCACGTTTCTTAGCCACATTTTTGGCATGTTTTATTGCCATATTATACTTTTAGACTATTAGTACTTTTAGTCCCTATAACTATTTTCAAATTAAAATTTATAGTGATCTAACTTTATAATTTAATCCTTGGACTAGATTAAATACTCAAATCAATTAAATTACTTATCCTTGATTCAGTTCATTTATAACATAACTTCGTAAATATTGTTATTAATTATTTACAGACTCGGTTTACTAAAACAAAATCTGAAACCATACTTTTTGACACCAGGTTGTTACACTGCTATCCACTGTCGGATTAACACCATTTCAAAGTATGGGCTTCTCTTCAGTAACAATCACCTCCTCACTATTCAAATTGTATAGATCAAACCTAAAACCCTTCAAGATATGAAACCTAAAACCTTGAGTTTTCACTCTTCTTTTATTTGATTTTTCTATTTCTTTCAAAATGAAACTCTGATTTTGATTATCGGTATAGTTGATGAATTCATAGGTTTTGAATAGGTTTGTGAAGCTTGGTTTTGGAGTGGTGATGATAATTGAGTAAATTGGTTTATGGGTTTTGATGAAGGCTTGGTGAATGGAGGATTGTACATACGAGAGAGGTTAAGGGTAACGATTTTTACTGGTAAGGATGAGAGAACCGAGACAATGTGTGTGTTTGGGGAGCAATTCCAAGAGCTTCTCCTCTTCCGCCTTCATGTTTTTTTTTATCTTCTTTTTAATGGTATGTCAAGAAGGAGAGGTACAAGGATAGTGATAAGAGTTGTAATAAGTTATGATAGACTAACTAGTAGGTGGGTACCTGCCAATAGTGCAACTAGTGAGGGTAACATGGTGATGGGATTAGTTAAGAGTAACGGCAAGGATAGGATGTAATGGATAATGTAGGGACCAAGAAACAAATCCCAAAATTTAGAAACTTAGGGGGTCAAATTATAATGTTTGTAGAAATTTGAGGGTCCTTTTTTTGTAAATTTCTCATTTCCCCATTTTTTGATATTTTGTAATTTTTGATATTTTGTAATAATATTATGATATAAATAATAATTTTCATTTGACATTAAATTGACATTTTTTTCTGAATTAACTTCACAATAAAAATATAACCTTGCATTATGTGTTTCTAACATATAATGTTTCTAATTAGATCCTTCTATATTTCACTTTTTTTTTTCATTTGTCACTTTTTATTTATGATCATTCTTATTTTAATGTATTGTTTAAATTTAGTTTTAGAGATCAAATACATCTCCTTATCGTTATTACATTCCATATTTTAATTTTTTCTTAATTTTCAAAACATAAATTGTAATCAATTTAAAAAATTATTACTTTTAATTTGATTTAAATTTAATGTTAATAAATTAATTATTTAAAAGTTACAAATCAGAGATTCAACATTCGTACCATATAAAGGTGTTTTGTAACACCTCATACCTAACCCAATCGTCAAGTCCAAACTATGGGATATTACATTCGTTGCTGGAGCAATTATGATTGTTTATATACAATTTCAATCTATAAACATTTAAATACAAATAATACATGTGTATGATATGATATACAATTATTTTCGGGTCTTATACGAGCTTACAAAACTCATTACTATCCCAGGGTCGAACAAGGACTAAACTGTAAAGTTTTTAAAATTTTTTTGATAATGTCGCGACTTCCATGGTTCAGTGTTGTGACATTGAAAACAGTAAGCAAGCTTCGCAACTTGAGGACCAAATTGAAAAGTTTTGAAAATATTACAAAGTTGACGTCATGACCTTAAACATGCTTAACATGCTATTTCCAAATCATCAAAACCATTACCATATATGAACCATCATCATTTTCATATGCTCATAACTTAATACACAAGCTTGAACATTTTTAACTTATAACCAAATCTATCCTAGGTACATGTTATTTGACAAAATGAAAAAAACTTTACAAACTTTGTTGAGTCGGTGGCTATGATTAAGTTCACCTTTCGGGGCTTTGAGAAACACCTATACATGTGCATGGAATAAATAAATCGTATGCTGAGCGGTGATGCTCAATGATACTTCCATGATTCAAGATAACATGACATTGACATTAGCAAACAACTATAACAAGTTCAAATACAATGCTTATCCAAGTTATATCCTATTATGCCAAACAATTTCATATCATAAACACATGTGAATACACATATACCTATATGCCATCCTTTCAATATTTGCAATAGAAATGGCCATTACATAGTAATTGCCAAGTACCAATTCTCATGCCTTAATAACATCCAATATCAATCATGAATAAATCACATATACTTATATGCCATTGACATTATGCCATTCAAGTTTCATGTTCAAATCATATCATTTACTCATTTAACTTACCATCCAAATCCCTTTCTGGGGTCTACTGACTCATTCAAATTCGTTTCGACCCCATGGGCTAGTTTCCAACCATTTTGCATAATCCATTTTGTTTAATATCTTCAACATGAATCACATATATGCACACATATAATTCCATATACATTTATCAATTCACAAACTCATTTCAATTTCATGTAATTCATTTTATTACCACGTTCTATTATCAATCTATTTCATTATATTTTCAAGTTTCCAGTTTCATTCATAATGTTCTATCCAATGAAACCCCAGTAAAACAGACTCGGATACATGGGTAAACTACACCACACCAAGTTGCTCATTTGAGCTGAAATTATATCAAGTTGCCTATTTGGGCTAAATCTCTACCACATTATATCAGGTTACTCGTCCGAGCTAAACCTGTAATAATCTTTGTACAATCACATATCCTTAACCTTTTACTAAGTTCACACAGGAATCAATTATGCAAATTTTCATTTCCATCCCTAAAATCTATCAATTTCACATGTTTATACCTTGTTATCAATTACGTTTGCATTTTCACATCTTGTAATTATTCACATGCGCATATTTATACTTTATAATCGTTTACATTTACGTATCATACCTTGAACACTATACAGTTACATAACAATTACCTTATTTCATTTCAGTTCAAACTAATTTGAATATATATATCTTCACATTCAATTTCACATTTCATCCCAGTTAATCATTGACACGTAAATAACTCATACCATATAACATATTTCAATTCATTCTCATAATACACATCATTTTCTACAAAATCATACGTACTTTCCATTTTATTCAATTCAATTATTTTCACGATATTCAATAAAAATCACAACAAATCAATTCCTATGAAAATTATATGCTCACCTCGATGATTAATCATTCAATAAACAAGTATACGCAAGTAAATATTTTTATACTAAATTATAAAAGTACAAACCGAAATCTCGCATCACTTGTTAACAACTCTCGTTTTTCCTTTCTCTCTCGGCAACTTAGCGTCATTTTTAGCTATGTACAATCATACAACAAATAAATAATATCAATTCCCATCCAAACATAAAGTCAATCATATTTTACATTTTATTCAATTTAGTCCCTAATCTCAGGACAAGCATAACTCTTGATTCCTAACTGCCTTTGTAACAACCATTTTTAGCTAAATTGGAACAGTGGTTTTGAAACCACAAATCTGAGGTCAAAAAATTATTTTATTATTATTTTAAGTGTTTACAGCATGATAGCATAGTTGTGTGAAATTTTCGTGAAGAAATTTTAATGTTTGGTTGTTTAATTTGATAAAAAGGACTAAATCACGTAAAGAGTAAAAGTTGAATTCTATTAGTTAAAGGTGTGTAATGGCTATGAAATTAATTATAGAGGCCCTTAAGTGGTAATATACCATTTATGTTGTGAGTGGACATTCATAGACATATATTAGATGATTTTAATGTTATTTCATTAAGGTTATAATGGTAGTTTATAAAATAAGTTAAATTAAATAAAACAAAACACATTTCTTTCTTAATTCTCATCTTCTTTGTAACACCCCCTAACCCTAAACTTTCGCCAAAACAGGGTTACGAGGCATTACCGGACTTAAACACTAGTAATCGTACAAAACCGAATCATAATTTTTTTTCGTTTTAATTTTAAACTTTTCAAATTCCATCATAAAGTCCTTAATATGGGCCTACGAGGCCCAAAACATGCTTAGGAAATGATTTGAGACTAAAGCGGAAACTTTAGAAAACTCAAAAGAAATTTCATGAAAAATAGGGGCATACGCCCGTGTGGCTTGGGACATGGTTGTGTGGCTAGCCCGTGTGGCTCACATTGCCATGTCTTCTAAGTGTGTAGTAGGCTGACTTGCAATTTAATAAGAAACAGAGGGCCACACGGCCTAGGCACATGCCTATGTGGCTAGGCCATGTGGTAATATGATTTTTCACCATTTTTAAGCAATTTTCACACGGCCGTATCACACGGCCATGCTAGAACCGTGTCTTTCACACGGTCAAGACACACGGCCGTGTCTAGCCCATGTGATATCTTGATTTCACATTTTAAGATGCAGGGGACACACGGCCAGTACACACGCCCATGTGCTAGCCATGTGTCTCACACGGTTTGGCCACACGTCCATGTGTCAGGCCGTGTGGATTTTATATGAACCCCAAACACTAAACTAACCTCCCTGCAATTTCAAACCAAAACCAAATTGCAACCAACATATCAATCAAGACATTTCCACACTTAAACATACTTAATTATATCTAAACATTGACTCATTAATAATTTACTCAATGAATATTCATAATACCATTCAAAATTCAACTTTTATTCCATTCATTCATTTCAATTCAAAAGTTAGCACTTATTATACCATTTCATTTAGTCCCAACTTTAACTTTAAATACCATTCTTTACAACCAAAATTACAAAACATATACAAGTGACTAAGACCAAAACTTAGTATTAGCACATGCCACATTTACCAAAAGATAGATTACATTTCCAAAATAAAGCTGAGGTCGAGAGTGACTCGGATGCTGGACCAAACTTTAACTTTACCTAGCCTGCGCACGGAAAACAACCGTATGCTGACTATTGGAAATACTCAGTGGTATTACCATAATTCAAATTATAAATAACTAAATAAAAGATAATTATTAAATATATATAGATCAATTGAATTTCTCAAACACTTCTACTTAAACTATATTAACATTAACATCACACTTTAACTATGCACCAATTTCATCTATATGTCATAATTTCAATTACATTTACTACATGAACATTTAGTTCATGCTTTCCATTTTCAATTTCAAATTTCAATTCCACAATTCAACTTTCCCATTTCTTTCAGTATTTTCAATAGGACAATCATTCAGATTCATATAAATTTCTCATTTCAATTATTCACCCTATTAACGATACGGACCTCGATGGATACACGGATTCCATCCCAAACTCACTAGTACGACACATTGTGCCTAAAACAGTACATAGTACCTGATCAGTATACGACACATAAGTGCCTGAAACGACACACGACGTGCCTGATACGACACATAAAGTGCCTGATCGGCAAAGCCGATAAATCCCGTACTTATCTAAATCCTATGGCATGCCAACTATATCCGACGTAGCCCAACTAGTTAATAGGGTATGCAAATTATTTCTCAATTCAATTCTACTTTTATATCAAATTCAATTCCAATACAGTATACCATTCAATTCAATACACTTTTTCATTCATCATTCAAAATACAATTCCATACTAACACAAAATTCTCATTCAATTCAATTTCCCAAATTTAATTCAATAAAATCACTTCCTTAATATTTACTTACCATACACCTAAAATTTAAAGTTTAATATTTAATAACAAATAAATTGAATTATAGTAATACAAATATCGATTTGTTCGACTACTCCTCGATGACTTTCTCCTTTCCTTTCGGTGCCGATGCCTCGGGTTCTTTGTTAGCTACGAAAAATTAAATAGCTTATACTATTAATATTAACATTATTTACAATAATAATAGAATTTCTATTTAACTTCCATATTATTTTCAATTTAATTCTAATTATATTCACTTACTTTCCAACTTATTTTATACTTCATTTTTATTCAACTTTCTTTCAATTTAATTCTTACAACATAAAACTTATAGCCTATTTTACAATTTAATCCTCTTTTTCAATTCTAACTTAAAATTCATTCAATTAAATCCCTAATTCATCATTTTGCCAACATGAACCATGACTAAAAACCTATAAACTTTCAAAATATCAACTTAGTTTCATCAAAACCATGTTCTAAAGCTTATATAACATCAAAATTGACTTGTCTATTAAAGTTTAAAGCTTCAAAACCCTAATTTCTCCTTTTTATTTTCTTTCCCCTTTTCTTCTTGCTTCTTTCGAATGCTTTTGATATCTTTTTTTCTTCTTTCTTTTGTTTCATTCCTTTTATTTTAACTAATAATAATATTAATATATATTATAATAAAAAAATATTTTACTTATTATTTAAGCATGTGTTTGTTTTTATTACAAGTGTACATATATTATTATTACTATTACCCTTGTCTTTAATCTTTACCATACATTTGTCATTTATCTAATTTATTTAATATATATCAAATAATAATAATAAATAGCTAATATAAAACTATAATAATAAAATAATGATATACATTATAATTTAATATAATTAAATAATAAAAATCTTAGATTTTTACTTAGTTGTCGCCTCAGCTATTGCCAAATGGTATATTTTCCATTTTAGTCCTTCATATTTTCTTTTAATTTATAATTAAACTTTTACCCTTTATTCAATTTAATCCTTTTTCCTATTTTCTCTAAATTAAGCTAAATTTACCTTATTAAAGCCTAATTAAGCACACTACTAAACTCCTAATTATTCCTAATAATTATTCACGGACTTGGTTTACTAAGACGGAGGTCCTATTGCTCTCTTTTTTGGTGCCTGAGAATTTTGGGTCATTATATTCTTTACCAAAATTAAAAGGAAGAATAGCCATTTTTTAGCCTGCTAAGGTTCGGCCATTGCATGATTAAATTGTAAGTGATTTTTGACCTGGTTTTTAGTAATTTCTATGTTTTTGAGATCATTGCAACTAGGTCTAGCTAGCCCAATGACTATTTTGCAAAACTGTTAAATGTTTTGATAGTTTCTATTGTTGAATACATGTGTTCTTTGATGATTTATGATGAAATATGAATATTTGTTGATAGTTTTACAAGTTTTATTAAGTGATTTTGAGTGAAAATGCAAAATAAGGGTTAAATTGTGAAAAAGTAAAAATGTATGGTGAAATGTGTGAAAAATTTATAAATATAGGCTACAAGGGACATTATAGTAACTCGACTATCATGGGTATTAAGAGTTTCATTAATTTGTGATTTTGTGAAATAAGGATTAAATTGTAAGAATTTGAAAGTTTAGGGGCTAATGTGTAAAATAGCCTAAATGTGTATTTTGGACTTAATTGAATAAATAGATGATTAGATAAGTTAAATTTGATTACATATAGATCAAGAAAGGAAGAATCCAGACTTAGATCGGGGGAGAAGCAAAGTAATTAAATAATTGACTCATTTCATCGTTTCCGTATACGAGGTAAGTTCATATGCTAATAAATGTTGTTAAATTGTGTTATAAATGCATTGTTAATATTGAATTGAATTGTGAAGTTGGTTGGAAATGAGTTATGGACATGATCGACAAAGAATCGACAGATGAAGGTCCTGTACGAACCTTAGGAATAGTTTAGGATACAAATATCATGACATAGGGATTTACTAAGACGATGTGATCCGAGTGTTGGTCTCATGCGTCCTACCGATGGCTAGGTTCCAGCATGTGCTGTGGTTCCTAACAACTTGTGTGAGCAGTGATGAGTGATATTTATGATGGTCAAACCTGTAAAACTAAACTATTATCACGATAAAGGCAAGCGCACCTATCGACCAGTAGTATAGCTGATGGGAAGACCGGGATGTCGAACCCACAGGGACTAAAAGTACTAGTATTAACCTTCTTTTTATTATCTAGCCTAAAAATAAAGGGGATTTGATTTAAACTAATTAAACTAAACTAATCAATTATCTAAGAATACGACAAAGAATGAATTGGGGAAAATACTTTTGGAAAACCAATTGATTAAGACAATACCCAAGGAAGAATCCACCTAGACTTCACTGGTTATTTGACTCTGAACTAGACGATTTATTCACTTGACTTGATCCGTAGAAATCCCTAATTTATGCTAATATCTCTTTCAAGACTAAAAACAACTAACCCTAGGTTGATTAATTGAAATTTCTTTCTAATTAAAACCCTTAGTGTTGCATTAACTCGATCTATGGACTTCCCTATTAGATTTGACTCTAATCCGGCATATTTTCGTCATCCTATGTCTAAGATTGCGATCAACACCACTTAATTGTGTTGAATCTACTCTTAAACAGGGACTTTTGCTCCATTGAATAAGTACATTTGACTTGAATTAATATCCTGAAATATTAACACAAGAATTAATCACATAATTAAGAACAAATAAAATATTTATCGTATAATTCAGATATTAATAATAAGATTCATCTTAGGTTTCATCCCCTTCAGGTATTTAGGGGATTTTAGTTCATAATTGTAAAAGAAAACATCTCAAAGTTGGGAAAACAACAAAACATAAAGAAAACCCAAAAACCCTTGAAGGAAATTGAAGGGAGATCTTCAGCCTTGATGAAGATCCTTGCTTTCGAGATGAATCAATCGGCGTTCTTTGAGTAATTCCTTACTTTCTACTCTCTGTTCCCCTTGTTCCTCCCCTTGGGCCTTTTTAGACTTTGGAATGCCCAGAATACCCAAAAATTAGCTTTTTCTGCGTGAAATTGAAACAGGGCTCGACAGGGACATGCCTGTGTGACACGCTCGTGTGAGGCTACTCAGGCCGTGTTTAATTCTGTGGAACTCACACGGGCATGTGGTTTACCCGTGTAAAAGTACCTTAGGCCATGTTGAACGTTGATTTGGGCCTATTTTGTCCTTTTTTGGCCCGTTTCTTTCTCTTTTCTCTTCCTTATGCTCACCTAAGTATAAAACATGAAATTAAAGGATTAGGAGCTTCAAATTCATTAATTTAAGAGATAATTCATCCAAAAATATGCTAAGCATGGGATAAAAATATATATATATATTATGGTTTATCAAATACCCCCACACTTAAGCCTTTGCTTGTCCTTAAGCAAAACACGCAACTCACATTTAAACTTCGTTCTTCTCAACTTATAATTCCTATCAATAATGTTTTGAAATAATCCACAAGTAATTAATACATTCATAATTCAACTAAAAGAATATCAAAGTCTCCAACAATCTAAGTTGAGAATTTTATCACAGAAACATAGGTTTCTCCCCTCATCTAAGTAATCACCTTTGATTCAAAACTAACAACAGTTAACATCCTCACTAAAAATTCACTCTATTCACTCAAAGTGTTTAGGGTTTAGAAATTAAGCACTTATTAGTTAACATGAAAAGTTATTGCCATAGGCTTGCATGAAAATCAAATCTCCACCACTACAGATTGAGATGATACATCGATCAAAAGGGCTTTAGAGGGTTGTAACGAGGCTTTGGTTAAGGGTGTGGACACAAGCTAAAAGAGAAGGTTAGAATCGAGATTGAACTGAAAAATTACCTGACTAGAAAAATAACTAGAACTGAGAAATTACATAAATGATCCTAGAATTGAGCTTCTCTTCATGAATAACATCGTTTAAGTTCAAGCATTACATAATTTCATAATAATATACTAAACGACAAATTAACAACTGGATTTTTTTATAGCGCAATTATTTAACTTCACTAACTAAAGAGGAGAAAATTATTCAATTCAAATCTCGATAAAATAGGGATGAAATTAATTAAGGGGATTTAACAATAATGGGTTATAGGCAAATTTTGAGGGTAAACCAACAGATGGTTTGTTAAGCTCAAGGGGGTTCACTAAGGGTTAATTATGAAGGTAGGCTTTTATGGAGTGAGTGGGTTAAACCTAAATGCCTTTATCATCTTGGTATATCAAATAAATGGTGTGGTCTCGACATGTATAATCGAAGCAAGTTCTGGAATAACAGATCAATATTGACACACTCATAGCAACAATAAAAGTGAGCAAGAAATAATATATGCTCTAAAGGCTCAAAATCTCACAAAAATTATGGCTTTTGATGTCAATCTTGTAAATTTCAAACTTCAAGATAATACCTAAATTTGGGGAAACAACCTAGAAAAATTCTTAATTCTCAAAAATTCAACTTATCATGCTTGATTCTCTAATGTCTTAAAGTTTGAATAATCAAAGCATAAATACATATGTTCTAATCCAAAACATATCAATAAAAATCATAAATCAATCAGAATTTCATTCTAACAGTAATATGAGAAAGTGACTTGAGAACAAGACAAGATTCAGGGATTTTTTGATAATGAAATTAATAACCTCCCACACTTAATATGTACATTTTCCTCAATGTAAAAAGATAAATAATAGGATTATAAGCATAATATCATAAGAGAAGGAGAGAAGTGAAACTTCCTGAATTTCGGATGAATCCTTGGAATATTGAAGGCTAATTTGGAGAGAAAGCTAATGAAATGAGTGATAAACTAAGCAGAGGTGAAGGGGGGAGGATACTCCGGTGGTGGTAGAGGATGGGGTTCCACAATCACGATGCTAAATAAAGATATTCATAGTTTTTAGTGACGTGGTTGAGCAGGACATAATAGTCGTGGAGTATCTTTCCTTAATAGATTATCATGGCATCAAGCACCTTGAACCTTTTGAAACTGCAGAGTCATCAATAATATTTTAAGGAGGTGTATTAATGGGATTAGTATGGTTACTCATTAAGAAATAGTCAGAAATGAAAAGTTCAAACTATACTAATAGAAGTTTTAGATAACATAAAAACTAAATAGAAGAAAGATAAAGATAAAGATAACGGAACATAAAAATTAAAATAACAAGAAAAATAAAAGGAAAATAAAAACAAAGATAAATGGTTTAAAGGCCCTCATCGCCAGATGGGTCGTGAGGTGGTGGCAGTGGAGATGAGATGTGGAGGTGCTGACAAATCTACTATAGAGTAGCATCAATATGGTCGAATCGCTGGAAGCACTGCTGCTCAAATCGAGTGAGGCACTCAGAGATGTCAGTGAATGAAGCAGTCGTATGAACTGGTCTATGAATTGGTGATGGCGGAGAAGGTGGAGCCTCTTGAGTTGGGTGGACATCATCAGGAATGTCATCAGGGTCGTCCTAATCAGTGGATTGAGCTAATAGGTATTGAGGAGGATCGAACCCACGACGACGCTCTATCATCCTCATATGAAGCATGCTCGAGATGCTCTGTGGGGACATCTGACCAATGAGGGTGAGCGATGAGGACTGCGCCACTGTGTTGAGGAGGCCGAAGTGTCTCGTTAGGCGCGTCACATAAGGACCCATGCAAATTGCTCCTTTCCTATATCGTTCCATTTGGTGACGAATGGCGAGGGTAATAAAGTAGGCTAACTTAAAGACGTGCCCGTGCGCCATGCTTCATAAAAAATAGACGTCATGAGTGTTGACGACACCGGTACTCTCTCTCCATCCCGTCAAAGTATGTACTAGTATGGCGTGTAAATATTGTAGTGATAGGGAGAGGGTCGACACCTTGGAGCGACTGGGGTAGTAGGTGTCTAAAGCAGGGACCAGGGCCCTCCAACAGGACGAAAGAGAATAGTTAATGTGTCGATGGAGATCAGAGAAATCGTCGTCGTCTATGAACTCTTCTGTATATAGTCTCAAAGTGACACCGAACTCAGGCAAGCTCAGTTGACGTGCCAAACCACCGAGACAGAATTAAATTGTCCCTAGATCGTCGAACTCCAACATGACCGTCTGGAGGTGGAATTTCGAACAAAGCTTCAGGATGAGCTCTAGGTATGTCGGCTCGACAATGTCAAAGAAGCGCCCCCATGGGTTGGTAGTGAGAAGGGCTCGAACTGCGTCGGCGAGTTGGACCTACTCTAAGGCGGCTCAGTCAATACATCGTCCCACTATGAGGGGTCTCGCTCGAAGTATCTGAAAGAGCTCCTCCTAGTGTCCTAAGGGGAATTGTAAAAATGAGTGTCATATTTTAGTGGTTGCACTCGATGATGTAGCACGGGGTCCCTTCCACTTTTTTGAAGCGGGGACTGCTACTTTAGACTTGCCACATGAAGGGGTCATTATGTACATACAAGAAAGCAATTAAAAGTTCTAATGAACAAATAAGATGGAAATGAGTCAATAAGCACATCAAAAATTAACTTCAAGAAATGGACTAAATGAGCGAATTATCCTGGAAACCAATAAGACTAACAAGATTCAACCAAAAGTTGATGAATTAGAGAGCAATCAAACTTAATAACATGAATTAGTGAATGGCAAGAATTTGACAACAAATGACATGGCGATAGCATGACTATTACTCAACTCAGTAAGCATGAAGTAGCTAATAGTAATGGAAAATGAGCAATGCAAAATAACGTGAAAGAAATCAATAGTAAGTAGAAAATAATAAGTATATGACAAGTAGTTAATCATAAGGTTGAACAAAATAGGATAATAATCAACTAAATGATAAAATAATGGCAAAAAGAAATAAAACTATCTGTGCAGAAGGTGGTGGCCAGAGGTACGGGTGTTGGTTTGTGACGGGAATGGTACGGGTGGCGACGTGAGGGAGAGGGCTATGGCCAGAGTAGAGGGAGGGGGCTGTGGCAGTTTTGGAAAGGAAGGGATGAGGGATGGGAAGATGATGAAGGGGGTTGCTTGCTTTGGATTTGTGAGAAAAGGTAAGTTGTGTGATAGGGAGTTTGAGGGAAAGGGAGGTAATTTGGCCGGAATAGGGAGCGGAAAAAGGAAAGAGAGGGTGGCTAGGGTTTTGAGAGCAAGGGGAAGAGGATGATAAACAGTGATATGGGGGTTTGAATAAGGGTTGGGTCACACAACCATGGCCCATGCCCATGTGGCATGAGATCAGCCTGTGCTTATCGTGAAATCGAAATCCATATCATTCATGATCTTCGGCCACGCCCGTGTTCCTTGGGCGTGTTGGTGCACACGGCCATATCGCACGACCGTGTACTGCTTCATTCGTTTCTCCTATGCCCATGTTCTAGGTACACACACCCGTGGGTTTTTATCAGAGTCGCCCACGGGGTACGGGCACGAGCGTGTCGGACGCTCGTGTTATTTTCTCTGTGTTGTCCATGGGTTATGACATGCCCGTGCTACTTTTTTAGGATCGTCCATGTAACAGCCCGGTTTGGACCCTAGTTGGAGTAGTGGTTTTAGGACCACATATCCGAGTCGAAAAAATATTTTTAATATTATTTTTTGTGCTTATTTTATGTGAATTAGCATGTGTGAAAGTTTCGTATGAAAATTTGTATGTTTGTGTGCTTAATTTTAATAAAAGGATTAAATTGCATAAGTGATAAAATTAGTATGCTATTTGTTCAATGGGTTTATTTGAAATGACCTTTGATGGTTATGGCCTTAAATGGTTATTAAACCAATTGTTATAATGGTGGATAATTATAACCTTGTTATATGTGATTTAAAATTTTATAAAGGAAGGTTAAAAAGGTAAATGACATATTAATGTTCATTAATGAAAACCAAAGCATGGAAAATAGCAAATACATGTTCTTACAACCGAAAATCAAATAAAAAGAAAAGAAATAAAGCTCTTTAGGTTTCGGCTATTGTGTCTTGTGATTTAGGTATGGAATTACTTCAGTTTTTGATAATTTTTATGTTTTCGTAATCGTTGCTTCGTATACTAGAAAGCCCATGTCTCAATTTCTATTTTCATTGAAGATTATGAAATGTGTCATTGATGATTTTATGAGTTTTGTGATGAAATTTGATGCATAATAAGTGATAGATGTTGGTTATCATATTTTTTGCCTTAAATTTTGATGAATTTGAGCAACTTAGGGCTAAATTGAGAAAATGTGATTTGGGAGGATTAAATTGTGTAATAAATGTGATTATGGGCTTATATAAACACTATAAAAATTTGGCTGAGCTGGTATAAAAGGAATTTGAGAATTTGATGATTTTATGAAATAGGGACTTAAATGTCTAAAGGTGAAAATATGAGGGCTATTTTGTAAAATGCTTTAATTGTGTGATTTTGGATTGAATTAATTGAGTGTGTGATTGAATGGATTATTTTTAATACATATAGATCAAGAAAAACGAAATCCAGACTTGAATCGCGGGAAAACGAAAGTCGACGAATAATCGACTTATTTCGACAAAACACATTCGAGGTAAGTTCATAAGTGGTATTTGGTTATAAATGCTATTAATGGTCTTATTATAGATTGAATTGTAACGAATGGAACCTAGGAGGAGGTAGAATTAGGGATATTGATGTTGTGGATGAGTTAGTAAAAGAAAATAGGACTTAGAAAGCTCAATTGAATCGTATAATCAGTTTCAGAAGGTAGTGACATGTCACTAGGGTAAAATTTTGGCTTCGGGCCATGATATTAGCACTGCTGGTGCGATAAACATCTTGATTTGGCTACGGGCCATTGTATAGATGTTTTAGGAGTGACCTTGATTTGGCTTCAGGCCATAGTATAGGTGCTCCGAGATAAGATACCTTGAGTTGGCTACGGGCCATGGTATAGGTACTTATTGGATAAACTATTCAATGAAACGGCTACTAATTTGGAGGATTCAATGTATGAGTTATGGAAATGAAATTAAATGAATAGCATGGGATGGACAGGTATGTAAAATGTATATGTTGCTATGAAAGAGTATGTGATGAAATCACTTATATCAAATGGAAGAAATTTATGTAGGTGAATAAGCCATGTGGTAAGGCATGGGATAAGGTTTGTGTTACTTTGGCATGGTTTGAGTTGGTAAATGATAGATTTACTATTGTATTTGTATGTTAAATTACTTGTTTATGACTTACTAAGCTTTATAAGCTTACTTGGTTTGTATATTTCTTTTCCGTAGATCATCAAAGCTACTAAAGGCTCGGGAATCGTCGAGGATCTTCATCACACTATCAAAACTTATTTTGGTATCTTTTGAGTTTATAAATGCTAAGTATGGCATGTATAGGCTAGGGAGTTTTATCTTTTAAATTGTAAATATGCTATGCTAAGTGATTTAGATAGCTAACCAAGTGTATATGTTTGTTTTGGAATGTGATAATGATGCAAGTTTGGTATGTTTTAATGTGTATATGTTCAATGAGTAAATGGTCATTTTGGTTTGAACCAAATGATGAAATTATGGTAAGTCATGTTCATAAGTTACTATGTTATTTGAATGTCTTGTGGAACAAATATTTGTCTGTGTTTATGCCTTGTAAAACGTATGAATTGAGAGGTTTTTGCATGTGTAGTTTGTTATAGATGAATTGGTTATATTAATGTATGTTTAGAGTATGATTTTGGCTGGAATTGGTTTGCAAATGTTGCATAATTTGTCTTGTAAGTACTTCGTTAATTGAAGTGTGATTTGTGGCTTGAACCAAACTTATCTTGTGCCACACGGCCTGAGCACAAAGGCATGTGACTTGATCGTGTGATCCCTGCACCATGGTTAATTTGTTCAGGATGTCACATAGGCCAGACACACGGGCGTGCCTTGTGGCCGTGTGTGCAAGTCAGTAGCTCCTTAATTTCACACGGCCAAGACACATAGGCGTGTCATATAGTCGTAGGCTCAAGTCAGTATGTATGCTCTATTTTGCCACGGCCGGAACACATGGGCATGTCTAGTAGTTGTGTGAGGCACATGACCTAGGCCCACGAGCGTGTGACCTCTGCAGTGATGAAAATGTTAAGTTTTTGGAAAAAAATTTGTAAGTGTTCGATTCAGTCCCGGCCCTATTTAAATGCATGTTTGAAACTTGATATGCCTGTTCAAGGGATTTATCTCTTATATTCGATGATGGAATTGTTGTGTTTTAAATTATTGTACTATGATTGTAGATTGCTCAGGTTATTTAGTAATACCTCATAGCCCTAGTTCGGTGACGGATTGAGGGTTAGGGGTGTTACAGTCCACGGCTTATAGGCACGGGTGTGGGGTTGGATAATGTGCTCGTATGCTTTTGTCAAGTTTGCACACGGTCTCTAAGCACGCCCGTGTCGATTTATCACATCCCGTGTCTCTGCTTATTTTGAAAATTCAAGGTCCAGTTTTAGCACGATTTTGGCCAAGCCTGTGTTTCTTACCCGTAGTGTTATCCACGGCCGTATCGCACGGTCGTGTTTAGAACTATTCGCTTCTCCTATGCCTATGCATCGATTCACACGCTCGTGTGACTTAATCAGGTTTGCCCACGGTCATATCCCACGGCCGTGGTGATTTATCGCATCCCGTGTGACATCCAAGGTTTGGGAAAAATTGAGTCCTGTTTTCACATGGCCAATGACACATACATGGCTCTAACCCGTGGTGGGGGTATGGCCTCAGGTACACCCGTGTGCCAGGCCGTGTGGTCATAGAAACCTGCATTTTAGTAACTCAGTTAGTGTTTGTTAGAAGTTATAAACTGAAATTTAAGAAAGTTAACAACATTAATGCTCGGGTTGCCTCCCGAGAAGCGCTTATTTACAGTCTAAGCTCGACTTACCTTGTGTGTTTGATAAATCGTAAATTATACATATTTTTACCTCATGCTTAGCCTAAATTCTGGATGAATTATCATTGAATTTATGGAATTTGGTGCTTCTAATCCTTTTATTTCATGTTTTATACTTAGATGAGCATAAGGAAGAGAAAAGAGTAAGGAACGGGCCAAAAAGGGAAAATTAGGCCCAAATCAATAATCAACACAGCCTGGAAGTTCGTCACACGGGCGTGGCACACGACCATGCCATATTCACATGCTCGAACACGGCCTGGAAGTTGGCTCACACGGGCGTGTCCCTGTCTTGAGGAAGTTCAATTTCACTCAGAAAAGGCTACTTAGGGGCTAAGAAAGACATTCTAAACTCTATATAAAGACCCTAGGAGGCAACTACAAGAACACACATTATTCTCGCCAAGACGGGGAGTTAAAGGTAGGGAATTACTCAAAGGAAAGCCAATTGATCCATCTCAGAAGCCAATATCTATATTAAGACAGAGGATCCCCCTTCTACCCTTTCAGGAGTTTTGGGTTTTCTTATGTTTTGTTATTCTATTTATTTTGAGATGTTTCTTTTTACATTTATGAACTAAAACCCCAAATATCTAAGGGGGTTGAAACCTAAGACAGATCTTGTAATTGTTATCTGAACTATGTGATAAATATTTGATTTGTTCTTAATTGTGTTTTTAATTCTTAAATTGATATTTCCGGGATATTAATTTAAGTCGAATGTGCTTATGTAGAGGAGTAAAAGTCCCTGCATAGGAGTAGATCCAACACAATTAAGCTGAGTTGATCGCAATCCTAGAGATAGGACGACGAAAATCTGCCAGATTAGCGTCAAATCTAATATGGGGAGCCATAGATCGAATTAATGCAATACTAGGGGTTTTAATTAGAAAGAGATTTCAATTAATCAACCTAAGATTAGTTGTTCTTATCCTCAACTGAGGTATTAACATAATTTATGGATCTCTACTAATCAAATCAAATGAAGAAATCATCTGGTTCAGAGTTAGATAACAAATGAAGTCTAGGTGGATTCTGCCTTAGGTATTGCCCTCATCAATCAGTTTCCCCAAAAGCAATTTGATAAACGATAAATTATACATATTTTTACCTCATGTTTAGCCTAATTTTTGGATGAATTATCATTAAATTTGTTAGAATTGGTGCTCTTAACCCTTCTATTTCATGTTGTATACTCAGGAGAGTATAGGGAAGAGAAAAGAATGAAAAACGGACTGAAAACGAAGAAAATGGGCCAAAGTGTGAAAATGACACGGCCCAAGGAGTCACCACACGGCCGTGGCACACGACCGTGGCACATGGCCGTGCCATATGAGGTCCAACACGGCCTATCCCCGACAAGCACGGCTAGGCCACACGGCCGTGCCACCCTCAACAGGCCCAAACACGGCCTCTTGTCGAAACCACACGGGCGTGTCCCTATCGTGAGGAAGTACAATTTCACTCGGATTTGGATACTTAGAGGCTAAGAAAGGCATCCCAAAGCTCTATATGAAGACCCTAAGAGGCAACTTCAAGGGTGTACTCTTTTCTCCCAAAAGGAGCGCCTTCTTTCTGCCAACACAAATAGTGAAAGCAAGGGATTACTCCAAGGGAAGCCGATTGATTCATCCCAGAAGCCGGAATTCTACATCAAAACAGAGGATCTCCCTAAATTCCTTCAAAGGTTTTTGGGTTCTTTATGTTTTGTTATCTTATTTCTTCTGAGATGTTTTCTTTATTAATTATGAACTAAACCCCTCAAATACTTGAGGGGGATGAAACCTAAGACAGATATTGTTATTGTTCATTCTTAAATTATATGATAAATACTTGAATTGTTCTTAATTATATGTGCTTAATTCTTGGTTTAATAATCCTAGGTATTAAGTCAAGAAACTGATGTGCTTAGGCAGAGGAGCAAAATTCCCTGTTTTAAGAGTAGATCTACCATACTTAAGCGGAGTTGCATGCAACCCTAGACATAGGGCGACATAAATCTGTCGGATTAGGGTCAAACCTAATAGGGGGATCCATAGATCGAGTTAATGCAAGACTAGGGGGTTTTAAGTAGAAAGAGATTTTAGTTAATCAACCTAGGATTAGTTGTTCTTATCCTCGACGGAGGTATTAACGTAAGTTAGGGATCTCTACGGATCAAGTCAAGTGAAGAAATCGTCTAGTTTAAGAAGTTAATAACAAGTGAAGTCTAGATGGACTCTCCCTTGAGTATTGCCTATATCAATTAGTTTTCCTGAGAGTTTTTCCCAATTTACTTTTTGTGCATTCTTAGTTTAGTTTTAGAATTAGTTTCATACAAACCTCTTTTACTTTTAGGTTAGATAATAGAAAGGAAGTAAGGACTAGTACTTTTGGTTCCCTTGGGTACGATAACTCGGGCTTGCCGCTAAACTATACTACTGTTCAACAGGTGCGCTTGCCTTAAAATCATGATATTAGTTAGTTTTTGGTGTGATCAGTTTTTATAAATTTTATTACTACATATCACGCAATATCAAGTTTTTGGCACCGTTGCCGGGGAACTAAAATATTACGAAAACTCGATTTCTATTACTTTAGCCATTACTATTTTTATTTATTTTCAGCTTTTTTTATTTTTTTATTTTATTTTATTTAATTTAATTTTCTTTGCTTTTTCCCTTATCGGTATCTCTAGTTTATGACTAGAAGAAACCTAGGAGGACCACTACTTTTTGACGAAGATTTAGAATTAACAGTTCGCAGAACTCGCAGAGAGATCAGACGAAGCCTACATTATCCAGAACAAGACCAAGAACAAGAACCTAAACCTTCGGAAGAAGTAGAAGCAAATCAAAACATTCAACCACCTCCAACATTACCTGCAGAACCAGATGAAGCGCCTCGCACTATGTATGATTATGCTAAACCTAGTTTGGCTGGTACCCAAACTAGCATTATTAGACCTGTTATTGCTGCTAATAATTTTGAATTAAAACCTAACACTATTTAGATGATTCAGTAATTTGTGCAGTTTGATGGTTTACAGGATGAAGATCCCAACCCACATGTAGCCAACTTTTTGGAATTGTACGATACGTTTAAAATAAATGGTGTTTCTGATGACGCCATTCGTCTCCGATTATTTCCTTTTCCTCTAAGGAATAAAGCTAAACAATGGTTGAATTCTCTACCACGAGGATCAATCACTACATGGGAACAGATGACTGACAAATTTTTGCTAAAATATTTTCCTCTAGCTAAAACAGCTAAATTACAAAACGATATCTCTTCTTTTGTGCAGATGGATTTAGAAACACTTTATGATACTTGGGAGAGATACAAAGATTTGTTGAGAAGGTGCCCGCACCATGATTTACCTTTGTGGCTACAAGTTCAAACCTTTCACAACGGTTTGAATCCATCAACAAGGCAAATGATCAACGCAGCCGCAGGAGGAACAATCAACAATAAAACACCTGAAGTAGCTTATGAATTTATTGAAGAGATGTCACTAAATAACTATCAGTGGCAAGTCATGAGGACAAAGCCGACAAGCCGCAGGAGTTTATAATATTGATGCTGTCACTATGCATACTAACCAAGTAGAACTTCTAAATAAAAAGTTTGATAATTTTGTTGGTTTTACGCAGGCACAACAAGTGATGCAGTGCGACGCAACTACAGGAAATATGTTTACTCCAGACTATTCATCTTACGACTATGGCAGAGAAACGGAGCAAGCTAATTATATGGGTAACAATTTTAAATCTCAAAATAATCCTTATAGTAACACATATAATGCAGGTTGGCGGAACCACCCTAATTTTTCTTGAGGAGGACAAGGAAATCAAAGACAACAACCCCCTTTGGGATTTCAGCAGCCACCACCACAGCAGGAGAAAAAGCCAAATCTCGAAGAGATGTTCACCAAATTCATGGCCATGTCAGAAACCCGTTTTCAAAACACTGAAACGGCATTAAAGAACCAGCAAGCATCGATTAAAGGACTTGAGAATCAAATTGGTCAACTCGCAAAGTTAATATCAGAAAGACCACAAGGTGGACTACCAAGTAACACTAAGACCAACCCTAAAGAACAACTTCATGCCATGGACACAATAGATAAAGGTGTTAACCAAAACCAACCCAAAGTTATGCGAGGAGCCTGAGGTGAGTAAAGGTAAGGTAGAGGTAAGCAATAACAAGCCAGACATCAAAGAACACAAGCATCGTATCCCATACCCAAATGCACTAAAAAAAGACCGCACAGACGAGCAATTTGGTAAGTTTCTTAAACTTTTAAAGAAATTACATATTAACTTACCATTTGTTGAAGCAATTTTGCAGATGCCAAACGCTGTTAAATTCTTAAGAGAACTCTTGACAAACAAGCGGAAGCTGGATGAGAAACCTTATGTGGAACTAAATGTAGAATGCTCAGCCATTCTACAGAATAAATTGCCAACCAAACTAAAAGATTCAGGGAGTTTTACTATTCCTTGTTTACTTGGTAACCTAGATGCCAAAAATGCTTTAGCTAATTTAGGGGCTAGTATAAATGTTATGCCATATAAACTATTTAAACAACTAGGTCTTGGAAACCCTAAGAAAACCAAGATGAGCATTCAACTAGCTGACAAAACTATTAGGGCACCTAAGGGAATAATTGAAGATGTACTTGTCAAAATTGATAAATTTATATTCCCAGTCGACTTTGTTGTTTTAGACATTGATGAAGAAAGCAATGTACCCCTAATTCTAGGGCGACCCTTTTTAGCAACCCTAGGGCAAAAATTGATTTAGAAACAGGAGAACTCACATTATGTGTAGGTGATGACACAGTCACTTTACAAGCTCAGAACTCGATTAAGACAACAGATAATAATATAGTTACAAGTCCTTGTAAAAACACTAAACCCACCACTCAATCTTCTGTGCAGGATACACTCTACATAGAGGCCACTAACCAACAGACAAGTCCATCCGAGGGATATGCATCCGAAAAGCGAATACTTTAGATGGAGGAACTAGATGAGTGGCTGAACTATCAGGAAAAACCCAAAATATGCCACACCAACCCAAAGCTACACCAAGATGACCCTCAGAAACAAACGAATCAGTTCAAGATAGGAGATAAGGTAATTTTAAGGGACGACAATCCTCGAACCTTAAACTCGAAAGAACATACAAATGATACACCATACTTCACGGTAATGAAAGTCTTTCTCTATGGCACCATTGAGGTAACTCACCCTAACCACAGTACTTTCAAGGTAAACAGCCATAGGCTTAAACACTATAGAGGTGAGAATTTTAAAGATAACAGGGAGGAGGTTCAGCTCCATAAATTCCCTCCGTAATACATCTAGGTAGAGTCGAGCTTAGACTCTAAATAAGCGCTTCTCGGGAGGCAACCCGAGCACTAACTTAGTAACTTTTCTTTTATTTTTGATTTTAGTATTTTTATGCATCAACTAACTCTTTTTAATGCAGAAATTTAGGACCACACGGCCATGCCCACGAGCGTGCCTAAGGCCATGTGAACATTTAAAGCAAATACACGGTCGTGCATTCAGGCCGTGTGCAAACAAAGCACAATTTTTCCAAAAGTACGGGCTACCGACAAATCGCCACGGCAGTGCGACATGGCTGTGGCAACATTTCAACCTAGACACGAGCTTGCACAAAGCCACACGCCCGTGTCCCCAGACCGTGGCCAACACTGTCGATTTAGACATGGCCGTGTGACTACCTACACGACCGTGTGAATAGCGAAGCCCCACCGTAAACGGCCGTGTGACCAATCACACGACCTTGTGAAAAGCGAACAAGACCACAAACAGCCGTGCGAGATGTCCAATACGGGCGTGTACTTCGAACCAGGTGCGCCAAAACCACCGAATTTTGAATCACACAGGCAAAACCCGAGTCACACGGGCGTGTGCCATGCCCGTGTGACCCAAAAACTATAAATAGGGGCCACTATTCATTTTCTCCCTCGCTCAAACCCTAAGTTTCTTCCCCAACCACCATAAACACCGCCGCCAATCCTCAAAACATCACCACGCTCGCACAAGACCATCCCACGCCTGCGAAAAGTGCCCCACGACCGTTTAAATCCTCTCCCACGATCGTGCACCTCTCCCATTTGGTTCTATTTTCTCATTTTTCTTGCAAATTTTTACTTTTTTATTTCTATTTTTAATTTTTAGTTTCATTTTATTTTAAATACTATGAATATATTTAGATTCAAGCATGGAATTAACTATATTAGGATGAATAATCTAGAATGTTATAGAAAGTTTTAGGATTACATGACACTTAGAGTTACAATTGTTTATGATTTTTCATAGTTAAGCTCTCAGGCATTTAGTATAAATACACAACTATATTGCATATTTTTGATATCATTCTAGGATGGATAATTTATACTATTTAGGTTAGTCCCCATGTTGTTAGAAACATTGTCATATTATTTTTATAGTTTTTCGATTTAAATTCCAATTCTTTTTAGGACTAATGTTATTATTTTGTTATTTAGGCATTATGTCGACATCACGCGGAAAACGAGCTGCTGCCTCGCCTTCAAAGAAACGAAAGGGGCTAGGTGGTTTGCCATCGAGGCCCACCTCCGAGGCTCGCCACCCATTCATTACATTTACCCAGAACTCCGAAGAGGAGTTGTTTCAGATATTATGGGACCGTACGTTAAGCGCCGACCGATGCATTGATTGGGATGCGTTAGAGTAAGTCAACCTCGCTGATTCAGTCCGGGCCCTACTGATGACGGATCATTGGGAGCAGTTCTTCTGAATCATCGAGCCCACATACCTTGAACTCACTCTAGAGTTCTGCTCCACCTTCCATCTTCAGACCGTCATGAGCCAGTTTGATAACCCCGGCACGATCCAGTTTTGCTTAGGAGGTCGTGTATGCTACCTTAGCGTATCAGAGTTCGGCTCAGCTCTCGGCCTCTACACAGAGCAATTCATGGAGGAAGAAGACTTTCCTACGCTTCCCTGTCGTATCCACCTCAAACCCGTAGATTGTTGGCGTAACATCACCCCAGGCTATCCCTCTTACGACCCCAGTCGCACAAAGGCGACTGCGCTCCCCCCGTCATTAAGGAACATTCACGCTCTTCTCGCACATACTTTGACAGGTAGACGGGAGAGCACAAGCGTCATCAACACCCATGATGCCTATTTTTTATAGAGCATGGCGAACGCGCACCCCATCGACCTCGCCTACTTTATCGCGCACGCCATGCAGCACCAAACCGAGCGTCATCGCAGGGGCGTCATATCCATGGGCCCGTACATTACACGCTTGGCCCGTCACTTTGAGCTCCTCAACACAGCGGCCCAGACATCCTCATACACACTGATAGGCCAGATGTCCCCTCAGGGCATCCAGATTATGCACCATATGAGGATGATCCAGCGGAAGCCAGGAGGCGACCCTTTTCAGTACCGCCTCATCCAAGAGGCTGAGGATCTAGAGGACATTCCTGATGATGTCCCACCACCGCCACCACCGGAGGATGATGCACCTATCGACCCACCACCACCCCACCGATCAGTTCATGCGACAGCTTCCTATGCTGACATATCTGAGCACCTATCCCAATTCGAGCAGCAATGCTTCCAGCGCTTCGACCATATCGACGCTACACTATAACAGATATGCCAGTACCTTCACATTACTTCACCACTGCCACCACGTGATCCGTCTGAGGATTAGAGACTTCTATTCCTCTTAACTTTATTTTTATCTTAATTTTTATTTAAACACTGATCCCTATTTTTACCTTTTCTTTTCTTCTAACTTTATTTTCCTTTTTACTCTTATTTTTATTTTTAGTTCATTTTATCTTTTTCATTATTTGAATTCTAGAATTTTTAGAATTTAATTTATTTTCTTTCTTAATTTTTAATTTTTTTATATCGGCTCCCCCTTAACAAACATATTCTTTTAATCCAAATTCCCCACGACTAATAAATACTTTCGCAGTTTCAAAGGAGCCTTACAGCTCATATCTATATGGAAATGGGACAACCCTACCACAACTGCTGGCTCTTCCAAGTCCAATCTCCGTCTTAGCTTCATGTCTTCCCCTAACTTATGATCTTGTGCTTCTATTTCTACTAATGCTTCTTTGTACATTGAGGGTAATGTACATCTTAAGTGTGGGGGGGAAACTTACTTTCAGTCATTACATTCTCCTTAAAATCCCTGAATTTTCTTCTAACCTGTTGCATTGTTCTCAGATCTGCATTATCTTCAGTCTCCTAATAGGAATATATTCTGATTGATTTATGATTTTTATTGATATGTTGAGAATTAAGACATAGGTGCTTGTACTTTGATTATTCAAACTTTAAAACATTAGGGAATCAAACATGATAAGTTGAAATTTTTGAGAACCCCATTTTTTACATAAGTTATTTTCCTTAATTTTAAGTATTATCTTAAGATTGAAATTAGCAAGATTGACATCAAAAGCCATAATTCTGGTGAGATTTTTGAGCCTTTTGAGCGTACATTCTTTCGTGCTCACTTTTATTATTGCTTTGAGTGAGTCAATACTAATTTGTTATTCTAGAACTTGCTTTGATTATACATGTCGAGACTACATCATTGATTTGATATACCGAAATGATAAAGGCACTTAGGATTTAACCCACTTACTCCTCAAAAAGCCTACCTCCATAAATTAACCCCTAGTGAACCCCATTGAGCCTAATGATGAACGTTTAATTATACATATTTTTACTCCATATTTAGCCTATATTTTGGATGAATTATGATCAATTTTGTGCGAATCGATGCTCTTAATCTTCCTTTTTTATATCTTATACTCAGGAGAGCATAGGGAAGAGAAAAGAACGGAAAATAGGCTAAAAACGATGAAAAATGGGCCAAAATGTGCGAACAACACGGCCCAAGACATGCCACACGGCCGTGCCACACAGGCGTGCCACATGAAGATCACACGGTCAAAGCCCCGACAAGTACGGCTAGGCCACACGGCCGTGCCTCCACCGAGAAAATCACACAGCCTCTGTCGAAGTCACACGGGCGTGGCACACGGGCGTGTTCTAGTCGTGAGGAAGGGGAATTTCACTCAAATTGGGATGCTTAGAGGCTAAAAAAGCATCCCAAAAGCTCTATATAAAGACCCTATGAGGCAACAACTAGAGAAGAACTTTTTTTTAGACTTTTAGATACGAATAGAAGCAAGGGATTACTCCAAATGAGAAAGCCGATTGATTCATCTCAGAAGTTGGAATTCTGCAGCAACATAGAGGATCTCCCTAAATTCCTTCAGGGGTTTTTCGTTTCTTTTATGTTTTATTATTTTATATCTTCTGTGATGTTTCTTTTCTTTATCATGAACTAAACCTCTCAAATACTTGAAGGGGATGAAACCTAAGACAGATCTTGTTATTTATTCTTGATTTATTTGATAAATACTTGAATTGTTCTTAATTATGCGTTCTTCATTCTTGAATTAATAATCCTAGGCATTACTTCAAGAATTAGATGTGTTTAGAGTAGAGGAGCAAAAGTCCCTGTGATAAGAGTAGATCTACCATAATTAAGCGGAGTTGCATGCAATCCTAGACATAGGGCAACATAAATCTGCCGGATTAGGGTCAAACCTAATATTAGGAGCCATAGATCGGATTAATGCAACCTAGGGAGTTAATTAATAAAGGAACTTTAATTAACAACTTAGGCCTAGTTGTTCTACGCCTTGACGGAGGGTTTAGCATAAGTTAGGGATCTCTACGGATCAAGTCAAGTAAAAAAATCATATAGTTCAAGAAAATAATAACAAGTGAAGTCTAGGTGGATTCTCCCTTGAGTATTACCCATATCAGTCAGCTTTTCCTAAAAGTTTTCCCAATTTACCCTTTGAACTTTCTTAGTTAGTTTTAGAATTAGCTTAAACAATCCTCTTTTATTTTTAGGCTAGATAATAGAAAGGAAGTAAGTACTAGTACTTTTGGTTCCCTTGGGTATGATAACTCAATCTTGCCACTAAGCTATACTACTGTTTGACAGGTGCGCTTGCCTCAACGTCGTGATATTAGTTAGTTTTGGTGTGATCAAGTTTTTTATAAATTTTATTACTTCATATCACGCATATCAAGTTTTTGGCGTCGTTGCCGGGGAAGTAAAATATTACGAAAACTCGATTTCTATTACTTTAGCCATTACTATATATATATATTTTTTCTTTTATTTTTATTTTCAGTTTTTATTTATTTATTTTCTTTTAAATTTTTGAGTTTTTCTTTGCTTTTTCTTTTTAGGTATTTTTAGTTTATGACTAGAAACAACCCAACAGGACCACTACTTTTTGACGAAGATCTAGAAGCGACAGTTCGCAGAAATCGCAGAGAGATTGGATGCAGTCTACATTATCCTGAACAAGAACTTGATCAAGAGCTAGAACCTACAGAAGAGATGGAAGTAGATCAAAATGTTCCACCACCTCCCGCAATAGTCTCGCCACCAGCAAATCAAAAAGAAGCTCCTCGCACTATGTATGATTATGCTAAACCTAGTTTGGCTGGTACCCAAACTAGCATTCTTAGACCTACTATTACTGCTAATAATTTTGAGTTAAAACCTAACGCTATTCAGATGATACAGCAATTGGTGCAGTTTGATAGTTTACAGGACGAAGATCCAAATTCACACATAGCCAATTTCTTGGAACTTTGTGATTCCTTCAAAATAAATGGCGTTTCTGATTATGCCATTCGATTGAGGCTATTTCCATTCTCTTTGAGAAATAAAGCCAAACAGTGGTTAAATTCTTTACCATGAGGCTCAATACCACATGGGAGCAGATGACCGAAAAATTTTTACTCAAATATTTTCCTACAGCTAAAACAGATAAATTACGAAATGATATTTCTTCTTTTGTGCAGATGGATTTAGAAACACTATACGATGCATAGGAGAGATACAAAGATCTTTTGAGAAGGTGCCCTCATCATGGTCTACCTTTGTGGCTACAAGTTCAAACCTTCCACAACGGTTTAAACCCGTCAGCCAGACAAATGATCGATATAGCCGCAGGAGGGACGATCAATAATAAAACACCTGAAGTAGCTTATGAATTTATTGAAGAGATGTCATTGAATAATTATCAGTGGCAAGTCATGAGGACAAAGCCACCAAAAGCTATAGGAGTTTATAATATTGATGCTGTCGTCATGCTTACTAACCAAGTAGAACTTTTAAATAAAAAGTTTGATAATTTTGTTAGTTCTACACAGGCATAACCAGTGATGCAATGCGACACGACTCAAGGAAACACGTTCAATCCAGATTTCGCATCCTATGGATATAGCATGGAAACTGAACAAGCCAACTATATGGGTAACAATTCTAGATCTCAAAATAACCCTTATAGTAACACTTATAATGCAGGTTGGAGAAATCACCCAAATTTTTCATGGGGAGGACAAGGAAATCAAAGACAACAACCCCCTCAAGGATTTCAGCAACCACTTCCGCAACATGAGAAGAAGCCGAATCTAGAAGAGATGTTTACCAAATTTATAGCTGCATCAGAAACCCATTTCCAAAGCACTAAAACAGCACTAAAGAATCAACAAGCATCAATTCAAGGGCTTGAAAACCAAATCGGTCAACTTGCAAAGTTGATATCAGAAAGACCACAAGGTGGACTACCAAGAAACACTGAGCCAAATCCCAGAGAACACGTCAAAGCGATTACTTTAAGAGATGGAAAGGTCCTAGCCGAGCCAGAAAAGAAGACTATTCCAGAACTTTCAGAAGAAAAAGTAAGGGAAACCAAGGAAAACACTCCTCCAACACTTAAAGAATACAAGCTACGTATTCCATATCCGGCAAGGTTGAAGAAAGACCAAACAGACGCTCAATTCGGTAAGTTTCTTGAACTCTTCAAACAATTACACATTAACTTACCTTTTGTTGAAGCAATTTTACAGATGCCGAAGTACGTAAAGTTCCTTAAAGAACTTCTGACAAATAAAAGGAAGTTGGAAGAATTGGCCACAATAGAACTCAACGAGGAATGCTCAGCTATTCTCCAAAGTAAACTGCCAGCAAAACTGAAAGATCCAGGGAGTTTTACTATTCCTTGTTTGATTGGTAGTCTAACTATTAATAAAGCATTAGTTGATTTAGGTGCGAGCATTAATCTCATGCCTTATAAAATGTTCAAGCAACTAGGTCTAGGGGAACCTAAACCCACTAGGATGAGTATTCAATTAGCCGATAGATCTATTAAATATCCTAGGGGAATCATTGAAGATGTGTTAGTAAAGGTAGATAAGTTCATATTCCCTGTTGATTTTGTTGTGCTTGACATGGATGAAGACATTGAAGTACCCTTGATTTTAGGATGCCCATTTTTAGCCACCGCTAGAGCTGTTATTGATGTAGGGGATGACAAATTAGTACTTAGAGTTGAAGAGGAAGAAGTTGTCTTTAAAATCTATGATGCCATGAAATTTTCTAAAGAACAAGATGATTCTTGTTATTTTGTTGATATGATTGATCACTTTGTTTAAGACAATTTTCAGGAACTTTCTCTCACAGACATGTTGGAACTGTGTCTTGTTCAAGGTGGGGGGAAAGACGAAACCACCCCCGAAATCGATGAAGTAAGGAATGAATTGGATTCTAATGAAATCATCGCTAGGCACATAAGTTATGAAAATTTACATATGAGTGATGAATTGAGACAGAAACCCTCCATTACTGAACCCCTTAAATTAAAACTAAAACAATTGCCAGATCATTTAGAATATGCCTTTTTAGGAGAAGAATCAACTTTACCAGTCATTATCGCATCCGATTTAAGCATTGCAGAGAAAGAAGAACTACTCCATGTGTTAAGAGAACACAAACGTGCTATAGCTTGGAAAATCTCAGATATCAAGGGAATTAATCCTTCTTTCTACACCCACAAAATTTTAATAGAGGACGAATTCAAACCATCAGTGCAAGCCCAAAGACGGTTGAATCCTAACATGAAAGAAGTTATGAAAGCCGAGGTAATTAAACTTCTAGATGCAGGTATTATTTATCCTATTTCTGACAGTTCTTGGGTAAGCCCTGTGCAGGTTGTTCCTAAGAAAGGTGGATTGACCGTGGTGACTAATGACAAAGAAGAGTTGATACCTACAAGAACAGTCACAGGATGGAGAGTTTGCATTGATTACAAGAAACTGAACGACGCCACTCGAAAAGACCATTTTCCTTTACCTTTTATTGATCAGATGTTAGAAAGACTATCAGGTCACATGTATTATTGCTTCCTAGATGGCCTCTCTGGTTACTTCCAAATCCCGATAGCTCCAGAAGATCAAGAGAAAACGAGTTCACATACCCATACGGTACGTTTGCTTATTGTAGAATGCCTTTTGGTTTATGTAACGCTCCTGCTACTTTTCAGCGATGCATGCTAGCTATCTTTCATGAATTTGTAGAAGCCATCATGGAGGTATTTATGGATGATTTCTCCATTTTTGGTAATTCTTTCCAACACTGTCTAAACAATTTAAAGCATGTTCTGATGAGATGTGAAGAGACAAATCTAGTGCTTAATTGGGAAAAATGTCACTTTATGGTCCAAGAAGGTAGTGTATTAGGACATAAAATCTCTAGTAAAGGAATAGAGGTAGCAAAGCAAAGATAGAAACTATTGAAAAACTACCTTCTCCTAGTTCAGTTAAGGCTATAAGAAGCTTTTTAGGTCATGCCAGTTTTATCATAGATTCATTAAAGACTTTTCTAAAATAGCTAATCCTTTAACTAAATTACTAGAAAAAGACGTACCCTTAAACTTTGACTAAGAATGTCTAGAATCCTTCAAGACCCTTAAGGAAAAGTTAGTCAACGCCCCGATTATGATCTCACCTGATTGGAATCTACCTTTTGAACTAATGTGTGATGCAAGTGATTTTGCAGTAGGTGCAATTTTAGGACAGCGAAGGGACAAGCACTTCCAGCCAATTTATTATGCTAGTAGAACTTTGACAGCCATTCAAGCAAATTACACTACCACAGAGAAAGAATTGCTAGCTGTTATTTTTGCATTTGACAAATTTAGATCTTACTTAATTCTGTCAAAAGTCATTGTTTATACTGATCATTCGGCTCTTCACTACCTCTTAACTAAAACTGATACAAAACCTCGATTAATAAGATGGATTCTATTGTTACAGGAATTCAACTTGGAAATAAAGGACAAGAAAGGAGCTGAAAACTTGGCGGCAGATTACCTCTCAAGACTAGAAAACACACAGCCCAAGTACCTCGACAAGATAAACGATCTATTCCCTGAGGAATAACTCCTAGCCTTAGCAGGTACGACAGCTCCTTGGTTTGCTGATTTTGCAAATTATTTAGCAGCTCACATAACCCCAAAAGGGCTAACCCATCAGCAAAAGAAGCGATTCTTTGCTAATGTGAAGAACTACTTTTGGGAAGATCATTTTCTTTTTCAAATTTGTGCAAATCAGGTTATACGAAGATACGTTGATGACACAAAAACATATCAAATTTTGAATCACTGCCACTCAGGGCCCACAGGAGAACATCACAGCGGAACTAGAACTGCTTATAAGGTACTCGAATCAGGCTTTTACTGGCCTACACTTTTCAGAGATGCCAACAGGTATGTGACCTCTTGTGATAAATGCCAACGAACAGGTAATATCTCTCAGCATAATAAAATGCCTCAAAACTATATATTTTCATGTGAAATATTTGATGTATGAGGCATCGATTTCATGGGTGCATTCCCTAATTCATTTGGGAATAAATACATATTAGTAGCAGTAGATTACATGTCAAAATGGGTAGAAGCCCAAGCTTTACCTACGAATGATGCTAGAGTGGTAGTACGCTTTTTGAAAAAACTTTTCTCTCGATTTGGAACACCTAGAATAATCATTAGTGATAAGGGCACACATTTTTACAATACCCAATTTGAAAAGATCTTGAAAAGGTATGGAGTACATCATAGAACAACCACCCCTTATCATCCACAAACCAGTGGCCAAGTCGAAGTGACCAATAGAGAGCTTAAACGCATTCTAGAGAATACCATAGAAACAAATAGGAAAGACTGGTCAAGAAAGTTAGATAATGCATTATGGGCTTATAAAACTGCTATTAAAACACCCATAGGAACATCTCCCTATAGACTTATTTATGGAAAAAACTGACATCTACCATATGAACTTGAACATAAAGCATTCTGGGCTATAAAATTTTTAAACCTTGACTTTAAAAGTGCAGGAGAGAAGAGATTAATGCAGTTGAATGACCTAGAAAAATGGCGCTTCGATGTTTACGAGAACTCGCGACTACATAAGGAAGCCATGAAGCGACGCCATGACAAAAGGCTGAAAGACCCTAAGCAGTTCAAAACAGGTGATCTCGTCTTACTCTACAACTCAAGGCTGAAACTATTCCCGGGAAAACTCAAGTCAATGTGGTCAGGTCCATTCACTGCTTTAAATGTATTTCCATACGGCACCATTGAGGTAACTCACCCTAACCACAGTACTTTCAAGATAAATGGCCATAGACTTAAACATTATAAATGTGAGAATTTTGCGGAAAACAAGGAAGAGCTTCGGCTCCACCATACCCCTTCTTGACACATCCAGGTAGAGTCGAGCTTAGACTTTAAATAAGTGCTTCTCGGGAGGCAACCCGAGCACTAACTTAGTAACTTTCTTTTTTTTAAAATTTTTTAGTATTTTTCATGCATAAACTAACTCTTTGAATGCAGAAATTTAGGACCACACGAGCAGGCACACGGGCGTACCTCAGGCTGTGCAAGTGTTTAAAATAGGGACACGGTCGTGCAACACAACCGTGTACAACCAGAGCACAAATTTCTCAAAACACGGGCCATCGACAAATACCCACGGCCGTGCGACATGGCCGTGGCAACCTTACGAATTCCACACGGGCTAGCAACGATCACACACAGCTGTGCGACATGGCCGTGGCAACCCTACAGTATCAACATGGGCTTGCACAAACCCCCACGCCCGTGTCCTTAGCCCATAGAAGACACTGTCAAATTTCACACACCCGTGGCACATATCACATGACCATGTGAAACACGAACACGATCGCACACGGCCGTGTATACCATCACACGACCATGTGAGTAACAAAGACCTGATCTCCCACGGCCGTGTGAACCAACGACAGGGGCGTGCTCATCGGAACATGGAGCGCTAAAACCTCTGATTTTCAAAAAACACGGGTTGAATACGACTCACACGGGCGTGTGACATGCCCGTGTGACCCAAAATGTATAAATAGGAGGCATTTTTCACTTTCTCTTTTCACTCAAACCCTAACATTTCTCACCCAAACTTCCCCCTAAGCCACCACAAACGCTGCCACAGCCCTCCAAATGCCACCATACACGATTTCATCCTTCCCACACCCGTGTAACAGCCCCCACGACCGTGCAACATCATAATTGGTTCTATTTTCTCATTTTTCGCATTTATTTTTGTTTTATTTCATTTTTATTTCATTATACTTTTATCTAAATTGTTGATTTAAGCATGGAATTAGGAAACATAGGATGAATACTCTAGAACAATATAGAATCAATTAGGATTGCATGCCACTTAATTGCATTTTTTACCATTTAGATTTCATTTTATTTTGCCACTTGGACACATATTTACATGCCATCTTTATCATAATTTCACTATATATACACCAGTAGTTCTTAGTTTTCTTACAAGATTTTAACATGATTAGATTCTACTATTTAGGTTAGTCTTCATTTGTTATTTTAAGAACATTGTCATTTTATTTTATTTATCTAGTTTAAATCTAATTTTTTTTATTTATTTAGGACTAATGCTTTTGTTATTTCAGATACTATGTCATCTTCACGTACCAGAAAAGCTGTTGTCTCCGCCTCCAAAAAATAAAAGGGACCCGGGATTTTATCTTCGCGACCTACCTCTGAGGCACGCCACCCGTTCATCACTTTCACCCAAGACTCCTAGGAGGAACGCTATCAGCTACTCCGGGCACGCACTATCTCTATGGGCCAGTGTATTGACTAGGAGGCCCTCGCACAAGTAAACCTGGTGGACGATGTCCGAGCCCTGTTAGCGACTGACCCATGGGACCAGTTCTTCAGGATTGTGGAGCCCACTTACCTAGAGCTTACCCTCAAATTCTGTTCCACATTCCACCTCCAGATCGTAATGACCAGATTTGATGATCTAGGGACGGTCCAATTCCGTTTGGGAGGACTCGTACGACACCTTAGCGTGCCAGAGTTCGACGCAGCACTTGGGCTCTACACTGAACAGTTCATGACGGAAGAGGACTTCCCTACCCTCTCTCGACGCATCCACATTCGGCCCATCGAATGCTGGAATGAGATAGCCCTAGGACGTCAAACCTATAACCTCAGCGTCAGCAAGACGACCTCCCTCGTGCCATCTCTGAGGTACATTCATGCTCTTCTTTGTCACACCTTGACAGGTAGACGGGAGAGTACAGGCGTCGTCAACACTCACGACGTCTATTTCCTCTGGTGCATGGCCAATGGACACACCATCGACCTCGCATACTTTATAGCGTTGGCCATGTAACACCAGACTGAAAGGCACCAAAGAGGCGTCATTTCCATGGGCCCGTACATCACGAGACTAGGCCGCTACTTCGGCCTATTCAACACCGCAGCCCAGACATCCTCTTATACCCTACTTGGCCAGATGTCCTCCCAGGGCATCCAGAGCATGCTACATATGAGGATGGTAGAGCAACAGCCAGGTGGTAGCCACTTTCACTTCCGCCTTGTCCAGGAAGGCGAAGACCCAGAGGACGTTGCTGATGATGTCCCACCGCCACCACCTGAGGAGGATGCACCCGCTGAGCCACCACGCCCCAAATGACCCACCCAGACAGCAGCCCCACATGCTGACATACAGGAGCACCTAGATCGATTTGAGTAGTGCCTTGATTACATCGACGACACTTTAGCGCACATATGTCAGCACCTCGGCATTTCTCCACCACCACGAGATCCATCAGAGGACTAGATCCTTTTTTATCTTTTATCTTTATTTGTATCTTTATTTTGTTTTACTTTTATTTTATCTTTCATCTTTTTTTATTACTTTATTCTAACTCTTAAACACTGATCCTTATTTTCACCTTTTCTTCTAACTTTATTTTCCTTTTTAGGTTTATTTTTTATTTTTTTCTTTTCTTTATTTGAATTTTCAATTTTTATTTATTCTATTTATTTTATTTTCTTCGGCCATCTCCTAATGAAGTAACCCCTCTTCATCTTCACCTCCCACGACTAATAAATCCCTTCGCAGTTTCAAAGAAGCTCTACAGCTTAAACTTCTATGAAAAATGGAGCACCCTGCCACAATTGCCAACTCTTCCTCACAAAATTCATCCACAATTCAGGAGTTTCGATTCTCTCCCTATCTTATGATATTTTTATTGAAATTTTTATATATCTTTGTACATTGAGGGTAATATACATCTTAAGTGTGGGGGGGAAACATACTTTAATTCAGTATATCTTTCATGAAAATCCCTGAATTTGTACTTCATGCATTGTTCTCTGCATTTTCCTCAGTTTCCTATTAGGAATTAATTCTGATTGATTTATGATTTTTATTAATATGTTGAGAACTAAGAGATAGGCAATTGTACTTTGATTATTCAAACTTTAAAAACATTAGAGAACCAAGCATGATAAGTTGAAATTTTTGAGAACCCCATTTTTTGCATAAGTTATCTTCCCTAATTTTAAGTATTATCTTCAGATTTGAAATTCACAAGAATGACATCAAAAGCCATAATTCTAGTGAGAATTTGAGCCTTTTTTAGCATACATCCTTTCGTGCTCACTTTCATTATTACTTTGAGTGAGTCAATACTGATTTGTTATTCTAGAACTTGCTTTGATTATACATGTCGAGACTACATCATTGATTTGATATACCGAGATGATAAAGGCACTTAAGATTTAACCTACTTACTCCACAAAAAGCCTACCTCTATGAATTAACACCTAGTAAACCCTGTTGAGCCTAACAACCCATTCTTTGACTTACCCGCTGATTATTAACCATTAACCTGTTTTTTTTTTAATTTTCCATTCAATTACTTTTGATCCCTATTCTTGTCAAGATTTGAGTTGAATTTATTATCTAAGCTTTATTCTCTTTTCCAGAATATACAGTTTTATTCAATTCATTGTATTACTTGAATTGTTCTTAAAAAAAATGTTTATATACAGTGAAATTCAATTGTAATCTATAGTTCAATTATGTTTTTTTTTGCATATTTCTACTTTAAAGCTACCAAGGCAAAGTTAAGAATTAGCTCTAGAAATATGTTCCAGTGATAGAGATTTTTCTAGCTAGATAATTTTTCAGTTCAATCTCGATTCTAACCCTTTCTTTTTCAGCTTGTGACAACACCCCTAATCAAAGCCCCGTTACAACCGTTGAAAGACCTTTTGATCGATGTATCATATCATTCTATAGTGGTGGAGATTTGATTTTCTGGCAAGCTTATGGTAATAACTTTTCAGATTGACTAGAGAGTGCTTAACTTTTGAACCCTAAACACTTTGAGTGGATAGAGTGAACCTTTAGTGAGGATGTCAACTCCTGTTAATTAAGATGGAGAGATAACTACTTAGAAGGAAAGAAGAGACTTATGTTTTCAATAATAAAATTTTCAACTTAGAGTAATTGAATCTTTAATGTTCTTCTGATTGAATGTTTCATTGTATGATTACCTGTGGATTAGTTTGAAACATTATTGATAAAAACTGTAGGTTGAGAAGAATAATTCTTTTTAGGGATTGAGATTTTGCTTGAGGACAAGCAAAGGCTTAAGTGTGGGGGTATTTGATAAACATTTAATTATACATATTTTTACTCCATGTTTAGCCTATATTTTGGATGAATTATGATCAATTTTGTGCGAATTGATGCTTTTAATCTTCTTTTTTCATATCTTATACTCAGAAGAGCATAGGGAAGAGAAAAGAACGAAAAACAGGCTAGAAACGGTGAAAAATGGGCCAAAATGTGTGAACAACACGGCCCAAGACATGCCACACGGCCATGCCACACGGGCGTGCCACATGAAGATCACACGGTCAAAGCCCCGACAAGCACGACTAGGCCACACGACCGTGCCTCCACCGAGAAAATCATAAAGATTCTGTCAAAGTCACACGAGCGTGGCACACGGGCGTGTTCTAGTCGTGAGGAAGGGGAATTTCACTCAAATTGGGATGCTTAGAGGCTAAGAAAGGCCCCCCAAAAGCTCTATATAAAGACCCCACAAGGCAACAACTAGAGGAGAACTTTTTTTTAGACTTTTAGATACAAATAGAAGCAAAGGATTACTCCAAAGGAGAAAGCCAATTGATTCATCTCAGAAGTTGGAATTCTGCAGCAATATAGAGGATCTCCTTAAATTCTTTCAGGGGTTTTTGGTTTCTTTTATGTTTTATTATTTTATATCTTCTATGATGTTTCTTTTCTTTATCATGAACTAAACCTCTCAAATACTTGAGGGGGATGAAACCTAAGGCAGATCTTGTTATTTATTCTTGATTTATTTGATAAATACTTAAATTGCTCTTAATTATGCGTTCTTCATTCTTGAATTAATAATCCTAGGCATTACTTCAAGAGTTAGATGTGCTTAGAGCAGAGGAGCAAAAGTCCCTATGATAAGAGTAGATCTACCACAATTAAGCGGAGTTGCATGCAACCCTAGACATAGGGCGACATAAATCTGCCGGATTAGGGTCAAACCTAATATGGGGAGCCATAGATTGGATTAATGCAACCTAGGGAGTTAATTAATAAGGGAACTTTAATTAACAGCTTAGGCCTAGTTGCTCTACGCCTCGACGGAGGGTTTAGCATAAGTTAGGGATCTCTACGGATCAAGTCAAGTAAAGAAATCATATAGTTTAAGAAAATAATAACAAGTGAAGTCTAGGTGGATTCTCCCTTGAGTATTACCCATATCAATCAGCTTTTCTTAAAAGTTTTCCCAATTTACCCTTTGAACTTTCTTAGTTAGTTTTAGAATTAGCTTAAACAACCCTCTTTTATTTTTAGGCTAGACAATAGAAAGGAAGTAAGTACTAGTACTTTTGGTTCCCTTGGGTACGATAACTCAGTCTTGCCACTAAGCTATACTACTGTTCGACAGGTGCGCTTGCCTCAACGTCGTGATATTAGTTAGTTTTGGTGTGATCAAGTTCTTTATAAATTTTATTACTTCATATCACGCATATCACCTAACAACCTTTTCTTTGACTTACCTCTAATATTAACCTATAACCCGTTTTTGTTGAATTCCATTCAATTATTTTGACCCCTATTTTTGTCTAGAATTTAGTTGAAATTATTATCTAGTTTTATTCTCTTTTCCAGATTGTAAAGTTTGTAAATTGTACTTGAATTATTCTAAAAAAGACGTACGTATATTAAAGAAATTCAGCTGTAATCTGTAATATTTCAATAGTTTTTGCATATTTCTATTTTAAGGCTACCAAGGTAGAAATGATGTTATCATAAGAATTAGCTCTAGAAATATGTTCCAGTGATAGAGATTTTTCTAGCTAGATAATTTTTCAGTTCAATCTCGATTCTAACCCTTTCTTTTTCAGCTTGTGACAACACCCCTAATCAAAGCCCCGTTACAACCGTTGAAAGACCTTTTGATCGATGTATCATATCATTCTATAGTGGTGGAGATTTGATTTTCTGGCAAGCTTATGGTAATAACTTTTCAGATTGACTAGAGAGTGCTTAACTTTTGAACCCTAAACACTTTGAGTGGATAGAGTGAATCTTTAGTGAAGATGTCAATTCTTGTTGATTTTTGATTAAGAGATAATTACTTAGAAGCAGGGAAGAAAACTTATGTTTTAATGATAAAATTCTCAACTTAGAGTAATTGAATCTTTAATGTTCTTCTGATTGAATCTTCATTGTATGATTACTTGTGAATTAGTTTGAAACATTATTGATAAAGATTGTAAGCTGGGAAGAATGATTCTTAATTAGAGATTGAGATTTTGCTTGAGGACAAGCAAAGGCTTAAGTGTGGGGGTATTTGATAAATGATAAATTATACATTTTTTTACTTCATGTTTAGCCTAATTTTTGGATGAATTATTATTAAATTTGTGAGAATTGGTGCTCTTAACCCTTCTATTTCATGTTGTATACTCAGGAGAGCATAGGGAAGAGAAAAGAATGAAAAACGGACCGAAAACGAAGAAAATGGGCGAAAGTGTGAAAATGACACGACCCAAGGAGTCACCACACGGCCGTGCCACATGAGGTCCAACACGGTCCAGCCCCAAAAAGCACAGCCAGGCTACACGACCGTGCCACCCTCAACAGGCCCAAACACGGCCTCTTGTCGAAACTACACGGGCGTGGCACATGGACGTGTCCCTGTCGTGAGGAAGTGTAATTTCACTCGGATTTGGATACTTAGAGGCTAAGAAAGGCATCCCAAAGCTCTATATAAAGACCCTAAGAGGCAAATTCAAGGGTGTACTCTTTTCTCCCAAAAGGAACGCCTTCTTTCTGCCAACACAAAGAGTGGAAGCAAGGGATTACTCCAAGGGAAGCCGATTGATTCATTCCAAAAGCCGGAATTCTACATCAAGATAGAGGATCTCCCTAAATTCCTTCAGGGGTTTTTAGGTTCTTTATGTTTTGTTATCTTATTTCTTCTGAGATGTTTTCTTTATTAATTATGAACTAAACCCCACAAATACTTGAGGGGGATGAAACCTAAGATAGATCTTGTTATTGTTTATTCTTGAATTATATGATAAATACTTGAATTGCTCTTAATTATGTGTGCTTAATTCTTGGTTTAATAATCCTAGGTATGAAGTTAAGAAACTTATGTGCTTAGGCAGAGGAGCAAAATTCCATGTTTTAAGAGTAGATCTACCATAATTAAGCAGAGTTGCATGCAACCCTAGACATAGGGCGACATAAATCTGTCGGATTAAGGTCAAACCTAATAGGGGGATCCATAGATCGAGTTAATGTAAGACTAGAGGGTTTTAACTAGAAAGAGATTTCAGTTAATCAACCTAGGATTAGTTGTTTTTATCCTCGACAGAGGTATTAACATAAGTTAGGGATCTCTACGGATCAAGTCAAGTGAAGAAATTATATAGTTCAAGAAGTTAATAACAAGTGAAGTCTAGATGGATTCTCCCTTGAGTATTGCCTATATCAATTAGTTTTCGCGAAAGTTTTTCCCAATTTACTTTTTGTGCATTCTTAGTTTAGTTTTAGAATTAGTTTCATACAAACCTCTTTTACTTTTAGGTTAGATAATAGAAAGGAAGTAAGTACTAGTACTTTTGGTTCCCTTGGGTACGATAACTCGGTCTTGCCACTAAACTATACTACTGTTCGATAGGTGCGCTTACCTTAAAATCGTGATATTAGTTAGTTTTTTGTGTGATCAGTTTTTATAAATTTTATTACTACATATCACGCGATATCACAATTCCCCAATTTACTCTTTGTCGCATCCATAGGTAATTTAGTGTTAATTAGTTTACAATCAAAACCCTTTTATTTCTTAGGCTAGATAATAGGAAGGAAGTCATTATTAGTACTTTTAGTTTCTTAGATTCGATATTCCGGTCTTACCACTAGCTATACTACTATTCGATAGGTGCACTTGCCTTTTTATCATGATAATAGTTAGTTTCCAGGTACTATCGATTTTTATTACTTCATCACAATCACGAGATCAGTGTTCCTTTATGAGGGTTCGTAGAGCCGAAGCTCCTCTTTATCACTCTTCAAATCCTCACCATTATAAAGTTTAAGTCGATGACCATTTACCTTGAAAGTGTCATGGTTTGGACGAGTTACCTCTATTGTGCCGTATAGGAAGACGATTTTCACTACAAATGGGTCTGAGACCTTAATTTCAGCTTTCCAGGGAATAATTTGAGCCTCGAATTGTAAAGTAAAACAAGATCGCCAGCTTCAAATTGCTTATGTTGTTTTAAACGAGCATCATGGCGTCGCTTTGTTGCTTCCTTGTATAGGCGCGGATTTTTATATGCATTAACGCGCCACTCATCCAACTCGTTCAATTGCATTAATCTTTTCTCACCTCCAAGTTTAGGATCAAAGTTTAGAAATTTAATAGCCCCAAATGCCTTATGTTCAAGTTCAAATGGTAGATGACAACTTTTTCCATAAACAAGCCTATAATGTGATGTTCCTATTGGAGTTTTGAATGAAGTCCTATAAGCCCATAAAGCATTATCTACCTTCATCGCCCAGTCTTTCCTATTTGACTCGATCGTCTTTTCTAAGATACGTTTAAGTTCTCTGTTAGCTACTTCGACTTGGCCACTAGTTTGTGGATGGTAAGGGATAGCTGTTCTGTGGTGCACTCCATATTCTTTAAAAATCTATCAAACTGAGCATTACAAAAATGAGTACCCCTATCACTAATAATTGCCCTAGGTGTTCCAAATTGAGAGAAGAGCTTCTTAAGAAATCTCCCTATAATTCTAGCATTATTAGTAGGTAAAGCTTCGGCTTCTACCCATTTTGACATGTAATCAACCGCTACTAAGATGTATTTATTCCCAAACGAACTAGGGAATGGACCCATGAAATCAATACCCCATATATCAAATATTTCACATGAGAGTATATATGTTTGAGGCATTTCATCATGTTTAGAGATATTACCTGTTCTTTGACACTTGCCACAAGAAGTAACATACCTGTTGGCATCCTTGAACAGTGTGGGCCAATAAAAACCTGATTCGAGCATTTTATGAATGGTCTTAGTCCCACTATAGTGTCCTCCGGTTGGTCCTGAATGGCAGTGTTCCAAAATCTTGTCTGCGTCTGACCTCATAACGTATCTTCGAATGATTTGATCTGCACATATACGAAAAAGAAAGGGATCCTCCCAAAAATAGTTTTTCACATTAGCAAAGAATCACTTCTTTTGCTGATGTGTCAACCCTTTTGGGGTTATGTTAGCAGCTAAATAATTTGCAATGTCAGCAAACTAAGGTACCTCAGAATCAGATATGACTAAAAGTTGTTCTTTAGGAAACGAGTCGTCTATCTCAGCTTCATCAAGTTCCTTAAGATGTGGATTCTCAAGCCTGGAAAGGTGATCTGCTGCTAGATTTTCAGCCCATTTCTTATCTTGTATCTCTAGGTCGAATTCCTCCAATAATAAAATCCATCTTATTAATTGAGGTTTCGTATCAGACTTATTTAAAAGGTAACGAAGAATAGAATGATTAATATAAATGATGATTTTAGAAAAAATCAAATATGGTCCAAATTTGTCAAACACAAAAACCAGGCTAGCAATTCTTTTTCCGTAGTAGTGTAGTTCTCTTGTGCTACTGTCAAAGTCTTGCTAGCATAATAAATTGGTTGAAAATGCTTGTCTCTTCGCTATCCTAAAACTGCACCTACTGCAAAATCACTCGCATCACATATTAGTTCAAAAGGTAAATTCCAATCAGGTGCAATTATAATCGAAACATTAGTTAATTTCCCTTTAAGAGTGTTAAATGCTTCCAAACATTCCTGATCAAAATTGAAAGGCACATCTTTTTCTAATAATTTCGTTAAAGGCTTAGTTATTTCAAAGAAATCTTTAATAAATCTTCTATAAAAACTAGTATGTCCTAAAAAGCTTCTAATAGCCTTAACTGAATTTGGAAGAGGTAGTTTTTCAATGGTTTCAATTTTTGCTTTATCAACCTCTATCCCTTTACTAGAAATTTAATGACCTAACACAATACCTTCACGAACCATAAAATGGCATTTTTCCCAGTTAAGAATAAGATTCGTTTCTTCACATCTTATTAAAACTCGTTCTAAATTTTTAGGGAAAAGATGGAAAGAGTTACCGAGTACCGAGAAGTCATCCATAAATACCTCCATAATGTCCCCCACGAGTTCGTCAAAGATGGTTAACATGCAACGCTAAAAAGTCGCAGGAGCATTGCATAATCCAAAAGGCATTCTACGATAAGCAAACGTACCATATGGACATGTAAATGTCATCTTTTCTTGATCTTCAGGAGCTATCGGGATTTGGAAGTAGCCAGAGAGTCCATCTAAGAAACAGTAGTACATATGCCCTGACAGTCTTTCCAACATTTGATCAATGAAGGGCAAAGGAAAGTGGTCTTTTCTGGTGGCATCGTTTAACTTCCTAAGGTCAATGTATACTCTCCAACCTGTGACTATTCTGGTAGGGATCAATTCGTTCTTTTCGTTGGCAATAACAGTCATGCCTCCCTTCTTAGGAACAACCTGCACAGAACTTACCCAAGTACAATCAGAAATAGGATAAATAACTCCAGCATCTAGAAGTTTAATTACCTCAGATTTGACAACTTCCTTCATGTTGGGGTTTAGTCGTCTTTGAGCTTGCACACATGGTTTGTATTCATCCTCCATCAAAATTTTGTGGGTGCAAAAAAAACAGTTGATCCCTTTAATGTCAGAAATTTTCCAAGCTATGGCCTTTTTATGTTCTTTCAAAACTTGGAGTAATTCCTCTTTCTCCTTGGGTTGCAAGTTTGAAGCAATGATTACTGGCAATGTAGAGTTTTCTCCTAAGAATGCATATTCTAAATGATTGGGTAATTGCTTTAGTTTCAGTTTAGGGGGTTCGTCAATAAAGGGTTTTTGTCTCAGTTTATCATTTATCTCAATACCCTCATAGTCAATTTGTATTGGAGATGGTTCGTTAGAGTTCAAATCAATTATTACCTTCTCCATCTCAGTGGTGACTTCATTCTCCTCCCCATCTTGAACGAGACACAGTTCCAACGTGTCCTTAAGAGCAATTTCTTGAAAAGAATCTTGAATATAGTAGTCAATAGAATCAATAAAATAACAGGAATCGTCTTGTTCTCTAGAGAATCACATTGCATCATAAATTTTTAAAACGATTTCTTCATCACCCACTCTAAGCACAAGTTTACCATCCCCCACATCAATAACAGCTCTAACAGTGGCTAAAAATGGGTGCCCTAAAATTAAAGGTACTTCAACATCTTCATCCATATCAAGCACAACGAAATCAACGGGAAATATAAATTTATCTACCTTTACTAGCACATCCTCAATGATACCCCTAGGATATTTAACAGATCTATCAGCTAATTGTATACTCATCCTAGTGGGATTTGGTTCCCCAAGACCTAGTTGCTTGAACATTTTATAAGGCATTAAATTAATACTAGCACCTAAATCAGCTAACACCTTTTCAATATTTAAATTACTAATTAGACAGGGAATAGTAAAACTTCCTAGATCCTTCATTTTGGTTGGTAATTTGTTCTGGAGGATAGCTGAACATTCCTCGTTAAGTTCCACTATGAACAGCTCTTTAAATTTCCTTTTGTTTGTTAGAAGTTCCTTAAAAAATTTTGCATACGTAGGCATCTGCGAAATAGCTTCAACAAAAGGTAAGTTGATATGTAACTGTTTAAAAAGTTCAAGAAATTTACCAAATTGTGTGTCCATGCGGTCTTTCTTTAGTTTTGGTAGATATGGGATGGGTGATTTGTATTCTCTAAGTACGGGTGGGGCATTCTCCTTGGGTTGGGCCTCCTCAACTTTTTCTTTGTCAGGCTTTTGTAGCAACTTCTTTTTAGGCTTAGCTAATGTTTTCCCATTCCTTAATGTAACTACTTTAACATGCTATCTGGGATTGGGTTCAGTATTACTCAGCAGGCCACCTTGTGGTCTATCGGATATCATCTTGGCAAGTTGACCAATTTAATTTTCAAGTCCTTGAATTGAAGTTTGCTGGTTCTTAAGTGCGGTTTCGGTATTCTGAAAACGGGTTTCTGACACCGATATGAATTTTTCCAACATCCCCTCAAGGTGTGGTTTCTTTTCCTACCGATAGGAAGGTTGCTGAAATCCCGGAAGGTGTGGTGGCCTTTGATTTCCTTGATTCCTATGACCTCCCCATGAAAAATTTGGATCATTTTTCCAACCTGCATTGTAAGTGTTACTATAAGGATTGTTTTGAGGTCGAGGATTATTACTCATATAATTCATTTGCTCATTTTCCATGCCACGTCCATAGGGGGAGTACTCTAGATTGCCCACACCACTTGTATTCGTGTCGCACTGCATGACTAGATGTACCTGCCTAGAACCAATTAAATCGTTAATCTTTTTATTCAAAAGTTCTACCTGGCTAGAAAGCATGGCGACTGCATCGACATTAAAAACACCGACGGCTTTTTGTGGCTTTGTCCTCATGACTTGCCATTAATAATTATTCAATGACATCTCCTCTATAAATTCATAAGCCTTCTCAGGTGTCTTGTTGTTGATTGTTCCACCGGCAGCTGCATCTATCATTTGCCTTGTTGAGGGATTCAAACCATTATGAAAAGTTTAAACCTGTAGCCACAGAGGTAACCCATGGTGAGGACACCTTCTCAATAAATCCTTGTATCTCTCACATGCGTCATAAAGCATTTCTAAATCCATCTGCACAAAAGAAGAGATATCATTCCTCAACTTTGCTGTTTTAGTCGGTAGAAAATATTTTAAAAGAAATTTTTCAGTCATTTGTTTGTAAGTAGTGATAGACCTTCGTGGTAGAGAGTTCAACCACTGTTTAGCCTTATGCCTCAGAGAAAAGGGAAATAACCGAAAACGAATGGCATCATTAGAAACGCCATTAATCTTAAAAGTGTCTCATAATTCCAAAAAGTTAGCTAAATCTGTGTTAGGATCCTCATCCTGCAAACCATCAAACTGAACGAAGTGTTGTATCATCTGTATAGTGTTAGGTTTCAATTCAAAATTATTTGCAACAATAGCAGGCCTAACAATACTAGATTCAGTACCAGCTAAATTAGGCTTAGCATAATCATATATAATACGAGGGCAGGATTCTGATTCACAAGATTCGCAGCTACCACAGGAGGTAACGGAATATTCTGATTTGCCTCCATCTCTTCAGTAGTATTGGTCACGTCTTCTTGCTCTTCTTCTATGTACTGAAGGCTCCGCCTTTTTTCTCTATGGTTTCTGTGAGCTGATGCTTCTATCTTACTATTGAATAATAAAGGTCCTGATAGATTTCTTCTAGTCACAAACTAGAGTCACCTGTCAGAAAAAATAAAAAGAAAAATTTAATAAATAAAACTTAAAATAAAACAAAAAGTAAATTGCAATAAAAGTAAAAATGGCTAAAGTAATAAAAATCGAGTGTTCCTAATATTTCAGTCCCCGACAACGGTGCCAAAAACTTGATGAGTGATATTTATGATGGTCAAACCTGTAAAAATAAACTATTATTACGATAAAGGCAAGCGCACCTATCGAACAGTAGTATAGATGATGGCAAGACCGGGATGTCGAACCCACAAGGACTAAAAGTACTAGTATTAACCTTCTTTTTATTATCTAGCCTAAAAATAAAGGGGATTTGTTTTAAATTAATTAAACTAAACTAATCAACTATCTAAGAATACGACAAAGAATGAATTGGGGAAAATACTTTTGGAAAACCGATTGATTAAGACAATACCCAAGAAAGAATCCACCTAGACTTCACTTGTTATTTGACTCTGAACTAGACGATTTATTCACTTGACTTGATTCGTAAAAATCCCTAATTTATGTTAATATCTCTTTCAAGACTAAAAACAACTAACCCTAGGTTGATTAATTGAAATTTCTTTCTAGTTAAAACCCCTAGTGTTGCATTAACTCAATCTATGGACTTTCCTATTAGATTTGACTTTAATCCGGTAGATTTTCGTCATCCTATGTCTAGGATTGTGATCAACTCCGCTTAATTGTGTTGAATCTACTCTTAAACAGGGACTTTTGCTCCACTGAATAAAAACATTTGACTTGAATTAATATCCTGAAATATCAACACAAGAATTAATCACATAATTAAAAACAAATCAAATATTTATCATATAATTCAGATATTAATAACAAGATTCATCTTAGGTTTCATCCCCCTCAGGTATTTAGGGGATTTTAGTGCATAATTGTAAAAGAAAACATCTCAAAGTTGGGAAAACAACAAAACATAAAGAAAACCCAAAAACCCTGAAGGAAATTAAAGGGAGATCTCTAGCCTTGATAGAGATCATTGTTTCTAAAATGAATCAATCAACGTTCTTCGAGTAATTTCTTGCTTTTTACTCTCTGCTCCCCTTGTTCCTCCCCTTGGGTCTTTTTTATAGACTTTGGAATGCCCAGAATACCCAAAAATTAGCTTTTTTCGCGTGAAATTAAAACAGGGCTTGACAGGGACATGCCCGTGTGACATGCCCATGTGAGGTTGCTCAGGCCGTGTTCAATTCTGTGAAACTCACACGGGCGTGTGGTTTACCTGTGTGAAAGTTCCTTAGGCCGTGTTATGCTGATTTGGGCCTATTTTGTTCCTTTTTGGCCCATTTCTTGCTCTTTTCTCTTCCTTATGCTCACCTAAGTATAAAACATGAAATTGAAGGATTAGGAGCATCAAATTCATTAATTTAAGAGATAATTCATCCAAAAATATGCTAAGCATTGGATAAAAATATGTATATATTATGATTTATCAAGCACAACTGTGTAGCTACTTCTTGACTGACAGCTTGTGTGAGTAGGCTCGTTGTTAACTCGGGAGCGAGCATATATGTGATATGAGATAACTTTGGCTATATATGAGGCACTTAGGTGCAATATGTGTTCCTGAATATCCTTTAGTGATTATAAATGTGTAACACCCCTAACCCGTATCTGTCGCCGAATTAGGTTACGAGGCATTACTGAACCAAACACAACTTTCGTACATTCACATAATCACATAGGTCATGTCCGAAAATATATTTATATAACATATTGCAAATTAAATATTAAACCTAAATTATTAGTTGATAAACTGTAAAATATACATATTTCTATCCCACATTTTAGCACATTTATGGATGAATTATCATTGATTTTGTGGAATTCGATGCTCCTAATCCTTTAATTTCATGTTTTATACTTAGGTGAGCATAAGGAAGAGAAAAGAGCAAGGAACGGGCCAAAAAAGGGCAAATTAGGCCCAAATTAATAATCAACACGGCTTGGAGTTCACCACACAGGCGTGTCTCACGGCTGTGCCACATTAACAGGCTTGAGCAAGGCCCAACATCGACTCACACGGGCGTGGCACACGGGCGTGTCCTTATCGTGATGAAGTTTAATTTCGCACGGAAAATGCTACTTAGGGGCTAAGAAAGACACTCTAAACTCTATATAAAGACCCTAAGAGGCCACCACAATGGGGTGCATTATTCCCACCAAGGGTACAGTCTTCCCACCAAGACGAAGAGCTAAAGGTAGGGAATTACTTGAAGGAAAGCCGATTGATCCATCTCAGAAGCCAGGGTCTACATCAAGACAGAGGATCTCTCTTCATTCCTTTCAGGAGTTTTTGGGTTTTCTTATATTTTGTTATTTTCTTTATTCTGAGATGTTTCTTTTTATAAACATGAACTAAAACCTCAAATATCTAAGGGGGATGAAACCTAGATGAATCCTGTTATTGTTATCTGAACCATATGATAAATATTTGACTTGTTCTTAATTGTGTTTTTAATTCTTGAATTGATATTTTCGGGATAATAATTTAAGTTGAATGTGCTTAGGCAGAGGAGCAAAAGTCCCTGTTTAAGAGTAGATCCAACACAATTAAGTGGAGTTGATCGTAATCCTAGATATAGGACGACGAAAATCTGCCAGATTAGAGTCAAATCTAATATGGGGATCCATAGATTGAGTTAATGCAAGACTAGGGGTTTTAATTAGAAAGAGATTTCAATTAATCAACTTAGGATTAGTTGTTCTTATTCTCGACGGAGATATTAACATAATTTAGGGATCTCTACGAATCAAGTCGAATGAAGAAATCGTCTAGTTTAGAGTTAGATGACAAGTGAAGTCTAGGTGGATTCTTCCTTAGGTATTGTCCTTACCAATCAATTTTTCCAAAGTAATTTTCCCAATTTACTCTTTTTCGTGTCTTTAGTTTAATTTAGATAGTTTACAACCAAACCCCCTTTTATTCTTAGGCTAGATAATAGGAAGAAAGTCATTACTAGTACTTTTAGTTCCTTAGATTCGATATTTTGGTCTTGCCACTAGCTATACTACTATTTGATAGGTACGCTTGCCTTTTATCGTGATAATAGTTAGTTTTTAGGTATGATCAATTTATTACTTCATCACAATCACGAGATCATTAGTCATGCTGAATATACGAATCATATCTCAAAATTCAACTGAATCTATTTCAAATATATAACATATTTACAAGTCAATAAATATGTCTCAAAGTCATATCATAATTACTTTAACAATACATCACCCAAATCATGTACTCATAACTTTAATAGTATTCAGATACCTAATAAAAAGCAAATACTTTACTTCATAAATTATTCATGCACATTTAAGACGAAATGAATAGTGACCATATTATAGTTGGCACAAACAACTTCACAAATAGTCAAGTTTTTTTTTTTAAATATATTATTCATATGCACATTTACTATTATCAAGTATGAGTCGTTCAAGTATAAATCATGTGCACTCAATGCCATACATCCTATAATATATTCGGCTAGTAAAATACCTTATAAAATTATCCCAATTCATGCACATTTCATTTGAATAAATTTAGCCATTTCTAGACACCTTTGCCGAATCAAAATATTGCCATTTTACAAGATACTTATCAAACCAAAATCTCATTTACATAACCAAGATATTCCTCTCTTATTCGGCTATTATAAAAACTGTATAATTTGTACAAATCTTTGCCATTCAATCATAAGCTAAAACATGCTATTTTCTAACCACAACAAAAATGGTCAATTTACAACCAATGATCAAAAACATATATTTATTAACTTTACCTATTACTACCGAATTTTTAACTTACTTTTTAATTAACCTATTAATTAAACATATAACCAAAGCAACTAGCTTATATTATAATCATGCAAAACAAATCAAATCCTCTTGTTTCATAACCGAATGCATACCTAAACATGTATCATATAATAGCCTAAAAATCCAACTAACCATTCATGTCACAAATATTTTCCTAATCATTACAAACGAATCATATACCAACATGTCAAATGCATCTTTATAAATATATTCAATTTATCTATCTCTAGCCATACATGAATATGTCGCTTTTATCATTTATAACTCAACTTACAAGATAACTTGTACATCTTAAATACTTCAACTACAAACCACAACCAAAACACTTCCAACAACTAATTCATTACCCAAGCCGAACCCTATAATAAACATTACAAATATATATTACTATACATCAAACTCACCAACATGAGTTAATTCATAAGCCATTCATGACATTACTTCATACCAAATCATATACCAAATATGCCACACAATTATTCACCATGTAACATACTTCCAAAATAAACATATACTATGATCAAATATGCATAGACATAAACATCTACTTTAGCCATTTTTGCATGACTTTATAAATACAAACTTCAAAATCAAACATAATATCTAGCCTATACATGCCATAGGTTCAAAGTTCAAACTTATAAAATATCGAAAAAGAGATCGATAGTGTGATGGATTTCTCTGACGATCCCCAAGCTCGTAACTAGCTTCCAAAATCTATAAAACAAAGAGCAAACACACACATAGTAAGCTTAAATAGCTTAGTAAGTCATAAGCAAATAATAATCAAATGAACATTAGCATAAACTCAACTAGGCCGAATCAATCTGTCCCTAATCAAATATACATTTATCATGCTTGCAACACGTATATATATACACCATTACATGAATATTAACATAGTACATTATTCTTGGCCGAATATAAATATACACATAATTTTATATAATTCTTACTTATACAATGCATATTTCATATATTCATCTCATGTGTATACTTACCTTACTTTCTTTAACATTTAACTTACCTGACCTTTGAGCTCGATTTCACATTCGATCTTAATTCGATATTGCCCGTTGAACCATTCGAAATTAATAAGGATACTCGGATAGTTGAAAAGCTAATACAATGCCAACGTCCTAGACGTGGTCTTACATGTAATCACATATCGATGCCACTGTCCCAGACAGGGGCTTACACAAAATCATATACGATGCCAATGTCCCAGACAGGGTCTTACACGAAATCATATACGATGTCAATGTCCCAAACACGGTCTTACACGTAAATCACAAATCGATGCCAACGTCCTAGATGTGGTCTTACACAAAATCACATATCGGAATCCTACGTCATGACTTATGTATCCTAACTATTCCTAAGGTTCGTACGGGGCTTTTGGACGTTGTAATTCAATCGATTCATGCTCGTAAATTATACTTCCATGCTTAATTCAACTCGGCATATACATATACACAAGCAATAATTCAATTCAGAACTATTAAAATATATTTAATTACTTTTATTTACTTATGAACTTACCTTGGACGAAGATGAACGAACCGGGACGACTATTCGACAATTTTAGATTTCCTCCGATCCAATTCTGATTTCCTCTTTTCTTGATCTAAATTAATATAAATTAAACTTATTTAATCACATATATACTCAAATTCACCCAAAAACACATAAAAGGATAATTTACACTTTAGCCCCTAACATTTCACATTTTTCACAATTTAGTCCTTATTTCACAAAACACAAAATACACATAATTTCACTAAACTCTAGTATAGCCAAATTTTAATAAGGTTCATAGCAGCCCATTTCTTTCATTTATTTCACATTTTGACCCCTCAATTTACAAAATTTACAATTTAATCCCAAATGGGTATTTTTACTAAAAATCACTTAATTAAACATATTAATCTAATAACATATTTTTATTTTCCATCATCAAACAAAAAAAAAACAACAATTTCTAATCAATGTAAAATCACAAAATACACAATCAATCCAAAAATTCAAGCATGGGCTCGCTAGTATTCAAAGCAACAATCTAAAAAACGTAAAAATTATCAAAAACCGAGCAAAACACATACCTTAATCAAAGAACACAAGGGTCGAACTTAACTTGCTTAAAAATGGTGTCTTTCACCTTTAAAATTTGGCAATGAAAGAAAAAGATGGACAAATGCATGTTGTTTTATATTTTATTAACATTTATCACCAAATTACCATAATAACCTTAATGAAATAATATAAAAGTTTTATAATGGTTGTCCATAACCGTCCATCGCATTATTTAATGTCCTAATTTCATTTTAAGGCCTCCACATTAAAAGAACATAGCAATATAGCACTTTAACAAATAGCATGCAACTTTTACATTTTACGCAATTAAGCCCTTTTAATTAAATCGAGCATACAAACGATAAAATTTTCACACGAAATTTTCACACATATAAATTAACATGCTGTAAACACCAAAAATAATATTAAAATATTTTTCTGACTCGGATTTGTGGTCCTAAAACTACTGTTTCGATTAGGGTCTAAATCAGGCTGTTACAGAATAATTCAACGAGCATAATCGAGACGGGGGAGAAAGTAATATCAATTTAAGTGACACAGGTACGTATGAAACCTATATAAGTATCGAAATGAGGTAAATTATGGAATTCATGTGAAACCAAGTTTCAAACATGAGAATGGTTTGTGGATTGATATGTGTTATACCATATTATGCTCATTTGGTTGATTTGTGTTTATTTGATATGTTAAGTTTATTATCATACGAGCTTGCTAAGCTGTAAAGCTTACTTCATTTTATTTCTTCATGTTTTATAGTGTTTCGAAGCTAGCTTGGATCCGGGGATCGTCAGAGACTTCATCACACTATCGGACATCTATTTTGGTACTTTTGAAATTGTATATATATATGGTATATGGCATGTATAGGCTTTAGTCATTTTGGTATGTTTGATGGATATGTATTTGGCCATTTGAAATAGCGTGTTAATGATATATGGTTGGATGTATATATTGCCATGTGATATGGTTTATCTTGAAATGGTTGATGATGGTTTATGTTGCTAAAATGGCTATTTGGTATGTGGTATTTAATTGCTTGAGAAATGTTTTGTTGTGGATTGGTTTGATGATGAAATGGTTGATTTAGGTGACATGCTGAATATATGAATTATGGATAGTAAGCATGTTGATTTGGTATTTGTTTGAACAGGTAAATGGCATTGGATTGAGTATTGAATTGGTTGAAGTAGATATAGTATATTTTGTGTATTTGATGATGATATTTGGCTGCATATATATGTCTTGAAATGGTACCATTTGAATTGTTGTAGGTGTGTGCAAGTTGGGTGGCAAAATGGCTTGGTAAATAGCATATTTTTGTCCATACGAGTAGAGACCCGAGCGTATGTCTTAGCTGTGTGTGACACACGGTCATGGTTCACGGCCATGTGTCCCCTGAAGCATTTAATAGTAATGAGTCAGTGAGTTACAAGGCCTAGACACACGTGCGTATGGTCGGCCGTGTGACACAAGTCAGAGAGTTACACGGGGCAGGACACGACTTGGGACACGGCCATGTGCTCCCATTTCGAATGTCCACACGGCCTGTGACATGGACGTGTCTTGTAGCTGTGTGTCTTGTTCACATGGGCGTGTGTCCCCTGTTTTAGGCAAAATTTTCCAAGTTTCCCAAAGTTATTTTAAGTTATCTGTTTAGTCCCGAACTACTTTTAAAGCATGTTTAGGGTCTCGTAGGCTTGATTAAGGGACTATGTCATTGAATGTGATTGATATATGCTTGTCAATGATAATGAATGTGAAATGAATATTGAATTATGTTATGATTTTAGTAATGCCTCTTAACCCTTTTCTGGCGACAGATACGGGGTTAGGGGTGTTATAGCCTTTAACCTTTTGTGATCATTTTTTGGGAACTTCACGTAGTGATTATTCACCCTACTATACTGTCTGGCAACTTCTTTTAGACTGTCTTTTTTAGGAAATAACAATCCAATCTTAAGCTTTGGATTATTCATGTCAGTTTCTATGTTGAACTTGAGCCAAATTTTATCATCTGAGTCAGATTCATGTGCACTATTTAATGTTTCAGATTTGTCACTATCAAACAATTCTCATAATTATACATTGTCAATGTTTAAGCCATCTAAATTAACCCTGATCTTATCACATACATTCATTTCAGCATTATTAAACACATCATCACCTATTGCACAATTAGATCCATTAAAATCACTTAGTTATTATTTACTCTCACTCTTATTAAATTTATCATCAACTAAACTTGCCAATAAAGGCAGTAAGATCTTTGGCTTTTTCATACACACTAATGACAAACAATATTTAGTCACTATGTCATATTTGGCAAGCATCCACTACCTTGGTCCACATACTAGACAAATTAATACAATCATATTCAGTTTTGTCATGCACATGGTAGACAATAACCAAGCAACACATGTGCAAGCTATACAGCACAAACATACACATTGCACTATCTAAAATTTGCTTGCATCCATAACTTGTTTCATCATACAAAGCAAATGACATCAAGACAACATATTTCACTCCCATTAAATTTGAATAACTTACAACCCTGAACAAATTTTTAAACAAATTCCAATTCCAATAGCTTACAAAAAAAAAAAAAAAACATAAACCTATGGCAGTTCCCAAGAATTTAAATAATTGATAGCATAAAAGCATAACTCCATGTCAGGCCCTGACGAATGCAATGTATTTGAACTAACAAATCTAAAAAATTACAAACCCAAATCCCTCTAAATTTGGAAAACGATGAACCCAAATTAGAAACATTATTAAACCCTATATCAAACATGAACCATGTCATTAAACTCAAAAATAACTCAAACTCAAAATAAACTTACCTGTTATAATTGATGGAACACCTTCGACTAGTTCTCTTCTATTAACCATTCCAACAATATTGAAATTTTGCATAATAATTCCACAATTTCGAATATTTTCAATCCCTTCTCTAACGATTTTTTAAAAATTTCAATTGTTTTCCATTTTCTCTTGAACGAATTTTTTTTCTTTAACCAAATTGTTTTTGCCTCTTTAGTTTATTCTCATGTTTTAATTGGTTTTTTTGACACATCAAATTAATTTTTTTTTGGATTACACTGTAGAAATTAATTATCCATTAAATAGACATTTGGTCATGTCTAACGTGGCACCCTAACAAGCCACATCAGTTGTCCCATTAAGTCTGTAATGAAAAATGAGCTTGAATGACTAATTTATTACTTTTTGATGATTAATTTATTATTTTTCGTTAACATTTGTAACTGATTTGTCACTTTTGCAAATTTAGTGGCAACTGGTGTACTTTTCCCTAAAAAAAATCAAACAGAAATTAATAGAAAATTCCGATAAAAAAAAAGTTTCCGTTTAACGGTTACAACATTTTGCATCTTTAAAATGGAGCGATGAAGGCGGCTTTTTTACGGTAGGGTTTGGATCCTGGCGCCAGAAATTTCGTCTTCCAGTTCCAGTTAGGTCTAAATACCGATTCAGTCCAATCATTCACTGCTTTAAACACTGTCCCAAATTTGAAGGGAAAACATGGCTCCGAAAAAGAAGCCTCAGAAGCAAAGCAACCGAAAAGCTACTTCCGCTTCGTCTTCTTCTTCATCATCTAAAGCCAATCAAGCGACATCGTCTGCCCCTCGACTTCAGATATCGGCCGAGAACGAAAACCGGCTTCGTCGGCTTTTACTCAACTCCGGCCATTCTACCCAATCCCAATCCGATCTCAATCCTCCTCAAGATTCTCTATCCAAAGCTCAAAAGGCAAAGAAGCTCAAAGCCCTTTACGAGAAGCTTTCTTGCGAAGGTTTCTCTAATGATCAAATTGAACTGGCTCTCTCTTCTCTCAAGGTTATATCATTTATTTTTTTCCATACATTTTTCTTACAAACGAAATTTCATTTTCTTTTCAATTTTGTCATCGTATCTCCTGACTATATTGATTGACCGGTTTATGTATTTACATTGAGTAGGATGGTGCTACTTTTGAGACTGGTCTCGATTGGTTATGCTTGAACTTACCTCGAAACGAGCTTCCTTTGAAGTTTTCAAGTGGAATCTCTTTGCATTCAGATGGAGGTGTGTATATGTGTGTGTGAATTTCTATCTAATAAATATAATGATTAATTTCAATGCCTAGTGTGTCTTGGCACTGATGCTTAAATTATGTGATCTAATGTGTTAGGAGGGTCTATCAGTGTTATATCAGTTGAAAAGGAAGACTGGACTCCTTCGGTCGACGCATCAACAAGGATTAAGGAAAACTTACATGGACTTTCTGTTAGAACCAAGGGCAGTGAAGATGAGAATTCTCTCAATATGTGCCAACCATCACAAGCAGATTGGATTCGGCAATATATGGAGCAACAGGAGGAGGTAAGGAAATAAAATGTACTGTTGTTGATCTTGTATTCTGTTGCTGTCTCTGCTGTTTTAGTTTAGGGTTTATTCATTTGAATGTTTTCTACCTTCGTTGAAATTTGTTTAAAACGGATTTTTAGCAAATAGTTTATGTCTGTCAGGATGAATCCAAAACTTGGGAGGATGAAGCAAGTGATAAGGGTTCAGCCGAAGAGGTATTGAAAACTTCTTTTTGATTTTTGTTCTTTCTCTATCTTCTAATATAATATAAAAGAATCTAAGGGACTTCCAATTGATGAATAACATTTCAGTCATTTATAATTATCTTGTTCTAGAATGTATTTTGCACTAGTTTTGTTGTCTTTGTCATAAAAATCCTACCCTTTTATGTAAGAATGGAGAAATAGCTACGTATTTCTAAGTATAGACTTGGAAATGGCCTTTATCCTTCCCCCCCCCCCCTTACTGCTAAATTCTCAGGTTTAAGTTTAGTTACTATGACAAGGTATAATTTCATTCTTATGCTTTTTTCTTGGTTAATAGGTTTCTGGACCGAGGCCCTATGATGTTATTGCTAAAGAATACCATGCAGCACGATTAGAAGCTACAAAAGCTAAGGAAAAAAAGGATAAAAATGGCCAGGAAAAGGCAGGCAGTAGAATCCGCAAACTCAAGCATGAGTTGTCTGCTTTAGGTCAATTTTAGTTGTTTTTAGTGATTTACGTTGAAAGAATTATCACTTGATCACTTTGTAATGAGTTGTTTAATTTTGGTGAGCAGGATTATCAGATGCTGTTTTAGCATCAGATTTTTTGCATGAACGAGCATCTGCTTCTGTGTCTGAGGGCACAGTGACTAGTTCCATGCCTGAAGAGCAGCCTGAGATGATATCTCTAGGTGATGCTGAATGCAATTCAACAGCCTGTGTGATAACTTCAGGTGTAGCAACAGGCAGTGTAAATGATACAGAGACCTCTAAAGAGTTCTCTACCAAATCTATTCCTTCTTTGTTACCTACTAAAGAAAAAGGTGACTCTGAAAATATGTCGGAAGATTTGGAGATTGGGGATTTCTTCTTAGAAGATTCTTCATTTAATGATGCCCTTGCTTCTGAAGTACTAAAATTGCAGAAGCAAGGAAAGATGAAAGAACTATACAGTGAGAAAAATTTAGAGAAATTGGATGGAATCTGGAAGAAGGTAATTCCAAGAATGCAATGATCTTGTGAGGTTAATATTACTAATGGTTGGTGATAAGGCGTTTCTGATACATAACTTTATATAATATTGATCGTGAACTTGCAATGCAATGGATTTAGGAAGCTGCTAAGTATGATTCCTGATTTTTTTTTATTTTCAATTTCATTTAGTGCCATAATAATCACCTTCCTAGTTTTAAATGTTTGGTTTTGGCCTTGTTCTACTGAATTCATTATGACTTCTTTGGGATATGATCTAAATAATGACAGGGAGAATCGAAAAAGATTCCGAAGGCTGTTCTTCACCAATTATGTCAAAGATCAGGGTGGGAGGCTCCAAAATTCGATAAAATGCCTGCCAAAGGTAAAAGTTTTGCTTATTCTGTTAGTGTGTTGCGTAAAGCTAGCGGGAGGGGCAAGAGCAGAAAAGCTGGGGGGATAATCACCCTTCAGCTTCCTAATGAGCAAGAAGCATTTGAATCTGCTGAGGTACTTGTTTGTCCTTATGCTTCATGCTGATAATATGAGATACTCTGATTAAGAACGTACAGTGCAATGCTACTGGTGTCAAAACAATTAGAAGATGAACATTCTTGGAGAACTTTGGAGGAAAGTACTTAGTTCCTATGTTCGCTTTCTAGATCCTAGAAACTTGAATGCCTGATTAGCCATATGCTCATTTACATACTTATGTTGCATGTGAATATGACAAATAAATATGTTTTTGTCTTCAAGTTGATGCCTTAGGTGGTATATTAAGACTTTTTCTACTCTGTTATAAGAATTTTTCTACTCTGTTTGGTGGTGTCTGGTCCTCAGGTCGATCAACCACAAATTTTGGTTTATGTCTTCTGGAGTAGTAGCCCTTAACTACAAATATTCTTTTCTAGATTATCTAAGGAATGACAGAATTGTTGTTTTTTATTGGATATAGGGTAGGTACTGAAAATTAGTTTAATTGCATCCTTTGAAAAAGCTTTTTATGAATAAATAGTCTCAGATGCTCGTTAAACATGCTAATTTTATAATACTGGCTCTCACCACCTTTTTTTCTTTCTTTTTAATATTTATTATTAATGCATGAAATGGCTTGATTGAGTATGATGCACGGGAGGGTGTAATCTAACAGTGTGCTTGGAATTTAATTTGACAGTTACAAACATGATTTTAGGATATATCCTGTCTTCCTTTTGAACAACCTTTTTCATGCTTCCTTGTGTACCTGTTAGATTATACCCTTATGTGGATCATACTCAATAGAGTTCTTGAATCTATGGCGTGTTCTGTTAAGGCTGTTGTATTATGTTAGTTCTCACATAATGGGTATATGACTGAATGTGAGCTTGTTCCTTCTTTCTACAGTTAATATACATTTGTTACAAATAAAATATATAAAAATGGTAATTTACCTACTCCTTGATTTTTTTTTTACAGGATGCACAGAACAGAGTTGCCGCATTTGCTCTTTGTCAGTTGTTCCCTGATCTTCCTACTCAACTGATAGTTACCGAGCCTTACTCTTCTCTCATTTTTCAGTGGAAAGGAGGTGATGATTTAAACATCTATTTTGTATTTATAGATGCAAAATAACTTTTTTGAAGTTTTGTCTTATTTATGCTAATGGTGTTATGGTATCTCTTCTAATATTATGCTGGATCCTCTTTCATTTTCTGGTTCAGTTTGTCAGTCTTGATGCTTTCTATCAATTCAACATAAGGAATAAGAAAGATATTTATCAAATTTCTAAAAGCAAGTGACCACTGCTGTTAATGTTTCTTAAAGTATTTGAACATTTTCAGGGGAATCATTGACAAAAATAGAAGACAATGAGGATGATCGAAGGGCTGGTTTTGTTGATCGGTTATTGAGAGATGAGGATTCCAGATCAAAGGCTCCTTGTCATGATACTAATGAATCTGCTTTAGACGAGTTCCAGAAGACCTACATTGAAGATAATAAAACCCCAAGTTCTTCTGTAGCTGATCCAGTATATGAAAGTATGTTATATTATTGTATTTGATGCATTTATACTAAATTATTTTGCTAAATTTGCCACTGATATGGAATGTGAAATGGTTATTTTAACCCCATTATTTTCTATGTCCTGTTTTCTAAATTTTTCTTTTCTTCCCTCCTAAGGAAGTGCTCTTTTTAATCCATCCATGAAAAAATCTACACATAATAGTTAGAACTGAACTGGAATTGCAATGGGTTTTTCATTCATGAAATTTTAGATATTGTTTGGGTAACTCTGAATGTGCTCACATAATCAAATGAGGGAAGACTGGGCACATTGCTATGAGGATCATAGAAAAGAGTGTGAAGGTTTAGTTCGAGGTGTAGATCAATAATGGTATTTTGACTATGGCTGGGTGATAAACTAATAATCTATTCGATCTGACACATTTCTTATTGCAGGGAAAAGCCATGCAAAAGAAATGGAAAGTGTGTATTTGAGACAGGAAGAAGAAAAGAGAAAGCATACTCAGAGATACAAGGTTGGTGTATTCTTATTGCTGTGTCTCAGGAAAATAGTAATTGGATTTATAAGCTTTTGGTATAACTCTACAAGTATTTGTTTTCAATTGATTCTGCTATTGTTGTTGCTTTCTAATTGGATATCATTTTAATTTGCTTGGGGATCTGAAACTTTAATTTTATTGCATTGAAGTAATTTGAACTTTCTATTTGCTACTGATTAGTGTGAAGTTTACTAGCTTACTTGTGCACAACTTGCAGTGAAGAGCACCTAAATTGTGTTGGAAGCTTTGTTGTTCCTCCTATGTGTGAAAATGTTGGCACTTGCTGAAACATAACTTGTTATAATTTAGTTTAGCTCTGATTTAGTTGGAGAGAAAGTGCACGTGTCTGCTAGGGGAGGGGTTCTGTGTTTTATGAATGATAAATTTGCTTCTATTGCATGAAATACATGAAGAGATTCTGAATCCTGTGGTGCCAATCTCCTTATCTAGAATCTGATGTCAGAATCTACTGATGCATGTACACCAAGTGACTATGAATATATGATGTTTGTCATAGTAGATTATCAACCTTCCACACATATTTTTGCTGTAGTTTTAATAGCTGAACTTGTAAAATTCTCGAAACTAGTTCTGGTGTCTTGAGTATGCTATTTCAAACTTGATGCTTAAAGAGCGATATAATTTACCATCTCTTGCTAATGATCATGGTAATCTCACTCTTGATTGATGTTCCCATTCATGTTGAGCATTTTATGTTGCTCATGGTAACATCATGCCTGTTCTTGTAAATTGTAATCATGCTCCTTAGCATGCAACACATGTATTATGCATTTGGCTTTTGCTGTTAAAAGTTCTATATTTATTTTATTTTATTTTTGTTTCCAGGAGATGTTAAAAACTAGAGCTGCTCTTCCTGTTGCTGGGTTGAAAAATGACATTTTGCAATTGCTAAAGGAAAATAATGTTCTTGTTGTTTGTGGTGAAACAGGATCTGGAAAAACTACTCAGGTTTAAACTTATATTTCCCTTATTTTTGTGCAAGTCCTTATCTTTCATGATCCTCCTTGACCAAGTTAACCCCCCCCCCCCCGATATAGACCCAGTTAACTTGAGTTTCATGATTTGGTAGCTTTTTGCATTACTAATTTCTTTGCTTTTCCCTTTGAAATTAACTTAATACTTTTGTTCCCTGAATGTAGGTTCCTCAATTTATATTGGATGATATGATTGAATCTGGACATGGTGGACATTGTAGTATCATATGCACACAACCAAGGAGAATAGCGGTGGGTGAATAATATGTTGATACATGCTTAACACTAATTTTTCTTGCACCTTTTCTCATTACTAACTCTCACTTGTTTCTTTTAGAAACCAATCAAAAGTTGATTCTGTCAACCTTTCTTCTTTATCTTCTTCCTTGTCTTCTCTCTGATGTTCTAAGATGCTTGTGGACAATTTCAATGATTAGGTAGACATGATTAGAGCAGAAGAAGCTTGGCAATATTTTCACAAAGGAAACTCATAAATGGCCAATTGTTGCCTTTAATGCACATTAAGTTACGAATATATGCTTCATCTATTTGAATTTTTTTATGGCGGATATGCAGTAGTTTTCAAATGTCTGTTCAACAGGGAACTAGAGGGAAGAATTTGGGTAGCATATTACCACTGATAAACTTGACTCATAAATGCACCAAGTCTGACATTCCTTCTAGAAAATCAGAAGTAATATTTGGTTTTAGTAGAGTTTGTTCTTTTAGTTTATCAAGTCTCTGCCTGCCATATTAGTGCTTTATTGCAAATTTCATTTATGTTTTTATATATTTATATTTGTTTTTTTAGATTTAGTAAAAGTATTGTGTGGGGTGTCTATATCATTGCAGGCAATTTCTGTTGCAGAGCGAGTTGCTGATGAGCGTTGTGAACCATCTCCCGGTTCTAATGGGTCTTTGGTTGGTTATCAAGTTCGTCTAGATAATGCCAGGTGTTTATGTCCTGATCTTATAAGTTGCAATAATTTGCTAATTCCGATTGCATTTCCTCTGTGTAGAAAGTTGACATGTTAGCGATTTTGCTGTTAGAAATGCAGCAGCAATGATGAATCCTGTCTATACGCCTAAACTTTTTCTTTATGTTATTTCTTAATGAAATCTATCTGGTGTCAGATTCAATTGTGCATTGTGGTTTGATCAAGTTTTCTAAGCTCAAAATTCAGGGCGTAAAGGATGAATACTTTATGTACAGATATTCTATGGCATTTACTGATTTTGCAAACTGCATAACGGTTTACTAATGATTGATTAGGTTGGCTTAAGATAGTTGCTTAAGGAGCTTGAAAATGATTTTATTCGATTTTCTGCCTTTTGTCTAATTTTTCACATGGCCCTTAAATACCTTTAGTGCTTGGTGGTGCTGACATTCCATATTTATGGTGATGTTTCATTGCCTTTTGAATTGCTTGATCACTCCATAAGGTAGCAAATATTGTTGCTATTACCTTTTTTTAGAGCTTTGCATTCGTTCCATATTGTATGTGTTCAGTTTGTTTTGGTAGAATATTGTATTTGCTATTCACTTATAAAGTCCTATTTTTATTTCTTTCATTGAAAAGACTAATGTGGTCTTTTTTTAAAATTTTTTTTATTGAATAACTAATTTCTCCTTCTTGGTTATGTTGCATTTTCTAGGAATGAAAAGACAAAGCTTCTCTTTTGTACAACTGGTATTCTTCTGAGGAAACTTGCGGTAAGCCCTAGTCAGCCACAATTATTTTAGATATTGGCTTCTTTGAATCTATCATAGCTTGTATTGGAAGTCTTTTTATTTCGGGTGCTTTTGATTTTTGCTTTAAAGTCTTTTTCTCCGGCCTTCATTTGTAGTTGTGGTGAATATATTGTTTTGTTTGTTCCAACTGTACTTTTTCAGGATGCTGAAATGGGATTTTGGAACAGTGAAGTAAATTTAGACACTGCTTGCTAGTTGTTGATATTTTCACTAGTTGCTGCTGTCTTTGGGTTTCACCTTCCTTGATTTTAACTTGAATATTACATGTGGATGCTTTATAAATATGCAGAAACTTTAATTCATGCTAGAATATGTTTCTATGGATGCTGATTTAGCTCAGAACTTGTGCATTGTTGTGGTCATATATTTTATGTGAAGAAAGATGGAACTCTTGAGTGGTTATATCAGGAATGTTTTGATTCAAAGAGGTTTTGCAATATGTGTTTTGTAAAATTAGCATCTAGGCCGCTCCTATATGAAACTACATTATGGTTGCTGTTTAATATACTTCCCCCTTAACTTCCCTTTTATGGTTTCTCCTTTCAATTTTCACAGGGGGATAAAAACTTGACTGGTGTTACTCACATCATAGTAGATGAAGTACATGAACGGTCTCTTTTGGTAAGTGGATGAATTTGAAGTTCAACTATGGCTATTTCAGGTGGATGCTTTCAAAATTTATGAGTTAATGTCCTTCAATGATTTAACATTCATAGCAGCTGAGTTTTCGTAAATGAATTAATTTGCAGCACTTCATGCAAGACTTTTATTTGGTTTTGAGCTCTTGGCTCTAGAATGACTAACAAAACTATTTGTCTGGAAGTTGTTGAGATCATTCGTATTGCCATAAAAAATAACTCCATAGCTAATCTACTCATAAAGAATTTGTGGGGGGCAAACAATCAGCCCATGAGGGAAATAGTTTTTCAATTCTAAATTTTCAGGCAATGCTGAAATGGACTGATTTGTTTCTTTTCCTTAACAGGGTGATTTTCTACTCATTGTTTTGAAGAATCTTATTGAGAAGCAATCTGTCTCTAACACACCCAAACTGAAAGTTATTCTTATGTATGTATATGTATTTTTTTTTTTTTTTTGTGTGTTTCTTATCAATCATAGTTGTGTAAGCATGTTTTGATCTCCATCCTGGCCTTACCTTATTCGTATCCTGGTTTCTGAATCATGATCTAAATGATTAGGTCTGCAACAGTTGATTCTGATTTATTCTCAAGATATTTTGGGCTTTGCCCGGTGATTACTGCACAAGGCCGGACTCATCAAGTGACAACTTGCTTTCTTGAGGATATATATGAACGTGTCAATTATCACCTTGCTTCAGATTCTCCTGCTTCTCTAAGATGTGAAACATCCACAAGGGACATGGTAATTAATTTACTTTTATATTATTCTTACTGGGTGTTAGCTAACTGCTTCTGAAATTTGGAGCTGGAAAAAGGTAGAGTATTTATGAATAGGCTATGAAATATGAAGGGTTATCTTTGTTTCTGTCATGCAAGTTATGAACTCTTCATTCTGCTGCAGAGGGGTCCTGTGAACAATTGTAGAGGAAAGAAAAATCTTGTCTTGTCTGCATGGGGTGATGATTCCCTTCTGTCTGAGGAGTATGTAAATCCACATTACGATTCAAGTAGTTATCAATCATATAGTGAGCAAACTCAACAAAATTTGGTAAACTCTTTCAGCACAAGCAACATGGTTTATTCTATTTTCCTCGGTGAGAGGATGAATAATGACTTACAAATTCTTAACACAGAAAAGACTGAATGAAGATGTCATTGATTATGACTTGCTTGAAGATTTGGTCTGTCATGTAGATGAAACGTGTGATAAGGGTGCTATACTCATCTTTTTGCCAGTAAGCTATCCTAAGCTCGTTTGATGTCGATATACCTTATACTTTGATTTTTCTTGTTTTGATATTAGTTTGATACATATTCCATGGTTTACCAGGGAGTTGTTGAGATTCATACACTACTTGGTAGGCTAGCTGCTTCTTATCGATTTGCTGGACCATCTTCTGACTGGCTTCTGCCTCTACATTCATCAATCGCAGCAGATGAGCAGAAAAAGGTTTTTCTAAATCCTCCTGATGGCATACGTAAGGTAGGTTCTTCACTCATGTTTGAGATTTTTATATCTTATGTGAACTTTCTCTAAAATTGATTTAACTTCTACTTCAAATGCATTTCAATTTCAGGTTATTATAGCAACAAACATAGCTGAGACTAGCATAACAATTGATGACGTAGTCTATGTGATTGACTGTGGAAAGCATAAGGAGAATCGTTATAATCCTCAAAAGGTTTGCATTCATATTTTCTTATATTTTAGTAACCTCCATTGTTGTTGATGTTTTATGTTGCTTGGAGTACAAACGGTTTGAGTCAGGTCCATTCTATGTTCTCAAGGAAATGCTTGTAAAAAGGTTTTGCTGGAAGAATCTTAAGTTAATCTAACTGTTGTTTAGCTCTATTGTAATAATTGATTTCTCATTTTACTTTGACAACCAATTTATATCTATTTCCAATATCTTGTCTATAGAGTATATTTATAATTGCATCCTATCATTGACTGAAGCTTATGCTAGATGTCACCGTGGGCATCCTCAGTGGTTAAGAACATGTATAGCTTTTTAATAATGTAATTCTAGATGAGTGTTAAAAGAAAAAGTGTTCTAACACGGGTAAACATAATTAGTTGCTAGGCCAAGGATGGAAAATGCTGATTTCTGCTTTGGGCTTTCACTTTGGACTTGAGAAGCCAATACAAAATGGGAAAGATGGGTGTAGTTGGTAATGGTTGTTTATATTGGAATAGTATATCAAATTTGAGCAGAAACTTTCGAAGGGAATGCTTAAGCATTTTGCCTCAATAATAAGTGAATTGTTGTCTGTATACTTGCAGCTCCATTAGTGGTTACCAAAGAAAAAAATGTCTTTAGATGTTATGCATGGATTCCTTCTATTAAGTCTTTGGTTATGTGCTTAATTTTTGTTTATTTATTTTATATGTTGCTGTAGAAATTATCAAGCATGGTTGAAGATTGGATATCTCGAGCGAATGCTAAACAGCGTAGAGGAAGAGCTGGTCGTGTTAAGCCTGGAATTTGCTTCTGCTTGTATACACGGCATAGATTTGAAAAGCTCATGCGCCCATATCAGGTAATTTCTTCTTTATTAACATATTCATTAATGTGCTAATAACTAGGCTAAAATTCTCATGTCCCAAATCTTATCAGTTTTTTCTTAATTATCATCTAGGTTCCTGAAATGCTTCGGATGCCTTTAGTAGAGCTCTGTTTACAAATTAAGCTACTTAGCCTTGGTCAGATAAAGCCTTTCTTATCCAAGGTACAAATATATTTTACAGTATCTATAAGTTGTCATATTTATTCTCTTCCATAGTGTTCTAATGGCATAGCTTTTGATTCTAGGCTTTGGAACCACCAAAGGAAGAAGCTATGAACTCTGCCATTTCATTGTTATATGAGGTAAGTTTCATTCTTTTAACCAACAATTGTTACATATAGTAATATGGTGATTAGATTTTGGGCTTCAAGGAAGAAGCACTTAATTTTGTATTCTTTTTTGTCATGATTTCCTGCTGTCTTTATTAGATTAAGATATTTCATGTTTATGAGCATTAGTGTTTGGTCATCCTATCATCCCACGCAACCGGTATTTTTGAGTACTTGGATGATAAGGAATCAAATCTGGATGCTAAGAGAAACGAATAAAAGGCTCAATTAGCATGGTTTGATTGGGGAAGATTTTTTATAAACCGCCACACTTTATGGAACCTTCCGAACCTAAAGTGATAAGGTCAACACTAACACAAGTGTTAGGGAATTAAGAGATACAAATATCACCACTCTTAAATGCCTCACACAAGGGGAAGTGTTTAGTTGTTAGCATCCACCAAGAACAAGAAAACAAAGGATAAATTGCTAAAAAGCAAGTTTTGTTTCAAATTCTCATTTGCCCTTCACATTGATAGTGCTACCCAGACTAACTTGGGACGTCCCCCCAAGCATAGGTAACTTCAAATATTAAATCTATAAACTAATTCCCAATACAATTGAATCCCCAAGAATTAAATCCCCATACATGAATTACTTCCTAATATATGACAAAGCATTGAATAAAAAGATTGCATTTTTTAATGTGTCTAGGTTCATCCCCCTGAACAACCTTCATTAAAATGGCCATAACTATTTGTAAAAGACTCCGAAAGACACTGTTTGATGCATTAGAAAATAGACTTCCAGATCTCTCCGTCCATCTATGGTTCATAATTTTTGAACATGTGAATCAACACAAACTTTAATTTCGACTTGATGCATGAATTCCAGATTTATTCTTGACCAGCATTTAGTTCTCCTACAAAAGCATTCCCATCTTCAACCCCAAAGTTGGATATCCATATTGTGGCCGATTAATCTTTTAAAGGTCAAAATATTCTTAGCTCCATTTCCCTCAATTTGGACCATAGTTTAGTAACTTAGTAGGTTCTCTTGCATCATTGGACCTTGCTTTAGTTGATTTTTTTAGTTGGCAAATGATGATGGCCTGTGAATTTTGGTAATTGGGAGATTATTTTCAGGTTGGTGCTGTTGAGGGAGATGAAGAGTTGACACCTCTTGGGCACCATTTGGCAAAGCTTCCTGTTGATGTTTTGATCGGAAAGGTGCACTTAATATATTTAATCCCCCCCCCCCCATCCCAATTCTTTTGACTATAAATGCTACACCTTGCACTTTATTTAAAAGAAATTTATGGGTAGTAAATGTTTTAATGATATTTTTGTCTCTTTTTACTAATTGTGTTAAGCTCATTGTAATCAATTTTGAAAAAAAAATGTAATTTCTTTTTACTTAAATTCGTGTCTGTGCTGGTATGCATGCTATACATTTGCAAAGTAGGTCTTGCTAGAAATTAATTTAATCTGCTGATCTGCCCTCTGATAAAAGGAATGCTTGCGGGACCTAGGCAGAGAACAAATGCATTTTAAAATAGTAAAAACATAATAAATTGAACCTAGAATTTGAATTAGGGTTTCTTTGTCAAAATACCTAGAGGAAATGCCAAATCTGAAGATTTTACATAGGCTATGAGTCAAGTTATGCTTGCTGTATTTTGATCTCCAGCCTTTAGTTTATTCTTGTTAGACTGCTGCCTTTTTTTTGCCTGATGTTCTTACATGATGGGGATTGAATAGTTTCCATCTCTCTATGAAATTGATTCTCATATCTTTCAATCTTTCGTTGCATAAACTTCTATAGAGGGTCCATTGACCAGAATTTACTAAACTGTTTTTGGCTGAATTGCAGATGCTGCTCTATGGTGGAATATTTGGTTGCTTATCACCCATCTTATCTATCTCCGCATGTCTCAGCTATAAGTCTCCATTTTTGTATCCAAAGGATGAGGTTCTTTATTTTTATTTTTATATGTTTATATTGTTCTTGCTTTCTGAAAAGAAAGATGTTGCATCACTTCCGTTATTTTGTTTCTACATTACAGAAACAAAATGTTGAAAGAGCTAAATTGGCTTTATTAAGCGAGAAGCTGGATGAATCTAGTGATTTGAACGATGCTGAGAGGCAGTCTGACCACTTGCTAATGATGGTTGCATATAGGAAATGGGAGAAGATTTTCCGAGAGGTATGTGAATGGTTGCGATATGTATTCTAGCGATCATTAATTCTAAGAAAAAGTGATAAGTGTTGTCTGCTTCTGCTAGAAAAGTCTTGTTTGGTAAATGGCACCCTGATTCCTGATTGATTTGCACTCTGATATTTAGAACCTTCCTTCAACAACACTGAGAGGGAAAGAGAATCATGTTCTCTTTCTCGGTGAATGCAGTTCTCTCTATCCGTTTAAATTGTGTTTAATACATGTTACTTATGTGAAATTTCTATCCTTGCAGAAAGGAGTAAAAGCTGCCCAGCGGTTCTGCAAGATGTACTTTTTAAGCAGTTCAGTTATGTCCATGATAAGGTGTACCTTTACTTCTCTCTCTCTCACCCCTGATTGGAGTATTTTGGTACTTTCTTGTCATTTAGATGATAACCCACCATTTTTGAGATAATTAGCTGTTGTCATTTTATGAATTGGAATGAGTTCTCGAAATTGCAGATGATAGTTTTGACTCTTGTGCAAGTTCTTAAGTTGTCAATAGTATAGTGATATGTTGCCTCCTTGGTAGTGGAATCTTTTTGAATTTACAGTTGGTAAAATATGACGCCTGTTTATACATATTTGTTATTACGTTTTACCAGTTATGATCCATTTGGAGATCCCACTTAGAAGTGAAAGGATTAAATTGCTCCTATCATATTTGTCATGGCACTCTATCCAGAAGTCAAAGCTACCAAGTTGGTGGTAGTGTGATAGCTGCTTCTGCCTTTCCTGCCCTCCCATCTGCAGGGTCCACTTGGTGGTTGAGTAGTGTAGATTTAGATGTTTACCAAACTGCCTTTCTAAAATGTCCCTTTTATGAACATAAAATGATAACTTATGCAATCATGATAACATCCACTCAAGTATTCACTTTTTTTTTTTTTTTAATTTGGCAACTAATCTTGGCCTTTTGACTTGTTTTCTTAAAATTTTCAGAGACATGAGAATACAATTTGGGACACTGCTAGCAGATATAGGATTCATCAATCTTCCAAAGAATTATCAGGTATGCATCCGTTGTTTCAGTTGATATTACTTTTATGGAATTTGATGCAGTATATGTTTTTTTTTGCTCATCTTACAGAGTGGGGGTAAAAGGAAGGAAAATCTTGATGGTTGGTTTTCTGATTGCTCACAACCATTCAATGTACATTCACATCATTCTGCTGTTGTGAAGGTAATTATGAACGTAATTTCTGCTCATTTTGTGTCTATTTGATTTTGAATTAGTTCACATTTAGTGCTACTTTGCAGTTTTGCTTGCTTATGTTAAGGCAGTGGTCATTTTTTCGGTCTTTATTCACTTCATTTGTCTGGATTATTTGTTGTCCATTTATAACTTTATGAGCAATTTATATTCTGTGGACAACCTATTTTATTTCTGAGGAGGCTATTAGATGTTCAGTTACATATTTGTCCCCAAATGGAATTATATCTTCTGTAAGCGTTTGTTGGAATCGTCCTATATGCTGTCCACTTGGAAACTGGGCCCTCTTTTATTACTATTTTTGGTGTTCCAGTCTTTTTTATATCACTAAATTTCTGTTTTGTTTTTTGAGAGTGCTATATCTTAATTTTCCTGTAATTTACATATATCTGTAGAACCAACTTTCTCCTAATTTGTGGTCAATGATTTAATCTTGAAATATCTGAAGTTCCTACTTTCATGATTTGAACAGTTACTTATTTTCTTCCAGACCCTTAGTTGTACATTCATCTACTGACTTGTGAGGATTATGATGTGCTGTTAAGTGTCGTTTATTTATAAGTTCTTTGCAGCAACGGAAGATTAAAATTAAAACTGCATCTTATTCTGGATATAATTGTTTTATCATCTTTGAAGGCAATACTATGTGCTGGTTTATATCCTAATGTGGCTGCCACTGAGCTGGGCATTACTGGAGTAGCTCTCAGCAGGCTTAAACTCAATCCTGCAGCAAAGGGTCATCCAGTCTGGTATGATGGAAGACGAGAGGTTCATATACACCCTTCTTCTATCAACAGTAGCTTGAAATCCTTTCAACATCCCTTTCTTGTCTTCCTTGAAAAGGTATGTAGACATCTATCTAGTGGATTTAATTTAATCGTCTATTGTCTTCTAATTTTCTTCTTTCTCCAATTTTTGAACTATAGTTATTTCATACATGATATACATAGGTCTGACAAACCATTGCATGTTTGTTTCCTATTGAGTGATAACTAACCTAACAGAGGCTATAATGTAAAAGATTAGCTTCTTTTTACTTGAAAAGTCTGTTTATTTGTTTGCTGGAGTTGTTTGTTGTAATATACAGTATAAGTGTAAGAAGTTTCTTGAAAGTTGATGGGCATATGCTGCTGATAATGTAGATTTAGATAGTTTTTTCTAGTTTCAATCTGATTTGGAATTCTCTTTTCCTTTTTAATGAGCTAGGTTTGAGTAGTCTTAATAATTTAACAGCTTCATGTTGCATAATCTTCTTGTTGTGCAATTTTAGCCTTTCATAGGAATAAACTATCCTATCTTATTTAAGAGCTGCAATGTAAAAGGGGCGTTATTATTTTGGTTCTTACTTCTTATGTCATGTTTAATGTTCCTTGTAATGATTATCCTTTTGCTTATTCTAGTTTTCCATGTTCCATGAAAAACGAGTTGCAATGTTGCACTTCCTGTTCAATGGTGAAATTCACTTTTCCTTCATTGAAAAATAGGACGAAAAAGGAAAACTTGTTAGGAGCAAGCTCCATCTTCAGTTTGCTTTTAGATTGCAAACTAATTTTGACAGTAACAGGTTGAAACCAACAAAGTATTTCTGCGAGATACTACCATCATATCTCCCTTCTCCATTTTGCTGTTTGGTGGCTTAATAAACATTCAACACCAGGTATTTTCTGTATTCCTTAGTATTCATGAGTAAATTTCTTCTTCATATGCTGGTGAATTTGATGAAATGTCTTATGGTTTGTTTCATCTTTGACTTATTTTGGGTTTATGTGCCAACATTGTGCTGTTCCACCTTATTCAAAACTTTTGTTTTTTTATCTAATGGTCCATTTTGGTTTTTTTGTTTCTTATTTGGGGAATAACTTTTTTTTTTCTTTTTATAGTCTGGATTGGTTGCTATAGATGGATGGCTGAAGCTGACAGCGCCTGCTCAAACTGCTGTATTGTGCAAGGAACTTAGATCTGCTCTTCATTCAATTTTGAAGGAGCTAATTAGAAAGCCAGAGGTAATGTTGTTTGTGATTATTTATAGCTCAGTTGTCTTCTTTCGATTGCATAGAATTTGAATCTCAGTACACGTGAAACGTGTGCAAACGTCTAAACTGAAGGGTAATGTTAAGGTTCTCAGTGTGTATTTTCTGTCAAGTTTACAATCTTTTTTTGGTTAAACAGTATTTGTTTAATAGCTCACAAGCATGGTATGCAAGATATTGTTTCTTCTAATCATGTTTCTTGGTTATTTAACCCATACAGTGGCTGAGATTCTCATTCAGGTATCGTCTTTCCTTGGTGAAGCCTGTGCCTATAATGCAGCATTACTTATTAATCTTTTTTTCCCCTTATAGAATGCTACGATCGTAGATAATGAGGTAGTCAAGTCTATGATTCATTTGTTGCTAGAAGAAGACAAACCCTCAAAATAGTTCAGCACTGTAGGTATGTCGCTTACTCGCTTTGAGTTTCATAATTCAGCTCGAGAATTCGTCATTAAATTTTGACTTGCATCATTTTATTGTAATTGGTAGTCTTTTAATCTTTTCTTTTTACAGTGACTCAGCTCCAGTTTTGTATCATTTGCAAGTGATCAGTGGAAGTGCAGAGCAAAGTGAGGTTGTGTTCAAGTAGTAACACACTCTTGGTGGCATGCGAGTTCTCAAATAGCCTTCTCTTTTACTTCAAATTTTGGCTGCCCCTGTTTATTTATTTCCTTTTTTCCCCTCTCAAAGGCATGAACAGTTAATGAAAATGGTTGAAATTTTCATGCAAATATAGTTAACTAAGATCTATTTAATATACAATTAAGGTTAGTCAAAAGGTAGTTGGTATAGAGTGCGATGGAACTAGGATAGGACCAAATGGAGGCATGATTGATAATTGTAATAATGTTAATTTACTCCAGAAAGAAATTGTATTGAATCTACGAGTCTAAAGCCTAAACTTGGAAGCTTCATTACGACATAAAATAATTTTAAGAACATAGGTGTAGACACAAAGATGTCGCCATCCTATCGGTTGAAAAAGAACCCATGTTTTCATGCTGACGATCTTTCCTGGAAAAATAAGAATAAAAAAAAGTTGCCAGTGCAACGAAATTTCGTAAATGAACTAGGTCGAAGATTATATATTCAGTCTTCCACTTACGTTTCATTCAAGTATCCCAGAAAAAAAGGGTTTTTTCATCCAAGTAGTTGATTACACCATGGAGTTTCTAATGAACCTTTGAAGCTCGTTTCTGAAAGTGGGCGCCATCGCAGATAGGGATGCCCTCGTAGAATTGAATTCCATCACGGTTTTTTAACGAGATTTTCCATGTCGACAAAGAACTAAAAGCCGCAAACGTTGAGTCTTTCTTTTTAATCTTCTGGGTTTTATGATTGCAAGAAAAAAAAAAAACAACAGAAAGCTGCTGAATAACGGAAATATTGAAGCTTGAGGAGCGGCAAATGCTAGACGCAAACACCACTACTGACCAGCTTGTGATCGAAGCAAATCATAATCAGGCAGACAATAGAGCACATTGTCTATGGTTGCATACTATGAAAGCAAAGGTTGAAATGTTGATGTCGTCTGCTATGCATGCATGATATATGTAACACTAACGGGAAGGAAGATGGGGAGAGCAGGGCATTGAATCAAGATGTGGGCGATGTTGCATTTCTTAATCATCCAATTCTGGAGCCGTTTGTGTCACCTGAATTTCAACAATAAGAACACAGTTATTGCTATATTGAAAGACTTCGTAAATTTTCGATGTGGTATTTATTGTATTGATGGTTTCTCTATTTTTGCAATACTTGAAACATTCATGCATTACCAAATATTTGGAGTCAATTAAAAGAGTTCATAAACCACTTGAAATTAGCAATGTTTTTACAATTGGAATGATGGTCAAATTGGTTACATTATTAGTTTTCAATTGAATACGTCAAGCTATCGATTTTCAGTTCCATCAATTCGCTTAATTCAAATCAAATAAATTTATTAAAAATTAAAATTCGGTTCAACAAATTCAACCGTCAGCTTAATTGGTTTTTTTAGCCTTGTTCAATCAATATGTATCGTTTCATGGGTCAAATAGCTTTTTTCCTCTTTCTAAGATGGTATATTGGCCATTTCAGATCCAACCAAAACCTAAGTTAAATGGAGTTTCTATCTTCTGGATTACAAAATCAAATATGAAATTCCATACACCTTAAAATTCATAACATGAAAAGAGCATTTTTGAGGTTATTATACTTATTATGAGTAGCATTAAATAGATCAAGTATTCACCTTATTAATATCTCAAACCAATGATGGGTTAAATTCTAATCTTGCCTACACTGCATCCAAATTGGACTCAACCATTTGTTAGATTATTGTTCCCTTGTTTTGTTCCTTCAAAGTAATGGAGTAAGACACCGATTTCTTAAAAAAAATCAATTCTTCTGATTACATGATAAATTTTTCTAAAAAACATTAGCGCTTGTATAAATGAGGTACTCTACCAACTGAACTAGTTCAAACAACATTAGAAATTAGTGAAAGGCTTTTTCTTTTAACAGAAGTAAAAAGCAAATTGCAAGAGTAAAGAAAAAAATCCAACCCAATCGAAGAAGTTCAATCTTATTAGGTTGATTTTTTTTCTTTGAAAAAATAAACTTTAGAATGAAACGAGTTCAAGTACATATAATTAAAATTTGCGTTAAGATTAAAGTGAATAAAAACTATTATGTCTTGATAGTGAAATTAAAATTTCTATATTGAGAGTTGAAAATTAAATTGTAAAATTTTTAAAATTAACATACAAAATTTTCTATTTTATTAACTATAATTTTACAAATTTTAAAAATTAAAAAAATAATTTTATCAAATCAAAGGGTCAAAGGTTTCTTTTTGACTAACTCATATTAAAAGATAAAACTTGAACTACCTTTCACTATTTGCTACATTACTTGCTACACAAGCGGTAAGAAAAATACAATTTTGATAGTTGATTTGTCGATAGTGACAAATCTGAAAGGGGCAGGCAGGAATTTTCGCCAAATAGAGAAACTATAAATTAATATAGTGAAATTGTTGTTTGCCTTCAAAATAAAAAAAAAATCTCAATTCAATTTTTTTATAAATAAAAAATTTATAAATTAAGATGTAATAAAATTACATTTTAATCCCTCTAAAAATGAAAATTTTTTTTAATTCCTTTAAAAATAATTAAATTAAAAATTAATACATTTAAACTATTGTTTTAATATATGAAAAAATTATAATTAAATTTCGACCTTGCTAAATTTATTTTGGATTCACCCTGTTTGTTAAGCAAGTGAGTTGGGAAATCTCTCTTGAACTTTACATTTTTCAATTTTATCTACCATTTAATTTTTTTCTTTTTATAAATATTGAAATACATTTTGAAACACAATTTTTGACACAATGCGATTTAACTCATTTCATCTAGAACACAACTAGCAACATTACAAAATTGTTGGTGACATGAAGATAAACAACATACCTAAAAAAAATTATAAATTCACAAAGAAAAAATAGAAGTACTTGGGAGTTCCTCTACGGTAGGAACTGAATTAAATTAATCTCTTTATTATTAAATAAATTAATTTAATTCTTATATTAATTAAAATAATTAAAGAAATCTAAAAATATTTAATTATTTTTGAATTATAATTCAATTATAAGTAAAAAGCCGCATTTAAAGAATCATAATAATTTTAAAAATATTAACTTTATTAAATAATAAATTTTAACTTTTCTGATTTGATATTATTTAATTTTTTTAATAATATAAAAATTAAATTGATTCGTTTAAAATAGAGAGAATAATTTAATCATATCCGTGTATTACATCACCAAAAGAAAATGTAAAAAGATGTAATTCAATGAATCAAGACGTAGTCCATTAAGTTCAAGCAACTGTTAACTATAATAAAATTTGTGCGGCATTTATTGCTTATTAACCTCATTGATATGGTTTCTTTTTGCCGTTGTTAAATATTTAAGTTAAATTATTAATGTTTAAATTAGATTCTATTCTTTTAGGGATTGTTGACGTAAAAGTTAAAATTTTTCAAATATTATATATATATATATATGAGTTTAATCTTTATAAAAATTTTTAAATAAAAATTTTTACACACTTTAATATAATTTGTAGTAAAATTTAGATAAATTTTGACGTGTTTAGAATATTACACATAACGACTAAATTAAATACTACTTGAAAAGAAAAGAAAATAATAAAAATATAATTTGAAAAGCTTTTATTTGACCACTTTTGAAAAAAAATTAGCCTTCATTTGAGTACTTTTATAAATGTTGAGTCTTATATGAACATTTTGAAAAGTTTAATCATTATCTGAGTAATCCTTAAAACGTCGTATGTTTTACTATGACCTTGTTAGGAAAAACTTATAGTAAGCTTTTACCTATTGAATATATTACAAGTTAGTAATTATTATACTCTTATAATTTTTATATTTCCTCATAATTTTTTGTATTCTCACATAATTTAGTAAAAAAAACTTTAGAGTAAAAAAATATTATTTTTAAATATTAATAAAGTTGAATGTGGAAAAAAATGATAAATTTTAAATCATTATATTTCAACAAAATTTCGTAAGGAGAAAAAATATATTTCATGATAATTTTTTAAAATATGAATAAATAAAAAAAATTTACTAAGACGAATTAAAAATGATATCCCATCCTAATATTTGATATTTTCTTATAATTTTTTGGTACTATTTCGTTTTTTTTTGTAGTCTCTTATAATTTTTAATACTTTCCCATATCTTTTGGTATTCCCTAAAAAATTTTGGTACATCTTCATAATTTTTAGAATTCACTCATTTTTTATAATTTTTCATAATTTTTGGTATTGTTTCGAAAAGAAAATTTGATACTAAATATAATTTTAGAGTAAATAAAAATGTTATTTTCAAATATTAAGAAATTTCGATGGGAATTTGTAAAGAAAAAATTGTAATTTTTTAAATTATAAATTTTAATGCTAAAATTTGGTATTGAAAAATTATATTTCATGATAATCTTTTTAAAAATGTGAATAATTAAAATAAATTATTGAAATATTATATTTTATGGTAATTTTTTTAAATGTGAAAAATTAAATGAAAAAATTACTAGATGAACCAAAATCGGTATCCCTTATAGTTTTTGGTATCTCATATATTTTGGATTTCTCATTTTTTTTAGTACATCCTCAAATTATTTTGGTATTCCTTCAATTTTTTTTATACTTCTTTGTATTTTTTGTATTTTCTCATAATTTTTTATATTCCCTGATAATTTTTTTGTATTCCCTTGTATTTGTTTATACTCCCTCACAATTTTTGACATTATTTTGAAAAAGAAAATTTGGTAGGAGATATAATTTTGAAATAAATAAAAAATATTATTTTTAAATATTAAGAAATTGGTATCACACATGCTATTTGGGGCGAATTTACCTAAAAAGGCCCATTTCTAAAATTAATTACGGAAATGGGTCAATTCCCTAATTATTTACTGAAATATGCCGTTTACCTAGAAAACGCACCCACGTCAGCGCGATGTTAGTGTACGTGGTAGGAAAACACTTCCCTGGGGGAGCCGTTTTTCCACATCAGCAGAAAACGCTTCCTCGAAGGAGCGCTTTGCTGACGTGGACAAAACGCTCCCCCAAGGAAGCGTTTTGCCCGCTTATCTGCTAGGGTTAGGGTTTTTAGTGTTTTTAGGGTTTAGGGTTAGGGTTTTAAGTGTTTTTAGAGTAAGTTTAGGGTTTTTAAAGGAAAAAAGTAAATAAATTAGGGTTTAAGGTTTAGGGTTTAGGGTTAATTAATTAAATTATAGATTTAGGGTTTTTTTAATAATTTTATTTTTAGGGTATTAGAAAAAATATATTAGCAATATAATTTTCTTTTGGATTTTTCTATAGTAGTTTCTGGAAGAATAATTTTGAGAAGACGTTTCTGAACAATTAGTGTAAAAAACGCTTCAAGTAGGATGCACTATCAACTAAAGTACTAAAAAAAGTTCTCACGTAGATGCTCTTTTTCTACAGTAGTTTCTGAAGAAATAATTCTAAGAAGACGTTTCTGAATAAATAGTGTCAAAAACGCTTCAAGCAGGATGCACTGTCAGCAAAAGTATTAAAAAAAGCTCCCACATGGATGCTATTTTTCTACAGTAGTTCGTATTTGGCCTGAGACTATAAATAAGTCAAATTTCATTCTTAGGCTACATAAGTTACAACAAGAGAAATTGAGGCTAAAGTAGAATAGAAATTGAAGATAAGTAAACGTATTAGTGCTGTTATTTATTATGATGGTAAGGTTGGTGACACCGAGAACGGTGTTGTTTTTTTATCGGAGAACACAGCGTGACTAGCTTTTAGCGAGAACATAGATTTGACAGTTTTTTTATCGGAGAACACAGCGTGACTGGCTTTTAGCGAGAACATAGATTTGACAAAACTTTGTAAAAAAATTAGGCATAAAATATTCGAAACGACGCCAATGAAAGTTTTGTCTATTAAGTATCGATTTTGTGCTTCAGTTGATCCCATGACATATGACTCATTCGACATCAAAGGTGCTCGTAGCTTGGAGGCAATAGTATAGACTCATCTCGCTAGTGGATCACCCTATCTTGAGTTATATGTACGATTTTCATCTCCAAAGGATGCATTTGCGACTTCAAAATCTACTGCTGGTCAAGAGGAATACACGACCCCTGCCCGACACTTCGTTAGTGGGTGGCAAAACACGGAAACGCCTGTGTTTGGTAGTAGTACAGAATACACAACCCTTGTACGACACTCCGTTAGTGGATGAAACATTCACTTCGGTGGGTCGATGTTTGATGCTGGAAATACGTACTGGGGAATGATATCAACTTCTGGTGGTTGGCAATCCATATCTGATTGGGGGCATTATGAAACGTCCACAAAAAGGGATGATGTACTCCTTAGGACGTCCACCGGCAAGGGGACCTCGTATGTTGCAGATGATGGTGTGTCGGATGATGAGTCTGATGTGGATCCATCTCGAGAGCCCGACCCTAATGGTGTAAAAGTTGGATTATTTTCTGAACTGGAGTCTGTTCCAACCGAACCTGAAGATGTTGAAGGGGGTTCAGATGAAGAAGAAGAAGATCCGCGATTTAGGGCGCACTCGCCTCCAACCCACATGTATAATATCGATCTATCTATAGATGATGCGTTTGAGTTTCTAGATCTACCACACAGAAGGCATGACCGTACAAGTTCGTCATTAGATTCGGGTAAATTAGAAGTTGATAAGGAGTTTTCCAATAAGGATAGTTTTCTTGGTACATTGAAACAACATAGCATCATGAACGAGGTTAATTACAACATGGTTAAATCCATATTTGGTAAGTTTGAGGCCAAATGTGCAGTGCAAGACGGTACATATTCACAGAAAATCATGGCATCGGTGAGGAAAAGGACATGTAACGCTCCAAAAATCTCAAACTTCTTTTTGTGTGGTTTTTTATGTGAATATGTGCTTAGTAGTCTTAGGCAAATATTATTTGGGTGTTAGAAGGCCCATAGTAGAGTTTGGGTCCAAGTTTAAAAGGGAAAATATTAAATTTATTTTGGAGTTTAATTTTAGGCTTCTAGAAGATTGGTAGTGGTGTGAAGCTGGACTCTCAGAGAGGTAATCAGAAGAGAAATTTTAGGAAAAATATTGGGGAGTTATCAGGGAGAAAAACAAGGAGATGAGAAGGGGGAAGTGATGGAGCTGAATTGGGAATTGAGGCTATGGGCTATAAAAACGTGCCGAATTTGGTATCCTAGGCTAATGCCAAATTTCTCATCTTTTCCTCAAGTGCCAATTTATATTTTCTTTCTTTTTTATTCTCTTCTTTCTTTTTTTTCTTGCCGAATTCTTCCTCTCCCTTTTGTTTCATCCATAGCCGAATCTTTCCCTTGCCAATTAAGCCATCCATTATTTTGCCGAAACCTTTAGTGGTCCCATTATTCTTTTCTCTCTTAAAAGCCAAAGAATCATACCCTTTACCGATTTCTCTTGTTCTCTATTACAATCTATTTTGCTACCCTCAATCAAGGGGGTTAGGATTCGATTGCATATTCAGTGGATATTTAGGCCGCAAGATTCAAGGTGAGTTTCGGTAAGTGTCTCATTCTCAATTTCAGTTTCTTAAAAGGGTGGCCAAATATATGTGTAACCTATAAGGGTGACTCGTGTGGAAGACGAGTTATCTGATGTTGATAGAATATGTGTGTTGATGTAGATCTAAGAATATTCGGGATTAATTGCTAAGGGAAAGGCTAGAAAAGCCGAAGGTACACGGTAAGATTATGATGAGGCTTCGGGATTTTTATAGATAAAGTTTGCATTTAGCCTATGATTAATTGTTAAGTAATATCGACTGTAGGTTCGTGGCTAAGAGGAAATCGTAGCATGCTCTATCACCAGATGTGTACAAACATTACACACACGATATCGGCAATGCCGAAAAGTCGAAATGCCGAAAGTGGCTAAATGGGCCCGGTGGGCCCTGAGGCTAAGTTTTGTGAAATTTATTAATTTGGTTATATAAATTAAGTTAGTCATGCATATTACATGATTTGAATTAGATTTGGGCCTAATGGGCTATACGATTTTGATTCGGGCCTAATGGGCCATATGGTTGAGAATGGGCTTTGTATATAGGTTTGGGCTTAGTATCTGTTAACTGCCAAACATTCATAAAACTTAAAAACACAAATGCAACCGTGGACAAGTCATAAGGTTGAAGTGTGGTAATGGGTATATGCATGTCTAGGATTAGATCTAGGAAGAGCTTGGTACTTAAGCGGTCTCAATGACCTACCTTCTCTTCTTTGGAATCCTACCTGGTGCATAGTGCTTGTTCATTTTGGCCAACGGGGACTTGTTAACGGGCCAGGTAGGTACTGAATCTATAAAACTTAAAAATGATCGAAATGCCCTAAGAGCAAAAATAACTAAAATACCCCTATGTGTTAAATGTAGGATTTATGTTACATGTATGATTGCAGCATTCATATGATATTCTGTTTAGGTTGCATATGGGTGAAAATTATGGTACGGAGGAAGAATTTGAAGATCGCATGGTTGCTTGACGACCGTGGATCCACCGTTGGCTTTTAAAGCCCAATATGTGATTAGCAGCTTTGCTACAACGTTAGGTAGTACCGCAACCGGGCTACCATTACTGTGTAGCGAATGGGTGGATCAATTTAGAAATGCCCACAAGTGTATAAGGTTGGTCGGGAAATGTTGTGTAGCGGATGGATTATTGGGGAGGGTTTTTACTACATTGCATATGTGATATATTTATGATGATACTGTGATTAGGGCTTAGGCCCAATTGATTGCTTACATGTTAATGATTGCTGATGGTTGTACACACTAAGTTTCGAAACTCACCCCTTCTTTTATTTTTTCAGGAAATCCCTAGTAGGCGGTTCGACGAACGGAGGGACTCGGAGGTGGCCAGCTAGCAAGACACTTTATTTTATTCGTTTTTCTTTATATTTATTAAATATTTTGATTTCAGAATGTAATAAGGCTTTACCTCTGCTATTTGTTACATTAAACGCTTTATTTTATTTCTCCTAAGTTTATCTCAAATTTTTTTGGGGTTTTATTCAAAATTAAGCTTCCGCTCATAAAAAGATCTTTCTAAAAATAATTTTTAACTTATAGAAAGACAAATTGATTTTTAAACACAAGCCGTTTGAAAAATAACTTTAAACTAGAATTTTACTCAAATTTCTTAAGAAGGGTTTTCAATGAAAACCCAGGTTTTTCGTAAAAACACTTCAATGTGACATGCCAGATTCGGGCCTAACTTCTAGGCCGGATTTGGGGTGTTACAGGACAAACTTATGGGAGATAGAAAAGTACAAAGGTCTACATATATGTGTTGCCGGTACAGTATTTAGGGTTTTTGAATAATACTGTTATTACGTAATGTTGCATTATTTAACGTACTTCATTGACAGGTGTTTCACAAGATCATCCCAAAATAGATTCTAATATGTTAGCTAGCTTAATACTACTGACGGTGAAGGTGGATCCCAAGACTTTAGTGTCGGTCTTAATTGCCAATATTCATAGCCACTTGAGGTATACGCCCTCTTACCGCAAAGCTTGGATAGCTAAGCAGAAGGCGTTGAAAAATATGCGTACTGGGTAGGACGCTTCATATAATGAATTGTGGCAGTGGTGTCAGGTGCTGGAGAGATACGTCCCAGGTTGCATAACAGACCTTGAAACAGCACCTGCGTACTATAATGATGGATTACTCCATGGATGCCAAGTGTTCAAGCAACTGCTCTAGAGCTTTAAGTAATACCAAGACACATTTCGTTACTGCAAGCCTTTAGTACAAATTTACGGTTCCTTTATGTATGGTAGATATACCCATCGGCTATTGCTAGCTGTCATACAAGATGATGGTGGAAGAATCCTTCCAATTGCGTTTGCAATAACATCGGGAGAGTTAACAGACGATTGAGATTTCTTTCTTTCTAGGTTAAGGAGGAATGTTTGCTCCCAACTTGATATCTCATTATATCGGATTGGGGCACTGGAATACTAGCTGCAATTGAACGACAGGGAAGCCTATGGCATCGCACACACCATCGGTATTGCCTAAGGCACGTTACTTCCAACTACTACGGGCAATATCCATCTAACAGTGAACGACGGCAAGTGACGGACATGGGTATTTAATCTCTATTAATATAATTTGGTTTCTAATATTCAATTCATTCTGAATGGAAGAGTAGTATGTAATTTTCACTATCAACTGATATTGGCAGGGTATGAGATAAGTAAGGACCGTTTTAATGAGATGTTGGCGGTTTTACGTTCAGTTAATGAAGAAGGCGCAGACTACCTCTATAACATACCTTTCGAACAGTGGACATAAGCATACGACGGCTGCCTACAATATGGTCATATGACCTCAAAGCTGGTTGAATACATAAATTCTATTCTAAAAGAAACGCGTCATTTACCGATAACCTCGTTTGTGCTAGAGACATATTTTCGTTTAGCAGCACTATTTCCAAAACAAGCAGCGTGTATGGTGCTGGAAGGTATTGCAAGAAATTAACAAAGCGAAGGCGTGGGCCAACACCATGCATACAGTGTGTCACGATCGTGACAACCTATGGTTTAGGGTGACAGAGTTTGACAGACCGAACCAAGGCATTACTAGCGGGCAATATCGTGTACACTTGAGAAATAAGACTTGCGACTGTGGGAAGTTTGACACACTTCGTTATCCATGCGCTCATGTAATTATAGCTTGTCAGAATCTTCGTCTAAATCCCATGAGCTACGTCGACGAAGTGTACAAACTAGAAACCATGTAAAACGTGTGGAGACACGTATTCCCACCTGTCCCAGATGAACGTAAGTGGCCGCTTGTATCGCTCGCTCCGTTTAAATTGTTACCAGATAGAGAATTGCGCCACAAACCAAATGGTCGACCTTACTCGACTAGAATACGTAACAATATGGATATCCGAGAAAGAACCAACCAAAAGAAGTTGTGCGGATGGTGTAGGAACCCAGGCCATACAACTCAATCATGTCCAAATCGGAATAGTTGATATTTGTTGTAAAAAAAATTATGTTGCATTATTTATATTTTATTAAAAAATATTATCTTATTCAAAAAAACTTCTATTTTATTTAAAATATAAAAGTAAATTATAATTAAATTGTTAAAAATATATTAAAAATATTACAATTAAAATAAATATATGTTAAAAATATAAAAGTAATCAATGTTATTAAAAATATTAAAATGTTCAAAATATAAAATGTTAAAAATAATAAAATATTAAAATATATGTTAAAATATAAAAATAATCAATGTTATTAAAAATAATAAAATAATAAAATATATGTTAAAAATATAAAAGTATTAAAATGTTCAAAATATAAAATGTTAAAAATAATAAAATATTAAAATATATGTTAAAATATAAAAGTAATCAATGTTGTTAAAAATATTACAATGTTAAATGAAACAATATAAACAAGTTTGTACAAATATATTAAAAATAATAAATGTTGGTGCCGGTCGGAATTAGTGCCACATGGGGGTCGTCGACTGTTACGCGCTAGATTCCTCATTAGTTCAACTTCTAGCGGGTGTTGTGCTTCCTTGGGCGGGAATTGTGGTTCCTCTGGCAGGGGATCTGGTTGTGGGTGTTGGGAGGATGACCCATCTTGATAAAATAATGAACCTGGAGGTGTTTGCATTATTCATGGCGAAAGTGTTTGAATCCCATAAGGCAATGGGATTGGTAAAAAGAATAGCTCCCCAACGGTGCCTCGTACGATCCCTCATGCGACGACGACCTATATATCGGCGGTTGACTCAGAGTAGTTAGGAAATGAGATGAACCAGACCATGCATTCCAACCTGCCATAGGACTGGGAAAAGGAAACATATAAGGGTTAGGATACATAAAAGGGCTAGGATACGCACCTAGCATAATCTGAAAAGGATGTGATATGGGTGTTGTAGCGACGTAAAAATTTTAGCTTCGCAGCTTTGGTCGCTAATTGTGGCGATTTTATGAAAACTTGAAAACAGAATTTTGATTTTAAGAAAAAGGGGAGTCGCCACCGATCTTTTTTCTAGGTGTGATCGGACACCTAATGAAACCTCTTTTTAACAGAAAAAATTCTTTTTTTAGATAAAAAAGAAGGCCGGGTTCAGGTCTACGTCAAAGTTCAGAGAAAAATAGGGTTTGGGAGTCAGTTACGCATGAGGAAGGTATTAGCACCCTCGTGACGCCCAAAATTGGTATCTTATAAAACATGTGTTGTCTTGATTTTCAAAAATACGAGTTCAATTTAAATTTTAACCGTGATCCATTCAAAATACGAGAAATCTCAAGTTTTTTGAATTTTTTTTGAAGGATGTCCCATTTCAACACGAGCCAATTGTGATTCATCCAACATTGCAATGAAATCACAGACTTAATGTTAATATCGGTACATTGCCTTAACTTTGAAATTAATTTAAGAAAACATGGAACAAATATGTTAACAATGATAAACAAAAGCTAAGAATGCAAATATTATTGTAATTAATGAAAAATATAAGAGCATTAGAATAATAGCAAATATTTACAATAAAAAAGGTAAAAACATATACAATAACATAATAAGAAAATAATAATGACATGTACCTTTAAAAATCTATATATAATAATGTCAAGTATAATATGGTAATGAAAGTATTTAGGTACCAATATAACATTGAAAATATAATATTGAAAATATATAAACATAATATTAAAATACTTGCATAACATAGTATTAAAAATATATAGTATATAAATATTAGAAACAACAATGATAATATTTAAAAACAACTATTAATAATACATCATAAATGTATACATATATAAGACAAATACATAATAGTGTTAAAAGTTTGTACAAAATATATATATTAGAAATATAAAAAAATATATACAGAAGATAATGTTTATAAAGAATATACATAAATAATATAGATTTAAAAATATATACATAATATATAAAGTATTATAGATGTAATAAATGAAAAATAGCATATATGTATAGATATAAAGTGAAAATAGTACTAATGATAAAATAATAATAACATGATACGTATGTATATAGGTAAATAAACAATATTATTAAAAATAAGTAATAATAATGAAAACAATAAGATTAATAATAAAATAATAATAAGATAGACATAATAATGATAGTAACAGGAAAACACAATAATAAAATGCTATACACATAGATCATATATTATGGGACTAAATTAACCAGGAAACGAACTGGAGTGGCAAAATTAAAATGGAATTGGAGGAATCAAGACCCGGGTGAAAGAACGCATGAAACGGTGAGGACCAATCGGGTAAATAAACCCAACCCTCAAACCACGTCGTTTCACTCGGGATTCACATGGGTTAAAATCGAAGTTTCAGGGCCAAATTGCAAGTACGGGAAGTAGATATTGGACCATATCGCAACCCGCAAGAAAGAAGGAAGGACCATGATCGCGAATAGCCCATTTGGGTTTGGAGCACGCGGATCCTCCTTCAAACCGGGTCAGGTCGTCAGGTTCCACTGTTATACGGTGTCGTTTTATGGATAAAAGAAAAAGAACCCTAAGTCTAAGTGTTTTGCCATTTCCGATCTATTGAAAGGACCAAGCGGCACTCCCTTCTTCTCCTGTTTTCGATCGGTTATGGGTGTCCTTGGCATCTACGCCTCCACCCTCGCCATGATTCGTGGCTCAAGACGCGGAAAGGGAAGGGGAGGTCCACTCACCTCCTTTGCTCGCTGTCCAAGCCGAAGGATGGCTTTCAACAGTCGGCCTCGCAGGTAAGGGTTCCCAAAATCCTTTCCTTTCCTTCCTCCTAAAAAATGAAAGTGCAAATGTAAAAATAGAGAACGAATCTTGATGCAAAAGAAAATCACCTTTTTTTAATCTGTTTTTTTGTTATTATTCTTTTTTTTTTTTGTGTCTTCAAAAAAGTCCCTACAATGGTTCACTCGGCCTTTCTTATAGCCGAATAATCATCATTTTAGTCTATCTTTTCTACTATTTCTATTTCTGCTTTTTCTGCTAGCTGTTTGCGTGTTGGTGTTGTTTCTTTCTCGTTTTGGTCCGTTTGCAGGTTCTATCGGGGTCAACGGAGACAGAAGGGTCCTATTTTGGTGCAATGGTGCTGGCGAAATGAGCCTCGGGGCTAGAGACCTCGGGACGAGGCGCAGGTGGCTTACCTGAGGAGAGGCGCGGCGCACATGAGTAGAAGGAACCCTAGGGTTTCCTGATTTTCTGCTTAGGCCATTAGGGCATGGACCCAACTGTTTGGGCTAGAATTTGGGCCTGTACGGGATCGGGTTTGGTTTAATGTATTAGGGTGTAGTGGGTTAGTCGGGTTACTGTATTGGGTCTTGGTATTGGGTTTTTTAATTAATGGGTTAAAGGGTTTAAGTGGGGTAATTTGGGCTTAAATTTTATGGATTTGAACATTTGTTAAAAGGACATTGGTTTTTTATTTTTGTTTGGACTTATTAGGTTTGGGCTAAAATTGGCTACTACAGCTGCCCCTCTTTGCTCATTGTCGTGTAACGGGAATAGAGCAAAGACACAAAGAAAGGCCAATTTTGCCCAGTCTTGCCAAGTCTGGACTTCTTTGGTGCTCTCCTTGTTCTAGTAGTCACTTTCAAGTCCACTGCTTCTTGTAGCTTTAGGTTCAATCCATCGCGACTTCTGAGCTTTGACTTGTAGCCTCGTTCCATTCGTATCTTCAAAGGCATAAAGTGATCTGGTTCTTTTGCAACTTCGGAGATGAAATCTTGGTATCTTTGATCTGTTCTACTAGAACTTCAGGAAGATGAATCTTGTAACTTCAATTTGTTTCGCCGCATCCTTAGGAAGGTAAAATCTGGTGTTTTCGATTAGCTCCAAGCTTTATTCTTTGCGTGTGACCTCGGTGCGCCCTTTCAATGTGTCTTGAGGCTCAACTCACCTCCGTAATATGAGTTGATTTTTGGAAAACAGAAATTTAAAAGAAATTGAAAATACCTCAACGTGCCTTGAGGCTCAACTCATCTCTGTAATATGAGTTGATTTTTTTTTTGAAAGACATAAATTGAAAAACTGAAATTGAAAATACCTCAGCGTGTCCTGAGGCTCAACTCATCTCTGTAATATGAGTTGATTTTTTTGAAAAGAAATTTGAAATACCTCAACGTGTCTTGAGGTTCAACTCACCTCCGTAATATGAGTTGATTTTTGGAAAGACATAAATTGAAAAACTGAAATTGAAAATACCTCAGCGTGTCCTGAGGCTCAACTCATCTCTATAATATGAGTTGATTTTTTTTTTTGAAAAGATTGAAAATACATTGAAAATACCTCAACGTGCCTTAAGGCTCAACTCACCTCTGTAATATGAGTTGATTTTTGAAAAGAAATTTGAAATACCTCAACGTGTTTTGAGGCTCAACTCACCTCCGTAATATGAGTTGATTTTTGGAAAACAAAAATTTTAAAAGAAATTGAAAATACCAGAATACCAGAACGCGTCATCTGGCGAGGCTCGGGTGCTTTTCCCTTTAATTCAGCAGTTATCCTCCAAACCCCTTGCAATGATGGAGTACCTGTACATGTTATGACGTTATCATGATATGTATGTGTTGGTCCTAAATGCTTTTATGCCTACATGATTACGTTATGCGCTTTAGGTATGTTGGCCATATGTGCCCTTTCATCATGATTTTTGAAGATCTGTGTTCAGCGTTTTGACTCTTGGTTCTCTTCAGGCTTTGTACCCGTCTTCAAGCCATCTGAGCAATCTACATTTCTCTAATATCACTCTTTTGCTCCTGGTTGAACTTTTGTTATTGCTTTGAGGTTCTTGTGCTTATCAATTTTCATTCAGGTAATGCTTAACATTTCCTTTTGTTCAGAGTATGTCATTTGCTCTTTAACATTCAAATAAACCATACAATGGGATGCATGAAAATGGTCGGATAGGTATGAAAGGGAAACTTCACGTTTATTTTATTTCAAAAGTAACAAACAAAGAAAGTTGATCAAGAATAGTTAAAAGTGTCATGAAGAGAAAGGAAATTATATTTAATGGATACAAATGCTCTAGATATTCAACGCATGAACTCTTCCACGTTTCTTAATCAAGCATCCTTCCGAGGTTGGCTTCTTGCGTAGAAGATTTCGAGCTTTCAGAAATGCCTATAATACTGTAGTCTCATCGTTCGACTCCCTATTCAAATTATCTTGCTCCTTGAATTCACACCTGTTTCATTAGGACGCCCTTTCGGGTTTTCATCCTAATCCCTTTTTGTTTGCCAAGACGCCCTTTCGAGTTTTCATCTTGATCTTTTTGTTTATCCAGACGCCCTTTCGGGTTTTCATCTTGATCTTTTTTTTTTTAGGCATAGTATTTTTTCACAGTATCTGAATTCACTGGATTAGGCAACTCTTTCCCATCCATTTCGGTGAGAATCAAGGCTCCGCCTGAGAAAGCTTTCTTTACAACATATGGTCCTTCCCAATTTGGTGCCCATTTTCCTCGAAAATCTTTCTGTATTGGGAGGATCTTTCTCAGCACTAGCTCTCCTTCGCGGAATTCTCTTGGTCGCACCTTTTTATCATGAGCTGCGATCATTCTTTTCTGGTACATCTGTCCATGGCAGATTGCTTTCAAGCGTTTTTCTTCAATGAGATTCAACTGATCATATCGAGCTTGGATCCATTCTGCCTCCTCAAGTTTCGATTCCATCAGGACTCGTAAAGAGGGAATCTTAACTTCAATAGGTAGCACGGCTTCCATCCCATAGACTAGAGAGAAAGGGGTTGCCCCTGTAGATGTCCGTACAGATGTGCGATATGCATACAGAGCGAATGGCAGCTTTTCGTGCCAGTCCTTGTAAGTCTCTGTCATTTTGCCGATAATCTTCTTTATGTTCTTGTTAGCTGCTTCAACAGCTCCGTTCATCTTTGGTCGATAGGGTGAGGAATTATGATGCTTTATTTGAAATTGCTTGCACACTTCTGTCATCATTTTATTGTTCAAATTCAAGGCGTTATCCGAGATGATTTTTTCAGGCAAACCATATCGACAAATGATTTCCTTTTTCAAGAATCTACAGACAGCGGTCTTTGTCACATTAGCAAATGAGGCAGCTTCTATCCATTTCGTGAAATAATCTATGACCACAAAGATGAATCGGTGCCCATTAGAAGCTTTGGGAGAAATCGGCTCTATAACGTCCATGCCCCACATTGAAAATGGCCATGGAGACGTCATAACATGAAGGGGCGAAGGGGCTGCATGAATTTTATCGCCATAAATTTGACATTTGTGGCACTTTCTTGCGTAGCTAATGCAATCACTTTCCATCGTCGACCAGTAGTACCCGAGTCTCATGATTTTCCTGGCTATAGTGAAACCGTTGGAATGGGCTCCATATATTCCTTCATGAACTTCTTCAAGTATTTTCTTGGCTTCAGTAGTGTCTACGCATCTCAGAAGCACCTGATCTTTACCTCTCTTGTACAAGGTGTCCCCATCGAGAACAAATCCCACTGACATTCTTCTGATTGTTCTTTTGTCATTCTCGTTTGCTTGCTCAGGATACGTTTGATTCTTGACATACTCTAAGATATCATGGTACCATGGTCGTCCATCAGCCTCTTTCTCAATGCTATAACAATGTGCAGGGACCTCGTATATGCTCATCCTGAGGGGCATTATTTCTGCTTCTTTATTTGCTTTGAACATTGAAGCCAAAGTGGCCAAGGCGTCAGCCAATTGGTTATGTTCTCGTGGGAAGTAATTAAAAGTTATTTCTTTGAAATCTTTGATCAATTCAGCCACCAGATAGCTATACTTAATCAACTTTGGATCTCTCACTTCCCAATCTCTACGGATTTGGTAGATCACTAAAGCTGAATCCCCGTATACCTCTAGGATCTCGATGTTTCGTTCAATGGCCGCCCGAAGTCCCATGATACAAGCCTCATATTCTGCTATGTTATTAGTGTAGAAGAAATTGAGCCTAGCAGTGAAAGGATAATGATCTCCTTCCGGTGATATTAGGATTGCTCCAATTCCATGCCCCAGGGCATTCGATGCACCATCAAAGCTCATCTTCCAGGGCGTCCCTTTTGATGACTCACATTCTTTCTCTGTGATGCACATTAAGTCTTCATCCGGGAAATCAAATCTCAAGGGCTCATATTCTTCTGTTGTTCGAGCCGCTAAGAAATCAGCTATTGCACTCCCTTTCACCGATTTTTGGTTCACATAGACGATATCGTATTCTGATAACAGGATCTGCCATCGTGCCATTTTCCCCTAGAGTGCGGGTGATTCCATCATATACTTTATCGGGTCCAGCTTTGAGATTAACCATGTCGTGTGATACAACATGTATTGCCTTAGTCTCCTGGTCGTCCACACTAAAGCGCAACAGTACTTCTCAATGGACGAATACTTTACCTCATGTTCCGTGAACTTTTTGCTAAGATAATAAATTGCCTTCTCATTCTTTCCTAACTCGTCATGCTGCCCCAGTACGCAACCCATTGAATTTTCGAACACAGCCAAGTACAAAATCAGCAGTCTTCCTGGAGTTGGCAGTACTAGTATTGGAGGATTTGACAAATACTGTTTTATTTTATCAAAGGCCACCTGACATTCTTCATCCCATTCCCCCGGGTTATGTTTTCGAAGAAGCCGGAAGATTGGGTCGCATTGATTGGTAAGTTGAGTGATGAATCGGGAGATATAATTCAACCTCCCTAAAAATCCTCTAACCTCCTTTTGCGTGCGTGGAGGTGATAACTCTTGGATGGCTTTTATTTTGTTTGGGTCAACCTCGATACCTCTTTCACTGACAACGAAGCCTAGTAATTTCCCCGAGGTAACCCCAAATGTACACTTGGCAGGGTTAAGCTTTAGCTGAAACTTCCTCAGTCATTCGAATAACTTTTTAAGGTTTACCACATGTTCTTCTTCTGCTCGAGACTTAACAATCATGTCGTCGACATAGACCTCTATTTCTTTGTGCATCATATCATGGAACAACGTCACCATGGCCCTCTGATATGTTGCCCCAGCATTCTTTAATCCGAATGGCATCACCTTGTAGCAGAAAGTTCCCCACATCGTTGTAAAGGTGGTCTTCTCTATATCTTCGGGAGCCATCTTGATTTGATTATACCCCGAAAATCCGTCCATGAAGGAAAATAACGAATGCTTTGCCGTGTTATCCACCAACGTGTCAATGTGTGGTAGAGGAAAGTTATCATTGGGACTGGCCCGATTTAGGTCGCGATAGTCCACACACATCCGTACTTTGCCATCTTTCTTCGGTACTGGGACTATATTAGCCACCCATTCGGGATACTTAGAAGTTTGTAAAAAACCCGCATCGAATTGCTTCTTGACCTCTTCTTTTATTTTCAGCAGCATTTCGGGTCTCATCCGTCTTAACTTTTGCTGAATGGATTTGCATTCTAGCCTCAATGAGAGTTTATGAACCACTATATCTTCCTCCAATCCTGGCATGTCTTGATACGACCATGCGAATACGTCCTTATACTCACAGAGCAAGGCAATCAAATTACACCTGGTGCTCTCTGAGATGGAGGTCCCAATCTTGACCTCTTGCTTCTTTTCTTCGATTCCCAAGTCTATCGCTTCAACGGATTCTCGATGGGGTAGGATTTGCCTATCCTCTTGTTCCACCATTCTTAGCAAATCAGGAGACAAAACATAGTCTTCGGCATTTTCCTCAGCTTCGAATTCTCCTAAGCAAATAGCCCTCTCAAAATCAATTTCAAGATTCGTAACGAGTTTATTCATGTTATTGATATCCGAGCACCTGAAAGTTAAATGGAAAAGGAAACTATAGAGGGGCGTTGAAGTATTGGAAACAACGAGCAAAATGTTATGGGATGGTATGAAGTAAATGTAAAAAAAAGGCCATGAAATGGAAGAATAATTATAGGAATGCAAAAAGGTCGTGACAAAATGCATCTTCATTGTCATTCATTTGAGATCAAGAGCAAATGCAAGCTCTTACAAAAGAATTCTATTATATCTAAGGACACAATAGAGGGTTAACGTTGAGCATTACTCTGAAGACTTAAAAACTACAAGAAGATCTTCAGCGGTCCAATTGCTCAGTTTGAAACCAGGAGGGCAAGGGCGTATTCTTGAGACGTCTTTGCCTGCAGCAATATCAACTCCTTTGTCGATAACATTTATGCTGACATTTCGAAAACCCTTTTCGATTGATAGCAGCATGTTTCGCGAGCTATTTTGTCCAGGGTATATCTTTCCCGCAGACGTAAATGTTCTTGACAAAGGAGGATACTCGATGGGCTTCCATTCTGGTTCTCGACCCAAGGTTCTTGCGATCCTTCTTTCTTGGTCTTTCTTCCATTGTTTCTTTAAGTGACACGCCTTCGGTTGGAATCCCAGACCAAACCGAGCCTTGTGAGGGACTGGCTTCAGGGCCCTGACTATTCCTTGCTGAAATTTCCCCAAACCTCTTCTCGCTCTGGCTCCTCTTCCTACGGTTAATTTGATTCCCATTCTAGTGTTTTTGGAGAGCTTAGGTTCGGGGATTTTGTTTCCCTCCGCAACAAATACGGCATTGACAAACTCGAGGGATCGGAAAGAGCACTCTAATGCATCTTGGCTTACTTCGACATAAGGTGCATCGGCAGAGATGGATTCGACAATGTCTTCTTCGCCCTCAATAGTAACCAGACAACCATCCATGATAAGCTTTATTTTTTGGTGAAGTGATGACGGAACAGCTCCAGCAGAATGGATCCATGGTCTTCCCAACAGACAATTATATGATAGCGTGATGTCCATGACTTGGAATTCAACGTCATATACGTAAGGACCTACTTCCAGAGGGATCTCAATCTTTCCCATAACATCCCGCCTTGTTCCATCAAAAGCCCTTACCGTGGAATGACAGGGCCTTAAGTAAGACAGGTCTATTGGAATTCTGGAGAGCGTAGCCAAGGGCATGACATTGAGTGCTGATCCATTATCAATGAGCACATTAGGTATGGTGTAACCCTTGCAGCGGGTTGTAATATGTAGCGCTTTCACCGAGCCCCTACCGCTGGGTGGTATTTCATCATCACTGAAGGATATGAAATTAACCGCATTTAGATTGTTCACCCATTTGTCAAGTTTTTCCACAGATATGTTGTTCGCCACGTAAGCCTGGTTTAATACTTTCAACAATGTGTTCCGGTGTGGCTCTGAATTTAGTAGTAGGGACAATACCGAAATTTTTGCCGGCTGCCTGCTTAACTGCTCCACCACGTTGTACTCGCTGTGCTTGATAAACTTCAGAAATTCTTGCGCTTCCTCTTCCTCTACGGGCTTTTTAATTCCCAGTCCGGGCACGATTTCATGCTTATCTTCAATTTCATGCATTGGCGCTTTTCCTTTCTGCTTCGAGTCGCTGACCTTCTTTATTGACTCTACCTCCTTGGAGTAGCATCTCCCACTGCAGGTAAAATGACCCACTTCTCCCACGCTTCTGGTTGGGACCTCCGCCTTCTCTCCTTCTGGCGTAACAATGTTGATATCATATTTCCATGGCACAGCTTTGTCATTCTTATAAGGAAAAAGAGATGGCACCTCGATTATCATTTTTGGTTTTACCAGCTCTTTCTTGGCATCATAATAGATTACCAACGGTCGATTAGCGCTGTAAGGGCAATAGTGATTGGTTGTCAGAGGCACACACCTCTCCTTCATCTGCCTCTTTCCCTTTGTTGAAGATCTCAATCTTTTTACTATCCATCATATCCTGGAGTACTTCCCTAAATCCCTCGTAAGACTGGATATCGTGCTCATTACTACCATGGAAGTTACAAGAACCTTGTACACTTTCACTTCTACCTTTAAATACTTCATTAGGATAACAGAGTAACCTCTTTTCAGCTAATACCTCCCAGATTTTCTGCAGAGGTGTTTTTATTTCAGAGACCCATCTCTTAATTTGTCGTTTATCTTTCTCTCCTACTGCGCTCACGTTTCCTTCCGCATGGTTTGGGAACGGATTCCCGAATGCGCTGCCAGTTCCATCAAAGCGTAGAATTCCTGCATCAATGAGTCCTTGGACCTGCTTTTTAAAGGTAATGCAATTCTCTGTAGAGTGCCCCTGATTCCCGGCATGGTAAACGCAACTAGCATTCGGGTCGTACCATTTCGGGTACGGAGGTTTCAAGGGTGCCATATAGTGTGGAGATATCAGCTGTTTCTCCAAAAGCTTTGGGTACAGTTCCCCGTATGACACAGGGATTGGGGTGAATTGCTGCCTCTCTGAACTGGGTCTCGCAGGCCTTGGTTCGTTCTTATGTTGTCCTTGTACAGGCGTTGTGTATTGCGGGAAAGTGGCAGTTGGTCTCGGGTTAGTGGTGGCATAAACGGGGTAAGAAGGGTAGCGAGGTGGTACTTGGTAGTATGGGGTTTGAGGAGGATAATAGAAGTTTGAGGGTGGATAATTTCGTGGTCGGGGTTGATTCGGATATGAGTTGGGGGCGTAAAGGCTTCCTGTTCCCACCATGTGGGTCTCTAGGTCTCTCTTCTTTATGGGCACCGTCCTCTTTGAACTTTCTTGCCCCTCCATTCTGCCGCTTTTTACAGCATTCTCGATAAGCTCGCCGGATACGACAATATTCGCAAAGTCTTTTGTAGCGCTTCCTACCAATTTGTCATAAAATGGCGCCTTCAAGGTGTTAATGAAGAGGACTGTTATCTCAGTTTTGGTCAACGGAGGTTCTACTTGAGCTGAAACGTCCCTCCACCTTTGCGCATACTGCCTAAAGGTTTCTAATGGCTTTTTCTCCATCATTTGCAGCGTCATGCGATCGGGCACCATGTCAGACACGTGCTTATACTGTTCACAAAATGCTGACGCTAAGTCTTTCCATGTTCGGATTTGTTCCCTGCCAAGTTGGTTGTACCAGCGAAGAGCTGATCTAACGAGGCTGTCTTGGAAACAATGTATGAGCAATTTATCTTCATTAACATATCCGATCATTTTTCGGCAAAACATGACCAAGTGTGCCTTTGGACATCTTGTCCCATCATACTTCTCGAAATCCGGTACTTTAAACTTTGGTGGTAGAACTAAGTCGGGCACTAAGCTAAGCTCTTTGGCGCTTAGGGCAGAGAAAATCTCAGTGCCTTCTATTGCTTTTAGTCTTTCTTCTAGGCTCCTGTATTTTTCTTGAGCCTCATAGTCCTCCACCCTTAACCTGGCAACTTCCACCGGATCATCCAAATCTGGGACGGGCGGGTTAGGAGGAGCTGACACGAACATCCCCTGTCCTAGGTGCGTAGCCGGTACAGGTCATTGTTCTACACCAACGGGTTTTCCTTGGGTGTACACTCTTTGTGCTGTCTGGGGCGGAGTGAATCCTGGCGGGTAAAGTGGATCTTGATCCAAATTAACAACCTCAGGGTTCTGTATAGGTCCTTTCCTTTTTACCAGAACTGACATCATTTCCATCATCTTTGCCATTTGGTCCCTTTGTTCCAATGATTCCTCTTGAGACCTTATCATTAGATCTCTCGTTTCTTGTTGTGATTTGGCTAACTGCTCTTGTAATTCTTTTTGAGCTCTTTCCATTCTCTCAATTCTTTCATTAAATTTTGCCTCCATCTCTCTAGTTTGTCGTCGCGTCCTATACGAACGTCGTGATTCCAGCCTTGTATTGTTGCAACTGCGAATCACACGATTCTACTCTTAGTGAATGTTTATGGGATATGTGTATGCAATGGATGCATGAATGCCATATGAATGTTATTCATGAATGCGTATGCAAAAATTAGGTGTTGATTTCAAGATAGCCCCTATCTAGGCATTTCATTCATTCAAAAGAGCTCGTTACAAAACATTTTGCCATCTTATTTGGCTATTACACGAACTTTCTAGCTATATCACTATATTTCTTCACTCGCTCTAAGAATTCTGATATGCTAGATCGCTGGCTTGGCGGGAATTGGCAACTGAAATCCTCCGCTTCATCTGATAACTGGACCATATGCATAGCCGCTCCACGGATTTCATTGATCAAAAAGCCAAGTCGCATTTCTCTTTCTTGGAGGTCTGCTTTGTACGCGTGAGTATCTCTATCGTACTGGTCATTCTTCTCTTCCAGGGTTTTTAAAAGAGTGTCCAATTGTTGCTGGCGAGCCTGCAACGTATCTTCCAAACCCCTTATTCTTTCTCTTAATCCTTGGTTTTTAGATCGGCTGGTCAATAGTTCGGTAGACACGGTCTCATATTCGGCGCTTTTCTTTCTCAATTCTATCAAAGCCCGAGCGGTCTTTTCTTCTTCCTTCTTTGCTTTCCCTTTCCAGAACTCCATTCCGCCTTTAAGGTTACCCAATTCTTCCTTCCATTCTGCAGATGACTTACCTAATCCGCTATTTTTTATAGCGCTCCTTAACTTTTTGTTTTCCAGATGAAGATCTCTTAGGTCGTTTCTCACGATTTCTGCCTCTGTTTGTACCTTTTCAGTCCTAGATCTTTCAATTTGAACGTCAATCTTTAATTGGTAATTTTCTTCTTGAAGGATGCTAAAATCCCGCAACATTTTAGATTTCTCGCGTTCAAATTCTCCTCTAGCTATTTCAAGCTCGGATGGTGCTTCCTCTACGAAAGGGTTCTGAGCAGCATGACTTGTCGACGATATTTGCTGGCTTTTCACCCGTTGCTTTCTCCACACATCATAGTCTTGGGTGAGAGTATCGACATACAATGCTAACTCCATCAGATAAATTCTTTTCCAAGACTTAGCGGTGTCTCGAACCTTCTTCATGTAGCCCTCGCCCGCGAAAGGAAATTCGGATTGCGCTAAACCTCCGGTGGCGGGTATGAATTGTCGCGAAGAAAACTGTCTTTGGACCAATAACGGAGCGTATCCGACTCCTCCCCACAGACCTAGCAGTGGTACCCAATCCTGACTTCTGACCTTATATAATAAGACTGACGGGCGTATCCATGGCGCCCTCCATGTCACATCCTTAGCGCGGAGATTCTGAAAAACCGAAACCCAATGTTGTTCAGTAATTTCCTTAGGCCATTCTCTCTTACAATCGGCTTCTAAAGGGGAAAACATTTTTGAAAACATGTGATACGGCGTGCGTTCCTCTTTCCAAAAGTGACTCATGATCCAAACGTTGAGCAATTGCGCACATCCAATAAATCGTCCTTCCCTTTTCTTTCGACAACTATTCAAGGACCTGAAGGTTTCGGCTAGGATTGTCGGGACAGGGTTGACTCCTTGTTTTAACCTCTCGAAGAAATCTACCACCGCGACTTCAATGTGCCCGAGGACTTTCGGAAAAACAACCAACCCGTAGACGGCCAAAGCAAACAGATTTACCCTCTTCAAGGTGTCAGGATGGCTCGAGACCAAATCTCGTATGGAGGACCACAGAATACAAATAGTTTCATTCTTCTTCTTTATCTGCTTCTCGGCCCATGCGTCGGTCATATCCGTTAACCTCATTATTTTCTTTTTGAAGGTCATCAGTTTAGGCTCTTTTACATAGATCTTGTAGGGTTGCACATTATCAATGCGAAGTAAGGCTGCATATTCCTCGATAGTTGGGGTCATATCTTCCCCATTGAAAATAAAACATTGATAGGCGGGATCCCAAAATTTGACCAAAGCTTGTATCAACTGCTCGTCTACCTTGACAGCGACTAGGTTAGCTATGTCACCATACCTCTCAACGAAGATTCCCCTAGTATCCGAATCCCATTGGTTCCAAATCTGGACTAAATCTTCAAGATTGTTTTGACGGACATTCACCATTACGTGCCCCGGTAAATCGGCAACACATCCTTCCATTAAGCTATCCCCTCTTTCTCTTTGGGTTTTCAGGGACCAATCCCGAACCGTGACATTCCTCTCGGTTGCTTATGTAATCGACTCCTCCATTAGAAACCCGTTTTTTGGCAACTGGTCTCTAGTCAACACCTTCCTAATATGATGCCTAGAATGCATGATGACAAATAAGACAACAACAAATCATGGTTAGTAACATAAGTAAAAAGGAAAACGGAGAATTTGACAAATTAAGCTATCCGAAAACCCGATTCCCTTGCATAAAAAGTAAAAATGTAAAAGGTAAGAGACGTTTCCCCCGTGTACTTATTTTGGTAACTGCTAAACGGACAGGGGTTCGGCATGGCTCTAGTTAGGTGGCTCGTATGTTTTACTATATGCAGTTTTAGTTCTAAATAGGTACTCGAATCGTCCGTACTATCATCTACTAAGACTAGTACGAAACCTCGGTCGTAGCCCGTCATAGGCTCACGAGTTCAATTCGAGGGATTACATTTACTCATGCCTATGCGGAGGGACAAGTTAACTCACGAAGGCGTAGCGTTTACTTTTCACTTAAATAGACAGAGCCCGGGTATGGCGCTCATGTTATGCAGAATGCACGTGAACAGTGTGTGGGGAGAGACTCACGAACCTTTCATTTTATTTTAAAACTAAACTACGAGCTAAAACCTTAAAAATTTAAAGCTGAAAAACAACAAGATAAATCGAGTTAGAAGAATATTTACAACGTGATGTGCATGCATAATTTTTCGAAAACCAAATTTGAGGATCACGATTAAACATCAATTTGAACAAGGCATTTTGAAAATTTTAACAACACACATTTATTTCTAGACTCGACTCTCAAAAACCGGGTCCCCAGTGGAGTCGCCAACTGTAGCACGTAAAAATTTTAGCTTCGCAGCTTTGGTCGCTAATTGTGGCGATTTTATGAAAACTTGAAAACCGAATTTTGATTTTAAGAAAAAGGGGAGTCGCCACCGATCTTTTTTCTAGGTGTGATCGGACACCTAATGAAACCTCTTTTTAACAGAAAAAATTCTTTTTTTAGATAAAAAAGAAGGCCGGGTTCAGGTCTACGTCAAAGTTCAGAGAAAAATAGGGTTCGGGAGTCAGTTACGCATGAGGAAGGTATTAGCACCCTCGTGACGCCCAAAATTGGTATCTTATAAAACATGTGTTGTCTTGATTTTCAAAAATACGAGTTCAATTTAAATTTTAACCGTGATCCATTCAAAATACGAGAAATCTCAAGTTTTTTGAATTTTTTTTTGAAGGATGTCCCATTTCAACACGAGCCAATTGTGATTCATCCAACATTGCAATGAAATCACAGACTTAATGTTAATATCGGTACATTGCCTTAACTTTGAAATTAATTTAAGAAAACATGGAACAAATATGTTAACAATGATAAACAAAAGCTAAGAATGCAAATATTATTGTAATTAATGAAAAATATAAGAGCATTAGAATAATAGCAAATATTTACAATAAAAAAGGTAAAAATATATACAATAACATAATAAGAAAATAATAATGACATGTACCTTTAAAAATCTATATATAATAATGTCAAGTATAATATGGTAATGAAAGTATTTAGGTACCAATATAACATTGAAAATATAATATTGAAAATATATAAACATAATATTAAAATACTTGCATAACATAGTATTAAAAATATATAGTAAATAAATATTAGAAACAACAATGATAATATTTAAAAACAACTATTAATAATACATCATAAATGTATACATATATAAGACAAATACATAATAGTGTTAAAAGTTTGTACAAAATATATATATTAGAAATATAAAAAAAATATATACATAAGATAATGTTTATAAAGAATATACATAAATAATATAGATTTAAAAATATATACATAATATATAAAGTATTATAGATGTAATAAATGAAAAATAGCATATATGTATAGATATAAAGTGAAAATAGTACTAATGATAAAATAATAATAACATGATACGTATGTATATAGGTAAATAAACAATATTATTAAAAATAAGTAATAATAATGAAAACAATAAGATTAATAATAAAATAATAATAAGATAGACATAATAATGATAGTAACAGGAAAACACAATAATAAAATGCTATACACATAGATCATATATTATGGGACTAAATTAACCAGGAAACGAACTGGAGTGGCAAAATTAAAATGGAATTGGAGGAATCAAGACCCGGGTGAAAGAACGCATGAAACGGTGAGGACCAATCGGGTAAATAAACCCAACCCTCAAACCACGTCGTTTCACTCGGGATTCACATGGGTTAAAATCGAAGTTTCAGGGCCAAATTGCAAGTACGGGAAGTAGATATTGGACCATATCGCAACCCGCAAGAAAGAAGGAAGGACCATGATCGCGAATGCCCATTTGGGTTTGGAGCACGCGGATCCTCCTTCAAACCGGGTCGGGTCGTCAGGTTCCACTGTTATACGGTGTCGTTTTATGGATAAAAGAAAAAGAACCCTAAGTCTAAGTGTTTTGCCATTTCCGATCTATTGAAAGGACCAAGCGGCACTCCCTTCTTCTCCTGTTTTCGATCGGTTATGGGTGTCCTTGGCATCTACGCCTCCACCCTCGCCATGATTCGTGGCTCAAGACGCGGAAAGGGAAGGGGAGGTCCACTCACCTCCTTTGCTCGCTGTCCAAGCCGAAGGATGGCTTTCAACAGTCGGCCTCGCAGGTAAGGGTTCCCAAAATCCTTTCCTTTCCTTCCTCCTAAAAAATGAAAGTGCAAATGTAAAAATAGAGAACGAATCTTGATGCAAAAGAAAATCACCTTTTTTTTAATCTGTTTTTTTGTTATTATTCTTTTTTTTTGTGTCTTCAAAAAACGTCCCTACAATGGTTCACTCGGCCTTTCTTATAGCCGAATAATCATCATTTTAGTCTATCTTTTCTACTATTTCTATTTCTGCTTTTTCTGCTAGCTGTTTGCGTGTTGGTGTTGTTTCTTTCTCGTTTTGGTCCGTTTGCAGGTTCTATCGGGGTCAACGGAGGCAGAAGGGTCCTATTTTGGTGCAATGGTGCTGGCGAAATGAGCCTCGGGGCTAGAGACCTCGGGACGAGGCGCAGGTGGCTTACCTGAGGAGAGGCGCGGCGCACATGAGTAGAAGGAACCCTAGGGTTTCCTGATTTTCTGCTTAGGCCATTAGGGCATGGACCCAACTGTTTGGGCTAGAATTTGGGCCTGTACGGGATCGGGTTTGGTTTAATGTATTAGGGTGTAGTGGGTTAGTCGGGTTACTGTATTGGGTCTTGGTATTGGGTTTTTTAATTAATGGGTTAAAGGGTTTAAGTGGGGTAATTTGGGCTTAAATTTTATGGATTTGAACATTTGTTAAAAGGACATTGGTTTTTTATTTTTGTTTGGACTTATTAGGTTTAGGCTAAAATTGGCTACTACAGGTGTCGTTGGTTGAAGCGTTGGGCCAGGTGATTGTTGGGCACAGTTGATGGGACGAGTGATTGTTTGGGCATTGTTGATGGGCTCGCGTCGTCGTCCATTATTCTTGGATTTAAAGGGTCACGTCGTTCCCTTTGGACACAAGTTTGCCATCGCCTCTCCTTTTTCGACAATAAATATGGCTTACCATGGATCCTAAACCATGGCATGTATTCCGGCATGCACGCTAACTCTGAAACGATGATCGATTCTCGAGTAGGTATATAATCATATTGATCTTCCTACATTTCGATATAGTGTGACCAGAATCTCGGCCAATCCGTATGCAATTATCGTAAGTCGATTTTGTGCCCATCATCGAACATCTCAAGTGCCATGGGAATCAGTTGCAGGAATCTAAATTGTCGCAATACTCTATCTGACTGGTGCATCTCCATGGTAGCATAGTTGACCAACGGGACCTTCACATGCTAAATGTTTAGATTTTGAAAGAATTTATCCGGAATTACTGCTCGAATTACCTGATCCTCGTATGTTGTCCATTGAAACTATATGAACATGATAAAAATATTAGTTATATACATAATACTAAATAATAAATACTAAATACTAAATACGAAACGACTATTTTATTATATATATATTATTTAATACTTACTTGTACTTCCGACCGTTGGCCTAATAGAAACCGTATATCTTCAAAAGATGTAGATATTCCGACATAACTTGCCAAATGGTTCCACCTAATTAAACAAAATTTTACCATACAATTATATTTTAAATCTACGTAATAATTGTAAAATCTAATATAAAATTTACCTCGTTATGAGTGGGAATGTATATGGATAGTCCACTCGATGACATAAAAATGGAAAGCGAAACCGTGTCCATGATTGCAGTAGTGATAAACAACCTCATATTTTGGCTTTGTTCGGTCGCGTCGCCCCGCATATTTCCTTGTACAATGTTACCAGCACAGCAAACCCCCAACTCAATTCACCAGCTACTCTAAAATCAACGAGTTTTAGCAGTCATCTCAGATGTACGAGGTTTCGTGACAAGTCCGGCATCAGATAACCTCTAATTATCTCAAGAATGTATGCCTGAGCATATCATATTCTTTCTAGTTCAGTCGAATCATTATCCGGCTGCGAGAATGTATTTCGTAACCAGCCCATCTTGATCCAACCTCCGTTAATATTATCCGGAATAGCACCCAAAAGCTCGTAGCATACGGCTCCCTTATCAGTAGATGATGCGGACCCGGTGACTGCGTACCCATCCACCGGCAATCCTAATTGCAACTGCACGTCTTCTAGAGTGATAGTACACTCTTCGCATGGAAGATGGAAAGTGTGTGTCTCGAGTCTCCACCTCTCTATCAACGCACTGATTAGATTCGGGTCCAACTTGCACCCCCGGCCTATCGTCGTCACGTGCCAAAAGCCCGCTTTCCGTAGGTAATTATCTATCAACGGCGATGGAGGACCAGACATATTACGGATATAGCATTGCAACACCCGATCTACAGATTGTTATAAAAAATTATAAAATAAAATTTAATTAAATTTGCATAAATAAAAAATATTAAACAGTATTGAAAAATTAAAATTATCACTTACCATTGTCATTTGAGAGACGGAGATATGTTTATTATCGATACGAATTAATTCTCCGGCTATTGCTAACACGATCAAATATTTTTAATTTAAAAAAATAAGTCAGAATAATTTTAAATAGAGCTTTTTTTGTAAAAATTAAAGAGGGCCTTTAAGAAATTTTGAGAGAATTTGGAGAGGATTTTTTTGTGAAAAATGAAAAGGGGTTTTATAGTTTTTTTTTGGACCGTTGGAGCTCTAACGGCCAAAAAAAATAGCCATTGAAATGGGCAAAACGCTTTCCTGGGGAAGCGTTTTGTCCACGTCAGCAAAGCGCGCCCTCAAGGAAGCGTTTTCTGTTGACGTGGACAAAACGCTCCCTCAAGGAAGCGTTTTCCTACCACGTACATTAACATCGCGCTGACGTGGGCGCGTTTTTCGGTAAACAGCCTATTCCGGTAAATAATTAGGGAATTGGTCCATTTCTGTCATTAATTTCGGAAATGGGCCTTTTTGGGTAAATTAGCCTACTATTTGGTATTCTTTCATAAATTTTGATACTTTCACATATTTTTTGGTATTCTCTCATAATTTTGGTATTTCTTCAAAATTTTTAATGCTTCCTCATTTTTTTTTTGTATCCCTCGTAATTTTTTGTACTTGTAATTATTTATATACCCTCATAATTTTTTGCACTCCCTTAGAATTTTTGGTAATCCCTCGTATTTTGATACTTTCTTATATGTTTTGATATTCTCTCATAATTTTTTGTATACCTTTATACTCTTTTGGTACTTCCTTGTATTTTTGGTATATTTTCATTATTTTTTGTATGGATTCAAAATGATAATTTAGTATGAGATATAATTTTGGAGTAAAAAAAGTATTATTTATAATTATGAAGAAATTTTAATGAGATATGTAACTAAAAATTTTGATTACTTTTAAATTATTATTTTCATGCTAAATTTTATAAGGAAAATTTCATGATATTTTTTTAAAAAATATGAAATATTAAATAAATGAAACAAATTTAATAAGACAAAACAAAATTGGTATTCTTTTATATTTTCTTTGTACTTATAATTTTTTGTCTCTTATAATTTTTGGTATTTTCTCGCATTTTTTTATATTCTTTTATAATTTTTGTACTTCTTCATATGTTTTTTATATTCACTCAGAAATTTTGGTTTTCCCTTGTTATATTCTTCTTTAGTTTTGACATGTGGCAATACGAGAGGTAACTTAGAAAGCGCACATAGACAATTCGTCTTTTTTATTAGTTAAGGCCATCTAGCTAGTTATGAACCCGGCTAGTCATACTTGCATTTTTCATGCCACCCACTTTCAACCACTCGTTACAGATTGTCCATGAGAACCATTAGGAGACTATTGAAGCATAACAATCTTGTACTACTTCAACAAAGGAAATGTCAAAGCAAAGTCAGACAATACTATGCTTGACAACAATTGACATATAATGAACATGCCACCTGGCTAACCACACGAGTAGGTCACTGTCCGTATTGTCGATGACATGACACTACCAAGTAAGGGGACCTTCCCTTACATATACCCCAACACACGAAGAAAGAGAGAGATCTATTCCACCCTTAGAAGCACCCTATAGATAACCCATACTCAGACAACTTCCGATTCTCCATATATTTATAAGTTTTTTCCTTCTCCCATCTTACCCGTTCATTCTAGCTCTCAGCTTATCACAAGTAAACTGACCTCCAAACAACTACCACATTCTCCTCCTTTTCTCCTTCTTGTTAAACACTAGTATCAATACCCCTCTTAATTTTTTGTACTTCCTTAAAATTTTTGATAATTCCTCAAAAATTTTGGTACTTTGTTATAATTTTTGGTACGCCCTCATAATTTTTTGTATGGTCTCAAAATTTTTGTATAGTTTCAAAATGAGAATTTGAAATGAGAAATGTAATTTTAAAGTAAATCTTTTTTCTAATATTAAGAAATTTCATTAAGATTTTCTAACGAAAAAGGGGTAACTTTTAAATTTTTATTTTTTTTCATACTAATTTTTGGTATGATATGTGTAAATTCATATTGACTTTTTTTTTCCTGGTATTCATAAAAACTATATTATTTTTGTTAATAAATTTAATTAAATACAATTAATTTCAAGATTGTTGAAACGATACTGAATCAAATAGATTAATCTAATATATAAGATCAGAACTAATTTGATAAATTAATTTAAAAGAAAATTAAACTGATTAACCAACAAATCAATATAGAATTGAAATTTTTATTTTTATTGTAAATTCATTAATAACTTATTTAATTAAACTACGAGGAATAGCATTTCCCAAGAGCTAGCCTATGATAGTTGATGGTTCAACGTTTGAGAGTTTGGAGTGTCTACCATTACCATATAGCCCGCCGCACCGCAAAACGAAACACTGCTACTGCTTTTTCCCCTCTTTATAATATCCATCTCTCTCTATATATAAGGAATTAGAGCCCAAAAATAAAACAGCAAATTCCCAAATCCAAAAATGGACCTTTATTCCTTCCGCTTGCTTTTTCTCCTCTCTCTTTTGGTAACCCATCTCTCTTTCTCTCATGTCCTCGCTGATTCCCACTTCGAAGGATTTGACGCCGAAGAGGATGACCCTGTTGAAGATGACATCTTACATCACCATTCCATCCCATCGCCTCCTGTAACTCAGTCCGACTCACAGCCCCTTTCAGATCTTGAAACCAAATCCCATCCTGATCCGAATCCTGTCCCCACTTCGGATCCTCCGTCCCAATCGGATCTTCAAAAGCCCTCCACTACTTCTTTCGACTACTGGGATGAGGACGAGTTCGAGGGTTTACCCATCGAACAACCGCCACCCGAACCTCCAAAAGTTACTGAAACCGCTACTCCCGATGACCCAGAATCGAAAACAACCTCGAAACCCCAAAACGCTACGGTTCCGAAGAAATCGTTCACGGTGGAGATTGCCTGTGGGTCTTTCTTGATTGTTTTTATAGTCAATTACTTTACCGGTAAACGCGAAAACGAGAACCTTGCTTTGGCATGGGCAGCCAAATTCGCAACAAAAGGTTCTATCTTTGAGAAAAATTTCAGTCTTTTGGGTGTGGGAGAAGGGGAGGACTCGCCGTTACTGTTAAAAGAAGGGCAAACCGTATTCAAATTCTACGCGAGTGGACGAAGATACTGCCAGGGATTGCTGGCAACGATGGAGTTAAAGAGCAGACATGATCTGATATCGAGATTGTTTAATTTGGTGGTCCCGTGTAAAGATGAAATTACTTTTGAAGTTTATATGAATGACGAAGCAATGGATCAGGTGGTTTTCGCGGTGGCAAAGAAGAAAGCGGCCAAAGGGATGCAAAAAGAGGTGAGAGATTTACAAAGATTTGCCGGGTTGATGCCGACTCCTAGTGGAAGAAAATGGGTGGTGGATGAACTATCCGTCATTTCCGAGTCAAAGGAGGTTGCTGGGGATCTGATTACCGAAACTGTGCTTGAGCAGGTTAGTTGGTCAAAGCTTTAGACTTACGTTGATTTTATTGTTTCCTTAATTATTTATTTGATTTAATGGAATAATTTTATCTGCCACTTCGTAGCATGATTTGGATTTCTTCTGTTATTCATTTGAATTAGTTGATTGGTAAAGAAATTGGATTTATGGGGACTAATGCATTAGTGTTGTTTGTCATAGGTTTTGATTCGAAGGTTTTAGTACTTTAAAGTGGCAGGCTACAAGCCTGGTTCATATGATTGAATTTTTGTAGCATACAGCTCTATGAAATTCTTCTCTGATCTCTCTTGTTGCACTCAGTGTACTCAGAGATTCATTAGTATAGGAACAATAAAGTCAATGCTGAATGAAGCAATGCATGATTTTATGATAATTTAGAAAATATTTAGGGGCATATCATTAATTTTAAGTCATTTTGGATAAATACCTAGTTAGAGTTGGTAGGGTTTATTTGCCTACTTGATCCATTATGTTTTAAACATTAATGAAGATGGATGTATTTGAAAATGATCAGTAGGTAATCTAGAAGTGGAATTCATAACCATTTGAATTGTTAGTTTGTCATTCCTTTGCGTGGATGGGAGCTTCTGTACATGTTAAACCTTAAGCGTGTTGTGTACAATAGTTCAGGCCGCTGGCAAGCAGTTGCTTTAATTTGTTTTGAAACATGTATTGGTGCGAGTAGGAATAAAAGAATGGAACATTGCTACCTTAGTAGCTAAAATCACAACTTGGGTGTTAAATTTACTGGTCGTTCCATTTTGTACTGAAGCTTGTGTGATCAGATTTTATCAAGGATTTCTTCTCTGTTAGGTTCCTAGCTTTTTAAGGTCTTGATTGAAGGGATGGCTGCGAGCTTGTGACAGTTTGTCTTAAGGACTTTCATATAGATTGTCTTCCGCTTCTTTTGTCTCTTCAAAGTTTTTATTAATAAGAATCATGGCATGAAGTTCCTTTTAAACTCCATGGCTTATGGATAAAGGCAAAATTATCAAATTCTTCTAGGTGCAAGCGTGTGAGCTACTCAACCATCATACTTATTATTACTATTAGTAGTAGTCTTTTTCGGTTGAGGGTGTTCAGAGAGTGGGAGAATGCGATAATTTTTATTAGGTTTCAATAATCCATGTGTTTTGCTTTCAAGTTCAGTGAAGAGATTATGACCCATGTTATCTAGGTGCAAGCGTGTGAGCTACTCAACCATCATACTTATTATTACTATTAGTGGTAGTCTTTTTCGGTTGAGGGTGTTCAGAGAGTGGGAGAATGCGATAATTTTTATTAGGTTTCAATAATCCATGTTTTTGCTGTCAAGTTCAGTGAAGAGATTATGACCCATGTTATCCAGTACATTATGTGGCTCTTGTGAATGGTTCAGTTGTTCATACTAATTTTTGGGGCCTATTGTAACTACCCTTTTATTGTCCTGTTAAGGTTTGCTTCAAATTTACTTGGCAGATTTAACATGCAGAATTAATTGTGATTGATAACTTTCAGGTTTTTGGGGACAAAGCTTTTGATAAATACGGAAAGAATTTCATTTCGATGCATTTTTCAGATCAACATCCTGGTATGCACCGGAAGATGCTGTTGTTTAAGTTTGCCCTCCCTGATGCCAATCACATGGCTGACATCACTCGCTTGGTAGCTCTTGTACCATACTACATTGACTTAATCGGGCGGTACAAGCTCAGCTCACAGGTGCTTCAGCTGGGACACAAGATTAGATATCAAATTGTCAAATACATGTCCAACTTGTTAATCTTCTCGATTTCTTTTCTTCCTTACTGCAGGCTCGATCCAAAACTGAAGCTGCAAGAGTGAAGGCTGCTCAAGAAGCATACAAAGAACTTCAAAATGCAAGGCAAGAAGCATTGCAGAGAAAGAAAGCAGAGAAGAAAAAGATGTTAGAAGAGGCAGAGGCAAAGCTCAGTGCAGAAGCGGTTCGCAAGAGAGAAGCAAAAGATCGTGCTCGGCAGATGAAGAAGGCAATGCCAAGAATGAAGATGACCCGCGCACATTAGATGGCTGTGGACATTAGTAGTATGAATGCTTACTCATCTGCAGATTGCAGGTTATTAGTTCCCTGGTTTCTGTATGTCACTGGGAATGTATTTTTAGTTGTCAACTACCGATTGGGAATGTTCCTGAAGATACTGCTCCAGGAACTTGATAAATTTTCTTCCATGGATGACATTTTAAACGCAATTCCCAAGTAATGATTTTGATGTCGATCGAATTGAGCAGTTTTGTTTTAGTTATCGTAATATACACTATAAACCAAATGGGGAATGATTTTAGAAATATATTTGAAGTATGTTTTTCATTATTAGCTGAGAGATTTTGTATTTTTTTATTGTCTTTATTATTATTATTATTATTATAGTTAACTTCTACTTTGAGTATAGTTTATATAATTAAATATAATTTAATAAAATTTCCCATTCCGGTAAAATGAACATTTAATTGGTCCAGTAGCATGCTTTCAATTTTACATTCGGTCCAATTATGATTTTTAAAACTTTGTAGTTTCTCTCAACTCTAAACTAAACAATTTCTTTTTCCATTTATTTTATTTTTTCTTTTCTGATAATTGTTTTTCACGGTAGCAACTTGGATATGCTTAAATAAATAATACTCTTCTATGTTTTCTCTAGAAGTTGTGGTTATTTATTTATTTAATTTTTAGTTTCAATACATTCTATTTTCAAGTCTAGTTGTTTTGTTTTTTTATTTCTAGATGTGTTCTGGCATATATTCAAAATTTACTACTATATCTATTTGGTACCGTTACATAAGTGGTCTGGACTAAAATGCAATCATTAACAGTTGATCAATGTGATGCTAATTTTGAAACCTTCCATTGTTGTGATATAAATGATGCAATATCCCTTACCGTATATCAAGTCCTTTATATTATTAGTGTTATTTTTGTTTCTTATTAAAGAAAATATTTTTTATTCAAAAAGAATAACCATGTTAAATAAGCTTACATTCCAAATCTTATAATTTTATAATGTAATTCCACAAGTAATATTCAAGTTTTTTGTTTTCTTCACACCTTAAAATGAAAACTAATCAAGTTATGTATACTAGGTTTATTTAGGGCCTGTTTTGTTCGTTATTGAAATGGCCTCAAGCATATTTAAGGCATTTAATTATATCATCAAGGAGATTACAAGTTTAGCAAGAAGGATGCCTCTTGGAAATACTATTATTTTCTGATACAATAATGGATACTTACCGATCAGAACAGTTAGCATCTTTTATTATCCCTCAATTTAGGGCATCAATGAGATATTCTATAGATTGTATTTGGTCATGATTGACCCTAAACCCCCTGCTAAGTAACTCTATTTTCTAAACAACGTGCCTGGTTTAAAAGTTTTGAACCTTCTCTTAAGAACTGAAAGAAGAACAGAGCCAACAAACGGCCAAGTTGTTATGATGGCAATGTACACAAGCAACCAGATCGATTGTCTGCTCCGCCGTGAAAGCTTATCAATGCGTCCTTGAACAGGGACAATCAAATCCTTTACATTTTGCTCCACTTGCCGCTTTATTTGCTTCTCAGGGTTTAGTTTATCTGTCAAGTCAATACTTGTTCCCTTATCAGAAATTGCACCTTCATCCTTCTTACTGTGAGTTGTATGCTCGTTTGAAATGTCTTCTACAAAAGCATCTGTTTGTTCATTGCTCATTGCAGTCACCATCCCATCTTCCATAACATTCAAATAAGGTGCCTGATCAATTGAAGTTTGCAGTGGCTTGGGCATAGTAGAACCTTGCATCTGCAAGAAAACATAAAAGTTAAATGAATTTGTAGAAACAGGCAGTTAGTTAACACAGAAGCCTCTTCCCACCACAACTGTTAAGAGAACTGTCACCAAGTTAACCAATTTTTCCTTTTTTTTCCATTAAACATAAAGAATTCTAATGGAGTTGATCAGATCCCGATGGTCGCTGATCAGTTACTAGTTTGACACGTATTTCGCTGCCTTGCTGGGAGGCACTGGAGAGAATTTTTGCTAGGTTGGTTCAGGCAGCATGAAATGAGGTAGGACAATTAACTATTTAGCTGCTAAAAGAGAATTTTAATTCACAGACTTTTGACTTAGAAGGAGTGCCTGACTGCTTTATCATCACAAAATGGGTGCAGATATGTCCATTTTGTTCAAATAAAGTACAACAGTTTCCTACAAAATAAGTTAACTGAAACTTTTACCTTCTTTCTTCCTTTTATATGTGGGCTAGTCCTTAGAACACCAAAGAACTCATTAACAACTCTTACCCACCTGCAATTCAATGAAAAAGAAACCATGTAACTCGACACAATGAACCTTATATTACAACTTGTTACATAATCAGGCACAACTGCTAGTATAATAAATATATGAAATTACACATAGTCATAGCGTGTCTTACGAGATGCTCAATCATGAATAGTATGGGTTATTATTCAACCCCACCAATTATATCAAATTCTTCTGTTAGGATCCTTGCGAATCATAAACTGGAAGCTCAGGTGTAAAGTAGAAACTTGAATGTGAGTTTTGAGGTGAGATAAATGAAATTGTGAACATGATATACATATAAAAAGATAAGCTTTTGTTTGTGTGTGTACATGTATATAGTATCAAAGATGCCAATCATTACCATATGCTAGATGCTGTTATCCCCTCATAGAATGCTAGATGTCCTCCATGCGGTGTAGTAGCTAGAATAATATTTTCATTGAGCCTAGAAGTAAACCAAACAGAAGGTTAGCTTTAAAAAGAAGGAAGTCAAGTATAGTATTGTCCTTGTTAGACTATGATGGAATATTGATGATGACATGAAACATTGGTAAGACATATAACTTTACCGTTCAAGTGGAGAATGTAATCGAGCATTTGGCAATATCAACAAGGTAATACTACCAACATGTTAAGACTCATTTTAGCGTTGGCAGTTTAGACTAGTAGTTTAGGTTTTACTTGATGTTGGAATAAAAATGCTCTGCTCATAAACCTCCTTGTTGTGACTGCTATGTTAATTATATAAAAAGATAAGATGCAATGTAAGCTTGAACAAATAAAGAGTTTCATACAACAAAATATGTCATGCTCATAGTGTAAGTGCAAATTGCACATAAACCTATAGTAATACTAAGGAATCAAATGGTTCCTCTCACTTGAATCTAAAGGAAGTAGCACACTGTTTATTTGTCCAAGTGCCCCGAAAAATGGGGCAGAGAAGGCTTTTAAAGAGAGGTTATTGGAGACTGAAGAGTGATTTCTTACCTACATTCATCCCATGGAATAGCTTCACTGGTGCACACTGGATCATCCAAAGCACTGACACACAGGAGAGGCACTGACACATTTTCTACATAATTAGTACTGCTTGATCTCCTATAATACGTATCCACAGTCTGAAACGCATGGTGGCCTTTATTAGATTGGAAATATGGAAAGGAAATAGAATAATATTTTTTTACCTCAAATTTCCCAAGAACTCGAGTAGCATGGTTGTCAAAATCCCTAAGAGAACTTGACTGTGAAAACACAAGCAGAAAAGAATTAGGAGATTCTTCATTAGGAAAAAAGAAACTGAAGATTTCTTTGAAACGATGTTGGGAGTAAAGAGGACGAAATAAAATGAGATGAGGCATTTGATTTGGTGGAAGTTTATCGCCCTTTGAGGACATATTACATCTATTTTCAAACCAGTACTATCTGTGTCAAAGCAGCTAGCAATGTTATCCCTCTAAGATGCTTCAACTATGTGACTGACATGCTTGTTCTCGCATACAGTAGGAAACTTTTGAGTACCTTTTCAATGCCTTCCCAATTTGCAAGACGAGACAAGATAGACTGATGCCTAAATAAAAGCACAAAGTATACTTTGTAAAGGTACCTCGAAAGTAAGTAAACTGATTCTGCAAAATGAAGTAATGCATACGTACAATTGTGCATAACCTTGCAGGCCAACTGTTAGCGCTCTGTCATATAATTTCTGCATAGGTCTACGGTTTATGAACCTATCACATATCTGCAAGGAAGAGATTTAGTACATAACCTTTCCAAAAAGAAGACAATGTGGCAGCACTTTAGTTAAGAGTTCATGAGAGACAAAAAGTGGGATTTGATTTAAGCAGGAAGTGGTCCAATTGATGCCACTACAGCCATTGGCCATCCATGACAGACTTGGCAATGGCGGCAGTAGCATAATTGCAGAAGGTTTCTCCCCTTATATCTGCAATAGGAAATGCTGACGTATTTAAGCTCAAAAGAAACAGGAATGTTTTCAACCGATATACCTATATAAGGCAAGGAATTACTTGGTTCCATGGTTAGGTCATGTGGGACCAGATCAACGTGATGGCAGTTGACTATCCCTGTTTGTTTTTCTAAGCTTGAGCCTTCTGGTGGGGTTTCGAAAAGCAATTTCCTAGCAACAAATGCATGGAACTTTATTCTCAATAGGGATAGTTAAGTCCTCTTATCATCTATCCCCTTTATCTCTCTTTTCTATTCCTATAATTTAGGCCAAAAGTGGATGTATTAAATTACAGATGCCTTTATGGGCAAGACATGTGAAGCGTAGGCCGCTAGAAGCCAAAGGCATGGAAGACGAAAAGGAAGACAAGTAATCTTATTTTTAGAAATACTCCTAATTAGAATAATTTATTTTAGCAAGTATCTTATTGCATTATTAAAAGCCCCTCTTTTTTAGTTTCCTTAATTTTGGTTTCCTACTCTAAAGAGTAAACCCTGTGTACCTCCATTTAAGAAGGATGATTCCGAGCAATAAAACAAGTTAGATTTTTATTTCAATTCCAAGGTTTAAGACTCCCTTCCTAACTAACCTAAGGTTAGGAGCCCCCTTCAACAATAGGTTAGGCTCGTGCTAGAAATCTCAACATAGGGAAGGCTCCCTCAATTGAAAGCAAACTTTCCTGTGAATCACCTGGTGACTCGATCCATCAGCCATGAGCTTAACGCATTAATTTATTGCAACAGAAGCTTTCACAAATTGGAAGCAAAAGAGGATATAGAATTTGAAAAATGCAGATGAAATAGAGATTGGAGTCTTGGTTGTATGATAGCAATAAAAATACTAACCAAGAGGTCCCAAGGAGAGCATATAGCAGCAGCACCAACAAGAGGAGTATTTGCCCCATCCTCTCCAAGATATTTTACCTGAGAGTGGAAGGAGAAATCATATATTTGAGCTTGCAAACAATAACTAAAACAACTCTATATGTGGAAAAACAAAATATTAAGAATTTAGCAATATAGACATCATTTGTCAAACAGGACAAGGACATTACTAAAAATACATTGAACTTAGAAGGCTGGATCTGAACCACAATTATCTTTTAGAGCAAATATTGTGCATTAGGAACAAACAGAAAATGGGTTTATATTCATAATTCAAAAATAAACCCAGAATTAGATTTGACATTTCTTTTACCTAACCTGACTGCAGCGGATGAAACAAAAAGTAAATATTCATCTGAAAGTTAATAAACTAGCTAAAGTACATAAATATCTTCACAGGTGATACAGTAGAAAAAAAATAGAAGAAGCATTATCACATCCAAGGAAAATTTCTAAATGACGTGCAAGTTCTAACACTCAACTACTTTCGTGATGCTCATAAACATAATCAGAAGAATTCAGATACCAGAATATTGGCACCAATGCTAGTTCCAACAGCATACAGAGGAGCTTCTGGATATTCACAACGTATATGGTCAATGATTTTCCGTAGATCTTCAGTCCATCCAGCATTATAACAGCAATCAGACTGAAAATAAGTTCGTTTAGGTGGAATTGACAAGTTTGAAAATGGTATTTAGATGATTCAGAAACTAGGCAGAAAAAGGGTTCCGTAACAAAACTCACCGTTAGAGATACACCTCCCAGTCCACGATGATTGCTTACAACAACATTCCAACCCTGACTTGCCAAGTTGAACGCAAGATGCTTCACATACTGTACACGCAGCAATGCTTCTTTAAGTACTTCAACGACAATATGAGAGAACAAATATAAATATAATATCTATACATTTAAAAAGAAAAAAGAATAACTTACCGCAGCAGCAGAATCGCTGGTCAAGCCAGGAATCACAATCACAATCGGAGTTTTATCACCTTTAGAAGCAGCGGAACTATCAAGCATGCAGGAGGTACCACCCACAACTGTTATTAGTTATAGATGCACACTATTAAAACTTAAGCCATATATATTACTTTAAAGAAGGAATTTCCTCCCATTCTTAAATTTGAATAACGCACATGAATGTTCTAAAAAATTAAAAATAAAAGAATAAAACATGAGAAGATGAATAAAATCTGACCATCCGTGTAAGTTAGCCAGTCCAGAGCAATTGTTCCACCATCAAAAGCACGGAATAAATGTCTAAGAATAATTAACGCTTAGCAGATTAACAGTTATCCAAAGAAAATGTAATTGAGAAAAAAGGATTTTGAAAAAGGAATAGAAAAAGAATTGAACTGACCGTCTATAAGTAAGTGGAGGAGCCCTTCCCAGAAAACTCAAGAAAGCAGTCTGAAGATGAGGACTAGAAAGCCATGGAGTGGCCAAGTACCTGCGCCATTGTTGAACAAGTCGTAAACAAGTAGAAGATGTGAATTCGAGTTTCGACTGATTAACTGAGAAATCCAGGAATAAAAATAATAATAATATTTACCTTCCATGGAGTATCTTACAGTTGGCGACGACTGATTGGGCGAGTTCGGAGCAGGAGTTGTAAGTTAACGTAACGGGATCGCCTCTGAAAAGAGTGAGTAAATCGTGAAGAAAATGAATCTCCAAAAAACTGTAGAGAAACATGAGAAAGAGAAAGAAAGCGGCGAAGAAATAATGGGAGAAGGGGATTAAAGCAAGTGCTTGGACAAGAAGATCGTAGGGAGAGATGGAGGCTTTTGCTGCAGCTAACGGTTCCCAATCCATTGATTTTGGAAATGAATCCAATGAGAAGAGGGAGAAAGAAATTAAAAAGAAATTAAAAAAAAATAAAGAGAGAGGAAAATCCAATGAGTATATGGATAACATATGACGTTGGGATTTCGGTGAAGTTTGTTTAGAAGAAAAATTACAAAAATAGAGCCGCCGTCTGTGGGAATCGAACCCACGACCACGTGGTTAAAAGCCACGCGCTCTACCGGCTGAGCTAAGACGGCTTGCTTGCAAATTTTCTCTTTAGATTTTAAATCTATAAAAACATCTCAAAGAAAATTTTGTCCCAGTGTATTTTTCTGAGTACGGGGAGGCAGTGGTAGCGAAGATGATTACGTATAGACTTTTTCCCATTAATTGGGGTTTTAAATATGCATTTATTATTCATATTTCAAAATTTTATTTCTTTATTAAATTTAGGTTTATTATTTAGTTATATAACTATCAAGCGATTATTTTTTATTTCAAAATGGATACGAATAAATTTAATAAAAAAATTACCAATATTAATAATTGGACTTAAATTTTAAAATCTAAAAAGTAAAAAGTCTAAATTTCAAATTTATTAAAAATACAAAGACTTACAGTATAATATTAAAAATTTTGTTAATTAAATAAATAAATTAATTTCAAAACATCAAAATGAATTAAATAAATTTATTCTATTTAATCTCTTTCTAAAATTTAAAACTTTATTTCATGTTTCGAAATTAAAATCAACTTTATTAACTCATATTTTATATGACCTTCAATCTTTCATGTCAAGCTTAAAGTGAAGAAAAATCATGGTAATTATTTTTCATGCATCAAAGTTGATTTTTAGGAATTTAGTAGCATTAAGCGGTCAAATTAATCTAAAAAAAATTTTTGTGGTATATTTTATATATATATATATATATATATATATTTGTTAAAAATGGTATTAGAATTGATTTCATAAGTCTCTATAATATTGATTCTGGATGTTCTTCATAAGTATAGAGATTAATTTGAAGATATTAGTAATTTAGTTTCGAGAGAAATATTGAAGAAGTTTTTAATGATTTATTTTTTTATTTTGTTATATTTTTTATTTGTTATTAAATTTTATTGAATGTTATTTTTTTATTTCTCAAATAATTTTTTAACAACAGTAGTTTTGAGATTTTATTTTTCTAAATTTTTATATAGAATTTTTTATTTTTAAATAATTTTTAATTTTTTACAATTTTTATACAAAATAAGAGTCAGACTAAAATATTATTATATTAATTTAAAAGTAGCACTTAATAGCATAGTGAGCACCAAATTATAATTTTTTTTTTAATTAAGTTGTCAAAACAAAAATTTACCAATGGTGTTGTTAAGTTCTCCAGTACAAATGCAAACTGCGTTGATATGCTAAGCATGGCGCTCTGGAGTAGAGTCCCTCACCGGCTGCTTCTAATACGCAGCTTCGTTGACGCCAGGATCAAGTGGGTTCGTGACCCATACCTAGACATTGCCGTCGAAAGAGAGAAAAACCTCAAAGAAATCCTTTCCCTCAAAAACCAAATCCTCTCCTCTCCCTCCAAATCCCTCCCCCTTTCCTCTCTCTCCCCTCTCAAATCCCACTTCAATCTCCCCACCTCTACTTCCAAGCTCTTTCAAAACTACCCTTCCATTTTCTCCCCCTTCCAACCCTCTCCCTCTCTTCCTCTCCACGTCAAGCTCACCCCTCAAGCCATGACTCTGCACAAAGAGGAGCTAGCTATTCACAACTCTCCCCCTCATCGAAACGACGTCGTAAACAGGTTGGCTAAGCTCTTAATGCTGACTAAAGCAGGTAGGCTGCCTTTACATATCTTAGACAAGTTCAAATTTGATCTCGGCCTTCCCACTAATTATATTACCTTTCTTCTTTCTGATTATCCTGATTATTTCCAAATTTGTGAATATAAAAACCCTTCTGATGGAAAAGAAACCCTTTTTTTAGAGCTTATTTCTTGGAGGAATGAACTTGCCATTTCCGAAATGGAAAAGAGAGCTTCTTTTTCTGACAGCGTGAAATTAAAAAAAGGATTGCCGTTAAGGTTTTCGATGAAATTGCCCAATGGGTTTGATTTAGAGAAGAAGGTGAAGAATTGGGTTGACACATGGCAAGATTTGCCTTACATTTCACCTTACGAAAATTCATTTCATTTAGGGCCTAATAGTGACCAGGCGGAGAAATGGACTGTGGCAGTGCTTCACGAGTTGTTGTGGTTGTTGGTGTCAAAGAAGACTGAAGGAAAGAATGTGTTTTGTTTGGGAGAGTATTTGGGGTTCGAGAACCGATTTAAGAAGGCGGTGATGCATTTTCCGGGGATATTTTACGTTTCGAATAAGATTAGGACACAGACCGTGGTGCTTAAGGAAGCTTATAGGAAAGATTTCTTGATGGAAAAGCATCCATTGATGGGTATGCGGTTTAGGTATATTCATCTTATGAATAAGTCGGAAAAGTTTCGAAAAAGAGATGGTATTCCAGTGTTTAGGAGGAAAAGAAAGGTTATGTCAAATGCTGATAAAGGGGAAGTTATAAAAGAAGATGATAAGAGTGTGGAGGAAAATAAGGATTTAAACTTGTTGTCTGATTCGGGATCAAAGGATGGTTTTGATGACAAGCCTTCTAAAGCTCAGGTAATGGATATATAGTCTGTAAAGGATACACCAATATATGATTTCAGGGAGAATTCTGCTAGAGCAAGCATGACTGCGTGTTCTTCCTTGGCGTATCAATGTATTTGAACTGCACCTATGCAAAAGAAAGAAGCATAAAACCAGACATGGGTTAGAGGGATGCTCAGTTTCTCAGAATGTCGATTTTTGAAGTTAATATAAGTAATTATGAAACAGGGCAGAAGATGGGACGATAGTTGTGCAAATGATGTGAACGCAATTCTCTCTTCTTCTTCTTTTTTCCAAAAATGAGAAGTCCTATTTAGATGTTTATATGTCACGATCATATAAAAAATGCAAAGTCGATGTGCATCAAAACTTTAGTGAGTTCTTTTATGTCATTGTTGAGGGGTTTGTTTATGCAAAATTTTGAAGTCCGATTTAGTTGTTTTTTATATAATGCATAAATTGTTAAACCTTTCCAATCCCTAAAGCAAAAGATATTACATATTTAACTGTGTTCCAATCCACATCGTCTAAATTGTTGCAACAACAATAATGCCAACAGAGTTATTTTTATTTGTCCAATTTCATATTATTTGATTAAAAATCATATCATTTTCAGTTTTTATTTATTTATTAAATTTTCATATACTGGTATATTATTAAATTGTTTTAATCTTACTTATTAAGGTGAAAAGTTTATAGGAATTTATACAAACATATGAATAACATTTCATTTAAATTGTAATTTTAGTTAATCAAGAATCTTATTAGATTGTGATTTTATATTTTTAGTATGTAATTTATTATTATATTTTTCTCACTAAAAAGATAAATTTATTACCAAAAAGATGCATATCTTTTAATTTTGTAATTTTATTAATTAAATTTTGATTTTCAATTTCATTCTTAAATTTTATAATATTAGGAGATTTGTGTAAATCATTGTTCAAATACCAAATTTGTGAATTAGGTAAGTGACTTAAGTGTTTAATTCTTAAAAAAAAAAAAAAAAAAAAACCTTGAATGTTCTATATTATTTAGATTTTATATGATATTTTTGTCTAAGATTTATAAAACTCGGGCTAAATGTAACATCCCAAGACCGGGTTTGAAAGTTTTGGCCTCATAAAGTAAAGGTTTGCCAATGTTTCGACGAACTAGGTGGTCGTCAATGCTTTGACAAATTAGGGAGTTCATTAAATGAGTATCTGCAAGGTGTTTAAGTGTTTTAGAGTTGTTGTATACGCCAAAAGATGTAGTAAGAAGAGGTTTGCTAGTCTGTTTGATGAACTGGAGTTCGCCAATATGTTTGGCAAGCTAATGTTAGTTAGTCAAAGATTGAGTCAGACTCGAATTAGGAAATAAATATATGGTGTATCTAGGAATTCTTTACGTGCAAGTAACACATTTCCTAAGTCAAGTAGGGTATCCTAATATTTCCAGGACACTTAGTGCTTATAAATACGACGTGTATTCCATGAGAATTCTCTCGTTAGGTCTTTGTTCTGAACCAAGTTCGTAGCAATTAAGGTAAGTATCTGTCCTGTTAGGGTTGATTGTCTAGAGAAGCTAGGTTCTCTTACATGTGTGAATTCTGTAAGTTCTGTCTACTTAGTAATTTTTGCGTTTGTTTATATTGCGAACCAGCCGAATCATCTACCAGCATGGATGAAGGCAAAGCCAAGCTTGTTTAGTGTATCAGCTTTATCAGTGAGTGGTTATGAATTGCCTAAGTGTGCTAACTACCATCTTTTCCAGTATGAATGTTCAGGGTTCGTAACTTGTGTGCAAACTGTTATGGTTTTTAAGAACTTTGTTTTAAAACTTAATTCCAAAAGTAAGTTTTCTTCAAACCTTTATTTTCAAGTTTTGAAACTCTGTTTTCAAAATATATTTTTAAGCTATGATTTACATATATGTTTTATGTGAGCTCCTATACGAGCCTATGTTTTAATGTGTGATTTTAAAGTACGATTTTATAAATTATATTTTTATGCACTTTGGTGCGAGCTCTACGTGAGCAAGCATTTTCAAGCAAGCTCTCTATGTGAGCTCTCTGTGATAAGTCTTTATGCATGCTCCTTTGTGAGCCTTATGTTTGATATATTGATATACTAAAAGATTGTGAGTATTCACCTTTCAGTTTTATGATTTTGGGCATTAAAGCCCTAGGACATGTGGAGAGAAAAGGGAATGTTGAGCTGTGCTTCATTCACTAGAACATGGTGTATTGAAGAGTGTATTGCTTCGTGCTGCACTTATAGGACATGTTATAAGGACTCTTTAAGTCATTCTGAGGTGTTATAAGAAGATTTACATAACCAACAAGACAGGATTTTGATAAGTGTGGGCAAGAACATATTTCATGTTTCTCAACCTTTTTTATAAGACAAGTGTGTGAGCATGTTTCATGTTATTTTCATACTCGTTTTTAAACAAGAACAAGCTAAGTTTCAAAGTATTATTTTTCTACAAGCACAATTGAAACTATTTTTACATACTTATATGTTTTTCCATCAAACAGGCAAAACGATGAACTGGGTCTCACATCTTCATGGAAAACCTAACTTGTAACATGGTTTTCAAACACTACAGTAAAACTGACTTTTAGCGGCATTTTTAGCGGCGCTTACAATAAAAGCGCCGCAAAAGGTTAGAGCTATAGTGGCGTTTGTGAGCAAAACGCTGCTAAAGTCGAGCATTAGCAGCGTTTTTCAAAAACGCCACAAAAAGGTTTTGCATAACAGCATTGAGCTATATTAGGAAAACATCGCTATATATTGAGAGTTAGCGGCGCTTCCTGAAAAGCGTTGCTATAGGTCGAGCATTAGCGGCGTTTTTTGATAAGCGCTGCAAAAGTTTTGAGGAAAACGATAAGCTATATTGGCATTAGTGACGTTTCTATGGAAATGCCGCTATATATCGAATTAGCGGCATTTGTTGTGAAACGCCGCTATAGGTCGAGCATTAGTGGCACTTTTCAAAAAATGCCACAAAAGTGTTGAGGAAAACGACGTCATTTTGGTGTTGAACTATATTGGCATTAACGGCGTTTTTTGTTAAAACGCCGCAAAAAAAATGATTTTAAGGTTTAAGATTTAGAATTTAAGGTTTAATTGCTACTGTTAATTTAGATCAGTTTTAGGGTTTATGATATAATGTTTATTATTTTGAGTTAAGGGTTTTTGTTTTAGAGTTTGTGTTTGGGGTTTATTGTTTCAGAGTTTAGGGTCTTAATTTATGGTTTAAGAAAAAGATACAGTTAGAAAACTGTACAACATTTGGATTTTTTTGAGATTCATGCCATTTTGTACAACACTCATATTATTTAATATAAGAATTTAAAATAATATTGTTTAAAACAATTTTAAAGTTGTTTTGGTATATGCGACTAATTTTTTTTAATTTACATATTAAATAATTTCTTGTTTAATTAACTTAACTTGTAAACAATGTCTTATTTTATTTAATAAGAAATTAAGTCACATATATATTTATTAATTTATAATTAAACAAATATTTTAAATCTAATTTATATGGGTTTCGCATATTTTTATTATACTTGATTTCACTATTTTATACTACTATAATTTGTTTTTACTTTCTTACCTCATTATAAATTTATAACTATATAATACATTTAACTATTTTTTTTCTTTCTTACGCAAACACTCATGTCCCCTTTATTTTCTTTCTCATTTACCCTCTTTTTTCCCTTCTCATTATGGTTTAGGGTTTACGATTTAGAGTTTAGGGTTTAGATTTTATGGTCTAGGCTTCATGTTTAGGGTTAATTTATGGTGTATGGTCTTGGGGTTTGGGGTTTAAGGTTTAATGTTTAGGGTTTAGGGTTAATTTTGGATTTTTTTAGAATATAACTCTAATTAAGAAAAATATAAACTATTATTTTAAAAAAATATATATCAAAATGGGTTAAATCCCAAAAGCATACATGAACAATGGTTTAGTGTGCAATTATATACATGAACTTTAATTTGATCTAGACCTTGTAAAATATTAACACAATTATTGATATAATTAACATCATTTTTTTATTTATATATATTGCATACATAAATATATATATTTATTCAATATAAAAATATATTGATGTATTTATTTTTTAAAATGTGTATGATTAAATCAAAATTGTGTGTTCCAACTATACTTAGGGTTTAGAGTGTAGGTTTATGGTTTGAGGTTTAAGGTTTAATGTCTACTGTTGAAAAGAAGCAATATTTGGAATTTACTGAGATTCATGCCATTTTGTACTACACCCACATTATTTAATATAAGTATATAAAATATATATTTTTTATTCTATTGTCGGCTTAGATATAATATAAAAGAAATTATAAACAGTTTTAAATTTTGTTTAACTTTTAAATATTTATTACTATCATTAGCGACGTTTATATTAAAAACACCGTAAATGGTAGACAATAGCGGCGTTTCTAAACAAACTCCACAAAAAGTAATTTTACATTAATAAAAAAAGTCATCATTTTCGTAGTGGCATTAGCGGCGCTTTAGATAAAACGTCGCTAAAACTTAACAATAGCGGCGTTTAGCGAAAAAACGCAGCTAAATATTATTCAAAATGACATCGTTTCCATTGACTATATTAGAGGCTTTAGTGGCTTTTTTGTAGAAACGCCGCAATAGGTCTTATTTAGTGGCGCTAAGTTGTAAACGCCGCAAACATACTGTTCAAAAACTGCGTCGTTTTAGTATATGCATTAGTGGCGTTTTAGTAAAAAAGCCGCAAATATGTTTTAGATTTATCAAAATGCTGTCGTTTTTATCTTTCTTATTAGTGGCATTTTACCGAAAACACCGTAAAAGCATTTATATTAGTGGCGTTTTGTTAAAAACACCATAAATATGTTTCAGATATTGTTGTTAGACGACGTCGTTTTATCAACAATTAGTGGCGCTATTGTAGAAACGCCGCAAAACATAATTTTATTTTGAGCAAAACTTTTCCATTTCGCTATGCTCAGTTTTATCACCACTCCATCCTTGAAATCCCCAAATTGTTTTCTCCTAAAAGTTTTCCCTAAATCCCTAAAAGTTTCTACTTTGAAGATTAGCAACATCTCTTCCACACGGATTCTACCTGTTCATTTGCAGCAATCTATTCATTTGCAGCAAAACCCAAGTCCATAAAATATCCCAAAGTCTCATTCTCGGTTATTTGCAGCCAAAGCCAACAAAAAGATCCACCTTTGACATCTTCTGGTCTGAAATCCAAAACTAGAGGCAAGGTAGAAACATGATTCTCTTATTTCTATTTTGCTTTACGAATTTGTCTTTGTTATGATATTAAGTTTTGTGATTTTTCTCGGCAACCAAACAAAGGGTAACATTCTCTGCAAAGAAGAAAAAGTTTTCTGGATTCCCTTGCTTAACATTCTCTCCTCTTAGTACTGCAATCCAATACACATTGTTAAGGTACACTTCATTCTCTGTTTCTCTTTTATCATTGGTATTTGCTTTCTTCTGTTTCTGTCATTTTAATTTCAATCAATGGTTGATTTCTTTTCTCTTTAGATTGTTTTGGTTTTGGATGATTCTTTTTGTTCGTATATTTTGGGGAAATTATTAACTCTAGAAAGGGCTTTGCTTGTCACTCCTTTCAGTGGCCTCCGTTTATGTTTCTTTTGATATCTAGCTTAGCTTATGCTTTATGCTTTTAACACATAAATACAATTACAGTAGGTAAATTAGTGAGTAAAGGATTTTTTTACCCTTTTTTCTAATGCGTTGATAAGGCACGAGTTAGGAGTTTATTTATTTATTTTGCTCAGATACTTTATTTCTTTTGTGTTTCCTTGTCGATTGTATTCTGCATGATTGTTTCACATGCTTTATTTGTAGTGTATGTGTAAGTGTGTGTGTTTTGTTTGTTTTAGCACCCTTACAAAGTATTGAATAGAGGGTATAATGATGAAACATTTTCTCTTGTATGCTTTGTTTTTATTCCTCAATAACTTTAAGTTATGCAGTTTTAAAAGTATTTGACAAGAGTGGCATATTTGATCATTATATGCTTAATATTTATTACAGGGATAGTAAGTTAATCTAGTTCTTTTTCTAAAAAGTATTAGTGAACTAATGTTGTTTGATATTATTTTTATTTTTTGTTTTTTTTATTTTTAAATTAAAGTATTAGTGAATTAATGTTGTCTGTATTTCAATTACTGCTTCCTGCTCCTCCTGCAACTATTGGTTCAATTGAAGCTGCCATTTAATCTTCGAATTAATATTTGGTAGTGATATTGATAAAGTTTTTATATTTGGTTGGTACATTTACTCCAAAACACCTCTAGAGACTTGTTTGACATGGGTAATGGAAGTAGAGATGACATCGTTGAAAGATTAGAAACTTTGCATTTTCCAAAACAATACTTAAATGAAAATATCCCTAGTACTAGTGCACAATTTCAATGGGTTCGTCAGGATGTGGATGAAGATATTTACGAATTATGATGTAGTAAGATTTTACAATTTTTTAATTATATGTAATATTATAATTTAAATCTTGGTTTTGTTATATATTTTAACTATTTTATATGTACTATTATTGTTGTAATTTGTTACTAAAATTTCAACTATTTTATGTGTATTGCAGAAAAAATGCGTAGAAGAAGATTACAAGATCTAAGTATTGTCCAGAATACTCCAAACTCAAAAGAAGTAAATAGTGAATAGCAGACAGTTATCGGATCTTCGAATGTTCCGGAGACACTTGACGAGCCTGCAGAATTTCAAAGTAATGTTAAATTTATTTTATATGCGTGTTGACTTTTATTATTGATTTATTTTTTAATTTTAATATAATAATATATCATTTTTTAGCTGAAAGTGGTGGGACGCGCAGAGGTTGAGGACGTACACTACTTAAAGATTTATACGACTTAAATCCTGTTGAGCGTGTCAAAGTAGAAACTATCATGGTCAGCCTGTTGGATCTGAAGCTCGACTTTTAGCAGGCTATATAGGCATTATAGCACGAAATGCTAATATGTTGCCCATCAACTATGAATCATGGCGTCAAATGTCTGATGCCAACAAAAATCAAGCTCTCGATAATATTAAGGTAACAAAATGTGAATGTAATTTATAATACTTTGATTTAAGTTTCATTTATGTTTACTTTCTAAACTTATTTTTTTTAGGAGAGATTTGCTTTAGAGGTCTCGGATGCCTATATCAAGAAGGCATTGGGAAAAAAATAGAGAGACCATAAAAGCACTTTGAAGAAAGAATATTTTAAGAAAGATATAAGCCTCGAAAAAAATTGCAAAATGTCCTGCTGGGAATGTTGAGGTACCAATGGGAAGATGCGATTAGATTCTGGAATTCAAAAAAATGAGAGGTATTACGTACTTCCAAACTCTTATAATTATTTCGGTTTATAGTATTTACTATATACGTAATAATAATTTCTTAACGTAGAACGGTGAGCGAGTTGGAACAAGCAGCAGGCAAAAACAAAAATTTACGCACACAGCAAGGTAAAAAATTTTTGCTTGTGTAGCTGAGACCGAGGTATTTTGAATTTATTAATTCTGTCAAATATTAATGACTTTTTATGAAATAATATTTTTACTACTATATTGTAGGAACACTCGTCTGGTTAAAAAGTTGGATGCCTTCGGCTTTTTGACATTACGCATAGGAAGAAAGATGAATCTCTAACGACATCCGAAGCTGGAGAAATTATGGTATATTTACTTAATAAAATTTGATTTATTATAAATATTTATAATGTTTAATTATAATGGTTTAATTCGTCGTTAGTAGTTTTAAATAATGTTAAGTTATGTTGCATCCCTTTTTATTATAACTTTCGTTTCTAACTCTTTAATTGATTTATTAGGAAAAACTAAAGGATAAAAATGTGGAGTATGAAGCGATTGCTTTGACTGATAGTTCTGTTAATCTTGAGGACATTGATAATAGAATTATTACTGAAGTTTTGGGTCCTGAAAGTTATGGTCGGGTTCGATTTCAAGGATTTGGTGTTAAACCGACCCAATATTTTGGATCCAGCTCGCAGCAATACATGCCTTCGGAGAGTCAAGCTCAAGTTAAAGTTCAGAGGTTAAGAGACCAGATGGCTCAGATGCAACTGAGCACAGTTGAGCAAATTGCTCAACTTAAAGCGGAGGCAACATCGAGAGAAGCTGAGGTTCAAAGAAAATATGAAGAAATCCAGCACCAACTTAGAGCGGAAGCAACAGCGAGGGAGGCAGAGGCAGCAACGAAGGAGACAGAGCAGACCAGAAAGTACAATGAACTCCAGCTACAGCTGCAAAGTATAATGAAGATGTTTCAACAGTCGCAAAAGCCGCCATCTTAGACATTTGTTCTATTGTAACTTTTAACATTATTGTAAGAATATTTTGAATTATACTTCATTTATAATTTATATCATATATCAATCGTATAATTTTTGGTGTTAGATTTGCTGTTTCTAGCTGGATTTCATGCTATATTTACTGTTTTTGGTTGGATTTCATGTTATATTTGCTGTTTTTGGTTGGATTTCATGCAGGAAGGGTCGGATATTGGTGAAAAATGTATATTGCAAATCTGCCAAAGTTAGCGGCGTTTGTAGAAAAAGCGCCGCTAAAAGTCATGATCTCTAGCGGCGCTTGTGAAAAAATGCCACTAAAGATCATGACTTTTAGCGGCGCTCTCGCTATAAACGCCGCTAAAAGTCTATTTTCCTGTAGTGAAACTTAGTCTTCTATTTGTTTTAAAACCTTGTGTTTTAAGCATACCCTGTTGATTCTTGATATTCATTGAGTTCGTAATGAACTTACCCACTCCTCTCTTACTTCGTAGGTAAGTAGGTTGTGGATGGCAATAGCGAGGTAGATGACTTAACGAGGCTCATCCTTAAACAGATATTGGTGAACCTAGAATTTAGGCGATGGGGTTTTGTTTTACATGGGATTAGATTTATCAATAATTGACTCTATTATTGAAAAATTTTCCTTGAAGTTAAGTTATTTTACGAACCATGTCTTGAAATATTTTATTATCCTTTATTATGAATAAATTTGATGTTTTTTCATGCATAAGTGTTACATGTATTTCCTTTTGTCATAATACGCGAGTCAGATTTAACAGTACTATTTTCTGCGACCTCGAACATGACATGCATACTCATTGTAGAGATAGTTTTTCAACTTAGCAAACCTAGGCAAATTGTGAAAGCCCATATAGGTATACGAACCCATGTATTTCTGTGAACCCTATCAAAGTATGAAAACCCATGCATGCATGATTCTTTTGTTGGCGAAGTTTGTTTAGTTTGAAACAATATTGTATATTGTGAACTTAAGTATTATGCGAACTTATGCTATTGTGTGAACTCATGTTGAATGTTGTTATGCAAACTTATGTTATTTGATGTTTGCAAATTCTTAAGTATTTTTACTATTTGACATTCGAACATTTCTCTTATTTCTTTTGTAAGCTCGCATGTTTTATATACTATGTATAAGTTTATTCCACTATTGTGTGATAACTTAGCATATTTTATGTTGTAATCAAGTGGTGTGTTGAATGATAGGTTGAGAGTTAACAGAGGGTCACCTCGGTGGCTAATGTGGCACATCGAACTCGAGTCGAACCTACTTAGTCGGATTAGGGGTGTTACACTAAACATGCTAGTATGGCTTTAAAATTCACAAACTATATGTTTGAATTATATTTTGGTATACAAAATATGTTTTCTTTATATGTTACTGATTACCCATAAGTTTTGCAATTACATATTTTCAATCAAATAAATTTGACATAAATATTCTTTTTGGTGCTTACTTAACTCAATTAAAGGAAATATTATATACTTACTGAGTAGTTTATGTTGGTAATGCAAAGGGTTGTTGTTAGTGGGTGTATCTTATATTGATTAAGTACAAGCTATCAAGAAAGTTTTTATATAGCTTTACTTCTTGCTCTCATTGAGTAATTGAGCCATAGGCCTATCACATGCGCGCGCACGCCACCCGCCCGATCAGGTCCAGTCTGTGTTAACATATTCGTGCTTGTGTTAACACGTGTCTTTGGCACGTATTATATGTATAGCTTTTTGGATAAAAGTTATATTATTTTTTTAGAAAATTTCACTGTTCCGCTGATATATATTTTGGTTGTTAGGCAGAAATAGTGGGGCAGTTTCAAAATTGTTCCTGCATTTTTTACTCTTTTGCCCCTGCCTATTTACTGTTTTGCCTTTCTATTACTAGTATAAATAAATGGTTGATTTCCTCAATGTTCACACAAAATAAAAAACACAACCCTTTCTAAAAAACTCTTTCTCACTCTTTGATCCCTACCTATTTATCGTTTTGTCCTTCCATTACTAGTATAAATAGAGGGTAGATTTCCTCATTTTTCACAAAGAACAGAAAACACAACCCTCTTTGAATAACACTTTTCCCTTTTGCCTTCCTTTTCAATTTCCTTATAAACTCTGTCGATTTTCCCCTAAATCACTTTAGAGATAATTCTGTCTAGGAGTTTGGGTTTTAAGCGAGACCGACTGTGACCCCTCCAAACTTTCCTAGGAACCGATCCTACTGTGATTTCCCTGAGAAGAGCAATACTAATCGAGTTCCATCTTCCATATTCATGTGTATGAATATCGAAACACTGTGTTAACCTTGGGAGATGATATCCACTACACAATTACATCGATCAGGGCAAATTCGTTTCTAAGGCAGTGAATTTACCATGGCACAATAAATTTCCGATTTCATAATTTATTATTTATGTGCCAGTCAGTTCTAACAGGTTTGTTTTGTAATACATTATTTAATCACTCGCTCGAGATTCTAATTTTATTCAAGGAAGTTTAAAGAGTAATGATTTTAAACTTTACTATTTTGCTTTAAACCTTTCAAGAAGTGTCGATTTATTAAATTTTTTTATATTACTAAATAGATATACCATTAAAATAAATTTTGAATCTCTATCTTACAACTTATTTTCAACTCTAACTTATGAATGTTTTATAAAATAATCTTCATAATCCTATATATGATTAATGTTTTGTTTAACTGATTTAGTTATATTTGTGATAAAATTTATCTCGCAAATGTAGAGTGGCTATTAGACCTTAATTCGGGCAATGGTAAAGACTTATCTATTATTGCATGCAATATAAAATTACTAATATAAATAGTTATAAATAAACTTTATCCATAAAACTATATACTTATTAACAAATTAAAACTCTAATGATGAAGGTTGTCAAGCTCAATTAGGTGGTAGAGCTAAAAAGTAAGGTAATGGTGAAAAAGAAATCCTAGGATTATTTTGCATGGAAATGTGATGCTCTAAGTTTAGCTCCTTCTTCCTCTTCTCTTCATCTCTATTATTTTTACAACAATTAATAGCTGCTGCATAAGGAGAATTGTTTACTATCCTGCAAAACAAAACCCCATTTAAAGCACAAACAGCAATTAGCACTTTATGATTTGTTTAAAAGAAAAGGGAATGAAGAAAAAAAGAAAGAATGGTGTGAAATAGAAATGTTATATTATTTTGTATTAGTTACAACTTATTTAATGCCATTTCAATATCTTTTTTCATGTCATTAACACATCATTTTGGTAATTTTTTTAACTTGAACTTTAGACCTAGGGTTTGGGGTTTGGGGTTCGAGTCCAAGGTTCATCCTGGATTCAAGGTTCAAAGTTCAAGATCCAAGGTCCTACTGTAGAGCCAGGGAAAAAAATTTAGGGGGGTCAGAATTAAATTATATATTTTCACTATAGTAAAAATACAATTTCGTCATTTTAATAGCCTATTATCTTTATAATTTTTAAAGGGTTAAAACAAATTTTTATCATTTTTGAATGCCAAAATGTAATTTTACCATTACTAATTTAAAATTTTATAAATTACAAAGGGTACTCTAAATTGAAAGTTTACCATCTTAGGAAGGCCATGGCCCCCTGCGTCTCCTAGTGGCGTAAGGTCCAGTATTCAAGGTTTAGGATTTAAAGTCTAAGATTCAAGTTTAAAAAATTATCAAAATGATGTGTTAATGACATGAAAAAAGATACTGAAATGACGTTAAATAATCGGTAATAGATACAGAATGATGTAACGTCTCTATTTTCTTTCCTTCAAAGAAATTGCTATAAAAAAAATAAAAAACGAAAACTGAAGAAATGATTTCATCCATTGTTAATGAATAATGTGTGTGTATATATACCTGCGCCGGCGTTTTTCAAGAAAATGACGGAGTGAAATTCTTCTTGCAATGGGAAGGTCTGAAATAGGGTAGCAGAACTGGATGGTTACTTCTTAAACTGAAAATAGTGACTAGTGAAATGGGAAATAGTTAATGTCTATGAAAATAAATGGATGTTAAAGTTATTACCCACGGCCTGTTGTTGGTTGGGTGATGCTTTTGCCTCTACTAATGTCTTTTCTTTTGCGGTAGGCTTTGTCAAACAACTGTGTCCCGCCAGAAGCATGATGGCTTGTGCCTAATTAATCTTTCCATTATTACAAATATACATGCATGGTCTTAAGGTAGAATATCGAAGTATTTGTCACCTTATCAGTGGGAACATTATCATACACGTTAACAACCCCAGCGTAGAAAATTGTGAGTTGTGTTGTTGAAGATTTCTCATCACCACAATTTGAACTTTTTCCTATTTCTTCACCATTCCTGTATTAAACACACCAAAATGCAGTCTTCCAATGTTATTTCAGAAGAAAAAAAAGGACTTTTACTAATTGGATTAATTCCATGCAAACTATCATCCAGCTTCTAAATTGATATTTAATACTTCAAAACGTTCTGAATGAACTCAAAATATTAATATATTTCTATCAATCTCACTATTATCTTTTGTATTCTCAAACAGGAGTTATGCATATTTAAAACACATATTGCATATGTATTGCATGAATTCCTTAGATTTGACGAGTTGAAAAATAGAAAGTTAATATATGAAATTTCTCTACTTTTTAACTTTGAAGACGAAAGATCAAGTGTTGACATAATTAAATTTCTTTTATTAAATTTAAGTTCATTATTATGTCTTTCATTCTAAAAGTTTAGGGATGTTTAGTGGAATTAACCCTAAACTTCAAAATAGCTAAGTATAAATTGGGTTGGGGTACACTCATTTATAACTTGTAAATACCTGGTTGGTTGAAGGAGACGTCGTTCGAGAAGAGAAAGGGGCCGAGAAATGCTGGAAGCAAACTTAGGTGGCATTATTGGAGTAAGAGGTGGTGAGGACCTGTGCTTCATCACAGCTGATTCTCCCTTGTTGGTTTTACCAACGTCATGGTTTTCAGATTTACTGAGAAGATATTTTCTAAACAAATCAATGTTGTGAGACATTTCATTTCTTGGCTTTGACCCTTTCATGATGTTATGCTCATTTCTCTTATATCTAACCTCTTCTGCCTCCTTCAACTTCATTTGGCAAACGACTTCTGTATCTCCAATGACCAGTTAGTAACATACATATATGTGTTGCCCAAACGGACTGTATTAGTGTATTATATACACACTTTACCTACCTTTGTATTTAGGTTAACTGAGAAACAAAGATTTGTTTACCTGAAGTGAGAAAAGTGACGAGTGAGTGACCACCTCTCGACTTGTCTTACTACTAAGAGAAATATCACAACGCTGAAATTCCAAGGGATTAAGCTGATGGCTTTATATAAAGTAAAGTGAAAGATTGGAAATAACGCCGTGGGACGATGATGATGGGAGAGCAGGCTTTTCGATGGCTACTAAATTGGGTTTAACTTTTAGGTAACTACTAAGTTTACAATTTCATCATATTATTTTAAAAAATTACAAAAATAATCATTAAACTATTCAAAAAAATTATTTAAGTCATTGGACTGCTAAACTTTTAACAGATAAATGATGTAGTCGTTAAACTATTGTTTATCATATATAGTATAATGTATATTAGCCATATAATTGCCACGTGACTTCTAAATAATTATAAAAGAGAAGAGGAGTTGGAGAGCTCTTTATTAGTGTTAACGGTATGAATAGAGAATGTCATAAGATAAAAATAAGAAGAGATTAGGGTTTAAAACTCAACGGTTATCACTACTTAAGCTAAGAACTCTCTAAAAAATCTAAAACAAAGTAATTTGAATTAATTTATAAAATAAAATAAAATAAAACCCAAAACTACTTTTAAAAATAATATGAAAATTACATGGATAATATATATTATAATAAAATTTTTTGAATAATTTAATAATTATTTTGTAATTTTTTAAAATAAAATGATAAAAATGTAAATTTATAAATAGTTGAGTTATTTTATGTATAGTTTAACGCGTTGTTTTGTGGAGAGAGATGGTATTACCACAAGTAAGTGCAAGCTTTTCTCGATGCAACTATGTCGACTAGGCTTTTTATCTTCTGAGTTTAGGCCTAAACAGTAAATGGTTTCATCCTCTCGTACTCCCAAGATGGGATTGTATAATTTCATACATTGCCACTGAATTAAAATAATCGCCTATTAAAAAATATAATATATTTACCTTTAATATTTTTTTAAAAATATTTATTAATTTATTGATAATGCGTTGTTGTTTGAATCAAGTTAGATTTATCGATTGGACTATGAATTGGTTGGGTATTAATCTAGAGATTGATTTTGAATTAGTTAGATCGATAACTAATACGAACCAATTAGACTAATTAAAAAACTAGTTAAACTGACAGTTAAATCGATTAAATAGGATTTTTTTTTAAATTAACTTTCAATTAATGCGATCAAACCGATTAACCGATACACTAATCGACTCGATCACCAGTCTAATTTAAAAAACATTAATCTTAATAAATTAACAAATTTAAGTGGGAAAAAGAAAGACAAAGTCCCAAATGAATTGTTTATTCATGTACTTATAACTTGTAGTAGCAAGACTGAGTCATAAGCATAAGACAGTACATCAATGGGATGGTTGGGGGGCATTGCAAAGCATGTTTTTTGGGGTTTACCTCCTTCACTGAAAATAAAATAGACACATCCACTGGATTGTTCCAGCCAAACCCACTTTGGTTGTGTGTTTTTTTGGGGATATTATTGTACTCGTGTTGCCATTATTTCCTAGTGTTTGTCTACTTTCACTGTCATAATCAAATCCCTTTCACTCCATGCAGGGAATTGGAAAGCAACTCCCCATCAATTTTTACAGTGTGGCACCCCCTTCATTTAACACAACTCTCTCCCCCTATATATATTAAACATAGTTATAAATTTATCGACAATATTTGAGTTTTATCGATTGAGTCTTAGTTCAATTGATACGGATATTGTTGCCAATACAAGAAGGCGTGAGTTTAACTATGCTGAAACACATTATCCTTCTATTTATAGGTTAGAGAAAGATCATGAATAATTTTAGACATTATATAAAAAAGAATTCATTATGATAAAAAATAATCACTTTTCTAAGAATTTAATTAGTGAAAAATTAATTCTAACATTTCATATACTAAAAATTACTTTCTTTAAAATGCAACTCTTCTATGAGAGTTATTTTCCTTCACCTATGGAAATGCAATTCCTTTGAATAATAGTGGGAAAGTAACTTTCCCATATATTTGGAAAGTTAAATTTTATTTTTGAGACAAAATTATCTCTTTTATTATTTATTTAATATGTATAATATATTTAAATTTTATTTTTTATAGACTAAATTGAAAATAAATATATTAATTTATTTTTATTTAAAATAAATATATTAAATTATTTGTTTGTTAATAATAAATTCTCATTTTTTCATAATAAATATTAAAATTAATCAAATCTATATTTTACTTAATAAGGGTAATTTCAAATTTTATAAACACATAAATATAATTTTCTTAGAATTTTAATTAACACTTTCCTAATATACCAAAGATTATAATATTATATTTTTAGTAATTGCATTCGCAAAAATCATATTCTATTAAAATGATACCATGGAAATGTACCAAACACTATCTTAGATTATATTTGACTTTTTTTCAAATTTAAAAGTAAATATTTTATTATTATTAATATTAATTAGTGAAATTTAAATTATATCTTCAATAAAATTTATAACTGTAATTTTATTTTTTATATAAAAATTAAATATTTTATTAAAAATATCTTAATTAAATTTTATTATTTTTATTCTATATATTACCCCTCAGTCAATTATCTCTTCAGTTAAAAAACAAGAAGAAACAAATTTCATTCTCATAGTAAAAGGTAAAAGAAAGAAGAAGCAGGCCATCAAAATTATATTATTTAAAACTAAATTAAAAATAATAAAATAATCAAAAATTTACCATTTACTATGAGAATCAAATCTAATTTTTATTAAACATATATATATTTAATTTGTTGTTTTCACCTCCACTTAAAGTTTTTTAAACTATTAAAAAAAATGAACCGTAACAATGTATTTTTTATATGTTTTATACTTATTTTAACTAAAAGACAAAAAACATATAAATTTTGGTTAATTCGATTAACAGACTAAAATAGCCAAAATATTTCGGTTCGATTAATGTATTTAAAAAACCTTTGATTCGATTAATGATTAAAAATTTTTACATTTCAAATAATTCGATTTGGGTATTAATCAAGTTGACCGTTTGAACATCCTTATTTAATACTCGCACATCTCGAAACCAAAAAACCAGTCTAGTCCCAAGATGTACAAGTACCAAAAATTTTGACTAACACTTTTTTTATTAAACATATATATTTAATTTTATCTAGTTTTTAAATATAAAAAAAGTACAAATTAGATGTTCGCTAAAAGTGTTCATGTTGAGTTTGAGTTAAGCTTAAATATGATATTAAAACATTTTATTCTTATTCAAGCCAGCCTGACTTAAAATATGCGCCTACAATTTTATTCAAACCATCTATATTTGTAATTGACTAACTCAAACTTATTTTAGACCCATCTATATATTTTTTAAATTAAAAAATATATTTAAATTTTAATATTTAATAACTTCATATATTTTTTATTTCTTATAATTTTATATATAGTCTTCTTAAATTTTTTTAATGTTTAAGTTATAATAATAATATATATTACTATAAATTTAGTTTTTATAGGTTATAAATTACATAATATATATTAAATAATATAATATAAAACATTACAAATTTAAAAACAAGTCAAGTCGAGCTTTGGCCTTTAATGTTCAAATCCAAGTGTTGTAGCCCAATTTTGCACCCGTTTTAAACCAAACAGAAACAAACTAAAAAGGAAACCAAAATTAAAAAGTCCAAGTCCATTTACATCATGTTCAAACCCAAATTAAAACCTTAAACAAACCCAAATACCAAACTTACCCAGACCCGTTACAAAACCAGCCCATTTACACAAACAACCCAACCCCTAAATAACAGACCCACTAACTAACCCAATACACATGACCCAACATCCCAACCCAGTCAGCCCAATACCCAAATCGGGTTTCAGCTAGCCGAAACCCTAGCTAGCCTTTGCGCCGTACCCCCCACATGCCTCCACCAGTGTACACGACGCTCGAGGTTCTGCCTCCTCCATCAATGTTGCACCGAAATGGAGCCCCCTCCCTCGCTCGTTGACCCCATGATGGATCTGCCAACAGAACAGAAACGGAAACAGAAAAGAAAGCAAGAAACAGATAACAATGAACCAAAACAGCTGCAAGTAGAGTCAAACAGTGACAAAAACAGTCTTAAAATAATTCATAGTATTCGGCTATAAATAAAAGGCCATGAACCCACTGTAATGGTTACGCTGATATATACAAAAAAAGAACAAAAAGAACGGATTTTTTTCTGAAACAGAAGGTATATTTCATTTTTTTTCTTTCAGTATATCGCTTTTAATCTACCGTACATACATAGATAAGTAATAAAAATCAAAACTTTTTACCTTTCGTGGTCATCGGAGCCCAAAACTGAACCGTCTCGTCTAGATCTAGGCTTTAGTAGCCCTTCGTTGGCGGTTTTGAGGGCATATTCGGGCCCAGGGTGCGAAAAGGAGAAAAGAATCTTTCTTTTACGTGCGCCGGCCACCGCGTACAGCGGTGAGCGTGGCGGAGCTCGACGGTCCGATGACCGGAGCACGATCGGCCCCTGGTCAGCGCTCAGAGGACCGAGAACCCTCTCCTCAGAGAGTTTTGGTTCGTTTTTGGAAGAAAGGTTTTAAAAATGAAATTTTTTTTTAGTTTTTTGGTATTTAAATTGAATGAACACGACGTCGTTTTAGATTGGGTTGTTAGGACCCAAAACGGTGCCGTTTCACGGCATGGATCCGCGCGAGTGACCCGACCCGGGGAGGATCCGCGCGTTTTCGAGCCTTGGTCTATTTGCAGGCCAGGTCCTTCCGCTTTTCTGATGTTATGCAATACAGTCATGCACTCCCTTCCTGATTTGGCCCGCTTATTTCGTTATTACTTCAATTTAGTCCGTGCGCTGGTGACTGGCCAATATGCGAACAGCGTCGTTTTGAAAGGATGGGGTATTTACTCTTTTGATCCCCGTTCTTTACACGCGCGTTCGAATAGGTCTTTTATTTCGTTTTTATTTTAAAATTAATCCTAAGAACTCTATTCCGTTTCTAATTTCGTCCTTCTTTTTATTTTTAAGCATCGTTTACAATTATTATATTTTTGTTATCATCGTGTTATACTTTATACGTATATATACACATCCTTTTTAGTATTTACCTACATCATTTTTTCATTTTACTGTTTTATCTGCTAGTATATATATATATTTAATATTATTATTACATCATGTTTACCCTTGTGTTTTATCATTATTATTATTAATATTATTATTATTTACGCATATTTACATAGTTATTAATAGTGTTTTTGACATTGTTCCTATTTTTTACATATATATTATGTATATATTCAAATACTATACTATGCATATATTTTATAACTCGTTTTCATGTACATACTTTTAACATTATTATGTATTTATTTTAATATATATGTATATACTTTTACGTAGTACCATTAATAGTTATTTTTAATTTTATTATTATCATTTCTAATATATTATATTGTATATGTCTTTGTATATATTATCTATATATTCTTATATATATTATTTTTAACTCTATATTATGTATATATAGTATCTTATATATATTATATATATTTTTAATACTATTGGTTTATAATTTTATGCTATTTCTTGTATATATTTTTATATTATCTTATATATATTTTTTAATAACTATTATGTATGTATTTTTAACACTATATTATGTACATATTTTTAATATTATGTATATACTTTTTATTCCGATTATTACATATGTATTTTAATACATGTATGTATATGTTTATATATTGTTATTATTAGCCATTTTTACATTATTATTATTTTTAATATATATTGTATATTTTTATTTTAAATTCTAGTACTATATGTTTTATATATATATGTTCACTACCATTTCGTATTTGCGTTATTACTATTATTATCACATATACATTGTTAATGTTTTATATATCGTTTGCTTCGTATATTCTTAACTTTTTATCATTATTTGCCTGTTCCGAATTTAGCATATTAGTTCACATCTTATTTCAACATCAATATTACTTTTCTTTAACTTTTATTTTTTACCTAGAAATATTAGAAATATTTGCATTCATGATTTTAAATTAATTCCAATAAATAAGGCAACGTACCGATTTAACATTAAGTCATCGATTTCATAGCTATGTTGGGTGAAATTCGTCGGCTCGCGTTAAAAACGGGACGTCCTTCTAAAAAAACCAAAAACATAAGATTTCTCATTTCTTTCAAACGGATCACGATTAAATATCAGATTGAACTCGTATTTTTGAAAATTTAGACAACACGTATTTAATAAGATACCAATTTTGGGCGTCACGAGGGTGCTAATACCTTCATCATATGTAACCGACTCTCGAGCCCTATTTTTCTCTGAATTTTGACGTAGACCTAAACTCGGCCTTCTTTTTATCCGAAAATAAATTTTTCTGTTAAAAAAAAGAGGATTTATTAGGTGTCCGATCACACCTAGAAAAAAAGATCGGTGGCGACTCCCCCTTTTTAAAATCAAACCTTGGTTTTTTAAACTTTCAATCAAACACCCCAATAATTAGCGACCAAGCTAAAATATTTTTTATATCGCTACACCAAGCACAACTCATATTTTAAATAAACCTAATTTATTTGCCCAAACATATTTTTTTGAATATAACATTTTTACTAATACCTTTTCAAATTTCGAATGAACTTTCAAACGTAAACAAATAACTCAACTCATAAAGAGATTTAATACTAATTTTACAATTTCATTATTATTTTTTTAATGAAAGCCAACTCACTATGCAATTCTCTTTTTTTTTCTCTTTGTCTTCTCTCGTACCCATTATAGCATTTTTTGTCTAAAAAAATTCAAATATCCAATATTCAATTTTTTAAAGCATTATAAAAACTATAATATCTTTGTAATATAAGAAAAACATTATTTTGTGACTTAGCCTTCAATTAAATGCAATTGATAATTTGAATTTTTTAATTAAAAATTTTTAATTAAAATTTAATTTATTTTTTATTATTTTAAGAAAACATTTTTAGCATTTAAGCCAAAAATAAACAAAATGAGGACCAACCATTACCCGACAAAGAAACTATGGAGTGTGCCTCGCATTTCAGACGAAACAAAGTTGATATCGTGACGAGGAAGAGTCATCGTCCCGACCACATGACTATAATGTCCGGACAAGAAGTAATGCCACGTCTTGACAACACGAAGATGGACGTACTGATGAGCCAATAGTGACGTCACAATATGGAGTCATGTTCCCCACTTAACCGGACTTCTTCTCCTAGTTAAACTTTGTTATATTTTTTCTAGTATAACTTTGATTATTCTAGATGTTTTAGTAATATTTTTATACGAAATTTAACTTATAAATAGGCCTATTAGCAACCTTAAATAGTTTAGATTAACAACAACAAATCAAGAGAGAGTTTGTGGGAATTTTAGGGAATCTTTGTATTTCGGGTTCAAGGTTTATTTGTTTCTCCATCTTGTACTCATCTTTTCGATTTTTTTTGTTTTAGTGAAGTTTTCTTTGCTTGTGGTTTTTTATCCTCTTCAGGGGGTTTTTCCATATAAATATTTGTCTCTAATTTTCTCGATTTTCGTTCATGTTCGTTGCATAATTCGAATTTGACCCACAAACTAGTATCAGATTTTGGATCAGTTTCTACATTCAACCCGTTCAGAGATGGCAATGAGGTACGATATCGAGAAGTTCGTTAAGTTCGTTAGGATTACAAATCTCAGCTTGTGACAAGTTCGGATGATAGCAATTCTAGTTCAGAACGGTCTGAAAAAAAGTCATTACAAGGAAAAAGCCTGTGAATGCGAGTCAGACAGAGTGGGAGGAACTTGATGAGAAGGTAGTGTCAACAATTCAGTTGTGCATCACTAACAATGTATTGCATGAGGTACTTTCAGAGAAGACGGCAGCAACCTTGTGGAGGAAATTGGAAGCCTTATGTATGACAAAGTCCTTCACAAATCACTTAGTATTGAAACAACAATTATATACATTCCGCATGGCAGAATATGAGTCTATTAGGGCTCACATCAGTGAATTTGTAACTTTCCTAAATTACCTGAAGAATGTCGTGGGCAATATAGACGAAAAAGGTCAACCTATGTTACTACTTTTTTCTTTGCCCTCTTCATAAAAAACTTTGAGGGGAACCCTGATTTACAATAGAGAAAGACTCTCGTTTAAGGACGTGAAGGGAAATCTTTTGAGTAAGGATAAATTCGATAACGAGTTAGGCTCAAAGAATAAGTCAGATAGGCAAGCCTTGGTTTTAGTTACTAGAGGAAGGCTACAATCTAAGGATTCGGGTCAAAGAAGACCAAGGGCAAGATCTAAGTCAAAGCACCGCGACAAGGAATGTGGTTATTGTAAAAAGAAAAGCCATATCAAAACAAAATGTTATAAACTTCATAATAAAATTAAGAGGGTCGTCGAAAACGAAGAAAGAAGAAAGTAGAAAATTGATGTAGCTGAAGACAATAGTGATGATTTGTTGTTGGTATCAACGACCAAAAGTTCTAAGTTCACATCCGAGTGGATCTTGAATTCAGGGTGTTCCTATCATATGTGTCCTAATAGAGACTAGCTCTCCACGTGTAGTTCAATTGAAGATGGATTACACTTATAGAAAATAGCTCACACTGTAAAATAATTGACATTGATATCACTCGGATTAATATGCATGATAGGATAGTCAGAACATTTTCAAATGTCAAGCATGTGTCTGATTTAAAGAAGAATCTCGTCTCTTTAGGAATTCTAGACTCGAATGGTTACAAGATCGTTATTGAGTCAAACGGCTTAAAGGTATCTCATGGAGCCCTTGTTCTGATGAGAGGGCAGAAAGTCAACAGCCTTTATATTCTACAAGTGCCACAGTTTCTGATTCAGCAGCAATTATGGAAAAAGAAATGAAACTGTCGCCACGTCTAGACGAGGACTCTCCCAACGTTGCGACAACGTGACAAAATTCGCTTGTTTTGGATTCTGAATCAACCCAGCTATGGCACATGTGATTCAGTTATATGATTGAAAAATGTATTATTGTTTTAAGTAAAAGAGGTCTTCTCACATGCACCAGAGTTGGAAAGTTAGATTTCTGTGAAAATTGTATTTATTAGAAGCTGACTTGAGTCAGCTTTGATTCAATAGTACACAAAACTAAAAAGACCCTTGACTACATTCATTCTGATTTATGGGGTTTGGCTCTAGTTGTTTACAAATGAGGTAGCAAATATCTTCTAACTTTTATATATGACTACTCCAGAAAAGTTTGGATATATTTCCTGAAGTACAAAAACGAAATCTTCGGGATCTTTAAGCAATGGAAGAGTCTACTTGAAAAACAGACTGAGAAGTCCGTAAACAATTTGGAATGGATAAAGGCTCGAGTTTTGTTCAACCAAATTTAATGATTTCTGCAAACGGAAAAGAATTGAAAGACATCGCACAACTGTTGTACTCCGCAATAGTATGGTGTCGCCGAACGGATAAATAGAACATTACTTGAAAAAGATCGATGTATGGCAATTAATCTCTCAAGCTATTTGGTGAACCAATCACTACATCAAGTTTTGGTTGGAAAGGTTCTCAAAGAAATTTGGTCAACTAATCCTCCGAGCTAATCTTAACGTTAGAGTTTTTGATTGTCTTGCTTATGCTTGAGTTAGTCAGAAAAGCTTGAATAGAGGACGGTGAAGTGTATTTTTCTAGGTTTTGCAATCAAGATAAAAGGTTACAAGTTGTGGTGCCCAGAAATGAGTAAGATCATCATCAGTAGATATGTTACATTTGATGAAACATTGATGATTTTGTCACAAATGAGGCTATCGGGTCAAAACAACACTAAAAGGTCGAGTGTTTCGAGCAAGGTGGAGCCAAAAATAAAAACAGACGGTGAAGTCACGACGTCACAACGACATGACGAACAAGGGTGACGTCCCAACGAAGAGAATCGTCAAAATTATGAAACCGACATTTCTTCGATGCAGCAAAAGGTTTCCAAGGCTTTCCCATCCAAACCAAAGACCCTCCAAAATTATAAGTTAGCCTGGGAGAAAAAAAGGCAAGAGATCAAACCACCGCAAAAATACTGTAAAGGAAATCTCGTGGCATATGCTCTAAGTGTTGCAAAGAGCATCGATTCAGTCGACCCTCCGAATTATTTAAAGGCAATTTGGGCTTCTGATTCTAGCAAGTGATTTGTTGCCATAGAAGAAAAGATGGAGTCTCTCAATAAGAACAATACATGGCAATTTATGACTTTAGATTCACCACAAATTGAAGACGAAGAAAGGTACATGTCATCGGTTCCCTATTCTAGTGCAGTCGAAAGCCTAATGTATGCAATGATTTGTACTCGTCCTAATATTTCACATGTTAGTGTAGTAAGTAGATATATTGTTAAACCCGACAAATTACACTAGCAAGTTGTTAAGTTGATTCTAAGATATTTAAGGACTTTCAATACTTGTTTGGAATTTAGAAGATGTTTTTAAAAGGTTTAGTTGGCTATGTAGATTCAGATTATGTTGGAGACTTGGACAAAAGAATATCTCTCTTACAGGTTATTTGTTCACATTCAGAAATAGCACTATTAGTAGGAAAGCCACCATTCGAGCCATTGTGGCTTTATCGACTACCGAAGTTAAATATATGGCTATCATAAAGGCTGTAAAAGAGGCCATTTGGTTAAGAGGTTTATTTGGGGAGCTAGTTGATAGAAACAACAATATTGTCGTATATTGTGATAGTCAAAGTGTCATACATCTCACGGAAGATCAGATGCATCACAAAAGAACAAAGCATATAGATATTCGGTACCACTTTGTTTGAGAGGTGATCGCTCAAGGAGATGTTCAAATTCTTAAAATTAGCATAGAGAACAATCCAACAGACATGATGACGAAGAGTCTTCCCATTTTCAAGTTTAGACATTGTTTGGACTTGGTAAGCTTTCAACAGAGATCGAGTTAGGCTCCTGGCGAGGCTCAGCAAAAAAGACATTTCGAAAATACGAGTCAAGGTGGAGATTTGTAGAGTGTGCCTAATATTTCAAACGAAACAGAACTAATGTCGTGACGAGGAAGAGTCAACGTCCTGACAACGCGACTGCGACATCCTGACGAGAAGTAAAGCCACATCTCGACAACGTGAATATGGATGTCCCGACGTGCCTGTAGCGACATCACATTGTGACGTCGTGTTCCCTACTTAACTAGGTTTCTTCTCCTAGTCAAACTCTATTATATTTTCCTAATTTATCTCTAATTATTCTAGGAATTTTTTAATAATATTTGTACGCAAAATCCAACCTATAAATAAACCTCTTAGCAACACTATATAGTTTAAAATAACAACACTTAAGAGAGTTTGTAAGAAATTAAGAAATTTTTGTATTTCAAATTCAAGGTTTATTTGTTTCTCCATCTTGTACTCCCCTTTTCAATTTGTCATTTTAATGAAGTTTTTTTTAGCTATTATTTTTTATGCTTTTCAAAAGCATTTTTCAGATAAATATTTGTATCCAATTTTCTCAATTTTCATTTATGTTCATTGTATAATTCAAGTTAGACCCAACAAAAACCAACCAGCACATAAATTAGCTCTCACGATGATGTTGACTGGAAAAGAATCCATCAAACTCAGCGCATACATTATCTAGATGTTTGTTCAAACATCAGCTTTAAATTAATCACTAAACCCAAAAAAAAAAAAAGGAAATCAAGAATAAGGCACATCCAACACTACATAATCTAAATGAAACTCATTCAAGTCATCAAGGGGAAGTGGGGAACACCATTAAAGGAGCTGCTCCATTGCATTGAAAGGCAAATCGAAACAGTGATGTTAACAAAATGGTATTTCCTTGTAACTCTGTTCCTCAATCAGAATCACCCCCCTCTATTTGTGAAGACCTTGCAAGACAATTTGGGAACTTGAAAGGAAGGGTCATCAAGGGTTCATCACCACATAAATTTTGGCATGCCAAACCAAATGAATATCCCAATGCAATTGCAACTGGAACAGCAACAGCATTTCCAACCTGTATGTATCTGAATACAGCAAGAACAGACTTGGCATCAAACAAATATGAATGATGATTCATAACCATAATCTTATAAACTTAAGTCAGCATACCTCTCCTTAATAGTTCCAAAAAGCTTGTAGCAATCGGGGAATCCCTGTAATCTAGCATTCTCGCGAATTGTAAGTACTCTATTTTGGGAAGGATGAATGACGGTCTGAAAAAAAGGTTTGCTTCTTATGTAAGCAATTCAATATGTTTAGATGACACGCAAACAGGTAAAAGTAGCATGAAGACCTATGTACTAAAAGTTAGAGTGCATTTATCCCCTCTACTCAAAAAATAGGCAAATTAATCCATGTATATTAAATTAAAGAGCAAATTGATCTTTCTGTTAAAAATTTCATCTATTTCCACTATTAAAAATTGATCCCTATGTATCAACATGAAATACATGTGGCACAACATATACATATTTGGTTATTCAGTCAGTTACGCCAGTTTATAACAATACAAATGCACGAAAGAGTTAACAGAAAGGACCAATTTACTCTTTAAACTGACATACAAGGGCAAAATCTAACTTAGTATAAAGGCCTCCATGATAGTTTTACCCACACAAACATCCTTGCAACCCAAGACAAAAAGAGAAGAAAAAGAACCTGGTTGTGAGGTTCAGCTCTTGTTACCACTGTGTTTACAATTTCATCCATCCACAAACGACCAAATGGCCTAAATTCCAGTTCACATTTAAGGTTGTGCAAGGATACAACATTGTTGCAAAAATAAAAAGTCACCTGTAATTATTATTATACAATACTTACTTGGTTGATCTTCCTTTGACAAACTTCATGGCATAGTCCGGCACCTATACAGATAATGAACTGAGAAAACTTGAACAGAAAAATAATTTAATAATCACTAAGAGAGCTGTAGACAACATAATACCAATGGTTTTCCAGATTTGAGCAACACTCTGTCCATTGTTGTGTCCCACTCTACCCTATTGTTTTCACCAACTACTACACCGGGTAAGTCCCTGAAATTTGCACCCTGGAAAAGCAATATTTTAGCTATTGAGAAAGAGAAATATTTCAATCCAAGAACCATAAACAAGTGAACTGCACATACCTTCTTCTTGGGAATGTGGCAAACACGGTCATAATCATCAGGATTCAATTGCAAAGGCTGATGATCACAGAGCATTCCTAAGGATGGTGCATGTCTAGAATCAACCGTTAAATGTATAACATCTACACAGTGCAAAAACTTAACTGTAAGATATGACAAAGCACATAAACACCAGTTTGACTTCAATGATAATACATTAAATACTTGCATAAGATCTAATTCTATAAAGCATTTAATTGCAAAAACTGATGATCATACAGCATTCCTAAGGACGATGCATGTCAATTACACCTATAACTGCAAAAACTTGGTTGTAAGATATTCCATAGCACATGAACAACAAGCAATGCAAGGAAACATACCTTTCCTCCGCAATCTGATGAACTTTTGGAATTCTGTGCGAGCAGTTGTCCCATAATTCCTCTGATCTCGACTCTCATCATTGTTAACCTAAAAGAATGTTTGAAAAAGAAGAAACTAAATAATACATTCCAAAGTCGACTCAATTACAAATAAAGGGGAGGAAACCTTACTTGTGGAAGATCAGAAATTGCATCAGCAAGAGTGAGAGCACTTTCCAACTGACAAGAATCCTTTTTATCATATGTAACATGTATTTCCTAGGTTAAAAATAAATAGATTCAACTTAGAACAAAACAAAAAAGTATCTAGTAATAATATTTTACTTCTATAGAAACCATAATTATTTAACTTTAGCAGCATATATACCTCAAACTCATTTGGAACACCTCCTCTAGAAAAAACCTCATGAGTTGGCAATGGATATTGAGGCAATTTCTGAAGGAGAAAAAGAAAAGAAAAGTATTAAACAAGTAACTATCATTTGATGTCATCATATCATACAAATTTAAATATACTTACCTCTGAAGGATGTGAACCCCATAGAAAAACCCTCATTCTGAATTGGGGAACCCCATAAGATCCTGCAGCCATCATCCCCATTCTAGCTTGATAATTCATAGACACTAAATGGCCTACGGCATACCGTCCCAGAAAACCCTTAGCAAACTTTAATATGTCCACAACATTTTCCATTAATACATATCTTGGTTTCAAATGCTCTATAGTATCCATATATACAACTAACTGCTTATTTTTTACATCTTCCAAAGGTGCATTTGAGTTTCTAAAACGATTAAACCCACTAACACCTTGACATGGGGGCCCTCCACATATAAAATAAACACTTCCCTGCAAAAACAAAGAAAAATGAAATAGACTATCAATGTGGATAGTAAAGGTTACCTTGCATATACAATACTAATTTAATAAATGTATATTACCAAAATAGAAGAACTTACAGGCAAAGGCAATATATTTGACTTGTACCCTTTACTCACAAACTCCTTCAGTCTTTCTTCGCAATTACTGAAATTACAAAAATACATTAAATAAATTTATTGATAAGGTAAGAGAATTTTTATGGATGTAAATGCAATAAAATAGATTACCTCAAGCCCTCAATAGGCTCCCAAGTATCATAACTTTTGTCGTAACCCTTCCAACGCACCTATATTTAAGATAAAATGATAAAAATTGTAAAAGATTTTAATCCAAAAGAAAAACTTACAAATAAGTACTAGTTAGTGCATACAATTTTACCAAAATCCATAGGTGAACTGATAAAACAAAGACAAATTATGACAACAAACTTTAGCAATTCTTCATTATTTGAAGATATAATGATACCTTAAAATATAATCCTCTCTTCTTCGCTTTATTAGGATCACCAAAACAAATGTCCAACAATCTCTCAACCTCAAATTCTTCAGAGGAATCCTCAGAGCCACTATCATCTTGTCTCTCTTTTTCTTGTTCTTGTTCTTTTTCTTTTTCTTCTTCGCATCCTTGGCCATCATCATCATCATCATCTTCCTCACCGATTTCACTAGAAACTGATTCAGATGGTTTGTTTGGCTGAAGCAAGGAAAATTTTTGGCACAACTTTTCCCACTCCTTCAGCAAACATAAAAAATCCTCGGCTGCCTCATTTCTCACCTAAAAGTCATTACAGGAAATATATAGTCAATGCTAAATAACTGATGATATATTAATAACCATCCAATAAGAAACAGTTTACCTTAGTTTCAGGATGGTTCCATTGCAAACTTTTACAAGCAAATGAATTTATGTCAACAGCCCACTTCTACAAAACCAAAAGTAGGGAACATACTCCTAATAAACCAGAAGTGAAAAAAACAATAAATGAATAATGTATTGTGAATGTTATGAAACTTCAACATTAACTCACTGTGACAAGCTTTATGCCAGCCAAGGAGGCCCCCATGCAAAGGCCCGTGGACATGGCTCCGCAACCAGAATATAGATCTAGCAAATATTTCTGTGACTTATCAAACCTCTGAACTTCTGAACTAGTATTATTAGAACCACATTCACTGGAAACAACTGAAGATGTACCACTATCTTTTTTAGATATTTCTGCAATTATCAAGACAATTCTAATAGTTAATAAAACAAGTCAATCAAATAATCATAAAAAATGCAACAACATCAATGAAAGAAATAAAAGATACTCATTATATAGCTAACTTGTAGTTTTCATAATTGGAAGTGGAAATAATCTCCAGATTCAGTAAAACTATGACATTTTACCAGTGAATATGTTTTTGAATGTTAAGTGTTGTAACGAGTACTTCATATTGTAATATAAACCAGAATCTGGGATTCTGCTCTCCTGAGCAGCTGAGTCATTCTGAGATAAGAAACAAAAAAGTTTAAGCTTATATAAGCAGTATATGGTAAACAATTAGCATAGAAGAAGGGTCAAGTCTTACATCCGGTGCAACTTCAGCAATTTCTACTTTGGAGATAATACAGTTCAACGGATTGTCATCATGGATGTCAGAGAGAAACACACGTCTCTTATCAATCAAATGGGCATTATCCTTGTTAATAACCTAAAATTTTCCAAATAAATCGAATAATAAGTGCTCTTAAAAAAAGGAAAAAGAGATAAATATAACTGAACCACCAAGCTTCAAAAAATTGTTCTTACGGTATCTTCAGCTCTATAAAACCATTGAGCTTTAAAGAATGGCTCCTGATCAACTGTTTCAAAAAATTCAACAATTCTGGCAATATAATCAAGGTTGCCATCTTCTGCCTGCAAGCAAAAGATCATTCATAATACTCAATTCAATTCGAAAGGAAAATGATAGAACGCAGTTAACTTACAAAATCATACCTTAACATATGCGTTATCTCCCAATTTGTAGCGACAGCCATCAACTATAGCTTCTACATAATGATTCCTTGCTTGTAGTACCTCATTCTCCTCACTTATAATCGGAGGGTAGGAAACAAAAACCACAAATAAACAGCATGTATAAGCATCAAGGGTACAACTATATACACTCCATTGTTCATCGATTAAGCTGGACATGATTGATGAATTAATTTTGGCTTTAAGAAGCACATTGATTGAGCAACATTTTAAAAGATATGAGATAGTAACTAATAATATTAAACCAATATAAACAAAACCTGAATACCTGCCATTACCTTCATTTGTAGTTATACAAATTAACAAAAATATCTATAAAATTTGTTGATACAAAGTTTAAGAATGAGGACGGAGAGTTGCATGGAGGTGCTGAAAGCCTAATAGAGGTGGGTAGGTATAAAGTTGAGTACTAGAAGATACTAAAGATATTTTGATAAAGTAACAACAGTATGGAAAGTGCCTCAAAGAAAGAGATGGCAGAGACAGTTTATGTATATACTTCTTTGTAGGACTCTCGAAAGTTAAGCATCTAGTTTATGAACCTTCAACAATTGCTTTTGCACGTGACCAAAGAATGTATTTTCTTTGATATTTTTTTTCGTTTTACAGTTTGAGCCTAATTCTGTTCAGCCTGGGAGCCCGCCTAACAATAGTAACTCCAAGATTCAACTTAGTCCAAATTACTGCCAAAATGTTACATGCTTATGCATGCAAAGGTCTGCTGTTTGAAGGGGATAAGTCAACATGGTCCATGATTAGATTTTCGTTTAGTAAGCTAGTTAAACTACGGTATTTGGGGACGATGAAAAAAACCTTCCAAGTGAGATCTTTTATCAGTGTTAAGCCCAGCAGAACGTTTTATTCACTACTCAATATAGATTTACCAAATGAATGTGCCATTATTCTCGCTTGTAATTTGTTTTATCATTTCGGAAAGAAGCTCAGGTTTTACGCGTAAAGGAACTTACTCATTTGAAGCCTCGGTTACAGCTTGCTTCTTAACCTTATTCTGCAAACCACAAATGAAAAACCAAAATATAAAGCAGCCAAAAGGGACAAAGAAAGCACAGTATCTTTTTCCTTTTTCTAATGGTGCTAACCTTTGACTGATATCTATGTGGCCATCGTTGTCGGGCTTCTGCGGGCGAAATGGGTGGACCGACAAGACAAAGGTCGGAATCGGGTACAACTTTTCGGGCTTTTTTGGGTTTAGGAGGATCCAACAAAGTAGTCAAACCCTGGGTTTGGGTTTCGGATTCCGAATCAATAGATTCATCGATCTTCTTTTGATGCTTCCTTTTTGAACCTTTACCCATAGTTCAGAGAATAAGCCTCTGTCTGTTTTTTTTTCTCTTTTGCTGCTTGGATAGAGAGAATAAGAAAATAGAGACGTTGGAGGGTGCCAGCAAAAAGTAGTGGAAAAATTTTTATTTATCTGAAGGAAAGTTTTGAAATTTGGACAGCGGGCGGTAACCTGGAAATTTTGGTTCCAAACTAATTTAGGTTGTGTTTGTTTCCTGAAATTGATTTTTTTATAATGATTTTTGAAAAATAATTTATTTTTTAAAAAAATTAATATTTTTAGGTGTTTAAATAAATTTGTGTAAAATATTTTTTATTGTTTAGTAAATTTTTTAAAAATATTTCATAAAAGTTGTTTTTAATTAAACAAACATACATTTGAGATTTTTCTTTTTTTTTGGTTTAATTGAATTTATTTTTATCTATAATTGTATATTTTATATTATTTTTACATATATTAAAAATATTATGTTAAATTCAGGTTCATTATAACGTTATTTTTTAATTATATGACTATCAAGTGAGTATTTTTATTTAAAAATGTGACATCAATAAAATTGACCAAATAAATTGACCAAAAAAATTAACGATGTTAACAATTAAACTTGATTTTCAAATCTGAAAAGTAAATGGACTATATTCTTGAAAATAAAAGTACAAATACTAATTTGCAAATCTATAAAGTGTATATAAACTTATGACATATTTTAACATTTATATTACGAAATATTTATAATTGTAATAAATATTTATTATTAAAATTTTATATGTGAATAATATTTTAAAATTATTTTTTTAAAATTTATTAAAATATTAAGTTATATTTATTATATGACTAAATATAAATAATTAAATATGTATGTTTAATAATATTGAAAATATAATATTTTAATAATTTAAATATTTTAAAAAATAAAAATAAATTTATTTTCAATATAATAATATTAAGCTTGATTTAAGTTAATTTTTTATATAAAAATAAAATTATCTATAGGGAAGCTCTTTTTCGGAAACTGACTTATGCTTTTCAACAATTAACTCATTTTACTGGAAAAATGGTTTATTTTATATTGACTTGTAAGTCATTTTCCGTTAATCAGATTATTTTCTGTGAAACAAATACAGGAAAATGTAGAAAATATTTTCACCAACCAATCATCGTTTGAGGAGTTGTTTTTCTTTTTTCAACTTACCCCTTCTTTATTATTTAATTATAGTCGTATATTATACTATTTGAGAGAATGATGTCATACATAAATATTATAGACAATTCACGAACTATTTAATTTCAGACATATAAAGCTTCGAAATGTGGTTGATAATACATTTGTTGTAAAGAAAAATTATTTCTCGTATAAACAACATCACCTCAACATAACATAAAAAAAATAATGTTGGATCATACTAGCATATTGTATATTTTATACCTTCAATCATATATGAAATTGAAATTATCCATACTTCAAAGAGACCTTGATGATCTTAATTATACAAATTTAAATCCAAATAATGATGAACTCAATCATAAAGAGGGAATAACTCAACAAATATGCACGGAAACAACTAGATAAAATTGCATATAATATTTATTTTTGTTATTTTTATTAGTCGACCAACGCAATACATATGATGATTTAATTTTAATTTTTGTTACATTTTTAGAAATTATTTTTATCATACTAATAAATTTTTATAGTAATTGATATTTTTAAATATATAAATAATTAGAATTTGTACCACCAAAAATAATATAATTACTACCCTAATAATTACACTTCCATTCAATTACTACCCTATTAATTATCAATTATACCAAGGATTAATGACCCCAAAGCAGGGTAAACTCAAAGGAAAGCGAAGTTGTAAAACTTTTCAAAAATATTATCCCCTTATAATATATTTTATTTTCTGAATAATTATTATAATATTTAACTTAATTATCAATTATACCTTTAAATTTATACAATTAAATGAAAAAAAATATTTTACCAATTTGTATTAATTTTTTAATTTCTGCTAAAGCATTAATTTTTTATCTTTTGAATTTATAAACGTTGATTTTAAATGAAGAAAACACTAAGATATAAGGAAAATGAAAATATTTATTCAAATTTACTTTTTTCTTTTAGTTTTATGGATCGATATTTTTTAAATTTATTTAAAATAGCTCATTTAAAAAGAATATCCATAAGATACATAAAAATTAACTTTATTTTTTTAAAAATGGTATAATTGAACATTTATAATATAATATATTATTTCTTTCTCTGTCCGTTGCTTAATTAGACAAAAATTACTGTTAATATCTTTGACTCTTTTTGAATGGATGGTGAGATTAGAAACAACGGTGATTGTGAGGTTAGTTATTGCAGTAGTGTGATTAAAATAAGTGATGACATATATGTTTGAGTTTAAAAGTAATGATAGTGATGAGATGATAATAATAGAAAATGTCAATTAAAGGCATTACTTAAAAGATGTATCGTTATATTATTTTATATAATTTTAATAATTTAAATTTATAAAATAATTTTTATTTAAATATTTTAATTAATCAACTAATTACGTTATAAATCTATTTATTATTTTAAAATATAAATTTAAACTTTTAGATAAAAGAATTTAAAATAAATTAACTACTTGAAAAATCACACACTATTAATTTATAATATTATTTAAAGAAGATCTAAATGAATTTAAAAAGGTTAAAAGTTAATAAATAAAATAAATAGAAGGAAGGTTAAAACAATCATTTTCTTCATCTTTATGAATAAGGTTCTTTTTCCGCGTCATGCGTTTAATTTTTTTTATATCACGCTATAATATTTAATTTTATTATAATTATTATTTTTATATTAATCACAAATAAACGTACGCTACATTCAAATTGCCCTAAAAATCAAGTGTCAGTGTGAAAATAATCCCACTGAAGCATGCATCCAAATAAAAAGGAGTGCGTTTGAAATTGAAGTAAAAAATTTTGTGCGTTAAGTTGTACCTTACCGAGGGTGCAGTGAATCCAAAGCTTTCTTTTTCTTTACGGGGAAATTATATAATTCATCACTCAACTGTCATAAGTTTTCATTTTGGTCACTATAAAGTAAAAAAATTGTAAATTGAGCACTGTCATTGACAATCGTTTTCATTTTTGTCACCCACCGTTAATTCAATGTTTTCTACACTCATTTTAGTCACCCAAATTTAATAAGTTTTGATTTTACTCACTAGTTTTAGCTTATAAATTTTTTATTTTATTTTCTATTTGTTAGAATTAATTTTAATTTTTTTTCCAGTAAAGGGTTTTATAAGAATATCTTGGATTATTAAAGGGAAAATCATTTAATATTTTTAATTTACTTAAAATTTTTTTAGAATTAATTTTAGTTTTTTTAGTAAATGGGAAAAAAAAGAAGAGATTTTACAAGGAATTATCTTAATTTTTTGGGGAAAAACTAATTAATCATTTTAATTTCCTTTATTTTAAAAAAAATGAATTTTAGTTTTTCCGGTAAAAAAGGAAAAGTCCAGACTCTATTGAAAATTCTTTGGGTTTTTATCGGAAAAACCATTTTATGTTTTTCATTTCCTTTATTTTATTATTTTTTTAGATTTTTTTTTAACTTTTTCAACTTTAGGAGGACCTATGTTTTTATAAAGAATTGAGTTATAAAATTATTTATTTAGTTTTTTCAATTATAGGGAAAATCGTTTTTTCAATTTTAGAAAAACCTAAATTTTTATAAAGAATTGAGTTACGAATAAAAAAATTTAAATTTCTTCTTCATAGTTGAATAACTCAATTTTCTATAAAATTTTAAAATTTTTAAAATTAAAAAAAAAAGTAACTAAAATAAAAATTTATTAAAATTGAGACTAAAATGAGTGTAAAATATGGCAATGGCCAAAATTAAAATGAGTGTAAAATATGGCAATGGCCAAAATAAAAACTTAAACTTATTAAAGTTGGGAAAAAACCTCATACTTCAGATCAGAGGACTCCTTTAACCTCATCCATCTCAACGACTCTCGACCGAACAAATAATTTTTTAGGAAAGTACTATAAAATAATGAAGAAAATGATAGTTTAACCTGAGATAGCCGAACGAGAGAGAGATTTCAATTGATGAATGATGAAACAAAAGATGGTTTAGTTTAGGGATTTTCCCGATTTGCGGGTGAAGGGTGAGGGTAGGGCAAACATTTGAAGGGTTGGGAGATGGGAGAAGTAAAAAAAATTTTAGGGGAAGTAGAAGGAGGTAAAAATGTAAAATGTTTAAACTAATTAATAATATAGTTTAGTATTCGGTTGAATTATTTGGGTTATTTGAATTCAAAATTTTAATTTTGATTCAAATTTAAAAATTTAAAAAAAATAAATTTATTTTTTTTAATTTCTTTGAAGATAAAGTAGAAAAGACGAGCAGACAAATTATGAAAATAAAAACATAAAAGCAGACATTAAACAACAAGAAGGTCAACATTATTCCATTCACCAAATTTCAGTGTCACAGACTGTAATTGATTAAGAAAATAAATAAACAAATAAATAAATAAACATGGAGACAGAAGAAGGGGAAGATTGAAGAGAATAGCAACTATTTGCCAGCCGTGACCGGGTAGCCAATTCCATGCCTTCTTGTCGGAAAAACCACAAATAATAAGCTGCAAATGAGCCCAACTCCAACCGGTGCAATGTTCAAAACCTCCTCAGTTTCATGTTTAGGTGTCGGATAGAAACAGTTCAACACATTCTTGTCTCTCAAAGCCACAACACCAAACACAAGCACAGACAAAACAGCGTGAACTCCATCCATAAACTTGATCCTATACTTGCTCAAATCCGGTAAGTCAGACTCTTTAGAATCGGGATAGTCAAATAGGAACATCCCTTTGAATGTGGCGAAACCGTAATATACTTGACCGTCGGATGACTTGACGCTGTCGGTGAAGGAAGCGAGGAAACATGAAAGAGCGAGGAGGAGGAGGAGGATGAGCGTCATGGAGCGGGTGGCGGCATCACACGAACCGTTGTTGGTGAAAGTTGGCACTAAGAGTTGGAAAGCTAGGAGGGTACCTGTAGGAAGAAGGTTGGCTAAGTTTGCGGTGCTTGCTAAGGTCTGTGAGATAGCCCGCTGAGATAAAGTCGGCGGGCTTGGTTGGGGTTTTGGTCTTTCAGTCTCGGTGGCGCTGCTTATTGTTGGTGGTTCTGATTGAGATGTTTGCTTGGAAATCACAGCTCTCGGCCTCAGAGGCGCTTTCGACATCGCCGGAAATCAATAAATTCACTAGATTTTCGATGTAAAATGGTGGCGGCGGCGGTTGTTACGACGGGATACTGCGCAAAGTATTTGTTAAGCTAAAGGTTGTTGTTGCTTAAAAGTTGAAGAAAGCCTTGGGGTTGTTGCTTGAATGTTTTTTTTGCTCAGAGATGGTTGTTTCCACGGAATTTCCTGTTAGTTGTTTAACAGCCTACATAGACGTTGTGACGAAACTTGATGTCAAAGTTGGCTTGATTCATAAAAATAAATTAAAAAAATCAAAGTTGGCATACAGGTTAAAATGTACTCTAAGTCCTTATACTTTTCTTATATTTAAAATTTCGTCCCTTACAATTAAAGTTCTTTTATTAAGTTTAAGTTCCCCACAACACTATTTCTTTAGTTACATTAATAAATTTAACAAACTTAATAATTAAACTTAAATTTTAAAATCTAAATATTAAAAATATAAGAACTAAATTCTGAAATTGAAAAAAGTGCATATATTTTTAACATATATTAACCATAAATCAATTTCATCAAATTAATTGCTTGGTGTCAGATGATAAAGAAGCTTATGCCTTATGGTACACGTCTATGCTTCAGGATAAGTTCTTTTAATTAGGTAGGCTTTGTTTAGTTAATAGTTTTTGTTTAATTTAAAAATAGAAAGTTAATTTGATTTTTTTTTTAAATTCAAGTCAAACTATTTAATAGTGTAAATATTAACCAAGACATCATCTTTAGGAGAGGTGAGATCATTTGGATTCGATTCCCTTTTCAAGATATTTTGAATCGTTTATCGTACTCAAGGGTCGGGTCATTTGGCCCTGTCTGAAAGCCCGCCCGAAATATGGGAAGGTTTGGACAAAATATAAGCCCCGAAAAATAGGTTTGGACAAAAAAAAGGCCCGTTTAAAAAATGGGCTGGACCTTGGATAAGGCATTCTTGACCCGAGCCCAGCCCAGCTCGAATTCACTAAAGGACAAAAAATATTTGCATTTTTTTATTTTTGAATGTTATTTTCTTGTTGTTTTCTCCTTATTTTGCTACCATTTTACTATTATGTTGCTACTATTGTTGTTGTTTGGATATTGTATAAAACTTATTTTATTGTTAATTTTATTATTATTTTAAAGGCATTTGTTAATTTTTTATTATTTTAGAGGCATTTACTTGTTAAATTGCATCTATCTTAGTGTTATTTAAGTCTAGATATTTTTTAAAATTTGGGAAATATTTATTTTGATGTTTTTAGAAATTTTGATGTATTATATATATTTAAAAATAATATAAAAATTTAATACGGGTGGGCCGAGCGGGGTTTGGGTTTTAGCATTTTTATTCAGGTCAAGTTTGGGCAAAATTTTAGGCCCGTTTTTCAGGATGGGCATGAATTTTTAGTTGAGCTCGACCTGAACCCGACTCTGCCCGGCCCATGAGCACCTCTAATCGTAATTCAATTCAGTTTAATTTTTTTATATATATTTTATATTGGATTTATTTTGAAAGAGTGAACTTCGTTTTATTATTTTAGATATTATTTGATAAATTTTAAAATTATTTTATAAATATTTAAAATAATAATAAATTTGAAGTAAATGAAAAATAATCAATAACATTTAGGATGAACTACATTGATAATCGTTAAACTATTAATTAACTTTTCTTTTAATCATCTAATTATAAAAAATTATAAAAATAATCACCAATCATTTAACTTTTTCTTTTTGTTGTTACTTGATTAATAGAAAGATAAGTGACAACTTTTAAAGTTGACACACTAACAACCCTAACCCTCAACATTTATATATTATGTCAAATTAATTTTTATTTAAAAATTTTAATCATCAACATTTTACACGTTGTATAATTTAATCTTTTTTAATAGTTTTGCTTTTTTTTGGTGACCCTTACATTTAACAAGCTTAAAAAAATAATATTTATCTGCTAAATTTGATCAAGGATACACAAAAAATTGAATCATCTAAAAACCCAATATCATAATTTTCACATTTTCTTGTTCTTTTCTCTTGATATTTTGATTCTCTATCATTAGGTTGAAAACTAACGGTTGAGATGACTTGGTCCTCGTCAGCTCACTCCTCATCAGTTCCATAAGATTTGCACTTGAATAAATCAATGCTGCTTCAACCAAGTTTAATTTGGTATTGTTGTTATTATTGTTTGAGGTGAACAAAAAGAATCTCGACACTTGTCCCTTTGCAATATCGTCCTTGCATTTGACTTCGTGAAAAAATGAAGAATAGCAACAAGAAACAAAGCCAGCTAAATTTTAAAAAATGCCCAATTCAATTTATTAAAAATAAACAAATTACCCACATCATTAATTCAACTAAATTTTAAGTCCAATCGTTTTCATTTTTAGGGATAAATCTCAGAATTATACATAAAATTTGATTTAAGATGCAAATTGATATATAAATTTTAATTCGATGAAATTATACACAAGTAACTTCGATTGTGGTTCACATGTATAAATGTAACTTTGATTTTGATTTAATCATACACATTTAAAGGAAAAATGTATCAATTTATTTTTATATTAGATAAATATAATTATATGCGTATACAATATATAAACATAAATGATGCTATACTAATAATTATATTAATAATTTATAGGTATTTAATTAAATTAAAATTTCATGTATAAAATTATAAATTAAACTAAAATTCATTTATAATTTTAAAATTTATCATTATTAGTTTAAGATTTGTTTTGCTTCATCAATGGAGGCTCATACTGATAGAAGATGAGTTAATTGTCATTGAAAGATGTTAAGTTTTCAACCATTTGAAGTATTAAGAAAGCAATATATTTGGAGATTATCTAGTTTAATAAGTAAGAGTTTTTTTTTTTATTCCTAATTTATATATTGTGTATTGAAAATGTTTTTTTTTTTTTTCATGTAAAAAGGATAACATAAGGTAATGTGTAAATGTTGGGGACTAAATTTGTTATTATGCCGATTTTAAAATTTAATAGTCATTTAATGCCCAGTGACCAAGAAAGAAAAAGTTGAATAGTTGGATGGTAAAAAAAAAAACTCACTAATAGTTGAGTGACTATCAATGTAGTTTAACCGAATTTTATTACATTGTTTAAAGGGTGAACTACACACAATATCACTAAATAATTAGTAGATTTACGTTTTGGTCATTTAACTTTAAAATATTATAAAATGGTCATTAAACTATTTAAAAGTTTTCATATAAGTTACTAGGCTGTTAAAATCGCTAATGTAATGCATTCTCTATTTGCACCACTTGCACCAATCAAAAGCTCTTATTCCCTTTCTCTTCTACAGTTCATTTATTAATGAAACAACTTTGAACGTTTTAATTTTACAAACAAAAATTTAAATAACTTCTTTCTTCTCTTTGACATTAATCATCAGATTGACTTGAGTCTAAGTATGTTTTTTTACTCGTTGATGGGTATTGATCTACCTTATTTCTCGTCAAATAGTCATTTGGAGTTCACTAGTCAAATTAAAAAAAACAACCTAGTGACTTAAATAAAAACATTCAAATAGTTTAATAACTTCAATGAAAAATTTTGTACAATTCAGTGACCATTTTGTAACTTTATGAAGTTAAAGTGACCAAAACATAAACTTAGTAATAATTTAGTGAAATTATGTGTAATTTACCATTCCTTTTAAAAGAAAAGTATTGTTTTCCTGCTTTACCCTTTCTCCAACGTGTAGGGTATTAATTCATTTTGTCAGTGAAAAGACAAATCACGTCGGGAAACTGAAACAATCAATCATGACCGTCAGATATTTGTCCCATTTTATATTTATAATCTTTTATCTCCTCATCGGCATGGAAATCTACTTGAAACCGTCGCCATTCTTTTACATTTAGCGGCGCCGCGATTCCATGATCGTCACCATTATCAGCTGAATTCTACTATCGTCTTTCGCTTCAAGACTGAGCGTTTCCCTTTAAAACTTTAGCCCTAACATTCCCTCTTCGGTTTCACTCGCATTTCATGAGATTAAGGTAACTCTTTCTCGCTCTCACTCTCTTCCAATTCAATGTAAAAGTTCATCGAATGAATTATTCAGTTTATTGAAAGTTGAAGCTCTTAAGATAACCAATTAGCAAGAAATTGCTGCTTTCTACGGGTTCCTTTTTTCCAGGTTTTAATAGTTTATAATAATTTATTTCCTTGGATTAAAATTTGCATCTTTTTTGGTTAATGCTTTTTGATATTTTTCTGTTATCTTACTGAATTTGTTGCTATTTTTTTCAGTGTACAACTATGAGCTAGATTTAAAGCAATCTCTGTTCTGTAACAATCTTTGAAGTGAACAAGAGTTAAGTGTTTGATGCTCGTAAGTAGTTGACAGAGAATGAGAACGAAGCGAAAACGAGCATGCAGAAAACCTCCTGCGCGAAAATCAGCTGCATTGGCCGAAAATGTAGAAGCAGTGAACCAAAGTGAAAAGGCTGTGAACCAAAATGAAAGAACAGTGAACCAAAGTGAGGAAGCGTTTTTAAGTTTTATTAACCAAAATAGGAAAGGGGATTCTGTTTCTGCAGACTCGAATGATCTGGAAGTAGTTGACTTAGACTCTGATGAGGCCAAGAGTAATTCATCTTTATCATCCTCTTCAAGTGACAGTGATGAGTCATTTAGTGCTGAAGAAAGTAGCTCGGATGACTCATCATCGGTGGATAGGAGATCAAGGAAATCGACTAAAAGGCATGGTAATGGGAAGCAGGAAGCAAGTAAATTACCAAATAAAGGGAGGAAAGATGATGTTAACTCGTCCAGGGTTTTGCGCTCTTTCGGTAAAAAGCATGATGAATATAAGATGTCCGAGCAGGATCCTGATTACAATATGAAAGAACTGAAAGCCGCATTGGAGGTATGATGAGAGTCGTTATTAATACTAAGTTTTAGGCTTGATTAACACTTTGAATGCTCGGGAAGGAAAAGAAAGGTGCTTTCAAGTTGCTAATGGAACAATTCTTGGTTTAGCGTTTCCAATGTTTTTGAAATATTTAATGCATTTTCTACTTATTACCATTTTCCTCAACTTATCAGGTGATAAAGAAAATTATGAAGATGGATGAGGCTCAACCGTTCAGTGTTCCTGTAGATCCTGTTGCGTTGGGTAAATCTGTAAGGATATATTGCTATGCGATTTATGAATGCATTGCCAAATTATCTTCAATAGCAGGTGCTGTGGGTTGAATCTATTCTAGCAATCTTAGTGGGGCTAGGGTCAACCTTTGGATATAACCTAATGTGATGGCCTGCCTACTTGCCCCCTTATATTTATCTTTCCCTAAGCTGTCATTATAATGATATTGAAATTATAGGTTTCACCTTATTCAGTTGTGTTGTGTTGCCTGAAAAGCATAAAATAAAAGATTCAGTTACACAGTTATCATTTATTATGCACAGTGCACCTTTTGAATACTTCTCCAGCCCTATCAATTATATAGATTAATCTTGCTAACTTTCTCTCTCCTCTCTTCTCCTCCCTTCTCCCCTTTGGGTTGTGGTTTACCGGAAACAGGATTACTTTAATGTAATCGACACACCAATGGATTTTGGTACTATATGTAGTAATTTAGAAAATAGCACAAAGTACATGAACACAAAAGACGTGTTTAATGATGTACAATACATTTGGGAGAACTGCTGCAAGTGCAACCGGAAGGGAGAGTATATAGTATATCTAATGAAACGAGTGAAGAAAAAGTTCATGAAGTACTGGATAGCTGCTGGCTTGAGCATTGGACAATCAGGGAAGAGTAATGGTACGTGTTCAGAATTATTACTTATTTCTTACATTCAGGCGGCATCTCCAAAATTTATTGAAGTTTTTATGCTAGATATGCAAAAAGTAGTGGACAAAAATTCGATGCTTTGTGAAATGAGATTTTGTGTTATATCAACTACTTAACCATTTTTTGAATTTTCAACTTGAAGAATTAACCAGTGATACATATAGATAGTCGGTTTTGGGGTTTACTGATATCTAAAATGTTTCAATTTTATTTTTAATGGGAACTCATTTTCAGTAGATACCATTCAGTGTACATTACATTAGGACATTAAACTTTTCTTAGATATGAAATGATAGCATCTGGTAAACCTAATTGAAGGTACTTAGGTAATTAGTAGGAGAAATGGAAGTTTATAGTATATGTGCAATGATGATGCATCTAATACTAATATCGTTTGTCTTGGATTCTCAAATTTCAATCATGAATACTTCGTGAGTATTTTTGTTTTGGTGTTTAAATATTTATCTTTTAGTTTTATTCCTTCAGTGGGAACTTCGTTCAAGCCATCTACAACAGACTATGCTACAAGGCATAGGGGACATGAGCCTTTCTATCCAGTGGGCAGTGCAGATGGTGCCAGTCAGATGCAGCAGGGTCAATTGGGTTTTAATCAGCACCATCTGTACTTCCCTTCATCATGCTATAGCCAACCTCATCAATTACCGCAACCTCCACCAAGCACTACATGGCCACAGTTTTCCCAGTTGTCCCCAGTGAGTTATCACCAACATCATCAGTCACAGCATCCACCGCCAAGCACCAACCAGCCGCAATTCTCCCAATTACAACCTCACACTGGTAATATATTCATCATTTCTGCCATTTTTTTTCTTGGATGGGTGCTATGACTTCTTATAATCTCTCTTTCCTTTCTGCCTGCTCAAAACTCGTACTAATTTTATTTCAATTTACTCGTACTAATTTTATTTCAATTTCAAACCATTCGATCGAGAAAGGATTGTGTTGTCATTCTTTGAATTTGTAGATATGGATAACATAATATTCAATGAAAACATATACACGCCTGAAATCTACCCATATATGTATATATCCTTTGATGTTATACATGTAAATCTTTGTATGTTTTTAACAAGCATATTGATCTTGCATGATAATACACTAACTCAGAACAATAATCTTGAATGATTCTAAACTTTGTTGATCTTAATCTTATCTGCCACTAGTATGTGAAAAGTACCCATTGAGCTTTTTTTGTTTCTCTCTCACACCAATAATGAATTTGTAGGGTTTTGTATTATTAGCCACCTTGAGACATAGCCCCTAAACACGAAAATATGCACCTTCATCAGAACAAAAAAGGATGCATCTATTGCTCCTGCAGTTTTGATGTGCAACAGCCAACAGTTGAGCCACAAGCAGCCATATCTTCTGCAGCAGCAGCAGAGCATCAGCAAATTAAATGCTGTTGCACTGCCTTTTAACTTGTAATCGGGGCATTACATTCTTAAATGGTTCTTTATTTCCTTATTCGAGAATCCATTATTACAGCAGGTTCTGGGTTTGGAAGCGTGCATTTTTTCTGCATTACTCTGAGATTTAGCTTCTTCATTCTCTCTTTTTTTTTTTTTAAATTGTTGTAGGATATTCGCATTTTCAGTCTCCTGGAGACATAGCCCCAAAACACAAAAAGCAGGCATCTAAGAAACACAAAAAGAACTCATCTACAGGTCCTGCAGCCTCCATTCTTAGTGGGTCACCAGGCCAGTCACAACAGCCTCATTTGAGTTACAAGCTGCCATATGGTCTGCAGCAGTACCAACAGAGCATCAACCAGCTACAGTCCCCTCAATTGCAGGGTGCTGTAGATGGTGGTAAGTGAGTGAAGCGTTTCAGATTCACAATGATCCTTTACTGCCTTTAATCTTGTAATCAGTACATCATATTCTCAGTGATTCTTTTATGTTTATTTTTATAATCCATCATTACTGGTTATGAGTTCAGAAGCGAGCCTCTTTTCTGCACTACTCAGATTTAATTTCTTCATTCATTTGTCTCTATAGAAGTTCTTTTTTCTCCAAAGGATCTGCATAGCATGTTGCAATCACATGTAAATAAAAAATATAAAAATTCCATTTTAGAGGAGTTTCAAGACTTCTTCACACATCTTCAATTTTCTCTTTTTATTTACTAGGCCACTCTCACTTTCTGCCTCAATCAGATTATATAAGGTCCCATGGGTATGTCCCCTATTATCCGGTGGATCCCATGGTTGTCCCTGGCCAATCACATCCCCAACAGTCCCGATTGAGCGATGGGGAATCTAGTGAGCCACAGGAACGGCAACTGAAGGCAAGCCATTGCCAGCCTCAGTCATCACAGATGCAACATAATGTAGATATTGGTACCGTCTATACACTGTTTCTTTTGTCAGTCTATGAACCATCTGCTTACCCTTGTGTTCATATAAATTGTATGGATGATTTTATCTTCTATTCTATTTGATAACTTAAACATCAGCACCAGCAGAAAAGCAGTAACACAGATAAATAAAAGCTAAAAATGATTATCATGAATAACTTTAGTTAGTTGTTAAATTGTATCAGCTAAGAGTTATTTTTTTTTTTGCTTTGTGCTTTGGGGATGTGAAAGTCTGTAGTTTTCCTTTATGTGAAAATGCATCGAAACTTTTGAGTTTTGATGTAACTTCTTTATACTAGCTTCTGATTTTGGGTGGCATATCTGGTTTCCCCCCTTTCTTTGCAGAACATTCACACACGTCACTTACAGATTCTGCCTTGGGGGGTATCAGATGTGCACTTAGATATTCTGCCAGCCCTAAAACTAACAAATCTAACCAAGAAAATCAAGGGCCGTTGGGCTGCACCAAATCCCAGCCTGAGCAGAGCCCACAGAGACCCGAACATCGACAGTTCACAAAGAAGAGGAAGGGAAGAGGTCCTACTCGCTGCCTCTTCTTAAATGATCTGGCAGATGGTGAGCGGATATTTGTCCGCATCAACAAGTTTGGACAGCCTGTTGGTCCAAATTCATCCAAGCTAAGCAGCTTCCTGGGCACTGTAGCACGGAATGGCCACAGGGCACCACTTAATTTTATAGACTGGAGGGCAATGCCAGATTCTTACAAAGATGATATGTGGGAATATGTTCAGGCATGATAAAACATTTATTCTGTCTTTTTATGTCATATTGCTTCCCTTTTAGTGACATTTTATCTCTTCCATGTGCTATAGACAAAGTTTGACATTGATCCAAGTGGCAAGTCTTGGGTCATGCAGTCAATTGCTACAAAATGGAGGGACTGGAAAGCAGATTTAAAGGCAACGTATTATGATTCTCTTAATACAGACGAAGAGCGCTTGAAAGTAAGTGACCCAAGGGTTGTTCCTGACCAATGGCCAAGCCTTATCTCATATTGGAACTCTGAAGACACTAAGGTACATACTGAGCACTGATTGTCATTTTAAATTCCTCTATCTTGATGCAAATTTTGCTGGTTGTTACATTACAATGTGGAAACATGTTGTCTGTATATGCTGTTTGTAGAAGCGTTGTGCAAGAAATAGGGCTAACCGTCAAAAACAGACGTGTGGACATTCATCAGGGACTAAGAGTTATGCAAGGATATGTGAGGAGGAGGTAATTTCTTTCTTTCTTTTTTTTTTCACTTAATTCTTATTCTGCTTTGGCCATATTGAAAGAAGTCGATGCTTTTGTTATGGAAATAGCGAAACAAGAGGCCTGATGGGAAGGAGCCAACTAGAGCTGAGCTTTATATATTAACACATACTCGCAAAAATGGACAGCCTGTTGACAATACCGCAGCAAAACTAATTGTATGTATAAGCAATTGATTTTTATGAGTTGCAGATTTATATGTAAATATTTGTGCATCTGCTCTTGATAAATTTTGCAAGTTAAACAGTTGGGTTTTTCTTTGCAGTCAAAGATCCGCGAACAAGAAGCTAAGAAACAGAATACCTCACAATGTAGTGATGAATCAAATGACACCTTGTGTCAAGTTATGGGAGAAGAACAAGGCAAAAATGTGGGACCTTACGGAATGGGTCCCAATCGTACTGGCATTTTTGGCTCAAGACCTGGCCGTGTTATCCTTGCAAGGATGGCTTCCAAGGCCAACAGATCTGCAAATGAAGAGGTGCGCAAGATGGCAGTGAAAATGGAGGCCATGGAGGAAAAATATGCCCTTATGGAAAAGAATTTAGCTAGAATGACTTCAAACATGGAAAAGTTTCTGGAGAAGATTGGGGGATCTTCAAATATTTTGGGTTCTGAGCAGGTAACCTTCTCTTATACCAGTACTTAATGGCAGTTTATTTTTTTTTTTCCTCGAAAGCAAATAGTTAATTTTTGTCTTATGCTATACTATTTGCTGCTTGCATAATTGCTGCATGATACTCAAATGTCCCAAGCAGACAAATAAGCTACAACCTACTGAGGTTTTTTTTTTATGGTTTCCTTTTTTCTCCGCATGTCTTCTACATAGTTATTAGGGACAGACCTTTTATGGATATCTTAACTAATTAGCTTAGACTTGGAAATGCATCAAGCTGTAATAAAAGCACAATGCTGTGATCAAGTGAGTTTGCAAAATGAGGAGGTTTTAAGCATATAGGCTAGTATAGGTTTCCCCTATGTATCATGAAAAGTACCTGTAGTTTAATTAGATGGTAAAATTTAAAAACCTAGGGACCCTATCTCAACTGTCAAAAACAAAAATGATTGCAGAATAGCCATATTACAGGAAGTAGCATGTCACGAGTTTGGTTGTATATGTGTTCAATATGATTAGCATAGTTTAGGAATTAGCAGTATATGACATTGAAGAAATGTTTTGTTTGACATCCTACACCTTTGATCTTGCCTTCCATGGATGCAACCTGTCTTGCTTGCATTGACTTGTTAATGAGCTAAGGAAAACAAGATTTTCATCGTTAGTAACATATTGACCTTTTGGAGTCTGTGTACAGAAAGAGTTTGTCAGGCTAGCTATACATCAGGTTAGGCTATTTATAAATCCTGTTCTGCCAATAACTTGATTTCTTTTTCCCTCTTCCAGCGTCATCAGGAGGAGGAAGACCCAGAAGAGGATGATGTTTAATGGACTTCACCTACCTATTTAGTGTACGTGGCATTATGATGGTATGGTGTTTTTACGTTGAAATTCTAAAGCATGAACCATTAAAGGAATGCAGTTATTAAGAGTTCTTTTTATGACTGAATGAGAGTAGGAAGTTATCAAGCAAAATGGGGGAAATTGGAACAGAAACACCGTCGGATTAGATAAACTGTTTAGCTGGGGCCTTTCCTTTTCCTCTCCCTGGGTCTCGTTATTAGCGGACTTGCAATGTGAGCATGCAAATATAGTTGGAGAGTTTATATTTTCAGTAAGGTAATTGCAATTAACTGGTTTCAGCTTTCAAGTTGACATGGTTTTGGAGCCCGGCTTCTGCATGTATGCTGTCTCCTATATATATACACACATTTTATTCGAACATGAAATTTCGTTTATATATAAATCGTTATAATTGAATAAAAGTGGTAACAAAGATCCCATTTCAACTAAAGCCCAAAGAAAACGGTATATACGCTTGATTGAAAGTTGAACCATATTGTGGGAAACGGCTGACTGTAGGAAATAACATCAGTAGAATGTTGGGCGTGAACCACCAAGAAAAAAACTCTTGAAACTGGTGCGTTGCATCAGCCATCAACAATCTTGTCATTCTCGGAAAACCTGAAGACATTAACTCCTTTAAATCATACTCATACAAAAACGAGTTCATTTGGACTTGAGAAATCATTTCACTGTGAATTTAAGAAAATTTAGTAGTCACAAATTCGAGAAAGCTTTCCACCTGGGAGGAGTAAAGGGTTGAATCTTACGTTAAATTTTTATTTCAATGACGGAAGATGGTCGACGAGGAGATGGGACGAAGTGGGAGGGGAAGGAGGGCGGTAAGTGGGGTGACGATCTGCAAATAGAAAATAAAGGATGGTAGAGGGTGGAGGCGAGCACTGTTATTGGCAACAAAATGGGTGTCAGGCTGTCTGTAGCTTCGTTGGTGATTTTGAATGAGGAAACAATAAAAAGGAAGAAAAGATGGAGAAGGGGAGAAGAAAGAAGCCGATGGTTGGCCTTATGGTTGCCACTCAGCTAGTCGATGACGAGGGAAGGCAAGTATTCAAAATTTCATGCAATTATTCCTATTTATGCATATTATATCATCCATATGTATGTGTGAATATACATACATAGAGAGATAACTTATGTCTAACTAGTATGATGTATGAGCATTGAGTAAAAGTTTTTCGATTTTTAGACTTTGCACATTTAGAGGTGATACATTTATTTCATATTTCCTCTCTTAACAGCACAAAAACTAAATCAAATCCAATAATAGAAACACCAAAAATTAAACTACTTCTTTTTAGCTTAAAACTTTGAAGTAATATCCAATGAGAGAGTGTTAAAATGGCATGGTTGAAGTCTTGGGACGTTATGTTTGAGATTCATCTTATGTAAACTATACGTGGGATTTTATTTTTAGCTTAATCTTGCCATGTATGAGTTTGTTTAGGTTAAGTCTGATTTGTATAATGGTTAGTTTTGTTTATAATAATTTAAATACATTACCATTTTGTTTGCCAATTAATATGATTGTACTTAAAAAATCACACATTTTAAAGGAAAATCTTCTCATCCATAACCAAGCGGAGGGCACAGTGTGAAGCCATCTAGAAAAGTTGCCTAAGGAAACACAGGGAGGCAGCAATAACTATTGAAAGTTATTGAGCAATATTTTCAAAACTTAGAAGAAAAATTGAAATGAAGGATGAGATGAATGATGACAGGTTTAAAATTGAAAAAAAAAAAAGGGGTTAAAAACTGAGAAATGTCAATTCAAACGAATTTTGCACTAGGAAGGAAGGAAGGATAACTATGTACTTTGCTCTATGCATTAAGTAGGCTAGACTTGTCAACATTCAAATGACAAACAATTGCAATTTGCAAGATTTTATAAATGGTGGTGACTGCATTGTTAATAATTAACCCTAAATTATATTGTCTACAAACATTTAAACAACAAAAGCTCAATTTATCTTATTATTAAAGAAAATTAGGATGATTGTAACAATTTACTTTTTAATGGTGTCAAAAACAATGATTTTGGAACTCTATTTTTTATGATGAAGTCCATAAATATTATTATTTAATATTTACGAAGTTAATATGAAGTTTAATTCGAATTGGTTATTTAATTTTGTTAATGAGATAGTTAATTAATGTGCAAGTGTAATGACCCTAAAGTTAGTGATGTTGGAAAATGAGGTATTCGGATCTCGTTTCCATAAACTGAGTCTATAAATATTTTTATTAAATATTTAAGGAGTTATTGTATAAGAGAATTGAATTTTAGATAAGTAATTTTGCCAAATTAGTGACTAATTAAGGTATAAGGACTAAATCATAAAAACCGTAAAAATTAATCACTATTAATTTTTAATTTTTAAAGGGATTATTTAATAATTAAGCTAATATTTAGAATGAAAATGACCCATTTTAATGTTAGTGTGGACGGTTGGTGCAATGTTTCTTAATATTATGTTAAAATTTTAATTAAATTATATGTTTATGTTAAAAGAAATAATAAAACAAAAAGTACCATCTTTATTTCTCTCATCTTTCTCAACCGTTTAACACCAAAGAAAGCTTGAGAAGAGCTTTAAGAACATTCGACCCTTACATGGCAAGTGTATATGAGTCTGTCTTTTATAAATTTTATGTTTTTGAGATTGCGGTAGCTCGGTTTAATTAACCTGTATGTTATTTTTCAAAATTGTTAAAGTTTATAAAGGTTTTCATTGTTGAATATTGAAGCTTTTGGTCTTATTTGGTTAGATTTAATACTTAGATATGAAAAAGGACTAGTTTGTAAAGTGAAAATTGTTAGTTTTGAACTTAGGGACTAAAATGTAAATATTTTGAAATTGACATGAAATTTATGTAATTATAGATAATAGAGGGTCATAGAAGGATGAAATTGAAATCAAATTGAAAAATGAAGCTTAAACGTGAAAGTTATAATTGTTTCAGTTTTAGGGACTAAAATGAAGAAAATGAAAAAATTGAGGAAATAAACAAATAGATGAAATTGAACTGTTACATAACTATAATAAGCTGTAATTGACGTTTGAAATTGATAATTTAATTAAATTATGATATAGATCGAGATTTAAACCAAATGGAGGATAATCACGAAAAAGAGAAAATTGCGGATTAGTCCCCAACACCTTAGCAATTGTTGTTTTTGTCAGGTAAATTCATATGACATAATAATGTTTTGATTCTTATGCATTTTATATTGTAATAATGTATATAAATTCTAGTGAACTTTGGATTGCTTATAATTTAGTACAAAAGGGTGAGAATGAATTAAATTGAAATGGAATAACATGGACTTACAAGATGGAATTACTCCAATGAAAATTGGTAAATGTATAGTACAAATGGTTACAGGTTGATTTTGATGATTCTGGGATCTAACATTTGTTACAGACTCAAAGATACATGTGACACAGGTTTAGCTCAGACAAATAATCTAATGTCGTTTTATAGGTTTAGCTGAGACAGGTAACCTTACATGTATATACAACTTTGGCCAAGCTATTTAATGTGTCAATAAAAGTTTAGCTCAGATGGATAACTTGACAATGATATATGTTTAACTCGAACGAGCAACCTGAGGTCGTTTAAATGTTCAGCCTGGACGGGTAACCTGACCTATACATTACAGCTTTGACCAAGCTATTTGATGTATTGATAAAGGTTTAGCACAGACGGGTAACCTAATACAATTATATGTTCAGATCGGATGAGCAATTTATATATCAAAAATATTTGGGACTTAGATTTAGCTCGGACGAATAATTTGATGTCGTTTAAAAGGTTTAGCTTAGATGGGTAACTTGACGTATGTTTGTATATTCATTCAGCTCTGAAAACTGAGGTAAAAAGATAGTTGTGCATGATATGAATTTAATATTTTAAAGTGGTTAAATGTTGAATTGATTACGCATATAGTATTGAAAAGTTGATATTGAATTCAATTGAATTGAACTATTTAAATTACATTGTTGGAATGTGTTGAACATGTTTTAAGTAGGTTTGGAAGTGTACAAATGCACTAAAGGTGCAAACGGTTGGAAAAAGTGACTGTGAACTTAATTGATATGTTTATAAAATGTATATAAGGGAAATACATGAAAATATTTAGTATGGTGGTATGTGCTTGTGATTTGAATACTTTGATTTTATTATACTTGGTACAAGAATGCTTAAGGATATTAAAGAAATGTCATGATATACATATCTGTATTTCTATTGATTAAATTGATATAAAATTTAGGTAAGTTAAGTGAAATTTTGTATTAGCTTACTAATCATTCCGTAATGGTTACTCGGTTGCCTTTCTTTCTGTAGATCTTGACTTGCGGAATGCGTCGATTAGATCCTCGAGGAGCTCACATTATCCATCTCCTGGTTTGGTAGACTTTTGATCGCTTAAACTCAATTATATGTGACATGTACTTAGGAATGTCAAGTTGTTTGTGTTTGAGACATAGTTGATTTTGAACATATATGGTGATGTTAATTTGCTCATGTTCATAGTTTTGGTGTATTGATATGCATATATGGATAGGTAATTATAATGAGTTTGGTATGCTTGAATCAACTTGTTGTTTTAAATGGATATGTGATATGAAATGGCATAAATGGGTGAAATGGTTTGGAATGATTCATGTATCCTTATTGTGATTTGGTGTCTAATGTGGCATATTGGTTTTGTGGATTGATTAGATGATTATATGTTATGTTTTGGCATGAAATTGGTATGTTTTGAACATGTTCAAATGATGTCAAATGCATTATTTGATCTATTTGAATGATTAGTTTGAAGCAAGTACCAAACGGCCAAATTACACCGAAAATAGGTTTCTCGTCCCGACGTCGTTCTTTCCTCGTCACAACGTTGACCAATAGTTTGTGACTTCCCGACGTCAAGTGGTTCGATTTTGTGATGTAACATATTATTTGACAATGTCACGGCATGGAGAAAATCTCGTCACAACGTCAGCTTTGTATTTTTCAAACTTTGCAATTTGGTCATTATTTGATTTTGGGTCAATTTTAGAGCTCATGTAAGCTCGTATTAAGCTTAGGAAAAGTTTAAATTTGTTTTAAATGACTTAGTTATGATAGAAAATGATTTTTGACTCGAATTATTCGTTAAAGGTCTGTAACTGTTCCATTTTGTACTTTAGTATTCTGTAGCTCAGTCTCAGCAATCAGGATTGGCTAACGTTGTTACATAGACAACTCAGCTGAATGATCAAATGTTGGATGGTGCTTAGTTGCTTGGATGATGCCATATGTTAGGATACATGTTGTGAGGTAAGGTTGTACCAATATAAAGAACCACACCTGCCACAACATGATGTTTTAGTTGCCCATTTTTTACGACTGTATTTTTTTTATTTTGTAAAAATGCAACACAGAATATCTACTTAAACTTTGGGTATATGAACATTTAAAGACTCAATAGATATTGACACAAGGAAAACATTTTATTCAAAGAATGGAAGATGAAAAAAGTCTCATGTTATTTGAAGATTTTGGCATTATCTTGAAATACAGATAATGAGGAAAGAATAACATTTTGATTTGAGAGTGTATTTGAAATTGAAGATAATACATAAAGTCGATAAAAAAATATAAATATTAAACTTAAGATGGCTCAATAAGGGTGATGTTAGATAACATTTGCTAAGTGATTGAGATAGCAACGTGTGAGAGATATATTAAGATGTACAAAGACAAAGTTGTAACTTGAGTGAAGGAGTTGGGTTTAAATTATTGAGTTCTTTATACAGAGTGAATTTTACTGGATTTATTTTCTAAGTAAGGCCTTATAGAAGTAGATTAAGTTTGAATTACATAAACAATTTTTCCATGTTTTAAATTTTTTGTGGTTGGACTCATCCCACAACCTAGCCAGACATACATTCAACTAGTATTTGAGTGAATATGTCTGACCAGTTCACATGGAAGCTATAAAGGAAGAGGATCAACAACTAGACCACTATTCCTAGACAGGTTAAACTACGTTTATTGAAAAGCTTGGTACATTATTTCTCTCTCTTGATACAATATTGAGATAAATAATTAAAATAAATTATATTGTTTGAATTAAAAATTTGTATTTGACTATATTAACTGTTTTTAGTGTCATATGTATTACATGTGATTTTACATATCTAATATTTAATTAGTTTTTAAATATTGTATTTTAATTACAATAATTAGACTAAAATAATATTTCTTATTTGAATTATTGGATATAATTAAAATATATTATCTTATCAAAACAAATATTATAATAGAAAATTTTCAATTAATATTTAAAGCACTTTCATCATAATAAACATACAATGTAGTTTTACTTTAGGTAATTAATGCAAAATAATATCATGAAAAATAAAGGGTATAGTCACCGATTTAAAAGTTTATACTTAGAGTTCTATTTAAGTAATAATTTTATTCGAAAATTAGTACAACTCTTTTTAACTAGTAATTGTAATTTAAATTCTAATTATTTTTAAAGGTGTAATTATCACAATTTCTATTAAATTATAATTATTTTTAAATGTATAATTATCACAACTTCTATTTTATTTTTACTTTTTAAACTAATAATTCTAAATTAAATACTATAATTATTTTTAAATGTGAATTTAGTAATATGATAGAAAATAAAGTGTATTTTCAAAAGTTTTTCTCGACCCGTACTTTTATATATATATTATATATATAGATATAGATAAAACATAAACTTTTCCATCAGTAGCAAAGCTAGGAGGTTGGTAGAGACCCTGGTCCCCCTAAAATGGAAATTTTTTTATTTAAGCCTTTTATAATTTATAAAATTTTAAATTAGTAATAGTAAAATTACATTTAAGTCCCCAAAAATGATAAAAATTTGATTTAATCATTTAAAATTATAAAAATATAGGCTATTAAAATGGTAAAAATGTAATTTTACCAAAAAATTTTCTAGCTTCGCCCTGTTTACCATTAAACCAAAGCTTTATTATAATTTAATATTTATATTTTAATTGTATTATACATACTTTATTAACTCCATCAATTTTATTCTATTTTTTATTTTAATATTATTAATTACTTCCAAATAATACATTTCATTATTTATTGAATGTTAATTTTAAATTAATATATGTATTATAAGTACGTAATTTCAACATGCATATACGTGTGATAGAATTTCTATTTGATATATTTAAGGTCTGTTTGTTTACACGTAAAATATTTTACAGAAAATATTTTCTGCATTTTTCTGTGTTTGTTTTATAGAAAATAGCTTCGTCAACGGAAAATGACTTACAGGTCAATGTAAAATAAGCCATTTTTCCGGTAAAATAACTTACCCTTTTGAAAAAGGTAAGTTATTTTTCAGAAAAGAGCTCTTCTATAGATAATTTTATTTTTATATAAAAATTAACTTAAATCAAGCTTAATATTATTATATTGATAATACAATTTTTTTATTTTTAAAATATTTAAAAATATTAAAATATTATATTTTTAATAGTATTAAACATACATATTTAATTATTTATATTTAATCATATAATAAAGTATTAATATAATAAATATAATTTATCATTTTAATAAATTATTAATATTTCAATTTTATTTTAATAAATTATTTAATATTTCAATTTTATTTTAATAAATTTTTAAAAAATAATTTTAAATAATATTATTCACATATTATTGAAAATATTCAATATTAATATTTTAATAATAAATATTTATTACAATTATAAATATATCAATAATAAAGTATAAAAGTTAAAATATGTCATAAGTCTATGTACACTTCACAGATTTGCAATTTAGTCTTTGTACTTTTATTTTCAAGAATTTAGTCGCTTTACTTTTCAAATTTAAAAATCAAGTCCAATTGTTGACATCGTTACATTTTTTTGTGTCAATTTTGTTGATGTCACATTTTTAAATAAACAAAAAACTCACTTGATAATCATGTAATTAAAAAATGACGTTGTAATGAATCTGAATTTAACATAATATTTTTAATATATGCAAAAACAATATAAAATATAAAAGTATAGATAAAAATAAATTTAATTAAACAATGAAAAAATAAGAAAATTTCAAATGTATATTTGTTTAATTGAAAATAATTTTTATGAAATATTTTTAGCAAATCTACAAAACAATAAAAAATATTTTATAGAAATTTATCTAGACATCAGAAAATATAACTTTTTCTTAATCATTTTTTGGAAAATCTGTTAGTATAATTTTTTCCCACCCATGTGCAAATGTGCTATATAATATAGATTTAGAGGTGTGCATGGCCGGGCCGGGTCGGGCCCAGACAAAATTTTAGGCCTATTTTCTAGGCCTGGGCTCGGCTCGGCCCAAAATATGGGCTTAGAAATTTGTCCAAGCCCGGCCCGGCCCGGCTCGGCTCATATTAAATTTTTTTAGTTTATTTCATTAAATAAAAAATTTTAAAATATAATAAATCAAATACATTTAAAAACATAAAAACAAATATTAAAACAAGAAATAAATAAAAAAATGAGACTAAAACAATTCTTAAAACAATACACAAATTGAAAATATAATAAAAAACTGGTTATATTAAAATTGAAAATAAAATGTAAATATGATTAATATATATATAATTCGGGTCGGCCCGGGCCCGGTTTACCCGAGGCTCGGTCGGTTTTTTAAACGGGCCTCATTTTTTTACCCAAACCTATATTTTGGGCCTATATTTTTATCCTCACGTTTTTTGGGTGGGTCTTCGGGCCGGGCCGGTAGCCTGTCCCATGCACAACTCTAATATAGATAGGGTACTTAACTCTAAAATATAATACGACGTCGTGGTTCAGCGAATCTGATTTATTTTGTTGCGGGAAGCAGTTTACAGAGGAAAATCGAAGGAAGAACGTTGGAAACTCAAAATCAAATAAAATCCCGGCTCCGCTAGAAAATCTCCGACCCAAATACCTAACGTTCGTTCGTTAATACCTCTCACAAACAAAAGGTAACCTAACACACACTCTCTCTGTCTCTGAAAGTTACACTTTTTGACAAAACATCCGAACTTTCTAGGGTTTTTGGGAATTGGGTTTCTGTGTAATTTCAATTTTGTTAGAAAATACAAGTGATCTTTGGATTGGTGGAAATGCTTTTAACTTAATTTTCTGTTATTTTATGATTGGTTGTAGTGTGTAAGAAAAGACTGAATTTTTGTATAGACAAATGAAACGAAAGAGAGGGCATAAGAAAGGAAATAAAACTAAAGCCAACGCTGCTGCTTTGGTGGCTCCCAATGAGGCTACTGGCAATGTTGCGAGTGTAAATACTGATGATAATTCTGTTAATGATGATTATGAATCTGGGATGGAAGTTGATACTCCTTCATCTACCAGAACCGATCCGGCATTCAATGTCACCAGCGTAAATCCTGATAGCTCTGTGGATAAGGCCGTTGGTAAGTCCGTTGGTCGTGTTAAGGTGAAGCTCAAGACATCATCAAAAGTGTTGGAATCTGATGTCCTTTCGCATAGTGATACCGATAAGAGTAGTCCACAAGTAGGGTTTGAGAGACAAGGTGGGGTTTATGAGAAAATGGAAGACAGTGCTAATTCATCTGCAGAGATGAAAATGGGTGTTTCTAGTAGCGTGTCAAGGAAAGCTGGAAGTATCAAGATTAAGTCATCTAGGATGTTGGCTGGTTCAAATGCTGATAAGAGTGGTAATGTTATGGGAGAAGAACGTGAGTCTTCTTTCCAGAAAGAAGCAAAGATGCCTTGTTTGGGTTCTCGGTATAATAAGCAACAATTAGATTCTGCTCTGACGGTATGTTGGAGGTTTAACTTTGTTTCCATTAGCATTTATTTTGTTTTGTCTCATCTTTTCATTGTGATTTGTTGTTTGCTCTTCCTAGGTGATAAAGAAAGTGATGAAAATGGAAGCAGCTGCTCCCTTCAATGAGCCTGTCAACCCTCAAGCTCTGGGGATACCTGTAAGTGTGAATAACAAGTTATATTTATAGCCTAAGGATATTAAAGTTTTCCAGCTTTTGCAGCAGTTTATTCTTTGTATTATTCAAGAGGTCTTTAGATGGTAGATAATTAATTATTTCTGCAGGTCTTGATGATCAGTGCATTTGTAGTATTATGGCTATTGGTATTGTTCTCCTTAGGGAGTTAGTTAATATCTTAATGCTCCGTTTGGGAACATGGATTTCAGAATTTGGATTTGGATTTCATTTATTATGTAAATTGTAAGAATGAAATGCTCATGTTATAGACAAATTAGTTGAGATTCAATATAAAGTATATTAGAAAAGTATAAAAACATGGATTTATCAAATCCAAAAAGATTTTGAAAATTTCAATTTCATTACTAAATAGGCATCTAAAAAATCCATGGATTTTAGAAATGATCATGAATGTGATGTTTCTAGATAGTTTACCACTTAATTTACAATATTTTGAAATCCAAATCTACTACCTAAGAGAGTTTTGTTGTAGGGACGCCAATGCCTTTTCTATTTGTTGTTTTGCAGACTTGGATGATACATTTATGTCTTGTTGTATGCCATATAGCTTTCTCATTCCTATTTCTTAGGTCTACCAAGATATGTTTATTTCTTTAATTCTTTTCTTTATCAAAATGAAGGACTATTTTGATATCATAGACACACCAATGGATTTTGGAACTATATGCAACAATCTTGAAAATGGGGACAAGTACATGGATTCAGAAGACGTGTTTAAAGATGTACAGTACATTTGGGATAATTGTTGCAAGTACAACAACAAAGGTGATGCTATCTTGGACCTAATGAGACGAGTGAAGAAGAATTTCATGAAGTATTGGACAGCAGCAGGATTATACACTGAACATTCAAAAGGAGCAAATGGTGAGGATTGATGCTGACTTGTGCTACCTAGGAATTGATGCATTTTCCTTTTTATTTTTAATACTGAATTTGCTTATGCATCTGTCATTTTTAGTTTCTGAGGAAGGTTTTTAAAATTAAGAGTATTCTTTATCCCATTTATGAAGCTATTTGCCATTCTGATCCTTGTGTTAAAGATAAAACCTCGTAATATTGGTCATTTTTTCTCATAAAAATTGTTTTCCTATGTGGAGCTGAGGATTTTTTGGTATCATAGACATGGCTGTGCTAGAAGTTTTTATTTCCTTCGTATCAGGTGCTGAAGGCGGTGATGTTGAGGATTCCAGCCAGGGGAAAATGCAGATAAAATCTGGTCAATCAAAACTGAAAAATCGAAAACACGGGTATGTTGTCATGGGGTTTTCCTCTTTCTCTCTTCTGCACGATGGTGCTTTCTGGAAAGTTTCATCCGCATTAAACTTTTTTTTTTAAACAAAGCATTTATTTTCTGTATTTGCTTTTCATCCTTCATTTTGCAGAAGGCGCCATAAAAGCAATTGCTTATGTGCTATTTGCGTCTTGAAGCGACGCAAGAGAGAGCGTGAGGCAAATGCTAGAATGGCTAAAGGTCATTCTGGAGTCCTGGATCTCCAGCAAGAGGTAAGCTGCTGCTAATTTATTGGACTAATGATTAGGTTTAAGGCTAAATTGATTGGCAAAAGAATTACTTTTAATATTCTAAACAGAAGATTGACTTCTCTTTTCTGTTTCTTGATTGTAGGAATCTTCACCTGTTGGCAGTCCTTACGGTGAAGATTCATCATTAAATATGGATGAATCAGTGGACCCATATGCAGATGCTGAGGTGGAAGGTGAAGGAGAAAAGGTGAAAGGGGAGGTGTCTGAGCATCAGTATAGCCGTATGGAGGAGAGGCATGAGGAGGAGGAAGATGATGGGGAAGAAGAGGAAGAGGAGGATGAGGAAGAAAATGAGATAAAGACTATTAACAAAGATGAAGGTCAAACGAAAGAGCAATCACAGTTCAGAGATAGCTTGTCAGAGGAGCGTGGTAGAAAATCTCAGCCTGAAACAGTGGATAAGTCTGGTGCAGTAGCCCAAAACCAGAAAGGAATTACAACACAAAATGAAGAAGAAAGTAAAGCAGTTCAACAGAGATACAAGGTATTTGTGTCCCCCTTTTCCCTCTTTTCCCTCCCCACCTTTTCTTTTTGCATCATGCAATGTACTCTGATTTCTAAAATGTAATAATCTATTCTGTTCCTTCTTCATTGCACAAACTTTATTCCTACTTGTTTGGAACATGGTTTAAACACCTTTTAAAATTCTTGGCATAGTGATGTTTTAATAGTTCAAGGTTTCTATTTTGCATTTCTATGAAATGCTACTATGTATTTTGGTCATGCACTGAGTTAATGGTGTTCATGTAATTACAGGAGGCTCAAGAAAGGCAACAAAGGTCTAAAATGTTGGAGAGCTTCCGCTTCGAGAATCCCATGCTTCTTAAATTATGTGGAGTTCTCTTTCCTGACAATAAGAAGTCTGTTTGGAGTGGCCGTCATTCATTGGTTCTGAATCGGGATTCTCAAACTAGTCTAGTTCATTCAGCTATCGAGTCATTCATGAAGTAGATTATGAGATTTCTTGTATTTGACATAACCCTGGAAAAATCTGTCTAGGTGAAATAGGTGATTTACATAATACCGTTGTAAATTATTAGATGCTAAGCACACAGAATGCTCTGACACTAGATCTGATCTACATTTGTGGCTTACTCCTCTAATCTAAGTATCCTTCCTCCAATTCCTCCTTTTATCATATAACTATAGTCTTTCATTCTTGATAAAGTGTTAAAATCATTTTGTTCATCTACTTTTTTATGTTTAAAATAAGAATTCTAGGTGAGGAGTGGAGAACTGTGATATTAGTCTATTAATGTTTTGAGAAAAAAAAAAGTATGGATCAAATTTGGGTGTGTTTTTTAGTTCATCTCATCAAACTTTAACCCCACAATTGTCAAATATAGTTGTGGCTGTTTACCACAAATATAAAAATTATCAAATATGATATACAACGTTAGTAAATTACAATCTCACACCTCATTAAGGTGAATAACAACTTCTAAAACATTATCTTTAGTCCTAAATAAAGTTATTCCTTCTTTTCTTCAAGACCATTAATGATTTTTATTTTTCCTGTTAGAAACTTTTATTTATATAATTAAGTTTTTTATACAATATAATTTCAAACTCACAAGCATTCATTTAAATTATAATGCAAGCACAGTCTTATTATGGCCTTGGGATATGGTGAGCACCCTTGATTAACAGCCTAATGTTGGGGTTTCATCATTAAGTATTATGTCATATCGCCATTAGTTAATGCATTAAAGACTAATTCTTAGATATATCATATTTTGTTTATGGTGTTGTTTTTGTAAATTTTTTAAAGATATATATATATATATATATCTATTGTGTTCACGTCTTTTTATTGTATATGAATTTTTTGTCAAAATTTTACTATTAATATTTGTATTATACGTAAATTATAAATTTAATATTATATTCTAATTTAATTATTTTTAGTTCTTTTTTTTTTAAATTAAAATTATGATCAAACCGTTAAAATATCAAAATTTTATGCCACAAGTATATTATTAAACTATTTGTCATTTCCACTTGATATTCACAAAAAGCCATTATTATTTTAGTTAATACATTCAACAACTGCTATTTGAGTTTAGACTATTTTCAAATTTTGAAGAGTAAATGATCTCAGAAAGATCAAATTGAAAAAAAAAAAAAGTTTACAATTTTGGCCATAATATGAAACAGTAACAAAAGTTGACCTAACAGATTTAACTATTATCATTTAAATCAAAACTAAAATTAAATTAATAAAATTAAAAATAAAAAAATTTATCAGGATCAATAAATTGCATATCCTTGCATGTTTTGATTGATGTTGTAAATAATGTTTGCTCCTTGGTTAAGGCAGGAGATTGCTTGCCTGAAGTATGCTTTGAATGTTTAATTTGTTGACCAAAAAAATACAAAAAATAAAGAGAAAAGAATGTCCAAGTATTTAACTCCATTACCAGAAATTTCTTGGAAATGTACTTTCTTGAAAGAGTGATGAACTACCTATCCAAATAGTCTTGTTACTTATTATAATACGACTGAAATTTCAATAAAGACATTTAAAATTACTGTATTCGTAATAGTTTTTTTTTGGGGGGGGGGGGGGGGGAATAGCCCCATTTTAGAATCCGTCCCTGGACCAAAGTAGAGGCTCATGTAGTAGGAAACAACAGCTTGAGCATCTCATGATCATGGTAGGTCATACTTCACACGTCCAAGGTATAAACCACATGCAGGGGCCATTGGACTTGCGGCAGTCACTGTTTTTGCATTCAGAATTCTTTGCACTGAAATAATTCATTCGATTCAATGCGTGAACACCGTCCCGGAAAAGAAAAAAAGGGGTTAAAAAACTCGATTAGAATAAATAATTGTCTGCATGCACATGAAAGTGAACATAAAATGAAAATAATACCATCAGAAGTTGTCAACTCTCCGGTGCCAACACATTTGAGAACACCAACAAGCAGTCTGACCTGCATGAAATCCAGCAGAAGATTGACATATTATATAGATGAATGATTGAACAGCTAATGTCCCACAAAGATTATTTATCAGTAAGACGAAGGAGACATCAAATTGAGATGAATGTTATTCAATTGTCCCTTGGACTGGGTTGAAAATTGTTGCACAAAGTAGTGAACCTAACAACTAACAGATGGGTCATCAAAATCATATATAAAAAAGGCAATAACTGAAACCTGGTGGTAAAGAAAGGAGCGTGCCCGTGCTGTTACCACATAGCTGCGATGTCTCCTCCTTATTCCAAATTCTTCTAGATTACTTTTACCATTATTCGTGTCTACCATATCGTCAATATTGGAGAATGAATTAATGGGGAGCTCAACCTCAGGCTTAACAGAGCATGTATGAGAATCTTTCAAGCTTGAATTATTCTGTTCCCTCTCTGTGATTGATGGGAAATAAGGAGTTGCAGGTACCTCACAGACGTGGAGTTCATCTAAAGTTCTGATTGGTGAGTTTGCCTAAACACACATCATCTTTGGGTAGTCAAGAAAACTAGGAAGATGGAAAAATAAGATTCTCAGCTGTTTGGAAATAATGTTTGTGTGATTATGTCATGTAGGCATACACATGCGTGTATGTGTACATCTACATGTAAAGCCCTGTAACACATACGATAATGATATTTTATGCACATGAGAAAAGTAACCACCTGGCAACCTGCTGCCCTGAAGGAACTAAAATCATGATGTCCAACAAGAACTTTGCATGCTTCCTACAAGTATATCAATTAAGTTCTCATTTTTGGAGTAAATCAATAATTAAATCAGATTAGGGGAACACAATTAAAAAACAGACCCACCTGCATTGCATATAGATCTAGTTTCTCTGGTACATGCCATGCCCGCTCTTTTTCAAAGGTAGACAAAGGTTCAGAGCCAGAAACCAAGCGGTAAAAGTACCTACAAGATTATTTCTCACAAATTGAGATGTCTATCTTATACAGTTCAATTTATGAAATACAAGAAATCAAAATCACTGTCTTGCACTTTTAGAGCACCATAAAAAATCATCAATGTACGTCTAAATTGTACCATGGGGTCTTCTTTGCATATAGCATTAGATAAATAGGGTACCTAAAATATCAGGTGAAATCTGCTTAAATTGTACTAGCTGCACCTCTTAGAGGTGGGAAAATTCAATAAAGAACATATTGTGGTCAAGAATTACTATTTAAAAGAATGAATTCAGAAAAAATGCTTAGCATATGAAGACAAGCTGACAGAATAATTTGAATCCTAACATGAATCCTAACATGCAGCAGCTTGTTCCTTTCATATAATGTTATACTTGCCCGAGTCCTCGAGTGCCAAGGTCCATTTCAATACACAAGGAAAAGCCAAGAGCTGGTTTGCATTCTAATAATCATGATTCCGTGTAATTGGGGAAAGGTTAAACTTGAAAGGTCCCAGAAGTAACATTTAACATCCAACAGAGAATTATAGCACCAAAAGTATTTGTCGGCTGAGCCACATGGTTAAAGTCCCCACATAGAGAAATGAAGATCAAAAAATACCTACGTGCGCTCCTGAGCTTTAAATCTTGCATGAAAATCATTTGGAACACATCGGACATCGATCACTGAAATATCACCCTCATTCTTCTAAAGTAAACCAAATTAAACAATGTGTTATTAGATACACAACACCAACATAATCAAGGTAAAAATGTGTTTTTTAAAGAACAAAGTTGGTAATCCTGGGTTGATGACAAGCAGTCGACTTATACATCTTAATGCATAAACTAGAAAGATCATTAGAAAACACACCTGTAAGAAATGGTTCACAGCTCTTCTAACAACAGATGGTTCATGAGGCGGTAACTGCATTTTTAGCATGAGAAGTAATTGTGCAGCAGTCATAAACTAATTTAAAAATTAAGTTACTCGCAGAATACTCCAATAAGTAAATATTATGCGTAAATATTCACCACTTCACCAGGCTTTCTTTTGCTTATGCGTTCCACATCTACATGGCAAACATTTGATAAGGCATGTACACCTGCATCCTGGAATCGGGGAAAAGAAAAACTAAAAATCTATATGACATTCTCATAAAATAGTTTTCCAATAGCAGATTGGATAGTGGCAATGGAACTATTTGTCTAATTCAAGCAAATTAAAGTTGATTGTATAACTACAAGTGAGCTTCTTAGAAACATTACTGATTGACTTCATAAAGATTATTTGAAAAATCCCACACCCTTAGTTTAACCAAAATGTCAGTGCATCCTTTAATCCACGAAAGTAGTCCTTAAATTAAATGTTACTAACTAGCAATGGAGAAGATGATTAAAGAATATAATAAAAGTGTAGTAAGCAAAAGGATGAAGACTTACAGTTCGACTAGAACAAAAGATCGAAACCGGCTGACCTATAAATTTATGAAAAGCCTCCTACAAAACCAAAGCATCAAAATTTACAATACCTAATTGTTATCTCAACCAGAATTTGTTTACGTTGAAATAAAACGAAACAAAGGCACCAAATCCAAGAAACATAAATCTTAAGGTGCTATATCGATGATAATACAATTTGTAAACAGAATGCCATTGCAAAATTCGAAATGTCAGAGCCTTCCTTTTTCATTTTAGTTTCGCAATTAAAAAGAAAACAGAGACCAAGGTACTACCTCTAATACGCCAACGACTGTGCGGCAATTTGGCTGCTGCTGCGAGCCAGAGAAGCGAGTTCCGATGTACTCAATAGCTACTAAATAGCGCTGGATTCTAGGGTTTTTGCTCATGCTTAAGTCTTGTAGTTGTTTATCTTCTTTATCTTGGTCGGTGTGATCTTGGGTTTTAAGTATTTTAGAAGGCCTGGATTCAGTGGGACTTCCCGTCATTTCATTTAGTCTTTTTTCCCTCAGTTTCTCAGCCTCCAAACAACAGTCCGAGACGGTAGAGTTGTGGGTTTTAAAAAGGGTTTTCAGTGACTTTGGACGGTATTTATACTGTTCCCAAATAGCAGCTTCCTTTTGCTACAAAAATGGCAGGTTTAACTTACTGCTATCTTTTGTTATTGGCTTGACCCTAATTTAAACTCACCTTTATTGTTTACTCGATTGTGCATACGAATACCTGGTGAAGAAAAAAAAAAAAAACATGATTGCCCTTTCACTACAAATCCATGGGAGGAATAATAGTCCCATCACTCAAGTGAGTCATCCATGTTTGAGGTGAGTTCCAATTGGAAACTACTTAAGCTGAGTGTTACATCATCCACTCTCTTTTCAATTATTTACAATATTTCAGTAATTTTTTTATCTCATACATATTTTCTTTTTACTTAAATTCTAAATCCTAAAATTAGACCTTAAATCTAGAATTAGAGATGTGCATGGGCTGAGCCGAGCCGGGTTCAACTAAAAATTTATGTTCATTTGCTAAGCCCGAGCTCGGCTAAAAAAATAGGCTTAAAATTTTGCTTAAGCCCAACTCAAATAAAAATGTTAAGACCTAGGCTTGACTCGACATGTTACTATTAATTTTTATATTTTTTTATATAATTTTAAAAAATATATAATACATCAAAAATACTAAAAATATCAAAATAAATATTTTTCAACAAATTGAAAATAAATTTTAAAAAATATGTATACTTAAATAATACTAAGATAGATGCAACTTAACAATCAAATGCCTCTAAAATAATAACAAAATTAACAAATGTCTTTAAAATAATAACAAAATTAACAATAAAATAAATTTTATACAATATCCAAACAAAAACAACAAAATAGTAGCAACATAATAGTAAAATGGTAGTAAAATAGGGAGAAAACAATAAGAGAATAATATTAAACAATAAAAAAAAGATTTTTTTGTCCTTTAGTGAATTTGGGTCGGGCCAAAAATGTCTTACCCGAGGCCCAGCCCATTTTTTAAACTGAATTTTTTTATTCAAGACCATTTTTCGGGCCTATATTTTTGTCTAAACCCTCTTACATTTCTTGAATTTTAAATCCTAAACTTTGAATTTGAACATAAAATTCTAAACCCTAAACTTCGAATTCAAACCTTAAATCATGAACCAAAAAGTCAAGTTTAAAATTTAGGGTTCAGAGTTTAGGTTCAAGTTTAGATTTAGGGTTTAAAATTTCGAATTCAAGATTCAAATTAAAAAAAATTTGCCCAAATAATGTACGAATGACGTAGAAAAAATTACTAATATATTATTAAACAATTGAAAAAAAATATCAAATTAAAAAAAAAAGTTCATTATCGCTTTATTATATTATAATCAATAAATTGTTAATTATATTTAATGGTATAATAACAAATTGACCTGATGGATTATAGTAATTTTTTATTTTTCCTTTTCCTCTTTTTCACTTGAACCTTGTTTTTTTTCTCTTTCTCGCAATCTCCAATTTCCTTCTTCTAAAAGCTTTTTTCAACCTTCTCTTTTCCCAAAAGTTTCTCTACACTCCAACTTTCCCATCATCAACAACTTCTTATGAAACTGCAAATCCAAATCCTCCATGATAGATGTCCACCATTCTTATTACTAAGATCCAAAGTGCATGTTTGGAACAAAACCTCCATGGTGCAACTATTAATCTCCATATAGAATGTAGCAGAAATAAGTTTCACGACCGCATAATGTGATAAAAGTCTTAGTTGATTAGCTTAAGTCTTGCCATATATCGAATTTATAAGGTTATACTGTTAGAACCTTAAAACAAGATCTAATATAAAACATAACAAATCAGGATCTATCATATCGGATTATCAAGAACAAATCATGACCAAAATTAGATACGGAAGTGTATCTGAATCCATCAATTTCTTGAAATCTTTGAATTTTATGGTTTTAATCTTCTAAATTAGCACACAAGTAATTCAGAGAATGTGACTTTCTCTTTTCTAAAGATGAAACATTAATCCTAATTTTTAATCAGCTCATCATCAATTAGAAATTAGTTACTAGAGTATAGAGGTGTTCATAGGTCGGGTCAGGCCGGACTCAACCAAAATTTTAGGCCTGTTTACTAGACCTGAGCTTAGCCCAACCCAAAAAGTAGGCTTAAAAGTTTGCCCAAGCCTGGCCTCGGCCCGTATTAAATTATATATATTTGAAAAAATATAATACATAAAAATACTAAAAATATTAAAATAAATATTTCCCAACAAATTGAAAATAAATTTAAAAAATAATATGTATTGTTGGTCCCAATTCATACCTGGCCCAGACCCAAATATGTAGAACCCAAAATATAAAAACAAACCCATTAACCACTTAAACTAAACCCTAGGCCCAGTACATCAATAACCCAACCCCCCAAAATAATTGACCCAGGCACCAGCAAAACCTTAAACAGCAGCAGGTCGTGCGCCGCAAACCAACCCGCACCTCCGAGTCGTGCGCCTCCACGGAGTCCCTCTCCACCACGTTTGCTACACCTACAAGACGTACATCAATAAAACTTGTAATTTTTGGCTATAAAAGCCTTGAAATCAAATGTAAACTTACTTTTTTTTGATATAAAAAACACTAGTACTTTGAGTACTAAAAACCAGTGTACTAAAAACGAGTGCAAATAAACACCAAGCAACCAAGGTCAATCGCAAATACTCAGAATCAATATACCAAGAGTCTAGGTGAAGATTCGTTTCGTTAATTATTATTTCACCATTTTTTTCCCGAGTTTCTGTTTTTTAAAGGGGATACTATAAAGGAAAGGGAGAAAAGAGGGCCTTACCTGGCTCACCGGCCACCATGGCATGCGTGGGGAAGGAGGAGCTGCGATGATGGGCGCACATAAGCCCTAGCAGAGGGGAAAAAGGGCGAAAACCCTTTGGGTTTTCTTTTGCCTTCGGCAGTGAGCAGAAAATGGGGAAGGGGTGTTTTAATTTTTGAGTTTCAAATGGCAGAACTGCTTTTAATTGCTATGGAAATAGTGCTTTTTTTTGTTTGGTTTTATTTCGCATTAAGTCCTCCCTTGTTGGGTGGTTGCTTGATTGGGCCTTTTTATGTTTCTTTCCTTTTTTAAAATTGGCCCCAAGTATTTGTGCGTTTTTTCAGTTTAATCCGGGCTGAGGCACATTGCATTAATGGTGGGGATATTTCTGTTTCTGGTCCCTCTAGTTCGCATGCGCGCCCAATATGGTCTCCCATCTCTTTTTAATTATGATTTCGCCCCATAATTTCGTTTTTTAACGCAATTAAGCCCTACGCCGATTAGCTTAGTCACTTTTATTATAAAATTAATTGTTTTTTTAAGTATTATTATATTTATATTTTATTATTACTATTTTATTATATTCTATTATTAATTTCTACTGTTATATTTTTTATCCTACGCTTTATTTTACTCTTTTATTGTAATATTATTTATTATTTATTATATTATTTGTATTCTACTTTTTGTTCTATTAATAATTATTTTAAATTATTATATCATTGTTAGTCTTTTTATTTTTTTATTAAAAATTAATTACTTTAGATATAGTTTTTATACTTATTACATTTTATTTTATTTTACTGCTATCATCTACTGTATATACATATTTACCAACGTTTTATTTTATCAAACATATTTTTTTATTATTATATATATACTCCATAAAAATTAATTATTTTAAATATTGTCTTTCATATTTATTATACATAGTCCTTTTTTACCATTTATCACTATTATTTTATCATTCTTATTGATACTTTGTAAAGATATATTTCTCACTAAAGTTTTTATAATCATTAATAGTCTTATCATGTTATTATTTCTATTGTGTTTTCAAAAACCACCACCGTCATTATTACCACTTTTATTTACTATATTATTATTGTCATTTATCTTAATTTAGTGTATTTATTTAGTTTTATTTTCCTTTTATCGCTGTGTTTAATGTCATCATTCACATATTATTTTCATTCCCATTATATCTTTAATATTATTATTGTTATGTTTATTAGGTTTTTTTTACCATTGTTTTGATTATTATTATTAATTCTCCTTATAGTTATTATGTTTTAGGTGTTAATACATGCACTATCAAGTTTATTATTACATTGTTATTTCTTATGTTGCATACTATCGTGTTTCTTAAATTTTTAAACTTCCCAAATTCGTTTATTCAATGGTTCATTCTCAATGGTTTTCTAAAATAAAGGCAATGTTTGGTATTTAAAGAATTCAAAGGATCGCGCCCTAACGTACTGGGTGTCGCTTTTTTTGTTTACTTTGAATATCTAAATATCCTTTTATCGGTTCGCTCTCAAGATTTTTAAAATAAAGGCAATGTCTGGTATTCATGGAACTCAAAGGATCGTGCCCTAACGTACTGGGTTTCGCTTTCTTTGTTCGTTTGAATATTCGAATATCCTCTTAAAACTAAAGCACACGTTTTAAAAGTTAACAAAGAGGAGGATCGTATTTTGAACTCTGTCCAAATCTTTAATTTTCGACATTTAAGATACCAACTAATCAATTAAGTACCGATTTTGGGCGTGTCGAGGGTGCTAATCCTTCCTCGTACGTAACTGACTCCCGAACCCATTTTCTTAAAATTCGTGGACCAAAATATTTTATAAGGTGGCCCAATTACACCTCAAAAAAGGATTGGTGGCGACTCCCAACTTTCGTTTTCAAAAAGTCGATTCCCGTTTTCAAAAAATGGTTTCGACAGCTTGGCGACTCCACTGGGGACCAATAAGAGAGTCGAGCTGTAAATTGATTATTTTCTATCTTCTTGTCGAAATTTAGAAATTCGGTTTTTTCTAAATACACGATCCTCGCATTGCATTTTCCGTGGCCTTGTTAAATTTGCTATTGGATGAATCTTTTGATATGCTCGCATCATATTGCATGACCGTCGTGGTCACACCTCTTAAGTGGGAGTGAGAAACTATGCTTTCGTGAGGTTTTCACCTCCGCATGGGCTAGGGGATCGCTTCCGGGGTACATCCGTACTTATGTTTTCGTGAGGTTTTCACCTCCGCATGGGCATAAGGAAATGTATCCTCCTGAACCGAACTTGATCCATATGAACCTATAATGGGCGAGGATCGAGGAATCTGCTGGTTCAGGTACCTTTACTCTAGGACTAAACCACATATAGTGAGCTGTAGGAACCCACCTCAGGTAGAATCACATATAGCCCTAGCGGTTGCCCTAAATAGGTGTTTGATAATTTTCTGATTGCTTGAATTTCTATTCTTATACATGATTCTGACTTTTTTTTCCCTTCTCTTTTTTTGTGATAGTCATTGCATAACATTTGCATCATAAAAGGAGGTGTCGATATACGGTTCGATTACTAGGGGAAAGTTTTACCATGAAAAACGAATTCCTTGATAAAGTGAAAGACAATGCGATTGTCCAGAAATGGTCGGAGGATACACAGTTAGAGAAAGGTGACAGTTTGGCAGAGGGGTACATGTCGGAATTATGGGACTTTACCCGTATTAGTGTAGTTCAGAATGATCTTCAGGAGCTGAAGGAGTTGTGGAATTGCTGGGATGATGAGATGAAGCAGCTGCTCTACTTTAATTATGGTGATATTGCTTATCTCCTCGATGTTAAGGTAGATAGGTATTTGTTCCGCGCCATGGCTCAATATTGGAATTCTGCCTACAGTTGTTTTACTTTTGGAAAGGTAGATCTAACGCCTACTGTTGAGGAATATACGGCTTTACTTCGTTGTTCGAGGTTTCAAACTGATAAAATTTATTCTAGAGCTGTCAATATCCCAACCTTTGTTAAGAGGATGATGAACATCACCGGGATGAGTGAGCCGTGGGTTGCAACCCGAGTCCAGCAGAAGGGTAATGGAAAGTGCATTCCTTGGGAAAGTCTAAGAGATCTGATCTTGACGCACCCTGATATGAAGAAAAGAGTTGATGTCTTCGCTTTAAGCATTTATGGTTTAGTAATTTTTCCTAAGGCCTTAAGGCATGTAGATGAAGCAGTCGCCGATCTATTTGACCGACTTGGTAAAGGAGTCACTCCTGTTCCTGCCATCTTGGCTGAGACTTTCAGATCTTTGAGTGCATGCCGGAAGACAGGCGAAGGTAGGTTTCTTGGATGTGCACAGCTTTTGATGGTATGGTTTCATAGCCACTTCTGGAGGATGGAAAAGCCCTCTTACCGTCCTTTTCTCGGAGATTACTCACCTTTGAAGGAGATATCGGCTATATCAAGAAGAGATGACATAACAGAGGAAAAATGGATGGCGATACTTCAAAATCTCCAAGAGAAGGATATCGAATGGAAAGCCTCTTGGTTGGTTTCCGATGAGATTCTCTACCGATGTGGGAGCTACGATTGGGTCCCTTTATTGGGGATCTGGGGAGCCGTTGGGTATGCCCCTCTTCTTGTATTGAGGCAATATAGATCGAGACAATTTATACCATTGACGTATGGGCTGGCTCAGAGTGGGTTCTCGTATGGGGAGAAGGACTCCAAGAAGAAGAGTCGCGAGATTTATAATGCTTGGAACCAAACCTGCCGGATAAAAGGAGTTGCTGTAAATCCAATGGTGACTCCTGAGTATAATGAATGGTGGTGTAGAAGGGTTAATGACAACATCCCAAGACCGAATTTAGAAGAGGCTCGACCAATAGAGGAATATCTACAAGTGGTCCCCTCCGAGCTGGAAATTATAAAGCAAGACTTCGAAAAGAAAACCTCGGAGTTAGAAAAGAAAATAGAACAGTTGGAGGAGGAAAAGGTGTACTTGAAGCTAGACGTGGATCTTCGAAAGTCTGAGGCCGAGAATTTGAGAAAGAGAAAGAGAAAGGTTGAAGAGGACTTGGACAGTTTGAAGACTGAGTACACGCAGCTACATAAGTCAATGAGGAATGCTGGCCTGGGTAAAACGTCTGAACAGTGGAAGCAAGAAGTCCAAGAGGAAAAAGCTAGGGCTGATTGGTGGGAGAGAAAGTTCCATGCCACTCAAGCTCGAGAGGTTGCTTTTAAGGAAAGTTTGAATGATAGCCAAAATGAAAAGGAGATGTTAAGGGCTCGAGTGGCGGAGTTAGAGATAGCACTACAGCAGCATCGGAGTCGTAACTCAGCGATGGCGAGCCTAAGTAAGATCAAGGATCTGAAGGGGAAAGTAGAGGAACTTGAAATTGCGCTTCAGAACGGCGAGCACCAAATCGAAGCATTAGAAGCAGATAATGAGCGACTAGGGGAGCAACTTCACCGATCACAGGATCAGGTTCGAGATAGAGATTACCTCATGGGTGAAGCTATAGCTCAGATACGAGAGGTGGCAGAACATTTACAGATTTTGGCGGTGCAAGCTGATGTACTAAGTGTCAAATATGAGTCAGGGTCAGCTCGGGGGCAAGAATTGGCCTCCCTTCTTGGGAGAGTGAAAGCTTTAGGTGTTAGGGCAAGACCGTATATGTAATTCATTTTATGTAAAAGATTTTATTTTTCAGTGAAATTTTCTAAATGCAATTGAATTTGAATCGACGTCTCCTTTTGCATTCATGTCATGCATTTGCATTGCATAGCATTACATATATTAAATTTCACAAAAGAACCCTATTAATTAGCGAAAATTCTATCAGTTACCCTGGAACATCACTACTACACTCGAAGGAAAACGAAGACAATGGATCAAAGGTTGGAAAAGTTAGAGCAGATGCAAAAAGACATGCAGGATCAGTTGCAAGCTCAGATGCAAGAACAGTTGGCCAAGATCCAACAAGACATGAGGGACCAAATGATGGAGTCCCAGAGGAGCATGATGAGCCAGATAACACAGCTGTTAACTGGGGGGCCTGATAAAGGCAAAAGCCCTATGGATGCTGGTGATAATAATGAAGACTCTGCGTATCCTCCTAGCTTTGCCCCAGCAAGTGTCCAACCGCCAAAGGTGTCGGTTAATATTAAACCCCAATATCAATCAGGTACCTCGGCACCAATGAATTTCCCAACAGGTTCAAGCTCCAATCCTGGAGGCAATCTGGCGAGCCCCCAAGTCCCTGACTTTGATGACGCGGCAGAGATAGAGAAGGCAAGGGCTGAGCTTCCAAAACAATTTGAAGATAGATGCAAGTGGTTGGAGGAGAAGTTCAAGGAGTTAGAGAATGTTGATCACTATTGTGGAGTCGATGCAAAGGAACTGAGCTTGGTTCCAGACTTAGTACTTCCTCCGAAATTCAAGATGCCAGAGTTCGAGAGATACAACGGGACCAGCTGCCCTGAGGCCCATATCACAATGTTCTGTCGAAGGATGACAGGATATGTCAACAACGACGAATTGTTGATCCACTGCTTTCAGGAAAGTTTGGCTGGGCCCGCAGCTAAATGGTACAATCAGTTGAGCCGTGCTCAAGTCAAATCATGGAAGGATTTAGCACAGGCATTCATGAGGCAGTACGGACATGTAACCGATATAGCACCTGACAGAGTCACGTTGCAGAACATGGAGAAGAAACCCGGTGAAAGCTTCAGGAAGTATGCCCAGAGGTGGAGGGAAGTTGCTACACAGGTCCAACCACCACTGCTGGAAAAGGAAACAACCATGCTATTCGTTAATACCTTGAAGGCACCCTTCATCAACCACATGCTGGGGAGCGCAACCAAGAGTTTCGCGGACATAGTGATGTCTGGCGAAATGATAGAAAATGCCATAAGGTCTGGTAAGATAGAAGTGGGGGAACGTACGAGAAGGTCGGCCCCGAAAAAAAGAGAGAATGAGGTAGGCAATGTGAGCTCAGGGTACTCAAAACCTATCACGGTTAGCCAATCGAGAACGATAGTCGCAGGCCAGCAGGCCGTACCAAGGCGAGAGCCTAACACAAGGCAGAGTATAGAGAGGTTTCAGTTCACTCCTATACCAGTGACATATGGGGAGCTTTTCAAAAAGCTGTTTGACGCGCACGTAGTGGCCCCATTTCACTTGGAACCATTGCAACCCCCGTACCCTAAATGGTACGACGCAAATGCTCGGTGCGAATACCATGCAGGGATTACGGGGCACTCGATAGAAAACTGTACCTCGTTCAAAAGATGCGTTGAAAGACTTATCAAGGCAGGTGTTGTGAAATTCGATGATACACCTGGTACAGGAAATCCGTTGCCCAGTCATGCCGATAAAGGAGTGAACGCGGTAACTGAAAATATGGGGAGGAAAATAAAGCTGAATGTCGCGGAGGTAAGAACCCCATTGAAGCTAGTTTGGAGGGAAATGCAGAAGAGAGGTTTAATCCCGCAAGGGTTGGGGGATAAAATCCAAGATACACGGAACTACTATGAGTTCCATCATGAGAAGGATCACGAGATTCAAAACTGTACTGAGTTCAGGGCCCTAGTTCAGGGTCTAATAGATAATAAGGAGTTGGAGTTCTTCGAGCATGTCAAAGAAGATGATGTGTGCTCTCTAAGAGGAGAGTCAAGCGAAGAAGGTTGTAGAGTCAGCCGCCCGATGATAATTATCTCGAAGCCCAGAGTTAGTGAAGTAGAAGCAAGGGCTACGCCAAAAATTATAATCCAGAAACCAGTGGCTTTCCCTTATAAGGATAGCCGAATGGTGCCTTGGAATTATAACTGCAGTATAACGGTGCCAGAGAAAGAGGGTTTGATTAACGCGCCAAACACAGAAGCTGAACCAGCAAAAGGGAAGCCCGTCGTGTTCAAGCAAGAAGGAGGGAAATCAGAACCACTGGTTAATGAGCCAGTAAAGGAGAATGAAGCCAAGGAGTTTTTAAAGTTCCTAAGACACAGCGAGTATAGTGTTGTGGAACAACTACACCGACAACCAGATCGCATATCTGTATTGGCTCTGCTGTTAAATTCGGAGGTCCACCGCGACGCGCTGATGAAGGTGTTGAATGAAACCTATGTCTCGAATGACATTTCTGTTAACAAATTGGATCGCCTTGTCAGTAACATAAGCGCCGACAACTTCATCTCTTTCAGCGATGATGAGATACCACCAGGGGGCATGGGGTCTACTAAGGCTCTCCACATCACTACCCGTTGCAAGGGGTATACGCTGCCAGGGGTACTAATTGATAATGGATCCGCACTGAACGTCTTGCCTTGGTCCACCTTGAACCGTCTGCCTATAGATAGCTCTCACATGAAGACATGTCAGAACATAGTGAGAGCGTTCGACGGCACAGAAAGGAAAGTGATGGGAAGGATAGAGATACCTCTCCGGATCGGCCCAAACACGTACGAGGTAGATTTTCTCGTGATGGATATTAAGCCTTCCTATAACTGTCTATTAGGAAGACCTTGGATACACTCAGCTGGGGCAGTACCGTCCTCGTTACATCAAAAGGTGAAGTTGGTTACGGAGGGCCGGTTAGTAACGATATATGCGGAGGAAGACATTATTGCGTCGGTTACCAGTGATACGCCCTACGTGGAGAATGATACTGAAGCAGTTGAATGTTCATTTCGATCACTAGAGTTTGTGAATGCAACGTTTATAGCTGAGGGAAGCAGAATTTCGAGGCCTAAGATGTCTGAGGCTACGAATATGAGCTTGAGGCTGACAGTGGGGAAAGGGGCGTCACCCGGGAGAGGATTTGGAAAGTACCTTCAAGGACAAGTTAAAGTGCCAGTCTTGGTTGGCAAGTGGGATCGCTTCGGTCTGGGATTCAAGCCAGATGCAAGACAAATAAAGAAGGAGTTTGAAAGAAAACAAGAGCAGCGAAGAGCAAGATGGAGTGGGGCAGAAGTTAAGTGGGAACCGATGAGCTTCCCCCACATTTCCCAAACGTTTATATCGGGAGGGTTTATTTATTCCACACAGGAGAGGGTGAAAAAAGCAATAGCTGAAGATGCGGTAGAAAGCTGGAGCATCAACGCCACATTGGAAGATGGATCGAAGAAAGGAAATTTATCGGGCATTCGCCCATATGAGCCTGGGAGTGTTTTGGATAACTGGACTGTGGAAGAAATTCCTGTAATCTTTAGAGCTAACACAGAGTAATATTCGAAACCCACTTGTTGTCTTCTAGCCTAGGGACAATAAGAATCTTTTGTGAAATAGGCTCATGTTCAAACATTATTATTTTCAATAAAATGCATTTTCATATATCAGCTCGAGCGATTATTCATTATTTCTTTTCATTTCATACACAATCATACCATACAAAGGAATTATTCATTGTTGTTTTTGGGTATTCTTCTATACTCATAATAGGCCCCCAGACGTCAACGTCATGAGCAATGCTGATACGAGCCCGGAATCTCCTTTTGAGCGAGACATGTACTTTGAGGGATCTCAGGATTTTGAAGATGACGAGGACTGTGGATTATCTTCCGACTTGTTAAGGATGGTGGAGCAGGAAGAGAAACAGATTCTGCCACACAAAGAGACCATTGAGATTGTGGCTCTAGAAGAGGGGAAGGAAGTGAAAATTGGCACTTGCATCAACGAGAAAACAAGACAAGACCTCATTGAGCTATTGCAAGAATTCAAAGACGTCTTTGCATGGTCATACCAAGATATGCCCGGTCTAAGTACAGATATCGCGGTGCACCGTGTCCCTACAAAAGAGGAGTGCAAGCCAGTTCAGCAAAAGCTCCGAAGGATGAGACCCGATGTTGCAATGAAAATAAAGGAAGAGGTCCAGAAGCAGTTTAATGCTGGTTTCTTACAAGTGGTCAATTATTCAGAATGGGTAGCCAACGTAGTCCCTGTCCCTAAGAAAGATGGGAAAGTGCGTATGTGTGTAGATTACAGAGATTTAAACAAGGCCAGCCCTAAGGATAACTTTCCATTGCCTCACATTGATACCCTAGTGGATAATACGGCAGGCTTCTCACTGTTCTCTTTTATGGATGGGTTCTCCGGGTACAATCAGATCAAGATGCATTCTGAAGACATGGAAAAAACTACATTCATAACTTTATGGGGAACATTTTGCTACAAAGTAATGCCATTCGGGTTGAAGAATGCGGGAGCAACGTACCAAAGAGCCATGGTAACCTTGTTTCACGACATGATGCACAAGGAAATTGAAGTCTACGTTGATGACATGATCGCAAAATCTAGAACTGAAGAGGAGCATGTGCAAGTCTTGAGAAAATTGTTCTTGAGGTTGAGGAAATTCCAATTAAAGCTCAATCCGTCAAAGTGCACTTTTGGAGCTAGGTCCGGAAAGTTGCTCGGCTTCGTAGTCAGTGAGAAGGGAATAGAAGTTGACCCTGATAAAGTCAAGGCTATACAGCAGTTGCCTCCGCCACGCACTCAGAAAGAGGTCCGAGGTTTCTTGGGAAGACTAAATTACATTGCTCGGTTCATCTCACAGCTGACTGAGAAGTGTGACCCCATACTTCGCCTTCTTAAAAAGCACAATCCTGGGGTATGGGATGATGAATGTAAGAGAACTTTTGAAAAGGTTAAGCAATATTTGTCCAGTCCTCCAGTGCTAACACCACCTAGCCCTGGTAGACCATTGATACTGTACCTAACAGTATTTGATAACTCGATGGGATGTGTACTTGGCCAACATGATGAGACTGGGAGAAAAGAAAGAGCGATATATTACCTCAGTAAAAAATTCACCGAGTGTGAAATGAGGTACTCGCCAATTGAGAAGCTATGCTGTGCTTTGGTTTGGACAACACGAAGGTTGAGGCAGTACATGTTGTACCATACGACCTGGCTAATCTCAAAGCTAGACCCTCTCAAGTACATGATGGAGTCAACCGCTTTGAATGGAAGAATGGCCCGATGGCAAATTCTGCTCTCCGAATTTGACATAGTCTATGTCAACCGAAAAGCTGTGAAAGGAAGTGCAATAGCAGACTTTTTAGCCAGTAGAGCCTTGGAGGACTATGAACCCTTGAATTTTAATTTCCCCAATGAAGACCTAATGTATGTGGCGATTGCTGAAGAAAACATGCCTGAAGATCGTTCTTGGAAATTACATTTTGACGGGGCATCAAATGCCATTGGAAATGGAGTTGGGGCAGTACTAATATCCCCAAATGGAGATCACTACCCATTCAGTTGCAAGCTGGATTTTGACTGCACGAACAACATGGCAGAGTATGAGGCATGTATCATGGGAATTCGGGCAGCTATAGACCGTAAAATCAAGATACTTGAAGTATATGGGGACTCTACATTGGTAATTTATCAGATCAAAGGCGAGTGGGAAACGAGAGATCCTAAATTGATCAATTACCGGAGGTTAGTCCTGGAGCTAATTGAGGAGTTCAATGATATTACCTTCCATTACCTCCCACGAGACGAGAATCAGATGGCTGACGCATTGGCTACACTAGCTTCCATGATCAGAGTGAATGAACAAGAGGATATGAAGCCCATTCAGATGAGTATTTGTGAGACTCCAGCTCACTGCTGTAATATCAATGAAGAGGAAGAGAGAGATGATCACCCGTGGTATCATGATATCCTACAATACATGAAAAACCGTGTGTACCCTGATCAAGCGACCGACAATGCTAAAAGAACTTTAAGGAGGTTAGCCAGCGATTATGTCTTAGACGGAGAGATCCTGTATAAAAAGAGGAAGGATCAGGTATTGCTGAGATGTGTTGATGCTGTTGAGGCTAAGAAGATCCTAGAAGAAGTCCATGATGGGGTTTGTGGGACGCATGCCAATGGCTTCACAATGGCTCGACAAATCATGAGGTTCGGGTATTACTGGTCCTCAATGGAGGGAGATTGCATCAATTACGCTAAGAAGTGCCATAAGTGCCAAATTTATGGAGACAAAATCCATGTGCCTCCTTCACCCCTCCATGTCATGACTTCTCCATGGCCGTTCTCAATGTGGGGCATGGATGTTATTGGGCCGATTTCGCCAAAGGCTTCCAACGGTCATCGATTCATTTTTGTGGTTATTGACTACTTTACCAAATGGGTAGAGGCTGCTTCGTACGCCAATGTCACAAAGTCGGCGGTCAGTAAGTTCCTGAAAAAGGAGATCATATGTCGCTATGGTATGCCAGAAAGGATCGTATCTGATAATGCGTTGAATCTGAACAATAGTGCGATTGCGGAAGTCTGCAGTCAGTTCAACATTAAGCACCACAATTCGTCACCATACCGCCCGAAAATGAATGGGGCAGTTGAGGCAGCTAATAAGAACATTAAAAAGATTGTGGGGAAGATGGCTGAGACTTACAGAGATTGGCATGAAAAACTCCCATTTGCCCTTTATGCTTATCGTACATCTGTCAGAACTTCTACCGGAGCAACACCTTTCTCATTGGTTTATGGGATAGAGGCAGTCCTACCTATTGAGGTCGAAATCCCTTCTCTCCGAGTTTTATCAGAGTTAAAGTTGGACGAGGCAGAATGGATCCAATCCCGTTATGATCAACTAAACCTGATTGAAGAGAAGAGGCTGAGAGCTATTCGTCAGGGTCAAATGTACCAGAAGAGAATGATGCGAGCTTACAATAAAAGAGTTCGTCCCAGGGTATTCTACGAGGGGGATTTAGTATTGAAAAAGATTCTCCCTATGCAAAAAGACTTCAGGGGGAAATGGATGCCAAATTGGGAAGGACCCTATGTGGTAAAAAAGGCTTTCTCTGGAGGGGCATTGATATTAGCAGAGATGGATGGCAAGAGCTTGCCTAACCCGATAAATTCAGATTCTGTCAAAAGATACTTTGCTTAAAGCAGTGTAGGTGAAAACCCATAAAGGGCGCCTAAAAAAAAAAAAAAAAAAAGGAGAGGCCAAGGTGAAAACCCGTAAAGGGCGCCTTGAGACCAAAGGGGTTTTAATCGAAAACCCACCAAGGGCGATTCAAATTTTGATCCATACTGGGGCAAGTGATATTCCCGCTATACCTGAATCAACAAAAAAGGGATAGGCTACACCTTGGGGCATCGACAAAACGCCATAGATCCTTCAAGCACATGCCAAGTTTAAAATAGTGATCGAGGAGTTCGTACACAGAAGCTCAAACTGCGAAATCTGGGGCACCCATTAGTTCCTTTTATCCATTTTCGTGCTTCAAATAATGAATGCTTTCTTTGTTTAGTACATCTTTCGTGAATTTTGACTCGAATAAATTTCAGTTCTACCTACCCTTGTGCTCTTTCTCAAGCATTTTATTGAAATAATGATTAATGAACTAACAATGCTCACAAAAGAGGTTTTACATATTACTCTGAAAGGTTTCTAAATAATACAGGACCCTAAAACAGGACAATTATTTAGAACTCACCGAGCTTAAAACGTGTGAGGGATAAGAAATTAACCGCATCTTCAGGTCCTCTGTTATCAAGCTGAACAAGAAGACACACGTCAGGGATGTTACCTTTAGTAAACAGCGAGCGATAACAACCTAAAAATTTAAATGGATCATTCGCATAACATTTTGCATTTATGCATCTCATATCCATAATACATGTAGTTAGGAGCATTTGATTCATATTAATCATGGCATCCTAAACATCTGGCATAAGCATATCACTCTTTTACAGATGAACTCCCCAGTGGACAATGTAGCAAGATTGATCAAGAGTACAGATATCATCAGCCTTATCTTCACTGAGCAGGAGTGAAGCAGGCTAAATACCAGATCTTATCTTTGCTGAGCAGGAGCAGAGCAGATCAAATTTTGACGAATCTTATCTCCACGTACCGGCGATGGAGCAGATTCCAATCATCGGCCTTATCTTCACTGAGCAGGAGTGGAGCAGGCTAAATATACTAGATCTTATCTTCGCTGAGCAGGAGCGGAGCAGATCAAACCTTGAGGAATCTTATCTCCACGTACCAGCGATGGAGCAGATTCCAATCATCAGCCTTATCTTCACTGAGCAGGAGTGGAGCAGGCTAAATATACTAGATCTTATCTTCGCTGAGCAGGAGCGGAGCAGATCAAACCTTGAGGAATCTTATCTCCACGTACCAGCGATGGAGCAGATTCCAATCATCAGCCTTATCTTCACTGAGCAGGAGTGGAGCAGGCTAAACACACCCGATCTTATCTTTACTGAGTAGGAGTGAAGCAGATTAAATTTTTGGCGAATCTTATCTCAACTTACCGGCGATGGAGTAGATTCCAACCATCAGCCTCATCTTCACTAAGCAGGAGTAAAGTAGGCTAAATACAACATATTTTCCTTCGTTGAGAGGGAGTGGAGTAGATCGAGTTTCAATAAATCAAAGCTCCGTAAAGCAGTAAATGAAGCATCGAAAAGCAACAAGATGCAGTGGATTACGACGAGGTCACGCTAAGAAGTCAAGATTCAGCCGGCCACAGGCAAAATTGGTCCCTTATATTCTTTGCTCTATTCTTGTTACACAACAATGAGCAAAGAGGGGCAGCTGTTGGTCCCAATTCATACCTGGCCCAGACCCAAATATGTAGAACCCAAAATATAAAAACAAACCCATTAACCACTTAAACTAAACCCTAGGCCCAGTACATCAATAACCCAACCCCCCAAAATAATTGACCCAGGCACCAGCAAAACCTTAAACAGCAGCAGGTCGTGCGCCGCAAACCAACCCGCACCTCCGAGTCGTGCGCCTCCACGGAGTCCCTCTCCACCACGTTTGCTACACCTACAAGACGTACATCAATAAAACTTGTAATTTTTGGCTATAAAAGCCTTGAAATCAAATGTAAACTTACTTTTTTTTGATATAAAAAACACTAGTACTTTGAGTACTAAAAACCAGTGTACTAAAAACGAGTGCAAATAAACACCAAGCAACCAAGGTCAATCGCAAATACTCAGAATCAATATACCAAGAGTCTAGGTGAAGATTCGTTTCGTTAATTATTATTTCACCATTTTTTTCCCGAGTTTCTGTTTTTTAAAGGGGATACTATAAAGGAAAGGGAGAAAAGAGGGCCTTACCTGGCTCACCGGCCACCATGGCATGCGTGGGGAAGGAGGAGCTGCGATGATGGGCGCACATAAGCCCTAGCAGAGGGGAAAAAGGGCGAAAACCCTTTGGGTTTTCTTTTGCCTTCGGCAGTGAGCAGAAAATGGGGAAGGGGTGTTTTAATTTTTGAGTTTCAAATGGCAGAACTGCTTTTAATTGCTATGGAAATAGTGCTTTTTTTTGTTTGGTTTTATTTCGCATTAAGTCCTCCCTTGTTGGGTGGTTGCTTGATTGGGCCTTTTTATGTTTCTTTCCTTTTTTAAAATTGGCCCCAAGTATTTGTGCGTTTTTTCAGTTTAATCCGGGCTGAGGCACATTGCATTAATGGTGGGGATATTTCTGTTTCTGGTCCCTCTAGTTCGCATGCGCGCCCAATATGGTCTCCCATCTCTTTTTAATTATGATTTCGCCCCATAATTTCGTTTTTTAACGCAATTAAGCCCTACGCCGATTAGCTTAGTCACTTTTATTATAAAATTAATTGTTTTTTTAAGTATTATTATATTTATATTTTATTATTACTATTTTATTATATTCTATTATTAATTTCTACTGTTATATTTTTTATCCTACGCTTTATTTTACTCTTTTATTGTAATATTATTTATTATTTATTATATTATTTGTATTCTACTTTTTGTTCTATTAATAATTATTTTAAATTATTATATCATTGTTAGTCTTTTTATTTTTTTATTAAAAATTAATTACTTTAGATATAGTTTTTATACTTATTACATTTTATTTTATTTTACTGCTATCATCTACTGTATATACATATTTACCAACGTTTTATTTTATCAAACATATTTTTTTATTATTATATATATACTCCATAAAAATTAATTATTTTAAATATTGTCTTTCATATTTATTATACATAGTCCTTTTTTACCATTTATCACTATTATTTTATCATTCTTATTGATACTTTGTAAAGATATATTTCTCACTAAAGTTTTTATAATCATTAATAGTCTTATCATGTTATTATTTCTATTGTGTTTTCAAAAACCACCACCGTCATTATTACCACTTTTATTTACTATATTATTATTGTCATTTATCTTAATTTAGTGTATTTATTTAGTTTTATTTTCCTTTTATCGCTGTGTTTAATGTCATCATTCACATATTATTTTCATTCCCATTATATCTTTAATATTATTATTGTTATGTTTATTAGGTTTTTTTTACCATTGTTTTGATTATTATTATTAATTCTCCTTATAGTTATTATGTTTTAGGTGTTAATACATGCACTATCAAGTTTATTATTACATTGTTATTTCTTATGTTGCATACTATCGTGTTTCTTAAATTTTTAAACTTCCCAAATTCGTTTATTCAATGGTTCATTCTCAATGGTTTTCTAAAATAAAGGCAATGTTTGGTATTTAAAGAATTCAAAGGATCGCGCCCTAACGTACTGGGTGTCGCTTTTTTTGTTTACTTTGAATATCTAAATATCCTTTTATCGGTTCGCTCTCAAGATTTTTAAAATAAAGGCAATGTCTGGTATTCATGGAACTCAAAGGATCGTGCCCTAACGTACTGGGTTTCGCTTTCTTTGTTCGTTTGAATATTCGAATATCCTCTTAAAACTAAAGCACACGTTTTAAAAGTTAACAAAGAGGAGGATCGTATTTTGAACTCTGTCCAAATCTTTAATTTTCGACATTTAAGATACCAACTAATCAATTAAGTACCGATTTTGGGCGTGTCGAGGGTGCTAATCCTTCCTCGTACGTAACTGACTCCCGAACCCATTTTCTTAAAATTCGTGGACCAAAATATTTTATAAGGTGGCCCAATTACACCTCAAAAAAGGATTGGTGGCGACTCCCAACTTTCATTTTCAAAAAGTCGATTCCCGTTTTCAAAAAATGGTTTCGACATGTATACTTAAATAACATAAAATAAGTGCAACTTAACAAACAAATGCCTCTAAAATAATAACAAAATTAACAAGAAAATAATAACCAAAACAGTAAAAAATAGCAAAAAATAGTAAAAAAAGCAACTATTATTTTTACATATTTAGGCTAGGTTAGGCTCGGGCAAAAAAAGCCTTACCGAAGGCCCGACCCATTTTCTAAACGAGCATCTTTTTCCAAGCCTATTTTTCGGGCCTATATTTTTACCCAAACTCTCTAATTTTTCGGGCGAGCCTTTGGACAGGGTCGAGTGGCTCGACCTGTGAATAGGTCTCTTAGAGTATTTACACATATTTGATCCATATTTTATTTAATAAGTAAAGCCTAATAAATCTTAACCAAATTAGATCACTTTTAATTTGAGCTAATATTTTATGAAAGTAAATAATAACATGTAATTACTATTATTATATATGATGTCCATATTTTCCAACATGTACACATGTCAAAATTTTAGGCTACTCAAATAAAATCATTTTTATTTTTTTATAAAAACTTCTAATTTAAATATTATATAATAAAATATATAAAAAATAATTAAATCATATATATTATAACAAGAGAAGCCTACGTGACATGGTTTATACACATGGGTGAAGCCAGAACAATTTTGTAGGGGGCCGGATGAAATTTTAATTTTTTATAGTCTATATCTTTATAATTTTCAAAGGATTAAATTAAATTTTTATAATTTTGGGGGGGCCAAAATGTAATTTTATCTTTACTAATTTAAAAATTTTAAAAAATTTCATGAGCCTAAATAACAATTTTACATTTTAAGGGGTCCGGTTTATACATGCCATAGGTTATCATAAACACAAATTTCATATTGAAATTGAAAGATTCAATTAAAGATAATTAAATATTACAATATTTATTAAAATAAAAGTTAAAAAAAATTAAGCCCAAAGTAATTAAGGGTTAAACAATTTTCATATAGATTATGATTTTATTCAGTAAAGTTTATTTAACTTACTTTTATAATTAAAAGTAGAGTAACAATTTTAATATTAAAATAAATTAATTTAATAATTATATAAAATGCCACGATGAATTTTTGTATTGTTTTAATATTAAATATTTTAAAAATTAAATAATGTTAATATAATTAATTTTTTATTATATTTACTGGAGTGAGTCCAATAATTAATACTCTGTATTCTATAGAGTAAACATTGGGCACAAATTTTAAAGAAAAAATAATATTATAATTTACACAATTGTTGTGAATTGATAAGTGTAGGATTTAAATATGGAATATAATACAAAGAAGGGGGGGGGTGCATAGATGATCCATTTTTAAGGATGCAATTATTCCTAAATCTAATTAATTTTGGGTTATCCCTAAACGTGAACTGAAAATTGATGAAAGAAAATTAGAGATGTATGGTTTGCAAATAGCAAACTATATAACAACAAACCCAAAACACCAGTAAAAAGGAAAAATACAGAAGTTGCTTAAAACTCAAATCTCTTCATTTATTTATTTGTTTCAAAATTTTTTTGGAATGAAGGAGGAGGTGGAAGATGAAGATTGGGAGTCAAGTGAATGTCGAGCAAACTCCGATAGCATTTGAACTACCTCTCTCATGGTGGGACGTTCTATGCTATTTTCTTGTACGCATAACATTGCAATGAACAATAAGTGCATTGCTTCGTCTTTAGGCACTGATGTTAGCCTCCGGTCCACGATGTTACTAACTTCTTCCCTTCGACAATTTGTCGATCGTTTAGCCCATTGTACTATATCTACACCTTCTCCGAATTCACCCACCGGTTTTCGTCCGGTGATCATCTCTAAAAGAACTACTCCGAAACTATACACATCACTTTTTTCATCTACTCTCAATGTGTATGCATATTCTGAGATTAAAAAGAAAATAGCATTAATTCGGGGAAAATAATTATTTAAATGAAGAGGGGAGAAGTTTGGTACATACCAGGAGCAATGTAGCCATAGGATCCTGCAATGGCGGACATGCACTCCGATGCCCCTCCGTCCACCAAGAATTTGGCTAATCCGAAATCAGCAACGTGTGCTTCGAAGCTTGAATCGAGCAAGATATTATTTGATTTTACGTCTCGGTGAACGATTAATGGAGAACAATCATGGTGAAGATAGCAAAGACCTTTAGCTGCTTCAACCGCAATTTTGTACCTCAAGTTCCATCCGAGGAAAGCACCTTTCTTTTTGCCATGTAACGCTTCACCGAGGCTTCCATTTCTCATGTATTCATAGACCAAGAGATTGGTTTCCTTGTTGGAGCAAAATGCTAGCAACCTGACGATGTTTCGGTGTCTGATGTTTCCCAATGTTTGGATTTCGGCTCGGAAACCATGATCGTGTCGACTTGTGCCAAGGCCGAGAAGCTTTTTTACCGCAATTTCCATACCGTTAGGCATTTTGCCATGATAAACAATGCCTGCACCTCCTCTTCCAATCACATTGCCATCCTTGACACAGTCGAGGATTTCGGAAACGGTGAATTCGAGGTTTTGGAATGCTGTCATCTTCCAAGAATTCGAACCGTTCTTCTTGAATGACTTGGCCTTGATGATGGCGGCAGTGGCAAATATTAGAGAGCATATTAAAAGGCCTAGTGCAAAGATTAGCTTGAAGTCCCTAGGGGCCTTTCTTGGGGTGCTTGTAACTGCAGAGAAATTGCAAGGGTTGTTGAGGAGAGAACCACAGAGTTGAGGATTGCCTGCAAAAGATGAAGCGTTAAAGACGGCAAACTGGCCAGACTCCGGCAGCTTCCCAGAGAAATTGTTGAAGGAGAAGTCGGCAACGGTGAGGCTTTTCATTGATCCAATGCTTTTGGGAATGCCTTCATTTAAATGGTTCCTCGATACATTCAAGTAACTCAGGATATGCAAATCGGAAATCTCAAGTGGAATTGAGCCGGAGAGGTTATTTAGGCTCATATCAAGGAATGTGAGATGAAAACATTTCCCAATCTCTGGTGGGATAATACCAGAAAGTGAATTTCTACTAACATCAAGCTTCAAAACTTGCATGAGTTCTCCTATAGAAGGTGGTATAGGACCCGAGAATTGGTTTCCGCTAAGTAGAAGGATTTCAAGTGAAGACAAGTTGGAAAGTGAAGATGGCAATGGACCTGAAAGGAGATTGTTTGACAAATTGAGCTGGCCTAACTTAACAGGTTTAGACGACATGTTACCATTTTCAGCCAATGTTCCCGAAAGGTAATTGTTGTGCAACTCTGCTAAGTTTAGTTGGGGCAAGTAAATGAAGCCATTTGGAATGGTACCATTCAAGTAATTCTGCCCCAACCTTACTCTAGTAAGACTATAACATCTCCCCAGTTCTTCAGGAATGGACCCGAAAAGGAAATTTTTCATCAGGACCAATATCCTTAACTCATTCGAAGCACACAAGTGTGGAGGGATCGTACCGGTTAGCTTGTTGGACGATAAATCGAGCACCTGCAGCCTCCCGTTTCGACCGAGATTCTCAGGTATCACACCAGTAAAGTTGTTCATCCATAGCCCCAAGGTTTCTAAATTAGGCAAGTCAGCTACCAAATGTGGAATAGAGCCGTGTAGTGTGTTCATGAAGAGATTGAGAAGCCTGAGTTGCTTGAGATTGATGAACTCAGGTGGGATTTCTCCACTGAGTGCATTGTGGGAGAGGTCAAGGTTCACCAAGTTGGTCAAGTTGCCTAGCTGCTTAGGAATTGGACCTGAGAGTAGATTGATATGCAGGTACAGAGTATCAAGCAACTGCAGCTTCCCCAACTCGTGAGGAATTGGACCATCCAATTCACAGCTTGAGAGATCCATGTGAACTAAATTTACTAAATTACCCAACTCTGAAGGGATGCCCCCTTGGAAAAAATTGTAATACCCCAAATAGATCTCTCTCAAGTTGACCAGGTTGCCTAACTCACCAGGAATTTTCCCATTAAGATCATTCCCGGCTAGTGAAAGATACTCCAACCCCACCAACGTGCCATAGCTTGGTGGGATTGTGCCATAGAAATAATTGCCACCAAGATCCAAGTACCTGAGCTTCTTCAATCCAACAACCCCAACCGGCAGAACAGCAGTGAAATTGTTGTTATAAGCATCAAACACTTCCAGGTTGCTGATGCTTGCATAGTTCCAATCCAGGTGACCGTTGAACTGGTTGTTGGAAATGTTGAGAAACCGAAGGTCGCTTATATTGGCAATCTCAATGTTGCCAGTGAAGTTGTTGCCAGCAAGGGAGAGGTTGGTTAGCTTATCAAGCCTTGAAACCTGAGGTGAAACATAGCCGCACATATTCATATCTGTCAAGTCCAATGAAACAACTCGTCCCCCATAGCATTGTACGCCGGTCCAGGAACAAACCGAACTCGGATTCGAAGAATTCCATGAGCTTAACAGGGGTTCAGGGAACTGAAATTCATTCTTAATTGCCACCAAGACATGAAAATCAGCATGTAATGAAGCAGAACATGAAGAAATGGTTAGATGAGACAGTAATGTGAAAACAATGAGAGGGAACATGTTTGGTTTGAGAAAATATGTTTCAAGAGGATTGAGTTTGGAAGGAGTTGAAGCAAAGACAAAGGGATTTAAGCCTTCCAACATTAAAAGATTTTCTAGAAAAGTAGGGAAAAGTGAAGGGAATCTGAGAAACTTCAAGTGTGTATAGGCTTAAAGAATCAGACATGTTGATAGAAAGAGTCTTGATATACAAGATAGAAGCTAAGCCTCTCCTTTTTTGCTCTTCCTCTTTTCTTTTCTTTTCCTTTCTTTTCTCTCAGAGAGATTGAAATTCTGCTAGTCATGGAAGGTGTTAGCTATTCCTTCTTATCTCTCTACCTTAAGCTTCTTTAAGTAAAGTGGAGCAAAAAGGAAAGACAAGGGATTTGTTTTGAAGGGTTTTACAAACTGATTGTCCTTAATCAATCTTTAAAATGAAATGGGAACAAAATTTAAATGAAAGAAGGAAAAAAGGGAGTTTCAGTAACAGAATTTTAAAGTTGAGATTATAGAGGAAGCCAAAAAAAAAAAGAGGAGGTAAAGTTGATGCACCCTTTCCTTTATTTATATGACAAAAAAAAGAATGCCCTTTAGCTTTAATCAAAACAATGATCTTTATTGCTTTGAATGAGAGATGATAGAATTGAAGTTTCAATCATTTTAAAATGGCTCAATTGCCCTGTTGCTTTTCATTAATTGACAACCATGTAATCCCATCTTGGTTTATCCCAATTATCAATGGAAATAAGTGGAATAGTAGTTGATGGTAAAGCCTTGAGAATGTTTCAAAATCATGGGTTTTACCACAGCAATGCAAGGATCTTTAGATCAAAAGATTCCATTTCTTACTATTTCAAACTACTTTTTATTCTTTGGGTTTGTTGCAGATCTGGGTTCTTGTTAGTTTTAGCATTAAACAAATGTAAATGATCAGAATCTATATATAATTTCTGTGATGCGTACAGGGGTTCTAAACTTCAAATCAGTTTCGTCAGAAAATGGAGCTCAAATATTCTTTTTGACATTGGTTTCATCATCTTGATTCTTGCACATGAAGTTATTAGTGTTATATATCATAGGTTAAAATACGCTATATAAGCTTTTGTACTTTTCGAAACTACTTATATTTTTATTTTTAAGAATTTAGTATTGTTTTTTAAATTTCAAAATTTAGGCTCAATTATTAATATTTTGTTAAATTTAAATTTATTACAACATCGTTTTTAATTACAGCTATCAAGTAAGTGTTTTTTATTATTTCAAAATAATACACCAACAAATTTAATAATGTTAAATATGAAAAGTACATCAACTAAATTCCTGAAAATAAAAATAGAGGGATTAAATTTTTAATTTTTAAAAATTACAAAAACTTATTTTTTAACCTATACTGTAAATATAAAAAATGGTTTAATTATGAATTTTAACCATCCTAAACTTTCGTCCTTAATAACTCTGCATTGCATATGAAGTGAACCATCACCTTAATTTATTCCAACATTTTGTATAACTTAATTATCTTAATAGAAATTAAAAAAACTGGCGGATAACCAAATTCAACAAAAAATTCAATCAACAATAATATGCACGACCAAGATAAAAGAAACTTGAATGATGCATGCATGGACGTCCCAATTAAAAGGGATTTCACAATAAACATCAAAGTTCTGTTAGTCTTAGGCCTAGTTTGGATGGGCGATTGGATGCGGTGCGGTGTGTTTAACCTACTTTTTGTCTCACGCTACAGTTTCGCTACAGTATCTAATTTCACCGCCACCGTTGTTTTTATACTAACCGCAGCTAAACGTATCGCCCATCCAAACTCACCCTTAAACTCTTGGGTCTTCACTGACGATTGTCATGACAACTTGACGGCCTCGTAAATCTCCTCAACCTGAACCATAGGTTGGACCAGAAATGGATTTAAAGTTTAAAAGGCATAGATATATAAATGTTGTTCGAGTATTCCCATGAAGAGTTTAGACAATCTAGTGGTAATCTTACATAAGAAGCAGTAGAGTGAGATTTTCAATCTGAGTCGGGAACATGTGCCTGCAACATAGCAGGTCGAAAGGATTAAAAAAGATGTTGATTATTAATATATCATTACAATGTTTGTTGAATGATCAATATATAATTATGTTGCATGAAAGGAAGGAACCATTCGAAGCTTTTTTTTTCTCTCTCGGTTTTCCTTATCTTTTATTAAAAAAACATATTAATTCAATATGTCCTTGATAACTTGTCCTACAGAGCTGGGACCAACTGTATATATTAATGTGCAAATTTGAGCTTTAATGGAAGATGGAATAGTCTTAAAGAGAGGGCTGAAAAGTAAAAGCAAATGTGTGTGTGTGTATATATATTATATATATAAACCTGCTTTTGATCTTCCACTTGAAAAGAAAAAGGAAAATCTAGGACCCTCAACTTCACATGGAAAAGAGTGCTGCTGTTGTATTAATTTGAACTCAAATATCACCGTTATCTTTCATAAAAAGAAAAAACTATGACATACCATTTACCTGGGAAAGAGTGCTCTTGTTTTGTAATAACTTGATGTTTTGTTTTTGACTGTTGTTTTCCATTTCTCTCTCTGTCTTTCTCATAAAAATAGTTAATTGGCTGGCTCCAACTTGTGCTTGGTTACTGCAACTGTTAATAAGGCAACCGATTTGAGCTTTTGAGGTGTCCCTATCTGACTTATCGATGGGGAAGGTGTGGCCCCTTTGAAGGGTCACTGTCCCTTTGGCTGGCCTCTCTTACGGGCTCTTGTGGTCACCCTCAATGTTATGCATTTGGTTAAACCAAAGGGAAATGATTGGTAATCCTAAGATCTTCAATCCTAAACCCTGTTAATTAGTTGTTGGTTTTTGACGAAATCCAGGGCAAATGGGACCATTTGGGTTCAAATCACGTAAAATCTTTGCAGATTTTGTGAATTTTTTTTTTAAAAAAAGGTTACATTCTGAAAACCATAGTGGAAAACAAAATAATATATAAAACAAGATGAGGCAGGCAAGAATAAGGAAAAGAAGATTAAAATGGAAAGCAGGAGCAATAATAGTTGACTTTGCATCATAATAGAAGTGTGGCAGAGCATCTTGAAAGATAGAACCAGGTTCCATTTGCTTTCTCTGCGACTTCTTGTCAAACTTGATTCCCTTCTGCATGTTTTGTTTATTTATTATTCGGCGGCACTATACTTCACAATCTAATCTCTCTGCACATTTTCATACTATCAACTAATAACATTCCTTGCCATTCCCAATTTGTGAATTTAGCCATTTAATGTTTTTCGAATTTGATGCGTTGGATCAAATTGTAAATATGTTGATAGTTTTTTTTTTTAAGTTGTGACAGTTTATATTATTTTAACATTATACTAATTTTTTTATATGTCACACGATAAATATTTTAAAACTTATAAAAATATTCAAAAAATGATATAAAATACATATGGTTTGTCATGTGAACCGCCACATTTAAAAATTTAATGTTTTAGTCAATATTTTTGTTAAAACCTACAATTTGACTCTTTTCGAAAGGTTGATGATTAAATTTGATTATTTTTTAAAAGATTGAAGAACTAAATTTATCATTATGCCTCAAACTTACGAGGGCTATTTCAATTTTTTTTAAACATATCAAATTCAAGCTACCTGCCGATGGTTTATTGTATTTTAAATATACTCCACTTTATATGGAAACTGACATTTAATGTTCAAACTAACAGTGAGGCTAACTAAAAGGCCTAGTTAATATAATTCTGATACTTTGAAGACTTAATTAAAATGTTGTGAAGTAATATACCAATTTAATATTTTTAGGACATCCGGTGGAATCTAACCCCAAAAATATTCTGGGTTCTTTTTCTTCTTTCTTTATCCCAATAACGAAGTTTCAGATATAAAATCATAGTACTGTCATAAAAATGTTTCAAAGTACAGCATGATGAAGAAGCAGTGGAGGAAGAAGAATGAAAATGCATATCCATGTCACCCTGGTCCCTTGCCGTGCATCAACACTCACAAAAATGGAGATGAAAAGATGACAACCTCAGGAGCACCAGTTTCCTGCTTTGTAGTACTCATTGAGTATTTATATGGCAATGTGACATGGAATTGTTGCTGTTTGGTAGCCATGATGATGATAAAACAAAAGCTTGTTTTTTCTTACAAGGAAACCTGAATTAATAATTTTCTTACTTGCTTACTATTAAGATAAACAACATTATTAGTCAATAAACTATGAATAAGTTTTTGTTTTAGTCACTTAATTATAGAAAAATTAATTTAATCATTAAAATATTTGAAAGTTAAGTCATTGGGTTGTTAAGATTAATATTGTATTGATTTTTTCTATTCGCACTGCCTACACTAATAAAAAGCTTACGTTGACTATCAAATTGACTTGGATCTAAGGTATGTTCTACTTGTCAATGGGTATTGATCTACCGCACCGGTCGTCGAATCGTCGCTTGGAACTCACTGACAAAAATTCTTTTTTTTAAAGAAAAAACCTAATAATATAATGACTTAAATAAAGTCTTTTGAATAATTTAATGACTTAAATTGAAAACTTTCAAATAATTTACTAAACTGTAATTTTTTTTAATTAAGTGACCAAAACAAAAACTTACTCGTAATTTAGTGACTAATGGTGGAATTTATAAACTAAAATTTAACCCACGGAGCCAAAACTTGATGATAATAAAGTCGTTGACAAAGTTAGAAATGGAGTGGTGCTAAAGGATAATGGCAAAAAGTAAAGTTTAAAAGATGCAGAGGGTCCAAGAGGGAAGCAATGAACATGGGTGACACTTTGAGGTTAATTAAGGGTAGTAGACAACATAATTATTGTCATTTAATTATGAAATCAGTATAGGGGGATATAAAGAACACTACTATCCTTTTACTCAAGGGGCGCCTCAAATTTATGAAAATAAAAGTATGATCACAGACAAGGATCTTTTGGAGGTAAGGGGGCTATCATGCCTTTAACTCTTTTGAAACACCTTTGAGATTTGGCAATGCACCCTAAAGTAATAGTCTTCACTCTAATTGGTTGAATTAAAAATCGATACATTCAATCATATGACAATATATAAATTAAATTGAATTTGTAATTTAAAAACATGTCAATTGCTATATATATAATCTGTTTATTTAATATCGTGTTCAGTTATATAATTGATTAATCAACGAAATAAAAATAAAAAACAGAGGAAGTAGAGAGAGATTTGCACACAGCCGTTTGTTAACATAGTTCGGAAACAATCCTACTCTGTGGAGCCTTACGGTTTCATTTTGCAATTTATCCAACCACCTATTGGCTAAAGTTCAATCTACCCTTATACAAAGTTATAACCTCAAGCTAGTCCTAACTTGTTAGAACCACTCACCCCAAAACCTCACATACAAAGATTCAATCTCTCACAAAGAAAACTTAATAATAGAGTGCAAAAATACAAGAAAAAAATAACAAAAGATAACTTAATCAAATAAGCACATCAATCCTTTAAACTGAAGTATCTTTCATGCATATTGGCGGCCTATTTATAGGCTTAATATGGCAGTCTATTCCATTATCATAGTCTAATATAATCTCTTCTTTTTCAATAATATAACCAAGATAGATAGGCTCCAATATTATCTCAAGATAAAATAATATTCATCTATTTAAAAACAGCTTATAAATCTATCAAAATAAGTTCAAAGGATAAGCATAAGGCTTGTCCACAAAGTTAAGTTAATCTTAACCTCTTCAAGACTCCAAATTCTACTAAGAATATGAGACACAATGAATCATATACATAAATCACATCCTACAAGTCCATTTGCTTAAGAAAATATCAGTGAAAAAACCTTAACAATAATACTTAATCTCAATTAGACTTGTTCATGAGCTAGCCCGAATGTCCGCTTGAAAAGTGGGAGGATTTGAACAAAAATATAGGCCTGAGAAATGAGCTTGGACAAAAAAATAAAACCCATTTTAAAAATGGGCTGGGCCTCGAGTAAGACATTTTTTGGCCCAACCCTAGCCCGAATTCACAAAAGGACAAAAAAATCTATTTTTTTTTGTTGTTTTCTCCCTATTTTGCTACCATTTCATTATTATGTTACTATTGTTTTGTTGTTATTATTTGAATATTGTATAACACTTGTTTTATTATTAATTTTGTTATTATTTTAGAGACATTTGCTTGTTAAGTTGCATCTATCTTAGTGTTATTTAAGTATACATATTATTTAAAATTTATTTTCAATTTGTTGGGAAAACATTTATTTTAATGTTTTTAGTATTTTTTGATGTATTATATATTAAAAAGTTATATAAAAAATTAATACGGGCCAGGCCAGGCCCGTGTTTTAGTATTTTTATCTGGGCTAGGCTTGGGCAAAATTTTATGCCCATTTTTCAGGTCGGGCCGGGCCGAGCCTGGGCTTAGCAAACAGGCTTAGCTAAAAGTCCAAGCACCTTCTTAGACAACATTTACGAAATAGGATTCTCCTTGCAACCTCAACACACAGGTTCCTATTTGATCAAATTTCTTGCTTTAGGTATCTCGATGAGGGTCCATTTAAAAAAAATTAATTTTTCACTACCTAATTAAACTATATTTTTTTAATTGGTTTCCAGCAAACTTAATATTAGTCAAACCTTACGTAATCAATGATTCAATATTTGCTTGACTATTTGCTTTACATGCAAAATTATTGAAAACAACCATACAAAGAATATTAAATAAACATGTGGAAATTTTATTAATTCAAATAGTTAGAAATATTACAAGAAATTTAAGGTGAAATTAGAATACTATGAACACAAATATTAACAATCTCTCACTTATCCTAATGGAGTAAATGGGTCATATTTCGCTTTCTAATACCCTCAACATTTTTCTCAAAACTCCTAGCTACCGGAGTCTTTGTAAATGAATCGGTAAGGTTGTCATTGGATGCTACTTTGATTGTATCTACTAATCCACTAGCTAGTAGCTACTACCTTTCTAATAAATTGGTAGTTGCAATCAATGTGTTTTTATCTTATCTTGATGTTCGTTTTCCTTATTATTAGCTATAGTAGCATTATTATTGCAATATCGTATAATAGCTTTTTCCATACGAGGAACTACTTTGAAGTCTGAAAGATCTAAAATGATACTTGCTAGTAAATATAAACACTTCTAGAAGCAGTGCTTCAGAGTAGTGACGATTGCTTCAGGTATATTGGTGATGAACAAGGCCGAAAAAACGAAAAACACACGATATGTTTACGTTATTCGGTTTTCCTATGTTTATGGGGCCTTGCCTAGAGAGATAATTTACTATCGTAGCAACTCGTGCAATAAGTGATTATACCCTCTAACACTCACTGATTAGACTTATCACTTTTGTATCTAAGATCTAGACAACTCTCCTCTAAGCTCCCCCTAAAAACTTACGACAAAATTAAGTAACATTTGATTTTGCATTTAATGCACTCACAATAAAAATTCCTCCAATGAACAAGAATTAGTGCTCTCCAATTATTACATCACCTATACAAAACTCCTAAATTTTTAAGGAATCAAGACTTGCTGATATACTGTATTAATTACAATCGATCTTTCCAATTAAACAACAGGAAAGTCAGCAAAGAGAACATCTTCAATGTGTCGAGGATAAGTCTTCAAATATTCAAGATAGGCTTCCAAGTTTACCCAAACCGATCTATTAGGAAGTCAATTTTCATGATCTAAAACCAAACTAATCTTCAAGATATGTTGTTATAAACAGTTTCGATATCATAAATGGGCTTGCAACTATCCAAAGTATCAATAAAAGTTAAAGTCCAAAGATTGTGTTACTAAAATTTATCAACACAAAATATGACACCAAAATTTACCGACTCAAAATATGATAAGTTTTTGAGGTGAGTAATGCCGTCACCAATAGGCACGGCACCAATAATTATATTCGTTACTTACTTTTCTTTATTTTTTAAGATTTTGAATATATGCATTACAAAATTTAGTTTTGACAAGATCCTCTAATTTTGAGTTAACCTACCTATGATGTTTAAAATATGGTGTATATTCTAATCTTCTACTTTTATCATGTCTTGAGATGTTTTTTTTTAAAAAATAAATTTAATAAAATAATTTGAGGTGATGATGTGATATATATATATATATATATATATATTACTTTGAAATAGGTTGTTTTTTCAATTGAAAATGCTGATTCAACCATTATTTTTTGAAAAAAAAAAAAACGTGTTGATGTTTTAAAATAGGCATAATAATAATTTTTAGCTTATATTTAAATTTTTTATTTTTTAAATTTTAATTTGTATTTTTTATTAAATCATTTTAAAATAGATGAAAAAGTTAATGTTTGTTAACTTTATTGACGTAGCATGGTTGGTCACGTAGATGAGACATCAATATTTAATTTAATTTTTTTAAAAATTTTAAAATATTAAAAATATTTTTTATAATTTTAATGATTTTTAATTTAAAAATAGTTTTTTCATTTTTTAAATTTTTAAATTTTAAAAAAATTAATTAAATGCTAACGTGTTATCCACATGGCAATCTATATGTATACAATAACGTTAATAAATTAAAAAAATTAAATTTTTTATTCATTTATAGTGATTTGAAAAAAAAAATATTTTTTTATAAAATTTGAAGATGAAATAAATCATTATATTTTTAAAATAGCAGGAGAATCGATTTTGGGCATAACTCGAATGACAAATGAGAGCAACTCCTTTGCTTTATTCACAAGCTTTAGAAGCATTATTTTGCTTTTGCTTTTGCTTTTTTTTTTTTTTGGCAACGGCTCCATAAATAGGAGAACCAAACTAAAGACCACCTTCAAAAATACGTACTTTAGTCCTGTAAGTAAACACAAGCATGCAGCATTCATCTTTTTGGTAAATTTTTTTTTTTTCATCTTTTATGTTAGTTCTATATTTCATGTATATTTATTTTGATAATATTATTTTAAAATAATGCAATGTACTTTGCTAAAATATCTTACATTTATTAGTTATGTAAGTAAAAACTTTTAAGGCAAAGAATAAAAACTCGATTGGAAGTTAAATCGATTGTATACTTGTACCATTAGTTTTTTGATCAATTAATTGAATGATTGGTTCAACTATAAAAAATATTAAAAATAATTTTAAAAAATTAACTAAATCTAGGATAAAAAGAAACAAATTCTACTATTATCATTATTATTGCATAAATTAATAAATTGAGCTAAAATGGGTACAATATTGCACTATAAGATCATCCTAAAATTGTGTTAAAAGTTAAAAAAATAAAATAAAAAGAACTCAAATGTAATAAATTGGATTTTAATGATTCTCAAATCCTTTTTGAACCAATTTTAACTTATTCAACATTAATCTAACAACATAGCAATGTTGCATACTCACAAGATAAATCCCACAAGCATGCATGCAACAAATATCACATTAATTCGAAATTTAAAATATAAAAAATCTTCATATTTTGTATATATTACAAAATCTTCATATTTTTGTAAGTCTCAATTATTCTGTACTACAATTTATTTGAAGATACAATGTATTTTTTCATAAAAAAGAGAGGGAAAACAGTATAGAACTTAACAAATTATCAACTGAGGAACCATCACTAATTTACATGCAAAGAACGTAGAATTTCATCTGGTGAGAAACTAAATGTATTTTAATTAGTCAATAATTTAATTAAATCTGATATCATATTATTCACTTTCGTAAATAGTTTTTAAATACCTCATGCATGAAAAGATTAAATTGTTGATGAGGAGTTAGTAAGTCCAAATGACATCACCAAAAATTCGTAGTCTCCCACTTCTCAGTGCCTTGAGGACTAGCTCTTATTTGATGATAATTAGATCATAAATCAGAGCTCCCTGGTAAGATATATAGCAATGACTTGAGGTTCTCAATGAGTTACCATTGAGTGATTGGTCTTTTTCTTTTCTTTTCTTTTTTTTTTTATTGTTTCCCTTTCGTCTAATGTTATGGCACTATATTACAACTTTGGAACTGCTTCTTAAAGTGTCTTTAAGCACTTGTTGTGTAACAACCCAATTTTTAGTGGTGTCGAACCAGTGATTTGAGATCACTAAGTCCGACGAATAAGTTAGAAAATTTTAATAAATTATAGGTAAGTGTGGCATTAAAATAATTTTTGAATCGGTAAATTTTGTGAATTAAAAGAAATTATTGGGTAAATTGAGTTAAAATGAGGTATCGAGACCTCGAAATTATAAACATCGAGACCTCAAAATTATAAACTGAGTCATAAATATTTTTATAAATATTTACGGAGTGTTACTAAGTTGGTATTAAAGTTTCGTTAGGAAATTTTTGACATTTCGGTAATCAATTTAATAAAAAGGACTAAACTGAATAAGATGCAAAATTGTGGAAAGTGATTAAATAGCTCAAATAATGAATAACAGGGACTTAAAGAGTAATTTTCCCAAAACCAAATGGGCTGGACGGTCGGATAGAAAAATCAGCAAGAAATAGTGTGAACAAGGGGTAAAATTGGAAAAAGGGAAAAAATCTATTAGGTAAAAATGGAACTAATTGGAAAAATCTAGATATTTTAATTTTCTTTCATCTTCTCCAGCCAAAAACACCATTGAGGGGTTTCTATAAGCTAGTTTTTCATATTTTTACATCAAGTAAGTTCAATTCTTGATTATTTCTTGAAATTTTTGTCTTTTTGAAACTTTTACAACTAGGTCCTACTAGATAATTCATTAGTTTTTAATTCCATGGATAGTTTTGAAAGTTTCCATGGATGAGTGCTAGAGGTTTGTGATGAATTAGAATGAAATTGAAGCTTTAATTTTATTATGTGAGGATTTTGTTGAATAAATTGAACAGAAATTGATAATTGGACCTAATTGTGAAAGAGTTTGAAATTAGGGTTTTGTGTAGAAATTTTGAGTATCAAAGGCTGTGAAATAGCTTATAATGTTTAGGTAAAGTGTTAATTGAGAAAAAGTAGTTCAATTAAAGGGTAAATTGAGCAGGGACTAAATCATAAAAATTGTAAAGTTTGGGGTAAAAGTGTAATTTTAAAAATTAAATGGCATAAATTGTGAATTATAGTAAAATTGGAGTAAATTCTAATGAGGAAATGATTTTATAATTATAGATCAAGAACTCGAAGTGAATCATGGAAAGGAGAAATCGCCAGAATAGTCCTTGAATTATTATGACTTTTGCAAATTAGCCCAAGTAAGTTCATGTGGCTGATTTTAATACTTGTTTAAGATAATTTATGAATGAAATAATATGTAATATTATATGTTTATTATTGAACTGAAATAGTTGTGAAATACTAAAAATTTGAATAAAAAATCAAATTGTGTAGAACGCCGAATTGAGTACTTTCATTCAATGAAAAGATGAATTGACGGAAAAAACCAGGGCAATATGTGAATAAGTGTGATTCCGTATAAGACCATAGTTGGGCTATGGGATCGGTGTGAATATGTGTGATTCCGTGTAAGACCAAATTTGGGATATAGCATCGGTGTGTGAAATCGTGTAAAACCATAACAGGGCTATGGCCTCGATATGTGATTATGTAATGTGAAAGACCATAGTTAAGCTATGGCAATGTGAAAACGAAATACTCAATTTCGTAAGTCGTTCTCAAATTTGATTAAATTGGTAAGTGTTGAAAGACAATGTGATGAGTTTTAATAAATCTTTGTATTGAACTCAATAAGTGAATTCACCATTTGATTGTTGTGTTTAGCAGGATATGATATGAATTACTTATTTGTGAAATATTATGTTTGATTGGTAAGATCAATTTAAATGCCAATGAACTTACTAAGCTTTTATAAGCTTACCTTTGTGTGTTAATGTTTTTGTATATTGAAGTAAGTTCGGAGGATTGGATCTACACTGAGGATCACACTATCCAAATTTTCTCTGGTAGATTTTTTTTAATTACTTTTTGATTTATATGGCATGTATAAGTGTTTATATAGTTAATGGAATAGTTTGTATGGTGGTAATCTAACTTGAAAGATTTAGTATGTAATGTATCTTAAAGTGTTAGTAAGGTTAGACTATGAAAAATGCATATTTAAGTTTGAGTTGGTTGGTTCGTTGGAGTATATTAGTATATGAAAGTGTTATGTGTAGGTTGATGGTGTTTGGGTGAGAAAAATGGCCTATAGTGGCCTATTTTTGTCCACTTAGGCAGACACACGGGCGTGTGTCTAGACCGTGTGTGACACATGGCCTATAATATGAGCGTGTAGTCCAGCAATGTGTCCCCTGCACCTTGAATTTGAGAAACAAAATGCTCAGAAATGAGCACACAGGGAAGGACAAGGGCCTGTGCTCCGGTCGTGTGAGGCACACGGCTTGAAGACATGGCCGTGTGATACGACCGTGTGAGACCTGCACCTAATTTTCAAAAAAATTCGAATTAACCACACGGCCTAGCACACGGGCGTGTGCCTTGGCCGTGTGAAATCAATTTCTTCATGAGTTGCAAGTCAGAGAGTTACACGTCCTAGAGACACGGGCATGTAAGCCACACGGCCACACCACACGGGCGTGTCCCCTGTCACACGGCGTGTGACCCTTAATGTTGAGAAAAATTTTGGGATTTTGCGAAAAAGTCCCTATGATTTCGATTTAGTCCCAACTTGTTTCTAAAGCATGTTTTGGGCATTGAAGGCCCATTAAAAGGGATCTTATGATTAGTTTCAGAAAATGAATAGTAATTAACTTGGTTTATCTAGAAATGTTTCGTAAACTTAGGTAATGCCTCGTAACCCTGTGTCGATACCATCTTTGTGAAAACAAAACGGACGTCGACTTAAAAGGTTTTTCAAGGACTGGAGTCGCCACCGATCTTTTTTTGGGTGCGATCGGCCACCTCAAAAGGGGGTTGTTTTTGATAAACTATTTGATTTATTAAAACAACAATTTTGGTCCGCATACCAGAAAAAAATAGGTTCGGGAGTCAGTTACGCACGGGGAAGGATTAGCACCCCCGATACGCCCGGAAACCGGTACCTCGTTGATTAATTGAAATCTTTGAAGTCGATAATTCGAAAACTTGGAAAAATTTTAAAATACGATCCTTGTTTGTTTGAAAATCATTTGGGGATTGATTGAAAATGTGAAAAGGGCTGATTTGCCTTAAGGCAAAACGTCACATCCAATACGTTAGGATATGACGTTTCGACCTTTGAAGCTCAAATTGCCTTTTATTTAGAGTTTGAGTATTTATTTCGAAAGGATATTCGAGTACTTGGAATAAACGAAGAAAATCGGAACCCAATGCGTTAGGGAATGATTTCCCGAATTCTTAAGTACCGAACATTGCCTTGATTTAGAAAGTCTTATCTTGAGATCACGAAATATCACGCCCAATGCCTTAGGACGCAATATCTCGGACTCTCGAGAACACGTTTTGGAAAATTATATAGCTATTTTGATAGGCTATTCGGTTATTTAGATTTAAACGAGAAATCACGGCCCAATACGTTAGGGTATGATTCCCGAGTATCTAAATACAGAATATTGCCTTTATAAAGAACGTTTTTTGTGTAGAAGAAGGTAATTTGTAAAACTCACGGTGAAATGACAATAAAAAATAAAACGGAATGCAATAATAAAAGATAATACGAACTGGAGTGATAATATGATACGCAAAATGATAATAATATGGGTAGGGTTTTTTATTATTAAAATTTACGTTTTAAGAAGGATATTTGAGTATTTAGATTTAGACGAGAAAACCGAAACCCAATACGTTAGGGCACGATCTCTCGAATCTCTAAACACCGAAACATTGCCTTTGTAAATTGAAATTAAAAAAGAGATGATAACAAATAGTAAGGTTATCGCAAGAATTGAAAAGATGATCAATGTAAAACGAAACATTAAAATATAATATAAGGATATTAGGCTAATAATAATACTATTTACGATGGAAAGAAAATAATAAAAAATTTACAACAATAATGAAAAATAATAATATGTACGTAATAGAGTATATAAAGAAAAAATATAACATATGAAGATGATAGCTAGCATTAAACATAACATATAATGTATAAGTATAATATAATATACAACAGATATTGCAAAATAACGACCAAACATTATATAATGTATAAAAATGATAGCAAGCAAAGATAGTAAATATAACAGTAAAAATAAATTTTAACAAAATACCAACTACAATATAATAATATAAAAGAATAATAATAAATACAAATGAAAATACTATGTAATGATAATGTAAAGGGAACAAAATAATACACATTATAAAATAATATACAGAATAGTAAATATAGTAATACATGACAATAGTGCTATGTATATAGAAAAAGGTATATATATATATATATATATATATATACGTAATATAAAACTTCTAAACATATCTAATATAATAATAAGAATAATAACACATAATATACGTATAAATACACAAAAATAATATTAATCCTGATAAATAATTATTATAATAATAATAGTAAGAAGGTAATAATGAATAATAATAAATATATATTCGTAATAGTAAGAATGAGATATTAAAAATATAACTAAATAATATAACGAAAATGATGTAAAATTAATAGTGATAATAGCATATAATATGGCAAACATTAAAATTGAAAGGAAATAATGAGAAATAGTAAAAAGGACGTAATCGAATTAAAAGGGAAGTTCTAGGTAAATAGAAAAAGAAGGAGGAGGGGCTATTTGAACACGGGCGAACAACTGGGGGACTAAACGAGCAATTTTCCACGCTCTTAAAACGCAGCACATCAGTGGGGGGCCAAATTGAAAACAGGGTAAATTTCTGGGCTGGATTACGAATAAAAAGGACCTGATTGCAGAACACCGAAAAAGCGGAAGGACCATGGTGGCAAATTCCCCACGTGACGTCAGAGCACGCGGACCTTAGGTGGGTCGGATCGGGTCTCGGGTCGGTCCCTTAAAACGGCACCGTTTTGAGGCCTGAGTATAGCCCCCAAAACGGTGTCGTTTTGGAAGGCTATAAAAGGCCTAAGTCGGTGAAAAAAAATCATTTGGAGAGGGGAGAAGAAAAAAAAGAAGAGAGAGGGGAGAGGAAAAGGGAAGAGAGGGAAGGAAAGGGGAATCCGGGGAGGGCTCCGGTCACCGGACCGGTCACCGTCCGGTCGCCGGCCGGTCACCGGCCGGTGACTGGACCACCGTGTGCGCCGCCGTCCGCCGTTGTTCCGGCCACCGTTCCGGTGGCCGGAAAAAGGTAAAAAATTTCTAATTTTTTTGTTTTTTTTTTATAACTTTTATACTTTATATTTGAATACAAATTCATTCATATGTGCATGTGAGTAAGAGGAAATTGTTTCGAAAGATAAAGAGTCACCTTCGGGCTTACTGATTTGATCTGTTTCTGGTATTCAAATGCTCTGATTTGGGGTTCACTGCTTATACGTTGTTTGAACACTGCTCTTGATGTGTTTGATGCTTATAGATTTGGTGTTAATCTCTTTAGTTTGTATTCAAAGAAAAAAGAAGGTCCTCTACAAATCCTTCGATTTCGGCTTTTATAGCCCTAGAATTTACAGATTGCTTTTTTTTTTTTTTTTTTTTTCTACTTTCTGTCTACTCTATTTTAATGTCTTGCAGGTACAGTGGGGCGGTGCTGAGCAGACCTGGAGGGCGCTGATGGGACAGAGGCGGTGCTGAGCAGCTGAGTCAGATGCGTGGGCGGCAGTAGCTTAGTTCCTAGGGTTTTCTAATTTTGGGTTTTGTTGTAGTGGGTTAGGGTTTCTGTAAAATGGGTTAGTTTGGTTGTAATTGGGCCCCGGGTAAACAGGATTTAAGTGGGTTAATTTTATAAAATGGGTCACGGGTTTAGTTTAAATGGGTATGGGTTGTAATTGGGCATTTACTATTCGGGCCAAAATTGGCCGGTACAGCTGCCCCTCTTTGCTCATTGTCGAGTAACGGGAATAGAGCAAAGACATAAAGAAAGGCCAATTTTGCCCCGCCTTGCCAAATCTTGACTTCTCCGGTACTCCAGTTCGGTAGTCTCCTTCCAGTCCATCGCCTGTTGTAGCTTAGGTTCCATTCACCGTGACTTCTGAGATCTGCCTTGTAGCCTCGATCTGTCTTCTCTTCAGGGATATGTGATTCATCGTGATCTGTCTTCTGCCACTTTAGAGATGAGATCTTGTATCTTCCATCCGCTCTGCTACAACTTTAGGAAGATGAAACTTGCGACTTCAAACTGCGACTCTGCGACTTTACTGGGGATGCAAGGTCTACATCTTTGATTAGTTCCCTTGCAACTTCAAAAAGGCACAATTTGTATCTTCAACTGGCTCTATTGCAGCTTTAAAGAGGCAAAATCTGATGTCTTCAATCAGCTCCAATCTTCATCCTTCATTGAGATGAAGTCAAAAATTGCTTGACCTGCACATTCTCGTAATATGGGTTAATTTTTGAAACATTAAAAGTGCCTTAGTGTGTGACTGAGGCTCAACTCACTTCTCGCGATATGAGTTGACTTCTTAAAGAATAGAGTTTGAAAATATCTGGACATGAGGTCCGAGGCTTAACTCATCCCTCGAGATGTGAGTTAACCTTTGAGAAACAGAAATTAAGACAGAAATTGAAAACTCAACTCATCTCTGTAATATGAGTTGAATGAACAGAAATTTAAAAAGTAGAAATTGAAAAAGATCAACTCACCTCTCGCAATATGAGTTGAATAGACAGAAATTGAAAAAGATTAACTCACCTCTCGCAATATGAGTTGAATGAACAGAAATTAAAAAGCAGAAATTGAAAAAGATCAACTCACCTCTCACAATATGAGTCGATTGAGCAGAAATTAAAAAGCAGAAATTAAAAGGATCAACTCACCTCTCGCAATATGAGTTGATTGAACAGAAATTAAAAAGCAGAAAAAAGATCAACTCACCTCTCGCAATATGAGTTGATCATGAAATTAAGAAACTAGAATTAGAAGAACTCAACTCACTTCTCGCAATATGAGTTGATTTTGGAACAGTTAATTAATATTGAATTTAAAAGAACTCGACTCACTTCTCGCAATATGGGTTGAGCCTGAAACATAGACTGGAAACTGAAACTAAAAGAGCTCAACTCACCTCTCGCAATATGAGTTGATTTAAACAGATATTAAAAAGCAGAATTTGAAAAAGATCAACTCACCTCTCGCAATATGAGTTGACTTTAAGAAACATAAATTAAAAACAGAAATTAAACGAGCTCAACTCACCTCTCGGAATATGAGTTGATTTTGAAAAAAGAAAAAGTACCTCAACGTGTCTTGAGGCTCAACTCACTTCTCGCAATATGAGTTGAATGAACAGAAATTAAAAGTACCTCAACGTGTCTTGAGGCTCAACTCACCTCTCGCAATATGAGCTGATTTTTGAAACATAAATTAAAAGACAGATGTTGAAAACATCTCATCGTGACTTGAGATTTGACTCACCTCTCGCAATATGAGTCAATAACAGAAATTAAAAGTACCTCAACGTGTCTTGAGGCTCAACTCACTTCTCGCAATATGAGCTGATTTTTGAAAACATGAATTAAAATCACCCAAAATTTCTCACATGGTGGATATTCAAGTGTCTTCTTCTTTAATTTGGATGCAATTGTCATCGCAACCCCTTGTTCTGCTGAAATATCTGTATATGTTATGCATAATGTTATCATGATATGCACCTATTTGCTTTAAATGCATTTATGCCTATATGAACATGTTATGTGCCTTGCATTTGTTCGTCATGATCTCTTTTTCATCACGACTCTTGCAGTGATCTTGCCCCATCTGAGCTTTTGTTCTTGCTTTCGAGCTCCTATTTTGCTTATCATGATGATCTGCTTTCAACGCTAGGATTCTTAAGTTTCTCTTCAGGCTTTTATATCCCTCTTTCGAGCTTTACAAGTAAACTGCATTTCTCAGATATCACTTGTTTGGTATATGTTGAACTTTTGTTCCTGCTTTGAGACTCCTGCGTCTATCAAGTTTTCTATCCGAGTAATATTCAACATTTCTTTTGTTCAGAGCATGTCATATTACTATTTATCAATTAAATAAACAACATAACGAGATGCATGCAAATGGTCAGGTAGGTACAAGAAAGAGACTTCACATTAATTTCGAAGGTAACAAACAAAGAAAGTTCGCCAAAGATAAAAGTGTTATAAAGGAAAAGGAACCATATTGGTGGGTACAAATGTTCTAGATTATTCAATGCATGATCTCTGCCACGTTTCTCAATCACGAATCTTTCTGAGCAAGGTCTCTTGTGTAGAAGATCTCGAGTGTTCAGAAATGCTTCATACTATAGCCTGGTCACTTGGCCCACTGTCCAAGATTGCTTCTGCCCCTTGGGCCCAGATTTGCTTTATTAGGACGCCCTTTCGGGTTTTCATCCTAATGTTCTGTGTTTGACCAAGGCGCCCTTTTCGGGTTTTCACCTTGATCTCCCTTCTTTTTTTTTTTTTTTTTTAAGTGTAGTATTTCTTCACAACATCGGAGTTTACCGGATTTGGTAACTCCTTCCCATCCATTTCTGTAAGGATCAAGGCCCCGCCAGAGAATGCCTTCTTTACGACATACGGTCCTTCCCAATTAGGTGCCCATTTCCCTCGCAAATCTTTTTGTATTGGGAGGATCTTTCTCAACACGAGTTCTCCTTCATGGAATTCTCTTGGCCTTACTTTCTTGTCATGGGCTGCGATCATCCGTTTCTGGTACATCTGTCCATGGCAGATTGCCTTCAAACGTTTTTCTTCGATGAGATTCAGCTGATCATATCGAGCTTGGACCCATTCTGCCTCCTCGAGTTTTGATTCCATTAAGACTCGTAGGGACGGTATCTCAACTTCGATAGGTAGCACGGCCTCCATCCCATAGACCAGAGAGAAAGGGGTTGCCCCTGTAGATGTTCTCACAGATGTGCGGTATGCAAACAGAGCGAATGGCAGCTTTTCATGCCAGTCCTTGTAGGTCTCTGTCATTTTGCCGATAATCTTCTTTATATTCTTGTTAGCCGCTTCAACAGCTCCGTTCATCTTTGGTCGATATGGCGAGGAATTATGATGCTTTATTCGAAATTGCTTGCACACTTCTGTCATCATTTTGTTGTTCAAATTCAAGGCGTTATCTGAGATGATTCTTTCAGGTAAACCATATCGACAAATGATTTCCTTTTTCAAGAATCTACAGACAGCGGTCTTGGTCACATTGGCGAATGAGGAAGCTTCTATCCATTTCGTGAAATAATCTATAACCACAAAAATGAATCGATGCCCATTGGAAGCTTTGGGAGAAATCGGCCCTATAACGTCCATGCCCCACATTGAAAAGGGCCATGGAGACGTCATAACATGAAGGGGCGAGGGAGCTACGTGAATTTTGTCGCCATAAACTTGACATTTGTGGCACTTTCTTGCGTAGCTAATGCAATCGCTCTCCATCGTCGACCAGTAGTACCCGAGTCTCATGATTTTCCGGGTCGTAGTGAAACCATTGGAATGGGTCCCACATATTCCTTCATGAACTTCTTCAAGTATTTTCTTAGCCTCAGTAGTGTCTACACATCTCAGAAGCACCTGATCTTTACCTCTCTTGTACAAGGTTTCTCCATCAAGAACGAATCCCACTGACATTCTTCTGATTGTTCTTTTGTCATTCTCGTTTGCCTGTTCAGGATACGTTTGATTCTTGACGTACTCTAAGATATCATGGTACCAAGGTCGTCCATCAGCCTCTTTCTCAATGCTATAACAATGTGCAGGGACTTCGTATATGCTCATCCTGAGGGGCATTATTTCTGCTGCTCTATTTGTTTTGAACATGGAAGCCAAAGTGGCCAAGGCATCAGCCAGTTGGTTATCTTCTCGTGGGAAGTAATTAAAAGTTATTTCTTTGAAATCTTTGATCAATTCAGCCACCAGATAGCTGTACTTAATCAACTTTGGATCTCTCACTTCCCAATCTCCGCGAATTTGGTAGATCACCAAGGCTGAATCCCCATATACCTCTAGGATCTCGATATTTCGTTCAATGGCTGCCCGAAGTCCCATGATACAAGCCTCATACTCTGCTATGTTGTTGGTACAGAAGAAATTGAGCCTAGCAGTGAAAGGGTAATGATCTCCTTCCGGTGATATTAAGACTGCTCCAATTCCGTGCCCCAGGGCATTCGATGCGCCATCAAAGCTCATTTTCCAAGGCGTCCCTTTTGATGACTCACACTCTTTTTCTGTGATACACATTAAGTCTTCATCCGGGAAATCAAATTTCAAGAGCTCATATTCTTCTGTTGTTCGAGCCGCTAAGAAATCAGCTATTGCACTCCCTTTCACCGATTTTTGGTTCACATAGATGATATCGTATTCTGATAACAGGATCTGCCATCGGGCCATTCTCCCCGAGAGTGCGGGTGATTCCATCATATATTTTATCGGGTCTAGCTTTGAGATTAACCATGTCGTATGATACAACATATATTGCCTGAGCCTCCTTGCTGCCCAAACCAAAGCACAACAGGATCTTTCGATCGGCGAATATCTTGCCTCGTATTCTGTGAACTTTTTGCTGAGGTAGTATATCGCCTTTTCTTTCTTTCCCGACTCATCATGTTGCCCGAGTACACAACCCATTGAGTTTTCAAACACCGTTAAATACAAAATTAAGGGCCTCCCTGGAGTCGGTGGCACTAGTACAGGGGGGCTAGACAAATATTGTTTTATTTTGTCAAAGGCCTCCTGGCATTCTTCGTTCCATTCTCCCGGGTTGCGCTTTCGAAGGAGTCGGAAGATGGGGTCACACTGATTGGTGAGTTGAGAAATGAATCGGGCAATGTAGTTTAGCCTTCCCAGGAATCCTCTGACCTCTTTCTGTGTGCGCGGAGGTGGTAATTCTTGAATGGCTTTTATCTTTTCCGGATCCACTTCGATGCCTCTTTCACTGACGATGAAGCCTAGCAACTTTCCCGAGGTAACCCCGAATGTACATTTAACTGGATTAAGCCTCAGCTGAAACTTTCTCAGTCTTTCAAATAACTTTTTGAGGTCCACAATATGTTCCTTTTCTCCTCGGGATTTAGCAATCATGTCATCGACATAGACTTCTATCTCCTTATGCATCATATCATGGAACAATGTCACCATGGCCCTCTGATACGTGGCCCCGGCATTCTTGAGCCCGAATGGCATTACCTTGTAACAGAACGTTCCCCACATCGTTATAAAGGTGGTTTTCTCCATATCCTCGGGAGCCATTTTGATCTGATTATACCCCGAAAATCCATCCATGAAAGAAAATAATGAATGCTTCGCCGTATTGTCCACCAATGTGTCGATATGTGGTAAGGGAAAATTATCCTTAGGACTTGCGCGGTTCAGGTCACGATAATCCACGCACATTCGCACTTTACCATCCTTCTTTGGCACCGGGACAATATTAGCCACCCATTCTGGATATCTGGAAGCTTGTAGGAAGCCCGCATTAAATTGCCTCTTGACTTCCTCTTTTATCTTCAGCAGCATTTCGGGCCTCATCCGCCTTAATTTTTGTTGAATGGGTTTACATTCGGGTCTCAGCGGGAGCTTATGAACCATTATATCCCCGTCCAATCCCGGCATATCCTGATAGGACCATGCGAACACGTCTTTGTACTCATGAAGCAAATCAATCAAATGATGCCTGGTGTCCTCTGAGAGTGAGGTCCCAATCTTCACTTCTTGCTTATTTTCATCAGTGCCCAGGTTTATTGTTTCAACAGATTCTTGATGAGGTAGAATCAGTTTGTCCTCTTGTTCCACCAACCTTAGCAAGTCAGGAGACGAGACATAGTCTTCGGCATTTCCCTCATCCTCGAATTCTCCTAAACAAACAGTCCTCTCAAAATCAATTTCAAGATTGGTAACGGGCTCGTTCATGTCATTGGTATCTGAACACCTGAAAATTAGATAAAAGAGAAAAAACTATAGAGGGACATCCAAGCATTGGCAACAAGAAACAAAATGTTATGGTATGGTGTGAGGTAAGTGTAAGAACAAGTCGTGAAATGGAAGAATAATTATGGAGTAAATGCAAATGCAAAAGGTTATGACAAAATGCTTCTTCATTAATATTCATTTAATAGATAAAGAGCAGACGACAGCTCTTACAAAAGAATCCCATTATATTTAGGGACACAAAAAGTGAATATCGGACATTACTCTGAGGAAGACTTATAGACCACAAGAAGATCCTCAGCGGTCCAATTGTTCAACATGTAACCTGGGGGACAAGGGCGTATCCTCGAAACACTTTTACTTGTACCAACTTCTTCATCAACGACATTTATACAAATGTTCTGAAAAGCCTTCTCAGCGAGTAGCAGTGGGCTATGTTCATTCTCTTGCCCTGGATATATGATCCCAGCGGATGTGAATGTGCTTGACAGATGGGGGTACTCGATGGGTTCCCATTCCGGCTCTCGTCCTAGATTTCTCGCAATCCTTCTTTCTTGCTCCTTCTTCCACTGTTTCTTCAAATGATGTGCCTTTGGTTGGAATCCTAGGCCAAATCGGGCTTTATGAGGTATTGGTTTTAAGGCCCTGACTATCCCTTGATGATGTCTTCCCAAACCTTTCCTAGCTCGGGCCCCTCTCCCTACCGTCAGCTTGATTCCCATTTTAGTATTCTTCGACAGCCTAGGCACGGGAATTCTGTTTCCTTCAGCCACAAATGTGGCGTTGACGAACTCAAAGGATCTAAAGGAGCATTCCACGGCGTCTTTGTTCGCTTCGAGGTAAGGTGTGTCTGCTGAGATAGACGCAACAATATCCTCTTCACCCTCAACGGTAACCAAGCAGCCGTCCATGATCAACTTTATTTTCTGATGAAGGGATGATGGAACTGCCCCGGCCGAATGGATCCATGGCCTCCCCAGGAGGCAATTATATGAAGGGGTGATGTCCATAACTTGGAACTCGACGTCATAGACATAAGGACCCACTTCTAGAGGGATCTCAATTTTTCCTACAACTTCTCGTCTCGTTCCATCAAATGCTCTCACCGCGGAATGACACGGCCTCAAATAGGACAAATCTATCGGAATTCTGGAAAGTGTGGCCAGGGGCATAACATTAAGCGCTGACCCATTATCAATAAGCACGTTTGGTATTATATATCCCTTGCATCGGGTTGTTATGTGCAGTGCCTTCACGGAGCCTCTACCGTTCGGTGGTATTTCATCATCGCTGAAGGAGATGAAATTATCAGCGTTCAAGTTATTGATCCACCTATCAAGCTTTTCGACCGATACATTGTTTGCTACATAGGCTTGATTCAATACCTTCAACAAGGCATTTCGATGCGGCTCCGAGTTCAATAACAGGGATAATACCGAAATACGTGCAGGCTGTTTACTTAGTTGTTCGACCACGTTGTACTCGCTATGTTTAATGAATTTCAAAAATTCCTGTGCTTCTTCTTCATTCACAGGTTTTTTGGTCTCTTGCCGTTCAGGCGGACTTTCAGATTCAGGTTCAGCCTCAAGCATGGGTGCCTTTCCTTTTTGTTTCAAGTCATTATTCCTTTTTGCTGGTTCAACTTCTTTGGAGTAGCATCTTCCACTCCGGGTAAAATGACCAACTTCTCCGATGTTTTCAGCCGTGCCTTGGAATTTTTCACTTTCAGGAGTGACAATATTGACATCGTACTTCCAAGGTACCGCCTTACTATCCTTATACGGGAAAGGTGATGGCGCATCAATTATCATTTTCGGTTTTACCGGTTCTCTCCTTGCATCATAGTAGATTATCAGTGGTCGTTCAGCGGTGTAAGGGAGATCCGATGATTGACCATCGGAGGCACAGATTTCTCTTTCACTGGCCTCTCTTCTTCCGTTGAAGATTTCAATCTCTTTGTTGTTCATCATGTCTTGGAGTAGTTCCTTAAATTGCTCACAAGACTGGATGTTATGTCCTTCGACTTCATGAAAGTCACAAAAAGTTTGACTTTTCGCATTTCTTTTCTCGGTTACCCCCTTAAGACGACAGAGTAATCTTTTTTCAAGCAGCACCTCCCAGATTCTCTGCAAAGGTGAACTTATTTCTGAAACAACTCTTCTAGTTTGCAAATCGTTTATCTCCTCCACTGCGCTTACATTTCTTTCAGTATGATTTGGGAACGGGTTCCCGGTTTCACCACCGGTACCGTCGAAGCGCAAAACACCGGCATCAATTAGTCCTTGGACTCTTCGTTTAAAGGCGATGCAATTTTCCGTAGAGTGCCCCTGGTTCCCCGCGTGGTATGCACAGCTAGCATTTGGGTCGTACCACTTTGGGTACGGGGGCTTCAACGGTGCCATGTAATGGGGAGATATCAATTGTTTTTCCAAAAGCTTGGGGTATAGTTCCCCATAAGATACCGGAATGGGGGTGAATTGGGGTCTCTCGGGGTTTGGCCTTGCTGGCCTTGGTTCGTTTCTGGGTTGACTTTGGGTGGAGCCGGCGTTTTGAGGGAACGTGGTGGCTGGCCTCGGGTTGTTGGTTGCATAGACAGGGTAAGAAGGATAGGGAGGTGGTGGTTGGTAATAGGGGGCTTGTGGTTGATAGAAGTTTGGTGGTGGGTAATTTCGAGGTCGAAATTGATTAGGATATGGACTAGGAGCATAACAGTTTCCGGTTCCCACCATGTGGGCTTCCGGCTCTTTTTTTCTCACAGGCATTGCCTTCTTCGAACCTTCTCATTCCATTCTTCCACTTTTTACCGCATTTTCTATAAGTTCACCGGATATGACAATATCCGAGAAGTCCTTTGTGGCGCTTCCCACTAATTTATCATAGAATGGCGCCTTCAGGGTATTGATGAACAGGACTGCTATCTCGGTCTTGGTCAATGGAGGTTCCACCTGAGCCGAGATGTCTCTCCATCTCTGCGCATATTGTCTAAAAGTTTCTGATGGCTTTTTCTCCATCATTTGTAGTGTCATGCGGTCGGGTACCATATCGGAGACGTGTTTGTACTGCTCGCAAAATGCCACGGCTAGATCCTTCCAGGTTCGGATCCTTTCTCTACTGAGTTGGTTGTACCAGCGGAGAGCTGATCCGGTCAAACTGTCCTGAAAACAGTGTATAAGCAGCTTGTCTTCATTAACATAACCAGTCATTTTTCGGCAGAACATAACGAGATGTGCCTTCGGGCATCTCGAGCCATCATACTTTTCAAAATCCGGTGCTTTGAATTTTGGAGGTAGGATCAAGTCCGGTACCAGACTAAGTTCTTTAGCATTTAGCGCCGAGAAGACTTCAATGCCTTCTATCGCTCTAAGTCTTTCCTCCAGACTTCTATATTTTTCTTGGACTTCATGATCCTCTATCCTTAGCCTAGCGATTTCTGTAGGATCGTCTAGGTCTGGGACAGGTGGATCAACCGGAGCAGTTCCTGGGTTTGCCACAAATACTCCCTGTCCTGCAGGAGGGGGTGTTACAGGCCGTTGTTCTACACCCGCGGGTCCTCCCTGCGTGTATCCTCTATGTATCGCGTAAGGCGGAGTAAACCCAGGAGGGTAGGGTGGATCCTGATCAAGATTCACAACCTCAGGGTTTTGTATAGGTCCCTTCCCTTTGACTAAGGCCGACATCATCTCCATCATCTTAGTCATTTGGTCCTTTTGTTCTAGTGACTCCTCCCGCGATCTCACCATCAGGTCCCTCGTCTCTTGCTGTGATTTGGCTAGTTGCTCTTGTAGTTCTTTTTGAATTCTTTCCATTCTTTCGATTCTTTCATTAAATGCAGCTTCCATTGTTCTAACTCGCCGACGCGTTCTATACGAATGATGTAGTTCCAGCCTTTATATTGTCGTAACTGCGAATCGTGTGATTTTGGGCCTTAGTGAACGATAATGATATATTTACATGAAATGAATGTACGAATGCCTTATGAATGCGAAAGATGCCATATGAATATTAGTTATGGATGCATATGCAGGTTAATGTGATGCACTGCGTGTGAATGAAAAGAAAGAGGCGTTAATTCTTGATTCGATTCTATTAGATCACTTTTCTAGAAAACGAACTTCTTTACATAAGGTAGATGATTACATATACGACTTGGCCCTATTTCCTAGGGTCTTAACTTTTTTGAGAAGCCAAGCTAAGTCTCGGCCACGATCTGATACTGACTCAAACTTTAAGCTTAATATGTCAGCTTCTGCTGCTAGGATTTGCAGATGCTCGGCGACTTCTCGAATTTGAATCAAGGCTTCACCCATGACATGATCGCGATCTCTAACCTGACTCTGTGAGTAGTGGAGCTGTTCTTTCCAGTGTTCATTATTCGCTTCAAGGAGTTCAATTCGTAATTCAGCATTTTGCAGTGCCCTCTCTGACTCCTCTATTTTCACTTTTAACTCATCGATTTTGCTTAAACTAGCCTTCAGCTCAATCACGGAATTACGATTGCGATGATGATACAGGGACTTTTCCAAGTCAGCTACCCGAGCTCGCAACCTGTCTTTTTCACTCTGACTCTCTAGCAAATTTCTTTTTAGTGTATCCTCTCGTGCTTGGGTTTCCTGAAATTGCCTTTCCCAACGACTAGCCTTAGTTTGTTCCTCTTTGACTTCTTGTCTCCACTGTTCTGACGTCTTACCCAAACCAGCAGTCCTTCTGGCCCTACAAATTTTCTTGTATCGCGTTTTCAAATCGTCTAAGTCTTCTTCGACCCTACTCTTCCCCTTTCTTAGCTTCTCAGCCTCCTGCTTGTGGATATCAACGTCTAATCCCAATTGCATCTTTTCCTCTTCGAGCTTCTCTATCTTTTTCCCTAATTCTCGACTCTTTTCTTCAAAGTCTTGTTTGATAACGTCCAATTCTGATGGGATCACTCGCAGATGCTCTTCTAAAGGCCGAGCATTTTCTTGACTTGGCAAGAGGACATTATCGTTGACTCTTTGACTTCTCCAGTAATCGTACTCAGGGGTTGACATTGGTTTTGCAGCAAATCTCTTCATCCTGCAAGTTTTGCTCCAAGCTTTCGATATTTCACGAATTTTCTGTTTATAATTTTCGCCTCTGTACACAAACTCACTTTGGGCTAAACCTTGCGTAGCTGGCACAAACTGTCTTGACTGATATTGTCTCAATACGAGCAGTGGAGCGTATCCAATAGCTCCCCATATCCCCAGAAGAGGAACCCAGTCGAAGTCACCACAGCGATATAGGATTTGATCAGGGGTCAGCCATGGAGCTTTCCATTCGATATCTTCGACTTGCAAATTCTGAAGGATTTCCATCCATTTTTCTTCTGAAATGTCGTCCCGTCTTGGTGTGGATGCTATATCTTTTAACGGAGAATAATCCACATAGCAGGCTCGGTAGGACGGCTTCTCTAATTTCCAGAAGTGACTATGGAACCAAGCTAGCAGGAGCTGTGTACAGCCTATAAATCTTCCCTCGCCGGCTCTTCTGCATGCGTTCAATGATCTGAAGGTTTCTGCCAAGATTGCAGGGACTGGATTGACTCTTTTGCTTAGTCGATCGAATAAATCAGTAACTGCTTCATCTACATGCCTTAGGGCTTTAGGGAAGATCACTAACCCGTAGATGCCTAAGGCGAACACATCAACCCTTATTTTCATGTCAGGATGCGTTAGGACCAGATCCTTCAAGCTTTTCCATGGAATACACTTACCTTCGCCTTTCTGTTGGATTCGGGCTACGACCCACTGCTCACTCATGCCTGTGATATTTATTAATTTTTTCACAAAGCTTGGGACGTTGACCACCCTGACATAGGCTTTATCTGTCTGTATCTTCGGACAACGAAGTAAGGTGGTGTATTCTTCCACCGTGGGTACCAGGTCCACATTTCCGAAAGTAAAACAACTGTATGCTGAGTTCCAAAATTGAGTCAGGGCTCGAAATAGGTGCTTATCTACCTTAATATCGAGTAAGTAAGGCAGATCACCATAATTATAGTAAAACAGCTGCTTGGCCTCGTCGCCCCAGCCTACCCATATCTCTTTCAGCTCTCGAAGATCATTTTGAGTTACACTGATGCTGGTAAAGTCCCATAACTCTGAAGTATATCCCTCTACCAAACTATTTCCTTTCTCTTGCCATGTTTCCTCGGACCACTTTCGGACGGTCGCATTTTCTTCCACTCTATCAAGAAACCCCTTTTCCATGATCAGCGCTCTATTTAGCAACCGAACCTGAATTGACGCCTCTTTTCTATGACTATGCGATGCAATGGAATCATGAACAAAACAAAACAGAACCATGTCAGTACCACAATAAAATAATAAATAGAGCATATTAGGGTAATTTTTCTAGGGTTTGGCCTGACTTCACCTAGGGTGGGCTTCTAAGGCTCTGTAGATGTAGCTCGGTTCTAGAGTAAAAGGTACCTGAACCAGCAGATTCCTCAATCCTCACCCATTATAGGCTCATATGGCTCGAGTTCGGTTCAGGGGGACACATTTCCCTATGGCCATGCGGAGGTGAAAACCTCACGAAGACATAGGTACGGATGTATCCCGGAAGCAGTCCACTAGCCCATGCGGAGGTGAAAACCTCACGAAGGCATAGTTTCTCACTCCCACTTAAAGGGTGTGACCCCGATGGTCATGCAAATGGAATGTGCAGAGATATAAAAGCCGGCAGTAAAATAATGAAAACCATGTCGTAAAAGCGATAAGTGTAGTGAAAGGATCGTATATTAGAAACAAATTTTAGAATTTTGACCGAAAGACAAAAACTAATCAACTTGAAGTTCGACTCTCATTTTAAGTCCCCAGCGGAGTCGCCAAGCTGTCGATACCATCTTTGTGAAAACAAAACGGACGTCGACTTAAAAGGTTTTTCAAGGACTGGAGTCGCCACCGATCTTTTTTTGGGTGCGATCGGCCACCTCAAAAGGGGGTTGTTTTTGATAAACTATTTGATTTATTAAAACAACAATTTTGGTCCGCATACCAGAAAAAAATAGGTTCGGGAGTCAGTTACGCACGGGGAAGGATTAGCACCCCCGATACGCCCGGAAACCGGTACCTCGTTGATTAATTGAAATCTTTGAAGTCGATAATTCGAAAACTTGGAAAAATTTTAAAATACGATCCTTGTTTGTTTGAAAATCATTTGGGGATTGATTGAAAATGTGAAAAGGGCTGATTTGCCTTAAGGCAAAACGTCACATCCAATACGTTAGGATATGACGTTTCGACCTTTGAAGCTCAAATTGCCTTTTATTTAGAGTTTGAGTATTTATTTCGAAAGGATATTCGAGTACTTGGAATAAACGAAGAAAATCGGAACCCAATGCGTTAGGGAATGATTTCCCGAATTCTTAAGTACCGAACATTGCCTTGATTTAGAAAGTCTTATCTTGAGATCACGAAATATCACGCCCAATGCCTTAGGACGCAATATCTCGGACTCTCGAGAACACGTTTTGGAAAATTATATAGCTATTTTGATAGGCTATTCGGTTATTTAGATTTAAACGAGAAATCACGGCCCAATACGTTAGGGTATGATTCCCGAGTATCTAAATACAGAATATTGCCTTTATAAAGAACGTTTTTTGTGTAGAAGAAGGTAATTTGTAAAACTCACGGTGAAATGACAATAAAAAATAAAACGGAATGCAATAATAAAAGATAATACGAACTGGAGTGATAATATGATACGCAAAATGATAATAATATGGGTAGGGTTTTTTATTATTAAAATTTACGTTTTAAGAAGGATATTTGAGTATTTAGATTTAGACGAGAAAACCGAAACCCAATACGTTAGGGCACGATCTCTCGAATCTCTAAACACCGAAACATTGCCTTTGTAAATTGAAATTAAAAAAGAGATGATAACAAATAGTAAGGTTATCGCAAGAATTGAAAAGATGATCAATGTAAAACGAAACATTAAAATATAATATAAGGATATTAGGCTAATAATAATACTATTTACGATGGAAAGAAAATAATAAAAAATTTACAACAATAATGAAAAATAATAATATGTACGTAATAGAGTATATAAAGAAAAAATATAACATATGAAGATGATAGCTAGCATTAAACATAACATATAATGTATAAGTATAATATAATATACAACAGATATTGCAAAATAACGACCAAACATTATATAATGTATAAAAATGATAGCAAGCAAAGATAGTAAATATAACAGTAAAAATAAATTTTAACAAAATACCAACTACAATATAATAATATAAAAGAATAATAATAAATACAAATGAAAATACTATGTAATGATAATGTAAAGGGAACAAAATAATACACATTATAAAATAATATACAGAATAGTAAATATAGTAATACATGACAATAGTGCTATGTATATAGAAAAAGGTATATATATATATATATATATATATACGTAATATAAAACTTCTAAACATATCTAATATAATAATAAGAATAATAACACATAATATACGTATAAATACACAAAAATAATATTAATCCTGATAAATAATTATTATAATAATAATAGTAAGAAGGTAATAATGAATAATAATAAATATATATTCGTAATAGTAAGAATGAGATATTAAAAATATAACTAAATAATATAACGAAAATGATGTAAAATTAATAGTGATAATAGCATATAATATGGCAAACATTAAAATTGAAAGGAAATAATGAGAAATAGTAAAAAGGACGTAATCGAATTAAAAGGGAAGTTCTAGGTAAATAGAAAAAGAAGGAGGAGGGGCTATTTGAACACGGGCGAACAACTGGGGGACTAAACGAGCAATTTTCCACGCTCTTAAAACGCAGCACATCAGTGGGGGGCCAAATTGAAAACAGGGTAAATTTCTGGGCTGGATTACGAATAAAAAGGACCTGATTGCAGAACACCGAAAAAGCGGAAGGACCATGGTGGCAAATTCCCCACGTGACGTCAGAGCACGCGGACCTTAGGTGGGTCGGATCGGGTCTCGGGTCGGTCCCTTAAAACGGCACCGTTTTGAGGCCTGAGTATAGCCCCCAAAACGGTGTCGTTTTGGAAGGCTATAAAAGGCCTAAGTCGGTGAAAAAAAATCATTTGGAGAGGGGAGAAGAAAAAAAAGAAGAGAGAGGGGAGAGGAAAAGGGAAGAGAGGGAAGGAAAGGGGAATCCGGGGAGGGCTCCGGTCACCGGACCGGTCACCGTCCGGTCACCGTCCGGTCGCCGGCCGGTCACCGGCCGGTGACTGGACCACCGTGCGCGCCGCCGTCCGCCGTTGTTCCGGCCACCGTTCCGGTGGCCGGAAAAAGGTAAAAAATTTCTAATTTTTTTGTTTTTTTTTTATAACTTTTATACTTTATATTTGAATACAAATTCATTCATATGTGCATGTGAGTAAGAGGAAATTGTTTCGAAAGATAAAGAGTCACCTTCGGGCTTACTGATTTGATCTGTTTCTGGTATTCAAATGCTCTGATTTGGGGTTCACTGCTTATACGTTGTTTGAACACTGCTCTTGATGTGTTTGATGCTTATAGATTTGGTGTTAATCTCTTTAGTTTGTATTCAAAGAAAAAAGAAGGTCCTCTACAAATCCTTCGATTTCGGCTTTTATAGCCCTAGAATTTACAGATTGCTTTTTTTTTTTTTTTTTTTTCTACTTTCTGTCTACTCTATTTTAATGTCTTGCAGGTACAGTGGGGCGGTGCTGAGCAGACCTGGAGGGCGCTGATGGGACAGAGGCGGTGCTGAGCAGCTGAGTCAGATGCGTGGGCGGCAGTAGCTTAGTTCCTAGGGTTTTCTAATTTTGGGTTTTGTTGTAGTGGGTTAGGGTTTCTGTAAAATGGGTTAGTTTGGTTGTAATTGGGCCCCGGGTAAACAGGATTTAAGTGGGTTAATTTTATAAAATGGGTCACGGGTTTAGTTTAAATGGGTATGGGTTGTAATTGGGCATTTACTATTCGGGCCAAAATTGGCCGGTACACCCTGTACTGGCAACGGTTACGGGCTAGGGGTGTTACATTTATGTATTGTCGGACTAGTCTAAGGTGTATATATATATATATATATATGTATGTATCCTCTCTTCCTCACTTGTGAGTAAAGCTTTTGCTTTGGATGAACCAATGTATAGGTTGCTACAACTTTTATTTATTTATTTATTTTTATAAGAGAAACTAATTGCAGAGTTATAAGCATTATGCAAGTCTATAGAAAGTTAAGCAAGTTTATAGAAAGTAAAAGCCGAGATTGTATTGATATATTACAAAGTAAATTGTATCAAATTTTATTTTAAATTGATTTCTAAACTTTTAAACCGTCTAATTTGAGAGATAAATCTCCATTCACATATGAAATAAAACATATTTAAGACAGGTGGATCAAATTGTAAACACTTATGTATCTATTGCATAACTAACTTGAATTTGACATGTTAAAAAAGAAATAACGTCGTTCAAGATTAGGAGGGTTGCTTCTCTATGTAATAAGGACACATATGTTTACAATTTGATCCATATATTTTAAATATGTTCCGCATCAAATTTGAGCCGGAGTTTAATGCTCAAGCTAAAAACTAAGCTTACAAAAGGTTACAATTTATAAAAAATTAATACTTTAAAGATTAAATTAAAATATTTTAAAATTTGAGTTAGAATCATATATATGCAACTCTAAAAACAAAAAATACCATTGAGTTTTATATTATAAATAAATATTACAATCTGAATTAAAGGAGACCACCATGGACGTTGGCATTTGGGATTTTGGGGGATATTCTTCTCTAATCGGATTATCAAAATCCAATTTCTAAAAAGAACAAACCACTAATATTGTTGCATATATAATAAGACAAGAAATTGATGGTGGGAGAGTCTTTACAAGTTTGTCATTAAGCATCTCAAAATACATGCAAAGCTACCAAAAAGAAACCTCATAATCCGCAAATACTTGTCTTGTTTGTTTGATCTTATACATGCATATCTTTTAAGATTACAAAAACAATCGGGATATTCTTTACACAGTTTTTCTAGCAAATTAAAGTAAAAAACATATATATGCCTCAAAATACACACAATGATACTAATTAATTTCCCAATTTTGTCTTTATTTATTTGGTTTTATTCTAGTCAAAATATGTCAACAGAGTTTTTGCAAGTTTAACATACTTGACAACCTTTCTTATATAAGATTCATTTCAACCCCAATCAATTTCCATACTTTTTTTAAGGCCACAGAATATAAAATTGGTGTCAATTGACGACTTTCACACCTTTTTATTATTAAATTGAACTCACATTTTATTTTGAGTTGGAGCTAAATAATTTAAGTGCTAGCGAGTGAACCCATCGTTTTCTTGTTTTACTTTTCATCAGTGAGGCAAATTCAGGATTGTTTGAATGTAATGCTACATCAATAATTTCATCTTGAATTTCAGGATTTTTATTTGGATTTGATTTATTTAAATGCTAAAATTCAGGATGAAAATGCTGATATGGCATTAAACTATTGAAAAGAAATAATATCCCTGTTTTATACAATCCTTGCTCATTGAGCGATAACCTTACAATGTAATTTATCAAGCACATTTTTTATCAAGAAAATAGGAGTAGAAACAAACAGAAGCAATTAGATTAATTTTATCTTGAAAGAACTGCCTTAGTTCAGTGCAGTTTATTTTTCAAGATATTAGAAAACCCTAAAAGAAGCTTTTTTGATCTATTGGGTTGATATACAGGGATGAGAAAAATAATAAATTTAATAGTATTTATTTATAAGTCCTCAAATTTTTTTTTCTTTTGCTCATTGATGAGGTAATTTGATGTGGTTCATTGAAGGTGCATGGTGTATCAAATATTATCCGTATATATATATTTTATATATATATATATATATTTAACCCTAAAGAAAAATCTTTAGGTTATATTTTTTATTGTGAGAAGTTCTTGCTGTCCATTAAATTAAACAGCACCTTCATTTCTTTAGCATGTATCATGATGAGGATGTCAATAAGCAAACTTATCAATAGAAATTTTACATGAAAAAGAAAAAAAGGTGGAAGCAAAGGGTTTGATATACGTGTGTGTATATAATATACTATAATATATAAATGGCATGTATTTGAAGAAAACCCAGAAGCAAGCGCATAATAGGCATGTGGCCCATTTACATAATGGAAATAATTTTGGCATGTGGGGGAAGCCATTGATGGAAATCCAAGTCATATTCAAGTGGGATTGTCTACTCCTTGTCTTTCTGAATCATCATTAATGTCACTCAATATCCTTTTTGCAATAGATATGATCAGTACAGTATCCACTCTCTCATGTCGAGGTCACTAAACTTAGAACAGCATATAGGGATATTCTTCATAGGCCGTTGTCGGAAAACGAGGTTGAGGATGCTGTCTTCCACATCACTCAAAATTACATGCAATGCACCTTAAGCATGGAACAAAAACGTTCTTGGCTGCTTAAAGGAGAGAAAGTCAAATCTTGAATTTGAGCTTGTTTATGCTCAACTCAACCTCGATTCAGAAGAGAGCTGTCGCAAGGAGAAAATTGAGATAGGAAATCCTAGGCATGTACGAGATTGTAATAACAAGTGGGTGGAAAATCCACATGGAACAAAACAATTCTTTTTGGATTTGAGGAAACCAAAATTATTGAGGACCAAATCATCTCGACATCAGTAAACTTAGCCCAACACATACTGTTTTTGATGAAAGAGGAGTGAGGATGTTGTCTTCTAGATTGGCCCATTCAAGGCCCTTGGTATTGATGATAAACCTAACATTTTCTTTCAATATATTTTTGCAAGTTATGTGCGTGTCAACTCAATGCTTGGAGCTAAAATCCTTAATACGATCTACAGGAAAAAGAAAGGGAAAGAAACCCTAGTAGCCTTCAAGATGATATCAACAAAGCTTATCATGTGAGGGAATCAGTTGGGAACTTTATCCAAGCGTTTCTTGAGGTGTTAGGCTTTAGGGACTCTTGGGTCAGAACCATTTTGTAGTGCATTACCACAGTTTCCTACCAAGTTCTCTTCAATGGTGACTTGTCTAAACAGTACAAAGCTTTTACTCCGTCAGGGGGACTCAGTCTCTTCCTACTTCTTATTCTCTGTTAAAATATCCTCAACTATATGTGTTAGGTTATTGTGTCATTAGTTTTTTAATTTAGTCATATTTGATGTAAACTACTTGAGCATTTGAATTGATTATTCATGAGAATATACACATAATATCATCTATGTGCTACATTATCCTCAAATGGTTTGCATGTAAATAAATCATTTGAGCAAACATGGCTCATTGATTACTTATTCTGAATTATGAGAAAGTGGCATAAAAGTAGTTTTTTTTTTTTTTTTTTTTAATGCAAAAGAGGACATTCTATAGTTGGTAATCTAAATATTTTTGTAGTTCATAGGGTTATAAAGTGTAAGTAATGTGAGAACTATTATGTTATCTAAAGTCCTTATAAGGAAATAATTTGTCTTGGTTATCAAAACATGAGCAACTTTCAAGTAGAGGCATAGATGTAATAGATTGGACTAGCAATGCATTGGGTCGAATTCTGAGTTAATGACCTTAAATCTATTTATAAAGCAATTGATCATTTATGATGTTCATTGTGTGTTTAACATTAAGCTTGAGTAAGTATATGGCTGCAAATGTATAACTTCTATGTTTTGATGTGTTATATACAAAAGCATAACTCTTATCAAGAGTTAAGGGTATCCTCTTAAAGGCATTATAAGGTTGATGTAAATGGAACTTGGTTAAAAGTAATCTTAAAGTGATAAAACCTAAAGGAATCACGAAAGCCTAGCCTTATGAGGGCTGTGTTAGGATTTGTGCCTTTAGTGTAGTTATTTCATCATTGATGTACTTGTAATATTTTGAACTATTTAGATTAAATGGAGTTTCTAAATGATTATTTAATATTGTCGCGAATTTTCTTATGATGTGCAAGTTTGTATAGTCGCTCACAAATAATATAGTAATAAATACTAGAGTTATCATCTCCACAAGGATCAGTTTTAAAACAGAAATTGCAAAATTAACAAATGACAATTTGGAAAGTAACTAAAAATATTATTGGTTTCAAATAAATATACAAAGCAATTTAAAAATAGTAACACAAATTAATATCAATGAATTGAAGAGCCAGAATAATTATTCCCCCTAATATGCAATTATTGACAGCCATGATGCAACAATGTGACATTTTATTAATCTGGAATCAATAGTTTATAGGCTTCTCTCGAAGTCATTATGTTCAATCCTATAACTAATTTAACATATGTCTATACCAAATTAATGTTAAAAATAAAATTGCAAGTACCATTCCTACAGGATTATGCACGGTAATAATATACATCTATATAGGGGTGTTCAAACGGTTAACTGATCGGTTAACCAAATCGAACTAGTATTAACCGGATTAACCAAACTTTTTAATCCTTTAACCATTAACTGAACCGAAATATTTCGATTAATTCGGTCGGTTAACCGAATTAACCAAAATTTATATGTTTTGGTTTTTTTTATTAAAACAAGTATAAAACATATAAAATAAATAAATTGATAATGTTTATTTGACCAAATTAACTAAATTAACCAAATTAGTAATAGCCTAATACATATAATATATAATATTATTTATTAAGTTCGATTAATTTGGTTAATTACCTTATTTCGAACCAAGTTAACCTTTAACCGAAATTCCAAATAACCTTTAATTGACCTCCAACCGAACTAGATCGGTTAATCAACCGATTAACCGAATTAGATCTGCTCGGTCGATTAATTCGGTTTTAACCGAAGTTTGAACATCCCTATGCCTATATCATTACACATTTAAAACCAAAGTTTTTTTTAAGTTTTATTTGTTGATTTTTGAAACAACAGAAAGAGTATTTGTTAATTTTTGATATAACAAAAAGAGGAGAAGAGAAGAGAAAGGTAAATTTAATTGGTATTTGGTTGATTATTTTTTATGACTAATCTTTTAATGCCAACACCTAAGTGACTATTTTTTCACTATCAAGTCTTTATTTCAAATTCATAAAATCAAGTCATTGATTCAAATTGATCTTAGCAAGGGGAGTAACAAAGTCAAAAACAAATTTACATGTTTTGTTATATAAAAAAGTGGGAGATTGTTAAACTGACTTTATTTGATAAATTGTTTTGATATAACAAACAAAAATATTTTTAAATAAAGTTTGTTTTTGAACAAAGCAATTATAAAGTTTAAAGTATAAAAATCATTTTAAGACTTCCAAACATCTTATAAAATGCTTTGAATACTTAGAAAATTTTGAACAAAGTTCCAAAACGGTTTTAAACTCTTTAATTCGATTGAAACACTGCTCCTTACAAGAAGTATCGATCTTTTTCAAAAATTAGTATCAATATCCATACAATTTTTACTGATACCTTTTTCTATATTGATACCAAACCTACTTACTAATTTGAAACTAAAATTGAACAAAAGCAAAAAGTATCGATACTTTTCAAAATATATCAATACCTATTGTATTTTTATCGATACCATCTTTTTATATCATATCATTTTTGCATTCTAACTTGATGATTTTTCAAACAATCACAAAAAGTATCAATACCTTTTACCAGGATAAAACATCTTTGATATCGTTGTAAACTAACTTTAACAGTCACTGGATCAGGTGCTAAATGCTAATAGTATGATACTCGTAAAAAAAATATTGATACCTTTTGTTGCAGGTAAATTTAATGATCTAGTATTTTCATCCCTAATGGCTCTATTTATTTTGTCAACAACCACAACGGTTGGAAATGAATTAGAAGGTATAAATACCAGCCTCCAAAGGTCCTACAACAACAAGAAGAAAGAATATTCAAGCTTAAAGATCAATCAAACAACCTTTGTGCTAAAAATTTTCTACATTTTTCTTATATACACTTGTGAGCTTCATTGTTATTCTATCAATTCAAGTGTTCTTCTTTGTAATTAAGCTTAATTTGCAAACATTCTAATCTTGCGAAGGTTATTTATTTGTTTGCTTATTTGTATCTCTTTGAGAGAGTTTGTGTCATAAGGTTTAGATAAAAACCTTAAGTGAGTTTGTGAGGTTAAACATTATCCTCAAAGGTTGTCAAATTATTGAATTTGGAAAAATTCTCAATAGTGGAAAGCTAAGGTAGTGGAGTAGGCAATTGGGGCCGAACCACTCTAAATTTTTATGTTCAATCTTTCTATGCTTATTCTCTAGCATTCACAAAATTTTAAAAAGTCAATTCACCCCTCTCTTAGTAATTTCGATTTTGATTATTTGAGCTAACAATTTGATTGGGACAAATGGTTTAATAATCACTGGTATAAGTAATGATCATTTCCATCATAGTGGTGACCATTATATAAAAGAGATCAAATTAGTTAGATAAAAAAGATCAAATCAGGTGAACAGATTTAGTTTTTAGGGATTATGAATATCTTATGAGGGTAACACCTATGACAATATTACTAGATTAAAGCTTAATAATATAAGCAGCTTTCATGATGGAATATTCTGGGAAGTTCAATCATAATACTTTTAGTGGTTTAACTTCATTATTAAATAACCTTGTAATTAATAAACAAAGAGTCCAAAGTTAATTACAAGTTATTTTAACCCTAATTATATATATTTAATCAGTTCCTCCACTAAGTCATTATAACTCTAATCATATTGTATATATGAACGTAGAACTAATAGACAAATCAAACGGAGAGAAATAGATTGTATGAGTTATTATCCACAGTAATTGCATTTCTTGATAAGGTAAGGGATGACTTAGAATTAATTTAATTTATTTGGATTATTGTTTAATTGGATGAATGAACTAAATAATTGAGTCCAAAGTGAAAATTAAATTAAGTAGTCATCGAAAATAAGAAGTGCATTACTATAGATAATTAAATTAATTTATTGACCAAAATAGGAACACCCTAATACTTGGGTACCACTTAGGTAGTATACCTTTTTATTCCTAAAGAGTTTAGGCATTTTTTACGCCTTAAATATGTTTATATTACATAAATATCTAGGTACCATGTAAATTAGACTAGGTTAAATTATGTTATTAGTCCTTATATTTTATAATCGAACCTCCATGCTCTTTAGCACAAGATTTTGAGTCTCGTGTGTCTACCATTTTACCACTAAGACATCTTGAAAGTGAATCATATTCCATGAATATGATATCTATCTAGTGTGATGTATGGAATATACGACAAAGTTGGAGTGTTAGAGTATTTCTATTGATCGATCATGTCATATAGAGACTCAAGTCAAAAATATCCAATTGCTTTGATTTGAAGTATCTAATTGAATAATTATTTTCCAGGGCTCATGATTTGGCTTCGATCTAAAACCCTAAAACTTGGTGGCCATGATGGATTGTAGAACAAAAGGATAATTTTTCAAGTTTTTGAAGAAAAAAAATTATCAACGGAGCCCATTTATTATTACTGGACAGTTTGTATTATATTACGAGAGTCTAAACAATTAAATATCTATATTGGCATTTAAAATCTATTTAAATTGTCCTGTATAACTGTTGTTAAGGAGGTAATGAATTTTAATAATAAAATAATTATTTAATAATAAAATAATTATTTCGTAATAAAATAATAAAATAAATGACGATATTTTAAAAAATAAATAACTAAAATATAATATTAACCAAATAAAAGTCACTATTTTTGTTTTTTTTCCCGGTCTTTTCTTTCAGATGTCGGGGTATTAGCGTTCAGATTTTCATTTCGATTTCCAGATATAAGGTTTTTTTTTTTTAATATAATTTTGAATTTTTCTTTAGTTTTTTGGTGGATGCTTTTGGTGTATGAAACTGAAACATATTGATTAAACTTCAGTTTCTGGCGATGATTGAGATGGATTTCCCCATGAAAAGACATTGTTGGGAAAATCAAGGCTGGAGTCTCGAAAAGGAAGCTTCTCGCCAGAACCCTAATACAGGGGGTTTTGGAAAGATATACCAAAAGAGCCCGAGATTGGCATGCTTACGGTTCATGCCATAGGCCTTTGGTCTTGGGGTCCATTTCTTTCACTTCGCTAGATCTGCTATTTTACATATGTTTCTACAACAAGGTTAACTTCTTTTTAAGACTGTTTTTCATTTACATTTATCTAGTTGATGTTTTTAGAAGAAAATTCTATGGTTCTTACATTGATTCTGTCATTCAGAATTTCAGGTTTGCTCTTTATGATTCTGCTTTGGCTGAAATAAGGCTTATTTTACTTGATCGAATGGTCTACTGCTTTACTTAACAGATTTAATTTTTATCTTATACTGCTTATGTTATTAACTTGAATTGTTTTTTAGTTGTTTCTCTTTTTCTTATCTTATGATGCTTTGAGTTATTCTGCCCTGATTGAAATCCTCAATGCCCAATTTTTATGTTTTGCTTGTATGATTTTATGAATATTGTGGACGCAAGTTCGTTATTTGAAAAAAGAGATGAGAATTTGGGAGTCGAGTTATAATTTAATTTATTAATAAAATCTTCAGTGCTAAATTTAGGGATTTGATTGATGTTTTGCTTGTATGATTTTATGAATCTTGTGCACACAAGTTTCTTATCTGAACATAAGAGATGAGGATTTGGGAGTCAAGTAATAATTTCATTTATCAAAGAAATATCAATTGAGCATGTGCCAGTTTATAATTGTTGTAATATTTATCATTCAGCAGATATTTCCTTTATTTTGTTTGATTTGTTTTATACATTCCAATTAGTTTCCCTTGGTTTAAGACTCTAATTGGCGGCTTGAATCTGTTGCCATTATACTTAAGCTTAAGTTAATAATCGAATTGAGTTGATTGGAATTTTGCAGGATACTTAATGTTGAAGAAAAATGTCTCATCGCAAATTTAAGCATCTAAGGCATGGCTCTTTGGGATTTCTCCCAAGGAAAAGAGCCTCCCGCCACAGAGGAAAAGGTTTCTCCTATTTTCCCTTCAATTGTTTATAGTTGGATTCTGCTATGTTTGTTTAGTAAATATTGTTAGATTATTCTATTATTTGAATGGCTTATTGCATCTTAACCAATCATACTGATGCAGAATTAGCTGTGACCAACTATAATCTTTTCTAGTTTAGTAGTTTGCCTTTTAGATTTGATATAATCCCTGAAGCTGTAATCGCTAGCACGCTCCCTTATTATTAAGTTAAGATTTTTAGCTTGTTCAGGATATATCTTTAATTCCCTCTATGAATGTTTTTTTTTTTATAAAATCTTCTGATTTTTCTTTCTTCTTTCACGGTTGTTCAGTGAAGGCATTCCCAAAGGATGATCCTACTAAGCCATGCAGATTAACTGCGTTCTTGGGCTATAAAGCTGGAATGACCCATATAGTGAGGGAGGTTGAAAAGCCTGGTTCAAGTAATTTTTTCTCTTCTGACTCATCATCTGTAAATTTTGGAATACTAGATAGTCTGTTGCTTATCTGCTGCTATATGAAATAAAACCATGTGACTTTTATGTGCTTTCTTGGATTGTTTACTTTCCTCCATGGTTAGTTGGATAGCATAATGTATTTATATGTTCTTTTCTTCCAGAACTTCACTAGAAGGAGACATGTGAAGCAGTTACTATCATTGAGACACCACCCATGGTGGTTGTTGGAGTTGTGGGATATGTCAAAACACCTTGTGGTCTTCGTACTTTGGGCTCTGTGTGGGCTTAGCATCTGAGTGAAGAGGTGAAACGAAGGTTCTATAAGCACTGGTGCAAGTTTAAGAAGAAGGCTTTTACCAAGTACTCAAAGAAGTTTGAAACTGAAGATGGTAAAAATGACATTCAATTGCAGCTGGAAAAATTGAAAAAATATTGCACTGTAATTCGTGTTTTGGCCCACACTCAGGTATTTCCCCCTCAAGCAGTTCTATATTTTGTAGTGATGTTTTAGTCCTTCCAATTCTGGATGATTGAATGCTTTAACTGCTATGTTTTTCTTTTTTTCCTGATTTCTTTGATGTGCTTTATTGCATATTTCTGTAGATAAGAAAGATGAAGGGCTTGAAGCAGAAGAAGCCCATTTAATGGAGATTCAAGTAAATGGTGGAACTATTGCTCAGAAAGTTGACTTTGCTTACGGTTTCTTTGAGAAACATATTCCAGTTGATGCTGTGTTCCAGAAAGATGAGATGATCGATATCATTGGGGTGACCAAGTGTAAAGGGTATGAAGGTGTGGTGACCAGATGGGGCGTCACCCGTCTCCCACGCAAGACCCATCGTGGTCTTCGCAAGGTTGCCTGTATTGGTGCATGGCATCCAGCCAGGGTTTCTTTTACGGTTGCCAGGGCTGGGCAAAATGGCTATCATCACCGTACAGAGATGAATAAGAAAGTATACAAGCTTGGAAAGGCTGGACATGAGTCGCATGCTGCCATGACTGACTATGACAGGTTAGCCAAGTGCCCTCTACTCAGTTTGCTATTTATTTTGTAGGATTATGATTGCCACAGGGCATTATTAATTGCTTCAGTCTTCTGCTAATTTCAGGACAGAGAAGGAGATTACCCCAGTGGGTGGATTCCCCCATTATGGTGTGGTGAAAGAGGATTAGGGGGGTGTGTTGGGCCAAAGAAACGGGTAGTGACTTTGAGGCAATCCCTGGTGAATCAAACTTCAAGTGTCGCTCTTGAGGAGATCACGCTCAAGTTCATTGATACATCATCCAAGTTTGGGCATGGTCGCTTCCAAACAACACAGGAGAAGGCCAAATTCTATGGGAAGCTCGAGGCATCGAGGAACTTAATATTATATTTTCAAGTTATGAAGGGCTAATCTGCAAGTTCACATTTATTTGCCTTCTATTTCTGGTACAATGTTAATGTTCACACTTTTTCTTTTTATGGTTGACTACAACTTTCAATTTCTTTTTAGTTGGGACCCACAAAACACTGTAGTTTAGTACAGCTTTCGACTTTCAAGCACACTGCTAGCATATAGGACCGCTTAGAACCACTGTTTTTGGAATGGTGAGAGTGGGTTTTTGGTGCATTTGGTTTAAATCACATAAATTATTAAAAAGTATATAGAATTTGATTAGTTGGTATTAATTCTCATATCAAATGATTTTTGCCGTTGTTTCGATGGATTTTGGATTGGATTCAATTGGTTTGATGGATGGACGAAGTAGTATGTTGTTGGAAACTTGAAATTCACATGTAAAATCTTTGCTCTTTTCCATTTAATATATTTATTTATTTTCTTGGTAAAAATGTTGGAAAAGGAAAAAGGTAGGCAGACCGGGTTATGAAAATAAAAAGAATTGAGGGAGATAAATAACAGCTTTGGTTTTTCCAAGACATGCTTCAGTGTGCTTTCCTTTTCAAAGGGGTCCTCTTGTCTTACATGGGAATGGGAAACAGTGATCTTTTAGAAATGTGTGTTTACGCCTGATTAAGAAATTGGCTTTTTTTATATGTATAATTGTAATTGGTATCGCAAAAAATTCCACTTGAATGAATGTCGATTGTATATAAAATATATAAGGATATATTCCAATTTTAAATATATTTTACTTGTTTAATAAAAAAATTTAAAAAAAGGGGATAAAACTATTATTATTAATTTTTTATCTTTTCTAGAACTCTGGAATGAATATTTGCTCCCTATGACTCTCCTCCTAGACGACTAAAAACCTGAGTGTAAAAAATAAAAAATCTTGTTTCTGTTAAGCTTTTGTTATCAATTGAGGATGTCATTATCTATGAACTATAATACTAGAAGATTATAACTTGTTTTAAATCCAAAAATTTTATGAAATTATCTTATTTTTGGTTAGCCCTTAGATAAGCTTTCACATCATTCTCAGACATTTTGATTATCTTGTTTGACAAAGAGTCCTTACTTAGGTAGAAGAACCTGTTTCTTTTTCAAGGGTCCTCATTATTTCTGCTGTAAGTAATTATTGCTTCAAGTTTTTTTCATTCTTTTTCATTCTTTTTCTAGTTATATGAATTCTAGGCTTCATGGAAAGCGGTGTTGGTATGTTGAAGAAAATAAAAATAAAAATAGATTCTTCCATTTTTACAAAATAATAGAGGTAATTTTGTAAGTTGTTAGCTTTAATGTTTCTGACAAAAGTGACGGGTTCCTCTCAGAGTCTCCTCACCAGGTTTTGCTTTAAAAACTTTAAAAGAAAATATATATGGGGAATAATAATTGTGGCCTAAATCACCCCTTCCCCCTTTTTTTTTTTTTCAAGCTCTTTGCTTTAAGCCACGGTCCATTTTTCTTTCAACTCTAGAATCATGACATATCTGCCACTGCATATGCTTGGTTGTAAGGTATCCCAACATTACATCTCCCTCTCAATCACCTCTTTTCTTCCTAAACTTTCAAGTCAATTCTTATTCTTCTTTTTCATGTGCTTTCTACCCTGTTTGTTCTTCTTGTGTTTGCAGCTTCTTCTTTTCTAGAAAAATGGATACTATAATCAATTGTATATGACATATTAACAGATAGTTTAACCTTGCATGAGTCTTTATCTTTATCTTTTTTTTTTATTTGGTTTAATTGGAGATTATGGTAGATTTGGCTATCTTTCCCATGATTATGTTGGACAGACATAAATGATACATAGTAGATCTTTGCAGCCTACCTCGTGTAACCTCCTCAAATATTATGTACTAATTCTTAATGATAGTTATAATCAGTGAAAACTTGGTTAAATATTAGTTAGTGGAAACAATTATTAATCTTTGAACTCTTTTTTCTTTTATTTACCTTAGAAACTGCTGTTAATAATTATAATTATATTGGAGATATTGAAAAATAATGGCTTGGTATCATCCTATTAGGACCCAGATTTAAATAAATTCAGAATTCCCAACATAACATCTAAATTCAGCAACTAAAAAGTGACAAAGTTTGAGAAAAGAAAACCAATAGGCCATTCTTTTTTTAAGGGTCTCCAGACAAGAAGGCCAATGCTTTTTATTCCTTCAGGTTTGCTTGTTGGGACAAGGTATAGTATTGATTAAGCTAGGCATCATCAGGATCATGTACCATCATTCCAATTCAAGAAAAAGTGTACTGCTGGGATTATCATATAACTTTGTCTTTACATCTGCAATTGGATATAAAGCTAGCTGGTCTCAGCCCCTGCTTTGTTTCATTTACAAATGGTGGCTGTGGCTGCCTTATTTTTCCAGGGCAGTGTTAAGAGGTGTATAGGATGGGAGGGATAAGTTGATGTTTGCAGCTCTTAATTCCAAGTACCAAAACCCAAGTTTTTATAACTTGTTTCAAGAATCTCATTAAAAAACTGCTGGTTTTCCCTCTCTCGGTAAGTACCTACTGATAAGTTTATTTTCATTTGTAATGATGCGCCACTGGGATTCTAATCACTCTCTTTCATCATACGTCTATGATTTCTTGGATTCAAAACTATGTTAGTTTCTGTGTAATAAGGATTCTTAATGATTACCTTTGTCAATCTTTTACAGAGACTATGTCGAGTCATTAATGAGGAAGGGCATTTTCTGAGAAGAATAACCTGCAACTACTACTAAATCTGCTTTATTTCACAAGTACTGTTTGTTCCTACAAAAACGAGCCATGAATGAGTTTGGAACTGGAAGGTCAGTGCCATGGAACATATACCCAAGTTCAGATCCGACTTCATCTCAACCAGTAGTTGATAAGGAAACTCCATTGCAAAACTTGGGGACATCCGTGAATGCCATTTCTTTTGGCTTTGTTGCTACTGCCATTTTGATATCAATGTTTGTTATCATGGCCATCTGTGAACACCTTTTTCAGCCAAATCCTGCTTTTTCTTCCCCTAATCAAGACGGTGCTGTAGGATCTGGTGCAGCTGAAAAGCTCGGGAATCCACAAAGAGTAAGCTTCTATCTCTTCAGGCTGTAAAGTTGTAATATACCCCACGGTAAAAGTATGTATAGGTCTTTAAGAGTCGGATTGTATTTTGTTCCCTTTACTCAAAACATGAGCAAATTCGTCTCCATATAATAGCTTTCACCTCAAAATGAGATGCATCAATTCTAATTATTTGGTTATTCTGTCAATCATGCTAATTTTTAACAGTAAAAATGGACAAATTTTTAACAAAAAAATTAATTTGTTTTTTATATAACACACAAAGGTTAATTAGCCCACTTTTGAATAAAGAGAGAAAATGCAATATAAGTCTTACCACAATAACTTTCATGGTACTTTTACATACCCGTTTCCTTTTCTCTTTTTGTTTTGCATTGTCTGCATGCTCTTTTGGCAGCATTCCTTGAAGATCAAGGGAACTTCAAACAGATAATCGTCCACTAAGCTAAAAACCCTTTGGCCCTCTGAATGGCTTACCAATTTCTCAGAGCTAGGATGAGAACCACATTAAGGAAATGCAGCCTGTAAATTCTGGTCACCTTGTATATAATATATGTCTGGTTATGGAAGAATAATATAGAAGTAAAACATATATTTTATGTCTAAAACATGCTCTATATTTTTCATTCAATCTTCAAACAGTGTTTGATGAATGTTGTGATGGCAGGTATCGACATCATATGGAACTGATTTGTCAGTAGTGATGCCAGGAGAACAACATCCTACCTATATAGCTCAACTTGCTCCCCTCCCTTGCCCAAGGGAAGGCATCTATTGGCCTCCCCACGAGCATAATTTTGTATATCCTTAAACATACATCATCCATGAATGATGCATGTATATTTATCAGCCATCAACCTTCCTTTCTTCTATACTATTTATCCAATGAAAAATTATTACATCTTGAAGCTGGTTTGCGAGCCCTCATTTTTGGAGCAAATCTGTCAAATATCACAGATGACCTATTTGGAAAATGCAAATTCCTCTGTTACAAATTTAGAGCTTTTTGCTAGAAAGTTTTCATTGGTATTATGTTTCAACTGAACAATGCTTGCATCAATAATTTTATATCATGTATTGATGTTTTAATCTCAATTTTGAACAACTGAGTCGGATAAAGCATCCAGACCTCCCAAAATAAGCAAGAACACTTGCTTGCAATTTAATTAGCTATAGTGTCAAAAGGATTATTATTCCACATGCAAAGAAAACAATCCCTTGCAAATCATAATCATCATTGAGCATGAAACTTGAAGAATTTATATTAGAAACAAGCAATGATAAAATTTACACTACAAGAAATGCAACTTGAAGAATTTATATCTCCTAAGCTCTTTAACCTCCCTCCCATTCACCCATCGCCGTTAACTTTATCCCTGTAAATATGACTTGTTATGTTTCCACTCCCCACTCCCCATTCTCTACACTCATCTTCAGTAACTTTTTTCTATTAATATTTACTAACATAGCGGGCAAAGAAAGCAAGGTGACAAGTGGAAGGGAAAATCTGCTAGTGCTCATGAATGTCATCTTCATCAGGTAATATTGCAGTCAGTAAAGAATACTTTACCAGGAGAGAGATCCTTCCCTTCTTGACGACTAACCTTGCCCCAGAAACAACCCAATATCCAGGAACCTCTTGTGGTCCTCTTGTTATCTCTGTTGTATCAACAAATTTCAAAAGCTTAGGAGCTTGAACAGGTACAGGAGGGCCTCCGGGGTAAACAGCGGAGTTTATATTCACATCAGCTGGCCCTGGAGGTGGTTTCTGAACTGTTGTGAAGTGATGACTAATTAGTGTGGATATGAGTCCAGACTTAGGTGCCAACCGAGGTGATCCATCCCATTCTGGATGCTTAATAGACATTGCTCCCAAGACAGTTGAGAAACGTAGCCGTAAAAAGAGAATATTTTTAAAACCATGATTCTCAACCTGCAACTGGGCTCCGGTTACAATTGAAAGTTCCTCCTGAGATTCAATGGGAGCAGTGCATACGTGAGAGTAGTTCTTCCAATAAACTCTCTCATAGTATTTACGATCATGAGACTCTTGGCAGAAGTTCCCTTTTGGATCATCTACAAGTTGGAATATTTTTGGAAGGGAGGAAAGGTGCTGCAAGTGGATGGCCAAGCGGTTGCTCCTTTTACCTTCTAGATATAGACGGAGGCCAGTCACAGGCCTCTTACCCACATCAACCTGTCATTAAATTGTATAACTTAAAATTAGCTATAGAGCAAAGACTCCCAAAATAAGTTTGGGCTCAATGATCCGAGTGTTAATATCAGCTTCCAATTTTATATCCACACTATGTGACAAAGTATAGTTATGCACTCTTCATGAGACCAAAAGAGGACGAAGTCTTAGATAAAGTACTACTTATATTAGTTCCCTAGGAGCATTTTCTTCGATGGAACTATAGATAAATCTTATCTTGCTACAAATGCTATTTCCATTTTAACATACAGTCGTTAGGGCACAGAGTTTTTAAAGTTAAAATGCTGAAGAGACTCTAGTGAACATCTATAAATCCAACACCAGCATATCAATATGTTTTGAAGTTTATGTAGCTGAAGGGCTAATAAAAACTACTCAAACACATACATGCATAAACCTACACAGTCAAATACTCAATGCACACAAACAAAAGCCAGAAAAAATTTCAAATTTAGAAGATTTTCTACCGGAGTAGTATTCACAAAAAGCTTGGGCCCCATGAAGCTGAATTGCAAAGAGGCAGTGCTTCGTTGCTTTCGTTGTGGACCAAGAGGAAGTTCACTGAAAATTGGGGCCCACTGTCTTGGAAGCTGAAATTCCAGAAACTGGTGGAGCTCTTCAACTGGTGGTTTATCTGTAAGAGCAATAGCTTACGGATGAAATATGTGTAGACTGTTCGCTATAAAATAAGTATCACTTGCAGCAGTAAGGCAAAATGAATGAAAATGAGGTCCAACAACAAATTCTCATTGTTTCATGACAAACTTTATGAAAAGCTAGAAATACCTATCAATTATTTGGTTCCAAATGTCTCTCAACTCAAGCACCGCTAGTTAAGGATATCATGATAACAAAACTGGTACTTACAACTTATGATAATTTAACAAAGGCTTTAATCAAAATAAGCTCATAACTCTTGTATTGGTTGCTTTATATTACATGATAATAAGTTGATTAGCGAACTTATAGTGTCTCAGTATAACAAATTATAAGATTTAAAAAAAAAAAAAAAAGGAAGTATGAGGCATGCTTCTTTCAGAAAATAATAAGAAAATACGAAAATAATAAGTATGAGGCATGTTCAGAGAAGAGGAGATACAATAACTTGAAGCAGTAAAAGAAAATAAGAAAAGCATTAGGTAGACATAACAAACTATAGATCTTGCTTACATCGCAAATATAGGTTTATGGCATGGCTCAGAAATCCACTACCAGGAACTCCATTCAATAGAGAAGTAATAGGGATAAAGGACATTGAGATTACATCAGGCTCTGACTGAACCGTCTGTAACCAGTCATTATGGGAAAGGTTTCTATTATCACTTCCACCTCTCCTTTTGTAAATGCTTATAATATCCTGCAATTTTTAGGTAATTATTAACATCTATATTGGGAATGAAACTTAAACCTTTATCAAGGAGCTTTAACTATTAAGCAAACGACACCATATGAAAGAAAACAAACCTCTTTCTGTGCATATGAACTTGATGGACTGTTACTAGCAAACCTTAGCCTCTGCTCCCTAATTTCAAACTGAAACGGAAATAATTAGATTAGATACCCCCCCCCCAAGGGTGGGGGGGACCACACAAATTATGCCAACTGCTTACTATAATGATGATTGACAGATAAATTAAAACAAATACGGTTTTACCACCAAAGGAGGCAGCAGATCAGAAATATGAAGAATAGCCATAATTTCTCTATTCCATAGAGATTAAATAATCTCTAGTATTGAAAGGCCAGCAATCAAAGCATAGAGTACCAAAGCAATCAAATTAAAAAAAGAAACTGCCAACCTAGATGAAAGGCCTAGAAAATAACGCTGTACTGATAAAACTGTGGCAAAGCCTGGTGCAAAACCTAAACATTCAAAACAGTAGCAGACTTTTGGTCTTCTCTGGCAAATATTTAGCTGGTATCACACTAGCAATCATATAATACTAATGTGATACTGGGTTGTCGTTTTAGTATGTTAAGACATAGTGATAAAAGTGCTTCTCAACACAAATTTTGGCAACAATATGCAACAACCTGCAGCAACTTCCAATTAACACACTGCTTGCTAGGTCAATCATGGAGATTGTACACTGTTCTAAAAGAATATTGATTTCTTTCCATCTCAACAAGAAGCATAATTTATCTAGATATGCAGCAATAGATTAGACAAAAAAAATCAAAACAGTTCTATTGAAAACCTTGTCACTCTGGAAGACTTGCTCAGGCGCCAAATTATAATGTCCACTGGCATCTAAAAACCTTTTATCAGCCATATCCTTCAATCTTTTCTGGATATCAGCAGGTTGAAGAGTAGATGAATGCTGCTGTTTTATGTAAATAACATCCTTCCCTCCCATCTTCACACCAACAATTATATGGGTTCCATAAGTGTCAATAAACCTAGGATGTCATAAAAATACATATCAAACTCAAGCGCGATCATCAGAGAGCAAATAACATTAAACAAAGCAGGCAATAGAAATCAGAAAATGCATAGCCATCAATAAAAGAAATAAAAGAAAGTTGATCATCGAATTATTCTCCAAGTGATGACAGAACTCAAAGAGAGGGAGCGAGAAACACACATTGGCTGAAGCCAATTCATTGCATAAGGAAGAAAAGGCCCCCTACATGCAAAGGTCTTATTTATGACAATTCACCTTGCTAATGCTGCTGGTTCCCATGTAGATGGGACTGCTTTCTTGACATGATCTCGTAGCACAATTTGAGATTTCTCCAGTGCAACTGAGTAGAGGGTGATGAAAACCCCATCAAAAGCAAGTGTCTTGGTATTAGCAGCATCTTTTTGCCAACAACCAGAGAATTCAAACATGGAATTGAAGAGGCCTGAAGGTATTTTTCCAGTCAAAGATATTTCTTGGTTGAATTGCTCTGACATCTGGATAAAGTAAAATAAAAGAAATGATTAAAAAAAAGCACTCTCATGACAGACAAAAGAGTATGAAAACGTAACCAATTTGCCACATGACTAGCAATTCTCATATACCTTCACAGGATTTGACTCATGCTACAACAATTGAACTAGTGATACATATATGGATACAGAAAGCATTGGACAAACAATACCTGCTGAAAGGAGAGGACATCAGACCTGAACCGCGTGCGCTCTCCTTTATCACATTTTATTGACTTGGACACATTGGGTATTGAAATTCCACCAGGTAAAACAATCTCATGGCGTCCATCTTCATGAATCTCAATAAGACATGAATCTTTTGAATTCCCTTTACAGTACTTCAGCCGAAGATCCATTCCAATATCATATCCACATCCAATGGACCCTATGGCAATCTCAGCCGCCTTTGGAGCTGTACTCTTAAGCGCCATTGCTCAGTGCATCACTCTTTTTCACCAAATTTGGAACCAAATTTACACGAGATTCAATTATTCAAACCAAACACAGTACACTCCAAATAAAGCAACATTGTTTCAATCATTTACACAAATAAAACTAATCCAAATTCTACAAATAGTTGAACGTGTAAAAACAGAACAAAAATCATCATATACAAAATTTCTTTTTAAAGTATATATTACTACAACAGAACAGATAAGAAGTTCATAAATAGCTCAAATATTGAAATTTATATATAAAGAAAAGCAATTTTCATAATCTTTCCAGAAACAATCACAACCAAAACCAGTTTAACTCAATTTAAGAAGAAAATTAGCCAATTTTCAGAAATTAACAACATTCAATCAAAACCCAGCTATTGTTCAGACTGAACAAACACACCCCAAAAAGCTAGATCCTAAAACTTAAAAAGGACCAAAAATAGTTTTCTAAAGAAAACTTATAGCTCATATTAGACAAAAAAAGAAAAGAAAAGAAAAAGAGTTCGTACATTTTACGCAGGTCAAAAACTAAAGTGGGAATCTTTCTAAGAGCAGATTTTGAAGCTGGAGGAAACCAATAAAAGTGAAGCTCGCACAATTTGAAGCCGAAACGCCAATCCTTTGGTTCGATTTCGAGGTGTCTTGAAACTCCCAAGATTTTCAGGTTTGGAAATTCCAAGAACGGAACTTGAACGGAGAGAAGGATAAAAAAAGGTTCCTTGATGAAGAAATGTAAATAATCATAATAATAATAATAATAATAATAACAACAACAATAAATGAACTTAAAAAATTAAAAAAAAAAACAATAAAGAGAAAGGGAGAAACCCTAAGAAGGGGGAAGGTTTGAGAGAGACAGAGGTTAGTAAAAATGGGTTTGACTAAGAAAATAAAAATTCTAGCATTGACATATATAGATGTGAGAGAGTTGTTGAGAGTGAGAGTCCCTCACACATTAACTCCAGTTTTTGATTGAAAAACATAAAAAAAAGGGAAAGTCAAAGGTGCTTCTTTCAATGCTTGGCCCTGCCTTCCATTAACTTCCCACCGCTTTTACACCATTAATGTTCTTTATTTATTTTACCTTAATTTGTCTTAACTAATCATTAATCAACCAACTTGCATTTTTAAAATTAATATATCCTTTTAAATTTCTTTCCATATATATAAAATAATTCATACCAATTAATTTCAATGATTTTTACAATAATTTTAAAAAATGTATTGGTAAATTTTATTTAAGTCATTTTTTATATAGAGAGTAAAATACTATAAGTAGGGTACTTAACTTTGCCCCATTTTAAAAAGTTGCAAGTTACTTTATTAGATTTAATTTTAAAATATTTTATATATTAATTATTCTACTTTGTTTTTTTATTGATTTATCTTTTATGTTTATAAGATTTAACATACACAATAATAATTCTCTCAACTATTTAGTTTTCATTTTTTTTCATTCAACGTATCTTAAAATCTTATTTTAATTTTATATTTTGTGATTTCTTTGATTTTATTTGATTTTTTATAATGACAATTCTACTTATTCATTTAAATGACAAATACATTACCAGCGTTCAATTACAAATGGAAAGAAAATATTATTAAATTCTTTAATTTTAATTAAGTTTATTGTTAATATTACTAATTTTATCATTTTTTATGTTTATATAACCAAGTCGAAGATCAAACCTTAGAGACATACGTAATTTAACTACGAAGGCACTGTGTGTTATTGAACAACACTTGTGTACTAGCCCACTTTTCAGTGATGTCGTAAAAGGTGGTTTCAAAACCTTATTTCTGTAAACTGGGTCCTTAAATATTAAATATGAATTTTTACAGAGTTTCTATAAAAGTATATTAGAGTTTGGCTTGGTAATTTTGTCAATTAATTTCTTAATTAGGGTACAAGGACTAAATTGTAAAAATTCAATTGCTATAGATTTTTAATTAGCTAAAGATTCAAAATTTTTTAAAAAACTATTTTGTTACATCAATAGTGGAGGATGATGTTAACTTCCACTAACTTTGGTTAATTGTGATTAAAGTTTAATTAATTAAAGTTTAATTAGGTGATTAAGGATTGATTAAGGTATAAAAGGCTTAAGTTACTGAATTTTCATTCATCTTCTCCACTATTCTTCTTTATTTCATATGTTCAAGAAAGAAAAATCCCCTTCAAGTGTCAAGCATTCAATCACTATTTGTTAAGTAATTTTAGGTAATTTTCTTGTAATTTTTTATATTTTTGAAGTAATGAGAGCTTGATTTAGTTAACCCATGTACCAATTTACAAATTTGACACTTATAGCTTGAAACGGACTGAATTGTAAATTCATGTAAACATTGGTTATATGGAAATAACACTGGATGTAAATGTGATTTTTGATTGAATATATGCCTCATAAGAAGAAATGAAATTGTGTACAGGTATTGATAATGTCAATTACATGGAAATAATGCCTAAGTGAACTTAGTAAAAGGTTAGGATACGTATGGCATGCATTAAGGTTATACACACGATTAATTAGGGATTTACATGTTATCACGTGATCTAGTATTTGTCACATCCCAAAATTTGACCTAGAAGTTTTGACGTTAATTTTGAAATTTATGGCCCGAAATTAGTTTCTAAAATTCAGAATGTGGTAACCTAAAAATATTTTTGTTAAATTGCTTTTGAAAATAAAATCAATTTATGAAAGAAATGAGAAAGGGCTTTCAATTTTTAAAAGATGAATGATTTGTAAAGGGGTTTAATTTTGAAAGTAGGTTAAAAAATAATACCAAAGTTTTAAAATCAAACTATTTTCCCTTTGCACCCTACAGTAGACGCACGACTCCTTTTCTCTTATCACTTTTTACCGTCAATTGAAATCCCTAAATACCATTCACCAATTTTTTTGTCCATTGCTTTAATCCTTTTGATTTTTATCATCTTCCAAATAATAAACCTCCTTTGAATTCAAAGGAGAACATCATTAATTTCATTGATTATTTGCAAGAGGGTTTTCTCAAAATTCAATCAATCGTTCGTTATTTTCCTCAATCGGGGTAAGGTTTTGCTTTTCTAATAGTTTTTGATGTAGTTCATTGAGTAATTAAAAATTCATAGTGATTGAAATTTTACCACTTTTACGATTTAGTCATTGCATCTTAATTAACTATTTGTTTAATAAAATTACTAAACCAAAATTTAATATAATACTATAATATACTAAAAAATATTAAATAATAATATTCATAGACTTAATCATCATAAAACAGGGTTCTAAAACTACTATTTCTGATACCACTGAAAAAGGGTTATTGTAGGAGAGAAGATAGAACCATTGTTGATTTAGAGAAGTTTATTTCAACTAGAAAAATAAAATCCTAGTTCAACTAGGAGGTAAGGGGTGACAACCATAGTTAATTGTATTAGGGTTTGTCATCCCTCTTTTACTACATAAGGGGCTTTTGGACCTCTCCCATATCAGGTTCAATTAAAGTAATTTTTAGGCTTTTAACTCAATACTTCATAATTTAATCCAACCCAATATATGTTTTTCTATTTCTTAAAAATAAACTTCAATATATTTCCAATTAAATAATCTTCTCAACCTAGTTCTAATTTCGTTAAAATCATAACGACTTTACCATAAAAGAATTTATGAGAAAATATATTTAATATTTTTGCATTCAACAATTCACTATGACCAAATGATTTATTTCTATTTTCGAACTTCATTTATTTGAAAAACATAAATTCATTTTTCAAGTCATTTTCACTTTGGAGAAAACCATATTCATTTCCAAATGATTTCATTTCGCTATTTTCATTTTCATTTTGGAGAAAACCTTAATCATTTCCAAATGTTTCCTATTTTTCCATTTTATCATTTCTGTTCATTTTTGTTCATTTCTGTTCATTTGATGCAACATGCAATTTATTTTTGGTTTCAACGAGCTAATGATGGGACCAATTAGACATATGCAATTGAGGCTCAAATTATTTATAATTAAGTTCTAGCTTTTCACTTATTAATTATAAACTCATTTAGTCACGAAGTTATTTCACTATAGTATAATGACTTAGATCTGCCTAACAGCATACCATTATGAAAACAGCTCGACTAGTGCTCGTCCACTGACCTTGTCATAAGTGTGCTATCCTCATATGATATCCTTAATCTCTTTGTAACACCCTCAACCCGGTCTAGAAGACTACACCGAATTCGGAATGCTACATTGATCACCGAAGTGCTCGTAGAAAATTTTTTACAAAACAACTTATCTTCGTAAACCAAAATCGTAAATAACCATGTAATAAAAATTTACTACAAATCTTAATTTAAAGCATGTTTAAATTATACGAATAAAACATAAATCAAAAATTGTACCATAGTATTATAAATCTTTACAGTTCAAAACTAATTGTAAATCTAGAAAGTTACAAACTAGTATTCCAATTTGTCAAAGCTGCCCGAGACCTCTACGTACTGAGTCCAGCATCCAAAATCTAGAACTGTATCTGAAATGAGAAATATAAGAGGAAGTGAGCTACTCGAGCTCAGTGTGAGATCAAAACAGATATTCTACAGAAGGGAAACAAGAAAACTAGAAGCAATTCGGAGATAGTACATACTTATAGACCGACTAATACAAAATACAGACCATATGTAACTTTACAGTCATATGGATCTGTCAAACACAGTAACAGTAAACCTCAATAATCACAAACTGGGCCTAAGCCTTTTTTTAGAATCAGTAACAGTTCCAATCGAGGCCTTAGCCCCTCTCAGTAACTATCCAGTCAAACAGTAGCAGTCATATCAAAAGAATTCACTTAGGCACAAGTGTCTTTCAGTCAATCAGTTATTCGCAAATAGTCAATTAGACATATCAGACAAACAATACAGACACATTCGATTACAGTAGCACATTCAGTCAATAGGTTTCAATCAAATGCATATGAGTGTAGATGAGTTGCAAAATGCACCCACCCATCCAGCCAGCAACCTCTCCGTCTAACCCTGCACTTATTGTGAGGATATAATCAACTCACCCATCCCAGCACTCCGAGTAAGACCTCGAAAAGCTCATCCAACCTTACACTCCATAAGATGTCATCCCGGGTTGCCCAGCAACGATGATCACAGCATTGTCCGTGACCCTCAGGGAATTGGGACTGCCCTCGACCCTCTGGGAATTGAGGCTATCAGTGTGTAAATAAACTGCCAGCCTCTTATATTACGCAGTAATGCTAGCGTATGTAAACTGCCAGATCAGATAATAGTATGTAGCGTAGCTAATGTACATGCGGTACAGTGTAATGCGATAAACTATTATACCGATGGGTTGTAGTAAAACTGCCAGATCAGTCAAATCGTCCACGACCTTCTGGGTATTAAGACTGCCCATGACCCTCTGGGTATTAGGGGCCTCAGTATGCAGATAAACTGCCAGATCGTAGATCTCCCTTTTCTTCAACATCCCATTCCAAAATACTTTATATGCAGATGTATGCATGCAGATGTATGAATGCAGATGCACCAATTTAGAATTCAATTACATACAATTATTCAAAAATAGTCATTCAGAAGCAGATATTCGGAGGTAAACATTCAGTATCAAAGACATACACATTTGTGCACTCAATCTCGGTACCTATTATTTCACACAACCAAACATTAGTAACACTTAAAATACAATCAGAGCAGAGTTGTGACAACCCTCAGTAAGCTTATTCGAGAAGTTGGAACACATAGAATCACGATTGCACTTAAATCGCCCAATAACCAAAATTTGGCGAGTTAGAGCCACACGTCCGTGTACTCTGGCCGTGTGGAGCAATCCAGGCCGTGTGAGGATCCAAACACCTGTGTAAAGGATAGCACACGACCGTGTGACTGAGGCACATGCCCATGTGGTGCAGGGGCATGGCCGTGTAAACAGGCCGTGTAACTCACTGTCTAATTTCACTAATTTAAGGTGCAAGGTAGACACGGCCGTGTGAAAGTGTCACACGCCCACGTGGCCATCAGATACGACTGTGTGCCCTGAAGCACATGCCCGTATAGAAACCCTAGACTCTAAATTAGTCACATGGCTGTGTGTCCCATAACATACGCCCGTATGGGAGCCTTAATTACCCAAATCAGTCACACGGCGGTGTGTCCAAGGAACACGCCTATGTGATTTTCTACAAAATCCCTATATTGGTCACACGGCTGTGTGGCACCCAAAATTGGCCTAAAACCTTAATTCCCAAACCCACACGGGCGTGTGCCAGGCCGTCGAGGTAGCAACGAACCCTATCCGAAACAGACCTGAAAACACCAATTTAGCCACCAAAACCACCCTCAATCCTCAATGGTTCATAAACACTTCAAACATTACTATTTCTAAGCACTATATGGCTAAACCACATTAGAAACAACAAGTTTGAAATCATCTACTCGACATTAATAAAAGTTTACGAGTAGAAAAGAGAAGGGTTTGAATCCCACACTTGATTTGATCAAAGATGGTAAAGACGAAAGAAGAGTAAATTTCCCAAATTCACAAGTCAGAACCGTTTACATAAAATGTAATCGGACCGAGAAACAAAAAGAAAAGTAAGAGGGAGAAGGAGGAAACGTGAAAAACAAAAACCAAAACCAAAAATAATGAAAAATAAAATAAAAAACAATATTTACTAGATAACTTAATTAACTAATTTAATAAAATAAAATAAAAATGTAATAAACAAAATATTTACTAAGTAATTAACAAAACACAAAAAGTCACACCACAATACTCTCACCAAGACTCTAACCCTGAATCTTCAGTAGACTAACACTCCACTTAACCACTAGACTAACAGGCACATTCTTGTCACTTAAACGCATAACTTAACTTATATGTGCGACCTCATCACTGTCCTTATGCTCAAGACCCAATCCTTCTAGGCCTAAAATTTGGGGCGTTACACTTTTTATGATAATATTCGTTCTCCTAATATGATCTTGTTTTATCTCATGATAACCATTACATCTTCTTTCATGAAAAGTTAATTACTATCAAATAGTAATCAAGTCATCCATCACAAAGACGAACGACCCATGGCCATGTTTATTTTTCACCAACCATATAATACCAATGAGAGGATATCATTTACCCATGTCCCGGCCTATGAATTCTACTATTGTGAATGATGTTACATACTACAAAAGTCGTACACCCAATACACCAGCTTTCAGTTCCTTATCTATTCGAACTTATGTTTTTACTTACATCAAAATGTACGAGTCACGCATACATTGTTCGTCATTTACTCAAGATTTAGGTGTGCCACACTATGAACGTCACAAGTAAATCAATCCATAAACGGAACCAGGATCTATTCTTCTTGGGTCCAATCCGATATATTGTCAGTCTAGGCAGTCAAATCTATGTCTCTATCTTGTAGGAGTCATTCGCTTCAATGCCCAAGACAAAGCATCTCCTCAATTGAACTTGATAGATGACATATTAATCTTTCAATCGATTTGCTAATTTTTAATTAGGCTATGGACATGTTTAGGTTCATCTACTAATATAAGTTGTATTTCCGTATTATGATCCGACCATGTAATATCACTTAGTATTAGTTTAAACATTAGACAACAATAAGCAACATTTGTTTCCATTCTACTTTGCATACAAAAACCATACAAGAACAATCATACAAAGTATATTAATGAAATCAATAATTTTTTATTAACCAATCTGTTCGAAAAATTTACTAATTTACAAATGAATATACTACACTCAGTGCACCAGATTCAACAGTGCGTATGAAAAATGATGTACTTGAAATCTCACACACTCACAAGTCTTTCATCCTATGTATATACGGTACGATCCCCTAATAATACCTTCGTCAGGTTTTTAGAACTCCGTAACCCAAAATATTTTGATTTGGACGTGAGTGACATACTATAGACATAGAGTTTGCTCTTTCTGTATTTTCTTTAATTTCCTTCATCATATCTTCGTACCAAACGTGACTGCCATTTATTTATCCAACATATTTTTCTGCTCAATTTGGAAATAAGGCTGCTAAGTGGTAATTTGTTTCTTTGACCACCGAGGTTATCGACAAATAACACGTCCCCTTTAATATGGAATTTATGCATTGTGCAAGGTTCATTATCATGTACCTATATTGTTGGCCTCTATCATGCGATTGAGTTCACTACTCCTTGGGTATTCTATCAAGGTATTTCAAACCGTATTTTTTATAACCTTCAAGTTCTTCAACATTTCATAGAATCGATGTTGAATAAGCTCGTACCTAATTGAGGAAAATAAAAAGTATATCCATGAATTTAAGCATTCTATATTTTAAAGAATGATATAGAAAACAATACTTACGATGTACCCATGTTAATAACATGTTGCCACTCAACATCCTATGATATCAACTCATGTAGTTAGACTCTATATGTTGTATACAATACCTATGATGTATACGGTCCTAGAGGTTTCCACACTAATCAATTGTAGCCTGTATTTCGAGTCCTCTATCAGAAATTAAGCATATATTGGGTTGTGACAAACATGCCTTCTCAAGTTAGTTAAGAAAAAATCTTAATCATTAGCTGGTTATCCTTTTTGTTATTGTAAAATATAGTGGCAAGATTTTTTTATGACCATACTGTGCAACAACCAACAATAATCGATGCTCATATCTCCCAGACATGAATGTGCCGCCAATTTAGACTAATGGCTTACAGTATCGAAATGCTGTAATGCATTACTTGAATCTCTAAAAAAACAATGGAAACCTCTTTTCCCTTGGACTAATCAATCAAATATAATAAGCAGGTTCCGTTGGCTGATCGGTTACCGTACCTGAGACGTATTAGTTTAGTACCTGTCACTATTGCCACAAATCATTATATGATTTATCCCACTTGTTATGCATTTTTTCCATGGTCTATTTTGTAACCCATGTCTTGTAGTATGACATGATGTATTCGTACTAACTACAGATATTAGCAATCAAAACCAACACGAGAATCTTAGGACTTACTTTCACAATAGATAAGATAATGTCAGAGATCATGTCAGAATCCAATTTGGAATGATTTTGTGGAATACCTAACACAAAATGAGTATTTCAAAATGAGTAAGACAATATTGTAACCCAATCTCGGATGATCATGTGACATACCTATGACAATACATGTATGTGAAGTGTTATATTTTTTAATTGTCTAGAGCCCCATATTTTTTCTCACAGATGTTATGGTTTTCCATGGACATTTGTTGTCACATATGCACACTTGGCCTTAAAATTTTTTGGTTGGGATTTTGTAACATGGAAGTTAACCCCATGCTTTATGCTATACCGTATCACCGCAACAAAAAAGTATCTTTATAGGAAAACTCAATTCCAACTTGTAAATAATTGATATTTAACGAAGAACTTGCTTAGTCTTGTCTTTTATGAGGAAGTTCTAAAAATTCTAACTCACCTTTAGCATGGAGGTTAACATTATACGTGAAATTTGGATGGGTTCCTCTAGTATTGTTCAAACCTTCACCATTAGAACCACTCTCTTCTAGTCTAGTAAGAATCGACTCTGGCTACGAAAATAATGCAATTTCCAAACCATCTGGCTTGGACTCCTGAATTGGATCATTATTGGTTTCAGATCCCTCTGCGTTCTCAGATCCCTATTAGTTATCAACCCCAATTGCATGTCCAAGGTTGGATGTCCCTTCTTAAGTGTAGGTTGTAGGCAGTACATCTGTCACATATCAAAAATCGAGGATTAGTAGAATCGGGTTTGTGAATCAAAGAGAGTGGCCATGCCTTAATTTTTGATATTATCATTGCATTTTTAGGAAATAAATGAGGTATTGGTTTTCTGGTTAAGTGTTAGTGAAAAGTTCCTTGAAACCTAAGTTCAAATCCCTTGTCTTTTACCGTTTTATTATTTTGCAAATTTTGCATTAAACCCTAGTATGTGACACGCTTTGTTTTTAAAATAAATATTACAAAACTATTTCAAGAATGAGGAAATAGCCCAGTGGTTAAAAGAAATATGAGAAAGCGTGAAAATTAAATTAATATCCCAAGTTTGATTCCCTTCTCTTACAAATAGCTTAATTTTTGCTAAAATTTCTCTTTCTCCTTATTTTGTGCCGCCCAAGCCTTAAACCCTAGGTATAAATATAACTTTTTCTTGTATTTTTAGCCTTTAAGTCAATTTTCCTTACCCTAGCCATTCACCCTCTTCCTCTCCTCTTTTCACTTCAATTTTCTTTCTTTCTTTCTTCCCTTGTGTGCTATCGCCCAAGTCACCAAGATTTACCATCAATTTCTCTTCTTTTTGCAACAGGTTCTTGCATCATTCTTTTCTTCTTCTTGATATCATTTTATCATAAAATTTTCAGCCTTAAATTTGAAATTTTAGCGCTCAAGATTAGCCTCCATTGATGCCCCAAAAGAATTTTTTTGCCGCCCCTATCTTCTTGCTTAAGGAAGTGTCATTTTCTTTAGTTTTTCTTAATGGATGTTTCAATAAAATACCCAATTTTTCAGATCTATAGTTGGGGTGATATTTAAAGATTTAATAGGTATTTTTTTCATCCTTTAAAGTGATTTCAATTATGGTTTTAAATCAACCTAGATTTCGCCACCGTTGGTGGTGGTGTGCCACTCCTAGAGGCACAAAATGGGGCTGTTGTTTCTTTAAATTTCCCATATATTTCCAAAAAAAAATTAGGTTCTTGAACCTTTCCTAATCGGACTTTAATCATGTGTAATTTAGGAAAAATCAATCTTGATCAATTGGCAATTCAGGTCTGATAATTCAGGAAGCGTAAGGGTGGTTGATTCTGGGCTAGTGTGTAGTTTCAATTTTGATGTTGGGGAAATTGTTAATTGATTTATTAAAGATTTTAAATATGGAATAGCTACTAATTTTTCAGTATTTAAATGTGTTAGGTGACAACTTAAACGCCCCAAATCAATAGTAAATCTATTAGATGTTCGTGTGTACGACTCGCATAAAACCAGTGTAAGAAACCTAGCTAGTTTAGATCTGAAAAATCAATATAATTGTAACGATAGGATTGAAACCATAAGAGGGTGATTGGGGGATATTGAAGTGGTTTGTTAATTTATTTAAATGATGATTTTTAATTTAGGTTCATTATAGGATCTTAAGGAAAAATCGCTAGATTCACAAGTGTACTGTAGCAGAATGTAAGGTTTGGGTCCTAACTCGTTAAATTGAGTGTTTTAATATTATTTTTAAATGATTTAATTGATGACTAAGCTTGTTGGTTGGGCTTGGCTAAGTGACTAAGTAATTAAATTGTAAGTGTCGAACCAGGTATGTTTTGAGCCCTAACTGTTTGGCATGTTAGCAAAAATGTGAGAATGACTGAATAATTGTTTGATTGTTATTGTTGTAGATGATTAGTTGATATGATGTATTTTGATTGTATGTATAACATGATTCCGAATGAGAATGAGCCTTACGCATGATATTTTTGTTCGAATGATTTGCTATGAAATATTTGAAAGACTGCTATACATGCATTTGGAAAAGAATTGTAAGTTATATGAAATTGTGATATGTTGAATGACACCATCTTAATGGTGAATTGAAAGTTGGATAAATGATCTTATTTACTGAAAGTATTTAATAATATGATGGTGTGTTGTTATGCCAAAGAAATGTGAAAGTATTAAATTCATGACTATGAGATTGTATGACATCTTGCATGTGTATTGGGGCAGGATTGATATTATGGTTGATGGAGGAGTTCCGTGGAGATTCCACAGCATATTAATTCCACATTTATTCATAGTTAGTGCACTATACCGGAGATTTGAGGAGATTTGGCGATTTTATTGCATTTATTTGTTAAATGGAAGATTTTTTGCAATTATGTTCATTCGATGGTTTTACCACATCAAGCTTTGCTAGCATTCGTTAGAATTTTTTAGACAGGTTATAGGGAACTCGTGGTGTGTAGCAGATGGTTTGGGTAGGAAATTTTGCATTGCATCGTTTGCATCACCCCACACTTATACACCGTTTGACATCGATTTGATAATGGCTATGTAATGATATGAATTCCAATGATGGTTCTTTGTTCTTCTGTTAATGTGAATATGCTTCATTGTATTTGATATTGCTGTCTGTTTAAATAACTATTTGACTCACATTGAGTTTTCATAAGCTCACTCTCCCATAGTGTTTAACTTTTCAGGTAAACCTTGAAACTAGGATTAGACTCGACATATGGAGAATTACCTTGGACCTCAAACTATTTTTAATAAATATTATTAAGTCTCTATTGGTTTTTGTTTGTAATTTTTAATTATTTTTTGTCTATGGCTTGGTAACTTTTCATTTGGGAATTTTTGCATGCATGGATTGCTCAAGCATAACAACTGAAAAATGCATGATAGTTGGCTTAAGTAAAATTTGACATTTTCCCTAATTTCCACTGTATTGCAAAGGAACCGTTTAAAAAAAACAAATCGATAAGGCAATTGGATTTCTAAATGACATGAATAATGGTTTTTTTCCATTGCATTAGTTAACATCAAGTTTTACAAAGTAAAGCGATGAACAAATGATTTTTCTAAAACAACACTATCAATAATAAAATAAATTTTAAGTACATATGACCTAATAAATGAATGATTTTAAACTAACTCAAAGTACAACTGCAATTTTTCTCTAAAATGAGTTCATTTAAGGTCTTCAAAAGTAACGTAAGTTAGCTTAGCTGTTTTGGTGGCTAATGTAGCATTTTCAATCTAGCCATAACATCTAGGCCGAGTTTGGGAGGTTACAATATCACCCGTTCTTGTAAACCCTATGTTAAAACCAAAATTACTTATGGATTACCTACTGGTATAACTTAATGGCATAGCCATGTAAGTATTTTCAACATAGAACCCTGATGTTTGAAAGTTGAAATCAAAAGCACTCATAGAATATCATGTTAAGATGTCAAAGTTTGGGTTACCAACTAACCTCAACTGTTGGATGAATTGTGCGTCAAAATTGAAATCGAGCACTGAAACCAATGAATGCCTTCCCATTGATGATTCTGTTATTTAATGATAGGAGCTTTGTAACAAAGTTGTGAACCCACCGCACAACTTTGTGGTTAGACTTTATACTTCTTGTTCTCGATAGGCATTAATTGGAACTGTTGTCAAACTCGAAGCACCTTCATCGACGTTAACAAAGTGGGTATATAACTCTAGTATAGCTGGTTCACTAGAGTTATGTGAATTGAGCATCGCCTTGACCTCCATGCCTCCTCTTAGCTCAAATAATCATATCTAACGAGGTTTAATGATGTTAGATATCTATATTTTAAGCTCGAAATTCTTCTCTGGCTTGAACTCACCACTTTCCTTCTAATTTTTTACACAAGCTCATGCAATTTTATGCTCCAGTTGCATGTGAATTCTATCGATTAGGTTGATGCAAAAAGAGCCCAAATTTCAGTGTCACAAATTTGATTGTCGTAATAAATAACTGCTCTAATTCGTCTACTCATCTTCAACCAAATAACCAATCTTTTGCTTATGTAAATCTCTTTATGAAAACAACTTGCTCAGAATTTTAGTAGCCAATTCTACATAGAATGTTTTCATTTTATAGCAAATTCTACCCCCGAATACCAAGCAAAAATTTTGGGATGTGATGTCTAAATTTTATTTGAGATTCTCTAGCCCGAGAATCTCTAGTTTAAGGTTAGGCTAACGTTTTGCAAAGTTTTCACAGGTTAGGGTTTAAAATGTGAGGGAAGAAAACACACCCTATAGTAGGGGTGAGCAAAACTAGATTCGATTCAAAAAAATTGAAAAAAGATTCCAATTTCAAAATTAAATGAATCGAGTTATTCAAATTAATCAAGTTATTCGAGTCAACTCGAATTTTTTTTTGAATTTCGAGTTCGAATCGAGTTTGGTTTTCAAATTTGAATAAATCAAATAAACCGAATATCAAACTATAATAATTTACATTATTACCCCAAACTCCTAAACCTCTTCACTTTCCTCCCAAAACTTTTACTCCCTCCTACTTTCCCCCCATAACTTTTGCTCTCCTCCCATCCAACCCCCTCCTACCCCAAACCCTCCCCCCTAAATTTTTTTGAATATTTCCCTCCCAAAATTTTATTCCTCCTATTTATTCCCCCTACTTTGGTGAAAATGGGGAAAAGACATAAGTTGATTATATTGGAAAGCCTCTTAGTTTTTACCTATGATTATAATTTCAAACTTATGTATGGAGTTTATAAAGCATCCTCTTCTGGTATCATAAAATTTGAACCCTTGACAGTACAACCACTGTCAATTGTATGCCTAAGTTGTACTTCAACCTGTGACTGTGATAAGTCCTTATCATATGATTATTATGGACTATATCTTAAATTTTCTTACTTTCTTGAGTATTTTTATATATTTTAAATTAATTTTAATGATTTGACTTTATTGTGTATTTTTTGTGTTTTTCACGCATTTAGTTTCAATACAATATTTCATGTGGAATTTGCAAGTAAAATAGGTTTGGGGAAAAGATGTCAATACATGGAACCATAAGATTAAATGCACTAAGCCTAAAGTTGATCCAAGATGATGAGTGAAAGCTCAAAGCTCAAAGATTTAAAAATTGTAATTTGGACACATTCAGAACTTCTAGTTGGAACACTTCTTAGTGTTTTGATCATGCCTTGAGCTTCAAGACTCCATTTTGGGTGTACTTTATATCGTCGGAAAGGGAATTTGAATATCTATTCAAATATTGGAACATCAATAAAAAATGAATCAGAAAGAAATCCAAAAGTAAAGATAAAATTACAAGTTTCACATTGATGGATAATTTTGATGCATTTTCATGTTTGGGTCATATCTCCTAACATACATGGAGTTTGGAGTTGAAATTTCTACAGTGAATAGACGAGATGCAGACCATAAATCAACTTCCTTGAACTTTTCCCATTGGGAGACGTTAACTTGGACAAAAGAAGTCATCATTTAATATATCAAAAATGACCATAAAGATGACAAAAAACTAGACCTAGAAATTTATTATTAGCAACTCCTTTGCATTGTCATTTTCCTCTTCACAAACCTTTATAAATGGCCTTTTATTTTAGAATAGGAGGCATCTTGAAGTTGAGATCAGGATCATTTTCTTGTTAAGTGTTTGTTGTTTCATTATTCGTGTAAAATTTCAAGTTTCTAATATCTAATATGTCTTTTTCATCTAAGTTTGAGTTGTTTAATTTTGCTATGTTATTTTAAGTTTTCAATGCTGAGGTGAAAGGGTAAAACTCTTGACAAATATTAAGGTAAATTTCATACTCATCATTTGAGCTAAAAGTAATTATCAACCACTTGTTATAATCATACATGTTAAGTAAGATATGTTATTTGTTATAGATAATATATGGCACAATGAAAATTAATCTTGATTTGTTGTAGACATAAAAATTGACATAATAAATATTTGAAATATTTTTTAAGTCTTGAAGTTATCAAGTGATTATAATACCATATGTTATATTTTTGGACTGAACTTAAACAATTGAACTGTCATATTGCACCATCCTTTGCTTATGGATTCATTTGCTAAACTCTTGGACTTATTGGGCAATCATTTTGGACACTCCTTTGATGGAAATACTTTTATTTATGGATTCATATGATTAATTGTTGGACGTACATTGCTAAATTATCCGATTGGGACCTCCGTTTTTGTGTGGATTCTAATTGATTAATAACATTGAGTACTAAAATTTAAATTTTAATATGACACTAAGAGTTGATCCTTTAACCTTAACATATTTTCTTCCATGTATTTGGTTTTTTTTTAGTTAATTTCTTGTGTTGACTTTTAGTTTTTTTTCTAGTATTTCTTGCTACTATTTTCATTAATGATACTCATTCCAAAGTTAAGTGTTAAATTCATGTTCTAGCATAATACTTGTAATCTTGTAAGTTCTAATAAACTTCCCTGTGAATCGACCTCAGACTCCCAAGATTTTATTACTTGAACATAACCTGCACTTGGGTTGTAGACCTAGAAAGTCCCTGTTAGACTGCATAACAACCGTCAATTGGAAGCCCTAGTTATATAATTCAACCCGTGATCGTATAACCGTTGAAAACTGGAAGCCTGAGTTGCAATACGATGGGCTTCTAAGGTGATGGTTCTATCCCCACATGACAGATGAAATGTGTGAGTCTCTAAGCGTCATCGCATCACCGTGAACTCAAACATACCTTAAAACTATCACAATGTCTACCTTAAACACAAACACAAACACAAATAAATCATTCTTCCCAAATTTCCAATACAAAAAAGCAGTTTTTTAGAAATAGAAAACGTGTCTTGCAAGAAGCGTTTTCTGTTGCTATGACAATAGGGAGCCTAAAAGTGCGTTTTCTGTTTCTTTTCAAAATCAACCTATTTCCTTAAATATGAGAAAAAAATGGCCTAAATCCCTAATTATTTTTTAAATAATTTTCGTGCTATAACAATAATATGTGTGAAAGTATTATATATAAAATAATAAATGATATAACAGAAAAATAAATAATTGAGTATAAATTTTTTTCTATATTTTATAATTATAATTGTAAGAATTTATTTAATTGAAAATTAATATTTTCAATGATTTAATTTTTTTAAAAATGTTTGATAATCTAAAATAATAAAAAAAAGTGTAGAAAATAATAAGTAGATAAGAGCTACTTATCACTTAATAGAAAATATTTTTAATTTATTTATTTTAATATAATATTATCCTATAAAAAATTTACGGTTAAAATTTGATTCTTGTATAGAATAAGGTGAAATATTTAAAAATTAAGGATAAAATGTAGAATATACTTTTATAATTTAAAATATATATTTATCAAATAATCTAATTGTATTCAACAATTAATTTTAAGTAATATATCAAATAATTTTATAGCTTAAATTCAATAATTATTTTTTCAGTATTTAATTTTTTAATTTATCAAACATCACCTAAGTTAACATATATTTATATAAATATTTATTACTTCTACTGGAAAATATATATTAAAAATTATACTTTAAAAATCAAATTACACTAAATTAAAAATTCTACGTTTTTAAAATGTTATCATAATATATTGCATATTCATTTTTATTCCCTTAAATTTTTATTATTTTATTTATATTTTAGAATTAAATTTAAAATTCATATTGATGTAATATATTATACTTTTATAAAATTTAGGGTTAATGCCCAAATTTGTCACTGTATATGTGTGAATTAAAATTGGTCACAATATCTCACTTTATTGATATTTGCAATTATACATATGAATTAAAGTAAATTCATCATTATATTTTTTATTTTATATTAAATTTTGGGTTACAATATTTTGGAAGTCCCTGTATTATAGGGAATATGTCAAATTAATCCCTCTATTATTAAATTGATCAATAGTTAAATAAATCTAAATTATAAAAAAAGTCTTGAAATTTATTTTTGTTTTAATTGCAGTTCAATGCCAAATAAAAGATTCATTTACAAAACCATAATGCTTTAAATATATTAACTTGGTTAAACAATAAATAATAATTTTTTGCATAGTAAATATTAACTTTATTTCAATTTGATCTTATTTAATTCTTTTTAATAGTAAATAAATTAAATTAGTCCATTTAATAATAGAGGGACTAATTTAATATAATTCCTATAATAAAGAATACATTCACCTCAAATTTTGTCTCTTACTTTTGTTTTATTGAAATACTCCCACTAAAGTTAGTTTTTTTTGGTTGTGTTTTTGCTATTCAGTTTTTATTTCAAATAATTTAAAGACAAATTTTAGTAAAAATATTTTTATATATTATTTAATATTTAAAAATAATAAATTAATTAATATAATATTAAAATTAATAAAATTATAATTTCATAAAAATAAATTATTTTTATATATGTATTTTTATTTTCCAACTATTTATTCATTAAATAAAATTATAACTGGATTTATTAATTTTTAATATTTATAAATTAAATTGTTGTTATCCGTTAAAATAAAATATTTGAAATATTTTTCTTGTTAAGTTATGTTTTCAAAATATCAAAATTAATATTAATTAGTAAAATTTATTTTAAAAAAATTCAAAGTTGGATATAAAATTTAATAAATTTTAAAGTTTAATAGTAAAATTCAAACACATAAAAGTTGTGTAACAAATTTACTCATATTTTTAAAATATAATAATAAATATCAATAAAAATAAAGTATAATGACAAATTTTATTATCCACCTATAATATGATGGCAAGTTTACATTTTAACCCTAGAATTTATTAGATGAATTTAGTATATTATGATTTGACAACATGTATAATATATACGTGTTATTACTCTGGACACAAGATCAATGCACATAAAACGAATGTATGCTTTTCAGAAGGTGTAAGTGATGCCTTAGGAGGTAGCTTGTGTCATATTCTTGGCTTTCGTAGAGTACAAAATCTTGAAAGTTATTTGGGTGTACCTTTGTTTCATGACAGAGTAACCAATAGCACTTTGTGGTTTGTTGTGAAAAAAGTTCAGAGCAAATTACAAAGTTAGGAGGCAAGATTGTTGTCCTTAGCTGGAAGGACTACTCTAGCTCAATCGGTATTATTGGCAATCCCCAGTTACTTCATGCAAGCAATGCTGATTGCCAAAGGGCATTGTGACGAGATTGAACGTTTGGTGCGCCAGTTTGTTCAAGGATCTTCGAGCAGTGGTTGAAAAGTGGCTTTGGTCGGATGGGAGGATACCTATCACCTTTAAAGTCATGGTGGGCTTAGTTTTTGAAAGCTGCAGGATCATAATACTTCTTTCATGATGAAGTTGAGCTTTAAACTTGTGACTGATTCTAAAGTCCTTTGGGTTCAGGTTCTTCGTGCTAAGTTTGGGGTTGCAAACGGAATGCCTAAAACTTTATCACGTAGTAGATGTTCTTTCTTGTGGAGAGCACTCACTAAGGTTTGGTTACTTATTTGGGAGAATTTGCTTTGGGCAATGGGGGATGGGAGGAATATCAAGTGTAGAAGTGAACCATGTTTCCCAAATATGGGGTCCCTTGTTTTGATTCCCGAGCAGACAAATCTTGATCTAGAATGCTTGCTAAGCGATATGGTTTCAGATGATGGCACTTGAAACCTTGATTTGTTTTGGCTTTATCTACTAGAGATAGTCATTTGAAAGATTATTGGGGTTCCTCCACCATATTCGACAGTAAGTGTTGATAGGATTATCTCGAAAGGTTTACCAACGGGCTCCTTTTTTGTTAAAAGTGCATATGAGAAACTCTAAAAAAGTTCCTAGAAGCCGAAAGAGGATGTGTGGAAGATCCCATGGAAGTTTCACCACAAAGTGTTAGATTTTTTGTTTGGGTAGCACTTAAGCAGAGGTTGCTCACCAACATGGAAATAGTTTGAAGGGGCCTCAGTCATAGCTCAACATGTGGGGTTTGTGGGCACATCATCGAAGATGCGTTGCATGCTATTAAGGATTGTCTTGCAGTGAGAGATATTTGGATTCATTTAATCCTTACTGACTGTTTTGTTAGTTTTTTTTTTCCTGGTTATTTACAGGAATGGATCATCTCTAACTTGTAGAACCAATATGACATTGGCTTTGGGGAAGTTGATTGACAATGATTCTCATCTAGTGAATTTGGAAGAATCATAATCTTTTTATCTTTCAGGGTGTGTCTTGGAGTAGTAATGATACAATTAAGGTCTCATATAGCTGGGCCAAACAATTTATGATGACTAGTAGGGGTTCAAAGAGTTCATTTCGGATTCCATTTTCGTGTTCAAACTTGTCTGGGAGCTTGGTCTACTTAAATGCTGATGGTTCAATCAGGCTTGAGAATGGTTCTCCACAATAGGGGGAATTGTACGAAACTGAAATGGAAAGTGGATATTTGGTTTTTAACAGATTCTTGGGGAGTTGCTCAGTGTTTGAGGCTGAATTGTAGGGTATTTTGGATGGATTAAGTATTTTAATCAATCGAGGATATGATAAGGTGTTGATCTAGATTGATAGTCTTGAAGTAACTAAGGCCATACAGGAGAGACCCATAAGAGGGTCTAATTCGGCCTTGATTAGGAAGATTCTTCTATTGTTATCTCGGACTCATCAGTGGAGTATTTGCCATATTTCTAAAGAAGAGAATCAAGAAGTTGATAGGCTGGTCAAGTTGGCCCATATGAGTAGTCAAGGATTGCAAGTTTTTGAAGTTTTCCTGCATGGGGAATTGGGCTATTTGATGTAGTTTGTTATATTTTACATTTTTCTTTGTCACAAAAAAAAAAAAAAACCTATTTTGAGTAAAATTGAAAACATTTATGGTTTAATTGAAGGAACAAAGATAAATTTAGACCAAATATTTATCCATTTTGCTACTTTGGCTTTAATTTCTTTTTTTTTTTTTGGATGACCGTGATCCTCAACCTTTAATTTTTATGGAAATTATTTTTTTATAGACATAAAAATTGATTGAATTATTGTTAGTAGTATTAACGTGATAGCTCACATAATAGTCTATATGTCCTTTATTTCTTACATGAATAATTTATAAAAAAATTATAAACTTTTTTGAAATTTGTTGAATATTTTAATAATTTTTATCAATTATTTTAATCTTCATGAAATATACTAAATTGACATATAAATTGTCACGACAATATCTTTAAAATTTTAACATAAAAATCATAAAAAAATAGAATTGAAGTGACAAATTATATAAAAGTTAAAGCTAAATTATACTTTAATTGAAAGCGTAAAAGTTTATGGTGTTGAAAAAAAAAAAAGAAAAACCAAAGATCTAGAAACGAATCCTATAAATGTGGCCATGAGAATGGTAAAAAAATATAAAAAATGAAATAGTAAAATCTTGATACTCACGAATAGGTCTTACCTATCATATCTTATCAAAATTTATTTGTGACATGTATGAATATAAATATGGGTATAAAATCATAAAAAGGAAATAAAAAAGTCAACAGCATTTTCATCTGATGAAAATGGGTAAATTTCTCTGGTGTTTTATTTATGCACACAATCAACAGAATGAGAATGATGAAATTTAAACTGCAAAAAGTTTTCAAAATCCAATTAACAACAATCAATTAGACTAGGTGAAACTCTCCCTTCAACATCACACAGCTAATCTCCTTTGCTGTCTCTGTAGAACCAAGTTAGAAATTTTGTATTAAGCTCCAGAACAATGGAGGATTAAACTACAAATATTTTGGCTTTGAGCTTGCAGCAGCAAAAACCAAAAACCAAATATACATATGCTAATGCTCCTCAGGTATTTCATCAGGTATGTCAATTAATAGGGAGTACTTTACCCGTAGAGCAATCTTGCCTTCCTCAACAACCAGTCTTGCCCCAGACACAACCCAGTATCCGGGAGGATCTTGTGGCCCTCTTTTCATCTCTGCTGTATCAACATATTTCAATAGTTTTGGGGTATAATTTGGCATTGGAGGGCCACCAGGGTAAACTGCAGAGCTTGTATCTGGCTTTCTTTGTGGTGGAGGTGGTGTTAAAGGCTTACTCAAAAGATCAGATAGGACTCCTGACTGAGGTGCAATTCCAAATGATCCATCCCATTCTGAACGCCTTTGGATTACTGCTCCCAAAACGGTAGAGAAATGAAGTCGTAAAAAGAGAATGCTTTTCAATCCATGTTTCTCTACCTGTACCTGAGCTCCAGTTACTATGGAATTATTATTGTAACACTCTACAGGAGCTGTACAAACTCTAGAGAAATTCTTCCATCGAACTTTTACCAAGTATCTTTTATCATAGGACTCTTCATCAGGCAATGTATCGTTGGGTTCATCGACAAGTTGAAAGTATGTAGGTAGAGAAGAAAGGTGCTGCATGTATATGGCCAACCGATTGCTTCTTTTGCCTTCGAGATAGAGCCGAAGACCTGTAACTGGTCTCATACCTACATCAACCTGTCATAGAATTGGTAACCCCGCAAAAGGACTTTTGCAGCAAAAGAAACAAGAAACAGCAGAAGATTTGAAGAGGATGAAAAAAGAAGTTTACTGGAATGGTGTTAACATAAAGCTTGGGACCCAAGAACTTGAACTGTAAAAACGAATTGCTCTGTCGCTTGTGTTGTAAACCACGGGGAAACTCTTTGAAAACTGGTGCCCACTGCCTTGGCAGCGAAAATTCCAAAAACAAATGTAGTTCTTCAAGTGAGGGTTTATCTGTCATAAAATTTCGACAGTTATCTATATATGAAATAGTCTGATATAATTAATATTAACAACAATTGTAACAATGGCCAAAAAGAGAAAGTCCATTATGCTTACAACGTAAGTAGAGATCTATGGCATGATTCAAGAATCCGCTCATTGGAACTCCACTTAACAAGGAAGTAATAGGAATGAATGACATTGAGATCACTTCAGGATGAACATCAACAGTTTGTAGCCACTCAGCATGGGATAAGTTCATTTCCTCTCTTCCACCCCTCCTTTTGTAAATTATAGAGATATCCTGCATCTAGAATTAACAAGTAATATCATCAAAGAAGGTGAATAAGAAGACGATGCTCTTTGAACTTACTTGATTCAAAGGGATCAGATAAGAAACCTGATTATTTAGCTTCACTTGTTCTGAATTGATCCTACTTTGTTCATTGTTCTTTAAAAACTTATCATCAGACAACTTCTTCAGTTTTGTGTATACATCAGTTGGTTGAACAGTTGATGAGTGCTGCTGTTTCACATATATTACATCCTTTCCGCCCATTTTCACACCAACAATAATATGGGTTCCAAATGTCTTGATGAATCTGGAATGGCAAAAAACAAGTGATCACAGTCTTGCATGATTAGATCCTCCAGTGCCATACATTAGATTTTAAACATATTTCTAATCCAATTACTTCACCTTGCCAAGGCAGCAGGTTCCCATGATGATGGAACAGCTTTCTTAACATGATCACAGAGTACCATTTGTGATTTGTCCAATAAAACTGTATAAAGTGTGATGAATATCCCATCAAAAGCTAAGGTCTTGGTGCTGACTGCATCCTTGTGCGAACAGCCGGAGAAGTCGAACATGGCATTGAATAAACCAGAAGGAATTTTGCCACTCAGAGACAGTTCATGGTTGAACCGTTCTGACATCTGCCTAGAAAGTGAAAATCAACAAAATGTTCTATGATATTTTTGCCAGGAAAAAGACAAATGTTCTAACCATAACTGTTGGAAGAAATAAAATTTACCTGCTGAAAAGAGATAACATCACACATGTTCCTTGTACCCTTGCCTTGATAACATTTGATCAACTTGGATACATTTGGGATAGAGATTCCACCGGGCAAAGCTACATCATAACACCCAACTTGTTCAAACTCAATCAAGGGTGAACCCTTTTCTTCTTCTTGACAGTATTTCAACCTTAAATCAAGAGCTAGATTATATCCACTCCCAATAGACCCTATAGCAATCTCAGCAGCTTCCTGAGCTGAAATCTTGAGTGCCATTTGCCTTGTATATCACTATTCTTCACCAAACAGGACTCCTACTCCAAACTTGATGAATTGATTTGGATACCCAAACCGACAAACTAACCAAAAACTGCACATAGTTTACAAACACAGTTCAGCCGGGGGTCAGGCAATACAATAGGGAAAATATGAACTTTCACCAGACATTTGATCTACAAGAAAACGAACCCATACACATATTCCATATTTCCAAATTTTTGAACCCATTGCACCTATCTGGGTGAACTTTGCTCCAGTAAACCAAAAATCTTTGTTGCGTGAACATGGATCGATGTGCATAATATGTATGCATGCGTGTATAAAACACAGAACATAGGTTATATATGTCCCTATAAAACTAGCAAAACCAAGTTGCTTCTTTAACTAAGAGTCTGAGACTAACCCAGTCTTTCAGCTACTAATAAAAATGAAGAGCATACAAACTTTTCAACATAATTCTCCATTACAGAGAGTATTTAGTAGATGTATATCAATTCCTATGGATCCAAAAATCCAAATAATTATCCAAAATAAGGAAAATAAAAAAGAGAGACAACTTAAGAGACATTAGACTTACCTTACCAGTCTGAAGTCCTGAATGTCTGCAAAGATAGACAAACAAAAATATAAGATAGGTATTCATGAGTTTGACTTTTCTTTTTATGTAGTTTAGTTACATACAACTAATCAAGTTTCCAAGCAGTTTCCAGGATAAGACACCATGTTTTTAAGAGAGAATTTTCCATATATACATGGGGCTTAAGTGGTTCTAAGCCATCAAGGCCTTACACGGAAATTACTCTTGTTGACTTGCTACTATACAGCTTTTCCGTTACAAAGAAAGCATATAATGACGTTTGCATGAACCAACGTGCTCAATTGCTTACGAAGAGTTTTTAAATCTCGTTAAAATCATTTTAATCATTTAACTTTAAAAAATTATGATATAATCATTATTATTATCAATGGTTACGTTTTGAATATTAAGTTGTTAACTGTGTAAAAAAAAAAAACAGATCATCGTTTTAAAAAAAATCAAATTTACAGCTAATCACTATTCTTTTTACTTCATATAATATAAGGTAAATTAAAATAGTTTATAATAAGTGTTAGATTTCAATAGCTTACACTATAATAAAAATGTAATTCATGAATAATTTTATCCTACTTTTATCTATTCAAATTTTTTATTAGTTTTAACGTAAAGTAAGAAATATTTTAAAATACTAAGATATTATTTATTTATAAATTTAAATAGTTTAAATTATAATGAAAGTATAATTAAATATTTATTAGACTTTATCTATTCAAAAAAAATTATTTATGTTAAACCAAGCTCTATTTGATAATAAATTTTTATATAACAAATTGAAGTGTTTTTGAATAAAAGTTAAAACTCAACAAAATTAGAAAAATGATAAAATCAGGTTAAAATGGTTTCAATTGAGTTAAACATTTTCAATAATATTAAAACTGTTTTTAAACAAGTCAATATTACTCCAGGCAAAAAAGTTTCTATACTTTTGGCCAAGTATCAATAATTTTCAAAATATTGATACTTATTCTAAAATCGGTACCAAATTGACATTCTGTTTTCAATCAATTACAAAAGTATTGATATCTGTTCAAAAAGTATCGATACCTTTTACCAGGTATCGATAAATTATCTTTGGTATCGTTGTAAACTAACTTTAACGGTTACTGAATTCGACATTAAATGCTAATAGTATTGATACTTGTAGAAAAAATATTGATACCTTTTGTTGCAGGTGAATTTAATTATATGGTATTTTCATCCCCAACAGCTCTATTTATGTTTCTAACAACCACAACGGTTGAAAATGAATTAGAGGGTGTGAACAACATCTTTCAAAGAACCTACAACAAGAAGAGAGATCATCAAGCCTAAAGATCAATCAATATAACCTTAGTGCTTAATTCTTTCATATTTTTCTTGTACACACTTGTGAGCTTTCATGGTTATTCTTTAGCTCAAGTGTATTCTTGTTTATTTGTGCTTAATTAGCAAACATTACGATATTGTAAGGATTAATTCTTAGTTTGCTATTTGTATTTACTCTTTGAGAGGATTGAGTCTTAAGGGTTGAGTAGAAACTGAGTTGTAAGGTTAAACATTGTCCTCAAAGGTTGATCAAATTAGTGAATTTGAGAAAATTCTTAGTTGTGGAAAGTTAAAGTAGTGGAGTAGGCAATTGGGGCCGAACCACTATACATCGAAGTGTTCATTGTCTCTATTCTTTTCTTAGCAACCACAAAATCTTTAAGAAACCAATTTACCCCTTTTAGTGATTTCGAGTTGATCTTTCAATCTAACAACTTAATATAAAACGATCATAAAAATATTTTCTTATGTTTAAGTAAGAAACAATTTAAAATATAAAACTATAAATTTGAATGGTTTAAATTACAATGAAAATACAAGATGAATATAAAATATAATTCAATATTTATTCGGCTTTATATATTTAAAGTTTTTATTTAATTTTAATAAAATAATATAAATTATAATTAAAGCGTTAATCAACTAATAATTCAATATTTATTGGGCTTTATCCATTCAAAAGTTTTGTTTTAATAAAAACATTTTCTAATGTTATTAAGAAGTAATTTAGAACAACAAGATATTTCTTATTTATATATTTGAATAGTTTTGTAACACCCTTTGCCCGATCTGATCACCAGGTCTGAGTTACAAGACATTACATTCGTTACCGGGGCAATTTTGTTTAAACATTATATACTTTTAATCAATACAACAAATTAAATTCAGAAACATGATTATTATACCGATATATCATAACATTATTCTAAGCCGTGGCTTATATTATCTTGTGAAAGTTCTTTTGATAATCCGAGACCATTGAAAGACTAAAATGCAACATTTCAAAATATTTCGGGTTGGCGTCGCGACATCAAGGGTTCGATGTCGCAACCTCCAAGACAGTAGGAAAACTTCACTACCTGATGACCAAATTGAAAACTTTCCAAACTATACCAATTGGGTGTCACGACCTTGGGATTCAATTTTGTAACTTCAAATGCTAGTGTTGTAACATCCAAAAGGTGGTGTCGTGACCTTGCCAATAGTCTACTACAAGTTCAATCTCTTATTTGGTTCCACCCTAATGACTACCTCCAGACGTACTAACATCCAGAGTGTGAACACTGCAGTAAAAGATATATATTTATGAAGCAGTATCTGTAAGTATACGGGTCTAATTGTAATACAGTTACAACGGAGTAGGTGAGTACTCTAAGGATCGTACCCAAAGGAGGTTAGTGCTACATCAATTTTAACCTAAACACCGAAAGAACTAATTAGTACTCTAAATTAATTATAGTACTAGAACATAAATAAAAAAAAGATTTTTATGATAGTAAAATAATAATAAAGAACTAAATAAGAAGAGATTAAAAAGAAGAATTAATCAAATCTGGTTATGGGTGATATCAAATCTGATTACGGGTGATTAATTTACTTTGGTAATCCCTATCAACTGTCGCTTCAGGTTCCTCGTCAATCAACTAGTCGCTATCCCAACAGGATTTTCCGATCTTCCACTCAAATAACTAGTCGACAAAGACTACTTATCTTCCAACCTTACAGTCCAGACCGGCTTAGGGTGAAGGTGTTCACGGATAGACCATACCTATTTTAGGTTAATTCCTACCTTGATGACTTCCTAAGGTTGTCAAGTCTAGGGTTTAAATTCTTCCTTTATCAAACAACTGATCTGTTGAGTAACCCTATAAAACAGTTAATAGATCATACCTCTATTTGCCAATACAATAAGTGGTGTCATGACGTCAAGTGATCTAATGTCGTGACGTGTCAAACTGTGATGTCACGAAGGTCACTTGAATTTTGAAAGTTTTACAGTTTGGTCCTCTCATGTCCTTATGTAACACCCCTAACTTGTCTCCTTTGTTGAATTAAGGTTACAGGATATTACGAAAGTTAACAAGACCGATAATACAGTAACACAATTCAAAAATTAATTTAAATATCATAAATTAATAAACAATCAGCATTCATAGCATACATTCAAAAAAGAAACTTAAATTGAACATTTGGAACCTTAAAATCAGTTTAGAAACGAATGTGGACTAATTTGAAGCAAAACAGAAAATATGACGAAAACTAAAAATAGGAGTCACACGGCCGTGTGACAGTGCTAGATCGTGTGGCTCAAAGATGGTCATGTGGCCAAACCGTGTCACTTAGAGTCACACGACTGTGTCGCCAGGCCATGTAACTTTCTGAGATCGTGTGGATAAACCTGTACCAAAAATCAATAAGATACACAGTCATGTGAAGTGACCGTGTGTGGCATACGGCCATGTGGTAGACTGTATCCTAGGCCATGTGCACATAAAATAACTTAAAAAATAAGTCATTTCAACAACCATTTCTTAGGTTCAAACCAAACCATTTCTATCCATTTTTACCTATTTAAACCACATTTATACATACCAAAAACATTCAACCTGAGTGCCTAATCAATATACTTTTATTGGCACCACAATTCAAACGTTTAAACATAGATCGTTCATACCTCAACCATTAGTTAACCATACCTTCCATTCCATGAATTCAATACTCAATTAAACACATAACACCGTTGCCCACATTACTAACATAACATCATCCAAAGTTCACCAAGTTTACTAAAGCAAAATGACCATTTCATCACTAAAACACAAGACAAACATACAAAACAAGCATTCCTTAACAAACATTCCTTACTTATTCAACTATCAAATTTATCTCATAATATCATGTTCACATTCATAAACTAAGTTCACTAAATAACCAAAATTTATGCACATTTCTTTACCTAAATACCATGAACAACACCAAATGGATTTACACCATTACATTCATCAACAAAACCATTAAAACTTATCATTTTACATTGATTCATATACCAAAAGGCTCAAAACATAACCAAATACTCATATAATATATATACCAAAACCCTATTTACAAGCCACTTATAGGACCTTTGGAAGATGGTATTTATACCTCTAATTCATTTCCAACCGTTGGGTTGTTGAGAAAATAAATTGAGCCGTTGAAGATGAAAATACCAGATCATTAAATTCACCTGCAACAAAATTTATCGATTCTATTAGCATTTAAGCAAAGTTTAGTGACTATTGGAGTGATGATATCTATACAAATGAACTTTTATCGATATTGGATCGATATTTAACTAAATTAGTTGAAAACAGGATTTCAATTAGGTATAAATTTTAAAATGGCTATTAATATTTTGAAAACTATCAATACCGTGCTAAAAAGTATTAAAACATATTATCAAATAAAACTAGTTTAACAAAATTTAATTTTAATTGGTATATAACTGTAATACCAATTAAATGATAATTGATTTATAATAATTAATATTTACCACCAAAAATGTAATAGCCCGTTTTTCAGTGGTGTCGGAAACAGTGGTTTTGGGGCTACCAAATCCGATGAGTAAGTTCGTAAATATTATTGTTTAATTTTTACGAGTCAAATGTGATTTAAAAAAAATACTTTTTGATTTGATAATTTATGTTATATAAGTGAGTTATTAAGTTCAAGTGGTTTTAGAAAATGAGGTATCAGGACCTTATTTTTATAAACCGAGCCGTAAATATTTTTATAAATATTTACGGAGTGTCATTAAGGTGGTATTAAAGTTTCGTTAAGAAATTTTAACGTTTTGATAGTTAATTAATTAAAAAGGACCAAACTGAAAAAAAAAAGAAAGTGCATTCCTGGGACTTCGTTACCGTAAATCAGACTCGTAAATATTTATGAAGCTAGTTTTGTAGTTAATTAGGTTTCGGTTAAGTAAATTTGCTTAAATTAAAAGTAATTAGGTATAAGGACTAAATTGCTTATACTGTGAAAGTTGAATCATAGATTGAAGAATAATTAAAGGGACTAAAGAAGCAATTTTACCATTATTCTTTAAGTGGGACGGTTAGTGAAATCTTAATTGTTAAATATATATTATATTATTTAATAATAATTTAATGTATAATAAAACAAAAGTATTAAAAGAAAGAAAGAAAGAAAGAAAAAAAGAAAGAAGAAAAGAGAAAGACACAAGTCTAGGGTTTCAAATTGCTCAAAATTCAATTGGTTAGTCAATTTAACCTCTTTTCTTGTAATTTTTATGTTTTTGAAATTCCAGTATTAAGTATTACCCGACCCATGTCGAAATTTTAGAAATTATTAAGTTTTTAAATGTTGTTAATGTTGAATAATTTTAGTATTAGGGATTAAATTGATAGATTTTTAAGCTACAAATAAAAAAGGAATTGTAGAATAAATGGTAAATTTTGAGTAATAGGGACTAAATTGTGAAAAATTAAAAATTTAGGGATTTAAGTGAAAATGAGGAGTTAAATTTAGTTTAAAGTGAAATTTATATGAAAATATAGAATTAAATGTAAAGAATAAAAATTAGTCACAATTTAGGGACTAAATTGAAATTTAAGCAAATATTGAGTAAAAAATTGAAATATTCAATATGAAATTGAATCGTGTTATATTGATGAATTTTAATTGTTTTAATTCCGTAGCTAACGTCGTACCGGATCCTCGACTAAAAAGGGGAAAGATAAAGTCTACGTCGAATAGCTCGGAATTCCTAGTTTGTATTTTTATAATCCGAACCTAGTTGTTAATTGTTATAATTCAATTTAATGCATATGGTAATTGATATGATAATTATGTGATGATCATACCTGTAAAACTAAACTATTATCACGATAAAGGCAAGTGCACCTATCACACAGTAGTATAGCTTATGGCAAGACCGGGATGTCGAACCTACAAGGACTCAAAGTACTAGTATTAACTTTTTTTTTATTATCTGGCCTGAAAATAAATGGGATTTGTTTTAAACTAATTAAACTAAACTAATTAATTAACTAAGAATGCGACAGAGAGTAAACTGAGAAAATACTTTAGAAAACCAATTGATTAAGACAATACCCAAGAAAGAATCTACCTAGACTTCACTTGTTATTCGACTCTGAACTAGACGATTTATTCACTTGACTTGAACTGTAGAAATCCCTAATTTATGTTAATATCTCTTTCAAGACTAAGAACAACTAACACTAGATTGATTAATTGAAATTTCTTTCTAATTAAAACCCCTAGCGTTGCATTAACTCGATCTATGGATTTCCCTATTAGATTTGACTCTAATCCGACAGATTTTCGTCATCCTATCTCTAGGATTGCAATCAACTCCGGTTAATTATGTTGGATCTACTCTTAGACAGGGACTTTTGCTCTACTGAATAAGCACATTCAACTTGAATTAATATCCTAAAATATTAACACAAGAATTAATAAACATAATTAAGAACAAATTAAGTATTTATTGTATAACTCAAAAAATAATAACAAGATTTGTCTTAGGTTTCATCCCCTTTAGGTATTTAGAGGAATTAGTTCATATTTATAAAAGAAAACATCTCAAAATTGGGAAAACAACAAAACATTTAGAAACTCAAAAACTCCTGAAGGAAATTGAAGGGAGATCTTTAGTCTTGATGGAGATCCTACTTTTGAGATGAATCAATCGACGTTCCTCAAGTAATTCCTTGCTTTCTACTCTGTGTGTCCCTTTTTAATCCTCTCCTAGGGTGTTTAAATAGACTTTGGAATGCCAAAAATACCTAAAAATTAGCCTTTTTCGAGTAGAATTAAAACAGGGCTCGACAGGGACACGGGCGTGTGACTAGCCCGTGTGAAGGTGCCCAAGCCGTGTGCAATACTGACTTGGTTAATCGTAGACACGGCCGTGAGACACGGGCGTGTGGCCAGCTTGTGTGTCACACACAGGCATGTGGTGTAGCCGTGTGGAAGCTTCTAGGTTGTGTTGAATGCTGATTTTGGCCTATTTTGTCCGTTTTTGGCTCGTTTCTTGCTCTTTTCACTTTCCAATGCTCACCTAAGTATAAAACATGAAATTAAAGGATTAGGAGCATCAAATTCATTAAATTATAAGGAAAATCATCCAAAAATATTCTAAGCATGGGATAAAAATATGTTACAATTATGTTTTATCAGTAAGTATTGAAGTGAGTAATTGACATTTGATAATTGATTGAAATGGATTGAATTGGTAGATACCTATTGAATGTATTGATTATTGAATTGAAATGAATATATGTGTTAATGTGAAATTTGGATATTTATTATTATAGATTGAATTTAATTCATGTGTATATATGTAATTATATGAAAAATTAGTATTGGATATTGGTTATATCTGAAATCTGAAATTAAATTCTATTAATTGTATCGGGTTGAATTGGATATGGATGATATGCCATAGGATAGAAAGAGTTCAGGAATTTCTTCGGCTTCGAGTCGATGAGGCACTGGGTGCCAATTTACTTCTGTTTAACTGATGAGACACTGAGTGTCAATGTATATAGCGCTAGGCACCTATTACTTCGGATTTATAGGAGGAGGCGCTGGGTGCCAAACTGGTATGTTGGTTGGATGCGTGTATCCGTCTGAGTTCGAGTCGTGTTAATAGGGTTAATTAAATAAAACGGTATTATGTTTGATATTGTATGTGAATTGAAATTGGGATAGTGATTTGAAATTACAAAATAAGATACATAAGTTATGTGCTCATGAAGTGGATATAAAATGGCTAATGCTATTGTTTAAATGATATGTAGATCAAATTGTGAAAAGCTATTGTATAGTAAGTGATGAAAATTGAGTATAGTATGAAATGATGTATTCATGAATTAAATATTGAATGGCTAATGTCATTGTACAAATAAATATGGTTTGATATGTGACTAATTATTATATAGCAATTGTGTGAATTGGGACATTGTTCAACAAATGAAATATGATAGCATATGATAGTCATGATATTAGACATTAATATGTGCTTAAAATTCAATTGTGCATATTATATTACCTTGTCTTTAAAGATTAGGATTATAGAAATACTACGGAGTTTTACTCAACGTATGATTTTGTTTTCCGTGCACAGGTTAGGTACTTAACTTTTAATCGCCGATTCAGCATCCAATAACGATCCCGAACTCAAATGTGGTGATGTTTATCCTTTGTGTCGGCATGTACCTAGGGTGTCTAAATAATAGCTATTTTGTGGATTGATTGTAAATAAGCTTATAAGTTTAATATTGGTTTGGTATATATATATAAACATATATTTTTTTTGAAGGCATATTATGACATGATAAGTTGAACCAAATCTAGGTATGTGCATGTGAATTTAAGTTAGTGTTTAAGTGCTTATGAACTAGGAAAAATGGATTGAATTTGGTAAGTTTATAATTTGGATTTGCATGATGCTTTGATGATATGTTTTGATTATATAAATGAGGTACCAATGAGGGTACATTGATTAGACACCTAGGATGATTGTTTTGACATGTTTTGAATATGTTTGATCATGTTTTCAATTGGTTAAATGAATAGGTTTTGAGTTGATTAATGTCCAAGCTTGTAGGGAATGGTAAACTTGTGGTTTAAGGCACATTTTAGGTCCACACGGCCAGACACACAGGAGTGTGACTCAGTCGTGTGAGACACACGGCTAGCACACAGGCGTGCGAGGCCATTTCGAAAGGGTACACGGCCTGGCACATAAGTGTGTGACCCAAGTTAGAGAGTTACACGGGCTGGGACACTGCCGTGTGTCCTTACTTCGAATGCCCACATGGCCTAAGACACATGCATGTCTCTTGGCCATGTGAGTTACAGGGCCTAACTACCCGACCTTATGAACCCTGCAGCTTTGAAAATTTTAATGTATTTCGAAAAATTCTCTGAGTTTCCAAATTAGTCCCAATTTGTTTCTAATGTGTATTTTGGGCCTCGAGGGCTCAAATAAGGGACAATATGTATGAGTTTGATTGGTTTCTGACCTTAATATTATATGATATGAAATGTTTAAAATTTTTGTCTGTTTGATCTGTAAACTCTGATAATACTTCGTAACCTTATTCTAATAATGGATACGGATTAGGAGTGTTACAAGTAATAAAATTACAAATTAAGTGATTTAAGAGTTATTGAGTGAATTTATTTAATTAGTAAATATTGTTTGTTTAATGTTATCATCAAATTAAGAAACTAATATATCATTATGATTTTATTTAAAAATTGTTTTTAAATGTTAAATTAATAATATAATGAATAATAAAAAATAATTATATCAGTTTAATGGGGCCAGGTGGTTTTAGGTTAGTTTTAGTTACCGGGCTAGGTTAGAAATGATTTTCCTTAAGAGTAGTAGACCCAACTTTTTGTAGGCTTAGTTTATTTCTTTTCATTGTACAAAACTTCTAGTTATGACCCATTTTCTAAAACAAAGTCTCAGATATTATTTTTAAAAAAAGTAATTATATCAATTTAAAAATTTCTCTTAAACTCATACTTATATATGTTATATTGAGAATATGAAACTGAGGATTTGATATTAGAGGAGTGCTCACTTCTTGCTCACCAAATTGGTATGAATAAGTTTTCAATGTTTGCAATTTACTAAATTGATTGGATTGAATAAGATTACCCTTATCAATCCTTTAAATCAAGAAAGTTGAATTGGATTAAATCATTAAAAACTTAGCAGCTAAGGATCATTGTTTATCTTGTTTAGTATTATTATATTGTAATCATCCTATATAGTAGTTAGTTTATAGGGATTGTGGTAGATTTTCTTATGTAAGCAAGTCTTATAAACTCTATATAATTGAGAGATTTATATAGGTTTACGTACGGAGAGAATTAAGCACTTAATTTATTGTAAGTGACAAACCTTATTATACGAATGTATATGGATAGTAAAACTTAAGTGTCGTGGTTTTACTTATTAAATTCACAATGAATAAATTTAGTGGTGAGAGTATCAAATTTTTAAAATACAAGGATAATAAAAATAATCATAACATATAATTGAATAAATTCATTTTACTCCCTGAACTCATAAACAATCTTTTTATATTCTATTTATGTAGTCTTCGTTGCTTAATAGAATGCCCACCATTTCAAGTCTCAATCTAATTGTGCAGTGTGACAGAAAATATGACGAAAACTGAAAATAGGAGTCAGACGGCCGTGTGACAGTGCCAGATCGTGTGGCTCAAAGATGGTCATGTGGCCAAACCGTGTCACTTAGAGTCACACGACTGTATTGCCAGGCCATGTAACTTTCTGAGATCGTGTGGATAAACCTGTACCAAAAATCAATAATACACACAGTCATGTGAAGTGACCGTGTGTGGCACACGGCCATGTGGTAGACTGTATCCTAGGCCATGTGCACATAAAATAACTTAAAAAATAAGTCATTTCAACAACCATTTCTTAGGTTCAAACCAAACCATTTCTATCCATTTTTACCTATTTAAACCACATTTATACATACCAAAAACATTCAACCTAAGTGCCTAATCAATATACTTTTATTGGCACCACAATTCAAACGTTTAAACATAGATCGTTCATACCTCAACCATTAGTTAACCATACCTTCCATTCCATGAATTCAATACTCAATTAAACACATAACACCGTTGCCCACATTACTAACATAACATCTTCCAAAGTTCACCAAGTTTACTAAAGTAAAATGACCATTTCATCACCAAAACACAAGACAAACATACAAAACAAGCATTCCTTAACAAACATTCCTTACTTATTCAACTATCAAATTTATCTCATAATATCATGTTCAAATTCATAAACTAAGTTCACTAAATAACCAAAATTTATGCACATTTCTTTACCTAAATACCATGAACAACACCAAATGGATTTACACCATTACATTCATCAACAAAACCATTAAAACTTATCATTTTACATTGATTCATATACCAAAAGGCTCAAAACATAACCAAATACTCATATAATATATATACCAAAACCCTATTTACAAGCCACTTATAGGACCTTTGGAAGATGGTATTTATACCTCTAATTCATTTCCAACTGTTGGGTTGTTGAGAAAATAAATTGAGCCGTTGAAGATGAAAATACCAGATCATTAAATTCACCTGCAACAAAATTTATCGATTCTATTAGCATTTAAGCAAAGTTTAGTGACTAGTGGAGTGATGATATCTATACAAATGAACTTTTATCGATATTGGAAATTAGTTGAAAATAGGATTTCAATTAGGTATAAATTTTAAAATGGCTATTAATATTTTGAAAACTATCAATACCGTGCTAAAAAGTATTAAAACATATTATCAAATAAAACTAGTTTAACAAAATTTAATTTTAATTGGTATATAACTGTAATACCAATTAAATGATAATTGATTTATAATAATTAATATTTACCACCAAAAATGTAATAGCCCGTTTTTTAGTGGTGTCGGAAACAGTGGTTTTGGGGCTACCAAATCCGATGAGTAAGTTCGTAAATATTATTGTTTAATTTTTACGAGTCAAATGTGATTTAAAAAAAATACTTTTTGATTTGATAATTATGTTATATAAGTGAGTTATTAAGTTCAAGTGGTTTTAGAAAATGAGGTATCAGGACCTTATTTTTATAAACCGAGCCGTAAATATTTTATAAATATTTACGGAGTGTCATTAAGGTGGTATTAAAGTTTTGTTAAGAAATTTTAACGTTTTGATAGTTAATTAATTAAAAAGGACCAAACTGAAAAAAAAAAGAAAGTGCATTCCTGGGACTTCGTTGCCGTAAATCAGACTCGTAAATATTTATGAAGCTAGTTTTGTAGTTAATTAGGTTTCGGTTAAGTAAATTTGCTTGAATTAAAAGTAATTAGGTATAAGGACTAAATTGCTTATACTGTGAAAGTTGAATCATAGATTGAAGAATAATTAAAGGGACTAAAGAAGCAATTTTACCATTATTCTTTAAGTGGGACGGTTAGTGAAATCTTAATTGTTAAGTATATATATTATATTATATAATAATAATTTAATGTATAATAAAACAAAAGTATTTAAAGAAAGAAAGAAAGAAAGAAGAAAAGAGAAAGACACAAGTCTAGGGTTTCAAATTGTTCAAAATTCAATTGGTTAGTCAATTTAACCTCTTTTCTTGTAATTTTTATGTTTTTGAAATTCCAATGTTAAGTATTACCCGACCCATGTCGAAATTTTAGAAATTATTAAGTTTTTAAATGTTGTTAATGTTGAATAATTTTAGTATTAAGGATTAAATTGATAGGTTTTTAAGCTAGAAATAAAAAATGATTAAATTGTAGAATAAATGGTAAATTTTGAGTAATAGGGACTAAATTATGAAAAATTAAAAATTTAGGGATTTAAGTGAAAATAAGGAGTTAAATTTAGTTTAAAGTGAAATTTATATGAAAATATAGAATTAAATGTGAAGAATAAAAATTAGTCACAATTTAGGGACTAAATTGAAATTTAAGCAAATATTGAGTAAAAAATTGAAATATTCAATATAAAATTGAATCATGTTATATTGATGAATTTTAATTGTTTTAATTCCGTAGCTAACGTCGTACCGGATCCTCGACTAGAAAGGGGAAAGATAAAGTCTACGTCGAATAGCTCGGAATTCCTAGTTTGTATTTTTATAACCCGAACCTAGTTGTTAATTGTTATAATTCAATTTAATGCATATGGTAAGTGATATGATAATTATGTGATGATCATACCTGTAAAACTAAACTATTATCACGATAAAGGCAAGTGCACCTATCGCACAGTAGTATAGCTTATGGCAAGACCGGGATGTCGAACCCACAAGGACTCAAAGTACTAGTATTAACTTTTTTTTATTATCTAGCCTGAAAATAAATGGGATTTGTTTTAAAATAATTAAACTAAACTAATTAATTAACTAAGAATGCGACAGAGAGTAAACTGAGAAAATACTTTAGAAAACCGATTGATTAAGACAATACCCAAGAAAGAATCTACCTAGACTTCACTTGTTATTCGACTCTGAACTAGACGATTTATTCACTTGACTTGATCCGTAGAAATCCCTAATTTATGTTAATATCTCTTTCAAGACTAAGAACAACTAACACTAGGTTGATTAATTGAAATTTCTTTCTAATTAAAACCTCTAGGTTGCATTAACTCGATCTATGGATTTCCCTATTAGATTTGACTCTAATCCTGCAAATTTTCGTCATCCTATCTCTAGGATTGCAATCAACTCCGGTTAATTATGTTGGATCTACTCTTAGACAGGGACTTTTGCTCTACTGAATAAGCACATTCGACTTGAATTAATATCCTGAAATATTAACACAAGAATTAATAAACATAATTAAGAATAAATTAAGTATTTATTGTATAACTCAAAAAATAATAGCAAGATTTATCTTAGGTTTCATCCCCTTTAGGTATTTAGAGGAATTAGTTCATATTTATAAAAGAAAACATCTCAAAATTGGGAAAACAGCAAAACATTTAGAAACCCAAAAACTCCTGAAGGAAATTGAAGGGAGATCTTTAGTCTTGATGGAGATCCTACTTTTGAGATGAATCAATCAACGTTCCTCAAGTAATTCCTTGCTTTCTACTCTGTGTGTCCCTTTAATCCTCTCCTAGGGTGTTTAAATAGACTTTGGAATGCCAAAAATACCTAAAAATTAGCCTTTTTCGAGTAGAATTAAAACATGAAATTAAAGGATTAGGAGCATCAAATTCATTAAATTATAAGGAAAATCATCCAAAAATATTCTAAGCATGGGATAAAAATATGTTACAATTATGTTTTATCAGTAAGTATTGAAGTGAGTAATTGACATTTGATAATTGATTGAAATGGATTGAATTGGTAGATACCTATTGAATGTATTGATTATTGAATTGAAATGAATATATGTGTTAATGTGAAATTTGGAAATTTATTATTATAGATTGAATTTAATTCATGTGTATATATGTAATTATATGAAAAATTAGTATTGGATATTGGTTATATCTGAAATGTGAAATTAAATTCTATTAATTGTATATGGATGATATGCCATAGGATAGAAAGAGTTCAGGAATTTCTTCGGCTTCGAGTCGATGAGGCACTGGGTGCCAATTTACTTCTGTTTAACCGATGAGACACTGGGTGTCAATGTATATAGCGCTAGGCACCTATTACTTCAGATTTATAGGAGGAGGCGCTAGGTGCCAAACTGGTATGTTGGTTGGATCCGTGTATCCGTCCGAGTTCGAGTCGTGTTAATAGGGTTAATTAAATAAAACAGTATTATGTTTGATATTGTATGTGAATTGAAATTGGGATAGTGATTTGAAATTACAAAATAAGATACATAAGTTATGTGCTCATGAAGTGGATATAAAATGGCTAATGCTATTGTTTAAATGATATGTGGATCAAATTGTGAAAAGCTATTGTATAGTAAGTGATGAAAATTGAGTATAGTATGAAATGATGTATTCATGAATTAAATATTGAATGGCTAATGTCATTGTACAAATAAATATGGTTTGATATGTGACTAATTATTATATAGCAATTGTGTGAATTGGGACATTGTTCAACAAATGAAATATGATAGCATATGATAGTCATGATATTAGACATTAATATGTGTTTAAAATTCAATTGTGCATATTATATTACCTTGTCTTTAAAGATTAGGATTATAGAAATACTACTGAGTTTTACTCAACGTATGGTTTTGTTTTCCGTGCTCAGGTTAGGTACTTAACTTTTGATCGCCGATTCAGCATCCAATAACGATCTCGAACTCAAATGTGGTGATGTTTATCCTTTGTGTCGGCATGTACCTAGGGTGTCTAAATAATAGCTATTTTGTGGATTGATTGTAAATAAGCTTATAAGTTTAATATTGGTTTGGTGTATATATATATAAACATATATTTTTTTTGAAGGCATATTATGGCATGATAAGTTGAACCAAATCTAGGTATGTGCATGTGAATTTAAGTTAGTGTTTAAGTGCTTATGAACTAGGAAAAATGGATTGAATTTGGTAAGTTTATAATTTGGATTTGAATGATGCTTTGATGATATGTTTTGATTATATAAATAAGGTACCAATGAGGGTACATTGATTAGACACCTAGGATGATTGTTTTGACATGTTTTGAATATGTTTGATCATGTTTTCAATTGGTTAAATGAATAGGTTTTGAGTTGATTAATGTCCAAGCTTGTAGGGAATGGTAAACTTGTGGTTTAAGGCACATTTTAGGTCCACACGGCCAGACATACGGGAGTGTGACTCGGCCGTGTGAGACACACGGCTAGCACATAGACGTGCGAGGCCATTTCGAAAGGGTACACGGCCTGGCACATAAGTGTGTGACCCAAGTTAGAGAGTTACACGGGCTGGGACACGGCCGTATGTCCCCACTTCGAATGCCCACATGGCCTAAGACACATGCATGTCTCTTGGCCATGTGAGTCACAGGGCCTGACTACACGATCTTATGAACCCTGCAGCTTTGAAAATTTTAATGTATTTCGAAAAATTCTCTGAGTTTCCAAATTAGTCCCGATTTGTTTCTAATGCGTATTTTGGGCCTCGAGGGCTCAAATAAGGGACAATATGTATGAGTTTGATTGGTTTCTGACCTTAATATTATATGATATGAAATGTTTAAAATTTTTGTCTGTTTGATCTGTAAACTCTGATAATACTTTGTAACCTTATTCTAATAATGGATACGGATTAGGAGTGTTACAAGTAATAAAATTACAAATTAAGTGATTTAAGAGTTATTGAGTGAATTTATTTAATTAGTAAATATTGTTTGTTTAATGTTATCATCAAATTAAGAAACTAATATATCATTATGATTTTATTTAAAAATTGTTTTTAAATGTTAAATTAATAATATAATGAATAATAAAAAATAATTATATCAGTTTAATGGGGCCAGGTGGTTTTAGGTTAGTTTTAGTTACTGGGCTAGGTTAGAAATGATTTTCCTTAAGAGTAGTAGACCCAACTTTTTGTAGGCTTAGTTTATTTCTTTTCATTGTACAAAACTTCTAGTTATGACCCATTTTCTAAAACAAAGTCTCAGATATTATTTCTAAAAAAAGTAATTATATCAATTTAAAAATTTCTCTTAAACTCATACTTATATATGTTATATTGAGAATATGAAACTGAGGATTTGATATTAGAGGAGTGCTCACTTCTTGCTCACCAAATTGGTATGAATAAGTTTTCAATGTTTGCAATTTACTAAATTGATTGGATTGAATAAGGTTACCCTTATCAATCCTTTAAATCAAGAAAGTTGAATTGGATTAAATCATTAAAAACTTAGCAGCTAAGGATCATTGTTTATCTTGTTTAGTATTATTATATTGTAATCATCTTATAAAGTAGTTAGTTTATAGGGATTGTGGTAGATTTTCTTATGTAAGCAAGTCTTATAAACTCTATATAATTGAGAGATTTATATAGGTTTACGTACGGAGAGAATTAAGCACTTAATTTATTGTAAGTGACAAACCTTATTATACGAATGTATATGGATAGTAAAACTTAAGTGTCGTGGTTTTACTTATTAAATTCACAATGAATAAATTTAGTGGTGAGAGTATCAAATTTTTAAAATACAAGGATAATAAAAATAATCATAACATATAATTGAATAAATTCATTTTACTCCCTGAACTCATAAACAATCTTTTTATATTCTATTTATGTAGTCTTCGTTGCTTAATAGAATGCCCACCATTTCAAGTCTCAATCTAATTGTGCAGTTCATGTTCTTTGCACTAACACTATATTAATAAAAGACATATAATAAATTTTTTAATCGTATTTATAAAATTAATAATTATCCTAAATATTATATCATATATACCTGATGTATTTCATGTTGGTTTAACACACTAATCAAATCACTGATCCTACACGTGCATTAGCCGACAAACGGGATCACGTGGCCGGTGATGAAACATTTTGACCAAAGCGATTAGACAGATTTGGAGCATTAATTCAAAGATACAGCGTTTAGTCAACACATAAATTTAGTAAAATAAACAGATTTACAAGCCTTTTTTGTTTTGCATGTTTTATTAATTTATAGTGGGACACACTTTTATCATAATTTGGTATTTGAAATGTATTATATAAAATAAGGTACACTAATAAATTAAAAAATAAATTTATATATTATTATAGAATTGATTTTAATTTAGAGTTAATGAATCTTTTTTAAGTCAAGGGTTGAAGAGTACAATTGTCATTATTACACCTTTTCAAATGCCTCTAAATGGTATATTATGGTTACTAACTTCGTCCTTGACTATTAAGATTGTCTACCAAGAATTGTCAGTCATTTGAAATTAATTTTGGGTACCCTTAGATTAGACTAAAAATACTTAAACTAATTAAAAATACTAAAATACTAAAAACAAACAAAGACTTATTTTAGAACAACTAGTTATAAGATAAACTAGAATACTCAAACTAATTAAAAATCACTTAGAAACAATAATAGCCTAAAATAAGTAAAAAGATATTAGCTCATCAATGTCATATATGCAAATTTAATTGATAACTTTTTATTACAACCAAATTTTTAGACCAACTTTTCTTTCCCACCAAAGAAAGAGAACGATTGACTAGTAATTTCATGCCGAGTTGCTTATCCCACTGAATGTTTTTATAATTTTGTCATTCCATGATCTACCATCATCTTTCATCATGGTCTTCTAGGAGTGTTGATAGTCAATAGCACTAGTCTCAAGGGAGAGGAGAGTATTAGGATTCTTGGCAAACTCACACATTGTTCCTTCCCAAATTTGAATGACCTTTCCTAGGTTATACACATATCTTCCTGTCAATAGCCATTTTATCCATGAGTCTAAAGTTTTCTTTTCGATGGTATGTATTTCCATATTCCTGCAAGATTTTGCCTTCACCATTTTAGTCGTGATTGACTCCGGATTTACCATTAGTCTCCATGCTTATTTTACAAGTAGTGCCTCATTCATCATCTTTGATATTCTAATTCCTAGACCACCTTCACTGATGGGCTTACAAAGTTTCTCTTAACTACATAAATGGAGTTTCTCTTTATCGACTTCATGTCCCCACCAAAAGGCTCTCAATGTTTGATCAATCTTGTGTCACAAATACAAACTAGGGATTTAGAACATGAGAACATATAGAAGGGTATAGAAACCAGTGTTGATTTATCGATAGTAAGCCTTCCCCCCTAAGATAAATATTTCGCTTCCCAATGAGTTAACTTCCCTTAAGTCCTATCCAAAGTATTTTGAAAAAATATTCCTTTTTATTGTTAACAACTTCATAATCAATTACCAGATATTTACAAGAATTTTTCACCATTCTAACCCCCAGAATTCCATTAAGCTACCTTTTGGTTTATTTTGTCTAGTGAGAGGGTTGAGGGCCCCTAAGCCCCCCGTAAGAATCCGCCTGTAGTGGAATTGGAAGGAATCAAAAGTTGAAAGGAGCAAGAGAAGGAAGATGGTGACTAGGAAGGCCAAAAAATTTTGGGATATGAAAAGGTAAAAGAAATTTAGAAGGAAATATTCAGAGAATCACGGAAGAAAAAGATGCCAAAGGGAGAACAATCGATGATGATTACAAGCGATCAAAGAAACTCAGGATAACCCTAAAATATAAGCTCTCTAAAATGGTTTTAGACAATTTCGTAATTTTTTATATATACAATTCATCCGTTTTTATTTTATATTTTATTTATATAGATCACCAAATAAATTTTTTAATTATTTCTTTTATGTAAAATAAAAACTTTTAACCGTTAAACATATATTACTAAACAATGCAGAAGCTAAAATTATTAATAAGAGAGATATTTATATAATATACATGTTTAAAGTAGGCTCGATCTATTTCAATAATGTATTTTTAAATTTGGGATAATTTTGATCACCAAAGTTTAGGAAAACAAAATAAGTTAAATACTCAATTTGTATTAGAAATTATAATTATTTAAGTTATTTTTTTACAGATACTATTTATACTTAGGTACCGTTTGTTTACATGTAAACTGTTTTACGAAATATGTTTTCTGCATTTTCCTGCGTTTGTTTCACAGAAAATAGTTTAGTCAACAGAAAATGACTTACAGGTCAAGGTAAAATAAGCCCTTTTTCCTGTAAAATGACTTACCCTTTTGAAAAGTGTAAGTTATTTTCCGGAAAAAAACTCATCTATAGATAATTTTATTTTTATATAAAAATTAACTTAAATCAAACCTAATATTATTATATTGATAATAAATTTTATTTTATTTTAAAAATATTTAAAATATTATATTTTTCAATATTATTAAACATACATATTTAATTATTTATATTTAGTCATATAATAAATTATCAATATAATAAATATAATTTATTATTTTAATAAATTATTTAATATTTTAATTTTATTTTAATAATAAATTTTAAAAATAATAATTTTAAATAATATTATTCACTTTTCAATATTAATATTTTAATAATAAATATTTATTATAATTATAAATATATTAATAATAAATGTTTTGTAGTATAAAGGTTAAAATATGTCATAAGTCTATGTACACTTCATAGATTTGTAATTTAGTCTTTGTACTTTTATTTTCAAGAATTTTGTCTCTTTACTTTTTAAATTTGAACATCAAGTCCAATTGTTGACATTGTTAAATTTTTTTGTCAATTTTGTTGATGTCATATTTTTAAATAAAAAATACTCACTTCATAGTCATGTAATTAAAAAATGACGTTGTAATGAATCTGAATTTAACATAATATTTTTAATATATGCAAAAACAATGTAAAATATAAAATTATAGATAAAAATAAATTCAATTAAACAATGAAAAAAAGAAAATCTCAAATGTATGTTTGTTTAATTGAAAACAACATTTATGAAATATTTTTAAGAAATTTACCGAACAACAGAAAATATTTTACAAAGATTCATCCAAGCACTAGAAAATATTAGCTTTTCCAGAAAAGTAAATTATTTTCCAGAAATCATTTTTCGAAAGTCATTTTCAGTGAAACAAACAGAGCCTTAGATATTGCAATTATTAAACTTTATTTTTACCAAATTAATATTTAGATATTACTTTGTATTAATTTACCAAATTAAATTAAAAGAGTTACTAAATTCATCATTAAGAAAATTTTAAATCTTATAAAAGAAACCAAATAAAAAAACTTTGGGAGCCAAACACAAATTTATCTCTTTTTTTAAAACACTAATTATAATATTAAAATGAAAAAATTCAAAATTCAAAGAGCTTACTAGAATAAGGACCGCATATATGTTTTTGGTAAATATATAAAGCTTAAACAATAGATCTAAGATAATATCGACAACTAATTTGCTCTATCTATTCCCAACAATAATTGTCGAAGACCATCCTCCAAAAATTCTCGTACATATCTTGGTGGTTCATCAAAAAGAATCAACTGGTCAATCATGCCACCATTTGTCTTTGGGATGCAATCCACAACTCTGTTGGCCTCCCCTTAAATATGTCCGAACTTAACTTTCCACTAATTCAAACACCACCCATGAATAAAGACCATATATTAGATTGAAATCATAAATATATGATATCAATTTAAAATTTTACATGCGTACAATTATATTAATAAATTTAATAGTTAAATTGTTAAAATATTAAATGTATAAAAAATTATAAAAATGTGTAAAACAAGGTTATTTGGACATACATTAAAATATATATCCGACCTACAATCCATAAATATCCAAATTGTAAATCACCTTGTAAAGTTCACCGACCTAAATGATGGAAAGAGAATCAGCAACAGTTAAAAAGTGCAGGGCATTTCCCTTCGAATCTACCTCGAGTAAAATGTACTAACGCATAACATGCGTCTGGCGTTTTCTAACCTTGTTTCTATTTGATTATTTGACCCCACTTTCAATTCATCTTTTATAAATGTACATGAATACTCACCATTGCTAGGCTCCTCTAAGTTCTATCTCCTATCTCAAACCTCATACCAAACCCTACCCACCTCCCATTTCCACCAAACCAAAGTATGAACGGGCATTCATATTCCAAGATCAAAGGTACTGATGTTGTCGATCAAAGTTCCAGATCCGTGGAGTTTTCAGATCTTACTGTACCATTCCCTCAAACCTCCAAATCCACTTCTAATCCTACCCCGGAAGAGAGCATCAAGAACTCAAACCCCAACACCCAATGTCCATCGGTGCAAGATGATGATGATGAAGCCCAAGGTAGCAATGGAGAGATGCCTGTTCCCACTCTGAGAAGAAACAGCTCGGTTTCTGCCGCTTATGCACTCCAGCTCCAGGCTGCAGTCAGAAGAGCGTTTTCAATGCGAAGATCTTCTTCAGTTTCTGAAAGTTACTGTAGGATCCATGACCAGTATGTGACTTTAGCACCACCCTTGGATGATGATGATGAATCGGACATAACCGGGACTAGAAGATCCGTGAAGCAGAAGAACAACAACTACAAGAACAGAAGAGACAAGATCCTTAAAGCATGGAAGAAGATTTTTGGACAGTAGTGTCTTTTTACTTGCTAAAAAAATTTTATACATCCTTTGAATTTCTATTTTTTTTGTTGAACTGCTTTAATTGTTGCATTCTCCTTTATGTTTTAATTAGTATTATTACTTTCATTTTATAATAATAAGGTAAAAGTCTACACTTAGTATTGGTATTTTTATTAATTGCTTAAAATTTATTGAAAACTCAAATTTCTAAATCTCATTATAGTGTCGTGTGAATGAGTGCTGAAAAATTATTTACTCCCCCTTTTTTTTCCCTTAGAAAACAGAAAATGAAAATCCAATGGACAAGACCATTTTTGTGAAATTTTATTTTATGACAAAATCCGAAAACGTGTAACATTTTCGTGGAATCAATCTTCAATTGTCTTTTTCCTAGGTATAAAATCTCTTCACCATAGGATACACTAGTTTTATTTGGACTCAAGTTTCAAAACAAAATATTCATCATTTGAAATCTTGTTTCAGTCACTTTGGTTAAGGGTGGATCCGTCGGATTAACAGTTTAAGGCTTAGTTTGGATGGGCGGTGTGTTTACCTCCGGTGAGGTTAAAAACAGCGGTAGCGGTGAGATTAGTTATTGTAGCGGTGAGATTGGATACTGTAGCAGTGACATTAGAAACAGCGGTGGAGTGTGTGTTTGGATTCAAACGCAGCTGTAGCGGTGAGGTGAAAATGAAAAATGACTATTAATGACATCATATTAGAATTGATATATAATAGAAGTTTTTAAATTATTTTACTTATATAAAATTATGAAAATATGTGAATTTATAAATTCATTTAATAAAATATTAAAATAATATTAAAATGTATCTTTTAATATTTTATTATAAATATTTTAATGAATTATATAATCAATTTAAATTATTTATTAGATAAAATGATAATAATTTTTAATTTTTTATAGTTGAATATTCTTTTATAACAATGATAAATATTATTTTCGTAAATAGTAACATTATACTTAGATCAAATTTTGAAGTATCTAAATGAATGATTTTCAATAAAAAAATATATATATATTAACATAAGACATAACAAGTTTCGTTATTACTAGAAATTAGGTTTTGATACAAATTTATTTTTACAAATATTGATTCATTAAACTATTTGCAATGGTTTTGCATATAAAAAAGTAGATCATACATTAAGTTCACATATAAAAAAGTACATCATACATTAGTTTTGCAAATGAAAAAGTAGATCATAAATTAGTTTTACATATACAAAACTATCATAGTTATATTACAATAATAATTCTAATGAGCTTATGGTGGAGGTGGTGGATGGTATGGTTGGAAGGGGAATGAGGATGTTGCTACCAAGGATGAAAATGACGCAATTGGATTTTGTTCAGCATACTCACGTCGAAGCCACCAAACCCTAACATCTGGATCTAAGTTCAAAAACACTTCTCGTTTCACCGGTATTTGAAACATTTTGATGGCAAAATAGTACAGTTCATCTTTTTTTGGAATTTCATCTCCCAAATCACGCAAAGCATCCATTGCATTTGAAATAGAATATTCAGAGTGAGGAAAAATAATTTCATTCACTGACTTCCTTGGACTAGCCATACTCTCACACAATTTCTCAATATGAGTAGCTAATGAATTTCTTGATGATTTTCTACTTGAACTTGATTTTTTTCCTTTACAGTGTACAGCCCCAAGCGTTTCTTTTCTTCGATTAGGAGTTTCATGAGAAGGGTTTGATGGTACCTCATTAGGAGGGATATCTTCATTCTCATTGCTATTTTCATCTGAATCACCAAATCCCTCATTAGGTGTATCATGTCCCATAGGAACCCTACTTGGAAGAACACCAGACGAAGGTGCCCATGCATTCTCTCCAGTGGCTACAATGCCACCAAACATTTGCCACATTAAATCATTCAATCGTGGTTCAATTCCTTTCTTTTTAAATCCTTTAAAATCAGGATTTTCCTACATAAAATGTTAAATGTTAAACGTTATACTCAGAATTCTATATTTGTAAATGATTAATTTCAATAAATTTTATGCATTAAAATAATGACAATGTTAACACTAACCTGTATTTTTTCAGCCCACCATTCTTCGGTAGCATCGACCGTCCTTTTAGATGGACACCATCCAATACCTGTAGAGTCCTTAAGCAACTCCCTACATAACCTCCATTCCTTTTTTAATGTATCCCACTTATTTTTCAATTGAGGTTTTCCATAATTTTTTTGTGTTTTTGCTTGAAAAAGAGCAACAACATTTTCCCATCCTTTTGAGTTTAGATGAGTTGTCGGTCTATTACCAGCATTGACTTCATTCACGCAAAGTTCACAAAATATTAATGTCAGCTCGTCATCCCAAACAGCTTTTGTTGCTAAGGAACAATCTCCCTCCACAAATTTTCGTGTCTTTACCATCTATTATAATTATTTTGAAATCAATAGGGCATTAAATAACACAAGTGTAAGCATAAATCAGTATGTAAGCATAAATCAGTAATACAATAGTGCACTAGGCAGCAAAAATGAAATCAATATGTCCTACTTTGGACAGCATAAATCAGTAAATAAAACAATGCATTAAATAACAAATAACTTGTGCAGATACATATAACTCCATCAAACAAGTGTAAGCATAAAGAATCTTCCAAAATGAGATACAATTTAAAACCCGTTTAGCATTGAGAACATAAAATAAATATGTATATCTAAAGTAAATTCACATGCTAGCCAGACATTAGATGACAGTATATGGATTACATAAAGTAGTACTCTTTTGCATACATTAAAGGCTAGGTAAGAGCTTTGGTTGGTCACCGAGAATTATCAAATGGGTAATAGATAATGGAAGTCACAGAAAATCATTAGAATCATCATTCATGAACAAGCTCAATAAAAAGAAATCCATAATCCATTTTCATACAGCTTAAGGGGGATAATTTTGTGAAAATAAACTATTTCTCAAACAGAAAACATATGATTAGCTATAGTTGCAGATGTCACCGAAACAATAGATAGAGGTATCCATGTGTCATGTGGATATGAAAATAAAATAAGAAAAAAAGTACAAAAGCCATATTACCGACAGGAAAATTTCACTCAATAGAGCAAAGAACAAGCCATACCTGCAACTATAAATAGTGTTCCTATTATCAAAAAGTTAGCATACATCATGTTATTCATGTTTTTTCATGCCTATGGTCTTCAACTGTATGCATTCAATATTGCTAATTAACTTTAGAGGCAGTAATTCACCAAATATGCATTCCTACAATAATTCTGGCGATAACAGAGTAGCTAAGAATTATATCAATGCCATATGGGTGATCAATTACTTACAATTCCAAACACAACACCGTCGAAGGCAGTATGATACTCAAAATTTGGAGTTGGAAACTCAGGAGTGGGATAAGCAAAAGTAAGAGAAAGCTCAGGGCAGCTCAAAATGATGTACCTACAACAGAAAAGTAACTCAAGCATTAAGATTACCAATATGGGGACAGCAGATATAAAAGCAACATTTGGGAAGGGTTAGAAGCATGAGTTGAATGTTTCAACTTACCAGATGTGTGTGCTGATGCTTTTTAACAATGCTGATAGGCTTAGCTACAAGGAGGTTGAATAGGCCACTGGGATTCCTGCTTCAGACTTGAAAAGGTGTTTGCAATTAATGCATGCGTGAAGGGAAAGAATGTTCTTAGGAAAGAACCTATGAGTAAAGACATTGGTGAGGACGATGCATTTTTTGTCAATGATAAGTTCACAAGCAAATTTTACAAAGTGAAGATAGGAACTGTAGTTGCACAAAAGGAATCGGAACCTGAAAAGCAGGAGACACGACAGAGAGTGGAGGAGGACAGAAAGCCGCAGATTGAAGCTGCAATAGTTAGGATCATGAAATCAAGGAGGGTGCTGGATCATGAAATCAAGTATGAAAACAATAGGAATGCAAACAACCTAGCATGCTAAATAATAATCTCAGTGGAGATATACCAAAATTTTCTAGTTCAGTCAAATTTATTCATACAGGGAATAGCTTACTTCAAAACAAAAATGAAATTAAAATTTGCTCAAATAATTTAAAAGAAATCAGAATTAAAGTAAATTATGCTAAATCAAAGCAAGATAGGAACTATGCTTTAGCCCCCTAAAGTTGAAAATGAAGTTCAGTTTTGCATGATTAAAAGTTCTATACGAGTAGTCATATACAAAGAAAAAATTGTACTTTAACCTCTTTAAAATTTTATAATTTAATTTTGATCCCTCAAAAAATAAACTTACTTGGTCCTTGATTCTCAAAGAATCCTATAATGCAGACAGAACTTAAGCTTGTTGTGTTCGCAAGAAGAGTAAAAATAACTTCATATCAAACAAACATTTGTTAAAAGAAGATTAATTTATTTGGTGTTATATATTACATCTGATTGACATGTTGGTTTTATAAATTAAAGTCAATGGAGAATGCCCCATTCAGAAGAAAATAAAAACTCAAGTGGAGGAAACTTCCAATCTAAAATTAATTTCCAGCAAATGGAACATTTAATTTATAGACATAATGGTGTTTAAAACCTTGACCATTCTAATTTTTATGTGAAAAAATTCTTATTTATTCAATTATTTTGTAGAATTAAATCTTACTTTTCGTAAAGCGACACAATTACTCATTTATTCTTATATTGTGTAGGTAATTTACATTTCACCAAATTTGATAGGAAAGAAGTGGAAGGACCAAAGAATTAGGCTAATATTAGGAGGAGTAGCTGCTCCATTTGATCAAGGACAATATTAGAATGAAGTTAATTAGTCAGAAGGGAATTGCAGTATATACAATTAGCAGAAGAGTTTATGAAGGTTGGGAAATTCTAGAATTGATCTTCATATATAGGGAGATCCCTATAATATTGATTTTCATATATAGGGAGATTGCAGTATATACAATTTGAAACTCATATATACTGTTATCATGAATCAAGACTTATTCTCAATCCACTTAATTTTCTTAGGTAGATACATAAAAACGAAAAAGAAAAACGCAGGGGAGGAAAACTTCCAATCTCAAATTAATTTAAAGCAATTGGATCATTTAATTTTATAGGCAGAATTGTGTTTACAAGGCTGACCATTCTAATTAGTACGTGAAGTTATTTCTATTTATCCAAGTATTCATAGACCAAGTTTGTGTTGCCTTGTCAAAATTTGTTTTGTTTTTACAAAAACCTAATCCGTAGCAAGAAGAAACTGTAGCAAGAAGAAAAAGAGAATATGGTAGCAAGAAGAAACAGAGAAATGTGGGAATGAAAAGAAATTACTTACAAGAAGAAATAGAGAGACTTTGCGCTTCACAGGCTTGTCGATCGTCGGAGGAGTGGAAGAGCTTCACAGAGAATTTGGTTGTTTTCTTCCCCAATCTGAAAACAAATAACGTTTGGGAAGGAATTACCCCAAAATTTCAAGGATAAAATGGTAAAAAAAAAATAAAAGTAAGGCTATTTTCCCACTTGCCTTCAATTGCTGCTGAAAGCTTCAGTCCCGTTTCAACACCAGCAGTGAGATTGAAATGAAATTTCACTGCACTGGACTGGTGAACCAAAGGCAGTTCAGTGAGGTTGGGTAACCCAACTGAAACTCACTGGTGAAAAAAGCTGTACCAAAGGCAGCCTAAGGTTTTTCTAAGAGCTAGGTTTTTAGTGACAATAATATTGTGATAATGAAGATTTCGTCACAAATATTAGATTGTTTATGACAAATTTTGTATATGTGACTACTAAAATAAGTAATTATGATTTATTCAATATCTGGTCACTATTATGACAATAATTGTGACGGTTCAAATTACATCACAAATAAATCATCACTAAAAGTGTATAGTTGTCACTAAATTCATTTGTTACTATCAAATTGTCACTAATGAAAGACTCAAATTAACACTAAGTTATTTTTTTCCTAAAAGTAATGTAATAGTGACAAAATATTAAGTAATCACTATTATTAATCATCATTTGATGATAAAATCTTTTGTCACTATAAATTTTACCTATTTATAATAATATAATTGTGATAGTTTAAATTGTTTTACAAGTAAATAATATAATTGTGGCTACATCAATTTATCATGACCAATTCTCACAAAAGTACTCAAATTGACACAAATATATTTTTCTTTCCAAGAAATAATGTAATAGTGAACACATATAGCAATTGCTAGTATTAATCATTATTGTGACAATAAAGTTATTTGTGACATGAACTTTTATTTTTTATGCTTAATATACATTTTGCCCTCAGAACTTGTCTACTTGCACTTAGTTAATATCTTTTTTTTTACGTAATCAGTACTGAACTTGGATATTGTCACACACCTTTATACTTATGTAGTAACGACATTAGAAATTGATGGCATGGCATTGACAACCAATCATCTAGTGACATGTGAAAGCCTCCCGTTATGGCATGTAACATACATAAATTAAACAAAATAAAATTATTTAAAATATGTATAAATTGATAAAAAATATTTTTTTTTCAAATCAAGAATGGACTTTGACAATTTGGTGTCCAAGCGAATCAAAATTTGGACAACAATTTGTCCAATCCTTGCCATTTTAGGGATGAAACTAAATTTATAAAGATCTAGAAAATGGTGTTTCTCATGGCTAAGATTAGTTTCTACAAAATTTCCTTTACCCTCATTGATCCAATGGGCACAATTAAACATGACAATTTAGATCCAAGGGCTTTTATTTATCCCTACACATACTTTTTTTCCATTCTGTCATTAATGAGCTTCAACAATAAAAATTAAATAAAATCACGAGACTTAATCCAAGGGCTTTCAATTAACCCATATTTTTTTAAAAATTTAAAATTTACCATACTATCAAATTATTTACTTCTCTTTAAGTCCTTTAACAATTTACTCATTGATAAATTACTTAACCTCCTACATTGAGAAAGTTAGCTGAACAGGTTCTTTTACTTTCCTTCCTTTTGTAAATTAGTCCATATCAAAATGATAGAGATTTTTAATTTATCACATTTAATTCTTTCTTCCCGGTGTATAACTAACTCCACAAATACATTTAATAAATATAAATTCCTTTTCTTTGAATTTTTATGCTTTTATTTCCCCCAAAAAGTACTATTAATGACACCAAAATTTTTGAGGCATTATAGTTCTTAATCTTAGGTTTATTATGCTTAGAAATATGGGCTTTGAAACAATGAGGGGAGTAGATTGTTGGTGTGTCTAATGTGCCTAAGTTATAGGCTATTGTAGATGGCCTCGAGATTGCTTGGAACAAAGGATATAGACAAGTTGCAGTTGTAGTTGACTACTTGTAGGCTATTAATTTGATTACTACACTAGATGCGTATAGAAATGCTTATGCTTTGGTCATGAAAATTAATAATTTGTGGGGTAGGAATTGGAATATTATGGTGAAGCATGTTTATTTCGAAGCTAACATGGTAGATGATTTAATCTTGAAGTTGAAGCCACAATGATCAAGTCAGCTGCAAAGTTTTATAGAAATTCCATCAGTGGTGGAACCGACTCTTGACGTGAGAGGGATAAAGGCTCTGGTGGGTCTGCTTGCATATGTTTCAATTTGTTTAGTTTGTTAGTTATTTTGGCTTAGGGCACCTTATGTCTTGAAAAATTCTATGACAAACTTGAGTGGAGTTTTATTAGGAAGATTCTATGTTTCTTTAAGTTTCTCAAGAAGTGGGTTTGTCTCATCATGCAATGCATTTCCACTTCATCTATTTCAATTCTCCTCAATGGATCAAAGCTTGAAAAGTTTGTTCTAACAAGAGGAATCTGACAAGGAGATCCGTTGTCTCCTTATATTTTCAACCCCTTTATAGAGTATCTCAATCTCCTTATATTCTAGTTTTTTTTTTTTTGCAAATGATGTGATTCTCTTTACAAAATCTGATAAAATTTTCGCTCAATCCATCATGATTACTCTTAATACCTTTATGGAACAATCGGGGCAAAGCATAAATCTAGAAATCCAAAGTTCTTTTCTCCACTAGAAAGGAGGAAAATAGTAAAGCTAGAATAATGAACACCCTTAAAATGTAAGAGATAAAAGACCTTAGGAAATATTTGGGCTTCTTGATTCACTTGTCTAAAATCTTTAAAAAAGAGTATGAGTTCATCATTAAAAAAGCTCAAGGGAAGTTGTGTTCTTGGAAAGCAAATTTATTGTCTCCATCCGGAAGACTAGTTCTTATCTAGGCGACTATGACCACAATTATTGGTTACTATATATAGTGTAGATTTTTGCCAGCTGTCACTTTAGCTAGGCTAGATCTCATCAAAAGAAAAAACTTTTTTGGCAGGGGAACTAAAGATTCAAGGAAATTGTGTCTTATAAATTGTGATAACTTAACAGTACCAAAGTAGATTGGTGGGCTTGGAATTAGAGTCTAGAAATTCAAAAACCAAGCCCATCTATTGAAACTAGCCTAAAGAAAGATTCACGAACAAAAATCAATGTGGGTTAAGGTTTTAGCTAGCAAATATCTACGAAGGAATGATTAAAGTCCAGCTAAAAAGAATGTTTCATCCATATAGGCCTCTCTTAAGAAAACCAACTCACTGCTTCAAAATGGGCTCAAATGGGCTATTGGTAATGGAGCTAGTATTAGCTTCTAGGAAGATGGCTGGTGTGGCTTGGGCCTATTAAGAACCCAAGTGGTTCAGTTGTTATCAAGAAGTGAACAAAATCCCTTTTTGAAGAGTGCCAAGGGTTTAGTTTAGATGAATGGTAGTGGTGGTTAGTGTTGGACTACTAGTACGCCCTATGGCGCGGTGGAAAAATAAATTACGGTGATCCCTATAATAAGCCTAATTTGCCCGGGCCCATACCAAAAAATAATAAACCCAAAATAATAAAATAAAGTCCAAGCCCAGTCCAAAATATATCATTTGGCCTGATCAGAATGGCCCATTACTTGAAAAGATTGAAGGTCCATCTACAAACTTGACGTATATGGAAACATAATCTTCAAGGATATGCAATCTTAGAAATGATATGCAAATCTTAGATATGATATACAATCCTAGAAGATATGATTATGGTATCTTAGAGATTTAATTTGAAGATACCCTTTAATCTTAGCCGTTGATGTAATTGATCTGTACCGTTGGATTTGGGGAGGCTCAACTATAAATAGAGGCCTCCCCCTTCATTGTAAAGCACACTTGAGTTTTGGGAAGCAATAAGAATTCTTGAGAGCATTCACTCAAATTTCTCTCCCTCTTGCGTTCTTATTTTCTACGGTTTGTTTTTATTTTATTCTTTGTTCATATTCGTTTTCAACCCTTTTTTTATTTTGATTTAGTCCCTATTTCCTTGATTTTTAATTCTCTTTTATATTTTATTTTTTTAATAATTTTAGTATTATATCAAATTATTTCATTTTTAGGATATTTTATTAAATTCTATATTATTTTTATAAATTGGTATATTATATACTATTTGAATTGTTTTATCATTAATATAAAATTTTCTATATATGGTATATTTTAAATATGTACATCATTTATGTATATATATCTTATATTACTATATTATATGTTATCCCTTATATATATTTTCTATATATTTAAAGTTTTATATATAGTATTTATTTATTTAAAAATATATTATTTATTTCATTATATACATATATTTTTCCATTTTTGATTTTGCCATATCATTTTTTATATTTACTTTTTTTAAAAAAATTTGATATAGTATATTATTGTTGTGTATATGTTACTTACCTTATATTGTTTTTATATATGTATTTAGTCTAGTGTGTAAATTTTTTTTATTTCTTAATCTTTCGTAGTTTTTTTGAAATTGTCATTATCTATTCTATTGATCATTTATATTCTTAAATTGAAATCTGTTTTCTTTATTTACCTTAGTATAGTTGTTATATTGCTTATATTATTTGTCATTTTTTTTACGTTAGTGCTAATTGTTAATATGTTTTGTATCTTCTTAGTGAATTACTTTTTTGGTATTAATGTTATATTTTACTCAAATCATTGTTTTAAAAAACATATATTTCATTTAATTGAAAAGTTTTTCTTAAATAAGGCAATGTTTGGTGTTTAGAAATTCGGGAAATAGTGCCCTAACGTGCTGGGTTACGATTTTTCGTTTAACTAATGACCAAATATCCTTTTAATAAATTTTCAAAATCATGAGATGATTTTAGTTATGAGGATTTAAAACATCGTGTCCTAACGTGCTGGATGTGATATTTGTATACTTTCGGAATAAAGGAATCTCAAGTTTCAACTTAAATTGTTCAAGTTTTAAAAAAAGGGATCATGTTTTTAAATCTTTTCGGATTTATACATTAGGACAGAAAACTAATCAATTCGGTACCGATTTTGGGCGTTACGAGGGTGCTAATCCTTCCTCGTACGTAACCGAATCCCGAACCTATTTTCTTGAATTTCGTAGACCAAAGTCAATGTTTCTAAATTAAATGTTTTATAAGGTGATCCAATCACACCTACGCAAAAAATGGATTGGTGGCGACTCTATTTTTATTTTTCTTAAAAGTCGACCCCGTTTTTCAAAAACTTAAAAATGGTTTTGACAATCCCAAGCCGCGAATCCATGTAGGAGGAATAGAGCAAGTTGAAAATCTACCTTTCAGATCTAGAAACAAAACTGATGCAAAAGTGGTTCCTTTATTTATGTTGAAACCCTAGCCGCAATGTAAAAATTTTGGCTTTTTCGTGATCCACCCGAAATAGCAAAATTAGAATACCTCTCAAAACACTTCAGAGAGAAAATTGGTTATTTTGCTAGACAAAGACAGGATTTCAAGTAAAAAGAAATTGAGATTAGACTTACATTTTTTTTATTCAAAGCTACTTTTAATGACCATTAACCTGTAATAGTCCGCTTTTAAGTGGTGCCCGAAATAGTAGTTTTAGAACCCCGTTATATGATGATCGAGACCGTAAATATTGTTATTTAATATTCACAAGTCTACTATAGTGTTATATTGAATTTTGTTCTGGTAATTTTATTAAACAGTTAGAACTTAAGGTATAAGGACTAAATCGTAAAAAATCGTAAAAGTTAGTCACTATTCACAAAATATTTATACAATAAGTTGGTATTGATATTCAACAACTTAGAGGTGCTCCAATAAATTTTATTTTATCCCATTTAATTTATTGATTTACTAAGTTCCTTAAATAATATTTGAGTGTTTATTTTTTATCTATCTTTATAAACAATCAAATTTTATGGCCAAATTCAAATACCTCCTGAGAAACTTATAGCCACTATCTGATGGGATTGATAAAAAATGAGCTTATGAATAACATCATCCATTCTATGGCCACTTATCTGAGTCTCTAACAAAGCAAACATATCAGGATTGAACTCCTTAACATATTTACGATTTTGTTGAAATGAGGGTGTCCACACCCTTGACAATTCTATTGATTTACTAGAATTCATAAGAAAAAAGGTAAAAAAATAGCAAGAGCACCTTGTAACCAAGCGAGAAGTTTCAACTCCTCATCGTTATAATCCAAATCCTCCACGCCCTTAAAACTCATGTTATCTCTATTTCCATCATTACCCGACTCTTTCAAGTTGGTCGTTATAGTCTTAATAGCCTCACCGTCGAAACCCATTTCCCATCAGCAACCTCAACGTTGTCACGAACACTCAAGCCCAAATTGTGCCTATAGAATGCATCTTTGCTAACACCCAATCAGGTGGTATAAAAGTCAATGATTGCCCATTAAGATTAATTTGTATACTAACATAGTTGCTCGAGAGAGGAGCTTGCAAGTTGAAGGTTGAACATCTAAAAAGCTTGAGTCACCACCACTTAGCTTAGTTGACGGCTGACCTGACATCAAAAGTAGTAGTTATTTTAGTATACTTTTGCACTTAAAAGAGCCTGTTTTCTAGCACTTTTATTATTAATTATTGCATTTTCAGTGTTTAGTAGTTTAGTATTAAATATTAATAAAATAAGTGTTTTTACACAATTTTGAGTGTTAGTGACGTATTAGGTCGACATGGGCATTTGATAGTTTTAATATGTTAATTTAAGTTTGCAGGATGATGAATTTAGGGCTCAATGGACATAAAACTAAGGGACCAGCGTTGCACAAGCTTCTCGAGTCGAAAAAAGATGAAACAAACCCAAGAGCCCGAAGAAAGCATGTCATGTCATGCCACTCAATGTCTATAGCGTGACATTGGCTTGACGTGAAGCCTAAGTCCTTCAAGGTTAATTTTGTTCACACAATCAAACTTATACGAAGACTTAGGACGTGCTAAAGGCCTAATACGGGTTGCTAGCACTTCTATAAATAAGACCTTAAAGGTTTGATGTAACTAAGTCATCTTAGATGTATCCAAAAACCCTCATAGTTTACGAGCAAGATTTAGATTTAGTTTTCTTTTATTTTCTTAAATCTTTGTTCTTTTCTTTTCTCTTGGAATCAGTTTCAATCCAAGATTTCTTTTATTCAATTGAAGTTATTCGATTTATTTTCCTTTACAAGTGACAAGATTCATTTTCCCAATCGAGAGATTCGTTATTTTGCACTTAATCGATACAAATCAAAATTATTCTAAATCTTTTTCTCTTTCGGTTTATTCGTGTTATTTACATGTTTATATCAATTGAGTTTAAGATTATGAATACCATGAGTAGCTAATTCTCGTAAGGCAGATGATTGCCTCTGAACGTACCAACGTCCAGGGTGTGAATACTGTACTAAAAGATATGAAATTGAGGCGGTGTCCGCAAGTATACGGGTCAGGTTGTAATATAGTTAGAACAAAGTAGGTAAGTACTCCGGGAATTGTGCCAAAAGGAGGTGAGTACTAAATTATTGTCAACCTAAATGTAAATAGAAGTAATTAGTAGTTTAAATAAATTATAGTACGATAAAACATTAAAGGAAATATTTTGGGGTTTTTATAAATAATGAAATAAAAATAAAAAAGTAAAGTGAACTTCAGATAAATAATTCTAACTTAATCAAATCTACGTATGAGTGACTAGCTTGCTTTAGTGATCATAACTAATTCCTATTTTGGATTTCTACTCAATCAGCTAGTCGCTACCCTAACAAGGTCTCTCGATCTTCCACTAAACTAACGAGTTGACAAGAACTAATTATCTCTCGACCTCACAGTCTATACGAATTCGGGGCTAAAGTGTTCAAGGATAGGTCATACCAATTTTAGGTTAATTCCCACTTAAATGACTTCTTAGGGTCGTCAGGTTTAGGGTTGAAGTTCTTCCCCTCCCAAACAGTTGATCCACTAAGAAAACCTTACATAACAATCAATTAATCACACCTCCACTCACTGATCCCCCATAAAAGGATTAGTTCCACTAACATAATGAATCAATAAGAACTACTTATCTTCCAACCTCACTGTCCAGACTACTTTGGGTTCAAGGTGTTCATGAATGGGCAATATTAATTTTGGGTTAATTCTCACCTTGATGGCTTCCCAGGGTTGTCAGGCCCAGGGTTTGTTATACATTCTTCCTTTCCCAAACAATTGATCCATTAAATAACTCTATAAACAATTAAAAGGTCATGCTTCCACTCTCTAATCCCCTATAGAAGAATTAGTTCCTCATGACTATCATAAACAATAGGGAGTAGATGGAACAATTAATCATAGTGGATGAATAGTAGAGAGTTTAAGAAAAGCCTGATCGATATTGATAATGAATACTAATCCACAAGAGTTGCTTTCCTTTACAACTCAAATCTCTTGAGAGAAAATAAAGAATAAAATAAATGAAACTCTAAAAACATAAGAAAACAAAATTAAATCTAAAGAGAGAATCTCAACTAATCACATGATCTCTATAATGTGTGCCAAAATAGCCTATTTATAGCCTTCAAGTAGCCATAGTTCTTAACCCTAGGTTAGCTAACGTTGCTAAGCTTTAAGTTAGATTGTGCAGACCAAAACGCCCCTAATTTGTGTTTTATTCTTGTAACAGAGTCGATGTCGCGACACACCAAGACATGTGTTGCGACATAGCAACCAGTCTACTCTTTTACAGCTATCTTTAAAGGTATGTTGCGACACCCTCAGCCTGTGTCACGACATTAAAGGCAGTTTCTTACTTTCTTCATTCTGCGCTCTATGTTGTGACATCGGATCTCCCATGTTGCGACATAGCTTCCAAGATTGACCCAAAATGCCTTCTAATGGTCTCATGCTCACTCACGAAGTATGTTAACTCTCCCTTAGGCCTCATTTGGCCTTGAAAGTCAATAAAAGACTCAATTTGCACATTTTATTGAATGTAAGTAAAACTAAAGAAACTCAATTAAAAGATAACAAAAATGATTGTACTCAAGCTCCATAAATTTGAAAACTAGTTTAATTTACTACACCGAATTACGATAGATCAATACCAAACAATGTATTAGGTCATGCCTAGGTATCTCAATATTCACAAATTTAATCAATCAAATAATCACAAATTCAACTATTTATCATACATACTAACATGCTTGTTTCCCTAAATTCTTTATATTATTTGGTATATTCACTTACTCAATACCTATTTACAATGTAATATTTAGAACTTAGTAGTCTAATAATAAAAAATTTAAAGTTATTTACTATCATGCCAAGTTTATAGTAAACACAATCAACCTATTTACATGCTCCTAACCAATCACTTATATTTCTACAAACTCAAGCACACATTTGATAATAAAAATTAAAATAAAAAATTTTCCTATGTTACCCTTCCCACACTTAAGATAACACATTGTCCTCAATGTGTAGTCCTAAAAATATAAGGAAAGAAGTTACTTGATTGATCATGGTAGTTTCGTACGTCTATTGGTGGGTGCTCCCTTCCAATTTTCGTTGAAAGCTCATAATCATTGTGTTCCTTTCATGTAAGGTTCTTCCACGAAAAACTTGAAATAGAAACAAAACAAATATATAAAATTTGCTTTTAGTCCTGCTCTTAAAACAATAAAAATTATCCTTAATTAATTACAGTATTGAAAAAGATAAAAATAAAATTTTGGTTCAACCCTCCTCCTCCCTAGAAGCTATCTCCTCATTCCCTTCTCTTTCTTCATTCTTGTTTTCTTCCTGATCCTCACTCTCTTATTCTTCTTCTTCATGCACTGGATGCGTTGTGCCAAACATATTTAGTAGATAATTAGGTATTCTCATGTTGTTTAGCCTTGCAAATTCTTGAAGAACAGGGCCTGTTTCTTGCATCCATCTTATCATTTCATCAATTTTTGCACTACTGCTCTCGCTTCTTTCTTCTTTAGATGTTGATTTTACTTTTCTTTAGAACGAGGCCAGGATGTCCATATTTTCTTTTCTCCTTTGGTTCCAATTTATGATATTCTTTTGGTTGAATTCTACGTACTAAGTGTACATAGAATCGCCTATTAAGCTCTTTGTGGGTGCATGAACTACTCGTTCTCTTCCATTGGAACCTCTACACTCCTGCAAAGTGTCATCATGAGATGGGGAAAGAAAATCCCGACCTTCTGGCCACTAACACAACGCTTCATACTTTGATAGATCCATTGCCCTTTACATATATGTTTCTTTTGTAAAATGTCATATAATAAAATATCTCGGAACATATTGACATTAGAAACATTAAGAGCATGTGTAATTCTAGTGCAAATAAATTTCATCTACATTTTAGCAATTGGAAACATTATAGCTTAAATTGAAATTGATCAGTAGTCTGGTGTCTGGCCTGAGGTTCCATTCACCTCAATTTTCAATTAAGTATTTAACAAATCTTTCCAAATCAACATCTTGAAATCTCGTTAAATCAGTATTTTCTACATAATCAGAGTCATAATATGGCGTATTGTAACAATTACAAATCTTTTTTTAGGGGAATGACACATATTTACCTCTCATTGTTCCCATTTTCCACATGACACCATGTAGTCTCCGAGTTTCTTCATCCCTAAAAATAGCATAAAATTCTAGCATAAGAGCTGAATAACATCATTTCTTTTTGGGATTGTGTAGAAACACTCCTATCTATGATATAGTACTAAAGACCAAATTTTATTACAGAGAACCATCGATGGTTTGAATCCTCTTTCCTAGATAAAGTTTTTGCCTTGAAGTTCGAGAAAGTATTTTTCAGCGTTGTAATTTCGTACAAATCTTGTGTGCTTGTTTTTCTTGATTTTATAGACGACATAGTTAATGTAATCATAATCTAAATATTTTTATAAATATTTATGGAGAGTAATTAGGGTGATATTAAAGTTTCGTTAAGGAATTTTAATATTTCTATGGTTAATTGATTAAAAAGGACCAAATTGAAAACACATGCATTCCCGGGACTCCGTTCCAGTAAATCGAACTAGTAAATATTTTTAATAAATATTTACGAAGTTAGTTGTGTAGTTAATTAGATTTTGATTAGGTGAATTTTACTTGATTAGGAGTAATTATGAAAAAGGATTAAATTGAATAAAGTGTGAAAGCTTAATTATAGATTAAAGAAAAACTAAAGGGACTAAATAGGAATTATGCCATTTTTATAAATGAGGCGGCATAAGTAAGAAATATTATTATTTTACTTAATAAATAAGCATAGAATAAATAAATAAATAAGTATAGAATATATTAATTATATTATATTATTATTTTATTATAATATGTATATATATATATAACATTAAAATAAATGAAATGAAATAAACAAAGTATAGAAAAAAAAAAAAAGAAACAGAATAGCAAACGAAACAGGGGAAAGAAAGGAAAAAAAAGAAAGAAGGAGAAATTGAGGTTTTGAAGCTTTAAACTTTAAAAAGGTAAGTCAATTAAGTCCTTTCGCTTATTTTTGATATTTTAGAAGCTTTAGAACAAGTTTTGATGAAATTAAGTTAAGGTTTTGGAAGTTCATAGGTTGTAGAATCTAGTCCATGTTGAACAAAAGCTCAGTGAGGGATTTAATTGAATGATTTTTAAGTTAGAATTGATAAAAAGAATTAAATTGTAAAGAAAAGTATAAGTTTTATATTGTAGGGGCTAAATTGAAAAAAAATCGAAATTAAGAAAATATGCTGAAAATTTAATAGTTAAATTTGAGTTTGAGTAAAATTTGAATAGAAATAGAGTGTGAATTGAATAAGAAAAGTAAGTAAACTTAGTTAGGATTTAATTGCAAAATAGGCTATAAGAAATAGTTTTAAACAGCAACATAAGTTTAACTTTGAAAAATCACCAAAAATTGTAGGAATCGAATTAAAGGGTGAATAAAATATGAAATTAAAGCTTATTCAGACTAATTTCTTATAGAAGAAACAGTGTAAGCAATGGATTTGTGAATCAAGAGATATTTGAATTTTTATGAGACTGGTTCAGAAAGATTTCGAGATACTCTGTTTTAACTTTGGAAAATCATTAAAAATTGTAAAAAAATAGTTATGAGTTGAAATTTATATGTTTAGAATCCTAAGTGAATCTAGTTTCAAGAGAAATAGATGAGAATATTATCCGAGTCCTGAGCTATGAGATAATTGAACTTTAGTACAGGAGGGTCCGAACTGTCAGACAGTGAATCAGGGGTAATTTTGAGGAATAAACTGTATTAATTGGAAAAACTAAAAATTCTGGAAATTTTATGGTAGAAAGGTAAGTGAGTCTAGTTTCAGGAAAAATTAACGAAACTTGATTTGGAGTTTTTTACCTCCATATATAAACAATTTAGTGACTGTTGCGCAGGAAGATAGCTTTAAAAGAATATATGAGTAAATGATAGAATTGGGTATAAAGAATGTAGAATGAAGAGGAAGAGTAGGAATTGAATAAAAATTCAATTATTTAAATTTTAATGCTATAATTAATAATGTAAATTATTATTTCCGTAGTAAACAAAGAATTTGAGACATCGAGTAAGGAAGGAAAAGAGAAAACAAATGAGGAGTAAAAACGAGAAATCCAGGTTAGTATTACTATAATTCAAATTTGATTATTTGTTAAATTCTAAATTTATATATATATATATATATATATATAAAATAAGCAAATTAAGGTTAATATTGATATTGAATTAAATAAAATTGAATTAAATTTTGAGTTGAATGAAATTGAAATGAAGTTTGAAGATGTGTGAGCATTTGATGAAATATTGATTGAAAAGTGGAAAATGCATTGAATTGAATATATGAGAAATTATGATTGAAATGTCTTTGAATTGATGAAATGTATCAAAATGTATAGAATGGAAATGTGAAAAGTGATTGGATTTGAATCAAATTGAATTGAATGTGATTATTTGAAATGTATATGAATTGAAAGTATGAGGAAGAGATTGGGTTAAAATGTGGCTTGAAGTGAAATTATGTGATTACGTGAATTTGAAAATGTGATTGAATTGTTATTGTGATTGAATTGAATCCAAATGGTTATGACCAATTGAAAGTGAAAGCAATATGAATATGTGATTTCGATACCCTATTAACTAGTCGGGCTAGGGTGGATATAGTTGGCATGCCATAGGATTTAAAAGTGTATGGGATTTGCCGCTTTACCGATCAGGCACTTTATGTGTCGTATTTCAGGCACCTCGTGTGTCGTATCAGGCACCTCGTGTGTCGTTTCAGGCACTTATGTGTCGTATTTCAGGCACCTCGTGTGTCGTTTCTGGCACTTATGTGTCGTATACTGATCAGGTACTATGTACCATTTTAGGCACAATGTGCCGTACTGGTGTGTTTGGTTGGATCCGTGTATTCGCCAAGGTCCGAGTCAATTAATAGGGGTAAATATGTGAAATGATAAATTTCGAATAAATGTGATTAATCTATTGAAAGAAATAAGAAAGTGAATTTTTGTAATAAATTATGATATGAAATTGGTGATATGAGATTGAATGCATAAAAAAAAAGTTCATAATGTGTTCAAAGATGAATTGTGAATTGAAATGTTATATAAGATGGAAAAATGAAACTAAAGTTCACAATTTTGTTTGAAATGATACAAATAATATAAGAAGTTAATTGAAAAGAATAATATAATTGAATTATACGATTTGAGTGTAAATTTGATATGTGAAAATGAAATTGAGATATGATATCTTAAAATATGGACTAAGGTGCAAGAATTGATTAAAGTAAAATGATGATATAAGAAATCGATTATTGAAATTGTTATTGTTGAGACATGACTATAGTAAACACAAATTGCAATAGAATTAATATTGAATAATGTGACAAAAATTTAGTAAATTGTATATGATACGAAATGAACTAATGGAATGAGATGTGAAAAAAAATTCAATAAAAATTGGATAGTGAATTAATGTATGAATTTGATTAAATACAAGTCTTGAAATAATGCTTATTATTAAATAATTTGATTAAAAGTATGAAATAATTATTAAGTAATTGTAACATAAATTGAATGTATTTAAGTTATTGTATAATTTGAATTATGGTAATACTACTGAGTATACCCATACTCAGCGTACGGTTGTTTCCGTGCGCAGGTTAATTGAAAGTTGGTGTCCGGTCCAGCATCCAGAGTAATCCCGACCTCAGAGAAAATTTTAAGTAATGTACTCTTCTTTTGGTAATGGTGGCATGTACCTAGGTAATGAATAGGTTGAGTATATGAGTCTTGTGATTATGGTTGTAAAATGATGATTTAAATTGGTTATAAGTATAAAAAGTGATCTAATATGATATATTTGATATGAATTATATGAAATAAAAATGAATAAAGTTTATTAACATGAATTTAATTGTATATTATTTGTAAATTGTTCCGATAGTTTCGGTAATGCTTTGTAACCCTGTTCCGGTGACGGTTTGGGGTTAGAGGGTGTTACAATGGGTATCTCATAGTCCTCTTCAAAATCTAGGATAATAAAATCAGCCAGAATGATAAAGCTCATCACTTTGACAAACACATCTTCAAGTACTCCTTTCGGTCGTACTAAAGACCTATTAGCTAACTGTAGTGTGATTTGAGTATTTTTAAGCTCCCCTAACCCGAGTTTTTCATATATAGTTAAAGGCATTAAATTAATATTGACTCCTAAATCACATAGAGCCTTGCTAAAATGTATATCCCCTATCTCTATAGGTATCATAAAACTTCTCCGTTCTTTTAGTTTTGGGGGCATTTGTTTGGATATAATCGCACTACATGAGACGCTTATGTTAACTTGCTCTCCTGTTTTAATTTTTCGTTGCCTAGACATAATTTCTTTTAAAAATTTGATGTATTTAGAAACTTTTTTAATTAAATCAATTAGAGACAAGTTAACACTCAATGATTTAAATAAGTTTAGAAAACTTACATATTCTGCCTCATCCCATTTTTGTTTCTCTTCTAACAGTGAAGGGAATTGTACCCTTGTTAGTGTAGGTTCCTTAATTGGCTTGTTCTCCAACTTAGCTATTAGCTCAGCTTCCTCCTCTAGTTCTCGTTCAATGTAACACCTCTAACCCCTCTCCATCATCGGATTAGGGTCACGAGAATTACAACAAATCAACACATTCTATCACATAATGAATAAACATGCAAGTTAACCATTATCATTATATTATACAGGAGCAGGTCAAAACAATCTAATACCTTCATACTAGAGTCTTAATCATTTTAATAACGAACTATGCTATACAGTGCTAAACTTGGTCTTCCATTGACTACACTATTATCACTATTTATACATTGCTAAACTTGGTATTCCACTGTCATTAAGTAAATGTATATTCACTATTCTAGTCTCTTTAATTTATTTCAATCTATAATTCAACTTTTAGCTTTAACGCAATTTAGTCCTTGTACCATAATAGCTCATAATTCATGAAAATTACCTATCCAAAATTTAATTCACTACTAAACTAACCTAGTAAATATTTAATAAAAATATTTATGGGTTTGTTTTAAGGGAATAGAGTCCAAAATCTCATTTTTCGACACCCTTGACTATCGGGTCATTACATTCAGTCTTAGTTTCTCAGAGATTTTCTTAAAGATCCTTAGAATCCTATATATCCTCCTTGTGAGCTGGTTTTTCTAGGCTACTCACTACTTTTCCCAAACAGAGTGTGATTGCTTTCACATGCTCATTCTCTTTTCTTCGAGGATTGTTCTCTATGTTGCTCGGGATTATTGTGCCAATTTGTCTTTTGATATCTCTCGTCATACTCATCAATTGGCTCATTTGATCTTCCAGCTTAGTCAATATTTTTGTAGTGTTAGTGTACTCAGACCGCACATGTTTCACTTCAATTCTCATTGACTGCATTTCCCCTTTGATTTGATCCAAACGTTGACCACATACAGTATGGTAATTTGGGTTGGTCGTTTCCTGAGGTTTCTACAAATAAGGAGGTTGATAATTAGCGTTTTTAGTTGGTTGTGCATTGTTACCTCTTCATTGATTTCTACCCCATCTATGGTTTGGGTGACAACCGGGATTACAAGTGTTTGAATAAGGGTTTCCCTCTATTTTTGACGTAGTTGACATCCTCAATTGAATTATTCATGCAATGAAAAAGTGATTTGTCTCCTCCATATATAAATGGTGCACTGAATGAGGACTTTATGTAGTTGAGTTTGTCCATAATTTGTTGGTATCTATCATCCTCCTGGATAGCTTTTACCCTAGATGGTTTTTGGCTATATTTATAGTGTTCGATTGGCCACTAGCATGAATCTATCGCCATGTTTTCTATCAACTCATACACATATTCGTATTTTTTTCATTAAAGCTCCTCCCATGAATCTATTTAATCCAGAACATGCATGCATATCTAACCCATTGTAGAACATTTGCAGCCTCAGCCACTCAGGTAATCCATGATGTGGTTATCTCTGTATTAGCATTTTAAAATGCTCCTAAGATTTGTGAAAGTTCTCTCCTTCTAACTGTTTGAATGTTGCGATCTCTCTCCACAATGTGTGTTTTTACTTTATTTTAGTTAATTATTTATTTACTTGTAAAAAATTATTATTGTTACATGGTGCTTGGATTATATTAACACCGTGAATAATGGTTGAAAATAATGAAGCATGTAATGATTTTTGTCAAGCATGAAATTTTTTATTTGTATGAGATAATTTGATTATTTTTAAAGGGAATTGATTAGGTTAGTTAAATTGCATAATAGATTAGAAGTACCTAAGTAAGAATGTTTGAAGATGCCATATGAGATATAAGTCTTATAGATAGTCGTAGAGACATGAATACTTAAGTTGATTATTATTCGTTTGGCTTAATTCGAAGCACGAAAGAAATTCTGTACAGTGGGATGTTTAGGGATGACCTAAGGCGTTGTTTGAATAGCCAGTTCTCAAATGACCATATCTTAATGTTATGAATCACTAGTCTCCTTATTTGAGCCTGATAACTCATTTTTTTATGAACCAACAAAATTGAAACCCAAAGACCACACATAAAACTTGAACTTTTCCCTATCTTTGGTCCTTTAATACATTATGAAATAGACATAAGGTCATGGATATTGAGGGTTGAGGTAGATGCATTATAGTGGTTTAAAAAAAAAGAAAAACAATATGATATAGTGATTATTGGTCGAGCAAAAATATGCAAAAAAAGAAAAAATATAGAAAATGTAAAAAGTAAAAATGAGTGGAAAAAGTATTGAACAACAGCATTGTGACTGAGAAAAGAGTAAAAAGTCAAGTGACAAAACAAAAAGTCATTTAGGAGAGGATTGAATGACAGAGTTTATTAACTGATCAGCTGTTTAGGAGAGGAAAAACTTAAACCCTAGGCTTGACGACCCTAGGAAGTCATTTAGGTGGGAATTAACCCAAAATTGGTATAACGTATATGTGAACACCTTAATCCCGAATTGGTCTGGACTATGAGGTCAAAAGATAAGTAGTTATTACCGACTTGTTATTCTAATGGATGTATCGAAAGATCTTGCTAGGGTATTGACTAGTTGATTGATTAGAACCTTACATCAATAATTAATTAGGTAAAATAATTTGATCTAGACTAAAGGAACTTACGTAGTCAAAACAAGGGATAGGAAAAGTCGATAAATAAGCTTAGGAGTATATTTAGGTTTAATTTAATTTATTTAGTTTATTAATATTATTATTATCTTGCTTCCTTATTAACATTACTAAATTATGACTCGAGTAGATTTGTAATTATTTCTCATAATTGGTTTGATAATAGTCTTCCCCAAACTACAATCCCTTGGGTAAGATTCTCGGAGTACTTACCTACTTCGTTGTAGCTATTTAACAATCTGACCCATAAACTTGCGAACACCGCCTCAATTCCATATATTTTGTAGCAGTATTCACACTCTGGACAGTAGTACGTTCGGAGGCAATAACCAACCTAAATGTAAATAGAAGTAATTAGAAGTTTAAATAAATTACAGTACGATCAAACATAAATGGAAATATTTTGTGGTTTTTATAAATAATGAAATAAAAATAACAAAAGTACAGTGAACTTCGGATAAATAAATTTTAACTTAATCAAATCTAAGTATAGGTGATTAGTTCGCTTTGGAGATCATAATTAATTCCTATTTCAGGTTTCTACTTAATCAACTGGTCGCTACCCTAGGAAGATCTCTAGATCTTCCACTAAACTAACGAGTCGGCAAGAACTACTTATCTCTTGACCTCACAGTTCAGAACAGTTCGAGGCTAAGGTGTTCACGGATAGATCATACCAATTTTAGGTTAATTCCCACTTAAATGACTTTCTAGGGTCGTCAAGCTTAGGGTTTAAGTTCTTCCTCTCCCAAACAATTGATTCGCTAAGAAAACCCTACATAGCAATTAATTAATCACACCTCTACTCACTAATGCCCATAAAACGGTTAGTTCATTGTGGATCTCATGAACATAATAATCTTAATAATAAAGATAAGCATAAATAATGAATCAAGAGAAAGGTATAAGAGAATCTTGAATTGTATTGATTGAAGTGCGGAATCAACAATAGTTTGATCGTAGTTATAACTCACGTTCTTCGACGAACACGGAATAGAAAAGAACTAAAATAAACCTAAAAGAAAGGAAAACTAAAAACTAAAAACTAAAATTACAAAGAAAACTTAAAGTATGATAAGTTGTCCCTCAACAAGTGTTTTAAAAGCCTATTTATAGAGTTAAGGTTGTCGTCGTCCTCAACCCTAGGTCAGTTGACATTCTCGTGTTTTAATTTCCATTGTACAGACCAAAACGCCCTTGGCTCGTAAGTGCTTCCCGTGCAAGACTGATGTTGCGACACCCTAATCCCTGTGTTAGGACATTGGGTTTCGCGACATAAGGGTAGCTTCAAGGGTGTGTCGCAACATCCCTTGGCTATGTCGCAACACCTAAGGCAGTATAGCAGTTTTGGCATTCTACTTCCTATGTTGCAACATTAATCTCCCTGTTTGAGTTCCTATGCCTTTGAAAGGTCTCATGCACACTCACTAATTATGTTAGCTCGCCTTTAGGCCTCATTCAACCCCTAAGGTCAATAACAGCTCAAAACGCAGTTTTTATTAAATTTAAACTTAACTAATAAAACATAACTAAATCACTCTAAAATTGCTCGTATTCAAGCTCCTCAACTAAGAAAACTATTTTAATTTGCTACATCAAATTACGACAGATCAAGAGATTAATGAGTGGATGGGAGAGTGATTAATAGATGATTAAGTGTTACTTACAAAATTAGTTGGCATAAATTACGCATAAATCGTAATTTATCTTGGTTGAGAAAGTAAGGTTGGGAGATAAGTGAGAATCCACCAATTAATTAATCAATTAGAGACCGGGAAGTAATAATTGGTTAATTAATAGCTAATTCATCCTAAAACCCAAATCCAAAGTTAATTACAACCCCTGAAACGATTTAATCTTCCTTATTGATTTAATTGATTTAATTGTTTATGTTTTATTTTTTGTTATCTATTGTAGTTATTTAGTTTATAATATTATCTATGTTTATTGATTGTCGTAATATAATATTTAATTATCATATTTAGACCTGTTATTATAAAAGTCTTTTCAATAAATTAAATTTATTCTCCCTTAGGTATGATTTTCGGAATACTTTCTAGTATTTCGTTGTATATTTTATTATACTACAATTTACTCGTATTCTTGCAGACACCGCTACTTTAGTTCTTACAATTAAATATTCTCACGTTTGGCGGTGGCCAACGACCCAACCTTACTTAGTCCATTGGAATTTGGAGCTAGCAAATAATAACCATTCTCCAGTCCATCATTTATATAAGTAGGCTTGGTTTTCAAAGAGATTAAGTCTTATTCAATTGAGCATTAAAACCAATATTCTAATAACTTGATAGTCACCCATTCATCCATACTCTTCTCTATTAAAAAATGGATCTTCTCTAAGAAGGTAATCAATGGGATACCTTCTATTGTCTCAGTATAAACACTGCCCTCCAATAATTCAATATCTTCCTCAGTTAATGCCTTCATTGAACGATTTGCTTCCATCGGAAATCCCATCAACATGTCCTAGAAAGAGACTCGGGTTCCTCCCTAATAACTTGATAGTCAGATTGATCCATACTCTTCTTTATTAAAAAATGGATTCTCTCTAAGAAGGTAATCAATGGGATACCTTCTATTGTCTCAGTATAAACACTGCCCTGCAATAATTCAATATCTTCCTCAATTAATGCCTTCATTGAACGATTTGCTTCCATCGGAAATCCCATCAACATTTCCCAGAAAGAGACTCGGGTTCCTCCCTAGTAACTTGATAGTCACCGATTGATCCATGATTCTCTCTAAGAAAGTAATCAATGGGATACCTTCTATTGTCTTAGTATAAACACTGCTCTCAAATAATTCAATATCTTCCTCAGTTAATGCCTTCGTTGAACGATTTGCTTCCATCGAAAATCCCATCAACATGTCCCAGAAAGAGACTCGGGCCTTCCTCCCTTCAGCCCACCTTCTTGGTGGCACAACCAAGTCTTGAAACCGCCATGAGTGGCGCTTCAAGGTCATTAGAACAGCTGTTCAGGGTCATTAGAACGAGACTTAAATTTTACTGCTTTTATGGAGTTTTAAGAGAATATTTTTAAATTTTTGTGCGATAAAAGATTTTTTTTAAATATGGTTTTAAATGACACCTCACAAGTGGTCAAAACTCCCACACACCAAGAACCTTTGCATGAAGAGCAACTATTTACAACTCTAAAGTCTAAACATATGATTCTACGTGCAATGACTCCACTGCCTTGTAGCCGTGACCGTGTTGTGACCACAAAGCACCAAAGGCTCCACTGCTTGCTGCCAACTTCTTGTTGCAGCAATGCGCCTACTCTTAAAGCAGAACTGCAAATTTAAATTAACCCATGTTCGTACATATAGTATATCGCCACCTAACCATATCCAGTTATCCCCCAAATTACAAAAAAAAAAAAAAATAATAATAATAATAATAATATTCTACGTTGAAGTTCAGTTAATCAAGTCTATACCTTAATAATTATTCAACAAATCTTGCACCCATAACCCGTTAATGCCACAAGTATATATACTCGCGAAAATGAAAAGTAGTGCAATTGTGAAATTTGATACGCAAATGGTTAAGTAATCATAAAATAGAATTTCTATGAACTAGATGCGTACTAATTTTACAGAAAGATAAATATATATATACACACAGAAAACCAGGAACATTCTTTTCACCAAACAAGAAAGAAACAAAGTTAATAAATTTAACATAGTATTGCATGGTGAGTCGAAATTAGAGATGATATATTTATAGCCGCCAAAATTGCTTCTATTTGTGATGAATGAAGCATAGAGGTGGATTAGTTTGTATCCAACTGCAGTTTATACCCGCCACTTGTTGATGGGTTAATTTCATCCTCAGAGGCGAGGCAATTGCATTGTTGCAGGAGCTAAACCGAGAGTCAATTCTAACCTTATATCAGCAATCTCCTCGGTTTGGTTTCCAAGCTTCAAAAGAGGGCCCTCTTTGGTCTGGGTCACCAGCGAACCCTCCTCAGTCTCCACAGAGAACATGCTCTCATCTTCTTTGCTGTCAACATGTCGCTTGGACTTGGTCGCGGATCGCTTCAAACTAGTGCGGCTCTTGACCTTGTCGATGTCACTTGTGTTGGGATCCTTGAAAACGTGGCGGATGTCGTATGTTTTAAGAGGGGAAATCGATTGCTGCGCAAGTGATTCAGAAGAAGTTTCGGTTATCTGCGAGCCTTTGAGCACTGCATCAACCGCTGCTTGGCACTCAACCCAGCTCCTGGACCACAGCATTCCAACTGACCCATAAACAGGGTTTACAACACGCCCGCAAGCCTCATATAAAAGTGACATAAAAATGGCTGCGACATGAATAACATTGATTAGTTTAGTACACTAAAAAATAATGTTCTTTTAATGGAGTCCGAATATGGATAAATAATATTACCAGGGCGTAGGTTTTCAGGGCCGGCTTCGATGAGATTGAGGAGGCCAGCACGGCCATAAAACTTGGCCAGGAAGAGAGTAGCATTGGCTTGAGAATCAGGGGACTTGATCCATTGAAGACAGGGTCTAATGATGCAGTTTTGGCTACACCCCTTTCGCAGGACCCTGCAGCCGTTACAGCTCATCCTCATAGTGATTAGCTTGGGGATTATTTTGGGAGAGAGATGTGGAGAGAATGTACGGAGAGGAAGGTTTAAATAAAGCAGGGGGGGAGGGGTGCGCAGTGGTTTCCAAATGAGTGGTGAAGAAAAAGGCCAGAAAACCGGAGGTGACTGAGTGTGTTCGCAAATTGCCTTCCCATCTTTTTCTTGTTCAGGAAAAGCCAGCGGCTGGGGAAATGGGATTCCCCCCTAATTAGTTTTGGTGCCTTTCTTTTCCCTAACAACCCTCCATGCAACCTTTTATTACAAAACCCACCACCTTTTTAAACTCCCTCTGCTTCTCCATTGCTAATGAACACCATTATTATTTGCTCATTTTCGGAAGACCAAATCTGGAAAGAGAGTGAAGGATAATGATGTAATTTAGATAAGAAAGAAGGCCAAAAAGTAATAAAAGATGGCATTTGAAAGGTGGAAGCCATGCAAGCAAAGTGAGGTGATAGGAAACCGAAATCCATGCACGTGCAAAGCACGGGGACTTTGTCTTAGAATTGTGTGCATCTTGATGTCGCAACACCTCATTGCGAGCTTAATCCTGTAAAACTATGCATCCCCAGGTTTTCAGGATTCCGTACAAGTAAGGGAACTCTGTAAAGAACTCAAGTATTTAAAAAATATATTAGAAAAACAAATAAAATATAATGATTTTCAGGAAGCATCATGAACATTTTTTTTTTTAAATTAAACAATACACATCCTAATATGATTTTCTTTTATTGCTTTCCATATCTCTCCTTAACCTTAAATTAGATTATCTCTACTATGTTACGCAACACTGTGGGCGCCCAAAGACAGTCTAGTCTGCCTCAGGTTTTAACTATACAACTACATTCACTTTTATCTCAAAATTTTATTATTATTTTTAGACCAATTCCATTCACTTCTTAACTTCAAAAATTTTCGATGTAGCGACGTAAATTTTGCCTCGGTCGCTAATTGTGGCGATTTATGAAATCTGAAATCTGAATTTTGATTTTAAAGAAAAGGGAGTCGCCACCGATCTTTTTCCTAGGTGTGATCGGACACCTATAACGTTCATTTCGAAGAAAGAAAATCAGGCTTAGGTCTACATTTGAAATCCAGAGAAAAATAGTAGGGTTCGGGAGTCGGTTACGCGCGGGGAAGGTGTTAGCACCCCCGCGACGCCCAAAATTGGTATCTTTCAAACGTGCATTGTCTTAATTTTCAAAAATACGAGTTCAATTTAAAATTTAGTCATGATCCGATCGAGGTACGAGCGTTTTTTGGAATTTTGGTTTCCTTTGAAAAGGATATCCCGTTTTAACACGAGCCAATCATGATTCACCCAACAATAGCAATGAAATCACTGGCGTAATGTTAAAATCGGCACATTGCCTTATTTATTGAAATAAAAACGTGAAAAATATATTTTTAGATAATGAATGCTAAAATGGAAAGAAATGAAACATAAGAGTAGAAATATGACAAAACAACAATAAATATGACAATTGCGTTGAACATGAAATAAGAATTGAGTATATATGTAGTGAAAAGTAAGGTAAAAGCATAATAGTAAAATACTAACAATGCCATATACTTATATATATGTGTAAACACGTGAAAATATAATGTGGACGAAAAGTTTATATAATATTATGTTAAAATATGGTGTAAATTAAGAAACACAATACATACATAATAATAAAAGAAAAATAAGTATATATATACACACATAATATAATATGCGATGCTAAAAATATATGTATAAGATACGAAATACGCATGATAGCATTTAAAACATATATATGTATATACATACAAGGTGTGAGTATTAAAACCGATAATAATAACTATAACTATTAATAATATTACACAAATTCACGTATATTAAATATAGGTATATGATAATACTAAATATTCGTATAATATATATATATTAGAAATAAAGTATTTACATAGTAAGCTATAAAATGATGATAAAACATATAAATAATATAGTATCAAAAAACATATATAATATTTACGTTTTTATACAAATGTATACGTATAATATAGCATCAAAATATATATAATATATACATAATATGATATTAAATTACGTGCAAAAGGTAATATTAAAAAGGTATATGAAATAATGTATAAATAATATTAGAATATATATATGCAAAATGTAAGACATGTCAAACATAGTAGAAGTAAAGTAATAAAAATAATATAACAGAGAATTGATAATATACATATATATATACATGAGCATGCATGCATTATAAAATATGATAATAATATCTAAACATGTGTGTAAAATATAAGTTTATTAGGAATAATAATATGAAAAACAAATATATATATATATGTATATGTATACAATATTAACCTAGACCTAAAATAACATTAATAGTAAGACATGATAATAATAATAATGACAATAATAATAATAAAATTAACAAAGATAATAATGATAATAATAATCAAATTGATAATAATAATAATAATAAAATTAAATATATATAAAACGGCAAAAGGATGAAATTGGAAGCAAAATTAAAAGTTCGGGTCAGATTTTAAAATAAAACAATCGAAAAAGGACCTATTTAAACACGCTTAAAACCCCGGAGGACCAAAACAATAATTTAACCGGAGCTTTAAAACGCTGCGCAGCAGTAGGGGCTAAATTGAGACACGGAGTAACTTTCAGGGTCAATTTAAAATAAAAATAACTTGATTGTAACTTAAAAAGAAAGCGGAAGGACCAATTGCGCAAATTCCCCACGTGACGTCAGAGCACGCGGACCCTAGGCGGAGCGGGTCGGGTCGACCCGACCCGAGTTCAAAACTATATAAACCCAAATTTTTTGACTTCGGCTCATTTGTGCCGTGGAGAGAAAAAAAAAGAGAGAAAGGGAAGAGAGGAGAGGGGAAGGAAGGAGGGGGGTCTCCGGGCTCCGGTCGCCGGACCGGTCAACGTCCGGTGATCGGACCACCATGCGCGCCGCCGTCTGCCGATGTTCCGGCCACCGTTTCGGTGGCCGGAAAAAGGTAAAATTTTTAAAAAACTTCTGTTTTAATCTATAAATCCTTTAGGCTTAATACTTAGGTTATTTTCTTATTTAATAATCGTTCGTGTATGCAAAAATAAATAGATCTGAAAATGTTACCTACTAATTCTGTTTTGATCTCCGATTCTGTGTTGATTGGGTGGTATCCCTTCGCTGCTATTTTGGGTGTTTTGATGTTCTTATTTGTGCTTTAAAGCTCTCTGATTCTATATAGAAAGTTTTTCCGAATCCCTTTACACTGTTTTGAATCGGGCTTTTATAGCCCTTACAATATTATTTTTTTATTTTCTATTCTACTTTCTGTCCCGTCTATTTTATTACTTGCAGGAGTGAAGGGCGGTGCTGAGACTGTGGGCGGTGCTGAGGGCGGTGGATGGGACTGGTTGACAGAGGCGTCAGAGGCTAGTACAAGTGGGCAAGTGGGAGGCGGCACGAGTGAGGCTAAACGGGTATTCGGGCTAGGGTTTGGGTGTATTTGGGTTAGGCCAATTAGGGCCTGGGTAATGGGTTAAAATTGGGTAATGGGATTTTTGGGTTTAAATGTAAAGGTTTTGGGTCAATGTAATTGAGTTTAACGTTTTTGTAAAATGGGTTTGTAATATGGACTCTAAATGGACGTTGGGTTTTAATTTTGGATGGGTTCAATGGTTGTAATTTAATAGGGCCAAAATTGGCCTATAACAGCTGCCCCTCTTTGCTCATTGTCGTGTAACGGTAATAGAGCAAAGACATAAAGAAAGGCCAATTTTGCCTGGTCTCGCCAAATCTCGACTTGTTCTGGCACTTCATTTCTCTAGGTAATCTCGTTCCAACCTACCGCCTCTTGTAGCTTTAGGTTCAATCCCTCGCGACTTCTGAGATTTGCCTTGTAGCCTCGATCTATCTTCTCTTCATCGTGATCTGCTCTTCTGCTATTTCAGAAATGAAATCTAGTATCTTCAGTCCGCTCTGCTACAACTTCAAGAAGATGAAACTTGTAACTTCAATCTGCGCCTCTGCGATTTCGCTGGGGATGCAAGGCCTACATCTTTGATTGGATCCCTTGTAACTTCAAAAAGGCACAATTTGTTTCTTCAACTGGCTCCATTGCAGCTTCAAGGAGGCAAAATCTGATGTCTTCAATCAGCTCCAATCTTCATCCTTTATTGAGATGAAGTCAAAAATTGCTTGACCTGCACATTCTCGTAATATGGGTTAATTTTTGAAACATTAAAAGTGCCTTAGTGTGTGACTGAGGCTCAACCCACTTCTCGCGATATGAGTTGATTTTTGAAAAGCAAACGTTGAGAATAGCATTTGAAAATATCTGAACATGAGGTCCAAGGTTTAACTCACTTCTCGTGATATGAGTTAACCTCCGAGAAACAGAAATTAAGACGGAAATTGAAAAGTCTCAACTCACCTCTCGCAATATGAGTTGATTTTTGAACAGTAGAAGTTAAAAAGCAGAAATTGAAAAAGATCAACTCACCTCTCGCGATATGAGTTGAATAACCAAAAATTAAAGCAGAATTGAAAAAGATCAACTCACCTATCGCAATATGAGTTGAATGAACAGAAATTAAATAGCAGAAATTGAAAAAAGATCAACGCACCCCTCGCAATATGAGTTGAATAAACAGAAATTTAAAAGAGTAGGAATTGAAAAAGATCAACTCACCTCTCGCAATATGAGTTGAATGAACAGCAATTAAAAGGCAAGATTAAAAAGGATCAACTCACTTCTCGCAATATGAGTTGAATGAACAGAAATTTAAAAACAGAAATTTAAAAACTGAAATTAAAAAAAATAGCTCAACCCACCTCTCGCAATATGAGTTGATTAAAAACTGAAACTGAAAACAGAAATTGAAAATACCTCAGCGTGTCCTGAGGCTCAACTCACCTCTCGCAATATGAGTTGATTTTGAAATTAAAGATACCTCAACGTGTCTTGAGGCTCAGCTCACCTCTCGCAATATGAGCTGATTTTGAAACATAAATTAAAGACAGATGTTGAAAACATCTTGCCGTGACTTGAGATTTGACTCATCTCTCGCAATATGAGTCAATAACAGAAATTAAAAGTACCTCAACGTGTCTTGAGGCTCAACTCACTTCTCGCAATATGTGCTGATTTTTGAAACATAGATTAAAGACAGAAATTGAAAATACCTCAGCGTGTCCTGAGGCTCAACTCACCTCTCGCAATATGAGTCGATTTTTTGAAACATAAATTAAAGGTACCTCGTAGTACAAAACATATCATCTGGTGGAACTCAAGTATCCTTCCCTTGATTCTGTACAATTATCATCGAAAACCCTTTGTTTTGCTAGAATATCTGTACGTGTCATGCATGATGCAATCGTGATATGCACATGTTTGTCTTAAATGCATTCATGTCTATATGAACATGTTATGTGCCTTGCATTTGTTTGTCGTGATCTCTTTTCTTCACGACTCTTGTAGTGATCTGGTCTCATTATTTCTTGACCTTTTCTTTTAAACTTCGTACTCGTTTCCCAATTTCACGAGTAACCTTTGTTTCTTGGATAGCACTCTTTTGCCCCATCTGAGCTTTTGTTCTTGCTTCCGAGCTCTTACTTTACTTATCATGATGATCTGTTTTCATTGCTTGGATTCTTAAGTTTCTCTTCAGGCTTTGTATCCATCTTTTAAGCCTTACAAGTAATCTGCGTTTCTCAGATATCACTTGCCTGGTATACGTCGGACTTTTGTTCCTGCTTTGAGACTCTTGTGCCTATCAAGCTTTCTATCCGAGTAATATTCAACATTTCTTTTGTTCAGAGCATGTCATATTACTATTTATCAATTAAATAAACAACATAATGAGATGCATGCAAGTTGTCAGGTAGGTACAAGAAAGAGACTTCATAATAATTTCAAAGGTAACAAACAAAGTTAACCAAGGATAATTAAAAGTGCCATAAAAGAAAAGGAACCATATTAGTGGATACAAATGTTCTAGATATTCAATGCATGAACTTTGCCACGTTTCTCAATCACGAATCTTTCTGAGCAAGGCCTCTTGTGTAGAAGATTTCGAATGTTTCAGAAATGCTTCATACTATAGCCTGGTCACTTGGCCCACTGTTCAAAATTGCTTCTGCCCCTTGGGCCCAGATTTGTTTTATTAGGACGCCCTTTCGGGTTTTCATCCTAATGTTCTGTGTTTGACCAAGGCGCCCTTTTCGGGTTTTCACCTTGATCTCCCCATTTTTTTTTTAAGTGTAGTATTTCTTCACAACATCAGAGTTTACTGGATTTGGTAACTCCTTCCCATCCATTTCTGTGAGAATCAAGGCCCCGCCAGAAAATGCCTTCTTTACGACATACGGTCCTTCCCAATTAGTTGCCCATTTACCTTGCAAATCTTTTTGTATTGGGAGGATCCTTCTCAAAATGAGTTCTCCTTCGTGGAATTCTCTTGGCCGTATCTTCTTGTTATGGGCCGCAATCATTCTCTTTTGGTACATCTGTCCATGACAGATTGCCTTTAGGCGTTTTTCTTCAATGAGATTCAACTGATCATATCGAGCTTGGACCCATTCTGCCTCCTCGAGTTTCGACTCCATTAAGACTCGTAAGGAGGGAATCTCGACTTCAATGGGCAGCACGGCTTCCATCCCATAGACTAGAGAGAAAGGAGTTGCCCCTGTGGACGTCCTCACAGATGTGCGGTATGCGAATAGAGCGAATGGCAGCTTTTCGTGCCAGTCCCTGTAGGTCTCCGTCATTTTGCCGATGATCTTTTTTATGTTCTTGTTAGCTGCTTCAACAGCTCCGTTCATCTTCGGGCGATAAGGCGAGGAATTATGATGCTTTATTTGAAATTGCTTGCACACATCTGTCATCATTTTATTGTTCAAATTCAAAGCGTTATCTGAGATGATTCTTTCAGGCAAACCATATCGACAAATGATTTCCTTTTTCAAGAACCTATAGACAGCGGCTCTTGTCACATTAGCAAATGAGGCAGCTTCTACCCATTTTGTGAAATAGTCGATGACCACGAAAATGAACCGATGCCCATTAGAAGCTTTGGGAGAAATCGGCCCTATAACGTCCATGCCCCACATTGAAAAGGGCCATGGAGACGTCATAACATGAAGGGGAGAAGGAGCTACATGAATTTTGTCGCCATAAACTTGACATTTGTGGCACTTTCTTGCGTAGCTAATGCAATCCCTTTCCATCGTCGACCAGTAGTACCCGAGTCTCATAATTTTTCTGGACATAGTGAAGCCGTTGGAGTGGGTCCCACATATTCCTTCGTGAACTTCTTCAAGTATTTTCTTGGCTTCAGCAGTGTCAACGCATCTCATAAGCACCTGATCTTTCCCTCTCTTGTATAAGGTGTCTCCATCAAGAACAAATCCCACTGACATTCTTCTGATTGTTCTTTTGTCATTCTCGTTGGCCTGTTCAGGATACGTTTGATTCTTGATGTACTCTAAGATATCATGGTACCATGGTCGTCCATCAGCCTCCTTCTCGATGCTATAACAATGTGCAGGGACCTCTTATATGCTCATCCTGAGGGGCATTATTTCTGCTTCTTTATTTGTTTTAAACATGGAAGCCAGAGTGGCCAAGGCATCAGCCAATTGATTATCTTCGCGTGGGAAGTAATTAAATGTTATTTCTTTGAAGTCTTTGATCAATTCAGCTACCAGATGGCTGTACTTAATCAACTTTTGATCTCTCACTTCCCATTCTCCGCGGATTTGGTAAATCACTAGAGCTGAATCCCCGTATACCTCTAAGACATCGATATTTCGTTCAATAGCTGCCCGAAGTCCCATGATACAAGCCTCGTATTCTGCTATGTTGTTGGTGCAGAAAAAATTGAGTCTAGCAATGAAAGGATAATGATCTCCTTCCGGTGATACTAAGATTGCTCCAATTCCATGCCCCAGAGCATTCGACGCGCCGTCAAAGCTCATCTTCCAAGGCGTCCCCTTTGATGACCCACACTCTCTTTCTGTGATGCATATTAGATCTTCATCCGGGAAATCAAATCTCAGGGGCTCATACTCTTCGGTTGTTCGAGCCGCTAAGAAATCAGCTATTGCACTCCCTTTCACCGATTTCTGACCCACATAGATGATATCGTATTCTGATAACAGGATCTGCCATCGGGCCATTCTCCCCGAGAGTACGGGTGATTCCATCATATATTTTATCGGGTCTAGCTTTGAGATTAACCATGTCGTATGATACAACATGTATTGCCTGAGCCTCCTAGCTGCCCAAACCAAAGCACAATAGGATCTTTCGATCGACGAATACCTTGCCTCATATTCTGTGAACTTTTTGCTGAGGTAGTATATCGCCTTTTCTTTCTTTCCCGACTCATCATGTTACCCGAATACACAACCCATTGAGTTTTCAAACACAGTTAGATACAAAATCAAAGGCCTTTCTGGAGTTGGTGGCACTAGCACTGGGGGGCTAGACAAATATTGTTTTATTTTGTCAAAGGCCTCCTGGCATTCTTCGTCCCATGCCCCAGGGTTGTGCTTTCGAAGGAGTCGAAAAATGGGATCACACTGATTGGTGAGTTGAGCAATAAATCGGGAAATGTAGTTTAGCCTTCCCAAGAATCCTCTGACCTCCTTCTGTGTACACGGAGGTGGTAATTCTTGAATGGCTTTTATCTTTTCCGGATCCACCTCGATGCCTTTTTCACTGACGATGAAGCCTAGCAACTTTCCCGAGGTAACCCCGAATGTACATTTAACCGGATTAAGCCTTAGCTGAAACTTTCTCAGTCTTTTAAATAACTTTTTGAGGTTCACAATATGTTCCTCTTCTCCTCGGGACTTAGCAATCATGTCGTCAACATAGACCTCTATCTCCTTATGCATCATATCATGGAACAATGTCACCATGGCCCTCTGATACGTGGCCCCGGCATTCTTGAGCCCGAATGGCATCACCTTGTAACAGAACGTTCCCCACATCGTTATAAAGGTGGTTTTCTCCATATCCTCGGGAGCTATTTTGATCTGATTATACCCCGAAAATCCATCCATGAAAGAAAATAATGAATGCTTCGCCGTATTATCCACCAATGTGTCGATATGTGGTAAGGGAAAATTATCCTTAGGACTTGCGCGGTTCAGGTCACGATAATCTACGCACATTCGCACTTTACCATCCTTCTTTGGCACTGGGACAATATTAGCTACCCATTCTGGATATCTGGAAGCTTGTAGGAAGCCTGCATTGAACTGCCTCTTGACTTCCTCTTTTATCTTCAGTAGCATTTCGGGCCTCATCCGCCTTAATTTTTGTTGAATGGGTTTACATTCGGGTCTCAGCGGGAGCTTATGAACCATTATGTCCCCGTCCAATCCCGGCATATCCTGATAGGACCATGCAAACACGTCTTTGTACTCATAAAGCAAATCAATCAAATGATGCCTGGTGTCCTCTGAAAGTGAGGTCCCAATCTTCACTTCTTGCTTATTTTCATCAGTGCCCAGGTTTATTGTTTCAACAGATTCTTGATGAGGTAGAATCTGTTTGTCCTCTTGTTCCACCAACCTTAGCAAGTCAGGAGACGAGACATAGTCTTCGGCATTTCCCTCATCCTCGAATTCTCCTAAACAAACGGTCCTTTCAAAATCGATTTCAAGATTGGTAACGGGTTCGTTCATGTCATTGGCATCTGAACACCTGAAAATTGAATGGGAAAGAGAACACTATAGAGGGATATCCAAGTTTTGGCAACAACAAACAAAACATTATGGCATGGTATGGGGTAAGTGCAAGAATAGGCCATGAAATGAAAGAATAGTTATGGAGTAGATGCAAATACAAAAAGGTTATGACAAAATGCTTCTTCGTTAATATTCATTTAATAGATAAAGAGCAGACGACAGCTCTTACAAAAGAATCCCATTATATTTAGGGACACAAAAAGTGAATATCGGATATTACTCTGAGGAAGACTTGTAAACCATAAGGAGATCTTCAGCGGTCCAATTGTTCAACATGTAACCCGGGGGACAAGGGCGTATCTTTGAAACGTTCTTACTTGTGCCAGCTTCTTCATCAATGACATTTATGCAAACGTTCTGGAAAGCCTTCTCAATGAGTAACAATGGGCTGTGCACACTATCTTGCCCAGGATATATTATTCCAGCAGATGTAAATGTCATTGACAGATGGGGGTACTCAATGGGTTCCCATTCCGGTTTTCGTCCTAGAGTCCTCGCAACCCTTCTTTCTTGCTCCTTCTTCCACTGTTTCTTCAAGTGATGTGCATTTGGTTGGAATCCTAGACCAAATCGTGCCTTATGAGGTACTGGCTTTAAGGCCCTGGCTATCCCTTGATGATATCTTCCCAAACCTTTCCTTGCTCGGGCCCCTCTCCCTACCGTCAGCTTGATTCCCATTTTAGTATTCTTCGACAGCCTAGGCACGGGAATTCTGTTTCCTTCAGCCACAAATGTGGCATTGACGAACTCAAAAGATCTAAAGGAACATTCCATGGCGTCTTTGTTCACTTCGAGGTAAGGTGTGTCTGCAGAGATAGACGCAACAATATCCTCTTCACCCTCAACGGTAACCAAGCAGCCATCCATGATAAACTTTATTTTTTGATGAAGGGATGATGGAACTGCCCCAGCCGAATGGATCCATGGCCTCCCCAGGAGGCAGTTATATGAAGGGGTGATGTCCATAACTTGGAACTCGACGTCATAGACATAAGGACCCACTTCTAGAGGGATCTCAATTTTTCCTACAACTTCTCGTCTCGTTCCATCAAATGCCCTCACCGTGGAATGACACGGCCTCAAATAGGACAAATCTATCGGAATTCTGGAAAGTATGGCCAGGGGCATAACATTAAGTGCTGATCCATTATTAATAAGCACGTTTGGTATTATATATCCCTTACAGCGGGTTGTTATGTGCAGTGCCTTCACGGAGCCTCTACCGTTCGGTGGTATTTCATCATCACTAAAAGAGATGAAATTATCAGCGTTCAAGTTATTGATCCACCTATCAAGCTTTTCGACCGATATATTGTTTGCTACATAGGCTTGATTCAATACCTTTAACAAGGCATTTCGATGTGGCTCTGAGTTCAATAATAGGGATAATACCGAAATACGTGCAGGTTGTTTACTTAATTGTTCGACCACGTTGTACTCACTGTGTTTAATGAATTTCAAGAATTCCTGTGCCTCTTCTTCATTTACAGGTCTTTTAGTCTCTTGTCGTTCGGGCGGACTTTCCGATTCAACTTCAGCCTCAAACATGGGTGCCTTTCCCTTTTGTTTGGAATCATTATTCCTCTTTGCTGGTTCAACTTCTTTGGAATAGCATCTTCCACTCCGGGTAAAGTGACCAACTTCTCCGATATTTTTAGCCGTGCCTTGGGATTTTTCACTTTCAGGAGTGACGATATTAACATCGTACTTCCAAGGTATTGCCTTACTATCCTGGTACGGAAAAGGCGATGGCGCCTCAATTACCATTTTTGGTTTTACTGGTTCTCTCCTCGCATCATAATATATTATCAATGGTCGTTCAGCAGTGTAAGGGAGATCCGATGATTGACCATCAGAGGCACATATTTCTCTTTCATTGGCCTCTTTTCTTCCATTGAAGATTTCAATTTCTTTATTATCCATCATGTTTTGGAGTAATTCTTTAAATTGCTCACACGACTGGATATTATGTCCTTCGACTTCATGGAAATCACAAAAATTTTGACTTTTCGCGTTTCTTTTCTCGGTTATCCCTTTAAGACGACAGAGTAACCCTTTTTCAAGCAGCACCTCCCAGATTCTTTGCAAAGGTGAGCTTATTTCTGAAACAACTCTTCTGGTTTGCAATTCATTTATCTCCTCCACTGCGCTTACATTTCTTTCAGTATGATTTGGGAACGGGTTCCCAGTTTCACCACCGGTACCGTCGAAGCGCAAAACACCGGCATCGATTAAACCTTGGACTCTTCGTTTAAAGGCAATGCAGTTTTCCGTAGAGTGCCCCTGGTTCCCCGCGTGGTATGCACAGCTTGCATTTGGGTCGTACCACTTTGGGTACGGGGGTTTCAACGGTGCCATGTAATGAGGAGATATCAATTGTTTCTCTAAAAGCTTAGGGTATAGTTCCCCATAAGATACTGGAATAGGGGTGAATTGGGGTCTTTCGGGGTTAGGCCTCGCTGGCCTTGGTTCTCCTCTAGGTTGGCCTTGGGTAGAGCCGGTATTTTGAGGAAACGTGGTGGCTGGCCTCGGGTTGTTGGTTGCATAGACAGGGTAAGAAGGATAGGGAGATGATGGTTGGTAATAGGGGGCTTGTGGTTGATAGAAGTTTGGTGGCGGGTAATTTCGAGGTCGAAATTGATTAGGATATGGACTAGGAGCATAACGGTTTCCGGTTCCCACCATGTGGGCTTCCGGCTCCTTTTTTCTCATGGGCACTGCCTTC